>CM034300.1:34795590-36194910 GCA_019925795.1 Dendrobium chrysotoxum | reverse complement strand
GAGAGTGTGTGATACAGATGTGTAAGAGAGGGAGAGAGAAAAATATAGAGTAAGAGAGAGTTAGGAGAATTAAGATGAGAAAGAGCAATATAGTGAGCGAATCAGGGATGAAGAGAGTAAGAGAGAGAGAGATCTAAGATGGGTAGAAAGTGTATGAGGGGGGATACAGAGAGAAAGTAAGAGTATGAGAGAAAAAGAGAGATAGAGATGAGATAAAGTATGAGTGAGAGATTGGTCTGGGAAAGAGTGAGAGTACGAGAGAGCGAGAGAGGGAAATAAATAAAGGAGTGGGATAGATAAGTGAGAATTAGGAAAAAGGGAAAGGGAGTGGGGAGGAGTGAGGAAAAGAAAGCAAGAGAGAGGGGAGAGATGTATTTTTAATGATAGAAAGGAAGAGTGAGGGGTGAGAACTAGGGAGATAGAGATATAGATAGATAGAGATAGATAGATATATAGAGAGATAGATAGAGAGAGAGAGAAAAAGGAAGGGAAATGGGAGAGAGCAAGAGATTGGGTGATAGAGAGAGGAAAGAGATGAATTATGGGGGAGGGATCGGTGGGGGGAAAGAGTGAGAGTATGAGGGAGCGTGAGAGAAAAATAAATAAAGGGTTGTGTGTGATAGATAAGTGAGAATTAAGGAAAGTGGGAGAAAGAGTGGGGAGAGGAAGAGGAAAAGAGAGCAAATGAGAGGGGGGAGAGAGAGAGAGAGAGAGAGAGAGAGAGAGAGAGAGAGATTGGGTGATAGAGGGAGAGGGAGAAAGAGAGTGGGAGAGAGAGGTTAAGGGAGAGTGTGTGACACAAATGTGTAAGTGAGGGAGTGTGAAAAATAGAGCGTAAGAGAGAGTGAGGAGAATTAAGATGAGAAAGAGAAATTTAGTGAGAGAATCAGGGATGGAGAGAGCAAGGGAGAGAGAGATAGAAGATAGGGATATAGAGAGAAAGTTAGAGGATGAGAGAAGGAGAGAAAGAAGAGCTAAAGTATAAGCGAGGGATTGATTGGGGGAAAGAGTGAGAGTACGAGAGAACGAGAGAGGGAATAAATAAAGGAGTGAGTGAGATAAATAAGTGAGAATTAGGGAAAGACGGAAAGAGAATGGGGAGAGGAAGAGGAAAAGAGAGCAAGAGAGAGGGGAGAGATGTATTTTTAATGATAAAAAGGTAGGGGCGGGGCAGGAGGGATTGGAGAGAGAGAGAGAGAGAGAGAGAGAGAGAGAGAGAGAGAGAGAGAGAGAGAGGGTGGGAGAGAGAAAAATATAGAGTAAGAGAGAGTGAGGAGAATTAAGGTGAGAAAGAGTAATATAGTGAGAGAATCAAGGATAGAGTGAGCAAGAGAGAGAGATTGAAGATGGGGAGAATGTGTGTGAGGGGGGATATAGAGAGAAAGCCAATGTATGAGAGAGAGAGAGAGAGAGAGAGAGACAAAGAGAGAGAGAGATGGGAGAGAGCAAGAGATTGGGTGATAGAGAGAGAGGGAGAAAGAGAGTGGGAGAGAGAAAGGTTAAGAGAGAGTGTGTGATATAGATGTGTAAGAGAGGGAGAGAGAAAAATATAGAGTAAGAGAGAGTGAGGAGAATTAAGGTGAGAAAGAGCAATATAGTGAGAGAATCAAGGATGGAGAGAGCAAGAGAGAGAGAGATATTGAAGATGGGGATAAAGAGTATGAGGGGGATATAGAGAGAAAGCCAAAGTATGAGAGAAAAAGAGAGAGAGAGAGATATATGAGATAAAATATGAGCAAGAGATTGGTGGGGAAAAGAGTGAGAGTATGAGAGAGCAAGAGAAGGAAATAAATAAAGGAGTGGGAGAGATAAGTGTGAATTAGGGAAAGAGGGAAGGAGAGTGGGGAGAGGAAGAGGAAAATAGAGCAAGACAGAGGAGGAGGAGGAGAGAGAGAGAGAGAGAGAGAGAGAGAGAGAGAGAGAGAGAGAGAGAGAGAGAGAGAGAGAGAGAGAGAGAGAGAGAGGGAGGAAGGGAGATGGGAGAGAGCAAGAGATTGAGTTATGTAGATAGAGAGAAAGAGAGTGGGAGATAGATGTTAAGAGAGAGTGTGTGATACAGATGTGTAAGATAACGAAAGAGAAAAAAGAGAGTAGGAGAGTTATGATAATGAAGGTGAGAAAGCGTAATATAGTGAGAGAATCAGGGATGGAGAGAGTATGAGAGAGAGATCAAAGATGGGGCAAAAGTGTATGAGGGGGGATATAGAGAGTGAGTCAGAGGATGTGTGAAGAGAGAAAGAGAAGAGATAAAGTATTAGCGAGGGATTGGTAGGGGGAAAGAGCGAGAGTACGAGAGAGCGGGAGAGGAAAATATATAAAGGAGTGAGTGGGACAGATAAGTGCGAATTAGGGAAAGAGAGAAGGAGAGTGGGGAGAGGAAGAGGAAAAGAGAGCAAGAGAGAGGGGATAGATGCTTTTTAATGATAGAAAGGGAGAGGGAGGGCTGAGAACTAGGGGGAAAGAGATTTAGAGAGAGAGAGAGAGAGAGAGAGAAAGAGAGAGAGAGAGAGAAAGAGAGAGAGCGAGAGATTGGGTGATAGAGAGAGAGAGAGAAAGAGAGTGTGAGAGAGAGGTTAATAGATAGTGTGTGATACAGATGTGTAAGAGAGGGAAAGAGAAAAAAAGAGAGTAAGAGAGAGTGAGGAGAATTAAGATGAAAAAGAGCAATATTGTTAGAGAATCAGGGATGGAGAGAGCAAGGGAGAGAGAGAGAGAGATTGAAGATGGGAAGAAAGAGTATGAGGGGGGATATAGAGAGAAAGTCAAAGGATGAGAGAAAGAGAGACTGAAGAGATAAAGTATGAGCGAGGGATTCATTAGAGGAAAGAGTGAGAGTACGAGAGAGCGAGAGAGGGAAATAAATGAATGAGTGAGTGTGATAGATAAGTGAGAATAAGGGAATGTGGGAAAGAGAGTGGTGAGAAGAAGAGAAAAAGAGAGCAAGAGAGAGGGAAGATATGTATTTTTAATTATTGAAAGGGAGAGCGAGGGGTGAGAACTAGGGAGAGATAGATAGATAGATAAATAGATATATATTTATATATATATAGAGATAGAAAGAGAGAGAAAGAGGGGGGGAGGGAGATGGTAGAGAGCAAGAGATTGAGTGATAGAGAAAGAGGGAGAAAGAGAGTGGGAGAGAGAGGTTAAGAGAGGGTGTGTGATACAGATGTGGAAGAGAGGGAGAGAGAGAAAAGAGAGTAAGATAGAGTGAGGAGAATTAAGATGATAAAGAGCAATATAGTGGGAGAATCAGAGATGGAGAGAGCATGAGAGAGAGATCAATTATGGGGAGAATGAGTCTGAGAGGGGATATAGAGAGAAAGTTAGAGGATGAGAGAAAGAGAGAGAGAGAGAATAGATAAAGTATGAGCGAGGGATTGGTAGGGAGAAAGAGAGAGAGTACAAGAGAGCGAGAGAGGAAAATAAATAAAGGAGTGAGTGGGATAGATAAGTGAGAATTAGAAAAAGAGGGAAAGAGAGTGGGGAGAGGAAGAGGAAAAGAGAGTAAGAGAGGGTGGAGAGATGTATTTTTATTTTTTGCAGATCTTGGCCCTAGTCTTGTGATTTTGATGATACTAAACATTAGTATTTTTGTTTACTATGCTATCTCCTAATAATTAAAGTTCATTGCATATTTATTTTCTCTTTTGAATACTAACATTTCAGGTCCACAAGCTCACTCTCAAGCCAGCTCAAGATCGGGTAGACTAAGACTGAGTCAAGTATGTAATTTTAATTTAAATGCATTTTCTATCTTTCTTGAGTCAATTATAATATGGTGGATCTTGAAGCCAAGTAACTTTGCACTCACACACTAAATGGAGTGAGTAAAGGGAGATAGAGAAAATAAATTTTTCTAACCAAATTGTATAGGATGATTTTGATCATCCTGGATGATCTATTCAGCTCATAACCCTAATTAGGGCATCTGGGTCAAGTAAACCTAATTAAGAAAATTATCCTGGATGATACTTCCATCGTCCTAGACAATATGCTTAAATTAAAATACTCAGCCGCCAAACTCATTTAGGCAAGCTTTTAAAACTCATAAAATTACACTAATCGTATAGGATGATCCTAATCATCCTGGATGATTCATATACAATATGTTAAGAATGGTGCAAATCTATTTATTTAAGTGAGTTTTTGATGTGAGTTTTTGATGCTTACAAAAGCTTATTGTTTGATTATTATTTCTCCTAATATATTCTGAAAAATTTTGTTTTGTGTGTACTAACTTATTTTTCAGGAAATTCACACCTCTGACTGCTGAGGACTTCAAGATTATTTTGTTAGAATCTAATGTTAGCGAAGTCTATAATTTTTACTTTTCTTGAGTCTGAGAGAGTGTAATTGTAAGTTGGATAACTATACACACACACACTGAGGAGTGAGATAAAACTTAATTTTTTAAACTAATCATACTATAGATGTATGATTGTATGAGACGATTTGTGTTATTTCTCTTTTAAAATGAACTTGCCTCATTGAATTTTTTTTCTAAGTATAAATCATACAGTATGAAATGTTTTCATATATCATTTTCTAGAGTACGAAATGGGAGCTCACATAGTTCGTACTGGATCGTACGGGACGAATAGTTCAAAATTTTGAACTCATCGTACAGTACGATATTAGTTCATATATCATTTTCCAGAGTACAAAATAAGAGCTCATATGGTTCGTACTAGATCATATGGGACGAATAGTTAAAATTTTTGAACAGTTCATACAATATAATGGAAGTTTGTATATCATTATCCAGAGTACAAAAATTAGGTTTCATTACTTCGTACTGGATTGTACGGGATGAACTATGCATTTTTGTACTATTCGTACAGTACCATGAAACTTCATATATCATTTTCCAGAGTACGAAATATGGGGTTCACAGGTTCGTACAACATTGTACGGGATGAATCGTTCAATTTTTTAAATAGTTCATACAATATAATTTGGTTTCGTATTTCATTTTCTAGAGTACGAAATAGGACATACATGGTTCATACGGGACAAAGTGTTCATTTCTTGAACTGTTCGTACGGAACTATTGTCGATCGTACGGGACGATCCTACTTTGTAAAACTTGAAATTTTTATTTTTTGGATGATTTTTCTTGTCCTTTGAATATAAGGTTCCTAAAAACTGACTTAATAATTAATCTTCTATGAATTTCTTCGTGAGAGTTGAAGGGAGAGTGATTAGGGAGAGTGTTTGGGAGTGAGTGTGGTGAGATATTTGAAGATGAAATTTTGAGCGGATTCACAAGGTTGTCCAAAGGTGAGGATCTCATTATTTTGTACTTCAAGTCTCTTCCCTATCTCTTTAAAGACTCTTAAAAGAAGATCTTTGAAGAAGGTCTGATTCTCTTCCATCACCAGGAGGTTGAAAAAGGATGCTTGGTTCTCTACCGTCACTAGGAGGGTGAAAAAGGACGCTTGGTTCTCTGCCGACACCTGGAGGGGGTGAAACGATGAGTGGGTTCTCTGCCTTCACTAGGAGGGTGAAAAAGGATGACAGTTCTCTGCCGCACCAGGGTTCTGTGGAAGAGAGTTTATAAGGGCTTCTCTGCCTTGCTGTAGGGGAAAAGGAGAGTCACTTTGGTTTAGTGCAATACCTAGAGAAGGAGTCTTTTGGGAGTGAATGTAGGTCGGGTTTGACCGAACCACTATAAATCTGGTATTCTCTGTTCTTGTTTTATTTTCTGCATTGTACTTTATTTTTTTGTGGTTGAAAAGTGAAAAATTCATAACTGATCGTACTGTATGATTTACATAAAGTTTTTAATCAAAAGATCTTCCAAAATTCCAAGAGAATTTTAAAGTACCAATTCACCCCCCTCTTGATTAGCCTAGGGACATAATCAATAGGTCTAACAACATATTCACACTTTCAAGTGGTATCAGAGCCTATTTCAAAAATTACTGTTTAAATTACTTTTTGAAATTCGATCATGGCTAATTTTGGAAACCGAAACACTTTAGAAGGTTACTCAATCACTAGACCACCTTTGTTTGACAACATTCCATTTAATTTTTAGAAACCTCGCATGTCTACTTTTTTGCAATCTCTTGACTATCGCATGTTTGTACAAGATGGTTGTACTTCACCTACTAGACTTGTAGATGGCATTTCAGTTGAAACACCATTTGCTGATTAGACTGTAGAAGAAATAGATTTTGCACAATTAAATGCAAAATGCTTGAATAGCTTTTTCTGTGCTCTTAAATCTGAAGACTATATGCGTGTTTCTACTTGTAAATTTGGAAAGAAAATTTGGGATAGACTTTGCATTACATATGAGGGTACAGATGAAGTGAAGTAAACTATATTAAACATTCTTTTGCATGACTATGAACTCTTTTGCATGAAACCAAATGAATCAATCTCTAACATGTATACTCAATTTACACATATAGCCACTTCATTGCAAGCTTTAGGTAGGGAATTGACGAATGTAGAAAAAGTAAACAAAATACTTTATTGTTTGTCTACTGCTTATGATGCAAAGATAATTGTCATAACTGAATTGAAAGATTTAAATACCTATTCTATTGACAATCTTCTTGGATCACTAATTGCTTACGAGCAATCTGTAACTCAAAGACAGATTAATGCAGGTGACAAACAGAAGGAGAAGAATATAGTATTGAAGGTGGATGGTTCAGATAGTGATCAGTCACTACTTGAGGATGAGGAAGACATTGCCTTAACGACAAGGTGGTTCAAAAGTTTCCTAAGGAGGAAGCAGAGGAGACGCCAGCATTTGAACAAAGTAAGTTCTATAAAAATATTGAGGCTTCTAATGATGTTATTTACTATGAGTGCAGGAAACTAGGACACATTAAGACCGATTGCCCTAATCTCAAAGCCAATCCTAGTAAGGAGAAAGCCAAGGAGAAACCAAAGGATAGAAGGGGGAAGAAGAGACTATAACGAGCTTTTTGGGCAGACTCAGCTTCAGATTCCTCAGAAATAGAACCTGAAGAGGAAGTTACAAATTTATGCTTGATGGCTGACAATTTTGATCATTCGGATCAAGAAGAGGAATGTGACTTAAGTTATGAAGAATTATTTGAAGTTTTGGAGCACATTCCTTCTTCATATAGGAAACTAAACAAATTGCATGCTAAGTTAAATTTGAATTACTTAGAACAACAAAAAGAATATGAAATCCTTAGGAAAGACCATGCATTAATTGATAAAAACTATATGACTTTGTTAGATGAATTTAATGATTTGAATAAATAGTATGAACTTTTAAAATCATCATATTTTGAACATGAAAATGATTTCAAAACATTCACGGATGAATCAGATAGTAGAGAGCATAACTTGAAGATTGAAAATTCAATTCTAGAGAGTGCTAATGCATATATTGACGTTAAGTTGAAAGCACTTGAGAAAAATAGGATTCCACCCTAACTTGAAGATTTTCACAAATCTTACCATAAGTCAATTAGTTCAAAATCTAGGAGAAGATCTTATAGTGCACATAGATTGATAAATCCTTTCCCTAGAGTAAAATGTTTTTTTTGTGGTATGATTGGGCATATTTCCCACCCTTGTACTATTCATCATAGAACACATTTAGTGTGGAGACCTAAGGTGCATAAAACACAGTATATCAACATGCATCTGGTTTTAAATTGCCAAGAGGTGAACCCAAACTTGTTTGGTTCCCAAGTCTAACGTTTGATGCACACAAGACCTCATGAGAGAATTTGGTACCTGGACAGTGGCTGTTCAAAGCATATGACTAGAGATACGAATCAATTCATATCACTAGAAGCCAGGAATGGAGGTAAGGTTACACTTGGAGACAATACTACCAAGAGAGTGGTGGGTACATGTATGATTGGAAATTTAAAGAATTTTGTGATTGAAAATGTTCTGTTAGTAGAAGGCTTAAAACACATTTTTTTGAGCATAAGTCAACTATATGATAAAGGTTATCATATTAAATTCTTGCCTACTAGCTGTGTTATTAGTCAAAATGGAACTATTGTGTTGAATGATGATAGAGTAAAAAATGTATACATGCTGGATTTAAATTCTGTACAATCTTCTACTACTTTTTATCTGAAAACTGTGTCCGATGAGTCATGGTTATGGCATAGAAGACTTTGTCACGCTAGCATGAGAAATTTTAGGAAAATCACCCAAAAAAAGTTAGTTAGAGGAGACCCAAATTAGACTTTACAAAAGACCACCTATGTGATGCATGTAAACAAGGAAAACAAGTCAAATCCTCTTTCAATTCAATCAAGGAAGTTAGAACTAGAAAGCCCTTAGAAATTCTTCACATGGATCTCTTCGAACCCGTTAGTACCTTAAGTTTAGGAGGAAAAAGTTTTGGGTATGTAATTATGGATGATTACTTAAGGTTCACATGGATTAGATTTTTAAATTATAAAAGTGAATCATTTGAGAAGTTTAGAGATTTTGCCACTTAGATTCAGAGAAAACTAGGATGTGAAATTATTACTATCCAAAGTGATCATAGGGGAGAATTTGAAAATAAATTGTTTGATGATTTTTATAAATCCCATGGAATAGACCACAATTTTTCAGCTTCTAGGACACCTCAGCAGAATGGAGTAGTTGAGAGAAAAAATATGATATTGATTGAAGTTGGTAGAGCCATGTTAGCAGAATATTCACTTCCAACATATTTTTGGGCTGAAGCAATTAGTACCGCATGCTATGTATTGAATAGGGTGTATATTAGATCAAAATTAAATAAAATCCTTATGAAATTCTAAAAGGTAGAATTCCCAACCTCTCATACCTACATGTATTTGGATGTAAAGTGTTCATACATAATAATGAAAAAACTCTCTTAGGAAAATTTGATCCTAAATCTGATGAAGGAATTTGTTTTAGGATATTCAAGTGTGGGAAAATCCTATAGAGTTTCTAATAGGAGAATATTGGTAGTTGAGGAGACCACTCATGTTGTTTATGATGAATAAGATAATTATGGAGGGTCTAGGTTTGATGAAAATGAAGTTGAAGAAATTACCCAAGGACTTGAAAATGAAAAAGTTAAAGAAAGGGTTGAAAATGAGGGCGAAAACCAATTGCCTAAGGAATGGAAATTTGCTAAAAGTCATCCTAAAGAGTTAATTTCAGGTGACCCAAGTGAAGGAGTTAGAACTAGGCATGGTGAGGAAACAAGTAAATCACTCCGCTTTTATTTCAATGATTGAACCCACTAGTATAAACCAATCACTTTCAGATGAATTTTGGATTCTAGCTATACATGATGAGTTAAATCAATTTGCTAGAAATGATGTTTTGGAATTAGAAGAAAGACCGAAAGATCAAAGTGTTATTGGAATAAAGTGGGTATTTAAAAATAAGATGAATGATTCTGGAGTGATTGTTAGGAATAAAGCAAGGTTAGTGGCTAAGGGGTATAATCAGATTGAGGGAATTAATTTTTAGGAGGCTTTTTCCCCGGTAGCCAGACTTGAGGCAATAAGAGTGCTTTTAGTTTATGCCTGTTTTAAAGGATTTAAGTTGTTTCAAATCGACGTTAAGAGTGCCTTTCTAAATGGGATGATTAAAGAGGATGTTTTTGTTGAGCAACCTCCAAGTTTTGAAAATGCACAGTTTCCCAATCATGTTTTTAAATTGAAAAAGGCATTATATGGATTAAAGTAGACACCTAGAGTGTGGTATGAAAGGCTAAGCACTTTCCTACTTGAACGATCATTTGTAAAAGGGAGTGTAGACACCACTCTCTTTATAAAAAGAGTAGGAGATGAAATACTCATTGTTCAAATTTATGTAGATGATATTTTGTTTAGATCTACTTGGGGAAGCCTAGTCTCTTCTAAAAATTATTTTCTATAAGTCTTTTTAAAATTCTATGCATATCTGATTTGAAATTATTAACTAGCATGCATTGCATTAGAAATCAACTAAATCAAAATTTTAATTGTATTAGTTCTAGTAGACTTCACCCTACATAAGTCTGGGACCACCTAGGATGATCTCTAAATGTCGGTCCCACTTCTCAAAAACTTTAAGCCTCCCTACCCATCTTTCATAAATGATTGGACTCACAGTTTTGAATGGACTAGGTGGTTAGCTGGCTCCCTAATCCAGGCCGGGTAGGCCCAGGTTTTGCATTACATTAGCTAGGACACGGGTGTTAGTGTTGTGTAGAACACTAAACCCACTCTGGATCTAGGATTCAAGGCTACTACTATCGGTGTCTCATAGTATGCCTCATCGGTGGGTAAGTTCTCTATCCTTTAGAGACTATAAATTCTACATATCCACGTCACATGGATGACGCCACCTCTATCCTTCTCTCTGTATGCTTTGAGTGTATGATTTTCTTTTCTCTAGTTTCTTCTCACTACTTTAGTCCATCCAGATGCTGTTATGAGCTGTGCATATTGACTAAGCTAATTTGAAACTTTTCTTCCCTTTGAGTAGGAATTTCTTAGTCTCCTCCTTATATGCCAATCCCATTTAAGAGAATAATATAGAATCCTTAACCGAGAGTGTTCTCAGGCCCTGCTTTAGATGTAATTAACCACGAGGGGCTTGCGCCCGTGGGAAACTGAACTCCACTACCAAATAAACCCCACTCGAGCTGATGTATCGGCCTG
This sequence comes from Dendrobium chrysotoxum, assembly GCA_019925795.1. NCBI lineage: Eukaryota > Viridiplantae > Streptophyta > Magnoliopsida > Asparagales > Orchidaceae > Dendrobium > Dendrobium chrysotoxum. The sequence goes on along the minus strand of CM034300.1, from coordinate 36,184,279 downwards.
GGGAAACCCATTATTCTGATCAGGTCGCATATATTGTTAGACGATATCCTCAATGGCTAATCATATACACGATATAATCTGCCCTCCCATTGGCACCACAATCCCCCGCTCGCGGGGCGGTGTGTTTCCTTTCGGAGGTCCACAGGTTTTTGGCGACCATAGTGGGACAGGATTTTCTCTCCATCTTTGGATTCTATACCATTCTTTCTTGTGTGTACTCCGAGATTGGTACTCCTTAGATTAGGTTCAACCTACTCTTAGTTGTGGTCCTTCCTTAGTTAGGATCATTTCTTCTTCTTAGTTAGGGTTTCCCCCTAGCTAAGTTTCTTTCCTTCTGGCCTACTAGGCCATTCCATCCCTTATCTATCTTCCCGCTTTTCATATCATTATCTTCTACTAATCATTTCAAATATCTATTTTATTCTTCTTGGCAGACAGTGCCATGGCTTCCTTCATGCCTTCTATTACTTTCAGCTTTGGTTCTAACGTATGGGTGACAGTCCCTGAGTCCCTGCTAGCAAGTCCTCTTGCTGGAGGAATCACTTTTGGTTCCTTTATCGACTCGGCTTTCATCACTCTTGGCGGGCCGACCCCTGCTGAGGCTGCTACCTACTCTCCTCCCCAGAGGAGAGATTGTGCAGCCATGCGGCCGTTCAAACATCCTGTTGCTCGATGGATAGCCTGAGCACCTGCTCGTCCCACTCCTGTTCGTGTATAGCATGTGCACCATGTGGTTAGGCAGCCAGTGCCTAGACCACTCCCACTTCAGCCTACTCGTCCAACGGTCAGGCTACCGCACCTGTTGTTCAGACTGCCCCAGCCCCTCAGCGTCGGCAGATAGTAGTTACTCCTGCTGTTATTCCAGCAGAGGCAGCTCATGTTTGGGTTCCACCTCCTTCTTCCTCCATGAAGAGGGGTGCCCAGACCAAGGCTCCTTCACCTTCCTCCAGCTGGGTTTTTATTTTTGCCCGAGTTTCTCACCTATAGACCATCGAGCAGACCCCAGCACTTCCTGTAGTCCCTGTTCCCCCCACCCCAGGCAGTGGGTTCAGATGTTCCTTCTTTCTTCACCTCCAACCTTGGGAGAAGGGCCCAGAGGAATAGAAATCATAGACTTCGATTAACTGCATCCAAGGTAGATAGATAATGGATGGCAAATTTATTAGCTTACCAGGTGCCAGTTCAGAGGAGAGTGGTCCCCGAGTAGCGCGCACCACGACCAGTTCTAGTTGTACCTATGCTGGAGGTTGTAGTTGCCCCTGAGATGGCAGTAGTTCAGGGAGGACGCTTCTCTCCGCTGACACGTAGTGGTGAGGATGAGGACATCACTCACATTGTGGCTACCCCTCCTGTCACTACTACTTTACCATACACTAGGGTCCCCAGGGATGATACCGCTCGAGCCCTCTCTTAGAGGATTCGAAGCATCATCGTCTTAGTACGGGATCGAGTCCTTAACAGTCGGGAGAGGTTACTCCACTAGATTTCTCAGGCATCCATTTAATTACAAAGATAGGCTTTGAGGCAGAGGTACAGGTGGTAGAGAGGATAGCCACCCAGGCAGCCTGTTTGTTCAGTTCTGTCGGTGAGACAGCAGACAGTTGCTCCAGTTGTTGGATGACGCCCATATTGTCATGGACATAGACAGCAGTTGGAGCCTCTTAGACCCCAGCTCAGTTCAGTTATGGTAGCCCTGTAGCACCCAGTTGCCCCTACTAGGTCCTGTCATAATGGATGGGTATGGAGACGATGATATGCAGAGTTACCTATCAAGGAAGTATAGTTGGTCGAGGTAGTGCAGCCAGTTCAAGCAGTTCAGTAGGTAGAGATAGTTGTTCCTTTCAGATCAGAGGTAGTTTCGATGGTCTATGATATAGGGTAAATGTATATATCATAGTTTTTCCTGATAGTTCACCCGTCCGGGCAGAGCCAGCCCCTATTTTTAGCCCCTATAGGGTCTCTTCCCCTTTGGGTCCGTATATGGAAGCTTTTCATCAGAACCTCTCTAAGGACGATACACTTGAGGATGACTTACTCAAGGGGGAGTCAGATGGAGATGTATCGGTGCATAGAGTATGTGTGATTACTAGTCGAGGTATCTCGGATGAGTAGAGAGAGCCTAATTATGATGAGCAGGGAGAGCCCGAGGTGGGTGGATCTCCCAGATCAGTTCAGACAGAGGCTACAGTTCTACACCTATAGACTCAGATGGCAGAGATGGCCAGTCTTATGGTAGCGATGACTGCTTAGTTGACAGCCTTGGGGGCGATGCCCTAGATGACGGGCGTAGGTACTCCCACTACGTTCAGGGATGAGTCAGCAGTACCACCTATAGTAGCACCAGAACCTGTAGGAGTAGACAGGGTCCAGAGAGTAGTTCTGGTGGCACCTATAGTAGTTACTTTCACTACCCCAGTTCAGAGTCAGCCAGCTTAGTTATCAGCAGGACAAATTCAGGATCTGATAGCCCACAAGGTCGAGCAGGCCATTTCCTCCAGAAAGTCTGGAGAGGTAGTTACCAGGGGGCATCCTTACCCAGTAGAGTACGAGCACGAGCCCTACCCTCCTGGTTTTGTCCCTCCTAGGTTTAGAGTTTTTGATGGGTTTGGGAACACAAGGCAGCATGTGGCTCAGTATCGAGCCATATATTGCAATATAGGAGGGAACGACACTTTGATGTTGAGACTTTTTATCAGTAGTTTAGTTAGGGTGGCCTTTGCTTGGTATGTCGACCTCCCCAATGATTCAGTACGCACCTTTGCAAAATTAGAGTAGTTATTTTTGCAGAGATTTATCAGTGCAGAGCACCAGGTTACAATTGGAGAGTTAGTTGTGACTAGATAGCATCCTCGAGGGACTCTCCTAGATTACATAGTCAGATGGAGGAACCTCAACCTACAGTGTGAGCCCTAGTTACAGGAGCAACATGCAGTAGAGATCCTATTAAAGAATATAGATGGTCTAATAGCATCTTATCTGATGGGTTTTAGCATTAGAACCTTTCAGAAGTTGTTGATAAAGGTGATTAGCCTGCAGGATAGCATACCCGATGCAGTCCCTCCTAAGGCTGAGAGTCAACCTTCGTATAGACCTTAATGGCAGGAGTCTTCAGGGACACCTCCACCTAGGAGATGGGAGATACACAATACCTATGGACTATCAGATAAGGCCAAGAAGCCCTTAGTTAGTTCAACACCACTGCAGTAGTCGTACATACTTAGTCAATCAGTAGTGCAGCCTAAACCCTCCCGTAGGACTCCAGAGAGTCAGCAGTACTTACTGGAGAAGCTTAGTAAGGAATACCCCTTTAAAAGGGAAAGTCTAAAAAATTTCCAAGTTCCTTGTTAAGAAAAACATCCTAACATTTTCGAACAATAATAGAATGGAGGAGGAGGGACAGACAGACCACCCACTTTATTATCCCTTTCGTAGACATATCGAGCATGTCTTAAAAGATTATTATGTGTTTAAGGATAGAGATGAGAAGCTCATGGAAAGTGGGCAGATCCACCTATAGGACAGTGACCTGGTGCAGCCCAAGGGCAAGACGTCTCAGACGGTTCATATGATTTCATGCTCCAGCAGTTACAGTGACAGTCAGAGTAGTAGTAGTAGATCACCTAGAGGTTCTGAGGGAGAGTGGAAGCTAACACTCTCTCAAAAGATAAAGCAGATTATCAGAAAGATAATTCAAAGTTTTGAGATAGTTGAGAGGAGGCCTATCCAGGCCAAGTCAATAGTTGTCAGCCCAATTACTTCGCCAGCACATTTTTCTTCTTCTTCTGTTGTAGTTCCTACTGAGCACATTTTTTTTGTACTTTATTTAATAAGAAAATGTATGAAAGAGAGTAGATTGTTATAACCTCCGAGGGGAAGACGGGATACCTTCCAGTACTTATGCTAAAGGATTTCATTCTCCCTTCGACTAATGATGAAATAATAGAAGAAGGTGATTCTGGCTATTTTTGGTATTTTGCTCCTGCTTTTACTTTTACTTCTTCTAGCACTCGCTCTTCTAGTATTTTACATGTTTCTTAGAATAATTTTATGTGTGATGATGACTCTAAGTGTGATGAAAAACTGGTCTTTACAATTCTAGAGGATGGCTGTTACATGGATTTTGATGATGAATTTGAGAACCCACTCCAGTCACTCTCCTTAGAGCCAGCACAAGCCATCACCACTGAACCAAGTGAATCTCTTATTGAGGATGAATCAATACAAGAAGTTCACTTGCATTCAGGGAAGGTTCTTCCACCTAGGATGCCTAAGAATACAAAAGAAAAAGATAAAAATATTGTTACCCAGCAGGATGATCCTATTCCTTCCTCCTAAAAGCAGTCTAAGGAGAAAGGGAAAGGCCCTCACCTGGAGATTGATTATAATGTGTTGGCTCATCTAAGGAAAATTCTTTCCCTCCTCAGCATCTATGATGCTCTGATGATGTCTCCTGACTTGAGAGAGACCCTAGTAAAAGCACTACTTGAGCCTGAGTCCTATCAAGCCTTCTTTGCTTCTGAGTGTGTTAAGGATGCATGCCATTTGAGAGAGATGCCATGCATTACCTTTTCAGATAGTGATCTTCTCTTAGGGACTTCTGAGCACAATCGTCCCTTGTACGTCACCGCTGAAGTCAATAGTTATGAGTTGAAAAGGGTTCTCATTGATCAAGGGGCTTCAATTAATTCCTGAGCTATGAAACTTTAAAGAGCATCTCCCTGGGTCATTTGAAGCTCACTTCTGATAAGATTATGTTCAAAGGCTTCAATGACCAAGGTCAGTGGGCTCTAGGGTCCATCACCCTACCTTTGAGGTTTGGAGGTTTCCTAACCAAGGTAAAGTTTCATGTGATCCAAGCTGATACTTCATACAGGGCTCTCTTAGGAAGGCCTTGGCTTCACGAGTACAAAATGGTGCCCTCTACCTTACACCAATGTATGAAGTATATAAGGAATGATGTCGAGTATTCTATTCCTGGGATACCCAACCCTTTTTTGTGTATAAGGTATCTATTTATGATGATGCTGAGCATTACATACCTCACAAGACTCATAGACCTCCTCCTGCCCAGTCTCTAGTGATACCTGCCAGTGTTGTATAGGGTCCTACACAGTCACCTGCATTGGGTCCTATACAACCACTAGTACCAGGTCCATCACAGGTTGGCATTGAGGTAGATGTTTCCACTGCAGATCCTATTAGATCTCCTTTCAAGCTTGCAGTTGGGCACAATATTCCCCCTAGTAGAGGTAGGGGAGGATGAGGTAGAGGTAGAGAGCCGACTCACTTGCTGAGGAACTACGACACTCAAATCCCTCCTCCCTCGTATCTTTACACTTCTTCTTTGACTGTTGATTCCAACTCCTCTGACGATGAGATGATCGTTGTTCCTCATCACTCAGTTCCCTCGCCAGCCCCAGGTTTCATTGATTATAGTTCACTACCAACCTTTCATAGGTACTTGATACCTGAGGGTGGTTTGGTTATTGATAGTGGCTTAGACGAGGAAGTAGACTCCTGACGTCAGACTACTAGTCAACAACCTCTTTCCCGCTAGATACGTGGAATAAGAGTCAAAGAGTCTTGTCAAAGATCCTTTGTTACCCCCTCCACTAGTGTTGGTGGTGCACTACAGAATAGTGGTTTCCCTGTGCCTCCACTGTGTGAATCCTTCATGCCACCTCGATCTAGTGAGTGTGCCTCCTTATCCCATAGTGTAGGTGCTCCACTAGGTCCTACAACTCGGGGCCCTACAGAGACCACTATCGATGATAGGGTCGTACCGGTCCCTCATTAGTTTTCTCCCGTTATGGAAGGCTATGTAGAGCGGGGTGTTATTCCTTCGACTTGGTTAAATAAGCGAGCTCTATAGTAAGCCCGTGTCTGGCGAAATAATATACCTCGAACCCGGTAAGGCTTGGGTTACGTTGAGATGGGTCAGTCTACTCATGCTCACATTCGTGCTATCTCTCACTCATATCTGATTGTTTCTCTTATTGATGAAGAAGTCCTGGATGATGACAAGGACAGAGTACTTGATGCTCCTTAAGAGTTTGAAGATGGCACCACTTCCGCCATGGATGAACTGTGTGAGGTCAACTTAGGCACTGAATCAGATCCTAGGCCTATTTTTTATAGTGCCTTATTTTCTGACTCAGAGGCTCAAGAATATATCAAGCTACTCTTAGAGTTTAGAGACTGCTTTGCATGGAACTACACTAAGATGCCTGGTCTGAATCCAGAGGTAGCAGTCGACAAGCTAGCTATGAAGCCTGATGCAGTCCAAGTTAAATAATCACCTTGCAGGAAGAGGTTGGAAATTGAACAACAGGTGATCGTTGAAACTAAGAAGCTTATAGAAGCTAGTTTCATTCAGGAGGAGAAGTATCCTACTTCGCTTGCCAACATTATTCCAGTCTGGAAAAAGAGTGGACAAATTCGTGCTACATTGATTTTTGTGATTTAAACAAGGCATGCCCTAAGGATGATTTTTCTTTTCCTATCCCTGAACTCATGGTGGATATAGCTTCCTCGCATAGCATTTTCTCCTTCATGGATGGTTCATCTAGTTACAATCAGATAAAGATGGACCCCGAGGAGGAGAAGTTTATTGTATTTCATACACCTATAGGTGTATTTTGTTATAAGGTGATTCCCTTTGGTCTCAAGAATGCCGGGGCCACCTACCAACATGCTATGATTATTATCTTCGACACGATGATACACGAGCAAGTTGAATGCTATGTGGATGATCTAGTGGTTAAAAGTAAGGTCCGTGGATATCACCTTCAAGATCTATGAATCATTTTTTAGCGCTTGTGCAAGTATGATCTAAAGATGAACCCTTTGAAATACGCATTTGGAGTTAGTATAGGAAAGTTCTTAGGGTTTATAGTTCGCTACCGTGGCATTAAAATTAATCCTTCTATGATCAAAGCCATAGTAGACTTGAAACCCCCTAAGAGTCTCACCTAGTTGAGATCTTTTCAAGGTAGACTCGCTTTCCTGTGGAGATTTATCTCCAATCTCCTTGGTAGGTGTCATCCCTTTGCTACCCTTGCGAAGAAGGATGTCTATTTTCATTGGGATGAGCGTTGTTAGGAGGACTTTGTAAGTATAAAGTATTACCTGATGAACCCCCTGTCTTAGCTGCACCCATCCCGAGGAGACTGTTAATTCTCTATACTATGGCCCTGAATGAGTCTTTGGGTGCACTGTTGGCTCAAGAAAATGAGGAAGGCAAGGAAAATGCTTTCTACTACCTCAGCAGATGGTTGATACCCATAGAGCTGAAGTTTCCAGCGATGGAAAAGCAATATTTGGCTTTGATCTTTGCAGTATAAAAGCTTAGGCATTATATGCTTTCACATAAAGTCAACCTAATCTCATGAGTCAACCCTTTGCAGTACTTGATGACCCGTCTGACCCTCTCAGGTCATTTAGCATACTGGTCTATGATTCTACTATAGTTCGACATTACTTTTGTCCCTCAGCAAGCAGTCAAATGATAGGCTCTAGCTGATTTTCTTGTTGCGCACCCAATCCCTGTAGATTCCCCACTCAATGATGATCTACCTGATGAACTAATCATGAGTATGGATGAATAGGAGTCCCCTACTCGGGAGTTCTAATTTGACGGTGCATCATCCATTAAAGCGTTGAATCCAATTAAAACTCCTATAGTTATGGTAGGTTTGGGACTCATTTTGGTATCCCCTAAAGGTTACACTTTACGATACTCTTACAATCTTTCAGAACCTCATAATAATAACGAAACTGAATATGAAGCTCTGACTTTGAGACTAGAGTTGGCCATTCAGATGAATATTATGCGGGTGAAAATCTTTGGAGACTCCTAACTAATTCTAAATCAAGTAGTAGGAGTCTACAAAGTGCTTAAGCTCGAGCTCTTGCCCTATCATAACAAAGCAATGGAGCTCTTATGCTTAATTCCTTAAGTTACTTTGGCTAAAATCCCTAGAACTACAAATGGAAAAGCAAATGCATTAGCTAAGTTAGTAAAACAATTAGCTGACCTAACTAGCAACCCATTATCAATTGTTGTCCAGTGTCGTCAAGCCCTGTGCCCCATAGATTTGTCTTCTCCTGATCAGACCCTCATAGTGTTCTCAGTTGAGGAAGAGTCAGATCAGAGAGTACCTTTTATAGAATATTTGAAACATAGCAGGCTTCCAGATGATAGATCCCTTGTAGCTCAGATCGGAAGGAGGGTTCTATCATTCACTTATGTGAATGACACATTATATCGACGCTCTTTTGACTAAATGTGGTTGCGTTGCCTCAATAACGAGGAGGCTTGTAAGGTCATGGGTGAGATAAATGAAGGTCTTTGTGGTGCCCATCAATCCGGACCAAAAATGAAAGGCAAAATTAAACGCCTTGGTTACTATTGGCCAACTATAATTCGGGATTGCATGGAGCACGCTAGAAAGTACCACCAATGCCAAATTCATGTCACGGTGATTCACCAACCCCCTAATCCATTGCACCCTACTATATCATCTTGGCCATTTGAGGGCTGGGGCACGGATGTAGTGGGTCTTATCGACCCTCCTTCCTCTAAGGGTCATATGTTCATTTTAGCTGCCACTGATTACTTCTCTAAGTGGGCAGAAGCTGTACCACTTAAGGAAGTCAAATCAAAAGATGTGATGCATTTCTTCTGCGATCACATTGTGTACTATTTTGGTGTTCTGCGCCATATCATCCCTGATAATGGCCAATCATTTAGAAGCACCAAAATTGTTAGATTTGCCCACCACCACAACATTTATTAGCGATACTCTTTGATTTACTACCCTAGAGCCAATGGCTTGGCAGAGGCATTTAACAAAACACTCATGCAATTAATAAGGAAAATTCTGGTTGCAAATAAGCGAGAGTGGCATGATAAGTTACCCAAGGCATTATGGGCTTATAGGACTACCTACCATACTCCTACTCAGTCTACCCCATATGCTCTGGCTTTCAGGGTTGAAGCAGTCCTCCCACTTGAGGTCGAGCTCCCCTCATTACGTGTGGTAGTCAGCCACAATCTTTCTTATAAAGATAATTCCCGACTACAGTTGGAAGAGCTTGATGGTTTAGAAGAGCTTCATTTGCAAGCTTATCAGAACCTCAAACTATTTCAGGCCTGTATGGCCCGATCACATAATCGCCTTATTCGACCCTGTGCTTTTCGGGTTGGTGATCTAGTTCTTATTTTATGTAGGCCTATCATTTCATGCCATCGCCAAAGTGGTTAGTTCGAGCCTGTTTGGGAAGGCCCATTTGCTGTAGAGCATGTTTATGAAGGTGGTGCCTACCTACTCATTGATGTAAATAGTGTTCACCATATGCCTATCATCAACGGGTAGTACTTGAAAAAGTACTATGCCTGAGTTTTGCACTGCACAGGGGGAATCTCCCTACCACCTACAAATATTCCTCTATATATGTACCCCCTTGAAAGGAGCTTATTTACTTTTCGATAGTCTGTGTGGCCACGATGATTTATCCTATACCACACGATGTTCGTTATGAAGAGTATGAGGCTATCCTTAAAGGTGATACACTGATACGCCGTAGGGATGTTTGTGCTTGTGTCTGTGCACACCAATCATATTAGTGTTAGCACATAGAACCTTTTGTTCATCCTCCCCTGTATGAGGGTTTAGTTCCCCAGTTTCACTTGGCACCCCCGGGTGTGGTCTGAATTATAAAAACTAATATATAATGTTACGTGTGACTTCTCTTGTCTTCATAGTGTAAACTATATAATTCATGTATATACAAAACTCTATGGTTTACCTAGCTTAGTCTAGACTTATAGAATTCATGTGTCTTTGAGTTCTCCATAAGTTCTAGTTCTCCAGTTTCACTTTTCACCCCAAGTGTGGTATGGGATATCAAAACCATTAGCTTAGATCCCTTAGAGGATGTGATATTAGGTCCAAACCAACCTACGTTAGTTATGGATGGTAAAGTCGATCCACTATCCTAATTTGAATCTCACTCATATATTAATTTTGTTATGATTATGCTCCCCAGTTCATTCACTTCGGTTGAATGTGGCCTAGGTTAACAAAGCCAGTGTTTCACTCCTTACAAGATCCTCTTCACTCTTTCTCTCCCCAGTTTTATTCATCTGGCGAATATGGCCTGGGTTATCAAAGCTAATCCTATCTCCTTCTCTTTGTGTTATAATCATTAGAGGATATCTCATACTAGGAGTAATTCAAGGATATGGTAAACGTTCCCTCCACCGCATGTTACCTTCGACAGTACGGGATATACTTAGTGTATGATTGTGAACAAATAAAAATATATGCAAAATAAATATATATATATATATATATATATATATATATATATATATATATATATATATACATTGATAAAATAAAAAGAGGGAAGCTCTTAGCAGAGTAAAATTGGTTACCCTTGTCACAGGTGGAACCCGATAATACTCTCTAAGAGCTCAAATTCCCCGAGCTTTTCTTTTCCTCTCCTTCAAAGCATCTAGGTGATCGCTTCAAGGATGAAGCTACACTTGTGTTGATTATGATCTTTTACGATCATAATAGTCTTTGTTAGTGATGTAATACACCTTGTCCTAGGTGTTAACATCATGTCTTCGAGAGCTTCGATTCTCTAGCAGAAGATTGACTCCCTAGTTTCTTTTAGCAACCCACCTTTTCATTCCTTCCCTGCTCCTGGCTTCTAGAGTAGTTCTACAAATATAGTGGTGTTGCTTCCACCTCTCACAGGGTCCCACCAGCCAGGGTGAGTGTTACCGCTATGATGTTTGAGTATTTATTGATCTTATTTATAGTCATTATCCTTGGTGGCGAGTGTGTCCCCTCGCTATTTTGAGTTGTTTTCTCAGTAGTGTTGTAGTACACCTGGCCTTAGGTGTTAGCATCACTGGCTTGAAAGCTTCAATTTTCTAGTAAAAATTAGCTCCTTTTCTCCTTCACCGACCTACTCTCTCATCCGTACTCTACTCTTAGCTACTAGAGTAGTCCTATGGATGCATTGGTGTCACTTTTACTTCCTACAGGGTCCCACTGGTTTGTGTGGAGGCTACCATTTCATGATTATGGGTCGTATTCAGTGTTACTGTCTATAGTGTCGAGTGTGTCCCCTCGTAACTCAAGTTTATTTTCCTGATGGTAATGTAGTACATCAAGTCTTAGATGTTAACACCACCTCTTAGCAAGCTGTGATTTTCTAGCAGAAGATCAACTTCCTGGCCTTGTAGTGACATACTTTCCCATTATGACCTGACTTCAAACTACAGAGTGGTCTCTTGGATATGTCCATGTCGCTCTTCCTTCTTATAGGGTCCCCATCATCTTGTATGGGTCCACCACTGTAATTTCTTGATGATTATTTCTCCTTAACATAGTTTTGCCATTTGTGGTGGGTGTGTCCCTCCGCTACTTTGGTCGTTTTCCCTCCTGGGATGAGATTGCCCCTCTCACACTTCGCTGAGGGCTTACCTCTTCCTGTCATTCTTCGAGGCATCGTGCTGGCGCTTCCCCTCTTTCATATGATGTTAGAGTTCCCTAAGGTATTCTGCTAACATTTGGATACTAGTGGCCATGACGATTTGTCCTCTACCATGTGGTAACTAAAATGCTAGCTCGGGACTCCTTAGATAATTTTTCCCCTTGGAATTCTCTATGCTACACTTCCTTTTTTCCTCATATCCCTACATATATGTGTGTCAAGGTATTATTGAGATGACTTTTCCCCTGATCGTCTTGCCATTTCTAGCATACATCAGACTTTACTTAGTTGAAAGTGCTCGACAGAGTCCCTGGGAGGCATATCTCACCACCCCTTTACCCTAATCGTGTTGTTGCTTCCAGCAGACATCAGAATTTACCCTGATCGTCTTGTTGTTTCTAGCAGACATCAAACTTTTTCTGGTTGAGAGAGCTCAACAGAGTCCCTGAGAGGCATACCTCACTACTTTTCTTCCAATCATCTTGCTCTGATCAAGAAGACATCAAAATTTACCTGGTTGAGAGAGCCCAATAGAGTCCTTGGGAGGCATTCCTCACCACCCCTTTTTACCCTGATTGCTCTGTCAAAGACTAAGCAGGCATCAGATTTCATAGCTTATTTATTTTATTGAGGTCAGGCAGAGTATTGGGTCACCCTTATTCACTGTTCTGAGAGGATCAGGAGGAGACGGGATCCTTTCACCTTCTACCCCGCTGATCCACTGTGGTCAGACTGGTAGTTGGTTTTACTTACCCGGTTGAGAGAGCTCGATAGAGTCCCTGGAGGCGTTCCTCACCACCCGTTTTTACCCTAATTATCCTGTCAAAAACTAAGCAGTCATTAGATTTTGTGGCTTATTTATTTTACTGAGGTCAGGCAGAGTATTGGGTCACCCCTATCCACTGTTCTAAAAGGATCAGGAGGAGACGAGATCCTTTCACCTTCTACCCCGCTGATCCACTATGGTCAGAGTGGTAGTTGGTTTTACTTACCTGGTCAAGAGAGCCTGATAGAGTCCTGGGAGGCATTCCTTACCACCCCTTTTTTACCCTGATTGTCATGTAAAAGACTAAGCAGGCATCAGATTTTGTGGATTATTTACTTTGCTGAGGTCAGGCGGAGTATTAGGTCACCCCTATCCACTGTTTCGAAAGAAGCAGGAGGAGACGGGATCCTTTCACCTTCTATCCTGCTATTTTAAAATGATTAGTCAGGTAGTTGGTTTTACTTACCTGGTTTAGAGAGGCCGACAGAGTCCCTAGGAGGCATTCGTCACCACCACTTCTTCCTTGATTGTTTTGCTCTGATCAAGCGGACATCAGACTTTACTCGGTTGAGAGCGCCCTACAGAGTCCCTGGAAGGCATGCCTTACTACCTTTCACCTTCTATTCTGTTGTTTCGATATAATTAGGCAGGTAGTTAGTTTACCTTACCACTTTACCCTTCGCTCTCTCCTCGGCTCTGCCCTTGTTATAGGGCAAGGCCAGGAGAAGATCCCCCTTTGCTCACTTTCACCTCTTGTTGAGCTCCTTTACTTGGGTCTTTACTCTACTTTGCTTGTTACAATCGGTCAACGCCAACACGAGCGGTTCACCAGTTTGTTCATCGCTCCTGTTGGGGGTCCATTTATTAACCTTGATTTTCACTCAGAGGCTCCTCCACTGAGATTAGTGGGTTAAGCCTGACCCATTAGGCTCAAACCCATGCCTTGGGTCAACATGGTTGACTAGGTCAACTCAGGTTGACCCATTAGGCCTATATGGGCCCAAATCAATTCCAAATCAATTCAAACCTATCCTTGGTCTCCACCCCTCATACCTTGGACTCAATTGACCTAATTGACCCAAGTTGACCAAGTCAAACTTTGACTTGGTCAACCTAAGTCTTAATAGCTCAAAATGACCTATTTAAACCCATTTATTGCATTTAAATCATTCCTAATGTGCCCAAATTCAAAACCATGGCTAAGGAGCCTATTTTCCCTCCTAATTCAATATAAATCTAATTCTAGCTGTCCATGATAGGGTTAGGGGCTTTAAATAAGAGAAATTAGGGCATCTTAGGGACTTTTTGCTCTTGCTCTATCCCAAAGCCTCCTAAGCCCGAGAGATTTTGTGTGAGAGTTCCCCTCAACTTCACCCACCTTTCCCAACCTAGACCCACCGTCCAAAGCTCGCCGACAAAGGGATTCAGTCGAACCGAAGGCAAAAAGCTTCCTAGACGGATTCCGATCAATCCAAGGTTGATCAGAGCTCATGCTCAACTAGGAATTTATACTAGGACAATCTACAAGCTCAACCATTTCAAGATCTCCCGAATCCATTCATTGGATTGAGGTAAGACTGAAACCCTAGCTAGAAATATGTAGATCTAAATAGCTTTTGATACACTGTATTTCAAGCCATGAAATTATTTCCACATGATTTCTGTTCATGCACTTAGTTTAGATTTAAAATTTCATTTGATTTCATCCATCCGATCAATGAATGAGCCCAAAAACAGTATCAAGGGTTCGGTTTACATAACGTATACGTTACAAATGACCTGAGCCATTGATCTCACGATCAACGGCTCAGATCCCGTCGTCCCACGACATCTGTTTGACCGCGGATCCAATTCCACGGTCAAAATCTTTGTTTGACTCGTTCTGGACCACTCGTTTCAAATCGTGGAGGATCGAACGGTGGAGAGCCTCCTCTAACGTGGCTAAGTATCACCGCGCTGCGACGTTTGATTACCGCAATCATGCGGTAATTAATGCAGGCGGCGCAATGATTGCGTTGCCAGGCAATGATTGCCCACAGACCGCAGATCCAATCTGCTCCCGCCACGTGGCGCACCGAGAGCCACCACCGGTTATTTTATTTAAATAATTTAAAAATCTATTTTAAATGTATTTTTAAATGAGAAAAAATGTAAAAAAATATTTAAAAATTATTTAAAAAATTAGAAAAATTATATTTTATAATTTTATAATAATAATAATAAGAATAAGAATAATAATAATTATTATTATTATTATTAATTTTATTATTTATTTATTTTAAATAATATTTATTATTATTATTATTATTATTATTTTTACTTTAGGTTATTTTATTATAATATTATTATGTTATTATTTATTTGTATTATTATTATTAATATTATTTTTAAATTATTATTATAATAATTATTATTATTTTGATAATTTTATTTATTATTGTTATTTTAAAAAAACATTTTTTCTTTAAATCTATTATTATATCTTTATTATTATGATAATTACTATTAATTACTATTATTATTTGTGTTAGTATAATTATTTTCCCTATTATTAATTATTATTGTCTTTATTATTTTTAATCTATTATTATCATTATTATTATTATTATTATTATTATTATCATTATTTTAAATTATAATTACTATGATTATTTAAAAATTGTCTAAGATTATTACAATTTTATTGCATTATTATTATCGTTATTATTATTATTATATTATTATTTATTATTTATCTATCCTAAAATCCAAAAATCTTTAATAATTGATCTATTCTGATTTATTAATTTTTTTAATCATTAATTATTTTAAATTATTCAAAAATTACTTTTAAATCTTTTAAACTTCAATTAATTCATAACTAATTCGTTTTAAATCGGATTTTGACGCATAATACCTTGAATTTTTCAAAAAATTATGAACATTAATTTAAAACTAATTTTAGAAATTAAAAACTCTTTTTCTGGTAGATTTCTGTATCATTTAATTACTTGACTATTTAAATAATATTTAAATATTTATTAAATTGATTATTTTGAAACTAAAAATTATTTTTTTAAAATACAAACTATTTTAAAACTTCGCTGTGGGTGACCAGTGGGTCTCTCATGCTTATACATTGAGCTATTTTTCAAATTATCTTACTTTTAAACTCATATAATCATATATTCTTGTATAATATATTATAAAATTATTTTAAAATTAAATATTATTTAAATCTTCTAATTTTGAGAGATCCAGTTCTTGAAATCTTAAACATAGGCTAAGTTTATGAACAACATTCATGTGGGAAGGATTTACATCTCTAGTCATATGACTTGAACATCCACTGTCTAGGTACCACATACTCTCATGAGGTCTTTTGTGAGAGTACACCTATAAAATCATCAGATCTCAGATTTGGGAACCCAAACAGGTTTGGGTCCCATCTTATGGAAATAGGAGTGAGATGCATGCATGCTACGTTGTGAATTTTGGAATTTTGGTCTCCACACCATATGTGTTCTACGATGAATGGTGCAAGTGTGAGAGATATGTCCTAGCATGCCACAATAAAAATATCTAATACCAGGAAAAGGGTTTACTAATCATTTTGGGTTATAGTGCCTCTTCATAGGTTTGAATAATGCATGCTTTATTGATGTTTTATAAAACCCTACAAGTACAAGTGGTGTTTCATTTTGCTCAAATGTAATAATATTTTCTTTTAAAAACTCATTTGCCTTTTTATAGCTTGCCACTTGCTATTTCAATGCATGCCACTACTATCTAAATCACATGCAATAGTGTCTAATTCTTTGAGAGCCCTATCTAAATCAGCATGCGATATTTTCAAGAAATCATGCTCAATAATTAAATCAATATGATTTTTGTTTAAAGAATCAAATTTATCTAGTAAAGCCATATGATTGCTATCCAGAGTTGAATGATCTTTCATTAGAATTTTGTGCTCTTTCTACATATTTAAAAATTTAATTTTTAGGCTAGCATGTGCTTTCTTAAATTTCCTATATGAAGAATGAATTCTTTTAGAATCTTTAAATAATTGATCATATATAAGATCACATAACTCTTCTTAATCAGAGTGATCAAGATGATCATCAGCCATTAAACACAAGTTTATTACATCCTCTTCTACTTTAGTTTCAGAGGACACTGATGCTGAGTCTATCCAGAACACCTTTTGGATCTTTTTTTTTTGTCCTTCTTGAACTTATGTTTTTCATCACCCTTCTCCTTTCTTTGGTGAGCCTTCAGAATTGGGCAATCAGACTTTAGATTCCCTGGCTTCCTGCATTCAAAACAAATAACATTCGATAAAACTTTAGAATATTTAATATTTTTACCTTTATTCCACTTCTGATGAGCTTTTATTTTTTTTTTCTGAAGAAGCTCTTAAATTGCCTTATTATTAAAGCCATGTCCTCATCATCAGAACCAGAAATATAAGTGTCAAAATCATTAGCCTTCAAGGCTACAGTTTTCTCCTTTTTTTTTCTCCTGCATCAACCTGCCTTTGGTTCACTCCTTGCTCATAAGCAATGAGTGATCCAAGTAAGGTATCAACTGAATAAGTATTCAGATCTTTAAATTAAGTAATGTCAGTAATTTTTGCATCAAAGGAAGGAGGTAAACATCTCAAAATTTTGTTCACTTTTTCATAGTTCGTAAGTTCTTTTCCTAAGGCATGCAAAGAAGTAATAATCTGAGTAAACCTAGTATACATTTTAGAAATTGATTCACTAGATTTTATGTGATAGAGTTCATAGACATGAAGTAAAATGTTCATCCTAGATTGTTTAACTTCAATTATTCCTTCATAAGTTATGCATAATCTGTTCCAAATTTCTTTTCCAGTAGAACAAGTAGAGACACGCGTGTAATCTTCATATTTTAATGCATAGAAGAAATAGTTCAGACATTTGACATTCAGTTGTGCTAAGTCTCTATCATCTAAAGTCCATTCAACAAAAGGTAACTCAATTTTAATACCATCAATTAATCTAAAAGGTGCAGAATAACCTTCCTTAACTAGCATCCACATGTAATAATCAATTGATTGTAAAAGGTGGACATACGAGTTTCAGATAATCTTTTTAAATATTTTAAACACAAAAAATTTAAGCAAAAGCAGATAATCAAAAATAGAGATTTCAATCACAGATCAGATCATAGAAATAAGTGAAAATAAATAATAAAAAATAAGTAGAAAGAACACAATAAATTTATAGTGGTTCGGTCAACTCTGACCTCATCCACTCCCCAGAACCTCCCGTTCCAGGTATTGCACTAATCAGTTAGTGTCTCTCCTTTTCCCCCACAGCCCGGCGAAGAAGCCCTTACAAAATCTTTCCACTGGCCTTGTGAGGCAGAGAACCTTGAATCCTTTTTCACCCTCCTAATTAAGGCAGAGAACCCAGAATCCTTTTACTCCCTCCTGGAGTAGGCAGAGAATCTAGAAATCCTTTTACTCCCTCCTGGAGTAAGCATAGAACCTAGATCTAATACTGATGATTATCTCCCTAGAGCCACCAAGGAACCAAGGATGAAGAAGGAAGAAGACGATCAAATCCTTGCTTGGAGCAACATTTGTGAATCCCCTCACAAACTCCCCCTCACAAGATCCTCTCTCTCTTTCCTAAACTCTGTATGTCCTCTAAGCTATCTCTGGTTAGAAAAATAGCAAAATATTTTTTACATCAGTAATTCAGAGAGCTTAAATAGGAGGCCTCAAAAAGTGCCCTAATTTTTAACATGCCGACAATATCATCTAGGATGATCTTGCGATCATCCTATACTATTAGTTCAAATCAGCCCTTCCAGCCAGGACGATATGGGTTTCCTATATGATTAGAACACAAAGTTTGTTCTAATCATCCAGGACCATGTGACCATCATCCTGTACGATTATTTTAAACATACACTTTTATCTAGCAGATAGTTCGGGATGTCCAAGAGATAAGTCGAGATGATATGTAGAAATATAACTAATTATCTGGGATGATGTTACGATCATCATATATGATTAGTTCAAAATCATACATTATCATCTAGCAGATAGTTCGGTACGTCGAGGAGACTTAGGAGAAATTATCCAGTAAGATTCTGCGATCGTCCCGGATGATATAATCAATCAATCTAACCTCAATTACTCTCATGATCACCTGATCTATTTAGGCATTATTGTGAAAGTGTGAATAGGTTGTTAGACCTATTGATTATGTCCCTAGGCTAACCAAGAGGGGGGGTGAATTGGTACATTAAAAATCTCTTGGAATTTTGGAAGATCTTTTGATTAAAAACTTTATGTAAATTATACAGTACGATCCGCTTCGTATAGTACGATCAGTTATGAATTTTTCATTTTTCAACCACAGAAAAATAAAGTAGAATACAGAAAATTAAAATTATAGAAAATAAAACAAGAACAGAGAACACCATATTTATAAAACATGACCTACATCCACTCCCTAGAGACTCCTTCTCTAGGTATTGCACTAAACCAAAGTGACTCTCCTTTTGCCCCCAAAACAAGGTGGAGAAGCCCTTACAAACTCTCTTTCACCAAACCCCGGTGCGGTAGAGAACCGTCGTTCTTTTTCACCCACTTAGTGAAGGAAGAGAACCCACTCATCCTTTTACACCCTCTAGGTGTCGGCAGAGAACTAAGCATCCTTTTTCACCCTTTGGTGATGGTAGAGAACCAAGCATCCTTTTTCACCCTCCTGGTGACGGCAGAGAACCGGACCTTCTTCAAAGATCTTCTCTCAAGAGTCTTCAAAGAGATAGGGAAGAGACCTGAAGTACAAAACAATGAGATCCTCACCTTTGGATAACCTTATGAATCCCCTCATAATTTTCTCTTCAAAGATGTCACCACACACACTCCCAAACACTCTCCCTAATCACTCTCCCTTCAACTCTCAAGAAGAAATTTGTAGAAGATTAGTTATTAAGTCAGTTTTTAAGAACCTTGTATTCAAAGGACAAGAAAAACTATCCAAAAACTGAAAATTTTAAGTTTAACAAAAAAGGATTGTCTCGTACGATCAACAATCATCCCGTATAAATAGTTTAAGAAATGAATGCTTCGTCCCATACGATATCTCGTACAAACCATGTAAGTCCTATTTTGTACTCTGGAAAATGAAATATGAAACTAAATCATACTCTACGAACTGTTCAAAAAAATTGAATGGTTCATCCCGTACGATGTTGTACGAACCTGTGAACCCCATATTTTATACTCTGGAAAATGATGTACGAACTTTCATCGTACTGTACGAATGGTACAAAAATGCATAGTTCATCCCATACGATCCAGTACGAAGCAATGAAACCCAATTTTCATACTCTGGAAAATATTATATGAACTTTCATCGTAATGTACCAACTGTTCAAAAATTTGAACTGTTCATCCCGTAAGATCCAGTACGAACCATGTGAGTTCTTATTTTATACTCTAAAAAATGATATACAAACTAATATAGAAATATACGATCAGTTAAAAATTTTGAACTGTTCATCCCGTACGATCCAGTACGAACCATGTGAGCTTCCATTTCGTACTCTAGAAAATGATATACAAAAACATTTTGTACTGTACGTTTATACTTAAAAAAATTTTTAATGAGGCAGGTTCATTTTAGAAGAGAAATAACATAAATCGTCCCATACGATCATATATCGTACAGTATGATTAATTTAAAATATTAAGTTTTATCTCACTCCACAGTGTGTATGTGCACAGTTATCCAACTTACAATCACACTCTCTCAGACTCAAGAAAAGTAAAAATTATAGACTTCACTAACATTAGATTCTAATAAAATAATCTTGAAGTCTTCAGCAGTCAAAGGTGTGAATTTCCTGAAAGACATGTATGGACCTCCGAAAGGGAAACACACCACCCCCCGGGGGGGGATAGTGGTGCCAATGCGAGGGCAGATTAGATCGTGCATATGATTAGCCATTAAGGATAGCAGCTCTCACCAATAAACCCCGATGGGTAACAATATACATGACCTGATCGAAACAACGGGTTTCCCCAACCCAATACATTAGCTCGAGTAGGGTTTATTTGATAGGGGAGTTTGGTTTCTCACATGCACAAGCCCCCATGGTTAATTACATCTCAAGTTGGGGCCTGAGAACACTCTCGATTAAGGATTCTATATTATTCTATCAAATATGATTGGCACGTAGGGAGGAGACTAAGAAATTCCTACTCAAAGGGAAGAAAAGTTTTAAATTGGCTTAGTCAACACGCACGGCTCATAACAGCATCCAGAGGGACTAAGGGTAGTGAGAAGAAACTGGAGAAAAGAAAATCATACACTCAAAGGATGGAGGTGGCGTCATCCATGTGACACGGATAGGCAGGACTTATAGTCTCTGAAGGATAGAGAACTTACCCAATGATGAGGCGTACTACGAGACACCAACGGTAGTAGCCTTGAATCCTAGATCTTGAGTGGGTTTAGTGTTCTACTCAACACTAACACCCATGTACTAGCTAATGCAATGCAAAACCTGGGCTTACCCCGACCTGGATTGTGGAGCTAGCTAACCACCTAGTCGATTCAAAACCATGAGTCTAATCATTTATGGAAGATGGGTAGGGAGGCTTAAAGTTTTTGAGAAGAGGGACCGACATCTAGAGATCATCCTAGGTGGTCCCAGACTTATGTAGGGTGAATGCAACTAGAACTAATGCACTTAAAATTTTGATTTAGTTGATTTCTAATACAATGCGTACTAGTTAATAATTTCGAATCAGATATGCATAAAATTTTAAAAAGGCTTATAGAAAATAATTTTTAGAAGAGATTAGGCTTCCCCAGGTCTGGCACCTCATCCTCATAGGCCAAATTATCCAGACTCTACCCCTAGGCAGGGTGTCTTATAGCAAGGAGAAAGAAGAATGCATTAATATGCATGTGACCCCAAATAATTCTGGCTATTCCCTAGGTCGTTAGATTTTTATATTATTTAGCTCCTGAGATTTTAAATTTTAGTTATGAGTAGAAAATATTTTGGTCCATAAAGAGCCTAACAATCAAGTCCAGGCTAAAATAAAAGCGACACACCAACGCCAAGAAACTAAGAGAAAGCAAACAACCCTATGCGCAATCAACATCATATTAAACACAATAAATAACCAAATTAGTCAAGTAAATATCCATAGGCTAACTTCCCTTTATTACAAATCAGGGTCTGCAAAAAAGTAAAGTGGCTGGACACCACTACCAATAACCCGGATTTTTAATCCTAAAATAGACGCAAGTAACTTTGAGTGGGATACTCTTTATCTTTGGATTTTTGATCTTCTCTTCCTCAGACTCCTCGCTCTTCTCCTCTTCGAGCTCCTTAGATTTGTTGTAGTAGAATACCCAGGGTGGGGAAGAAAACTCTCCCCTAAAGGGGAGGTTATTCTTTCCACCTTAGGTAGTAAAATGATCCAAATTTGGACTCCCCAAATAGAAAAGGACTATCCTCATAATGGGTATCCTTTCCTCTTTGGAAATCTAATCTTTGGATCTCTGTATCCCCACTCAAAGTACACTTTCACAACTCTTAACCATATTACAAATTGATTACATTAAGGAAACCAAAAAAATCTAGACTCTCTTGTATGGTTATCCTAAGTAATTGATATAAAACAACCCAAGCAATTATATATAAAATTAAAGAACTCATTGCTAGCCACACTTGGTCATGCTCTTATTTTGTTTGATGGCTAAGCATCTGGAGCACCTGTAGCAGTTAAATCTATGATTTATTTTAGCCCTCATTTATTCTAGGGGGTAAGCAGCTGAAGCACTTGTAGCAAGCATTTATATAATTATTATTTTAGCCCCCTTTTTTTATCAGCACTGCATGAGCACGATCACCTGCAAAAGACATAGTTAGTGCCAAAAAGTGATTCTAACCTATGGGTAATCTATCATCCATCACATCAATCCATAGGGTACAATAAAAGTAAACAAACACATCAGTAATATTTCAATCACAGCATGTAATAAAAATCTAGAAAACTCGTCACACAACAGTAAAGCATACATTAGCCTAGCCTAATGCTAGAAGTGGTGCCCTAAAAAACCATCTAAGTGTGTGTAAAAGGCTGTGTAGCTGAGGTAGATCCTAAGCTGGGTAATTAGTTGAAGTTATTTAGTGTTCAAGTTTGTTGAAGGTCCCAAGGAGAGGTTTAAGTTTGAGTTTAAATATTAATATACTAAGGATTAAATTAAGTATATTTTAATTGTTAGGTGATTACTACCTTTATTTCACACTAAGGCCGTGAAGTTTATTTCTCCTTCCTTGGGGCTAAGTTAATAGCCTCGTAGGCCTGGGTTATCTAGTAGCAACCATGGATTGGTTAAGTTAGTTTAGTTGGTTAGAAATTAATAGGTATGAAATTAATTGATTCATTATCGGGTTAGGGTGTTAACTTAAAGCTTAGGATAATGCTTTATGAATTTTAAGTTGAGTTAATGAGCTTTTAGAAGGTCTGAGGTCACTCTATCCACTAGATCGAAGGGGTCCAAAATTAACTTTTTGATTAAAGGTGATTTATGAATATTTAGTATTTTTATAAAATAATATACCTTAACCAGATCACTTAGACTGTAAGCATGCCTAATTTAGACTATTCTACATTAAGTTATGAATTTATGAAGTTTTGGCCTCATTTTGACTTAAGTTTGACCGGATTGTTAACTTTTTGATTTAAGATGATTTATGGAATCCTAATATTTTTAATAAATACTAGCCTTTAATATGAGTTGAATTCCTTTGAGTTTGCCTAGTTTGAAATTTTCTAGAATTAGTTATGAATTTTCAAAGTTTGGGTTATTTAATGAATTATCGAAATTATTTAATTAAAGGCTATTTTAGGGATTTTGATCCAAATCAGTTCCAACCTACTTGGAATCACCCCCAATGGCCAGAAATGACCTAACAAAGTGTTCCCAAGTTTTTAAGAAAAATTTGGAATTTTTAAAAATTTTTAATTATTTAATTTAATTAAAATAGGATTTTTAATCAAAATTAAATTAAAGTTCAGATTGAAGTCCAATAAAGCGGATTTTAATTTTATGAGATTAAGGACTAAATTCTAAAGAGTTTGATATATTATGGGTAATTTATTGATTTAATTTGAATTTATTAGAATTTTCTGAAATTATTTGGTCCTAATTAAGGGGCAAAATAGGGTTTGTTAATTAAGGGGTTTAAAAGGCTCTAAAAATTCCTAGAAAATTTCATGAGGTTTATGATGTCACTAAGTTCATGTGGTTCAAGTTTCAAGTCAATCAAAGGTATACCCTAGCTCCTAGAATTTCTCTAAGTCCACTAGACGGGTCCTTAATTATTATTCTTAGGGTGTCACTACGTTGCATAGGTTTGAATCAAGAATTTAAGACAAACCCTTGGGGTAACATAAAAGAAATGCAGTACAAACATAAACACACCAAGTCCTTTATTCTAGGAGAGCCTAAGCTAGGTGCTTGTGCATCCTACACATGCAAGGACTACGAAATGCTAAGTAAAATGGGACTAATGAAGTGATTAGATAACTTCCTCTTCATCTGTACGATAGTGTACGAACCCTATTTCGTACTCTAATCGGCGTATGTATGAACCATGTTTGTACGGGATGATCAGTTCAAATTTTTAACAATAACTTCCTCTTCATCTGTACGATCGTGTATGAACTCTATTTTGTACTCTGATCGGGATCTGTACGAACCATGTTCGTACGTGATGATTAGTTCAAATTTTGGTATTTCATACGGGACGATCTGGACGGACATGATTTCATACACTGATCAGCGTCCAGGATGAACTCACTTCGTACCATATGATCAGTTTAAAAGATTTCATAGATCATACAGGACGGTTTAAATGAAGCTGATTTCATACTCTGATGGGCATCCGGGACGACCCTGTTTCGTAAAGTATGATATATACTTAGAAAATTTTTCATTCGACCACCAATCAACTTTGCTTCAGAGGGACACAGAAGACAAATTGTCCAGTATGATTTTAAATCATAGAGCATGATTAGTTTAAAAAATTTTGTCACATTGCCTAGTGTGTGTGTATACAGTTGTCCAACTTATAATCACACTCTCTCAGACTCAAGAAAAGTAAAACTTATAGACTTCACTTACAAGAATCCTTAATCTAATCTATCTTGAAGTCTTTAGCTATCTGGAGTATGATTTTCCTAAAAAATATGTTAGTACACATAGAAACAAACTTTCCAATATATATGTTAGGAGGAACGATATGTAAACAATAAGATTTTTGTAATGATCAAAAACTCACATAATTATAAAGATGAAAAATAACATGCAATGCTCTCAACAATGTGCCCCTTTTTTATGATGGCAAAAATAACTATTATTTGAGTTAATTTTTAACACACAATTTCTCCTTAGCTCCCTTAAATGAATGATCTATTTGACATAAGGGATACTATTCAAGATCATAGGATACCCTAAATCATTAACACACTAGCTCCTCCTAAATGAATGATCTATTTGACATAAGGTATACTATTTAAGATTAGAGGATACCCTAAATCGACAGACAAACACACAAACAAGCACACACATACACACAAACACACAAACACAAATACAACACTCTATCTTACATTTATATCAAACAAAAGAACTCTCCCTTTTGACAACAATAAAAAGGGGTAATAATAAAGAAAAACTTGATAGTTGATGATTAAGATAATGTTAAATGAATTATAATTACAATGTTTAAATCAAATGTAAAAAGTAAGAACTCAAATAATTTAAATCACAGTATAACAAGGATATGAAAAGTTGATCGATGTTAGTATTATAATAGACAGATTATGTAACTATAACTGTTACATAAAAGATGAAATAAAATTACTAATTTCTAATTCAGTAGTGACGATCATTGATTATTGTGATAGAGAAAATTGATAAAGGAAAGAGCAATTTGCGATATTGTGCATCTTTTTCAATTTTCATGGCACACTTTGTGAATCATGTCAATTTTTGGGCTAATTTTGTGCCTCTTTATAATTTGGCGAATATTGCGCATCTTTTTGTATTCATGGCACACTTTGTGCATCTTTTCAATTTCAGACTTATTTGTGCCTCCTTAAAAATTTTCTTTCCAAAATCATTATCTCTTGACATTAATACAATAATGAACACTTTGAGATAGAAATAAGAGCAAAGGTATAACATCGAATTTGCAATAATTTAAGCGATGTAATACATGTCTAAAAATAATATAAAAGTAGATCTTCTAATCTTCACCCAGTCACAAAGTAATTTAAATATTTTGAGAGATTAAATTTAACATAGAGATTAAAATTATAAAGATAATTCAACCAACACTTTTATAAGGGAAATCAACTACATTTGATAGATAAGTTTTTAAACATTTCAAGTCACAATACTAATCACATTCACATACTAATATGCATAAAAACATTTTTTTAATTAAATATAAAAACAAGAATAATACATCATCCACAATACATCAACCAGTATAACTATCATAGGACAACAAACAACAATACCACAAACACATAATAGAAGACATCCAAGCCTAGAAAGATCATCACAAAAGCAGAGCAGAAATACAACTAGAACTGCAAAGGACCCTGGTCAGGAGGTGGCTGTGGGTTGAGGGTAGTGAAATAGCTATTTATAGTGGTAATGTTGGTGTTCATGTAATCAAACTGGCCACGAACCCAACCCATATCCTCCTGGTATCGTGAATCCTGCTCGGTCAAATGAGTCTGGATTTGATCAAAGCATTGATCAAACTAAGTCTCAAGTTTGTCAAATTGCTGGACCATCTCTTGATAGATATTCTGGTCAGGTCCAGGTGCAGGAGCAGGTGTAGGAGCAAGTACTTATTCCTTAGAATCTTCTCCAGAACTCCCCTTCCCAAAAAGTGACCGAAATGAGGCGTTAGTAAAGTAAATGTTGCAAATCTGGATTCAAGAAGTATAGTTTTGATGATGACAAATATGATTGTGTTCTATTTTGCCTGGCTAATTATTTCAGGTACAAAATATCAAATGCAATTCAAGTCAACTCAAGATCGTGTCCAAGTGCGTTTAAATGTAATTTTTTTCCTTTCTTGAGTCAAATGTAATGTAATTAATCCCCTAGCTAAGTAACCTTGGACACACACACTCAGGGTGAGAGTTTTAGTGAATTAGAGTTTCTATTTAAATTTTGTTCTGATCATCCTGGACGATATTTACATCATCTTGGATGATCCAGTGAAAATAGAAACCCTAATTAGGACGATCATGTTAAGTCAGTTTGATTAAACTGATCATCCTGGATGATATTAATATCGTACAGGATGATAGCCCTAAATCAAAAATTCTCAGCCGGCAGATTAAGTTAGGAAGTTTTTTTTTTTTTGGTGATTTGGTCTGATCGTCCCGGATGATACGTGTATCATCCTGGACGATCTAGTACAATCATGCCTAAATTTGTCTAGTGATTAAGAAAAGTAATTAATACTTAATTGATACGATCATATAGTTCAGGATGATCATGACCGTCCAGTGCATTTCACCTATAAGTCTAGAGCGGTGATCAGGATGATTTTGGTTATTTTTGAACCGTACCGGATGATCTAGAAATCATCCCGGACAATCAGGTCATTTTGAGGTCGTCCTGCATGTTTTACCTGTACGTCCAGAGCGGTGCTCAGGATGATTTTGGTACTTTTTGAACTAATCAAACAGGACAATATACATATCATCTGGGACGATCAAGTCATTTTGAGACTGTCCAGCACAAGTTCCTCTGGACAACCAGAGCAGTCTTCTGGATGAAATTCCTGATTTATACTAATAATCCTGGACGATCGTAGAATCGTACGAGATGATATGAATAACTTTTTTCTACTAATCATCCAGATGTGCCAGATCGTCCAGGCTGAAATAGGTGATTTTGAACTGATCGTATAGGATGATCTAGCGATCGTCCTGGATAATATTGGCTGACCAGTTGAGATTTAGGGCAAATTTTGAGCCCTCCTATAAAAGATCTTTTTCTTCCAATAAGAAAAATCTTTTGCCACTTTCCTTTCCAGAGAAACCTTGAGAGAGAGCTTGGGAGAGAGAGAGAGAGGATCTTGTGAGGGGGAGTTTGTGAGGGATTCATAAAAGTTGCTCCAAGCAAGAATTAGAGTCATCTTCTCCGTTCATCGTCTCTCGTCTTGCCGGTGTTTTCTGTGGGAGGATCATTCGTAAGAAGATCTAGGTTCTCTGCCCGCTTTAGGAGGAAGCAAAAGGAGTTCAGGTTCTCTGCCTGCTTCAGGAGGAAGCGAAAGAAGTCCAGGTTCTCTGCCCATTTCAGGAGGAAGCGAAAGGAGTTCAGGTTCCCTACATCATCAGGTTGGTGGAAAGAAGTTTTGTAAAGGCTTCTCCGCCTTGCTGTGGGAGCAGAAGGAGAGTCACTTTTGTGTTAGTGCAATACCCGAAGGGGAGGCTCCAGGGAGTGGACGTAGGTCAAGTTGACCAAACCACTATAAAATCTGGTGTGCTCTTTCTGATTATTTTTTGCACTTTATTTTTTCTGTTATTATCTGCTTGGGTGAAATCTGTGGTTGATCTTTTTATTTTTTTGTTTACTTATTTCTGCTGTAAATTATCGAAAAGATTTTTCCAGTTGCTCATAAATTTTTTAAATAACCAATTCACCCCCCCTCTTGGTTAGCCTCGGGACTAGTTCATCAGGGCTTAACGTCCCTATCAAAATTTCAAGTGGTATCAGAGAGGGATTCAAAAATTAAGTTTAAAAACTCTTTAATTTGATCCATGGCTAATTTTGGTAATCATAATATTGCTGAAGGTTATTCAATTATACGACCGCTATTATTTGATAACATACCTTTTAATTTTTGGAAAACTCGCATGTCCACTTTTTTTCAATCTATAGATTATCACATGTGGATGCTTGTTAAGGATGGCTACGAACCACCTTTTACAATGATTAACAATGTTAAAACTGAACTACCTTTCACTGATTGGACTTTTGATGATCGTGACTTAGCCCAACTGAAAGCCAAATATTTGAATTATTTTTTCTATGCCTTAAAATCTAAGGATTACATGCGGGTTTTCTACTTGTACAACTGGTAAAGAAATATGGGATAGAGTGTGTATCACTTATGAAGGTACAACAAAAGTCAAACAGTCTAGGTTAAACATATTGCTTCATGACTATAAACTTTTTCACATGAAACCTAATGAATCCATTTCTGAAATGTATATGAGGTTCACTCAGATTGTTACTTCTTTGTGTGCTTTAGGAAGAGAACTTACAAACTATGAAAAAGTGAACAAGATTTTGAGATGTTTTCCTTCTTCATTTGATGCTAAGATAACTGTAATTATTGAATCAAAAGATTTGAACAATTATTCTATTAACAACTTACTTGGGTCACTCATTGCTTACGAGCAAGGGGTGAACCAAAGACAGCTTGATGTAGGTGAGAAGAAGAAGGAGAAAACTGTGGCGCTGAAGGCCAACGATACTAACACTGATTCTTCCGGGTCTGATAGCAATGATGTTGCCTTAATCACTAGGCAATTCAAAAGCTTTCTAAGGAAGAAATATAAGAACTTTCAGAAGTGGAACAAGGGTACGTCTAGTAAAAATTTTAAAGGCTCATCTGATACTGTTTATTTTGAATGCAGGAAGCCTGGACACATTAAGGCTAATTGTCCTACACTTAAAGCTCACCCAAGCAAGAAAAAGAGTGAGGAGAAACCCAAATTTAGGAAGGATAAGAAGAGGATTCAAAAGGCATTCTGGGCAGATTCTACATCCGACTCCTCTGAGACTGAAGCTGAAGAGGAGGAAACCAACTTGTGTTAGATGGCAGATGATCATCCTGGTTAGTCTGACCAGGAAGAGGTATGTGAGCTTACTTACGATCAATTATTTGAAGTGTCTGAAAGAATTCACACATCTTATAGAAAACTTAAGAAATTGCATGCTAGTCTGAAATTAGATTTCTTAACCTTGCAAAAAGAGCATGATTATGTAGTTAAAGATCATTCCACACTTGACAGCAATCACATGTCTTTACTTGATGAATTTGATGAGCTGAATAAAAAGCATTCTGATTTAATTGTTGAACATGATTTACTGAAAACCTCGCATGTTGATTTAGAAAAGCTTTTAAAGAATTAGACAATCTGGCAGGTGAAGTGGAGAGTAGTAGGGGTGCATTAAAATTTGAAATTACAAGTTTGAAGAAAGAAAATGAATTTCTAAAAGTTAAAATCAGTGCTTTTGAGAAAAATGAAACACCTCCTACTTTTGCACAGATTTATGCACCTCCACCTTTTGAAGAATCTGTTTCAAAATCATCAAAGAATATTTCATTCAAACCTAGGAAGAGGCACTATCACCTATGTAGATTAGTTAACCCTTTTTCTAGTGTTAGATATTTTTCTTGTGGCATGTTAGGACACATCTCCCATACCTGCACTATTCACCGTAGTACACTTTGGGTGTGGAGGCCTAAATTGCCTATTTCACAGCACAACACACATGTATTGCATTCTTCTTTTCATAAGAAGGAACCCAAACCTGTTTGGGTTCCTAAATATGAGATTTAATGATTTTATAGGTGTGCTCTCACACAAGACCTCATGAGAGCATGTGGTACCTGGACAGTGGATGTTCAAGACACATGGCTGGAGATGCAAATCAGTTCATTTTGCTGGAAGCAAGGGCTGGAGGCAAGGTTACACTTGGAGACAACACCACCAGGAGGGTGGTATGTTCAGGTATAATTGGTGATTCAAAGAATTTTATGATTGATAATGTTTTACTTGTAGATTAATGGAAACACAACCTGCTGAGCATCAGTCAACTCTTTGACAAAGAATACAACATCAAATTCCTTCCCACTTGCTGTATTTTAAGCTTAAATGATAAAATTATTTTACAGGGACAAATGATCAATAATGTCTACATGCTGGATGTAAGTTGCTTTAAAGCTGATGTTTTAACTTGATTAAAAACTGCTGCTTATGAGTCTTGGTTGTGGCGCAGAAGATTATGTCATGCCAGCATGAAAACCCTTAGGAGAGTCACCCAAAAGGACTTAGTTAGAGGTGTCGCCAAGCTTAAGTTCACTAAGGATAACCTGTGTGATGACTGTCAATTATGGAAGCAAGTCCAGTCCTCCTTTCACTCTGCTAAGGATATTAGCACCTCTAGACCTTTAGAAGCCATTCATATGGATCTCTTTGGACCCATTAGCTCTGCTATCTTAGGGGGGAAAGTCTATGATTTTGTGATTGTTGATGATTACTCGAGGTTCAATTGGATTAAATTTCTGTCACATAAATTTGAGTCATTTGATGAATTTAAGTCCTTCTCCACTTGGATTCAGAGAAAGTTAGGTTGTGAGATCTTAACTATTCATAGTGATCATGGTGGAGAGTTTGAAAATGTGAACTTTGGAACTTTCTATGAGGAGCAAGGGATTAATCATAATTTTTCAGCTCCTAGGACCCCTTAGTAGAACGGGGTAGCTGAAAGAAAGAACATGACCTTAGTGGAAGCTGCTAGAGCCATGCTAGCTGAGTATTCACTTCCAAAATACTTTTGGACTGAAGCGATGAACACTACCTGTTATGTGCTGAATAGGGTGAATGTTAGATCCAATTTGAATAAGAAACCTTATGAGATCATTAAGGGTAGAACTCCAAACCTGTCCCACCTCCATGTCTTTGGCTGTAAGGTTTTCATTCTGAATAACGGGAAATCATCCTTAGGAAAGTTGGACCCCAAATCTGATGAAGGAGTGTTCTTAGGCTATTCTAGTGTGGGGAAATCCTTTAAGGTGTTTAATAAGAGGACTTTGGTGGTGGAAGAGACAACTCATGTGGTGTTTGATGAATCTGATCCTAAGGTGACTAGAGTTGAGGAAGAAGAAGAAGTAGGGGAGATTACCCAAGGGGTTGAAAATGCAAATCTGGAGGAAAGGGTAAAACCTCAAAACACATTGCCTAGAGATTGGAGATATTCTTTGAATCATCCCAAAGAACTTATTTTAGGAGACCCTTCTAAAGGTGTTAGGACTAGGCATGGACTTAGGAAGGAAGTAAACCACTCTGCCTTTATCTCAATGACTGAACCCACCAACATCAATTAAGCCCTCTCTGATGAATTCTGGATCTTAGCTATGCAAGAGGAACTGAATCAATTTGTAAGGAATGATGTTTGAGAGTTAGTAGAAAGACTTAGGAATCATAGTATAGTGGGAACCAAGTGGGTCTTTAAGAATAAGATGAATGATTCTGGTGTGGTGGTTAGGAATAAGGCAAGATTGGTGGCTAATGGGTACAATCAAATTGAAGGGATTGATTTTGAGGAGACCTTTTCCCCTGTAGCTAGATTGGAAGCCATCAGAGTGCTACTAGCCTTTCCCTGTTATAAAGGATTTAAGTTATTTCAAATGGATGTTAAGAGTACCTTTTTAAATGGGGTAATAAAAGAGGATGTCTACGTAGAGCAACCCCCAGGTTTTGAGAGTGCTTAATATCTAAATCATTTTTACAAATTAAAAAAGGCCTTATATGGATTGAAATAGGCACCCAGAGCTTGGTATGAGAGGCTTAGCACATTCCTGTTAGAAAGAGAGTTTGTTAAGGGGAGCGTAGACACCACCCTTTTCCTGAGGAGAGTATGGGATGATTTACTCATTGTCCAAATCTATATTAATGATATAATTTTTTGGATCTTCTGATAAATATTTATTGTTGCAAATCTGGTTTTGATGATGACAAACATGTTTCCAGTGTGTTTTGCTTGGCTAATCTGTTTCAGGCACAAAAGACCGCGAGCCACTCAAGCCAACTCAAGATCGGGTCCAAGTGTGTCAAATGTATGAATTTTCTTTTTATTGAGTCAATTGTAATGTAACTGATTCCCTAGCTAAGTAACCTTGCACACACACACTCAGGGAGAGAGATTGAGTGAATTAGAGTTTCTGTTAAAATTTTGTTCCGATCGTCCTGGACGATAGTATCATCGTCCTGGACGATCCAGTTAAAACAGAAACCCTAATTAGGGCGACTAAGTTAAGGAGGACTGATTGAGCCGATCGTCCTGGACGATATTTGGATCGTACGGGACGATATGCCCAAATCAGAAATTCTCAGCCGCCAGATTAAGTTAGGCAAGTTTTATTTTAAGTATTTTGGTCTGATCGTCCCGGACGATACGTGTATCGTCCTGGACGATTTACTACAATCATGCCTAAATTAGTCTGGTAATTAAGGAAAGCAATTAATGTTTAATTGATACGATCACATCGTCCTGGATGATCTCAGGATCGTCCCGGACGATCGTGATCGTCTTGTGCATTTCAGCTGTACGTCCAGAACTATGTACAGGACGATTTGGGGCCTTTTTGAACTAATCGTACCGGACGATTACCCTATCGTACGGGACGATCAAGTCATTTTTTGGTCGTCCAGCACAGATTTCTCTGGACGACCCGAACTGTCTTCTGGACGATTTCCTTCAATTTGAACTAATCGTCCCGGACGATCGCAGGATCGTACGGGACGATATGAACAACTTTTTCTACTGATCGTCCAGAAGAGCCAGATCGTCCAGGCTGAAACAGCTGAATTTGAACTGATCGTACAGGACGATCTACCGATCGTCCTGGACGATCTTGGCCGACAAGTTGAGATTTAGGGCAAGTTTTAAGCCCTCCTTTAAAAGAACTTTTTCCTAGATTTGGAAAAATCTTTTGCTGCCTTCCTTCCCTGAGAAATCCTAGAGAGAGAGAGAGTTGGGAGAGAGAGAAGAGATCTTGTGAGGGGGAGTTAGTGAGGGATTCACTAAGGTTGCTCCAAGCACGGATCAGAGTCGTCTTCTCCGCTCGTCGTCTGTCGTCTAGTCGGTGTTCTTCGTGGGAGGATCGTTCGCAAGAAGATCCGGGTTCTCTGCCCGCTTCAGGAGGAAGCGAAAGGAGTTCGTGGGTTCTCTGCCCACTTCAGGAGGAAGCGAAAGGAGTTCGTGGGTTCTCTGCCCGCTTCAGGAGGAAGCGAAAGGAGGTCGGGTTCTCTGCCTCACCGTGTGGTGAAAAGGAGGTGTTTTGTACAGGCTTCTCCGCCTTGCTGTGGGAGCAAAAGGAGAGTCACTTTCGTTTAGTGCAATACCCGGAGGGGAGGCTCCGGGGAGTGGACGTAGGTCAAGTTGACCGAACCACTATAAAATCTGGTTTGCTTTTCTGATTCAGTTTTGCATTTTACTTTTCAATATAAACTGCTTGGGTGATTATCGTTGGTTGATCTTTTCGTTATTGTTTACTTGTTTCCGCTGCTAAGTATCGAAAAGATTTTTTGTTGTTATCGTGAAATTTTTAAATAACCAATTCACCCCCCCTCTTGGTTAGCCTCGGGACTAGTTCAGTAGGGCTTAACATCCCTTTCGAACTTTCAAGTGGTATCAGAGCGGGATTCAAAATTTCTGTTTAAAAACTTTTGAATTTGATCCAATGGCTAACTGTAACAATCGTAATACTGCTGAAGGTTATTCTATAACTAGACCACCGTTGTTTGATAACATTCCATTTGATTTTTGGAAAACACGCATGTCTACTTTTCTTCAGTCTATCGATTATCGCATGTGGATGTTAGTTAAGGACGGATACGAACCACCTTTTCGAATGGTTAACAATGTGAAAACTGAATTGCCGTTTGCTGATTGGACGTTTGATGATCGTGATTTAGCACAGTTAAATGCCAAATGTTTGAACTGTTTCTTTTGTGCTTTAAAATCTGAGGACTATATGCGTGTTTCTACTTGTACAACGGGAAAAGAGATTTGGGATAGATTATGTATAACATATGAAGGTACAACTGAAGTCAAACAATCTAGGTTAAACATCTTGTTACATGATTACGAACTTTTTCGCATGAAACCTAGTGAGACTATTTCAGAAATGTACACAAGGTTCACTCAGATTGTTACCTCTTTGCATGCTTTAGGTAGAGAACTTACCAACTACGAAAGAGTGAACAAGATTCTTAGATGTTTGCCTGCTTCTTATGATGCTAAGATTACTGCTATTACTGAATCCAAAGATTTAAACACTTACTCTATTGACAGCTTACTTGGATCACTCATTGCTTACGAGCAAGGGGTGAACCAAAGGCAACTTGATGCAGGTGAACGCAAGAAAGAGAAGACAGTGGCACTAAAGGCCAAAGATTCAGATGCTAGCACTTCCGGGTCTGATAGCGATGATGTTGCCTTAATCACAAGGCAATTCAAAAGCTTTCTAAGGAAGAAACATAAGAACCATCAGAAGTGGAACAAGGGTAAGTTCAATAAAAACTTTAAGGGTTCATCTGAATCGGTTTGTTTTGAATGCAGGAAGCCTGGACACATAAAGGCTGATTGTCCAACACTTAAAGCTCACTCAAGCAAGGAGAAGGGTGAGGAGAAACCAAAGTACAGAAAGGACAAGAAGCGGATTCAGAAGGCGTTCTGGGCAGACTCTGCATCCGACTCTTCTGAGACTGAAGCTGAAGAGGAGGAAACAAACTTGTGTTTGATGGCTGATGATCACCCTGGTCAGTCCGACCAGGAAGAGGTATGTGAGCTTACTTACGATCAGTTATTTGAAGTTTCTGAAAAGATTCATACATCGTATAGGAAGCTTAAGAAAACCCATGCTAGTTTGAAACTAGATTATCTGACTTTGCAAAAAGAGCATGAAGTGTTGATTAAGGATCATTCCACCATTGATAGCAATCACATGTCTTTACTAGATGAGTTTGATGAACTGAATAAAAAGCATTCTGATTTAATTGTTGAGCATAACTTGTTAAAAACAGCGCATGTTGAATTAGAACTTGCTTTTAAGAAAGTGAATGATTTGGCATCTGAGTTAGAAAGTACTCATAGTGCAAAAACATTTGAAATTGGAAGTTTAAACAAAACACCGCCTACTTTTGAACAATTTTATGCACCGCCACCTTTTAAAAATTCTGTTGCAAGTTCTTCAAAGCATGTTTCATACACTACTAGGAAGAGGCACTATCACTCACGACGTTTAGTTAATCCTTTTCCTGGTGTTAGATGTTTTTCATGTGGCATGTTAGGACACATATCACACACTTGTACTGTTCACCGTAGTACACATTGGGTGTGGAGACCCAAACTGCCTGTTGCACAGCACAGCACACATGCATCGCATTCTTCTTTTCATAAGAAGGAACCCAAACCTGTTTGGGTTCCTAAGACTGACATTTGATGATTTTGTAGGTGTGCTCTCACACAAGACCTCGTGAGAGCATGTGGTACCTGGACAGCGGATGTTCTAGACATATGACTGGAGATGCAAATCAGTTCATTTCGCTGGAGGCCAGAGCTGGAGGCAAGGTTACACTTGGAGATAACACCACTAGGAAGGTGGTAGGCACAGGTATGATTGGTGATTCAAAGAATTTTGTGATTGATAATGTTTTGCTTGTAGATGGACTGAAACACAACCTGCTGAGCATCAGTCAACTCTGCGACAAGGGATACAGCATCAAATTCCTGCCCACTGGCTGCATTTTAAGCTTAAATGATGAAGTTGTTTTGCAGGGGCAAAGGATCAACAACGTCTACAAGCTGGATGTAAGTAGCATTAAATCTGATAATTCAATTTGCTTAAAAACTGCTGCTGATGAGTCTTGGTTATGGCATAGGAGATTGTGTCATGCCAGTATGAAAACCCTTAGGAGAGTCACCCAAAAGGACTTAGTTAGAGGTGTGCCCAAGCTTAAGTTCACTAAGGATCACCTGTGTGATGCCTGTCAGTTGGGGAAGCAAGTCCAGTCCTCTTTTCACTCTGTTAAGGACATTAGCACCTCTAGACCTTTAGAAGTTCTTCACATGGACCTCTTTGGACCCATTAGCACTGCCAGCTTAGGGGGGAGAGTCTATGGTTTTGTGATTGTTGATGATTATTCAAGGTTCACTTGGGTTAAGTTTTTGTCACACAAATCTGAGTCATTTGATGAGTT
This sequence comes from Dendrobium chrysotoxum, assembly GCA_019925795.1. NCBI lineage: Eukaryota > Viridiplantae > Streptophyta > Magnoliopsida > Asparagales > Orchidaceae > Dendrobium > Dendrobium chrysotoxum. The sequence continues at coordinate 36,147,917 of CM034300.1, read as the reverse complement.
TAGATCTTTCTCTACTTGGATTCAGAAGAAGTTAGGATGTGAGATTATTACCATCCATAGTGATCACGGAGGGGAGTTTGAAAATGAAAGATTTGGAAGTTTTTGTGAGAATCATGGGATTAGTCACAATTTTTCAGCTCCTAGGACCCCTCAGCAGAACGGGGTAGCTGAAAGGAAGAACAGGACCTTAGTGGAAGCCGCTAGAGCCATGCTTGCCGAGTATTCACTTCCAAAATACTTTTGGGCTGAAGCGGTGAACACTGCCTGTTATGTGCTGAATAGGGTAAATGTGAGAGTCAAGCTGAACAAGACACCTTATGAGATCATTAAGGGTAGAACTCCAAATCTGTCCCACCTCCATGTCTTTGGCTGTAAGGTTTTCATTCTAAACAACGGGAAGTCACCCTTAGGAAAATTTGACCCCAAATCTGATGAAGGAGTGTTCTTAGGATATTCAAGTGTGGGGAAATCCTTTAGGGTGTTCAATAGGAGGACTTTGGTGGTGGAAGAAACAACCCATGTAGTGTTTGATGAATCTGATCCTAAGGAGTCTAGATCTGAAGTAGAAGATGAAGAGATTGTTGAGGTTACCCAAGGAGTGAGAAATACAAATTTGGAGGAAAGGGTAGAACCTCAAACCCCATTGCCTAGAGATTGGAGATATTCTTCGAGTCATCCTAAAGAACTGATCTTAGGAGACCCTTCTGAAGGTGTTAGGACTAGGCATGGACTTAGGAAGGAAGTAAACCATTCTGCCTTTATCTCAATGAGTGAACCCACCAACATCAATCAAGCCTTGTCGGATGAGTTTTGGATTTTAGCTATGCAGGAAGAATTGAATCAATTTGTAAGGAACGATGTTTGGGAGTTAGTAGAAAGACCTAGAAACCAAAGTATTGTGGGAACCAAGTGGGTCTTTAAGAATAAGATGAATGATTCTGGTGTGGTGGTGAGAAATAAGGCAAGATTGGTGGCTAAGGGGTATAATCAGATAGAAGGGATAGATTTTGAGGAAACTTTTGCCCCTGTAGCTAGATTGGAAGCCATTAGAGTGCTACTAGCCTTTGCCTGTTATAAGGGATTTAAGCTGTTTCAAATGGATGTCAAGAGTGCCTTTTTAAATGGGGTAATTAAAGAAGATGTTTTTGTAGAACAACCCCCAGGTTTTGAGAGTTCCCAATATCCAAGTCATGTCTATAAATTAAAAAAGGCCTTATATGGATTGAAACAGGCACCAAGAGCTTGGTATGAGAGGCTTAGCACATTCCTGTTAGAAAGAGAGTTTGTTAAGGGGAGCGTAGACACCACCCTTTTTCTGAGGAGAATAGGAGATGACTTACTCATTGTCCAGATTTATGTTGATGATATAATTTTTGGATCTTCTGATAAATATTTATGTGATGAGTTCTCCAAAACAATGAGTAAGGAGTTTGAGATGAGTATGATGGGAGAATTGTCCTACTTTTTGGGGTTTAGCATAAGGCAAACAGATGATGGAACTTTTCTCAATCAATCAAAATATACTAAGGACATTTTGAAGAAATATGAAATGGACAAAGCCAAGCCAATCAATACTCCCATGCCCTCCTCAGTTCAGTTAGATAAGGATTCAAATGGAAAATCTGTTGATCAGAAGAAGTATAGAGGGATAATAGGTTCACTTCTTTACCTGACTGCTAGCCGACCCGATATCATGTTTAGTGTCTGTCTTTGTGCTAGGTTTCAGGCTGATCCTAAAGAGTCCCACCTGACTGCTGTTAAGAGAATTCTTAGATATCTTTTGGGGACCCCAAACCTAGGAATTTGGTACCCTAGGCACAGCACCTCTTTTGAGATCATTGGATATTCTGACTCTGACTTTGCGGGGTGTAGGGTGGATAGGAAGAGTACCTCTGGGACTTGTCAATTCATAGGACAGTCGTTAGTCTCCTGGTCCAGTAGAAAACAGAACTCAGTTGCACTTTCCACTGCTGAAGCTGAGTACATTGCCTTAGGAAGTTGTGTGGCCCAAGTTCTTTGGTTGAAGCAGCAAGTCTTGGATTTAGGAGTACCTGTTGGCACAATTTCTGTTCTGTGTGATAATACTAGTGCCATCTGTATCTCTAAGAATCCAATCCAACATTCTAGGACCAAACACATTGACATTAGGCATCACTTCATTAGGGACCATGTTACAAAAGGGGACATTGAGCTACATCATGTAGCAACTGAAAATCAGCTGGCTGACATATTCACTAAACCACTGGCCTTTGACTCATTCAGCATTTTGAGAACCAGATTAGGAGTGATTGATATAAATGCTTGATTCTGATGACTGCTGATTTATTATCTTTCTGATTGGTATTCTGATTTCTGTTAGTTAGGTTTAGTTTTTCTTTTGATTTCTGATTTCTGTTAGTTAGTTTTTGACTTTGATTATTTACTTTCAGTTGATTTTATGTCTTTTGCTGATTTCTGTTTTAGCCTTATTGTTAGTTTGATTTAAGTATTTACTATGATATGATTTTATACCTTTTTTTTTTTTTTTTTATTATTCACTAGCTCATATCTTGCACTTACTGTTTTATGTTTTTCAAAATCTGATCACCGCTCACTACTTCTGATAATCTGAATTTCTGACTGGGAGTTTTTACCTTGTTTTGATTTGGAAGCTGGTAAGCAGTGATTGATTCCACTGAACCTGTTAAAGGGAAGAAACATTGATGATTGTTTCTCTTCCTCTAACTCCTTTACTGGTGTATGGTTTCTTTTGGATAAAAATCTTCTTCAAAATTAAAATGTTAGTTTTTTGAAATAGAGATTATTTTATCTTCCTACAGTAATCTGCCTCATATCAATAGTGTTTTTTTCAAAGTCTTGAGTCATTAGTTTGATTTTCTAAAACCAAGTGATTGCATTTATCATATGATGTGTGGTTTTTTGTTTTGTGAATCATTCTTCCCTACCGTGGAGAGTCATCTCCTATGTCTGGAAGATAGATTCACAGCTGAGACTCTTTAATGATTATGAAAAGGAGAAAGCTTACAAAAGATGCGCAGTGCGCCAACCAAATTGAAAAAGAGGCATAAAATGAGCCCAAAACTGAAAAGATGCGAAAATGCCAAATACACAAAGTGTATCAAAAAATCAAAAGATGCGCAGTGCGCCAAATAAGTTGAAAAAAAAAGAGGCACAAAATGAGCCCAACCTAAGCTTTCTTCTCTTTCAGATCTTTAAATGTCTTAGAAAAAAACTCGTGTGTCACTTAATACGTTCAAAAAGCTTGAGTTTGAAAATCTTGATTTCTGATTTTTTACTTTGTAACACTATTATATCAGATATTTTTCTGGAACGAGGCTTGAAAGGATCTCTTTTCAAATCTAATGTCTTTTCTTCTGAATCGGATTTTTGTTTTGAAAGAGGTTTACATCGATAAGGTGCCCGGGGTCGGAGTTACGAAAGTCGATTTTTTCAACCTTTTCTGGATTTCAGCGTTGTCAATCGTTCTCTTATTGGTTTTTAAATATAACATCAAGGAAAAATTCTGATTTACTCGAGCAGATTGATCAAAAAAAAAAAAAAAAAAAAAAAACACTTTGCTTTTTCATGTTTTTTTCCCCTCTGTGAGTTTCTTTTTCTGTGTGGCATTTTGATTTACATAATTGTGTTTTTGGAATCCTGATTGGTCATCTTCATCATCCATCTTGTTCTGTTTTCTTCACATCGTCCTGGACGATCCACATATCGTCCTGGACGATCCACACCGTCCTGGACGATATAAACATCGTCCTGGACGATTCGTTCAGAATCGCCCCTTCACTGCTCCAGCTGTTGAAAAAGTCCAATTATTGGTGATCGTCCCGGACGATACTCACATCGTCCTGGACGATATGATCCATATCCTCCTGATCTGATCAAACGGCTGAGATTGCGCCAATTATTGCCCATCGTCCCGGACGATCCCCTTATCGTCCCGGACGATCCACCTGTCAAGCCGCTGGACGATTCAAATTCGGCCCATCCGACATATTTATTGTAAATCGTCCTGGACGATCCACCTAATCGTCCGGGACGATACCTTTTCGTCAACGGTCGTCCAGCTGACTCCTCGGGACGATCGCCTGTGTCTAATCGTCCCGGACGATATCTGATCGTCCTGGACGATCGGACCGCCTTTTTGACCAATCGTACAGGCCGACATAAATGTCCCGATCGTCCCGGACGATGTATCGATCGTACGGGACGATCAGTCCGTTTTCTTTATAAACAGCAGATTTCTTGAGCTTTTTCACACCGATTTTCTCCACTCCACCTCTCCTCCTTACTCTCTCAAATCCTCATGGCTGGTGGCAAGCGTTCCCGTCAGAAGGGTGCCAGTTCGTCCCGGGGACATGTAGATCCTCGCTTCCCGAATGCCGCCGATCAGGCGGCTTTCGAATGCTATCGTAATGTAGGTATCACGCACTCCAAGATTGTCAATCCACGCACTCTCACGTATCCCGTTTTAGACTTGTTCGCACACACCTCGCTCACCTTCATTCTAACCTTAGCCTTTCCCTTCAATCTGGAACTCCTTCGCATCTTCTTTGCCAACTTGCGCATTTCCGCGGACTATTCCACTCTTCGCTCCTACGTAAATCAACGCCCCGTGGAACTCACGACCCACGATTTTCACAATATCCTCAACTTGTCTATCACTGGCGACAAGATCCACACGATCATCACCGATCCTGACTATGATTGGAGTGTCGCCAATCACTTCCTTCGCAATACCAACGCACCCTATCACGACAATGCTTGCACTTCCCTTCTCAAGGACGCCCGGACCATTCAGCACGTCCTTCGTTCCTCCGTCATTCCAAAGGCGGGGGATCGGATTCACATTACCCCGCTTCTGTCCTTGACCACCTACTACATCATGGCCCGTCGAGAATTTAATGCCTCTGATTTGATCATCCGATACATAGAACATCTCACCACCATTAGAGATCCGGGCCACAGGCGTCGCCCAAATCTAGCTTTAGGTCATCTCATTCACTATGCCTTAGAGACAAAATATGACCTTCAGTATCCTGTCCCTCCTGATGTCCCTCCTTCCTTCTTCACAAACAACTCATTCCACGTCCTACACAGCACCCGCCTACATCCGGAACCTGCCCCGGATGTTGAGGAAGAAGAGGAAGAGGCTGCTCCAGTTCCTGCTGCACCAGAGGCACCTGCACCGCTTCGCATTGCCTCTCCCCTTGACCACCTGGTGCAGCGCTTCGACCAGTGGGAGGCCCGTTTTGACTCCTACGTGGTTGCCCAGGAGCAGCAGCACAACGAGGACCTCCAACGCTTCGCGGACTATGCTGCGCAGCAGCAGCAGCAGCACGACCAGGACATGGCCTGGTTTGGAGCTCACTTTCAGGCCATTCACCATTACTTCTACCCTCCACCGCCACCTCCTTCCGATCAGGATCCGCCTCAGTTTTAGTTTTCTGTCGTGTTGTTGTTCTGTATTTGTTTTATTTTATGTTTTATTTCCGTGTTTATGTTTCTCCCTCCTCCTTTTTGTGATGTCAAAAGGGGGAGTCAGTTGTAGTCGTGTCGTGTCTGTTTCTGTTTTCTATTTCATGTTTTCTGTATTGTTTGAGCCGTTAAATGAAAATTAAAAAAAAAAAAAAATGTTTGTTTTGTTTGATCTGCTAGTTTACCTTTGTGTTCAGACTAATTTACAAATGTTTGCCATCATCAAAAAGGGGGAGATTGTTGCAAATCTGGTTTTGATGATGACAAACATGTTTCCAGTGTGTTTTGCTTGGCTAATCTGTTTCAGGCACAAAAGACCGCGAGCCACTCAAGCCAACTCAAGATCGGGTCCAAGTGTGTCAAATGTATGAATTTTCTTTTTATTGAGTCAATTGTAATGTAACTGATTCCCTAGCTAAGTAACCTTGCACACACACACTCAGGGAGAGAGATTGAGTGAATTAGAGTTTCTGTTAAAATTTTGTTCCGATCGTCCTGGACGATAGTATCATCGTCCTGGACGATCCAGTTAAAACAGAAACCCTAATTAGGGCGACTAAGTTAAGGAGGACTGATTGAGCCGATCGTCCTGGACGATATTTGGATCGTACGGGACGATATGCCCAAATCAGAAATTCTCAGCCGCCAGATTAAGTTAGGCAAGTTTTATTTTAAGTATTTTGGTCTGATCGTCCCGGACGATACGTGTATCGTCCTGGACGATTTACTACAATCATGCCTAAATTAGTCTGGTAATTAAGGAAAGCAATTAATGTTTAATTGATACGATCACATCGTCCTGGACGATCTCAGGATCGTCCCGGACGATCGTGATCGTCTTGTGCATTTCAGCTGTACGTCCAGAACTATGTACAGGACGATTTGGGGCCTTTTTGAACTAATCGTACCGGACGATTACCCTATCGTACGGGACGATCAAGTCATTTTTTGGTCGTCCAGCACAGATTTCTCTGGACGACCCGAACTGTCTTCTGGACGATTTCCTTCAATTTGAACTAATCGTCCCGGACGATCGCAGGATCGTACGGGACGATATGAACAACTTTTTCTACTGATCGTCCAGAAGAGCCAGATCGTCCAGGCTGAAACAGCTGAATTTGAACTGATCGTACAGGACGATCTACCGATCGTCCTGGACGATCTTGGCCGACAAGTTGAGATTTAGGGCAAGTTTTAAGCCCTCCTTTAAAAGAACTTTTTCCTAGATTTGGAAAAATCTTTTGCTGCCTTCCTTCCCTGAGAAATCCTAGAGAGAGAGAGAGTTGGGAGAGAGAGAAGAGATCTTGTGAGGGGGAGTTAGTGAGGGATTCACTAAGGTTGCTCCAAGCACGGATCAGAGTCGTCTTCTCCGCTCGTCGTCTGTCGTCTAGTCGGTGTTCTTCGTGGGAGGATCGTTCGCAAGAAGATCCGGGTTCTCTGCCCGCTTCAGGAGGAAGCGAAAGGAGTTCGTGGGTTCTCTGCCCGCTTCAGGAGGAAGCGAAAGGAGTTCGTGGGTTCTCTGCCCGCTTCAGGAGGAAGCGAAAGGAGGTCGGGTTCTCTGCCTCACCGTGTGGTGAAAAGGAGGTGTTTTGTACAGGCTTCTCCGCCTTGCTGTGGGAGCAAAAGGAGAGTCACTTTCGTTTAGTGCAATACCCGGAGGGGAGGCTCCGGGGAGTGGACGTAGGTCAAGTTGACCGAACCACTATAAAATCTGGTTTGCTTTTCTGATTCAGTTTTGCATTTTACTTTTCAATATAAACTGCTTGGGTGATTATCGTTGGTTGATCTTTTCGTTATTGTTTACTTGTTTCCGCTGCTAAGTATCGAAAAGATTTTTTGTTGTTATCGTGAAATTTTTAAATAACCAATTCACCCCCCCTCTTGGTTAGCCTCGGGACTAGTTCAGTAGGGCTTAACATCCCTTTCGAACTTTCATTTATGTGATGAGTTTTCTAAAATAATGAGTAAGGAGTTTGAGATGAGTATGATGGGAGAATTGTCCTACTTTTTGGGGTTTAGCATAAGGCAAATGGATGATGGAACCTTTCTCAGTCAATCTAAATACACTAAGGACATATTGAAGAAATATGAAATGGACAAAGCTAAGCCAATCAACACTCCCATGAGCTCCTCTATTCAGTTAGATAAGGATTCAAGTGGAAAATCTGTTGATCAGAAGAAGTATAGAGGAATAATTGGATCACTGCTTTACCTGACTGCTAGCCAACCTGATATTATATTTAGTGTTTGTCTTTGTGCTAGGTTTTAGGCTGATTATAAAGAGTCCCACCTGACTGCTGTTAAGTGAATTCTTAGATATCTTTTAGGGACACCAAACCTAGGAATCTGGTACCCTAGGTGCAGCACCTCTTTTGAGATTATTGGATATTTTGATTCTGACTTTGCAGGGTGTAGGGTGGATAGAAAAAGCACTTCTGGAACTTATTAATTCATAGGATAGTCGTTAGTCTCCTGGTCTAGTAGAAAATAGAACTCAGTTGCACTTTCCACTGCTGAAGCTGAGTACATTGCCTTAGGAAGTAATGTGGCCCAAGTCCTTTGGTTGAAGCAACAAGTTTTGGATTTAGGATTACCTGTTGGCACAATTTCTGTTCTGTGTGATAATACTAGTGCCATTTGTATTTCTAAGAATCCAATCCAACATTTTAGAACCAAAGACATTGACATAAGGCATCACTTCATTAGGGACCATGTTACAAAAGGGGACATTGAGCTACATCATGTAGCAACTGAAAATCAGCTGGCTGACATATTTACTAAACCACTGGCCTTTGATTCATTCAGCATTTTGAGGACCAGATTATGTGTGATTGACATAAATGCTTGAGTCTGATGACTACTGATTTCTGATTTGTCTATTTTTTACTATGTTTCTGTTAGTTAGTTGTTTGATTTGATTATCTATTTTCTATTGGTTTTTGTTCTTCTGCTAATTTTTATTTTAGTCTTGCTATTATTTTGATTTGAGTATTTATTTTGATGTGATTTCATACTTGTTTTTTGATTTACTATTTTATTCCTTTCAAAATTAGATCACTGCTCACTACTGTTAATAAATTGGATTTCTGACTGAGAGTTTTGCCTTATTTTTATTTAGAAGCTGGTAAGCAGTGATTGACTCCTCTGAATCTATTAAAGGGAAGAAATATTGATGATTGTTTCTCTTTCCCTAACTCTCTTTAATTGTGTATTATTTTTTTTGGATAAAAATCTTCTTCAAAATTAAAAAGTTGATTTTTGAAATAGAGATCTATTTTATCTTCCTACAGTAATCTACCTCATATGAATAGTATTTTCAAAGTTTTGAGTCATTGTTATGATTTTTTGAACCAAGTGATTGCACTTATCGTATGATGTATGATTTTTATTTTGTAAATTACTCTTCCTTATTATAGAGAGTGAGTTTTATCATCTCTTATGTCTGGAAGGTAATTTCACAGCTCAGATTCGTTAACGATTTTGAAAAGGAGAAAGCTTACAAAAGATACGAAAAGGCGCCACAATGAAAAGAGGCACAAAATTAGCCCAAACTGAAAAGATGCGTAATGTCACCAAAAAATTGAAAATATACACAAAGTGTATCAAAAATCAAAAGATGCACAAAGCGCCAATTAAATTGAAAAAGAGGCACAAAATGAGCCCACAAAGAAATAGGCTTTCTTCCCTTTCGGACCTTTAAATGTCTTAGAAAAATCCATGCACCACTTAATATTTTCAAAAGCTTGAGACGAAAATAATGATATCTTATTTTTCTGGAATGAGGCTTGAAAGGATCTCTTTTCGAATCTAATTTGTTTCCTTCTGAATTGGATTTTTTTTGAAAGGAATTTGCACCTATAAGGTGTCCGAGGTTGGAGTTACGAAAGTCAATTTTCCAACTTTTTTGGATTTCAGCGCTGTCCATCATCTTCTTATTGGTTTTTGGATTCAAAATAAAGGGAAAATTTTGATTTATTGGAGCAGATCGATTCAAAAAAAAAATCATTAATTTTTGGTGTGTTTTTGTGTTTCTCTTTTCTAGTTTTATTTACTCTACTTTTATTTCCGCCACGACCTCCTCCTCCTTTTGATCAGGATCCTCCTCCCTTTTAGCTTTGTGTTTTGTGTTGTTTTCTGTTTGTATTATTGTGTTTGTTCCTCCTCCTTTTTGTGATGTCAAAAGGGGGAGTAAGTATTTTGAGTGACTAGTAGTTTCTTGTACTGTTCTAGTTTTTTCTTATATTATTCATGTTTTGTAGTTGTTTTCCTTATTGTATTTTATGTTTAGTGAAATTTGAAATAAAATGTTTTCTATCGTATGTGTATTGGTTACTCCTGTCTGTTTTATTTGGAACTACTGCATTAATGTTTACCATTATCAAAAAGGGGGAGATTGTTACAAATCTGGATTCAAGAAGTATAGTTTTGATGATGACAAACATGTTTGTGTTCTATTTTGCCTGGCTAATCATTTCAGGTATAAAAGATCAAATGCAATTCAAGTCAACTCAAGATCGGGTCCAAGTTTGTTTAAATATAATTTTTTTCCTTTCTTGAGTCAAATGTAATGTAATTGATCCCCTAGCTAAGTAACCTTGCACACACACACTCAGGGGAGAGTTTTAGTGAATTAGAGTTTCTATTCAAATTTTGTTTTGATCGTCCTGGATGATATTTACATCATCCTGGATGATCTACTGAAAATAGAAACCTTAATTAGGACGATCATATTAAGTCATTTTGATTAAGCTGATCATCCTGGATGATATTAATATCATACAGGACGATAGCCTAAAATCAAAAATTCTCAGCCGCCAGATCAAGTTAGGCAAGTTTTTATTTTTGGTGATTTGGTGTGATCATCTCGAACGATACCTGTATCGTCCTGGACGATCCAGCACAATCATGTATAAATTTTTTTGGTGATTAAGGAAAGCAATTAATACTTAATTGATATGATCATATCATCTGCGATGATCTCAATATCATCTGGGATGATCGTAATATTGTCCGGGATGATCATGACCGTCCAGTGCAATTTACCTATACGTCCAGAGCGGTGATCAAGAAAATTTTGGTTATTTTTAAACTAATCGTATTGGACGGTCTAGAAATCTTCCCGGACGATCAGGTCATTTTGAGGTCATCCTACATGTTTCACCTGTACGTCCAGAGAGGTGCTCAGGACAATTTTGGCACTTTTTGAACTCATCGTACAGGACAATATACATATCGTTCGGGACGATCAAGTCATTTTGAGACCGTCCAGCACAAGTTCCTCTGGATGACCAGAGCGGTCTTCTGGACGAAATTTTTGATTTACACTAATCATTCTGGACGATCGCAGAATCATACGGGACGATATGAATAACTTTTTTCTACTAAACATCCAGAAGTGCCAGATCGTCCAAGCTGAAACAGGTGATTTTGAACTGATCATACAAGATGCTCTGGATGATCGTAGAATCATACGGAATGATCAGAACAAATTTTTTCTACTAATCATCCAGGCTGATACATGTGATTTTGAACTATTCGTACAAGATGATCTAGCGATCATCCTGGATGATATTGGCCGACCAGTTGAGATTTAGGGTAAATTTTGAGCCCTCCTATAAAAGTTCTTTTTCTTCCAACAAGAAAAATCTTTTGCCACTTTCCTTTCCAGAGAAACCTTGAGAGAGAGAGCATGAGAAAGAGAGAGAGGATCTTGTGAGGGGGAGTTTGTGAGGGATTCACAAAGGTTTCTCCAAGCAAGGATCAAAGTCATCTTCTTCATTCGTCATCTCTCATCTTGTCGGTGTTTTCTGTGGGAGGATCGTTCGCAAGAAGATTTAGGTTCTCTGCCCGCTTCAGGAGGAAGCGAAAGGTGTTCAGGTTCTCTGCCTGCTTCAGGAGGAAGCAAAAGGAGTCCGAGTTCTCAGCTCGCTTCAGGAGGAAGCGAAAGGAATTCTATTTCTCTACCTCACTAGGTTGGTGGAAAAGAGTTTTGTATAGGCTTCTCCGCCTTGCTGTGGGAGCATAAGGAGAGTCACTTTTGTGTTAGTGCAATACCCGGAGGGGAGGCTCCGGGGAGTGGATGTAGGTCAAGTTGACCGAACCATTATAAAATCTGGTGTGCTCTTTCTGATTATTTTTTGCACTTTATTTTTTCTGTTATTATCTGCTTGGGTGAAATCTATGGTTGATCTTTTCATTTCTGTATTTACTTATTTTTGCTGCAAATTATCCAAAAGATTTTTCCTATTGCTCACAAATTTTTTAAATAACCAATTCACCCCCCTCTTGGTTAGCCTCGGGACTAGTTCATCAGGGCTTAACATCCCTATCGAACTTTCAGTAAATGGGAAGTTCGGTTGGACCATCAGGATGTGTGATATTATACTTCTTTTCCAGGATATAAGCCACTAAATGTCCTAACGCCACATTTTTCTTCCTTTTGTTATTTGGATGTCCAATATCAGATAAATTATAAAGATAATCCATAATCAATTGGGCTTCATCTAAGGGTTTGTTAGTCATGATAAGATATATGGTTACAGATAAAAGAGGAGTCATGTTATCACGATCACCAGCTTTTGGGATAATTGAAGTGCGTAAAACATGTTGGATAATATGGGCATTTTGGTTCAAGGTATAGACTCGTGGTAAATGGCTAGACTGGGCTACCCCTCTAAGAACCTTATTGACTTCTGACCAGTCAAAATCTGCCCTAGATGAGAGTGTGTGGGCTCTAGCTCCTTGGGTTCTTAAGTGGAGGTAGGTACCTAAGTCTTCCTTTGTGATTTTAACTCTTTGTTTCAGAACATAGGAAGTTATCCTGGTGTGATCTTGATTGATTTTCATGTTGGCTAGGAAAAAGTAAAAAATTTCTTTGTTGTATGCAAAGATAAGAGTGAGGATGAAAGAGAACTGGGTCGAGGCTAGAAGAGGCATTACTGCAAAGTGGACATCATCTTGGATCCGAAGTTGAGAGGGTGTGATCTTAGCACTCAAAAACCTATAGAATGCATCCTCATTTTCCTTGGACAGGAAGTTATCATCTACCATATTCCTAGAAGAAGAAGCTTTAGAGCATGGACGCTTTCTACTACTAGCCATGGCTTGAATATGATATAAGGAGAGTTTGGAAATGGTGAAGGTGATAAAGAAAACATCTCCTATAACCCTCGTATTTAAAGAAAAACCAATCTTTCGTACAGTACGAAGTCGTGATCGTACCTATGATCCAAAATTTGTCCAGGATGAAATTTATTTCGTACATACGAATGGAAATTGCCAAAAAAGAAATGGCTTTTTGTAAACTACCCTTTCCGATGCATCCTTTCGTACAGACTTTTTGACGTATATATCATACAGACAAATAGGTGTTCATCTGGGATGATCAGGAAATTAAAGATCATTTTGCGACGGTTAGGTTCGTCCTTATCCAAAATCACCTAAATGGATCGTACAGACGAACAACGCATTCGTATGTACGACCAGCAATAATAACTGACCAAAATTGTAAACTCATCCCCAAGAATACAGATGAACCTGTACATATCATATGAAGACCTTTATTAATCTAAGTTTAGTCTTTACGCCCAGAATTCTATCATGCAGATGCTACAAAATTCGTACTGTACAAAAAATTTTATACAGTATGAATTAAACAACCAAAAACTAATTCAAGGAAAAACTCAAAACTATTCAACAAAAACATTTTTATATAATAAAACCCCTTTTTTATTAAAAATACAAGTAATAACAAATAAAGCAACTACAAACATTCAAAAACATAACAAAATAAAAACTTAGAACCTATTCTACACACACTTGACATAAACAAACCCACAATCACATACAAAATAAATTTGTAAAATTTTCAATCATGCATTAAGATCAATCACACCTAGCCTTGTCCTTAACATGCTAAAAGTGTCAAAAGCTAGTGGTTTTATGAAAATGTTTGCAAGTTGATCTTTAGTAGCGATATGATGTAATTCAATTACGCCTCTCGCTACATGATCTCTTATAAAATGATGCTTACTTCTATATGCTTGGTTCTAGAGTGTTGAATAGGATTCTTTGAGATGCATATGGCACTAGTGTTATCACAAAAAATTGGAATTATGCCAATAGAAAATCCTAAGTCAACCAATTATTGTTTCAACCAAAGCACCTTTGCCACACAACTACCTAAGGCAATATATTCTGCTTCAGCTGTAGAAAGTGCTACTGAATTTTATTTTCTAATGGACTAAGATACTAAAGAATTTCCAATGAATTAATAAGCTCCAAATGTACTTTTTCGATCAACCCTACAGCCTGCAAAAACTGAATCTGAATATCTAATTATTTCAAATGAAGAGCTGTGCTTAGGATACCAAATCCCTAATTTTTGAGTTCCTAAAAGATATCTCAATATTCTTTTCACTACTGTCAAATATGATTCCTTTAGATCAGATTAAAATCTAGGACATAAGCAAACACTAAACAAAATGTCTGGTCTGCTAGCTGTCAAGTAAAGCAATGATCTAATTATTCCTCTAAACTTCTTTTGATCAACAGATTTTCCCTTAGGGTCCTTATCTAACTATACTGAGGAACTTATGGGTGTAGTCACTAGTTTAGCATTATCCATTTCATACTTTTTGAGGATGTCCTTAACATACTTAGACCAACTAAGAAAAGTTTCTTTCTCATTTTATTTTATGCTAAAACTAAGAAAATAACTCAAGTCTCCCTTCATACTCATCTCAAATTCACTACTCATTGTTGAAAGTTTGATAGGGATGTTAAGCCCTTATGAACTAGTCCCGAGGCTAACCAAGAGGGGGGGTGAATTGGTTATTTAAAACAAAACAAAATCTTTTTATAACTTGCAGCAGAAATGAATTAAAGTAATGATAAAAAGATCAATCACATATTTCACCCAAGCAGATAATCACAACAAAATAAAGTGCAGAAAATTAAAAGAAAGAACACACCGGATTTAAAGTGGTTCGGTCAAACCTTACCTACGTCCACTCCTTAGAGGCACCCTCCAAGTATTGCACTAAACCAAAAGTGTCTCTCCTTTAGCCCCCACAGCTAGGCGGAGAAGCCCTTACAAAATCACTTCCACCTTCCCCGGTGTGGCAGAGTAGCCGGGTCCTTCGACAACGAAGAGATCTTCTTCTTCCCAAAACTTCCCTCGAGATGACCCTTGAATCTGATGGTACTTTGGTGCAAGCTTGCCGGAGCAACCGTGTGAACCCCCTCACACTTCCTCGAGAATCCCCCTTCCCAGGCTCTTCTCCCACTCAAACTCCACCCTTTCCTCTCTCCCTTTCAAGCTCTCTCTTCAAGTTTTCTCCAAAAGAATGAAGACTCAATGGATGCCAAAGACACCTATCAAGTGCCTTGAGAAAGCCTAAATAAAGAGCTCCAAAAACCCTTCCAAATTAGTTCTGGTGGCAAAGATTGTCCAGGACGATCGCCGGATCATCCAGGATGATGTGCTCCAAAAGACAGCTTCAGAAAACCCTAAAAACTCAATTTTGCCGCCAAAGATCGTCCAGGACGATCGCAGGATCATCCAGGATGATGTGCTCCAAAAGTCGGCTTCAGAAAACCCTAAAAACTCAATTCTGCCACCAAACATCGTCCCGGATGATCGCAGGATCCTCCTAGACGATGTGCAGAATTTGACCTGATAGTCCCGTACGATCCTGGGATAGTCTAGGACGATCAGTACAAATTTTACACAAATCATCCAGTACGATATGATTAGAAAAAAATTTGACTCTTAAATCCTTGCCTAAATTATCATGGCGGCTAGGGTTTTGAGATCATATTGGATCGTCCAGGATGATATAAATATCATCCAGGATAATTAGTTCAATGAACAGATTGGCCTGGACGATCAGAAATCATCCAGTACGATTTGTTCAAAAGTTGAACTTCTGGTTTTGACAGGATCTCACTCCCCCTGAGTATGTGTACACATAGTCACAAATAAGCATACACCCTTATAGGACATGACTTAAGAAATCAAAAAGTACATAAATGAGAAATACAACAAAATCTATTCTACTCATTCTTGAGTCTTGAATCTTTCTTGGATTGATGCATGCTGTTCCTGAAATGTTAGTACACACAAACAAATATATATTCCAAATACTAGGAGATGAACCATAATATTTGTTATCATCAAAATAAGAACTCGTGAGCCCGAGTTGCAACAATCTCCCCCTTTTTGATGATGGCAAATATTTCTGGTTGAATTTGCAAATAAAAGTATTTTCTCCTAATCTTCCCCTCACTAAGAAAAGACTTTTAAAAATAGGGAGAAACACATTTTTTTAATTTTTTTTATTTAAAAAAAACTACACAATACAAATAAATGTCACAAATAAAATAGTATAATTATAATACAAATAAACTTCACAAATACAACAAATACAATAGTACGTTCTCCCCCTTTGACATTATCAAAAAGAAGAGGAGCAGAAAAAACAAAAGTAAATAAAAAATAGACTAAAAGATCAAAAATGGTCTCTGATCTTGTGAAATTTTTATAAAATCAAGAATTTTTTTGTAATGAGAAAGCTACCCCTTAATTTTATTCAAAAAGCTAAGTAAGGCATGAATTGACTAGTCATAACCCAGAAAGGTTAAAAATTCAGAAATTGTTAAACCAAGCTCAGGTTTTAAAAAGGCTAAAAAACTTTTTAAGCCAATATCTAAATCAATGAACAAATTAGATAAGGAAACAAAAATCTTTGAAAACTCCTTTCATGAAATATATCTAATAGAAGATTAATGCAAAGTAATCAATTAAAAATCTTAATTTTCAAGCTCAAGTAATGAATTTATCAAAAAGACATGGGTTTTCAAAACTTTAGAGATTTACAAGAAGGGAAGCTAACTTTTTGTGGGCTCATTTTATGCCTCTTTTCATTCTTGCGCACTTTGCGTATCTTTTAATTTTTGATACACTTTGTGTATCCTTCTATTTTTGGCGACATTGCGCATCTTTTGATTTTTGATACACTTTGTGTATCCTTTCATTTTTGGCGACATTGCACATCTTTTGATTTTTGTAATTTGCCTCCTTTCTAAATCTTTAAAATCAGCAAACCTTATTCTTTTGATAAAGACGAACAACCTGAATAAGATAATCTTGAAGTTGGTTCAATAATTTGCAAAAGATTCCTATGAGATAGACAAAATATTGGGAGATGAAAAAAGTTTCAATTTCAAAAACCAATTTATAATTTGAAACAGATTTTGAATCAAAAGTAAGATACCCTTATATAAAGAAATGAGATGGAGAAATAAAATCATGAGTTTTCTTCCTTTTCTTGATTTTAGAGAAATCAACCACAACTAACATAAAATTTTAGAAAAAAATAGGGGGTAAATTTTTCATTTTTAGAAAATATGATCTTTGAAAAATAATTTTAATTTTTAAATTAAGAGGTGATATGTGTGTGCTTGATCAATGAAATAACAAAAAACAACATAAAAACTAATTTTTTTTAAAAAAAATTAGAATGAAAACAAAAAATAAAATAAAAAACACAAAACACAACGAATAAAAATTAGTAACAGAAAACAAAAAATAAAAACACAAACACAAACACACAAGAAAACCATTAGTTCACATCAACTCGCTCCTGATCTGATGATTCAGAAGCTTGGTCTGCCCAGGACATTTTTTTGTTTTGCATTATCAGCCCTTATTATAATTTGCTTAGCTTTACCCTTTTCTTTTTCAGGAAGGGTTCTTAAATTTGGGCATTGATTTTTCATATGTCCAGGCTTCCTACATCCAAAACAAACAATGTCAGAAGAAATCTTAACATTCTTACCTTTTTACCTTTGTTCCACTTTTGTTGATGTTGATGTTTATGTTTTAGTAGACTTTTCACTTTGTTTATTATTGATGATAACTCCTTACTTTCATCATCTTCTGAGTTGCTTTTTCCAATGTCTTCAGTTTTCAGCATTATAGTTTCACCTGCATCCAAAAGCTTTTGACCCAAACCTTGCTCATAGGTAATGAGTGAGCCAATCAGATTATCAATAGAATATTCATTCAAATTTTTAGATTCAGAAATTGCAATGACTTTGGCATCAAATTTATCAAGAGAGAACGTAGGATTTTATTGACTTTTTCAAAGTTTGAAAGTTCTTTTCTTAAAGCATGTAATGATGTCACAATTTGAGCAAACCTAGTATACATATCCAAGATCGTTTCATAAGGTTTCATGCTAAAAAGTTCATAATCATGCATTAAAATATTTAGCCTAGATTGGTTGATTCACAAGTACCTTCATACGTAGTACATAATTTATCCCAAATTTCCTTGCCAGTAGTGCATGCAAATATTAACATATAATCATCAGAATTCAAAGCATAGAAAAAATAATTCAAACATTTAGCATTCAATTGAGCATTGATCTGATATGTTCTACTCCATTCAGAAAAGGGTATATCAATTTTAATTTCATTTATAATACGCGACGGTACGGAATAACCAATTTGAATCATATGCCACATGTGATAATAAATAGATTGCAAGAAAGTAGACATACGGATTTTCCAAAAATCAAAAGTAATATTTTCAAATAATGGTGGCCAGGTGATTGAATATCCTTCCGCAACATAATGATTTCTAAAATTAGCCATGGATCAAAATTCAAAAGTTTTCCAACACTTGATTTTATGAATCTCGCTCTGATACCACTTGAAAGTTTGATAGGGATGTTAAGCCCTTATGAACTAGTCCCGAGGCTAACCAAGAGGGGGGGTGAATTGGTTATTTAAAATAAAACAAAATCTTTTATAACTTGCATCGGAAATGAATTAAAGTAATGATAAAAAGATCAATCACAGATTTCACCCAAGCAGATAATCGCAACAAAATAAAGTACGAAAAATAATAAGAAAGAACATACCGGATTTATAGTGGTTCGGTCCAACCTGACCTACGTCCACTCCTCGGAGGCACCCTCCAAGTATTGCACTAAACCAAAAGTATCTCTCCTTTAGCCCCCACAGCTAGGCGGAGAAGCCCTTACAAAATCACTTCCACCTTCCCCGGTGCGGCGGAGTAGCCGGGTCCTTCGACAACGAAGAGATCTTCTTCTTCCCAAAACTTCCCTCGAGACGACCCTTAAATCCGATGGTAATTAGGTGCAAGCTTGCTGGAGCAATCGTGTGAACCCCCTCACACTCCCTCGAGAATCCCCCTTCCTAGGCTCTTCTCCCACTCAAACTCCACCCTTTCCTCTCTCCCTTTCAAGCTCTCTCTTCAAGTTTTCTCCAAAAGAACGAAGACTCAATGGCTGCCAAAGACACCTATCAAGTGCCTTCAGAAAGCTTAAATAAAGAGCTCAAAAACCCTTCCAAATTAGATCTGGTAGAAAAGATCGTCCTGGACGATCGTCGGATCGTCCAGGAAGATGTGCTCCAAAAGACGACTTCAGAAAACCCTAAAAACTCAATCCTACCCCCAAAGATCGTCCAGGACGATCGCAGGATCGTCCAGGACGATGTGATCCAAAAGTCGGCTTTAGAAAACCCTAAAAACTCAATTCTGCCGCCAAACATCATCCCGGACGATCGCAGGATCGTCCTGGACGATGTGCAGAATTTGACCTGATAGTCCCGTACGATCCTGGGATAGTCCAGGACGATCAGTAGAAATTTTGCACAAATCGTCCAGTACGATATACATATCGTCTAGGATGATTATAACAAATTTTGACTCTTAAATCCTTGCCTAAATTATCATGGTAGCTAGGGTTTTGAGATCATATTGGATCATCCATGACGATATAAATATCATCCAGGATGATTAGTTCAATGAACAGATCGGCCTGGACGATCAGAAATCTTTTAGTACGATTTGTTCAAAAGTTGAACTTCTGGTTTTAACAGGATCTCACTCCCCCTGAGTATGTGTACACATAGTCCCAAATAAGCATACACCCTTACAGGACTTGACTCAAGAAATCAAAAAGTACATCAATGAGAAATACAACAAAGCCTATTCTACTCATTCTTGAGTCTTGAATCTTTCTTGGATTGATGCATGCTGTTCCTGAAATATTAGTACACATAAACAAATATATATTCCAAATACTAGGAGATGAACCATAATATTTGTTATCATCAAAATAAGAACTCGTGAGCCCGAGTTGCAGCAATTGTTTATGAAAATTTATCACATAGTTTTTTGATTAGTTGATCCAAAAATGATATCATCCACATATATTTGAATAATGAGTATCTCATTTTTTATTCTTTTTAAAAAGAGAGTGGTGTCTACACTTTCTTTAACAAATGGTCCTTCTAATAGAAAAGTGCTTAACCTCTCATACCATGCCCTAGGTGCCTATTTTAGTCCATATAATGCCTTTTTCAATTTGAAAATATGATTAGGGAATTTAGAATTTTCAAAACCTAGAGATTGCTCAACATAAACATCCTCTTCTATCACAGCTTTCGAAAGGCACTTTTAACATCCATTTGATATAATTTAAAACCTTTAAAACAGATAAAAGCTAATAAAATCCTAATTGCTTCAAGTCTTGCTACAGGGGCAAATGTTTTCTCAAAATCAATCTCTTCTATTTGATTATACCCCTTAGCTACCAATCTAACCTTATTTCTAATCATAACCCCTGAATCATTCATTTTTTTTTGAACACGCACTTAGTCCCAACTACACTTTGATCCTTTGGCCTTTCAATTAACTCCCAAATATCATTTCTTATAAATTGATTCATTTCTTCTTGCATATCCAAAATCCAAAATTCATCCAAAAGTGCTTGATTTATATTAGTGGGTTCAATCATTGAAATAAAAGCTGAGTGATTTACTTCTTTCCTCAAACCATTCTTAGTCCTAACTCCTTCACTAAGGTCTCCTAAAATCAACTCTTTAGGATGACTTTTAATAAATTTTTGTTCCTTAGGCAAATAGTTTTCTTTCTCATTTTTAACACTTTCTTCAACTTTTTCATTTTCAAGTCCTTAGATTATTTCCTCAACTTCATCTTCATCCAACCTAGACCCTCCATTATTATCAGATTCATCAAAAATAATATGAGTGGTCTCCTCAACTACTAATGTCCTTCTATTAAAAACTCTATAGGATTTTCCAACACTTGAATATCCTAGAAAAATTCGTTCATCAGATTTAGGATCAAATTTTCCTAAGAGAGTTTTTCCATTATTATGTATAAACACTTTACATCCAAAAACATGTAGATGTGAGAGGTTGGGAATTCTACCTTTAAGAAGTTTATAGGGTGTCTTATTTAATTTTGATCTAATATTCACCCTATTCAATGCATAACATGCGGTACTAACTTCTTCAGCCCAAAAAATATCTTAGAAGTGAATATTCTACTAACATGGCTCTAGCAGCTTCAATTAATGTCCTGTTCTTTCACTCAACTACTCCATTTTACTGAGGTGTCCTAGAAGCTGAGAAGTTATGATCTATTCCATGCGATTGACAAAAATCATCAAATAATTCATTTTTAAATTCTCCCCCATGATCACTTTGGATAGTAATAATTTTAAACCCTAATTCTCTCTGAATCCAAGTGGCAAAGTCTCTAAACTCCTCAAATGATTCACTCTTATGATACAAAAAACTAATCCATGTGAATTATGAATAATTATCCATAATTACATACCCAAACCTTTTTCTTCCTAGACTTAAGGTACTAACAGGTCCAAAGAGATCCATGTGAAGAATTTTTAAGGTCTTGCTAGTTCTAACTTCCTTGATTGTATTGAAAGAGGATTTGACTTAATTTCCTAGTTGACATGCATCACATAAGTGATTTTTATAAAGTCTAATTTGGGTATACATCTAATTAACTCTTTTTGGGTGATTTTCCTAAGATTGCTCATGCTAGTATGACAAAGTCTTCTATGCCATAACCATGACTCATCAGATACAGTTTTCAAACGAAAATCAGTAGAAGATTTTATAGAATTCTAATTTAGCATGTAAACATTATTTACTCAATCACCATTCAACACAATAATTTTGTTTTGACTAATAACACAGCTAGTAGGCAAAAATTTTATATGATAACCTTTATCGCACAGTTGACTTATGCTCAACAGATTATGTTTTAAGCCTTCTACTAACAGAATATTTTCAATCACAAAATTTCTTAAATTTCCAATCATACCTATACCTACCACTCTCTTTGTGGTATTGTCTCCAAGTGTAACCTTGCCTCCATTCCTGGCTTCCAGCGATATAAATTGATTTGCATCTCTAGTCATATGCTTTAAACAACAGTTGTCCAGGTACCAAATGCTCTCATGAGGTCTTGTGTGAGAGCGTTCCTACAAAATTATCAAATGTTAGACTTGGGAATCCAAACAACCATGTGTGATATGCTGTGTTTTATGCATCTTAGGTCTCCACACTAAATGTGTTCTATGATGAATAGTATAAGTATGAGAAATATGCCCAATCATACCACAAGAAAAATATTTTACTCCAGGGAAAGGATTCACCAATCTATGTGCACTATAAGATCTTCTTCTAAATTTTAAATTAATTGACTTATGGTAGATTTTGTGAAAATCTTCAAGTTTAGGTAGTTTTCTATTTTCTTCAAGTGCTTTTAACTTAACTTTAAGATATGCATTAGCACTTTCTAGAATCAAATTATCAATCTTTAATTTATGATCTCTACTATCTAATTCATCCATGAAAGTTTTAAATCATTTTCAAGTTCAGTATATGATGATTTTAAAAGTTCATGCTGTTTATTTATATCATCAAACTCATCCAACAAAGTTATGTGATTGCTATCAATTAATGCATGGTCTTTCCTAAGGATTTCATACACTTTTTGAAATTCTAATCCAAATTCAATTTGACATGCAGTTTCTTTAGTTTCCTATATACAGAATGAATGCGCTCAGAAACTTCAAACAATTCATCATAACTTAAGTCACACACCTCTTCTTGATCCGAATGATCAAGATTGTCAGCCATCAAGCACAAATTTGTGACTTCCTCTTCAGGTGCTATTTTTGAGGAATCTGAAGCTGAGTCCACCCAAAATGCTTGTTGAAGTCTCTTCTTGCTCTTCTATCCTTTAGTTTCTCCTCGGCTTTTTCTTTGCTAGGATTGGCTTTGAGATTGGGGCAATCTATCTTTATGTGTCCTGGCTTCCTGCACTCATAACAAATAACATATTAGAAGACTTAACATTTTTATGAACTTACCTTTGTTCCATTATTGGTGTCTCCTTTGCTTCCTCCTTAAGAAACTCCTGAATTCCCTTATCATTAAAGAAATATCTTCCTCATCCTCAGGTAGTGATTGATCACTATCTGAACTATCTACCTTCAAAGCTATATTCTTCTCCTTCTGTTTGTCACCTACCTCAATCTGTCTTTGAGTCACCGATTGCTCGTAAGCAATTAGTGATCCAAGAAGATTGTCAATAGAATAGATATTAAATCTTTCGATTCAGTTATGACAGTTATCTTTGCATCATAAGCAGTAGGAAAACAATAAAGTATTTTATTCACTTTTTCTACATTCGTTAATTCCCTACCTAAAGCATGCAATAAAGTGGCAATATGTGTAAATCGAGTATACATGTCAGAGATTTATTCATTTGGTTTCATTTAAAAGAGTTTGTAGTCGTGTAAAAGAATGTTAAATCTAGTTTACTTCACTTCATTTGTACCTTCATATGTAAAACAAAGTCTATCCCAAATTTTCTTTTCAGATTTATAAGTAGAAACACGCATATAGTCTTCAGATTTAAGAGCACAGAAAAAGCTATTCAAGCATTTTGCATTTAATTGTGCTAAATCCCTTTCTTTTATAGTCCAATCAGCGAACAGTGTTTTAACTCTAATGCCATCTACAAGTCTAGTAGGTGTAGTATAACCATCCTGTACTAATATCCACATGCGATAGTCAAGAGATTGTAAAAAAGTAGATGTACGAGTTTTCCAGAAATCAAACAGAATGTTGTCAAACAAAGGTGGTCTAGTGATCAAGTAACCTTCTAAAGTGTTTCGATTTCTAAAATTAGCCATGATCGAATTTCAAAAAGTAATTTAAATAATAATTTTCAAAATAGGCTCTGATACCACTTGAAAGTGCGAATAGGTTGTTAGACCTATTGATTACGTCCCTAGACTAACCAAGAGGGGGGTGAATTGGTACTTTAAAAAGTCTCTTAGAATTTTGGAAGACCTTTAAAAAAAACTTTATGTAAATCATACAGTACGTTCTAGTTCGTACTGTATGAACAATTATGAATTTTTCACTTTTCAACCACAGAAAAATAAAGTACAATGCAGCAAATAAAGATTGCAGAAAATAAAATAAAAATAGAGAACACCAAATTTTGTAGTGGTTCGGTCAAACACGACCTACATCCACTCCCCAGATACTCCTTCTCTAGGTATTACACTAAACCAAAGTGACTCTCCTTTTGCCCCCATAGCAAGGCGGAGAAGCCCTTACAAACTCTCTTCCACCAAACCCCGGTGTGGCAGAGAACCATCATCCTTTCATACCCTCCAGGTGTCAGCAGAGAACAAAGCATCCTTTTTCACCCTCCTGGTGAAGGCAGAGAACCCACTCATCCTTTCGCACCCTCGAAGTGTCGGCAGAGAACCGAGCATCCTTTTTCACTCTCCTGGTGATGATAGAGAACTGAGCATCCTTTTTCACCCTCCTGGTGATGGCACAGAACTGAGCCTTCTTGAATAATCCTCTTTTAAGAGCCTTCAAGGAGATTGGGAAGAACTTTGAAGAACAAGTAAGAGAATCTCACCGCTGGATAACCTTGTCAATCCCTTTATAATTTCCTTACACTAGATCTCTCACACTCCACTCTCAAAACACTCTCCCAAACATCCTCCTCAAGAGCACTCAAGAGAAATTCGTGGAACGTTTACTGAACAGTCAGTTTTTTTTGGACCCTTATATTCAAAGGATAAGAAAAACCGTCCAAAAATTAAAAATTGCAAGTTAGACAGTCTTGGATCGTACAGTATGATCGAGCTTCATACATATGATTAGTTCAAAAAGTCTCGTACGATGTTGTACGAACCTCATTTTGTACTCTGATTAGTGTCTGTACGAACCATGTTTATATGGGACGATCAATTTAAAATTTTCACAATAACTTCCTCTTCATCTGTACGATCATGTATAAACCCTATTTCATACTCTGATCAACGTCTGTACGAACCATGTTCGTATGGGACGATCAGTTCAAATTTTGGCATTTCGTACAGGATGATCTGGATGGACAAGATTTCGTACAGTGATTAGCATCCAGGACGAACTCACTTCGTACCATACGATCAGTTCAAAATATTTCATGGATCGTATAGGATGGTTTAAACGAAGCTGATTTTATACTTTGATGGGCATCCGGGACGACCCTATTTCATACAGTATGAAATGTACTTAGAAAAATTTTCATTCGGGCACCAATCAACTTCGCTTCGGAGGGACACAGAAGAGAAATCATCTAGTATGATTTTAAATTATACAGTATGATTAGTTTAAAAATTTTTGTCACATTCCCCAGTGTGTGTGTACATTTATCCAACTTATAATCACACTCTCTCAGACTCAAGAATAGTAAAACTTACAGACTTCACTTACAAGAATCCTTAATCTAATCTGTCTTGAAGTCTTTAGCTGTCTGGAGTATAATTTTCCTGAAAAATATATTAGTACACACAGAACAAACTTTCTAATATATATGTTAGGAGAAACGATAGGTAAATAATAAGATTTTTGTAATCATTAAAAACTAACATAATTATAAAGATGAAAAATAACATGCAATGCTCTCATCAAGTCTCACTTTCACAACTTAACACTTAATGAAATTACATTACCTCTCAAAAGTAAAGAAAGTTTAGCTCCCTTCATGGTTATCCTAAAAAATAAAATAAATATAATTTATATCCCAAGAAATTATATTTATATTTTTTACATTAAAGTAAATCACACTAGCCACGCTCTTTTAATTTTTAAGGGGGCTTTAGTAATTAGCACCTGAAGAAAAGTTTGTTAATTTAAATTTTATTTTTCCCCCTTATCCTAGCCCTGTATGAGCATGGTCACTTATAGAAAACTCTGTGAGCAACCAAATCTTTCCTAACTTAAGGATAATCTATCGTCCATCACATAAATTTATAGATTGCAAATTAAATAAACACTCACATAAATCGATCAATTTTCATGCAGTGAAAATCTCAGAAAACCTTACACACAAAAGTAGAAAAGTAAACACATGCCTAGCCTATAACAAGAGTTGGTTGTCCTAGCAAATCATCTAGAGTGTGTGTAGGAGGCTGTGTGGCTTGGATATATCCTAGATTGGGTACTTTCTTAAAGTTGTCTAGTGATTTAATTTGTTGGAAGGCTTAAAAGATTTTAAGATAATTTTAAGTATTAATGACTTAATGTTGATTTCATGGGTACATTTTAATTGTTAATTGATCACTACCTTAATTTACATCAGGGTCGTGAAGTTTGTTTCACATTCATTGGGGCTAATTTAATATCCTCGTAGGCCCGGATAACCTAGTAATAACAAGAATTAATTATGTTAATTTAATTAGTTGAGGATTAAGGGTTGATAAATTTTAAATCAATTGATTAATTACTAGCTTGAAAGGTTAAGTTAGAATTTTCTAGAATTTTAGATGAATTATTGAATTTTAGGAATTTTTGGATTATTTTAATGCATTAAATAAAGGGTCAAAATGTTTCTTTTTAAATTAAAGTGAATTTTTAAGTTTCAGTATTTTTTTCAAAATAGTAGACCTTAAGATAAGTAATTAGACTTTATTTGCTAAATTTGGAATTTTTTCATTAAATTATGAATTTTAGAAATTTTGACCTAGATTTGAACTACGGTTGACTAGCGAGTTAACTTTTTGACTTTGACTGAAATTAGGAGGTTTGATACTTTTATAAAAAAGTAGGTTTTAAGTAGAGTTGAATGGTTTTGTGTTTGATTAATTTAGAATTTTCTAGAATTAATTATGAATTTTTTAAGTTTGTTAATTAATTGAATTTTAAAATTACTTAAATAGAATGGATTTGGGGATTTTGATCCAAATCATTCCCAAACTCATTAAAATTACCCCTAAAGATAAAAAATGACCTAAGGGGATAATTACAAGTTTTTAAGGATTTTTTTAGAATTTTTAAATATTTTTAATTAATTAAAATGATTAAAGGTTGATTTTTATTATAAATTAGATTAAGGTTGTAATTGAAGCTAATTGATAGGGCTTTTAATTTTTATGGATGGATGGAGGGTTCAATTATGAGAAATTTGATACCTTATATAGAATTTTGGGATTTCATATGAATTAATTATGATTTAAGTAGGGCTCTAGGTTAAATCTCAGGGGTGATTTTGGGTTCCTTAATTAGTGGACCAAACGGGCTCCATTTTCAGTGAAACTTGGGCCATGAGTTCACCTGATCTCAAGGCCCAAACCCACTGAATTTGGGCCCAAAATTAATTTTCTAAGGTGGTTAACTAAACCACCCAAGGTAACCCTTAAGTTACCTTTAAAAATTCAAAATTAACTACCTAAGGTAAAGGGCGGGGGGGTGGATGAAATTAGTGGCCATTGGCCATCTATTCCCTATTCTAAGCACAATTAACACACAAACCATCAAATCCTTTTTCCCATTAGAAAGATCATTAAGTTAATTTAAATTTAAGGGGCAAACCATGACCCCTAAGTCCAAATTAAACCAAACATGCCCTTAAACAAATCAAACAGGTGGGCGATTTGGACATGTTAGAGACATGCCCAAATTCAATTCCCCAAAGTCTCAAGCGGTGGTGAAATATCCTTAACCACTTATTCCAAAAATACCCTTATGGTTATTACTAGAATTGATTAACTTTCATGCATAATCTTAGCTTGAAACCATAGGGCTTTGATAGGTCTCCTCAAACCCTTTTCAATGAGCCTAAGAACACCTAATTTGGCCAAGTGTGAGAGGAGTTATTAATTTTTGAAGTTCTATTTAATTTCTAGAATTATTAAATAGCGAATTACCAAGTCAACCACACTTTTCCATGTAGGCACCATTTGATTGGCCAGCTAATCATTGGCGGTTGACTAGTTAATGCAGAATTAACTATGGCCGTTGGATGGATGATCGAACGATCCCGGTTAACAGCCACCTGGAACCTCGAGATTAAATTTGAGCCGTTGATTAAAATCAATGGATCTAATTTTGTATTCAAGCTCTCATAAAACTTCGCAGCTTTGAAGCTTCTCTAGCATAATCTGAGAGATTTGGTCGGCAAAATTTCACAAAGAGGATTGGGATGACGAAGACTTCCAATCTAATGGTGGAAACCCGTTGGATTGAAAGTTTTTTCACACTTGATTGGACTACCTAACTAGGGAGCTCAGGATTAATTTTTCTTTTTATAGAATGCCCCAACTAATGGGTTTTTCTATCAGGAAGCTTCAAGAGATGAAGGCGAAGACTTCTCCTCCAGATATGGTAGTTTGAGGCCCACCAAAGATGCGACTTAGAGCAAAGTGTGGAAGGATTTCATCTGAGCTTGCTCGGGATTGTTACTTGAAGGGGCTATGAAGCTGGGGGAATTAAGAGGAATGCTTCAGGGAGCTCTGGGGAGAATCTTTAAAAGCTTGGAAGTGAATGAAATAGATTGGAATGGAGTGCCCTATTCAAGTAAACCCCGCATCTATGGACAGCTAAGATGGCTCGAGCAAGCCGTTAGATGGCTGTCAGCTGAAAGGGGACAACCTGAAGAGAACTCCTAAGCTCAAAAGGAGCAACAGACCTTGGAGAAGGTTTTAGTCTGCGCTCACGAAGGGGGGGGGGACCACCAGAGCTCATTTTTATTTTCTTTGACCGCCATCGGCCATAGACTGGGTCTGGTGGTCTGGTGATTTGAGCTATGAGGTTAATTGGGTCAGTTGAAGCCCAATTCTTGTAAATGGATTTGGTTAACCCAAACCTATACAGTTCGGTCAAGTTGGGTACAACATAGTTCAAGTCAAGGGCTTGGTTTGATATGGTAGGTGTGTTGAGTCAGGGCCTATCCAATGTAATTGTTTGTTGACTTTAATTTGATCTATGGTGAAAGTTGGCTCAAGTCAAAGTAGTTTTGACCACTTTGGGTTAGCCAAAGTGTTAACCTAAGTCAACCCAAGGGTTGGGCTGACAAGGGTAGGTGTGTTGGACGTAGGGCCACCTAATGGAGGTGTTGGTTTGGCTTGGTTAGACCTAGGTTTGGAAATGGCTCAACCCATAGTGGATTAGACCTCTTTGGGCTAGCCCAATTCCCAACTTGAGTTGACCCAAGAGCTAGGTCAACTAGGGTAGGTTTATTGGTTCATAGGGGACCCAATACAACCATTGGTTTGATTTAAGTTTGCTTGGGTTGAGGTTTTGTTCATGGATGCCCTTCTTTGTATACTTGGTTCAATCCATGTGGCTAACCCAAGTGGGTCCAATACATGCGCCTCCAAGAGGAACCTAAGTAGTCACCTCATGGGTTTGGCAAGGCCTTGATTAAAGGGTTTAAATGGATTTATTATGTATGTAAGCTTGGTCAGACTTGGGGTTAACCAATTGTACCTAGGGTCAAGAGATGGGTTTATTGAGCTGGAATTAATCATTTGAATCTAATGGGAGTGGTACCAACTGGATAGGTGTTCAATTCGATTGAAGTACAAGTTTAAAAACTTAAATGGTAGTTTGGTCAACCATAGTTGACTTGGTCAACTAGGTCAAACAAAGAGTTGAATTTGGACTCAATAAGTTTCGATTGATTAATGGAGACCAATGGAGGTGACCCCATGCTAAGAGAAGTTCATTTGGATTGAAATTGACATTTAAGCCCTTTAGGGGCATTTTGGTCAACCAGTTCAAACCAAAGGATAGGTCTGAGTCCCATGTGTCCCTAATGATGTTTTTTTTTTTTTGGAGGGGAGGGGGGGAACCCGCTGAGGGGCCTACGCATTAATTAAAAAAGAGGTTACTAGGTCCTTAAAGGGGACCTTCAGCTCTTTGTATACTTGGGTCAATCCTTGTGGCTAACCCAAGTGGGTCCAAGGCATGCGCCTCCAAGAGGAACCAAAGTAGTCACCTTATGGGTTTTGCAAGGCCTTGATCAAAGCGTTTAAATGGATTAATTATGTATGTAAGCTTGGTCAGACTTGGGGTTAACCAAGTTGACCTAGGGTCAAGAGATGGGTTTATTGAGCTGGAATTGATCATTTGAATCTAATAGGAGTGGTACCAAGCGGATAGGGGTTCAATTGGATTGAAGTTCAAGTTTTAAAACTTAAATGGTAGTTTGGTCAACCATAGTTGATTTGGTCAACTAGGTCAAACCAAGAGTTGAATTTAGACTCAATAAGTTTGGATTGATTAATGGAGACCAATGGAGGTGAGCCCATGCCAAGAGAAGTTCATTTGGATTGAAATTGAAATTTAAGCCCTTTAAGGCCATTTTGGTCAACCAGGTCAAAATGTGTCCCTAATGATGTTTTTTTTTTAGGGGGGGGGGGGGGGGGGGGAACCCGCTGGGGGGCCTACGCATTAATTAAAAAAGAGGTTACAAGGTCCTTAAAGGGGACCTTCAGCTCACTAATGCTCGAAAGAGCTACAACAAAATTCAAAATAAAACCTAAGAGCTGATGGTCCCTAATACTAAGAATTACAAAATCACCTAATAACAATCTAGGGTTGCAAGTAGATAACATCCAAAAAGGAAGATCATAGAAAAGGAATTTAGCATAGTCTTCCTGCAAAAAATAGTAACCTTGCCCAAAATAACTCCAATCCACTGCACCTGCAAGAGAAAAAGACTTCCGAAAGAAGAAAGTATAATAACACAAGGAAAAACCAAGAAATGTTGTCACAGAATATAAGTTAAGACTAATGTGAATTTAAGTAAATATAGATAAAATACTTCCCAATAGAATTGAAAAACTTGATAAACTTGATCTCACCTAACAAAATGGTCAAGAAACATTGAGAATTAACATAATAGGATATTTGAACCAAGCACCAATTACACTTGATATTAACCTGAAACCACACCTTGTCCTTATAGATAACTTTTTTTTTTGGAAGTTGCAATTTACAATAGATTAAGAACTACTTACAAGTAACAAAAGGATCACATTCCTTCTTTAACAAAGACAGCAAAGAAGAAGGAATGTTGCTAAAAGAAAAACTATCAACAAAGAAACTATCTTCTAAA
This sequence comes from Dendrobium chrysotoxum, assembly GCA_019925795.1. NCBI lineage: Eukaryota > Viridiplantae > Streptophyta > Magnoliopsida > Asparagales > Orchidaceae > Dendrobium > Dendrobium chrysotoxum. Next base: position 36,117,142 of record CM034300.1, on the reverse strand, counting down.
GCTAAAGTAGCACATAAGTCTGCTACCTTATTACAATCTCTATTAACATGGTGAAATATCACCTTATTGAAATCGTTAAGAAAGAATAAATCCTTAGCCGGCCATTTTTCCACTTGCCATTTCAAATTCTTCTTTGAGTCTTGTATGAAGTTAATAATGTTGAGATTATCCCCTTTAATTATAAGACCTTTGCTCTCCATCATCCAACCTTGATTGAACTCCCTTATTGCAAAAACTGCCTCCAACTCTAGTTGAGCCACATCCCAATGAATTCTTTTCTTCCCAAAAGCAAGAAGAAGTCTTCCTTTATGATCTCTAAACACACCACCAATCCCAGCTAGATTGGATTTCAAAACCGCAGCATCAACATTAACCTTAATCCAATCTAGAGGTGGAGGGTGCCAAGAATTCTGGAACTCCCTAGGGATATAAGCATCCCAATTATCTAGCATTGGAGTAGATTGTAACATAGTTATAGATAGAACATTAGATTCAACAACTAAACTAGAAAGAGACGGCTTACCATGCTTAACCCCATTTATGTTCTTCCATGAATAAGAAACTGCTGTGCAGTACAGCTTCACCGCATTAAAATTCTAAAAATACAAACTCCTCAGTTCCTCCAAACAATTCTCCAAAGAGTTGAAAATAGGAATGCAAAAGCCCCACTCCCGTAGCTTTAAAAAAACCTCAACCAGGAATTTGCAATTAACCACAATATGAACATAGTTCTCCACCTCAAGGAAACCTCTAGCACATAGATCTTCACAGTATAGACTCCTATGCTTTAGAAAGTCATTCGTCAGAATTGCTTGTTTACTCAATCTCCACCAAAATAATTCTACTCTAGGCGTGAGCTTAAGTCTTCTGAGCCACTTTGAATAACCCGAATCATCCACCTTGATACTAAATTTCATAGCTTCTTTATAAGACAAAGCAACAATGGATCTCCCTGAATGCTTGAACATTTCTTCCATATGATCTTCATTCACTCTAGATTGAATATGAATCTACAAAATCAGCAAGATAAGGTCATTATGAAAATAATGTTGGAGCTCCCTCTCATTCCAACTGCCTTCTTCAGATATGAAATGGTGCAGCATCATATCGTGCAAACCCACATAATCAGCAAATGTAGGCCAAGCATTTAAGCATCTGTCAAGAAGCCACGTATCATTCACAACATTGATTTTCCTTCCATTTACCACTTTCCATTCTAATAATGGGTTTATGATGCTTAGCACCATCCAGCAGAATTTTCCACACAATAGACGTACCATTCTTGCTTTCTTCCTTCAAAATGTTGTCACCATACTTAGCAACAATGCTCTTATGAAGTAGAGAATCAAGGTTCTAAATTAACTTCCACATCAACCTTGATCTGAGCGGACCAGCTCTATGAATAGTTGAATGCAGGCCACCTCCACCAGCATTCCTTGGTTTATACATCTCATCCCAAGCTACATAATGCATTCCACTTCTCCCATCAGGTTTGTGCCAAATGAAATTCCTACTACATTTATCCATTTCATGCAACATTTTCTTTGGAACCAAAGAGTGTGTAGTCAAGAAGTTTGGCAATGATACCAAAGAATATTTAACCAAAGTCATCCTTCTAGCCATAGATAACATCTTATTTCCCCAAGAGTTAAGCCTTTCCAATATATGATCCAACATGTCTTGGAAATCAGCCATTCGCAATCTTCTCAAAGCAACTTTAATTCCCAAATAATGCATCTCCTTAACTTCTTTGAAGCCCAAATTTCTTGCAATTTTTTTCTTTCTTGCATGTCTAACAACCTTCCCAAACAAGATCTGAGACTTAGCTTTACTGACACTCTGTTTCGTCCATCCACAGAAATCAGCAATGATAACCTTCAACACTTTAGCTACTCTGGTTGAAGCTTGGGAAAATAGTAGCACGTCATCATCATAAAGTAGATGGGTAAAATTTTGGGTCCTGGTGAACAACTGAACACCCAACTCATTGTCCCTCTGGTTGATCGCATTAGAAAATAATTGAGAGCACATAATGAATAAATATGGTGATAACGGACACCCTTGCCGAAAACCACCATTGGCATTAATCTATTTAGAATTTCTACCATTCAAGATAATAGAGAATCTAGCGTTCATCACACATTCCATGATAAGCTTGGAGAATTTCAAAGGGAAACCATACCATTCAAAAATTTGTTTTAATGCAGGCCACCCCATGCTATCAAAGGCCTGCTCCATATCTAGCTTTACCGCCATCATCCCTTTTTTATTTTTAGAGATCCTGAACTTGTTGAAGATCTCATGAGCTAAAAGGCTATGTTCAGACATGGATCTAGCCTTAATAAATGCCACTTGTTAGAAATCAGCTTGGAAATACAAATCTTCAATCTGTTAACCAACATGGTGGCAACAATCTTGTACGTCATTTGGCATAAACTAATAGGTCTCTAGTTGGATGGCAGCAACGGATTCTTCACCTTAGGGATTAATATAATTAAAGTATCCTTCCCTCCTTATGCATAGAACCAGATCTAAAGAACCCATCAATATTTTCCATGTAGTTTGTTTCATAATGCTCCAATAGAACTTGAAAAAGGAAGCTGTAATCCCATCAACACCAGGTTGATTTATTGTTCCCTTGTTGAAAAACAGCAGCAGTGAACTATTCCTGGGTGAAATCAGTAATCAGCAATTCAATGTCTACCAGGAAAGGATCTGATTTTTTGAAGGCCTAGGCCATCCATTAAGATTGCAATCTCTAATTCTCCACTTCTTCATAAATAACTTCATGAAAACTGATTCAATCTGCTCAAAATCCTCCTCCACGTATCATCTTCATCTTTAACTTGCCTTATAAAGTTCCCATTCCTCCAAGCCGAAGCAAAATTATGAAAAAATTTAGAGTTGGTATCCCCTTCTTCATGCCACTTAGCCTTGGCTCTTTGATTCCACCAGGTAGATAACCTTTTTAAGGTAACATTCAACTCATGTACCTTACTACGAAGAAGAATTTTCTTATCCCAAGTAAGACCTTCCTCCGTGGATTCTTCCATTTGTAGCTCCAAAATCTCTTTCTTTAGCTCTTCCTTTAACATGCTCAATTCGTTACATTTATTCTTCCAAAAGAAGAGTGCCCTCAGTGTTCTTCAAAGCTTCCTATGCAAAATATCCACATCATTACCAAAATAATTCTTCTTCAAAGACTTCAATACAATACCCCAAGCTGTCAGATAAGACCTCCAAGTATCCTCAAATCTAATAAGCTTGGAATGATTCTAAAATTTTTCTCCAACCTTGAAAGTATAGGACTATGATCAAAAGCCACCCTTGCTAAATGTCTGACCTTTGCCAAGGGAACCATCTGTAGAGCTGCCGAGTTCACCAAGCATCTATCAAGTCTCTCCTATATTCTAGTTGCACCTTCCTTGTTGTTGCACCAAGTAAACCTTGGTCCAATAAAACCTACATCATGAAAATCATTGTTAGTCATAAACAACTTCATTTCTTTAGGCCCCTTGGAGAAAAGAAACCTCTTGCTTAAGGTAACATTCAACTCATGTACCTTACTACGAAGAAGAATTTTCTTATCCCAAGTAAGACCTTCCTCCGTGGATTCTTCCATTTGTAGCTCCAAAATCTCTTTCTTTAGCTCTTCCTTTAACATGCTCAATTCGTTACATTTATTCTTATTCCAAAAGAAGAGTGCCCTCAGTGTTCTTCAAAGCTTCCTATGCAAAATATCCACATCATTACCAAAATCACTCTTCTTCAAAGACTTCAATACAATACCCCAAGCTATCAGATAAGACCTCAAAGTATCCTCAAATCTAATAAGCTTGGAATGATTCTAAAATTTTTCTCCAACCTTGAAAGTATAGGACTATGATCAAAAGCCACCCTTGCTAAATGTCTGACCTTTGCCAAGGGAACCATCTATAGAGCTGCAGAGTTCACCAAGCATCTATCAAGTCTCTCCCATATTCTAGTTGCACCTTCCTTGTTGTTGCACCAAGTAAACCTTGGTCCAATAAAACCTACATCATGAAAATCATTGTTAGTCATAAACAACTTCATTTCTTTAGGCCCCTTGGAGAAAAGAAAGCTCTTGCCCCCCCTCCCCTTTCCTCCTTACGCAAAATGCAATTCAAATCACCTCCCACAATAGAAGGGATACTACCCACCATACTCCTCTCAAGCATATCCTACAAATTCCTCCTCTCATGACAAGACATATCCCCATACACTGTGGCAAAATTCCAACTACCCATAGAAGGAATACACAGAAGCCCAAACACCACCTGAGAAGAATGACCAACAAACTCAATCGACACAACTTTCCTGTCCCAAGCTACCAAAATCCCACCAGAGACACCCTTAGACGCTTGATGAAAGAAATCCCAATCAAACTCAATAATACTATCAACATTACTCCTACCAATATTCACCAGCTTGGTTTCAGACAAACCAATAAAAACCACATTATGATCCCTCACAATCTCTTTAAGATAAAGAGAGGCATCCCTCTTTCTAGCCCCTCTACAATTCCAAAACAAAATGAAAGACATTAAACAACCAAAGGGGAAAAGTCCCCACCTATCTTCACTTTTCCTTCTACCCTCCTCTTTCTATGATCGGACTCAACAAGACCCAAAGCTCTCAACTCCTTGCTCAGTTTGTGTTTCACCAAACTGATACCCACAAAATCATCACCACCTTCTTTCGGTTCATCTCCAAACTTAGTGTTAGCACCAAGACGAGCGCCATCATTTTCACTAACCTTCAAGCTCTAATCAATTTGTTGGAAGTCAAATACAATTTCTTCATTCTCCTCAACCAAGATATTAAATTTATTTGTCAAACTCATTTCCACCACATTAGCACCATCTGGAAGCACATTATCAAATTTCTTAGGACCTTCAGATTCCACAACCAGTAGCTATTTCTCACCAGGATCTTGCACAATCTCCGCAAACTTCTCTCTAGAATGCTTAGGATCTACATGACCACCTACTTGGACCTCAGCCAACTCTTTGTACACATTCTTCACATTTCTGTCAACTCTCCCTCCCCCTGCATATCTTCTATTGTTTTTAAATTTGACATGTATCCAAGGACCATATTCATCATTTTGCAAAGTAGATTGGTTACCTTCACTTCTTCCTCATACAACCTCCCCAAACTTGTCATTATTGTTAGTTTGATGAACCAACCTGACATCAAGTGGGCACCTCAACTTCTTATGACCCACTTTACCACATTGGAAACAAACGGATGCAATCTTCTCATATTCAACCTTTTGGAAGAATCTACCCAACAAACCATCTATCCAAACACCATTTGGAAGTTTATCTTCCAGATTAATACTAACACATATACGAGCATATTCTCTTTTACTCCATTTGAAAGAATTACCATCAAGAAGCATAGGTACTCCAACCATTGAAGCAATTCTTGCAATATTTTCTTCGTCCTAGCAATACAATAGAAGGAATGGAAGGCGAATCCACACAGGTGTTGTTAAGCCTTTCAATGAATCAGGAGAAAATGCAGGAAACCATTTATCTATTCCCACGATGTGTCCCCCAACATACCAAGGGCCACCACTCAAAACTTCTTCCATTACTTTGGAATTCTTAAACGAACAAAGGATCCAATTCAAACCAAGCGTTGTCAAATGGAAATTACCAAACTTATTCCATTATCTTCTAAGCTCCATACTACACACCAGAAAAGGGATATTATTACCAAGAACTTTAACAACAAGAGAATTCTTCAAAATTTCAGAATTAGCAATCTCCAAATTTGAATTCAACTTGACTGCAACACCATCCTCTGACAAATCTGAGCTTTGTTTCTTATAAGATAACTCGATGTGATATGGTTTCTTCCAAGCCGCCAAGAATTCATCCTTAGCTCCAACATTTTCCTTATTACCAACTTCTTCCCTAACCGCATTCTAATTTTAGAACTTATCCACAAGATTACGGCTAATCTGAATTTGCTCAACATCTTCTTGATTTTCCAAAAATTTATTCACCTTTAAAACCAACCCAAAGGAAGAGGATGCTTCGGGATTGAATTTACCTGAAATCGATTTAGGTATTTGCTTATGCAGTTCTGCCTTGTTAAGATCTCTGAAACCCACGACATTCTTTCCCTTTCCCTCTACCATGGCATCTGGGCGACTTGATGATTGGAATCCCCCTTTAATCACCAAATTAATTTAAGGTCTTCCAGAAATAGGAGCTCCCAATTCTCTGCTGCCTCTAACACCGGACAGATTCGAAGAGGAGTTAAGCAAAACATTAGATGAAGGAGGGATGTAGGATGCCCCGCCGACAGGAGATTGCCAATGATCATTCACCGCCATAGCTCCGTCCACAAAAACACCGTGAAAGGAAAAATTCAAAAAAAATGCAGAAGAACTTTCTCTCACTAGATAACTAAAAGCTAAAATCTAGATCCAGAATATTATTACAAGAAATCACAGAGGACAAGCTCAGCAAAGAAATGATATTGGACCTATCATAATAAGAGTTGAAGGTTGACAATAAAGAATGAGAAAGGAAATAGTCATAAAGCCAATTCATGCAGTTGTGAATAGCCTCAGTCAAACTAATACCAAGAGCCCACACCTACCTCCAAGCCAACACAATCCCATCTACCCAACAAATAGCAAAATAGCCAATCCAGCTCATAGAAGAGAAGATACCCAAAACCACCAAAAGCCTGGTAGAAGAACTATAGGTATACCCAAAAATTTGAATAGCCCAGAAGATATAAAGATTAACGATAGAGTAATTGTTCAGAAGCATCATGACCAGAGATTTATCACAAACCCAAAGATTTCCACGAAAAGACTCCATGTGAAAATGCCAAGGATCAGAATAATCGTGAAATACAAACTTAATATGAACAAAATAGCAATAAATATCTAAAAGATCCAAAAAATTGTAGATGATCATCCCATCCACATAAATAATATGCCAAATGAAATGCTCCATCCAACCAGAGTTCTAGCCCAAAACCAACAAAGTCATTCCAAAATTGTGACTCCATATATAGAAATCAATGTTAGTATTAATATGAACATAAAGTTGGCTCAGGACAGTAATAAAAGGAAAATCATAACCAATGGAGAAAACTTGCTGCTTAATCCTGATCCAACTCCAAAAAAGGAACCCACAGGAATAAATCGAGGAGATAGTAGACTGACAGCCTCCCAAAAACTCAAAATGAAGGTTGAAGACAAGGCACCAGAAAACCTCAAAGTCAGTCCACCTGCAAAACGACACCTCCAGAAAGGAACCAATAAAGTCACCTGCCCAACCATAATTTCCTCTATACATCAGAGGAGGATCAGAAGAACAGCAAAGGTTCCAAAAGTTAATATCCCTAAAATTGAAATCATAGCCAACCAACATTAAAATAGAGATAAACAAAAGAAGACCTAAGCTGAGACACAACCTAGTACAAAATGAGCCAACCCAAAAAAATAAATAGCAGCATACCAACACAAAAAGAAGAAGAGAAGAAAACTTAATTGAGCCTAATGTAGGGCAAATCATATCGATCCAACCTAACAAACCCTCTCGTTTCTTTAGATAAATTTAGCTCAATAAATTTGGTGAACCCATTAAGATTACAACCAATTTTAGCAAGGGAATTAGCCACCGCATTGCCTTCCCTTAAGATATGAGAAATGTTGAAAGTTATGCAAGAAAGCCAAAACTTAATATCCCGTAACATATAAAAGTTTTCAGGATTAGAAATAGAATCCCCTGTAATATAGTGAATCAAAAGCTGAGCATCCACTTCAATCCAGACATTAGTAATAACAATCGAGATGCATAATTGAAGACCAAAAAGAAGAGACTCAATTTCAGCTTTAATAGCAGTAGTAGCTTCGCTAGGGATCGCAAAAGCAACATTAACATGACCGTTATAATCTCTAATAATACCACCACAGCCAGCATTCAAGTTGTTCAACGACCCATCAGTATTAAGTTTGAAACAACCATTAAGAGGTTTTCTCCAAAGTACAACCCTCTCTTTAAAAGTAAAAGAAGAGGATTGAAAAGAAAGATTAAACTCAGTGGCAACATGTTGAGAGCCTATAAAGAAATCACCCTTCAAAAGACTAACCACGGCCAACTGAAGTTTTTATCTTTAATTTTCACAATAATATTGGTGGAACTCATATTAATCCCCTCATTCTTAGCCTCATTTCTGCTCCTCCAAAGAAACCAAAAAATAAGAACAGGGATAATGTTTCTAATATGCCCTTTAGTAGTAACAAACCAATCATTAAGATGATCAGAAATGGAGTTATGATGAGTAGTAAAATTCACATTGAACATGTCTTCAAAAAATAACCAAACTTTCATAGCAATAGGCCCTTGAGTAAAAACATGGTTAAGATTTTCAATATGATAACAACATTGACATTTAGAGATAATATTAATACCTTTTCTCAAGAGGATGGAATCCACGGAAAAAAAATTATGTAAAATCCTCCAAACAAGAACATAATAAGTGGGAGGAATACTAGCATGCCAAATAGCAGAATAAATCAAATCTTTAGGATGTATTTGCCTAATAGAATTCCAAACCTGTTTAGTAGTAAAATTATCATCATTAGAAAGATTAAACAAAATAGTATCCTCATTATCCAAATGAATGGGGATGTTGAGGATGAGATTGATAATAAAATTTGCACCCATTTAGTAAGTAAATCGATATTCCAATTTCCATTGGTAATAAAGTACTTGACTTTACAAGTAGAAATGGAATGGGTATTTAAAAGGCTATCAATAAAAAAGTTTCCCAACCATTTATCTTGCCAAAAAAAATGTTGCCTACTCCCAAACCCCAGTGGATAGACTCCTCGGCCTCCCATTTGACAGAACATAATATTTTCCAGATAATAGAATCCCCTTTCTTGAAAAACAATTAAGAGGATGCTTCCTGACACAATATTTGGTGACCATGAAACTGGACCACAAGCTTTTCTTAGATCTTAAAGCAAACCACAGTTTAAGGGAAAAAGCTTTAGACATATTAGTCAAAGTTTTAAAACCTAATCTCCCTTCTTTAATAAACCCCACATAATTCTTCCAAGAGCCCCACAAAAAAGCATGTTTATCTTCTTTAGCTCCCCCAAAAAACCTATTCATTAAAATCTCCATTCTATGACAAACATTTAGAGTAGGACATAAAGTATGTAACAAGTATATAGGAATAGAACAAAGGACATGTTTAATAAGCATAAGTCTACCACCAAAGGAAAGAAAATTGAAAGCCCAAGTAGAAAGTTTCTTATGACTCATCATGAAAATGTCATCAAATAAATGAGAATGTTTCTTACTATTATAAAGAGGAGTACCATGGTATTTCATAAGTAAATTTTTGGGGGTAAACCCAAATTTATTTTGAATACTAGAAATCCTCTTAGGGGAAATAGATTTAGCAGGAATAAAGCAGCTCTTGGAGGGGTTGAACATTAATCCGCTAGCCAGTTGAAACTTATTGAGGAAAGTGAATAGAATGTAAAGCATTTTAATATAGCCATTAGTGAAGATAATGAAATCATCAACAAAACATAGATATGTAATGGGAAAACCACCAGCCGTTCTAAAATTAAAGCTAGGATGTATGTTAAAGAGATTTTTAAGCCCTCTAGATAAAAATTCCATAGTAATATTGAAGAGACAAGGAGATAGGGGATCACACTGTTTAAGACCATGAGATGATTTGAAATAGCCATGAGACTCCCCATTTATCATAACAAAAAAAATAATTCTCATTACTATTCTTAATCAACTTAATGAACTGCAGATTGAAACCAAAAAGGTTTAACATTATATAAAGAAATTCGCAATTTAAATTGTCATAAGCTTTAGTGATGTCAATTTTTAAAAAAATATTACCACCCACAACTTTACAATTCAAATCATGAACTAATCCTTGAGCATTGAGGACATTATAAAAAATGGAGTGACCTGTAACAAAACTCATTTGCTCCAAAGAAATAAATTTAGGTAAATAGATCGTTAAATGAGTCGCAATAATTTTAGCAATAAGTTTATTGAAAAAGGAGCATAAACTGATAAGATGATAATTATTTCAAAAATTAACAGCATTGGTCTTAGGAACTAAAGCTATAGAAGTTGAAGTAAAAAATTTAGGAATCTGATTCCCTAAAAAGAAATTAACAACAACATTAACAAGATCATCTTTAATAATAGGCCAAGTTTTTAGAAAAACCTTATTGGTGAAACCATCAGGGCCAGCTATCGACTAAGAGTTTAAAGTTTTCATGATATGCCAAATTTCCTCCTCAGTAGGAACCTTGACCAAGGTCAAGTTGTCTTCCTCATCAAAAAGAGTAGGAATAAAAGGGAAATCAATGTTTAAATCCGGACAGAAATCTTTGTTAAAAGCATTCTTAAAGTCATCAATACCAGAAGTAAAAATCAAATCATGACCATCAATGACATTACCATCAGGGGATGTGATTTAATGAATCCTTCTAGTCACTTTATTATGATTGGCAATATTATGAAAGAAACAAGTATTGCGATCCCCTCAATGAGAAATTTAGAAGCAGCTTTCTATTTCCAAAAAGCCTCTTCTTTTTCCTGAAGTTTAAAAAGAACAGTATTAGCCTTATTGAGGTTGTCCAAAATGTTGGAGGAGGGATTCTGCATATATTCAGAATATCAGCATTGTCCACATTCTTTTCTGCAAGCACAATATTAGAGAAAATATTTTTGAAAATGCATTTGTTCCACCAAGAAAGTTTTTATTTAAGTCTCTTGAGTTTGAACCAAAACCTAGTCATCCCAAAAAATATTATCACAGGGAACAAGGAGAGCGTGCCAGTTAGTTTGGACAATATTTAAAAAAAATTCATCAATAAGCCACATATTTTGAAATATAAAATGATGAAAAATATTCTACTATTCATGGAAATATCAATCAATAAATGAGAGTGGTCAGATAAAGTTCTTGTTAAATGATCAATATGGGTCGAATGATAAGTAGACATCTAAAAATCATTAAACAGAAAATGATCTAATCTTTGCCACATGGTACCCTTATTTCAAGTAAAAGAATTACCAGAAAACCAATGTCTTGAAGATTACAATTCTGAATCATGTCGTTAAAATCCTCCATAGCTTGAAAATTAGGAGGATTGCCCCCTATCCTTTCAGTAGTATTATTGACAATATTAAAATCCCCGCCTAAAAACCAGGGAGCCTTGATAGAGGAAGAAAAATTTGAGAGTTGTTTCCACAACAACTGCCTAACTAATTTAGAACAAGAAGCATATATAAAAGAAGCATAACAAGAGAACTGATTAAAACACATATTAGTGTGAACCATTTGAGGCAAATCTAAAATAATGTATAAAGAAATGAAATGTTTCCAGAAGATCCAAATTTTGTTAGTACATTACCAAAAGCCAGATCAAAACCAAGATTTCTATGAACACGATCCACCTTAGCATTAGAAATTAAAGGTTCAATTAAAACTCGAAGGTGAACATTATGAATTCTACACAAATTCTTAACTCTATCCTTAGATAAAGTACCTCCAACACCCCTAATATTCCACACAAGAGCTTTAAACATTAATAGAAGAGGAAGCATTTAAAGCCCGGGTAGTTCTAGGTGTCCAACTACTAGAATTTTTGTTACCCTTATTTTTCTTTTTTGAAGTTTTTTGAAAGCCATCATCAATACAATCGGCTTTCCCATTTTTAGGCGGAATGAAAGTAGAGATATTACCTTCTATTATATCTTTAGAAGATTCGGTGTCATGAGAAACATATTCTCCTTCTTCCAAAGCATCAGTCCTTAAATCCAAAGGTGTCGTTTTAGATGAAGGATCACCATTGAGATTAGCATTATCCTCATTCATTAGGTTTAAAGAACAGTTTTCATTAACCAATCCTTCCTCATCTACAGGAACCTTTTCCTTATCATTAGTTTCCAACCCTTTATACATGCTTTTCTATTGAATAGAATCACCAATGAAAGGGTCAAAAGAATTGATTGAAATAGGACTTACAGTGTCGCCATTGGTATCATCATGTTGGACAGGCTCAACATCTTCGTCAATTTTATTCTCCAAATCTATCACATTCATGTTGATGTCACCACAAATCTTAAACTCATCAGTAGCTGTTTCAAGGATAGCATCTTGATTTTGACATTTCCCCACCTTTTCAACTAAATTTTTTGTACCATTCTTATTTTGTTTGAGTTGCAGATGAACCACGAAATTATCATTGATAGAATGTTCGTGGATCTTACGGTGAGAACAAAAATATGGAATGTTCTCAAAATTGACTTTTTGTAAATACCTCAACTTTTCAGAACCAAGCCAGATCTCTTTGGGATGATTCTTAGTAATATCTAATTCAACCAATATCTGAGCAATAGACTGTCTCAAATGAGATGTAGTGGCTTGGTCCGATTGTAGAGGCCTACCAAAAAGGGATCCCGAAGCATGTATAACGTGGGAATTAAAAAAGGTAATCGAAGATTAGGGACAGAAATCCAAATCGAAATAATTGGTGATTCTTCTTGTATGTCGAAGTAAGGAGTCCATTTCAGCAAATGCATTTGACAGTTATTGATATAATATAATCTTCTAGCTAAAACACGACTACAGTCTAGATCATTAGATAATTGTATAACAATAAGTCAAGGATCCAACAATCCGATAGAGAAAACCCCCGAATGTTTTAAGTTTCCAAAAATGTTCTGAATTGTGTCAAGATTAGGTCCTAAATGGAGAACTTTCCAACCAAAGTAAACTGGTAAGGGGAAGCTAGTTTCAAAATATCATCATTAGAGAATAAAAGAGCCAAAAAACTTTTAATAAAAGATTTTGTAAATGAGAAAATTGGTTATTTAGAGGAAGAAGTGCTAGAGACTACATCAGGAAAAGATTGAGTTTTAGGTTTATCAACGTTACCATCGCCATCAAAAAAGCAAGATTTGGAAGCAACCGGATCCGCTGGTCGATTACTCCAATGATTCGGTGGAGGAGAGGGCTTCCCCGACGCCATCCCATAAAAGAAATAAAACCTAAGGCCACACGGCCTTAGGAATTAAAAATGAAATGATAAACCAGCAAAGCGGAAAGAAAATGAACCAAAATAAATAGTAACTATCCGAGATGAATAAAACCATGATCACCATAGAATATTACAGAAAGGGAGAGAGAGAATATGAGTGTCCCTAATGATGTTTAGGACACATTGGGAGAGATTATAGGGCTTGATATAATTGAGCTATATTGAACTTTAAGGAAAAGATGAAAAATCCCCTTAAGGGGTATTTTGGTCATTCTGACCCCTAGTAAAACATAGGTCACAATAAGCCTAGAAAAGTGGAGTTTCCTAGTTAACATGTCATATTAGAGGTCATGGACATGGTCAAGAGTCTTGGGGAAGGTTCAAAGGTAAAATTCCTCAAGGTGGAGGATCCAATGGTATAGACTGCAAATATTTAATGGTTTTACAGCCTTTAGAAATTAATTCAATTTTTGTGGTTAGAGGGGTCGAATTGAGATCAAATTTGGAGGGCTGCTCCTAGGGATAAGCCTATTCAAAATGCAATTTATAGATCATGAATCAAGGGTTATTTCATTAGATTTTAGGGGACTGAAAAATCACCTAGAAAGGGTTTCATCCATAACTTTGGGATTTGGTTTGGAATTTAGGATTTGGATTGGATTTAGAATTTTATAAGAAGTAGAATGGGCCCTAAGGACCTCATTCAAAGATGAGGTCAATAAATGGACCCCCAATAGATGTAGAAAAAAAAATTTCTACCTTATATTTTAGCATTAATCGAATGGAATGGTAAAATCTGGGATTTTGATTCTAAGGAAAGGTAGGACCTTTCCCTGAAGAATCAAAGTTGAGTCAATACTAGGGTATGCCACAACAAGCATTCTTCGCCACTAGTGATTTGGATCCTAAGGAAAGGCAACACCTAACCTAAAGGAATAAAAAAGGTAGAAGGTAGAACTAGGATGGTGCCGTAAAGGGCATTATCCACCACTAGTGATTCTAATCCTAAGAAAAGGGCGCACCTAACCTAAAGGAAAAGAAAGGTAGAAGGTAGAATTAAGATGATGCTGCAAAAGGTGTTATCCACCACTAGTGATTCTAATCCAAAGGAAAGGTAACACCTAGCCTAAAAGAAAAGAAAGGTAGAAGGTAGAACTAGGATGGTGCCATAAAGGGCATTATCCACCATTAGTGATTCTTATCCTATGGAAAGGCAACACCTAACCTAAATAAGAAAAAAGGTAGAAGGTAGAATTAGGATGGTGTTGTAAAGGGAGTTATCCACCACTAGTGATTCTAATCCTAAGATAAGGAAACACCTAACCTAAAGGAGAAGAAAGGTAGAAGGTAAAACTAGGATGGTGTCGCAAAGGGCATTATCCATCACTAGTGATTTTAATCCTATAGGGAAGGCAACACCTAACCTAAAGAAGAAGAAAGGTATAAGGTAGAACTAGAATGGTGCCGCAAAGGGTGTTATCCACCACTAGTGATTCTAATCCTAAGGAAAGGTAGCACCTAACCTAAAGGAAAAAAAAAGGTAGGATGGATTGATTTTGATAATGTTGTTTGAATTGAACAAAAGTAAGAGAATTTAATTTTGAACTCAAAAGCATTTTATTGTTTAAAATTTTGAGCTATATCAAGCATGGTATTTCTTAAGGAAATGCCCATTTGCAGGTAAAATTGGGTGATTTCCTTTACAATCCACTAGCGATTTCGAGCCCGCTTCATAAACTATCTCTATGATGATGGGTTCTTCTGAGGTTGGTTTAAACTTTCCATAAATATTTCAGTGAGCTAAAATAGGCCACCAAAGAATCAGAATCAAGTCTCCTACTTGGATGGTTCTAGGCCACACTAACTTAATGAGCTTGAACCATTCGAGATTTATACAACTCTTGACTCTGCTGAGATTGGAGATGATGCTCTTCAAGGCCTTCAAGCTCTTCTAGATGAAGTCGTGCATTTTATTCAGTTGTAATTTGATTCTAGAATGTAATTCTGAGTGAGGAGATTTGTATTTCTAAGGGCAGCATGGCTTCAAATCTATACACTAGTGTCAACAGAGTAGATTGGGTCAGTGCCTTTTAAGTGGTACGAAGGCTCACAAGGCTTACACCAACCTCTCATTCCATTAATATTTTGTTGCAAATCTGGTTTTGATGATGACAAACATGTTTCCAGTGTGTTTTGCTTGGCTAATCTGTTTCAGGCACAAAAGACCGCGAGCCACTCAAGCCAACTCAAGATCGGGTCCAAGTGTGTCAAATGTATGATTTTTCCTTTTATTGAGTCAATTGTAATATAACTGATCCCCTAGCTAAGTAACCTTGCACACACACACTCAGGGGGAGAGATTGAGTGAGTTAGAGTTTCTGTTTAATTTTTGTTCAGATCGTCCTGGACGATAGTTGCATCGTCCTGGACGATCCAATTAAAACAGAAACCCTAATTAGGGCGACTAAGTTAAGAAGGTCTGATTAAGCAGATCGTCCTGGACGATATTTGGATCGTACAGGACGATATTCTCAAATCAAAAATTCCCAGCCGCCAGATTAAGTTAGGCAAGTTTTATTTTAAGTATTTTGGTCTGATCGTCCCGGACGATACGTGTATCGTCCTGGACGATTAACTACAATCTTGCTTAAATTAGTCTGGTAATTAAGGAAAGCAATTAATGTTTAATTGATACGATCACATCGTCCTGGACGATCTCAGGATCATCCCGGACGATCGTGATCGTCTTGTGCATTTCAGCTGTACGACCCGAACTGTGTATAGGACGATTTTGGGCCTTTTTGAACTAATCGTACAGGACGATGTACTAATCGTCCTGGACGATCCAGTCATTTTTTGGTCGTCCAGCACAGATTTCTCTGGACGACCCGAACTGTCTTCTGGACGATTTTCCTCAATTTGTACTAATCGTCCCGGACGATCGCAGTATCGTACGGGATGATATGAACAACTTTTTCTACTGATCGTCCAGAAGAGCCTAATCATCCAGACTGAATCAGCTGATTTTGAACTGATCGTACAGGACGATCTCCCGATCGTCCTGGACGATCTTGGCCGACCAGTTGAGAATTAGGGCAAATTTTAAGCCCTCTTATAAAAGAACTTTTTCTAAAATTAAGAAAAATCTTTTGCTACCTTCCTTCCCTGAGAAACCCTAAAGAGAAGAGAGAGTTGGGAGAGAGAGAAGAGATCTTGTGAGGGGGAGTTAGTGAGGGATTCACTAAGGTTGCTCCAAGCACGGATCAGAGTCGTCTTCTCCGCTCATCGTCTGTCGTCTAGTCGGTGTTCTTCGTGGGAGGATCGTTCGCAAGAAGATCCGGGGTTCTCTGCCCGCTTCAGGTGGAAGCAAAAGGAGTTCGAAGGTTCTCTGCCTGCTTCAGGAGGAAGTGAAAGGAGGTCAGGTTCTCTGCCTCACCGTGTGGTGAAAAGGAGGTGTTTTGTACAGGCTTCTCCGCCTTGCTGTGGGAGCAAAAGGAGAGTCACTTTCGTTTAGTGCAATACCCGGAGGGGAGGCTCCGGGGAGTGGACGTAGGTCAAGTTGACCGAACCACTATAAAATCTGGTTTGCTTTTCTGATTCAGTTTTGCACTTTACTTTTCAATATAAACTGCTTGGGTGAATATCGTTGGTTGATCTTTTCGTTATTGTTTACTTATTTCCGCTGCTAAGTATCGAAAAGATTTTTGTAGTTATCGTGAAATTTTTAAATAACCAATTCACCCCCCCTCTTGGTTAGCCTCGGGACTAGTTCACTAGGGCTTAACATCCCTTTCGAACTTTCAAGTGGTATCAGAGAGGGATTCAAAATTTCTGTTTAAAAACTTTTGAATTTGATCCAATGGCTAACTGTAATAATCGTAATACTGCTGAAGGTTATTCTATTACCAGACCACCGTTGTTTGACAATATTCCTTTTGATTTTTGGAAAACACGCATGTCTACTTTTCTGCAATCTATTGATTATCGCATGTGGATGTTAGTTAAGGACGGATACGAATCACCTTTTCGAATGATTAACAATGTGAAAACTGAATTACCGTTTGCTGATTGGACATTTGATGATCGTGATTTAGCACAGTTGAATGCAAAATATTTGAACTGTTTCTTTTGTGCTTTGAAATCTGAAGACTATATGCGTGTTTCTACTTGTACAACGGGAAAGGAAATCTGGGATAGGTTATGTATAACATACGAATGTACAACTGAAGTCAAACAATCTAGGTTAAACATCTTGTTACATGATTACGAACTTTTTTGCATGAAACCTAGTGAGACTATTTCAAAAATGTACACAAGGTTCACTCAGATTGTTACCTCTTTGCATGCTTTAGGTAGAGAACTTACCAACTACGAAAGAGTGAACAAGATTCTTAGAGGTTTGCCTGCTTCTTATGATGCTAAGATTACTGCTATTACTGAATCTAAAGATTTAAATACTTACTCTATTGACAGCTTACTTGGATCACTCATTGCTTATGAGCAAGGGGTGAACCAAAGGCAACTTGATGCAGGTGAACGCAAGAAAGAGAAGACCGTGGCACTAAAGGCCAAAGATTCAGATGCTAGCACTTCCGGGTCTGATAGCGATGAAGTTGCCTTAATCACAAGGCAATTCAAAAGCTTTCTAAGGAAGAAACATAAGAACTATCAGAAGTGGAACAAGGGTAAGTTCAATAAAAACTTTTAGGGTTCATCTGAATCGGTTTGTTTTGAATGCAGGAAGCCTGGACACATTAAGGCTGATTGTCCAACACTTAAAGCTCACCCAAGTAAGGAGAAGAGTGAGGAGAAACCAAAGTTCAGGAAGGACAAGAAGCGGATTCAGAAGGCGTTCTGGGCAGACTCTGCATCCGACTCTTCTGAGACTGAAGCTGAAGAGGAGGAAACAAACTTATGTCTGATGGCGGATGATCACCCTGGTTAGTCAGACCAGGAAGAGGTATGTGAGCTTACTTACGATCAGTTATTTGAAGTTTCTGAAAAGATTCATACATCGTATAGGAAGCTTAAGAAAACCCATGCTAGTTTAAAATTAGATTATTTGACTTTACAAAAAGAGCATGATTCTGTAGTTAAAGATTATTCCACACTTGATTCCAATCACATGTCTCTGCTTGATGAGTTTGATGAATTAAACAAAAAATATTTTGATTTAGTTTCTGAGCATGACTCTTTGAAAACCACGCATGTTGATTTAGAAAAAGCTTTTAAAGAGTTAGATACAATGGCATGTGAAGTAGAAAGCAACAATGGCGCTTTAAAATTTGAAATTGCAAGTTTAAAGAAAGAGAATGAGTTTTTGGAAGTAAAAATCAGTGCTTTTGAAAAGAACAAAACACCGCCTACCTTTGAACAGTGTTATGCACCGCCACCTTTTAAAAATTCTGTTGCAAGTTCATCAAAGCATGTTTCATACACTACTAGGAAGAGGCACTATCACTCACGACGTTTAGTTAATCCTTTTCCTGGTGTTAGATGTTTTTCATGTGGCATGTTAGGACACCTATCACACACTTGTACTGTTCACCATAGTACACATTGGGTGTGGAGACCCAAACTGCCTGTTTCACAGCACAGCACGCATGCATCGCATTCTTCTTTTCATAAGAAGGAACCCAAACCTGTTTGGGTTCCTAAGACTGACATTTGATGATTTTGTAGGTGTGCTCTCACACAAGACCTCGTGAGAGCATGTGGTACCTGGACAGCGGATGTTCTAGACATATGACTGGAGATGCAAATCAGTTTATTTCGCTGGAGGCCAGAGCTGGAGGCAAGGTTACACTTGGAGATAACACCACCAGGAAGGTGGTAGGCACAGGTATAATTGGTGATTCAAAGAACTTTATGATTGATAATGTTTTGCTTGTAGATGGACTGAAACATAACCTGCTGAGCATCAGTCAACTCTGTGATAAGGGATACAGCATCAAATTCCTGCCCACTGGCTGCATTTTAAGCTTAAATGATGAAGTTGTTTTGCAGGGGCAAAGGATCAACAACGTCTACAAGCTGGATGTAAGTAGCATTAAATCTGATAATTCAATTTGCTTAAAAACTGCTGCTGATGAGTCTTGGTTATGGCATAGGAGATTATGTCATGTCAGTATGAAAACCCTTAGGAGAGTCACCCAAAAGGACTTAGTTAGAGGTGTGCCCAAGCTTAAGTTCACTAAGGATCACCTGTGTGATGCCTGTCAGTTGGGGAAGCAAGTCCAGTCCTATTTTCACTCTGTTAAAGACATTAGCACCTCTAGACCTTTAGAAGTTCTTCACATGGACCTCTTTGGACCCATTAGCACTGCCAGCTTAGGGGGGAGAGTTTATGGTTTTGTGATTGTAGATGATTATTCGAGGTTCACTTGGGTTAAGTTTTTGTCACATAAATCTAAGTCATTTGATGAGTTTAGATCCTTCTTTACTTGGATTCAGAAGAAGTTAGGATGTGAGATTATTACCATCCATAGTGATCACGGAGGGGAGTTTGAAAATGAAAGATTTGGAAGTTTTTGTGAGGATCATGGGATTAGTCACAATTTTTCAGCTCCTAGGACCCCTCAGCAGAACGGGGTAGCTGAAAGGAAGAACAGGACCTTAGTGGAAGCCGCTAGAGCCATGCTTGCCGAGTATTCACTTCCAAAATACTTTTGGGCTGAAGCGGTGAACACTGCCTGTTATGTGCTGAATAGGGTGAATGTGAGAGTCAAACTGAACAAGACACCTTATGAGATCATTAAGGGTAGAACACCAAATCTGTCCCACCTCCATGTCTTTGGCTGTAAGGTTTTCATTCTGAACAACGGGAAGTCACCCTTAGGAAAATTTGAGGAAAGGGTAGAACCTCAAACCCCATTGCCTAGAGATTGGAGATATTCTTCGAGTCATCCTAAAGAACTGATCTTAGGAGACCCTTCTGAAGGTGTTAAGACTAGGCATGGACTTAGGAAGGAAGTAAACCATTCTGCCTTTATCTCAATGACTGAACCCACCAACATCAATCAAGCCTTGTCGGATGAGTTTTGGATTTTAGCTATGCAGGAAGAATTGAATTAATTTGTAATGAATGATATTTGGGAGTTAGTAGAAAGACCTAGAAACCAAAGTATTGTGGGAACCAAGTGGGTCTTTAAGAATAAGATGAATGATTCTGGTGTGGTGGTGAGAAATAAGGCAAGATTGGTCGCTAAGGGGTATAATCAGATAGAAGGGATAGATTTTGAGGAAACTTTTGCCCCTGTAGTTAGATTGGAAGCCATTAGAGTGCTACTAGCCTTTGCCTGTTACAAGGGATTTAAGCTGTTTCAAATGGATGTCAAGAGTACCTTTTTAAATGGGGTAATTAAAGAAGATGTTTTTGTAGAACAACCCCCAGGTTTTGAGAGTTCCCAATATCCAAGTCATGTCTATAAATTAAAAAAGGCCTTATATGGATTGAAACATGCACCCAGAGCTTGGTATGAGAGGCTTAGCACATTCCTGTTAGAAAGAGAGTTTGTTAAGGGGAGCGTAGACACCACCCTTTTTCTGAGGAGAATAGGAGATGACTTACTCATTGTCCAGATTTATGTTGATGATATAATTTTTGGATCTTCTGATAAATATTTATGTGATGAGTTTTCCAAAACAATGAGTAAGGAGTTTGAGATGAGTATGATGGGAGAATTGTCCTACTTTTTAGGGTTTAGCATAAGGCAAACGGATGATGGAACCTTTCTCAATCAATCAAAATATACTAAGGACATTTTGAAGAAATATGAAATGGACAAATCCAAGCCAATCAATACTCCCATGCCCTCCTCAGTTCAGTTAGATAAGGATTCAAATGGAAAATCTGTTGATCAGAAGAAGTATAGAGGGATAATAGGGTCACTGCTTTACCTGACTGCTAGCCGACCTGATATCATGTTTAGTGTCTGTCTTTGTGCTAGGTTTCAGGCTGATCCTAAAGAGTCCCACCTGACTGCTGTTAAGAGAATTCTTAGATATCTTTTAGGGACCCCAAACCTAGGAATTTGGTACCCTAGGCACAGCACCTCTTTTGAGATCATTGGATATTCTGACTCTGACTTTGTGGGGTGTAGGGTGGATAGGAAGAGTACCTCTGGGACTTGTCAATTCATAGGACAGTCGTTAGTCTCCTGGTCCAGTAGAAAACAAAACTCAGTTGCACTTTCCACTGCTGAAGCTGAGTACATTGCCTTAGGAAGTTGTGTGGCCCAAGTTCTTTGGTTGAAACAACAAGTCTTGGATTTAGGAGTACCCGTTGGCACAATTTCTGTTATGTGTGATAATACCAGTGCCATCTGTATCTCTAAGAATCCAATCCAACATTCTAGGACCAAACACATTGACATTAGGCATCACTTCATTAGGGACCATGTTACAAAAGGGGACATTGAGCTACATCATGTAGCAACTGAAAATCAGCTGGCTGACATATTCACTAAACCACTGGCCTTTGACTCATTCAGCATTTTGAGAACCAGATTAGGAGTGCTTGATATAAATGCTTTATTCTGATGACTGCTGATTTATGATCTTTCTGATTGGTATTCTGATTTCTGTTAGTTAGGTTTAGTTTTTTGATTTCTGATTTCTGTTAGTTAGTTTTTGCCTTGATTATTTTATTTTCAGTTGATTTTATTTCTTCTGCTGATTTCTGTTTTAGCCTTACTATTAGTTTGATTTGAGTATTTACTTTGGTGTGATTTTCTACCTGCTTGTATTCACTAGTTCATATCTTGCACTTACTGTTTTTATATTTTTCAAAATCTGATCACCGCTCCCTATTTCTAAAAATCTGAATTTCTTACTATGAGTTTTTTACCTTGTTTTGGTTTGGAAGCTGGTACGCAGTGAGTGATTCCACTGAACCTGTTAAAGGGAAGAAACATTGATGATTGTTTCTCTTCCTCTAACTCCTTAACAGGTGTATGGTTTCTTTCGAATAAAAATTCTTTTCAAAATTAAAATGTTAGTTTTTGAAATAGAGATTATTTTATCTTCCTACAGTAATCTGCCTCATATCAATAGTATTTTTTAAAGTCTTGAGTCATTAGTTTGATTTTCTAAACCAAGTGATTGCATTTATCATATGGTGTATGGCTTTTATTTTGTGAATTGTTCTTCCTTACTAAGGAGATTCATCTCCTATGTCTGGAAGATAATCTCACAGCTGAGACTCTTTAATGATTATGAAAAGGAGAAAGCTTATAAAAGATGCGCAGTGCGCCAGATAATTTGAAAAAGAGGCATAAAATGAGCCCAAAACTGAAAAGATACGAAATTGCCAAATTGGATACATAAAGTGTATCAAAAATCAAAAGATGCGCAAAGCGCCAACCAATTTGAAAAAGAGGCACAAAATGAGCCCAACCAAGCTTTCCTTCCTTTCCGATCGTTAAATGTCTTAGAAAAATCCGTGCGTCACTTAATATTTTCAAAAGCTTGTGTTTGAAAATCCTGATTTCTGATTTTTTACTTTGTAACACTATTATATCAGATATTTTTTTTTGGAATGAGGCTTGAAAGGATCTCTTTTCAAATCTAATGTCCTTTCTTCTGAATCGAATTTTTGTTTTGAAAGAGGTTTGCATCGATAAGGTGCCCGGGGTCGGAGTTACGAAAGTTGATTCTTTCCAACCTTTTCTGGATTTCAGCGCTATCAATCGTCCTGTTACTGGTTTTTGAATCTAAAATCTGAAAACAAAAAAAAAATTCTGATTTTCTCGAGCTGCTTGATCAAAAAAAAAGGTTCTTTTATGTGTTTTTGAAGTCAGTTTTATTCGGTTTTGTGTTATTTTTGATTTCATGTGTGTGTTTTTTTTTTTTTTTTGATCCTGATCGATCTTTTTCATCCTTCACTTTTTTTTCTGTTTTCTTCCCATCATCCTGGACGATACCACTATCGTCCTGGATGATCCACTACGTCCTGGACGATCCAAACATCGTCCTGGATGATTCTTTCAGAATCATCCCCCCACTGCTCCTGCTGCTAAAAAATTCTAATTATTGGTGATCGTCCTGGACGATACTCACATCGTCCTGGACGATATGATCCGTATCTTCCTGATCTGATCAAACGGCTGAGATTGCACCAGTTATTGCCCATCGTCCTGGACGATCCCCTTATCGTCCCGGACGATCCACCTGTCAAGCAACTGGACGATTCAAATTCGGCCCGTCCGACATATTTATTGTAAATCGTCCTGGACGATCCACCTAATCGTCCGGGACGATACCTTTTCGTTAACGGTCGTCCAGCTGACTCCTCGGGACGATCGCATGTGTCTAATCATCCTGGATGATATCTGATCGTCCTGGACGATCGGACCGCTTTTTTGACCAATCGTACAGGACGACATAAATGCACCGATCGTCCCGGACGACGTCGCGATCGTACGGGACGATCAGTCCATTTTCTTTATTAACAGCAGTTTTCTTCAGTTTTTTCCACACCTTTCTTCCTCCACTCTTCTTTCATCTTCTTCTCCCTTGGTTTCCTAATGGCTGGTGGCAAGAGGTCTCGTCAAAAGGGTGCCAGTTCCTCTCGGGGGCCGGTCGATCCTCGCTTCCCTAATGCAGCCGATCAGGCTGCCTACGAGCGATACTGCGAAGTGGGGATAACGCCTTCAAAAATAGTAAATCCTCGCACTCTCACCTATCCAGTCCTTGATCTCTTCGCACACACCTCTCTTACCTTCATCCTCACCCTCGCTTTTCCCTTTATTTCCTAACTTCTTCGCGTTTTCTTTGCGAACCTGCGGATTTCCGCTGACTACTCCACTCTCCGTTCCTATGTCAATCAGCGCCCTGTCGAGCTTACCTATCAAGACTTTCACGACATTCTCCAACTGTCCATCACTGGCGACAAACTCCACACCCTTATCACAGACCCAGATTATAATTGGAGTGTCGCCAATCATTTCCTCTGCAATACCAATGCCCCTTATCATTACAATGCCTCCTCCACCCTTCTTAAGGACGCCCGAACCATTCAACATGTTCTTCGTTCCTCTGTCGTTCCAAAGGCGGGGGATCGCATTCACATCAGCCCCCTCCTGTCCTTGACCACCTACTACATCATGGCCCATCGAGAATTTAATGCTGCCGATCTTATTATCCGGTACCTCGAGCACCTTACCACCATCCGGGATCCAGGTCATCGTCGTCGCCCAAATCTAGCCTTAGGACACCTCATTGCATATGCTCTTGAAACCAAGTATGACTTGCAATATCCCGCAGCCCCAGATGTTCCTACCTACTTCCTCACCAACAATGTCTTCCATGTCCTCCACAGCACCCGACTACATCTGGAGCCCGCCCCGGATGGTGAGGAAGAGGAGGAAGCGGCCATTCCCGCTCCTGCTGCACCCGAGGCACCTGCTCCCCTTCGCATTGCCTCTCCCCTTGACCACCTGGTGCAGCGATTTGACCAGTGGGAGGCCCGTTTTGACTCCTACATGGTTGCCCAGGAGCAGCGACACAACGAGGACCTCCAACGCTTCGCGGACTATGCTGCGCAGCAGCAACAGCAGCATGACCAGGACATGGCCTGGTTCGGAGCTCAATTTCAAGCCATTCACCATTACCTCAATCCTCCACCACCACCTCCTCCTTCCGATCAGGATCCACCTCTGTTTTAGTTTCCTTCTTTTGTAGTTGTTCTATTTTATATTTTATTTCAGTGTTCTGTTTTTCCCTCCTCCTTTTTGTGATGTCAAAAGGGGGAGTCAGTTGTAGTCGTGTCGTGTTTATTTCTGTTTTCTGTTTCATATTTTCTGTATTGTTTGAGCTGTTAAATGAAAATTTAAAAAAAATATTTTTTTTGTTTGATCTCCTAGTTTACCTTTGTTTTCAGACTACTTTACAAATGTTTGCCATCATCAAAAAGGGGGAGATTGTTGCAAATCTGGTTTTGATGATGACAAACATGTTTCCAGTGTGTTTTGCTTGGCTAATCTGTTTCAGGCACAAAAGACCGCGAGCCACTCAAGCCAACTCAAGATCGGGTCCAAGTGTGTCAAATGTATGATTTTTTCTTTTATTGAGTCAATTGTAATGTAACTGATCCCCTAGCTAAGTAACCTTGCACACACACACTCAGGGGGAGAGATTGAGTGAGTTAGAGTTTCTGTTCAATTTTTGTTCAGATCGTCCTGGACGATAGTTGCATCGTCCTGGACGATCCAGTTAAAACAGAAACCCTAATTAGGGCGACTAAGTTAAGAAGGTCTGATTAAGCAGATCGTCCTGGACGATATTTGGATCGTACGGGATGATATTCTCAAATCAGAAATTCCCAGCCGCCAGATGAAGTTAGGCAAGTTTTATTTTAAGTATTTTGGTCTGATCGTCCCGGACGATACGTGTATCGTCCTGGACGATTAACTACAATCATGCCTAAATTAGTCTGGTAATTAAGGAAAGCAAATAATGTTTAATTGATACGATCACATCGTCCTGGACGATCTCAGGATCGTCCCGGACGATCGTGATCGTCTTGTGCATTTCAGCTGTACGACCCGAACTGTGTACAGGATGATTTTGGGCCTTTTTGAACTAATCGTACAGGACGATGTACTAATCGTCCTGGACGATCCAGTCATTTTTTGGTCGTCCAGCACAGATTTCTCTGGACGACCCGAACTGTCTTCTGGATGATTTTCCTCAATTTGTACTAATCGTCCCGGACGATCGCAGTATCATACGGGACGATATGAATAACTTTTTCTACTGATCGTCCAGAAGAGCCTAATCGTCTAGACTGAATCAGCTGATTTTGAACTGATCGTACAGGACGATCTTGGCTGACCAGTTGAGAATTAGGGCATATTTTAAGCCCTCCTATAAAAGAACTTTTTCTAAAATTAAGAAAAATCTTTTGCTACCTTCCTTCCCTGAGAAACCCTAAAGAGAAGAGAGAGTTGGGAAAGAGAGAAGAGATCTTGTGAGGGGGAGTTAGTGAGGGATTCACTAAGGTTGCTCCAAGCACGGATCAGAGTCGTCTTCTCCGCTCGTCGTCTGTCGTCTAGTCGGTGTTCTTCATGGGAGGATCGTTCGCAAGAAGATCCGGGGTTCTCTGCCCGCTTCAGGTGGAAGCAAAAGGAGTTCGAAGGTTCTCTGCCTGCTTCAGGAGGAAGCGAAAGGAGGTCAGGTTCTCTGCCTCACCGTGTGGTGAAAAGGAGGTGTTTTGTACAGGCTTCTCCGCCTTGCTGTGGGAGCAAAAGGAGAGTCACTTTCATTTAGTGCAATACCCGGAGGGGAGGCTCCGGGGAGTGGACGTAGGTCAAGTTGACCGAACCACTATAAAATCTGGTTTGCTTTTCTGATTCAGTTTTGCACTTTACTTTTCAATATAAACTGCTTGGGTGAATATCGTTGGTTGATCTTTTCGTTATTGTTTACTTGTTTCCGCTGCTAAGTATCGAAAAGATTTTTGTAGTTATCGTGAAATTTTTAAATAACCAATTCACCCCCCCCCCCTCTTAGTTAGCCTCGGGACTAGTTCACTAGGGCTTAACATCCCTTTCGAACTTTCATATTTATTATCATCTAGGCTCTTTTTGATGATCTACACCAGAGTTTTGTTGAAGGCCTCGGCCAACCCATTAGCATGTGGGTAATAGATTATTGAGTATATCCAATTAATATTATGGAGCCTCGTAAAAATTATTAATTTTTGTAGACTTAAAAGTGGACCCATTATCAGATATGATTTTGTGGGGGTACACTGAATCGATATATGATATAATTATGAAAAAACTTCATGATATGGTGTGATGTTACATTTCATAGGGGAATTATTTCTACCCACTTTGAGAAGTAATCAGTTGCTATTAAATGTTTGGGGTTGGAAAGAGGTTTTTGATAAATCTAGTTTTCTTTGGGAATTTTAATTTAGCATTTCAGTCTCAAAATCAAACACATCATTATGAATGATATATCACCTCAGGACATGAAGATATCATTCTTTAATGAGTTCTGATAATGAAACTAAAAATTTCATCCAGCCTAAAGTAGTCAAATTCAAGGAAGGATGACCTATAACCTCAAAGGGTTAAAATGGCGTTCTATCAAGCATTCAACTATAATAGTTTGGATGGAAGATCATTAATTTCATATTCAGAAGTATGATAACAAAGGATATATCCTCTAAAGAGAAGAAAATATCGCCTGTTATCAATTATCTAAATACGTCGATAATGATCATTGTTGATTTAATTTCCCAAAAAAGACTAATTAAGTTTTGAAAAGAAATTAATTTTTTTAACAAAGTTGATATGGGTTCTAAATTACCTACAAGAGAAAGCCCTCATAGTTAATTATATCATAGAAAGGTTGAAATCCCTATGAATACTCTCGACTAAAATAACAGCAAAAATTTTGTTTAAGGGATTTCAAGGAGTGGATATCAAAGAAGGTTGAAACTAGAATTTCATATGGGATTGGATCAAATTGGAGCACTTATTTCTAGAGCCAATAAAAGAGGGGTATGGTACACTTTGGGATTCTAAAATATTTCAGAAGTGCCCCGACCAAGTCTAAGTGTTGGGCTTTAAATTTTAAATAAAAAGAATCTTTAATTTGAGTTGAATAATTTATTAAAAATTTTGGATTACATTCCCAGAAGTTGGGGTCTTATAATTCAGACTCTACCTCAGATCATAAATCTAAATTTAGACACTGGACCATAATAATCCAAACCTAGCTAATATAGTGCAAAATATGGACTTACCTCAGCTTAGATTGGGGAGCTAGTTATCCACCTAATCAATTTAAAATCCATGAGTTCGATCATTTTGAAAGAGTGGTAAGTACATTATAATTAAGGGTTTTGAGAATTGGAACTGACATCTAGAGCTTGTTCTAATTGGTTCCTTGACTTATGTTGGGTGTAAAAGCTAAAGAGAAATGCAATTAAAGTTTTAGATACTTTTTTATTAGTTTCTAACGTAATGCATGCTGATCTACTGGATTAAATATATAAAATAGAATGAAGTAGTTTTAAAAAAGGCTTAAAAATAGTTTTTATCCTAAAGATTACACAGATTTCCCTTGACATATCTGCACCCTCATAGGCAGGTGGTCAGCCAGAAACCGCAGGCGGGGAGCTGCCTAATAAAGGAAAGAAGATGCATCAATATGTTAT
Source organism: Dendrobium chrysotoxum (assembly GCA_019925795.1). Taxonomy (NCBI): domain Eukaryota; kingdom Viridiplantae; phylum Streptophyta; class Magnoliopsida; order Asparagales; family Orchidaceae; genus Dendrobium; species Dendrobium chrysotoxum. Next base: position 36,088,880 of record CM034300.1, on the reverse strand, counting down.
GCAAACTCCTGGCAGTATTGGGCTTACTTCTTAGATCGTTAGAGTTTCTATATTATCTTAAAATTTTATTTAAATTTAAGCAGAAAAATTTTGATGTACCCTCACAAGCCTCCACATATCTAGGCTAAAATAAAATCAACACATAAGCACAAAAAAAAACCTAAGAAAAGCAAGCAAGATCCTATACGCAGGCAGAATATATCAAACATCAATAAATGAATTTAATTTCTCCAATTAAAGTTCATAGACAAGTGCACCATTTATTACAAACCAGAATTACATAAATTAAAAGTGGCTAGGCACCACTAATAAAACCCTGGATTCTAATCCTAGTACAAACACAAGTGAGTTTGAATAGGATACTCTTTTTTCTTTAGTTCTTCATCCTTCTCCTCTTCAAGCTCCTTGGATTTGTTGTAGTTGGATACCCAAATGGGAAAGAAAACTCTGCCCTCGAAGGTGAGGTTATTCTTCCCACTTTAGGTAGTGGAGTGATCTAAAATTGAGCTTCCAAATTGGAAAGGTATTATCCCCCTGAGGACTATCCTGTCCTCTTTGGAATTCAATTTTCTGTCTAAGTATCTCAAACTCAAAGACACTTTCATAACTCTTAACTTTGAATAAATTACATTGATATAAAAGGAAAATTCTAGACTCCCCAGCAAGGTTATCCTAAGCATTTAATAATCAAATTAGTTCCCAAGCAATTATATATATGCATAAAAAATTAAACACACTTGGCGACATTCTTTTTTATTTCGAGGCTAAGTAGCTAAAGCACCTGTAGTAGTTATATTTATTATTTATTTAGCTCCTTTTATTATCCTGTATGAGTGTGGCCACCTATAGAAAACACAGTGACCATCTAGATCATTCCTAACCTAAGGGTAATCTAATCACCCATCACATCAATTTATAGAGCGTAGAAGAAGTAAATAAACACACCAATCAACTTCAATCACAACATGTAATGAAATCTTAGAAAACCCAGCACACAATAGTAAAGTAAACATCGACCTAGCCTAAACTAGGGTTGGTTGTCCTAGCAGATAATCTAAAGTATGTGTAAAAGGTCGTGTGGCTGGGGTAGGTCTTGAACTAGGTTATTCGTTGAGATTATCTAATGTTTAAGTTTGTTAAAGGTTAAATGGGAGATTTATGTTTGAGTTTAAATATTAATGTGTTAAAGCTTAATTAATGATATATTTTAATTGTTAAATGATTATTACATTTATTGGTCACCGAGGCTATAAAATTTATTTCACCTTTCTTGGGGTAAAGTTAATAGCCTCATAGGCCTGGTTTACTTAGTAGTAATCAGGGTTAATTAAGTAGATTTAGTTAGTTAGAAATTAAGCATTAATTAATATTAATTAATTTGATTATCATTAATTTAAAAGTTAGATTAGTTTATATTTTTCATCAACAGGTTCTTGGCATTTTGCCACCAGGCTCGAAGAACCAGGCCTCCTTAGGACACATAGCCCCGTAACCCAGAGTAGTCCATCCTAAAAACCTTATTAATGTAGTTAAATTAAGGATTTTAATTTAGTTAAATAATTAAAAGTCAGATAAGTTTGATGTTCTACACTCCATTGAATTTATTCTTAGCATTGTGCCACCAAGCTCGAGGAACCAGGCCTCCTTAGGACATATAGCCCTGCAGCCCAGAGTAGTCCATCCTAAAAACTTCATCTTTAGAGTGGTTATTGTACTTTATAGTATTGGTTAAGTGATTTTATTAATCAAATTAGAGTTTTCTAGAATTTTAAATGAATTTTTAGATTTTTTGGAAATTTTGGAATTATTTTATAGCATTAATAGGTCTAAAAGTTAACTTTGGCTTTGACTTAATTATAGAAGTTTGATATTTCTAAAAAATACAGGTGTTGACCTTTATTTTCATTCGAGTGCCCTTGAGGGCCTTTAATTAATTTAATCAACCCCCGTCGAGTCCAATTCGAGCTCGAATTAGCTTGAATTGAGTCAAAGTAGACTCGACCGTATCCGATTGAGCCCGATTAGTTTGCCTTAGGCCCGTCGAGGTTAATTTGATTCGAGTGTTTATTTTATTTAAATTTAACTGGGTTAATTTGAGTAAATCAAATTGAATCCCAAATTGACCCAAATCGGATCTGATTGTAGGCTTAATTTTAATCTAATATGCTTAATTTAATTTACTTATTTATTTATTTATTTATTTTTTCATTCTCATGAGCTTATATTTATTCCTAAATAAAGCAATCAAACGGATGGCTAATTAAATCACCTTAATTCCCTCCTAATTAATCTTAGGATGAATCCTAGCCGTAGATCTAGGGCCTTAATCATTTAAATACTCTTTTAGGACTTCATGAAGCGGGCTGGCTTCTTTTTCTTTTTCCTAGCCGCTCTCAACCCTAATTTTCTTAGTGTGAGAGCTCTTCCAACATCTCCACATCTTCCCCCACTCAAATTCGTTGGTAAAATCTTGCCGGCCGCGAGATCTCCGGCGACCCGAGTCATTCCCCTTCCAAAGCTTCTACCGTCCGATCCAAGGTGAATTGGAGTTCAACTTCAACTATAGGAATATACGAGGACAATCTACAAGCTCAGATGTTTCAAAATCTAGAATATCTAACGGTAAGATTTTATCAAAACTTTAGATCTAGGTCACCATACTTAGATCCGTATATCTTTCTAATAAGTGCTTTTTAGAGCTTTCAAATACCTCCCCATGACTTTTATTCATGTTCTTAATCTACATTTAAAATTTTATCAAAATCAATAAAGCTATTCTTGAGAACGAAATCTTTTTTTAATTTTAGGGTTATAGAATTCGGCGTACATAAATAGCATGAGTCGTTGATTCTCTCTTTCTTTTTTTTTTTTATAAATATTTTATTAAAATTAATTCATTTTTTTTATATAAAATATGTTTAAATAATTTAATAATTATTTTAAGTACATTAATTTATAATTAAATCTATTTTATGACATATTTATTATTATTTAAAATAGTTTTAATTACTTAAAATCTAAACACTTAGTTAATACTAATAATTATTAAATACTTTTAAAATGATAATATTAAATATTTCTTTATCTATTTTATTATAAAATAAATAAATAAATAAATAAAAATAAGAAAAATTTTATTATTACTTTTCAATAATTTAATTTTTAAAATTATGTTAAAATATATTATTTTAAGTAATTCTTAATTAGTTAATTATTTAAATATCTTAATATTTAATCAAAAATTAATTAATTACTTTCTAAAATTAAAAAAAATATTTTTTTTTATTAATTATTTTGAAATATCAGAAAAATTATTATTATTTTTATTATTTAATTCGAATTAATAATTACTTTCTTTTTTTAAATTATTCTAATTGATTAATTACCTAAATTACTTAATTAGGTATTAATTAATTTAAACTTTAAATACTTTCTAAATTTATAAAAATTATTTTCTTATTGAATTATTTTGAAATCAGAAAAATTATTATTATTTTAATTATTTAATTCGAATTAATAATTACTTTCCTTTTTTAAATTATTCTAATTGATTAATTACCTATATTACTTAATTAGTTATTAATTAATTCAAAATTTAAATACTTTCTAAATTTATAAAAATTATTTTCTTATTGAATTATTTTGAAATCAGAAAAAAAAAAAATTTTTTATTATTTAATTCGAATTAATAATTACTTTCCTTTTTTTAAATTATTCTAATTGATTAATTACCTAAATTACTTAATTAGGTATTAATTAATTTAAACTTTAAATACTTTCTAAATTTATAAAATTTATTTTCTTATTGAATTATTTTGAAATCAGAAAAATTATTATTATTTTTATTATTTAATTCGAATTAATAATTACTTTCCTTTTTTAAATTATTCTAATTGATTAATTACCTATATTACTTAATTAGTCATTAATTAATTCAAAATTTAAATACTTTCTAAATTTATAAAAATTATTTTCTTATTAAATTATTTTGAAATCAAAAAAATTATTATTTTTTTATTATTTAATTTGAATTAATAATTATTTTCCTTTTTTAAAATTATTCTAATTGATTAATTACCTATATTACTTAATTAGTCATTAATTAATTAAAATTTAAATACTTTCGAAATTTATAAAAATTATTTTCTTATTAAACTATTTTAAAATCAGAAAAATTATTATTATTTTTATTATTTAACTCGAATTAATAATTACTTTCTTTTTTTTAAATTATTTTAATTGATTAATTACCTAAATTACCTAATTAGTCATTAATTAATTTAAACTTTAAATACTTTCTAAATTTATTAAAATTATTCTTTTATTGAATTATTTTAAAATAAGAAAATTATTATTATTATTTTATTTTTTTATTATTTAATTTCGAATTATTAATGATTTTTTCTATATATTTTTAAATTATTTTTATTTATTAATTTCTTAAATTACTTAGTTAATAATTAATTGATTTAAAATTTAATTATTTCTAAATTTATAAATAATAATTTTACTAAATTATTTTGAAAATCAAATTAATTTTTTTTTATAAATTTATTTACATTTTTTTAAATAAATATTTTCTATTTTGAATACTTTTCTTAATTATTAATTACTTAATTTACTTAATTAATAATTAATTGATTTAAAATTTAATTATTTTCCAAATTTATAAAGAATCTCTTATTCTAATTATGTTAACATATTAGAGAATTTATTTATTTATTTGTTTATTTACTCTTTTAAATTTAATAAATATACCTTATTTTAAATACTTTCCTTAATTACTTAAATTATTTAATTAATAATTAATTAATTTAAAATTTAAATATTTTTCAAATTTATAATAAATAATTTTATTAAATTATTTTCAAAATTATATAATTATTTTTGTTATTTATGTTTTTTTTTTATTAATAAATATTTTTTTCATTTTAGATTATTATAATTAATTAAATACTTAGATTATTTAATTAATAATTAATTAATTCAAAATTCATTTATTTTTCAAAACTTATGAAAATTATTTTTATTAAATTACCTTAAATTCCAGAAACTTTAATACTTAATTTAATTTAATTTGATAATTATTTTTAAATATTAATTATTTTAAAATTATTTAAAAATCCTTTTTAATACATTAAACTTCAAAAATTTATAACTAATTCATTTTAAATTGGATTTTAACAAATAATACCTTGAAATTTTCCGGAAAATGTGAATTTTAATTTAAAATTATTTCTTGTATCTGATTCTATCTTTTCGGAATGTTTTCTGTATTACTTTGTTATTTAGTTATTTAAATATTATTTAATTAATATAATTAATTATTTTAAAATAAAAAAAATTATTTTAAAACCCCTTGGTGGCTGGTAGACCTCCTATGCTTATGAACTGAAGTATTTTCAATTATCTTATTTTCAAATTTATATTATTATAATTTATAATATTTATGTATTTTAAAAATGATTTTAAAATTACATATTATTTAAATCCTTTAATTTTGGGAGGTCCACCCCTTATGAAATTTTAAACCTAGGCTATGTATATGAAGAGCAATTCATGTGGGAGAAGGATTAGTGAATGATTGTGTCCCAATCATTCACTAATTACTTCATTAGGCTTCTTTACTTAATGTTTTCGTAGTCCTTGCATGTGTAAGTTGCACAAGCACATAGCCTAGGCTCTCCTAGATCTAAGGACATGGTTTGGTGTGTTTATACTTGCTGCATTTACCCTCTGTGTTGTGCCCAAGGGTTAGTGACTTTACTTTATCCCTGCTGTAGTGACGCACTAAGGACAATAATTAAGGACTGTCTAGTGAACTCAGAATATTTCTAGACGCTAGGATAGATCCCGGATTGCTATGAAACTTTAAACACTAGTGCTTAGTGACATCTGAAACCCCCTAGAATTTTCTAAGAATTTTCTGGACTCCTTAAAACACTTAATTAGCAAACCCTAATTTACCCGTTAATTAAGCCTTAGAAACTTCAGAAAAATATAATAAATCCATTTTAAATCAGAAAAATACCCATAATATCTCAAACTCTCTAGAATTCTGTCCCCAACCTTAGATAATTAGGGCCCCTTAATTGGACATTAATCTGGACTTTAATTCAACCTTAATCAAAAATCACCTTTTTTGCCTTAATTAAATCATTAAAAATTATTAAAAATCCCAAATTTTCTCCAAACACTTGGGAACACCTTCTTAGGTCATTTATGACCTTTGGGGGTGATCCCAATCAGTTTGGAGTTGATTTGGGCCAAAACCCTCAAAGTACCCCTAATTAGGCAATTTCGATAATTTATTTAATTGCCCCAACTTCTAAAAATCATAACTAATTACAAAAAATTTCAAAATGGGAAAACTAAAAGGCATTCAGCTCTAATTAAATTCTAATATTTATTAAAAATACTAGGTGTCCAGAAATTAGCTTAAACTGAAAAGTCAACTTTCCGGTCAACCGTAGCCTATAGTCTAGAGCCCGAAACTTCTAAAATTCATAACTTTGCGTAGGAAACTCCAAATCCAGCAAACTCAAAGGCATTCAACTCACATTAGGGTCTAGTATTTATTAAAAATATTAAAATTTCAGAAATCAACTAAAATCAAAAAGTCAACAGTCCAGTCAAATTTAGTTCAAAACGAGACCAAAACTTCGAAAATTCATAACTTTGGGTAGAAGAATCCAAATTGGGCATGCTAACTGTCTAACTGATCAGGTTAATGCCTAATATTTTATAAAAATATTAGTTGGTCATAAATCCCCTTTTATCAAAAAGTAAATTTTGGACCCCCTTTTGCTTAGTGTATAGGTGGACCCCGAACCCCCTAAAACTCACTAATGCAATTTAAACTTCAAATATCATCACCCTAAGAACTAAAACTGATCCACACATTAAATCAACTAAGATGGATCTCAATTCACAAATATTTGGACTTTAAATAAAATTCCCTTTTCAGACCTACAACCAACCTGGACAGTAGGCAATTGTAACTAACTACCCAGCTTAGGATCTACCTCAGCTACACAGCTTTTCACACACATCTAGATGGTTTGTTAGGGTACCACTTCTAGACCTAGGCTAGGCCGGTGTTTACTTTTCTGTTGTGTGCCGAGATTTCTGAGATTTCACTACATGTTGTGATTGAGATGATGCTGGTGTGTTTGTTTACTTTTACTGCACTCTGGGAATTGATGTGATTGCACGATAGACTACCCATAGGTTAGGATCGAGATTGATACTAACAATGTTTTCTGCAGGTGGCCATGCTCATGCAGCGCTAAATAAAATGGGGGCAATAATCATGATTTAAATACTAATATCATTTTATACAGGTGCTTCAGAAATTGCTCAGCCCCCCTAAATAAATGAGGGCTAATTAAAAAATCATTATAAATTGCTACAAGTGCTCCAGAGCTTGCTTAGCCCTCAAAATAACTAAGATCATGGCCAAGTGTGGCTGCGATGAATATTTTTATCTTCATATAAACTGCTTGGGATGATATACTAAACTGCTTGGGATTATTTTCATTAGGATAACCTTGCAGGGGAGTCTAGATTTACTGCTTTCGTTTAATGTAAATTATTTGTAACTTGGTACCGAGTTGTGAAAGTTTATTTTGAGTGAGAATACTAGGATCCAAAGGTTGGATTCCAAAAGAAAAGGACACCCAATATGAGGATAGTCCTTTTCTATTTGGGAATCCAAATTTGGATCATTCTACTACCCGAGGAGTCTAAGGAAGCTGAGATCCAAGGAGTCCAACAAAGCTAAGATCCGAGGAGTCCAAGGAAGAGAAGATCAAGAAGATGAAGATCTGCAGTATCCCACTCAAAATAACTTGCGTCAGTCCTAGGATTAGAAATACGGGTTGTTGGCAGTGGTGCCCGGCCACTTTAATTTTCTGCAGACCCTGGGTTGTAATTAAAGGCAGTTGGCCTATGGACATTTAATTAATTTGTTTAATTATGTATTATGCTTGATTTAATGATGATTGCGTATAGGTTATATGCTTTTCATAGTTTATTGGCGATCTGCATGCCGCTTTTGTTTTAGCCTGGATTTCGTTAGGCTCTCTAAGGACTAAAACATTTTCTACTCGCAACTAATATTTAAAATTTTAAGTTTTAAGCAATTTAGAAACTTAACGACCTAGGGAATTGCCAGAATCGTCCGGGGTCGCATGCATATTAATGCATTTCTCTTTCCTTCTATAAGACACTTCCCCGCCTGCGGGTAGAGTCCGGATAATCTGACCTATGAGGATGAGGTGCCGGACCTGGGGGAGCCCAGTCTAATTCTAAAAATTATTTTTATAAGCCTTTTTAAAGTTCTATGCATACCTGATTTGGAAGCTTTAACCAGCATGCATTGCATTAGAAATTAATTAAATCAAAATTTTAATTGCATTAGCTCTAGGAGCATCCACCCATCATCAGTTTGGGGCCAATTAGGAAATCCTATAGATGTCGGCCCCGCTTCTAATAAACTTAAACCTACCCACCCATCTTTCATAAATGACTGGACAGCATGGTTTTAAAGCGATTAGGTGGTTAGCTGGCTCCCCCTTCCAGGCCGGGGTAAGTCCAGGTTTTGCATTGCATTAGTTAGGACACGGGTGTTAGTGTTGTGTAGAACACTAAACCCATTAGATTTAGGATTCAAGGCTACTATTGTTTCGTAGTACGCCTCATCAGTAGGTAGGTCTTCTATCTTCGAGAGACCATAAACCCTATATATCTGTGTCACATGGATGACACCACCTCCATCTTTCTCTCCTGCATGCTCTGAGTGCATGACTTTTAGTTTCTCCAGTTTCTTCTCACTACCTTAGTCCCTCCGGATGCTGATCTGAGCCGTCCATGTTGACTAAGCCTAGTTGAACCTTTCTTTCTCTTTGAGTAGGATTTCCTAGTCTTCGCCCTATGTGCCAATCCCAATTTAGACATAATAATATAGAATCCTTAATCGAGAGTATTCTCAGGCCCCGGCTTGAGATGTAATTAACCACGGGGGCTTGCGCCCGTGGGAAACTGCATCCCACTCTCAAATAAACCCCATTCGAGCTAATGTATCGGGTGGGGGAAACCCGTTGTGATGATCAGATCATATATATTATTACCCATCGGGGTGTGCTGGTGAGAGCCGCTATCCTCAATGGTTAATCATATGTGTGATCGAATCTGCCCTCCTATTGGCCAGATACTGTCTCCCCTCGCGGGGCGATGGTGTTTGTGTCCTTTCAGAGGTCCACAACAGGACCTTAAATATAGTTGAATGATACTAAATTTGGTCAATTTAGAATTTTTTACAATTACTTATGATTTTTGAACTTTGGCCATTTAATTGAATTTTTTGAATTATTTAATTATGGAGGTTTTGATGATTTTAATCCAAATCAATGCAAAACTCCATGGAATCACCCAGAAAGTTCAAGAATGACTCAACAAGACATTTCCAAGTGTTTGAAATTTTTTAGTATTTCTAATTAATTTTAATTAATTAATGTAATTAATTATCAATTTTTATTAGAAATTAAATTAAAGTTAAATTGGAGGTCCAATTAAGGGGATTTTCTTTTTCCTAGGTAGAGGACTATATTCTGGTCAGTTTGAGATATTATTTGTATTTTTTGGATTAAAATTTCATTTATTGTGATTTTTTGAATTTTTTAGGTTCTTAAAGGGGATAAAATTTAACATGTTTAATTTTCTATCCTAATGAGCTCCAAGTCCAGTCAAATTTTAACCTATGGCAGAAAATGTCACTAAGTTTGTTGTGGTCAAGTTTCACCCCTATTGGGTATGTGTATAATCCCCTAGGAATTTTTTAAGTTTTCTACACATTCCCTTAATTATTTTCCCTAAGTGTTACTAAGGTTTAATTGGGCTTAAAATTTTGTGCAGCTAACCCTAGGACATATACAATCACACCATAGAACGTGTGCAGCCTAATTCTAAAGATTTGAAGAGTTATGAATTTGGAAAATTTTGGGTCCAAAATGGACCCATTACTTTGAAAATTCACATCACAAAAATCTATTGGGTATATGACCCTAAGAAAATCATAGAATATATACCTAAGATACCCAATAACTTTTCACCAAAATTTAGACCCTAATTGGCCACTGAATTATGAGAAAATCTCAAAAAAATTGATTTCAAACAAATTGTAATATCTCACAGTACAATGATCAAATCAAGTCAATTTTAATTTTAATAAATACTACACTAAATTCCCTTTCTGATGACACCAAGAAGGTCCAATTTGGTGAAAATTTTGATTTACTATGAATATTTGAAATTTTAGAGCATTTAATTAAAATTTTTAATCAATTTTGGATTTCAAATGGCGACACCATCATCCTTTCTTTTGGCACGTGTCCTGGACACATGGCCCATCAAAATTGTAGACACGGTTTTGACTTAACCACGTTAGTGTGGGTGTTTCGCCATCCGATCAGATCAGTGACTCATGGCCAAACATGATGGCGCCACATCACCCCCGTGGTTTTGAGCTGGAACCCGTGTTCAAGTCCTAAAGCCAATAGACACGCTGTTTTGATCTGAGCCATCTGATCAAACAATCAGACGGTTCAGATCGAAGGCCCTTTCTTAGTTCAAAATTAACTAAAACTTTGATTGCTCATAACGTTAAAAATAATTGGCCAAATCTTATGAAATTTGAAACGTAGGTTGAGGGCAACATAATCTTGCAATGCTTGGAGTTTGGAGGCTCCATACATTGTAGATTTTCTACAGTTTTAAAGTAAAATTCTACCTAAAAGTGAGAATATCTTACAATCTAGACAGTGGATTTTTGAGATCTTGGACTCCTTTTACTCCTAATGATGGCCTCTATAAGTTTGCTACAGACCCCAAGAGCTTTTAACGACTGGATTTGAAGTTGCTGAAGCGAGATGGGTTTCTCTCACTAGAATGGTCTCTCTTCACTAGAGTAGTGATTTGAGGCCTAGAAATGATGGGGGAAGGCTTGGAACGGACTTGGGAATATTGCGACTCGGGCTCATGAGTTTATATTTTATTGATAACAACTATTGTGGATCACATCATTATATCTCCTAATATTTATAATATATATTTATTTGTGTGTATACTAATATTTCAGGAACACCTTGCACCATCCAACGAAGAATCAAAGCTCAAGATTGGATAGAATAGGTTATGCTCTGAAAAGTTTGTAATATACATTGATGTAATTTTGATTTCTTGAGTCTAGTCCATTAAAGGTGTTTGCCAGCTTGGTGATTATGCACACACAGATTCAAAGAGTGAGATTGAGCCAAACCTGAAGCTCAATTTCTGAACTAATCATCCTGGATGATTTATATCATCCTAGACGATCCAATACGATCTCAAAATGCTATCCGCCATGATAATTTAGGCAAGGATTTAAGATTCAATTTTTGGTCTAATCGTTCAGGATGATCCATATCGTACTAAATGATCTATGATAATGTTGCCTAAATTAATCATGTGATTATTCAATTAAATATGCATAATTTGATATTCTGATCGTCCTGGAAGATGTGTATATAGTACTGGATTATTTATTCAAAATTTGTACTGATCGTCCTGGACTATCCTGAGATCATCCAGGACTATCAGGTCAAATTATACACATCGTCCTAGACGATCCTGTGATCAACCTGGATGATCTTTGGCTACAGAATTGAGTTTTTAGGGTTTTCTGAAGCCATCTTTTTAAGCAAATCATACAGGATGATCTTGCGATCATCCTAGATGATCTTTAACGCTAGAATTGATTTGGAAGGGTTTTTGGAGCTCTCTATTTAAGCATTCTTAAGGCACTTGATAGGTGTCTTTGGCAGCCATTGAGGCTTCATTTCTTCTAGAGAAAATTTGAAGAGAGAGCTTGAAAGGGAGAGTGGAAAGGGTGGAGTTTGAGAGGGAGAAGAGCTTTGGAAGGGGAGTTTTTGAGGGACTGGGAGGGGGTTCACACGGTTGCTCCGGCAAGCTTGCACCTAAGTACCATCGAATTCAAGGGTCGTCTCGAGGAAAGTTTTTGGAAGAAGAAGATCTCTTTGGTGTTAAAGGACCTGGCTACTCCGCCGCACCGAGGAAGGTGGAAGTGATTTTGTAAGGGCTTTTTCGCCTAGCTGTGGGGGCTAAAGGAGAGTCACTAAAGGTTTAATTCAATACTCGGAGGGTGCCTATAGGGAGTGGACGTAGGTCAGGTTGGACCGAACCACTATAAATCTAGTGAGTTCTTTCTGATTATTTTATATATTTTATTTTACTGCTATTAATTGCTTGGGTGAAATATATGATTGATATTTTTATTATTGATTTAATTCATTTCTGCTGCAAGTTATAAAAAGATATTTCTTTTTATTTAAAGAAGTTTTTAAATATCCAATTCACCCCCCTCTTGGTTAGCCTCGGGACTAGTTCTTTAGGGTTTAATACCCCTCACAAACTTTCAAGTGGTATCAAAGCGGATTCATAAAATCAAGTTTTGGAAAACTTTTGAATTTTGATCCATGGCTAACTTTAGAAATCTTAATATTGTAGAAGGATATTTAATCACCCAACCACCTTTATTTGAATCTTTTAATTTTTGGAAAATTCATATGTCTACTTTCTTGAAATCAATAGATTATCGCATGTGGATGTTAATTCAGGAAGGATACTCTACACCTTCTCATTTTGTAAATGGCATAAGAACTGATATTCCTTTTTTGAATGGAGTAGAGAAGAAAAAATTTATGCTCAATTGAATACTAAATCTTTAAATTATTTTTTCTGTGCTTTAACTTCTGAAGATTATATGATTGTTTCTGCCTGTATCACCGACAAAGAAGTTTGGGATAAATTATGCATTACATACGAAGGAACTAATGTAGTTAAGCAATCTAAGTTGAATATTCTAATGCATGATTATGAATTTTTAACATAAAATCTTATGAGATTTGATTATTTTAGACATGTATACTAGGTTTACATAAATTGTGACATCATTACATGCTTTAGGTAAAAAATTTTCAAACTTTGAAAAGGTCGATAAACTTCTATGTTGCCTGCTTGATAAGTTTAATGCCAAAGTTTTTGCTATTTTTGAATCAAAAAAGTTGAACGAATATTCTATTAATAATCTGATTGGCTCACTCATTGCCTACAAGCAAGATTTGGGTCAAAAGCTTTTGGATGTAGGTGAAACTATAGTACTGAAAGCTGAAGACATGGATGAAAGTGACTCAGAAGATGATGAAAGTAAGGAGTTAGCATCAATAACAAACAAATTGAAAAGTCTACTAAAACACAAGCATCAACATCACAAAAGTGGAATAATGGTTAAAAAGGTAAAAATATTAAGATTTCTTCTGATATTATTTTCTTTGGATGTAGGAACCTGGAAATATAAAAAATCAGTGCCCGAACATAGAAACCCTTCCTGAAAAGGAAAAGGGTAAAGCCAAGCAAATTGTAATAAGGGCAAATAATGCAGAGCAAAAAAATCTCCTGGGCAAACCTAGCTTCTGAATCATCAGACCAGGAGTGAGATGATTTGGATTAAAGTTTTGCTTATGTGTTTATGTTTGTTTTGTTTGTGTGAATGTTTTTACTTTTTGTGTTATTTTTTAAGTTTTCTTTTTATTCTTTTTATTTTATTTTTGCAATCTTCCATTTTATTTTATTTTAATTTTTTTCTTTATATAATTATTAATTTCTCTGATCAGCACACACATATCATATTTTTTTTATACATTTTAGAAAATTAAATCACTTTTCAAAAGATCATTTTTTTTCTAAGAATGAAAAATTTACCTACTATTTTCTTAAAATTTTATGTAAGTTGTGGTTGACTTCTCAAAAATCAGTCAAATGAAGGAAACTCATAATTTTATCTCTTTATCTTATTTCTTTAATGAGGCTATTTCACTTTTGATTCAAAATCTTCATCAAATTATAAATTGGATTTTGAAATTGAACTTTTTTCATCTCCCTACATTTTCTCTATCTCATAGGGATCTTTTGTAAGTTGTTGAATCCACTTCATTATTTTCTTAATCAAGCTATTCATTTTTGTCACTAGATTGGGTTTGCTTTAGTCTTTAAAATTGCATAAAGGAAGCATGTTTGTAAAAAAAAGAGGCACAAAATGAGCCCAAAGCTGAAAAGATGTGCAATGTCTCCAAAATGAAAAAAAAAGATGCTTAATATTGCTAAAATGAAAAAAATACACAAAGTGTATCAAAAGATGCGTAAAGTGTGCCAAAAACTAATAAAGAGGCACAAAATGAGCCCATAGTGAGTTAGCTTACCTTTCTTGTACTTCTTAAATCTTAAGAAAACCCTTATATCTATTGATATTTTTGATACTTGAGTTTGAAAATCATGACTTTAGATTCACCTTTTTGCATTAATCTTCTATTAGATATATTTCATGCAAGGAGTTTTAAAAAGATTGTTGTCTCTTTCTCTAATTTCTTCCTTGATTTATATATTTGCTTTAAAAAGTTTTTTATCCCTTAAGGAACCTGAGTTTGGATTAACAATTTTTGATTCTCTAACCTTTCTGAGATTATACATGGTCAATACATGCCTTACTAAGTTTTTGAATAAAATTAAGAGGTAACTTTCTCATTCCAAGAAAATTTTGATATTTCAAACTGAGTCTTCTAAAACCTTTTTCACCATATCAGGGATAATTTTGATCTTTTATTCTACTTTTTCTATTTTATTTTTTTATGCTCCTCTTCCTTTTAAAATTGTCAAAGGGGGAGAACGTACTGTTGTATTTGTGTTGTATTTAAACATACTATTATTTTTGTATTGTATTTGTTTATTTTATTTTATTTACTTTATTCTAAAATAAAAATTAAAAATAAAAAAAAGAAATTTTTATTTTCTCCTATTTTTAGAACTTTTTATCTTAGTGAGGGGGAGATTAGGAGAAAATTCTTTTTATTTGCAAATTCAACCAGTAATATTTGTCATCATAAAAAAGGGAGAGATTATTGTGACTCGGGCTCATGAGTTTATGTTTTGATGATAACAAATATTATGGATCACATTATTATATCTCCTAATATTTGCAATATATATTTATTTATGTGTATACTAATATTTCAGGAACACCTTGCACTATCCAACGAAGAATCAGAGCTCAAGATTGGGTAGAATAGGTTATGCTATGAAAAGTTTGTAATATACATTGATGTAATTTTGATTTCTTGAGTCTAGTCCTGTAAAGGTGTTTGACAGCTTGGTGACCATGCACACACACTCAGAGAGTGAGATTGAGCCAAAACCTAAAGTTTAATTTCTGAACTAATCATCCTAGCCGATTTATATCATCCTCGATGATCCAATACGATCTCAAAACCCTAGTCGCCATAATAATTTAAGTAAGGATTTAAGATTCAATTTTTGGTCTAATCATCCAGGATGATCCATATCATACTGGACGATCTATGATAATGTTGCCTAAATTAATCATGTATTATTCAATTAAATATGCATAATTTTATATTTTGATCATCCTGGACGATTTGTTCAAAATTTTTACTGATCATCCTGGACTATCCTGAGATCATCCAGGACTATCAGGTCAAATTTTGCACATCATCCTGGATGATCCTGCGATCATCATGGATGATCTTTGGCGATAGAATTAAGTTTTTAGGGTTTTCTGAAGTTGTCTTTTTAAGCAAATCATACGGGATGATCCTGCGATCATCCTGGATGATTTTTGCCGCCAGAACTAATTTTGAAGGGTTTTTGGAGCTCTTTATTTAAGCCATATCAAGGCACTTGATAGGTGTCTTTGGCATCAATTGAGGCTTCATTTCTTCTGGAGAAAACTTGAAGAGAGAGCTTGAAAGGGAGAGTGGAAAGGGTGGAGTTTGAGAGGGAGAAGAGCTTTGGATGGGGGATTTTCGAGGGAGTGTGAGAGGGTTCACATGGTTTCTCTGGCAAGCTTGCACCTAAGTCTATTAGATTCAAGGGTTATCTCAAGGGAAGTTTTGCGAAGAAGAAGATCTTTTTGGTGTCAAAGGACCCGGCTACTCCGCTGCACCGGGGAAGGTGGAATTGATTTTGTAAGGGCTTCTCCGCCTAGCTGTGGGGGCTAAAGGAGAGTCACTAAAGGTTTAGTGGAATATTCGGAGGGTGCCTCTGGGGAGTGGATATAGGTTAGGTCAGACCGAACCACTATAAATCTGGTGTGTTCTTTCTGATTATTTTTTGCATTTTATTTTACTACGATTAATTATTTCGGTGAAATCTGTGATTAATCTTTTTATTATTGATTTAATTCATTTATGCTGCAAGTTATAAAAAGATATTTCTTTTTGTTTAAAGAAGTTTTTAAATATCTAATTCTCCCCCTCTTGGTTAGCCTCAGGACTAGTTCTTTAGGGTTTAACACCCCTCACAAACTTTCTGGGAAGAGTTAGAGAGGATGGAGAGGGCTCTAGGAAGGTTCGAGGCTGCTGGAGTGAGAGTTTGGATTAAAATGAGTAAGTTTTATGGGCGTTAGGTCAATTTTTAAACACTTAAACCCTTATTTTAAAATTGAATGGCTAGGATTTAATTAGGGATGCTTTAGATGGGTGACAAATGTCCCCAAGGTAGCCCAAAAGAAGAAGAAAGCTAGTGGATTGAGAGGGATAGGTCTTTATCCATGTGAAGGGGGACCACACCTTTTTCCCTCATTTGGCTAAGCCAAGCTTAAGCATGGTTTGGGGGGCTTGTTTGGGGCCTCTTAGGAGAAGAAATGAGCCAATTTTCACCAGGTTTGAGCTATATTTAGGTTAGAGAATGGAATTGCCAAGGTGGCATGGTTATGTGGCCATGATTTGAGCTTTTCCATGAGTTCAAAGGGGTTGTTGACTTGTTGATATATTGACTAGTCAATGATGACTTTGATGGGTCTTAAGAAGGTCAAGAGAATTGTAGGAAATCATCCCAAGAGGTTTGGGATCAAGCGGGTTGAAGCTTTGAATAAAGGCATGAGATTGGAGTGGGTTTTAAACCCTCCAAATAGGTTGACCAAGTCAACCCAAGGGGAGTTTGACTTGGAAAGTTTTGGCCATGTCAAGGGTGTTCAATTGAATGATTTTGAGGGATTGATTTGATTTAAAATGGGCTGGATGATTGAATTTGGCAAGTGTCTAGGTTAAGGGTTGATTTGGTCAACTATGGATGACTTGGTCAACATGGTCAAACCACGGGTTGAGTTTGGATTAAATAGGATCAAATGAATGTTTTAAGATCAATAGAAGTTATCCCATGCATTGGTAAGATCATTTGGATAAAGATGGACATTTGAAACCTTTAAGGGGCATTTTGGTCAACCTGGTCAAACTAAGACTTAATTTTGGGTCCAATGGATCTCAAATATCATTTGGGATTTATTGGAAGAGGTTTCAAGGGTCAAAGAAATTGAACTATATTGAGTTTTGGCCAAAAATTCATAAATTCCTTTAAAGGGCATTTTGGTCATTTTGATTTCCAATCAACTCTTGGTCAAATTGGGTCAAGAAAATAAAGGTTATTGATCAATAGGTCATAATAGAGGTGTGGAAGTGATTAGAGAGTTTGAAGGGAGTTCCAAAGGCAAATTCTATAAGGTGACAAGTCTAGTGGCACGGGCCATAAATATTTGAAGGTTTTGCAGCCTTTGGAAATAAATCTAGTTTCTTGGGCTAGGAGTGTTAGAATGAGATTAAATTTAGAGAGTTAACCCTAGAGACATGTCTAATCAATATGCAATTGACAGATCATGAATCGAAGGTCAATTGACTGAATTTATAGGTGATAGAAAAAAAATTACCTAGAAAAGGTTTCAAGACTCAGGCTTTTGGCTTAAGGTTTTGAATTTAGGAATTGGGTTTGGATTGAATTTTTGACTTGATTGATTGAGTTTGAGTTGTTGATACCAATCACAATCAAGTGAATGATTGGGATTGATCTAAGTATGATTGATGTTTGATTGGAGGTTGACTTAGGATCTGGGATTGAGAATTGAGTTGGGATTTGGATGGGAATTTGATCAGGGACCTGGGCTGAAATTTGAATGTGATTTAAATGACTAATAGTTAGATAATTATGATCCCTTAGATCACCATAGGGATATTTGGATTGGTCCTTATTACCTCATACAAAAATGAGGTCAAAAAATGGACCCCTAATATGTGCAGTAGAATGAAGTTTACTACACATATTAGCATTGACCGAATAGAATGGTAAGATTTAGAATCATTGATCCTAAGCGAAGAGGAGATCTAACCTTAGAGAATTAGGTAGAAGGTAGAACTAGGGTATTGCTACAAAGGGCATTATCCACCACTAGTGAGTCTAATCCTAAGGGAAGGCATCACCAAACCTAAAGGAAAAGAAAGATAGATGGTAGAACAAGGATGGTGTCGTGAAGGGTATTATGTACCACTAGTGATTCTAATCCTAAGGGAAGGTATCACATAACCTATAGGAATAGAAAGATAGAAGGTAAAACTAGGATGGTGCTGTAAAGGGAAATATCCACCACTAGTGATTCTAGTCCTATGGGAAGGCATCGCCTAACCTAAAGGAAAAGAAAGATAGAAGGTAGAACTAAGATGGTGTCGCAAACGGCATTATCCACCACTAGTGATTCTAATCATAAGGGAAGGCATCGCCTAACCTAAAGGAAAAGAAAGATAGAAGGTTGAACTAGGATGGTGCCACGAAGGTCGTTATCCATCACTAGTGATTCTAATCCTTAGGGAAGGCATCACCTAACCCAAAGGAAAAGAAAGGTAGAAGGTAGAACTGGGATGGTGCCGTGAAGGGCGTTATCCACCACTAGTGATTCTAATCCTATGAGAAGGCATCACCTAACCAAAAGGAAAAGAAAGGTAGAAGGTAGAACTAGGATGGTGCCGCGAAGGGCGTTATCCACCACTAGTGATTTTAATCATAAGAGAAGGAATCACCTAACCCAAAGGGAAATAAAGATAGAAGGTAGAACTAGTACAGTGCCGTGAAGGGCATTATCCACCACTAGTAATTTTAATCCTAAGGGAAGGCATCACCTGACCAAAAGGAAAAGAAAGGTAGAAATATTTGATTGATTGGTTTCAGCTATTTTTGAAAATTTTTTAGACAGTGAAAGCTAGATTGACCAGAATTAATTCAGAACATAAAAATATTCTATTGATTGAAAACTCAAGCTACATCAAGCATAGTATTTCTTAAGAAAATGCCCATTGATAGGTAACATTAGGTGATTTCCTTTACAATCCATTAGCTAATACGAGCCCCCTTCGTAGACAGTTTCCACAATGAAGGGTCCTTCCCATGTCGGTTCAAAATTCCCACCAATCTTTCTGTGAGCTAAGATAGGCCTCCGAAGAACTAGGACCAAGTCTCCTACTTAGAAGGTTATAGGTCGTACTAAATTATCAAGAGCTTGAACCATTCGGGCCTTATATAACTCTAAACTCTATTGAGCTTGGAGACAATGCTCTTCAAGGCCTTCAAGTTTTTTTAGCCAGAGTTTTATATTTTGGTTAGCTGTGATTTAATTTTGGATTGTGACTTTGAGTGAGGGAATATGCACTTCTAGAGGGAGTACGACCTCAGCCTCATGTACTAGTGTAAACGGAGTGGATTGGGTTGGGGTCCTATATGTTGTTCGATAGGCCCACAAAGCTTCCACCAACCTCTCATCCCATGGCATTTATTGTGATCAAGGGTTTTCTTAATGATCTACACCAAAGTTTTATTGAAGGCCTTAGCCAACCGATTAGCACGAGGGTAATAGATTGTTGAGTATCTCCAATCAATATTATGGCATCTTACAAAATTATTGATTTTTATATACTTAAATGCAGACCCATTATCGGATATAATTCTGTAGGATATTCCAAATCGATATACGATATGGTTACGAAAGAATTTCAAATCATAGTGTGATGTTATATTGAGTAGGGGAATTTCTTCTGCCCATTTTGAGAAGTAATCAGTCGTAGCTAATATAAAGCGATGACCCTTTGAAGAAGGAGGGTCAATAAGCTCGATAACATTCGTGCCCCAACTTTTAAAGGGCCATGAAGCTATTGTTGGATGCAACACATTAGGTAGTTGATATAAAACCACACCATGGACCTGACACTAATGATAATGTTTTGCAATGTTCATGCAACCGTCAATCATTGTAAGCTAGCAGTATCCAAGTCTTTTGATTCTTAATTTCATTTTTTGACCTGATTGATGAGCACCGCATAATCCAAAATGGACCTTGCTAACGATCTTCGGGGTCTCTCATTTATCTAAACAATGTAGCCACATCTAGTCGAATGATCGACGGTACAACACATTATTGACTAGTGCATATAATAAGGCACGTTTCTTAATCTGGTTGGTAAGGGATTTATTGTGGGGAAACTTTCCCTCTTTAAGGTAGTCTATTAACGGTTGTTCGAATCACCTTCTTCTTCAGTTGCTGAAGTGGCAGAAAGGATCTGGGAAGACTACTTGTCAATATGCTCTAAATCTATGGGAGATAGGACTTGAGAACCCTAAATCTCTGTAGAAAAGGAGTCTTCTTCTGGACATGCAAATTCCTTTATAAGTTTTGCTAGGGCATCCGCTGGAGAGTTACCTCCATAAGGAATTCTATATAAAGTTACGACAGGGATCTGCTCGAGCAGGTGACTGGTGTACTGGTGGTTCTTGAGGAGATTAGGATTCAAAACCTAATAGGTTCATGCAACTTGGTTGATTACTAGTTAAGAATGACCAAACATTTTAATCTCTTTAATTTCCATTAGGAATATAAGTTCTAAATTAGTTATCAGAGCTTCATACTCAGCCATGTTGTTCATGCAAGGCTCTATTAAATGATAGAAAAAATGCATCATCCCCTATTTTGGTGTTATAAAAATTTGGCCAATTCTGACTTTTTCAGGAATCATAAAATTTTTGGTTTTACCCTATTTAGAGGATGCCATACCATTAAAATATAATTCCTAGACAGGGTCAACAGATTCCTTTAAACTCATGATTTATTCATCAGGTAAATCATCATTTAAAGGAGAATTCGCCGGTAGTGGGTACACCGCAAGGAAGTAACAATGGCCTGTCCTTTCACAGCACGAAGGGGAATGAAAGTGATCTAAAGTTGGAGCAATATCTTAGAGCACTAGGCCAAACATCCTGATAATATAGGTTGGGTCATAAGATATTGCAAGAAGTTGACTCTAGAAATCAAGCTAATTGAATGAGAATGCATGTAATGCCTTAGCTCTTGGGCTGCAAAAACTAAAGCAAGACAATGCTTCTCGATTGGAGGGTATCAAATTTTCGTAGGAAGAAGTCTTCAGCTAAGGTAATAGAGAGCATTCTCTTTCCCCTTATAATTAACTTGAGCTAACAGGGCACTTAAAAACACATTTAGAGCTGCAGTGTAGAGGATTAAAGGTTTTCCTAGAATAGGGGCTGCCAAAACAGGTGGATTAGAAAGGTATTCTTTGATACTTTTAAAGGCATTCTGATATTTCTTGTCCCATATGAAGTTAACATCCTTCTTGGCTAGCATGGAGAAGGGTTGACATCTTCCATAAAGAGTAGATATAAACCTTCTTATATATGCCAGTCTACCCTGGAGAGACCTTAATGGGGCAAGGCTCTTAGGAGGTGGCATATTTAAAATGGCTTCAATCTTAGTTAGATCAATCTTGATTCCATAGTGCCTTTCTACGAATCCTAAGAATTTCCCTGAAGCGACCCTAAAGGCACACTTCAAAGGATTCATTTTTAGATCGTAAAGATGCAGCCACTTGAAAATTACTCTTAAGTCATAAAGGTGAGTCTCTTTAACTTTGCTCTTGACAACCAAATTATCGATGTAGCACTCAACTTGATTGTGGATCAAGTCATTAAAAATATGAGTCATGGCCCACTGTTAGGTTGTACTAGCATTCTTATGACCAAAGGGCATCACTTTATAACAAATGATCCCTATATGGGTCCTCAATGCAGTGTTTCTCTCATCTTCTATGGCCATACTAATTTGATTGTAACTGGATTAGCCAACCATAAAGGAGAAAATAGCATGTAACGAGGCAATGTCCACCATAAGCTTGCATATGGGTAAAGGAAATTCATATTGGGACATACCTTGTTCATATCCCTATAGTCAACATAAATCTAGATTTGATCGTTCTTCTTTCTAACCGGCATGACACTTGCTACCCAGGAGGGATATTGTTCTTCTCAGATAAACCAAATCTCGGCCAATTTCTTGATTTTAGAAATGACTTGCTGCCCGATTTCTAAATGCTGGCATTGAGGAACTTATTTAACAGGACACTACAAGAAAATCTCCTATTTCCAGTGCATTTTCTGGTGAAATTTTTTCAAGTTTTCGGTGGATTTCCGGCGAATATTTTTTCGACGGTAAAATGAGCGTTGAAAAATTTTTCTGTTGCATCAAATTCGCCGGAAATTTTTTCCCGGCGGATTAGTCCGCCGGTAAACTTTCCGGCGGAACAACTCTGCCAGAATTAAAAAAATGTTTAAAAAAAAGACAAACCAGGGCCAGCTGCTCCGCGCCAACCAGGGCCAGCTCCCCTGTTCCCGCGCCCAAGTGGGCGTTCCGGCGCACCCGCGTGCTAGGCCCAACGCCCAAGCACCAACGCCCGTTCACGCAGAGCTTCGAACCGGAGACCTCATCATTTTTAGAGCGCCAACCACTCTACTGTGATATATAGTTTGTTTTATATGTAACTATTTTATATTTAAATAACTTCAAAAAATAAATTTTCACAAAAATAAATTTATTTAGGCAATAAAATATTTTATTAATGGAATTAAAAATAGATAATCTTTTTAAGATATTGTTAAAATCCGGCGGATTTTCCGGCGGAAAATCCGCCGGAAACACCGGTGAATAAAAATCTGCCAGAAATCCGCCGGAAAACCATCCTTAAAAATTTGTCGGAAATATTTTATCTTATCCGTCGGAAGGTCGTCGAAAATTTTGCTGAAAAATAGTCCGCCGGAAATTTTGCCGAGAATGAACGATTTTCCTGTAGTGGGAATGACATCATACCAAATTACTGGTTTATAGACTACAACATCGGTGGATAGGCCTAACATTTCATCGTATGTCTAGGTGAAGCAGTACCTAAACTCAGATAGAAGTTGAATTAGATCCTGAGGCTCATCCTCATTCAACAAGGTACTTATGAAAATATGGCGAGGGTCATTGTCGGTCCCCAGGTTAACTTCTATCAACTCATCGACCGTCGATTTAATCTCTTCCTCAAAATCAGGGGGTGCATCCCGAACTTAAAGTTCATCGAGATCATCTAAAATCTCCAAATAGAGTCATCAAGGGGATCGATGACTTCAATTAGGACATTCTAAGATTCAAGATGGTAAGTTATCATTAAGCAGTATTCGTCATCATCAAAAAAACTAATGGCACCAAAGATGACACCACTCATCAAATTTTTCTTAATTTTTATTTGCCAAATGTTCTCATGGTATCTGGCTTAACCCATAGTCCTTCAATATGTTACAGGGCCTTTGGAAAAAGAATTCTTTACATAGACAAGAAAGTAGCCAAAAGGTAATTCCATTAATTCATTAAAATTTGCCTTTTCGAGGGTTACATCACCTTCATCCCTTAAGGAGGAGGAACCATGGATGGAATTTCCTTACTGCACCATCTAGATTACAAGAATCCTTAATTATGAACCCTGTAACCCTGCCAGCCGACAGTGGTGTTAAGGTTAAGGCCTCAATTCATCTACTAAGTTTTTCATATATTGTTAATTCAAGCTCATCGCTTTTAACTTTTGGATTGTCACCTTCTTGATCACTATTCAATTCTAAGATGAGATCAAATTTTGGATGACTATTAATTTTTTGATAATCAAGAGGAATTCTCGTACCCCATAAATCTAGCGCCTCATCAGAACTTAACACCGGGTCTATGTACATCGGGGGGTGTATTTCTTTCAAAAGAAGCATGACCTCAACTATGGACTCTTTAGGCCATCATCCCACCTCTTTGAGGAAATGTGTTTGGAGGCCTAAAGACCACGAGCTCGATGTCATCTTCGATACTTGATTCTTGTATTTCTGGATCTATTTCTTTTTTTCTTCTTTTTATTTTGATCCTTTGATTCTTGATTTTGAATGGAGCTTTGCTCCCATGCTTTCTCCTTAATATTGATCTCAACCTTAGAATGAGAAGAGGACCCTTTTGGTATGAAATATATTGCATCCTCATAGATACCAATCTCTTGAATTAAGAATGATTGCAAATCACCCTTAATCACATGTTCAATTCCATCTCGTTGGTATTTGACACATTAATGTAGGGTAGATGGAACCATCCTATATTCATGGATCTAGGGCCCACCTAGGAGTGTGTTAAAGTATGTGGCTAAATTAATGATATGAAATTTCTTCTTGGTTCTTAGTTCTCCTATTTCCAATAGAAGGGTGATTGAACCCAAAGCCCTCTCACCTTTCTCGTTGAACCCACATAACACCAACTTGTCAGTGGAGAGTTTACTAGTATCAAATTTCAGATAGGCAAGGGTCTTTATATTCATCATGTTGATCGATGCACCTGGATCAATAAAAACTCTTCATAACTTAAAATTCCCTATATTTATAATAATATAAAGAGGGCGATTATGGTCGGTAGTAGCTAGAAGTAGATCTTTATCTGATAATGTTACTCCTGGGACATCTTTGAAGTATAGGGCTTCATCTTTTGAGGTCGAAGCAAGTTGAGCTAGGGAAATCTCAGGATTGAGAAGCACTTTAATTAAAGACTCCCTCATTTCCTTCGATAAAATAAAGGCATCGTAGTTTCTCAACTTGGCTGGCAACTTCTTAAGGCAGGACAAAATATTATAATCAACCTTGGGAACATCAGTATCAGGACCCAGTGGAGTGGAAGGAAGATTGGATTGTTGAGGAGGATTTAGAATTGGATTATTGGATGCAACTTATTTACCTTTATCCTGAAGAGCAACCTTAGCGGATAAGACCTTATCACTATGAAGTTGCACCTGCTCGACATCCTCGGGAGGGTAAACTATGGCAGAGTCTACACTATCCTTAGGTGTTGGCTCATCATTTTCTTATTGGGTGTCACAATCTGTTAGACCTATCACAATGGGGCTCCCATGAAAGTTAATTTCAGGGAGTTAACTACCCGATACCATCTCAGTTTTGACATCCCCATCAAAGGTTGAATCTGGAATGTCAAGATTTTGAGGAATTGGATTGATCTCAATAGAATTTTGGATTTGTTTAGAAGTGTTGTCAACTTGTATTTTATCTTTATGGCTAATCATCAAAATTGACGCAGAAAAATGCTTTTTAATAAATTTGTGACCCTTTGCCTCTAATGGGGCAAAGTAAAAGTTGGATAATAAGAGTGGGGATGGTGCTTTTATGCCTACATCCGTTACCTGAATACATCTCTTATCTATACACTTCCTCTCTATAAAAGTATCATTCTTTTCTTATTCATGCAATATAGTAGTTCCTATGACTACTAGAGAGGGAAACAGCTCAGTATCCTCCTACGAAGCCTCTAGGTCAACCTCCCAAATCGGGCCCTAGGCTCTTGTTAGTTGCTGTTGAGAAATATCAAAAGACTTGTTAATTAACTTTTTAAGTGCCCGGGATAAAGCTATATCCCAGCCATCTTCAATAGACAGAGAAGTGTTAGAAGTGTTACTTGAGATTATTTTGACCGACCCTTATTTTAGATTTACCAACTATTCTTTTGGAATGACAATGTTAACTTGCCTGAAATTCTTCTCTCACCAATCTTTAAAGATAATGGAATCTTAAATCGGATGACTAAGTATGCGGTGGTAAGGATAATACTTTGGGTCATCCTTCTTGTCTGCATCTTTTGGCGTCCTAGCTTCTGGTAACTAAAAATCTGGCTTTTCTAGGAGGCTCCTAAAGATTTTCCTTACTGATTCTCTCTTAAAAGGATAAGGCTTTGCTAGTATATCCTTGTAAGGGATCAAGTAAGGCTCTCTAGTGGGTCGAGGTGCGACTTGGAATGGTTGTTTTGAAACTGGTGTAGGTGAAGGAACACTAGGCCGGCTGGTAGATGGCTATTTTCCCTTATCAACTACTAAAATAATAGCTCTCTTTTCAAAGGACTTGATGGGCTTATCAACCTTCTTCTCACTAGAAAGATTCTTTAAGAATAGCATCCTATGAGCCTCTCCCTACAGGCAACTTACTTTATTTAGGAGTTTCTCAAAGGTTTTAATTGTTAAACCCTTTAAAAGAAAAGTAACATGACCATGGATATTTTTTAGAAGGATTTCCACTGCATGTTACTTTTGTAGCTAGGGTTCACACTTCATCGAATGGTTTTGCCATCTTAAGATGTACTAACCTAGAGACTCCCCTAGCTTTTGCTTCTCAATGATGAGATCACCCACGATTGTGCACTGTTGTGATCCTGAAAATCTCTTTAAGAATAGATTTTCAAGTTCATTGAAAGTTTTCACCAAACCATTGGGCAGATTTGCATACCATTCGAAAGCTATGCAAAAAAGACTAGTAACTTATTGGCATAATAGTAGAGCATCTGACCCTCCAACATTACAACAACTTGCTCAAAATTGGGCCACATGCTACCTTGGGCTTTCAATTCTAGTAAAAATTTTGAAAGATGGTGAAACAAAGCCCTTTGGATAAGGAACAAAATAATATTCCTCAGGGTAAGGCCTAACCTTTGGAATAGATGCAGTTCCTTGAGAATGGGCTAAGGCCTCCCTTACCTTGTCCTCAATCAACTGCTGGATGTCTTTCTAGGCCTGTGATGGAGGAGCAGCTGGATGGACTAAGGGGACCACTAGCTAGATTGGGAGGTCTGGCAAGACTGGCTGCTGGACAGGTGGAACTACTGAAACTAACTCTAGGATTTTAGAATTAGATTCCACCTTATTTTCTCTATTAGAGATTTCTCGAGTAGATTACTGTAATTTGAGGGAAGTCTCCTGTGACTTGTCTAATAATTCCTACATTTCTTTAACATGTAGCAACATCTTTGCTACCTGTGCCTCCAAGTTTTTGATGTGTCGTTCATCATCTCTAGCTCTCACGAAATCGTCTAAATATGAATCCATAGCTGTTGAGCCTTCCTTCTTACTAATGGCATTTTCTCGGCTCAGTTTCTTTAGTAGATCCCCTGGTCTCAACCATGTGGACGACATTAACCAGTATATCCTCATCCATAAGCACGTCATCCAACTTTGGATCAAAGGCTTCTTCCACCTCTTTCTTCAAGATATCTTTAATCTTTTGTACTACCTCATCGATCAGTCGGTCCCATATTTCTTTAAGGTCGATGGGTAAGTAATGTTTATATTCCATCATCTCATAAAATCCCTTATCTTGTAATTTAGAAATGATAACTTATAACTTAAGCTCATCAACTGTCGGAGGCTCTGCTATTAGTTGTTCAATCATTTCTTGGTCGTCATCTTGGACTATCCCCTCCCCTTCGACTGTCCTGCGGTTGGTAGTCCAAAGGGTGACATTCTCTATTGGGTATGGGACATCTACTTTAAGAAGTGATGCAAGAGCTTGGAGAGTGAAAGCTCCTATACCAGGCAAGGTAAAGTCCTCAGATCCCTAGGTAGGGAGCTCGGGGAATACAGGTAGAATCTGAGAGAAACTATCTGGGAAGTTAATTGGAATATCATATAAATCTCTAACTAGAACATCAGCTGAACTAACCACTGGAACATCTGAACTAACAACTGAGCCAACTGGGATCTGGGTAATACTTGCTGGAATCTATGCTAACTCAACTAGTGGCTGGGGTGGTTTAACTGACAGTGGAGGAGCATCAACTCTAATAATCTTCTTATGGACATATTTCTTTTCTGGAGACTTGGGTCTCTTGCCCTTATCTTCAGTTATCCCTTTTGCTTCAACATCCTCCTTTGTTTTCACAACCACTGAGTCAAACTTTATAAACTTTGGGGAGGGGACTAACAGCCTACTAGTAGAAAGGTGTCCCTTTCTAGGCCTGATAAGTACAATACCCTCTATTTTAGAGGATGGTGGGGCGTAGAACCCAGTGGTAACCATCTACTAAAATAGAATTTGCTGGCTATCTCACAAACTTCTTATTTCTTCTCATAGGCTGGGGAGTCAAATTCTTAACTTCAGATGCTTCCTCTTTCAGGATCTCTTTCTGGAAGCGGTGGGGGATAACTCCTTTCAGTTGTTTCATGTACTGGTCCTTTATTTGTCTCAATTGAGCAGCGCAAGTGTGAATTATATTTCTTAACTTCCTCATCCTTTGGAGGTGCTTCTCCTTAGGAGTCCTTTTGGTAGAGTAGTCTATCGAGCATGGCGAGGAGCTAGCTATCCTAGCTATCCTCTCTTCCCCTTCAGCGGCAACGAGGGGGTTAAAATGACTCCGTCTAAGGAGTAGAGAAGAAGCAGGAATAGGTAGCTCCTCGATAACCTCTAGCTTTACTTGGCTCAGAGTCTTAACCTCAATAACTTTCGTCAACTTAGCAATTTTCTTGCTGACTCTCCTAAAATAGTTCTTCCTTTAATTCCTACTTGTAAATAGGATCTTAGAACTTGATTACTCCTTAAAGATAGACTTTGCATTAGTCTCAACTGTAGACTTCTGTTCTTCCTCTCTTGCGGTACAATCGGTGTGGGGGTGAATATTACTCCTACTTCAAGATTTGGAGGGGCATCAGTCCCTGCTAAAAGTTCGTAAGCGATGTTAAGCCCTTATGAACTAGTCCCGAGGCTAACCAAGAGGGGGGGTGAATTGGTAGTTTTAAAATTTTATGAGCAAATAATGATTTAGAAAATATTTTTGAATATTTTAAAACATTTACAGTTACGTGATGATGTGCAGATGTTCAATGAAAATAGAATAATAATCATAATCATACAATCATCAATAGAAAAATAAGTGTGGAAAATAATCAGAAAGAATACACCAGATTTTATAGTGGTTCGGTCAACTTGACTTACGTCCACTCCCCGGAGCCTCCCCTCTAGGCATTGCACTAACACTAAGTGACTCTCCTTCTACTCCCACAGTAAGGCGAAGAAGCCTATACAAAAACCCCTTTCCACCAACCCGGTGAGGCAGAGAACCTGAACTCCTTTCGCTTCCTCTTGAAGCAAGCAGAGAATCTAGACTCCTTTCACTTCCTCCTGAAGCAGGCAGAGAACCTGGACTCCTTTCTCTTTCTCCTGAAGCAGGCAGAGAACCCAAATATTCTTGCAGACAATCCTACCATAAAGACACCGATAAGACAAGAGACAATGACTGGAGAAGACGACTCAGATCCTTGCTTGGAGCAACCTTTGTGAATACCTCACAAACTCCCCCTCATAAGATCCTCTCTCTCTCTCTCTCTCTCTCTCTCTCTCTCTCAAGGTTCTCTCTGATAAGGAAAGTGGCAAAAGATTTTTCTTGTTGGAAGAAAAAAATCTTAAATAGTAGGGCTCAAAAATTGCCCTAAATTTTAACTGGTAGATAAATATCATCCAGGATGATAGACGGATAATCCTGTACGATCAGTATAAAATCACACATATCAGCTTGGACGATCTGATTTCTCTGGACGATTAGAAAATAAAAATTGTTCATATCATTCGGGACGATCCTGCGATCGTCCGGGACGATTAATTCAACTTGGGAAAATCATCCTGCATATTGTTCAGATCATCCAGGGCAATTGATGCTGGACGATCAAAAATGACTTGATCGATCGAGACGGTATCACTATGGTCCCATACGATTAGTTCAAAAATGACCAAAATCATCCTGCACATTATTCAGAATGTCCAGGTGAAATGCTCTAGACGGTCAGGAATTCCAATTGATCGTCCAGAATGATATGATCAAATCTATCAAACCTTAATTACTTTCCTTAATCACCAGACTAATTTAGGCATGATTGTAAAGGATCATCCAGGATGATACACATATCATCCAGGACGATCAGACCAAATCTCTAAAAATAAAAACTTGCCTAACTTAATCTAGCGATTGAGAATTTTTTATTTGAGCTTATCGTCCTGTACGATCTACTTAATCAAACCAGCTAAACATAGTCGCCCTAATTAGGGTTTCTATTTTCACTAGATCATCCAGGATAATGTGAACAAAATTTGAAACAGAAACTCTAACTCACTAAAACTCTCCCTCTGAGTGTGTGTGTGCAAGGTTACTTAGCTAGGAGATCAATTACATTACATTTGACTCAAGAAGGGGAAAAATGTATATTGGACCTGAACTACAAAACAGACTGACTCAATCTTAGGCTGGCTTAAATTGCATTTGATCTTTTATACCTGAGATGTTAGCCAATCAAAATAGAACACAAAAATGTTTATTGTCATCGAAATTATTCTCCTTAAATCCAGATTTGTAATAATGTCCCCCTTTTTGATGATGGAAAATATTTTTTCAGTAGTTTCAAATAAAGTAGATAGGAGTAATCAACGCACAAACGAGAGAAGATTTGTCATTACAAATTTTACTAATCATTAACAAATAGTGACACTATATACAACAAAAGTAATTATTGACAAACAGCGACACTAAATACAACAAAAGAAACAACAACAACAAAAGAAACTACTAGTAACTTAAAAAATAACTCCCCCTTTTGACATCACAAAAAGGATGAAGAAAAAGCAAAACAAAACAAACTAGAAACATCATAAAATAGAAAACTAATAGAGAGGTGGATCCTGATCAGAAGATTACGGATCCCAAAAACACACAAAGAAAAGAAAAAAAACAAATCAAAATAAAGAAAAATAGAAACGAGAAAATAACATTAAAAATAACAATTTTTTTTAGTCGATCAGCTCCAGTGAAATAGAATTTTCCCTGGTTTTCAATTCAAAAGACAATAAGAAGAAAATCGACCACACTGAAATCCAGAAAAAGTTAGAAAATTAACTTTCGTAACTTCTACCTCGGACACCTTACAAGTTCAAATTCCTTTTAAACAAAAGTCTAATTCGGAAAAAAAGAAATTAGATTCGAAAAGAGATCCTTTCAAGCCTCGTTCCAAAAAAATATCTGATAAAATAGTGTTGCAAAGTAAGGAATCAGAAAACATAATTTTCAATCTCAAGCTTTTGAAAATATTAAGTAGCGTATGGATTTTTCTAAGACATTTAACGATTTGAAATGGAAGAAAGCTTATTTCTTTGTGGGCTCATTTTGTGCCTCTTTTTCAATTTATTTGGCACACTTTGTGCATCTTTTAATTTTTGATACACTTTGTGTATCTTTCTAATTTGTGGCGATATTGTGCATCTTTTCAGCTTTGGGCTCATTTGTGCCTCTTTTTATTTTGGCGCCCTTTGCGCAACTTTTATAAACTTGCTTCCTTTCATAATTGTTAAAGAATCTCAGTTATGAAATTACCTTCCAGACATAAGAGAAGACAAAACTCACTCTCTACAATAAGGAGGAGTAATTCACAAAACAAAACCATATATCATATGATAAGTGCAATCACCTGATTAAGAAAAATATAATAATGATTCAAAACTTTAAAAACATTATTCATATGAGGTAGATTACTATAGGAAGATAAAATAGATCTCTATTTCAAACCAACTTTTTAATTTTGAAGAAGATTTTTATCTAAAAGAAATAATACACCATTAAAGGAGTTAGAAGAAGAGAAACAATCATCAACATTTCTTCCCTTTAACAGATCCAGAGGAGTCAATCACTGCTTACAAGCTTTCAAACAAAATAAAGGTAAAACTCTCAGTCAAAAATCTAATTTATCAGTAGTAGTGAGCAGTGATCTGATTCAGACGAAACAGCAGTAAACTAAGAACAAGCAGGAAATCGCATCAAACTAAATACTCAAATCAGGAAAAATAATAATAAACAGGAAAAATAACTAGGAAATAGATAATCAAATAAAGAGAAAATCAGAAGAGAATAAAAAATAATAGGAAATAGATAATCAAATAAAAAAACTAACAGAAACAAAATGAAAAATAGAAAACTCAGAAATCATCAGTCATCAGAATCATGCATTAATATCAATCACACCCAATCTGGTCCTCAAAATACTGAATGAGTCAAAAGGCAGTGGTTTAGTAAAGATGTCAGCCGGTTGTTTTTCAGTTACTACATGGTGTAGCTCAATGTCCCCTTTTATAACATGGTCCCTAATGAAGTGATGCCTTATGTCAATGTGTTTGGTTCTTGAATGTTGGATAGGATTCTTGGAGATGCAGATGGCACTAGTGTTATGACATAGAGTTAAAATTGTGCCAACAGGTAATCCTAAGTCCAAAACTTATTGCTTCAACCAAAGGACTTTGGCCACATAACTTCCTAAGGCAATATACTCAGCTTCAGCAGTGAAAAGTGCAACTGAGTTCTATTTTCTACTGGACTAGGAGACTAAAGACTGTCCTATAAATTTGTAAGTTTCAAAAGTGCTCTTTCTATCTACCCTATATCATACAAAATCAGAATCAGAATATCCAATAATCTCAAAAGAGGTGTTGTGCCTAGGATACCAGATTCCTAGGTTTGGGGTCCCTAAGAGATATCTAAGGATTCTCTTAACTATAGTTAGGTGGGATTCCTTAGGATCAGCTTGAAATCTAGCACAAAGATAAATACTAAACATAATATCAGGTCGGCTAGCAGTCAGGTAAAGCAGTGATCCAATTATTCCTCTAAACTTCTTCTGATCAATAGATTTTCCATTTGAATCTTTATCTAATTGAATAATGGAACTCATGGGAGTATTGATTGGCTTAGCTTTGTCCATTTCATATTTCTTCAAGATTTCCTTAGTGTATTTTGATTGATTCAGAAAGGTTCCATCATCCATTTGCCTTATGTTAAACCCCAAAAAGTAGGATAATTCTCCCATCATACTTATCTCAAACTCCTTACTCATTATCTTAGAAAAATCATCACATAAATTTTTATCAGAAGATCTAAAAAGTATATCATCAATATAGATCTGGACAATGAGTAGATCATCTCCTACTTTTCTAAGAAAAAGGGTGGTGTCTACACTCCCCTTATTAAACGCCCTTTCTAATAGGAATGTGCTAAGCCTCTCATACCAGGCTCTAGGTGCCTGTTGCAATCCATATAAGGCCTTTTTTAATTTGTTAACATGATTAGGATATTGGGAACTCTCAAAACCTGGGGGTTGCTCTACAAAGACATCTTCCTTTATTACCCCATTCAAAATGGCACTCTTGACATCCATTTGAAAGAGCTTAAATCCCTTATAACAAGCAAAGGCTAGTAGCACTCTAATGGCTTCCAATCTAGCTACAGGGGCAAAGGTCTCCTCAAAATCAATCCCTTCTATTTGAATGCACCCCTTGGCCACCAATCTTACCTTCTTTCTAACCACCACACCAGAATCATTCATCTTATTCTTAAAGACCCATTTGGTTCCCATTATACTTTGATTCTTAAGACTTTCTATTAACTCCCAAACATTGTTCCTTATAAATTGATTCAATTCCTACTGCATAGCTAAGATCCAAAATTCATTAAAAAGGGCTTGATTGATGTTGGTGGGTTTAGACATTGAGATAAAGCTAGACTAGTTTACTTCCTTCCTAAGTCTATGCCTAGTTCTAACACCTTCAAAAGGGTCTCCTAAGATCAGTTCTTTAGGATGACTCGAAGAATATCTCTAATCTCTAGGCAAAGTATTTTGAGGTTCTACCCTTTCCTCCAGATTTGTATTTTCTACTCCTTGGGTAATCTCTCTTACTACATCAGTGTTTTGAGGCTCTACCCTTCTCTCCAGATTTATAGTTTCTACTCCTTGGGTAATCTTTTCTAAATCATCTTCCTCCTTAGCTCTAGATTTCTTAGGATCAGATTCATCAAACACTATATGAGTAGTCTCCTCCACCACCAAAGTCCTCTTATTGAACACCCTAAAGGATTTCCCCACACTAGAATAGCCTAAGAACACTCCTTTATCAGATTTGGGGTCAAATTTTCCTAAGGATGATTTCCCATTATTTAGAATGAAAACCTTACATCCAAAGATATGGAGGTGGGACAAGTTTGGAGTTCTACCCTTAATGATCTCATAAGGTGTCTTATTCAGATTGGATCTAACATTCACCCTATTCAGCACATAATAGGCAGTGTTCATCGCTTCAGCCCAAAAGTATTTTAAAAGTGAATACTCAATAAGCATGGCTCTAGCGGCTTCCGCTAAGGTTCTGTTCTTTCTTTCAGCTACCCCGTTCTACTGAGGGGTCCTAGGAGCTAAAAAGTTATGGCTAATCCCTTGATCTTCACAGAAGGTTCTGAATTTTTCATTTTCAAACTCCCCACCATGTTAATTATGGATGGTCACAATCTCACAGCTTAACTTCTTTTAAATCTAAGTGGAGAAAGATTTAAATTCATCAAATAACTCAGATTTATGTGACAGAAATTTAATCCAAGTGAACCTCGAGAAATCATCAACAATCACAAATTCATAGACTTTCCCCCTAAGCTGGCAGTGCTAATGGGTCTAAACAAATCTATATGAAGGACTTTTAAAGGTCTAGAGGTGTTGATGTCCTTAATTGAGTGGAAAGAGGAGTGAACTTGCTTCCCTAATTGATAGGCATCACACAGGTGGTTCTTAGTGAACTTAAGTTTGGGGACACCTCTAACTAAATATTTTTGGGTGACTCTTCTAAGGGTTTTTATACTGGCATGACATAATCTCCTATGCCACACCCAAGACTCATCAATAGCAGTTTTTAAGCAAATAACAACATCAGCTTTAAAGCAAGTTAAATCCAGTATGTAGACATTATTGACCCTTTTTCCCTGTAAAATAATTTTGTCATTTAAGCTTATAATGTAGCAAGTAGGCAGGAACTTTATGTTGAAGCCTTTATAACATAGCTGGCTGATGTTGAGCAGAATGTGTTTCAATCCATCTACAAGCAAAACATTATTAGTAATGAAATTTTGTGAATCACCAATTATACCTGCTCCTATCGCCCTCCTGGTGGTATTGTCTCTATGTGTAACCTTGCCTCCAGCTCTGGTCTCCAGCGAAATGAACTAATTTACATCTCCAGTCATATGTCTTGAACATCCATTATCCTGGTACCACATGCTCTCATGAGGCCTTTTATGAGAGCACTCCTATAAAATCAACAAATGTCAGATTTAGGAACCCAAACAGGTTTGGATTTTTCTTATGAAAAGAAGAATGCATTGCATATGTGCTGTGCTGTGAAACATGCAATTTGGGTCTCCACACCCAATGTGTGCTATGGTGAATAGTGCAGGTGTGAGAGATATGTCCAGCATGCCACAAGAAAAATATCTAATGTAAGGAAAAGGGTTAACTAATTTACATGGGTGATAGTACCTCTTCCTAGGTTTGAATGAAACATACTTTGATGATTTTGAATTAGATTCTTCAAATGGTGGAGGTGCATAAAATTGTGCAAAAGTAGGAGGTGTTTCATTTTTCTCAAAAGCACTAATTTTTACACTTAGAAATTCATTTTCTTTCTTGAGACTTATAATTTCAAATTTCAAATAATATTCACTACTAACCAAATCAGATGCATGAGTGTTTAATTCCTTAACTGCAACTTCTAATTCAACATACGATGCTTTTAAAAAATTATGCTCAATAATTAACTTAGAATACTTTTTATTTAACTCATCAAATTCATCTAGTAATGACATGTGATTGCTATCAAGTGATCTTTAACCAACACATCATGCTCTTTTTGCAAAGTCAAGAAATCCAATTTCAGGATGGCATGGGTTTTCTTAAGTTTCCTATACGATGAACTAATTTTCTTAGAAACATCTAGTAATTGATCAAAGGTTAGATCACATACCTCTTCTTGCTCAGACTGACCAGGATGATCATCCTCCATCAGACACAAGTTCATAGTCTCCTCTTCAGCTTCAATCTCAAAGGAGTCAGATACAGAATCTGCCCAGAATGCCTTTTGAGTCCGCTTCTTGTCCTTCTTGAACTTGGGTTTCTCCTCACCCTTCTCCTTGCTTGGGTGAGCCTTAAGTGTAGGACAATCAGCCTTTAAATATCTAGCTTCCTGCATTCAAAACAAACTGTATCAGAAGAACCTTTAAAATTTTTGCTACTCTTACCTTTGTTCCACTTCTGAAAGTTCTTGTGTTTCTTCCTTAGAAAAATTTTGAATTGCCTAGTGATTAAGGCAACATCATCGCTATCAGACCCAGAAGAATCAGTGTCAGTATCATTGGCCTTCAGCACCAAAATTTTCTCTTTCTTTTTCTCACCTACATCAAGCTATCTTTGGTTCACCCCTTGCTCGTAAGCAATGAGTGATCCAAGTAAGTTATCAGTAGAATAAGCATTCAAATCTTTGGATTCACTAATTACAGTTATCTTGGCATCATAGGAAGAAGGCAAACATCTCAAAGTCTTGTTAGCTTTCTCATAATTAGTAAGCTCTCTTCTAAGGCATGCAGGGAGGTCACAATTTGAGTAAACCTAGTATATATTTTAGAAATTGATTCACTAGGTTTCATGTGAAAGAGTTCATAGTCATGAAGCAATAAGTTTAACCCATATTGCTTAACTTTAGATGTACCTTCATATGTAATGCATAATCTATCCCATATTTCTTTGCCAATAGTGCAGGCGGAAACACGCATGTAATCATCAAATTTTAAACCACAGAAAAAATAGTTCAAATATTTTGCATTCAGTTGCGCTAAATCACGATCATCAAATATCCATTCAGTAAATGGCAGTTCAGTTTTAACATTATTAATAAGTCTAAAAGGTGCTTCATAGCCATGTTTAACAAGCATCCACATGTGATAATCTATAGTTTAAAGAAAAGTGGACATGCAAGTTTTCCAAAAATTAAAAGGTATGTTATCAAACAACGGTGGTCGTGTAATTGAATAACCTTCAGTAGTATTATAATTACCAAAGTTAGCCATGGATCAAAATTTAAAAGTTTATAAACTTAATTTTTGAATCCCTCTCTAATACCACTTGATAGTTCGTTAGGGATGTTAAGCCCTTATGAACTAGTCCTAGGCTAACCAAGAGGGGGGGTGAATTAGTAGTTATAAAATTTTGTGAGCAAACAACGATTTAGAAAATCTTTTTGAATGTTTTAAAATGTTTACAGTTACGTAATGATGTGCAGATGTTCAATGATAATAGAATAATAATCACAATCACATAATCATCAACAAAAAAATAAGTGCGGAAAATAATCAAAAAGAACACACAAGATTTTATAGTGGTTTAGTCAACTTGACCTACGTCCACTCCACGGAGCCTCCCCTCCAGGTATTGCACTAACACTAAGTGACTCTCCTTTTGCTCCCATAGCAAGGCAGAGAAGCCTGTACGAAAACTCCTTTCCACCAACACGGTGAGGCAAAGAACCTGAACTCCTTTTGCTTCCACCTGAAGCAGGCAGAGAACCTAGACTCCTTTCGCTTCCTCCTAAAGCAGCCAGAGAACCTGGACTCCTATCACTTCCTCCTGAAGCAAGTAGGGAACCCAGATCTTCTTGCAGACGATCCTACCATAGAGACACCAATAAGACAAGAGACGACGACCAGAGAAGATGACTCAGATCCTTGCTTGGAGCAACCTTTATGAACACCTTACAAACTCCGCCTTATAAGATCCTCTCTCTCTCTCTCTCCCAAGCTGTCTCTCTCTCTCAAGGTTCTCTCTGGTAAGGAAAGTGGCAAAAGATTTTTCTCATTGGAAGAAAAAGATCTTAAATAGTAGGGCTCAAAAATTGCCCTAAATTTTAACTGGTCGAGGATTATCCTGTATGATCAGTACAAAATCACACATATCAGCCTGGACGATCTAGTTTCTTTGGATGATTAGAAGACAAAAATTGTCATATCATCTGGGACGATCCTGCGATCATTCGGGATGATTAGTTCAACTCAAAAAAATCATCCTACACATTATTCAGATCGTCCACGGCAACTGATGCTGGATGATAAAAAATAACTTGATCGACTGGGATGATATCACGATCGTCCCGTATGATTAGTACAAAAATGACCAAAATTGTCCTGCATATTATTTAGATCGTCCAAGTGAAATGCTCTGGACGGTCGGGAATTCTAATTGATCGTCCAGGATGATATGATCGAATCTATAAAACCTTAATTGCTTTTCTTAATCACCAGACTAATTTAGGCATGATTGTAAATGATCGTCAAGGATGATATACGTATCATCTAGGACGATTAGACCAAATCTCAAAAAATAAAAACTTGCCTAACTTAATCTAGCAGCTAAGAATTTTTAATTTGAGCACATCGTCCTATATGATGGGTCTATCGTCTAATACGATCTGCTTAATCAAACTGACTTAACATGTTCGCCCTAATTAGGGGTTCTGTTTTCACTAGATCGTCTAGGATGATGTGAATAAAATTTAAAATAGAAACTCTAACTCATTAAACTCTCCCCCTGAGTGTGTGTGTGCAAGGTTACTTATATAGGGGATCAATTACATTACATTTGACTCAAGAAGGGGAAAAATGTATATTGGACCTAAACTACAAAACAGACTGACTTGATCTTGGGCTGGCTTGAATTGCATTTTATCTTTTATACCTGAGATGTTAGCCAATCAAATTAGAACACAGAAATATTTGTTATCATCAAAGTTATTCTCCTTAAATCCAGATTTGCAACACCTGCTCCTACTACTAACATAATTAAAGTAACATCATTATCTCTTCCAGTGGCAAGGTCAATCAGGACTCCCCCATTCACTAACAGTCTTAGGGAGTTGAAGCCCATTCCAAACTGGATCTTCTTGCTTTATATTAGTTCCTCAATGTATAAATCACTGTCAACTGAGAAAAGGAGTTTTCCAGCCATTGATTTGAAGTTGATTTTCTGTAATTTGAGAAAAGAATTTGAATTAGAAATTTTGAAATTAAATTTTGAAAATCATAACGACCTTATATTTTATCACATATGCTAATCTATAGGAATTATAACCCAACATATGTCAATAAAATACAAAAATTAATTATGATATGGAGAAGATTTTAAAAATTTTACTGCGTATGCTAAACAATAAGGAAGTGTTGTAGGATAGCACATGATAGTGTCGATTCATAACAAAATTTTGAAAAGACTTTGACTTTGGAGGTTGATGAATTTTCTCTAGATTTTGAAATACAACCGGTTGAATTTTCACTCAACCTGAAAGATTATAAAATTAGGAAGAAAACCCAACAAAATTGTTTGCTTGACTACTCCATGCCACTGACTGATTTAGATGTGGGATGTCAAAGCTAGAAATTTGAAGGATTGAATATTTTGAAGGGAAGATCGATAGAACCCCTCATAAATTTAGAACTTAACATACTGAGGTGAACTCAATGATATAAGTACATAAGATTGATAGGGAGATTTTAAGGGTTTCACTTGACACTATCGCTCCACTTGTAGACCTGGGGGAAGAAGGTCAAAATTAGATTTTTGGATGAAGGTTTCACCTCTCTTTTCATTTGAATTTTAGTTGTTGGCCAAGCTCTCCCAAGGAATAAATGGGTAGAGATGCCAACAGAAGGAAAGGTAGTTAAGACCACTGATGTGATAGAATTTTGCCATTACTAAAGATGGAAAGAGAGATCTAGTCCAACTAGGCGTGCTATTTTTTTGTTTGGGGTTAGAAAGAGGTTTTTTGATAAATCTAGTTTTCTTTGGAAATTTTAATTTAGGATTTTAGTCTCGAAATTGAACACATCATTATGAATGATATGTCACCTCAGGAGGTGAAGATATCATTCTTTAATGAGTTCAAATAATGAAACTAAAAATTCCATCTAGCCTAAAGTAGTCAAATTCAAGGAACGATAACCTATATCCCCGAAGGGATAAAATGGTGTTCTATCAAGCATTTAACTATAATAGTTTTGATGGGAGGTCATTAATTTCATATTTAGGAGTATGATAACAAAGGATATATCCTCCCAAGGGAAGAAAATATCGCCTGTTATCAATTATCCGAGTACGACGATAATGATCATTATTGATTTAATTTTCCCAAAAAAGATTAATTGAGTTTTGAAAAGAAATTGATTTCTTTGAAAGTTGATGTAGGTTCTAAATCTCTTATGAGTATAAGCCCTCGTAGTTAATTATATCATTGGGGAGTTGAATTCTCTATGAATACTCTCGATTAAAATAACAACAATAATTCTGTTTAGGGGATTTCAAGGAGTGGATATCAAAGGAGGGTGAAACTGGAATTTTAGATAGGATTGGATCAAATTAGAGCACTTATTTTTGGAGTCAATGAAAGAGGGGTAGGGGATACTTTAGGATTCTAAAATAATTCAGAAGTTCCCCGACCTAGTCTTAGCGTTGGGCTTTAAATTTTAGATAAAAAGAGCCTTTAATTTCAGTTAAATAATTTATTTGAAATTTGGGATTACATTCTCGAAAGTTGGGGTCTTATAATTCAAACTCTATCCTAGATCATAAATCTAAATTTGGACACTAGACCATAGTAGTCTGAACCTAGCTAATGTAGTGCAAAATCTAGACTTATCCTGGCCTAGATTGGGGAGCCAGCTAACCACCTAGTCGATTTAAAATCCATGAGTCCGGTCATTTTGATAGAGGGGTAAGGACATTGTAATTAAGGTTTTTGAGAATTGGGATAAACATCTAGAGCTTGTCTTAATTGGTCCCTTGACTTATGTTGGGTGTAAATGCTAAAGAGAAATGCAATTTAAGTTTTAGACACTTTTTTATTAGTTTTTAATGTAATACATGCTCATCGACTTGATTAAATATATAAAATGGAATGAAGAAGTTTTAAAAAAGGCATTAAATAGTTTTATCCTAGAGATTACATAGATTTTCCTTGACAGATCTGTACCCTCATAGGCCAAGTGTTCTGCCAGAACCCACTGGTGGGGAGGTGCCTAACAAAGGAAAGAAGATGCATCAATATGTTATGCGAACTCTTGGTGGTCCCGGGCTTACTTTTTATATCATTAGAATTTATATATTATCTTAAATATTTTATTGAAATTTGAATAAAAAAATTTTAATGTACCCTCAAGAGCCTCTATGTATCTAGGCTAAAATAAAATCGACACACAAGCACACAAAAAATTAAGAAAATTAGGCAAGATCCTATACGCAGGAAGAATACATCAAACATCAATAAATAAAATTGATTTCTTAAATTAATATCAATAGGCAAGTACCCCATTTATTACAAACTAGGATAATATAAATTAAAAGTGGCCGAGCAGCACTAACAATAACCCAGATTCTAATTCTAGTATAGACGCAAGTGACTTTGAATGAGATATTCTTTTGTCTTTAGTTCTTCATCCTTCTCCTCTTCAGGCTCCTTGCATTTGTCTTAGATGGATACCAAAATGGGAATGGAAACTCTACCCTCGAAGGGGAGGTTATTCTTCCCACTTTGGGTAATGGAGTGATCCAAAATTGAGCTTCCAAATGGAAAAGGACTATCCCCTTGAGGGGTATACTATCCTCTTTAGAATTCAATCTTTGGTCTAAGTGTCCCAAACTCAAAGACACTTTCACAACTCTTAACATTGAATGAATTATATTGATATAAAATAAAAATTCTAGACTCTCCTGTAGACTTATCCTAAGCATTTAATAATCAAATTAGTTCCCAAGCAGTTATATATTTATATAAAAAAGTAAACACACTTGGCCATTTTTTTTTTATTTGGGGGCAAAGCAACTGAAGTACCTGTAGAAGTTATATTTATTATTTATTTAGCCCCCTTTATTGCCCTATATGAGTGTGGCCACCTATAGAAAACTCAATGAACATTCAGATCGTTCCTAACCTAAGGGTAATCTAATCGCCCATTACATCAATTCATAGAGTATAGAAGAAGTTAACAAACACATCAATCAACTTCAACTACAACATGAAATGAAAACACAAAAAATTCAGCACACAATAATAAAGTAAACATCGGCCTAGCCTCGACTAGAGTTGGTTGTCCTAACAAATCATCTAAAGTGTCTGTAAAAGGTTGAGTTGCTGGGTAGGTCCTGAACTAGGTTACTCCTTGAGATTGTTAAATATTTGAGTTTGTTAAAGGTTAAAGGTGAGATTTATGTTTAAGTTTAAATATTAATGTCTTAAAGCTTAATTAATAATATGTTTTAATTATTAAATAATTACTACCTTTGTTGCTCACCGAGGCCATGAACTTTATTTCACCTTTCTTGGGGTTAAGTTAGTAGCCTCGTAGACCTGAGTTACCTAGTAGTAATTGGGGTTAATTAAGTAGATGCAGTTGGTTAGAAATTAAGGGTTGATTAATCTTAATTAATTTGATTAATTACTAATTTTAAAAGTTAGATTAGTTCATATTTTTCATCAACAGGTTCGTGGCATTGTGCCACCAGGCTCGAGGAACCAGGCCTCCTTAGGACACGTAGCCCCGTAGCCCAGAGTAGTCCATCCTAAAAACTTCATCTTTAGAGTGGTTGTTGTGTTTTAAAATATTGGTTAAGTGATTTTATTAATCAAATTAGAGTTTTCTAGAATTTTAAATGAATTATTAGATTTTTTAAGAATTATTGGAATTATTTAATAGCATTAATTAAGGGTCCAAAAGTTGATATTTGACTTTGACTTAATTCTGGATGTTTGATATTTTTATAAAATATTAGACCTTAAATTCAATTGAATGACACTAATTTTGGTCTATTTAAAATTTTCTATAATTACTTATGATTTTTTAAACTTTGGCCACTTAATTGAATTTTTTAAAATATTTAATTAGGAAGGTTTTGATGATTTTGATCCAAATCAGTCCTAAACTCCATTGAATCACCCCTAAAGGTAAGGAATAACCCAAGAAGACGTTTCCTAGTGTTTAAAATGTTTTTGTTATTTTTAATTAATTTTAATTAATTAATGTAATTAATTATCAATTTTCATTAGAAATTTAATTAAAGTTAAATTGGAGGTTCAGTAAAGAGGATTTTATTTTTCTTCGGTAGAGGACTAAGTTCTGGTCAGTTTGACGTATTGTTTGGATTTTTTGGATTAAAATTTGATTTATTTTGATTTTTTAAATTTTTGGTTCTTTAAAGGGGCTAAAATTTTACATATTTAATTTTCTGTCATAATGAGCTCCAAATCCAGTAAAATTTAAACCTATTGTAGAAAATGTCACTATGTTTGTTGTGATCAAGTTTTACCTCTATTGGGAATGTGTACAATCCCCTAGAAATTTTCTAAGTTTTTAGACATGCCCTTAATTATTTTCCCTATGTATAACTAAGGTTCAATTGGGCTTGAAATTTTGTGTAGCTAACCCTGGGATATATGAAATCACACCACAAAGTATGTAGCCTAATTCTAAAGATTTCTAGAGTTATGAATTTTTAAAGTTTTGGGTCCAAAATGGACCCATTACTTTGAAAATTTACATCACAGTAATCGATTAAGTATCTGGCCCTAAGAAAATCAAAAAATATGCCCAAGATACCCAATAACTTTTCACCAAAATTTGGACCTTATTTGACCAGTGGATTGTGAGAAAATCACAAAAAACTAATTTTAAACAACCTTAATATCTCACAGTACAATGATCAAATCAAGTCAATTTTAATTTTAATAAAT
This sequence comes from Dendrobium chrysotoxum, assembly GCA_019925795.1. Taxonomy (NCBI): domain Eukaryota; kingdom Viridiplantae; phylum Streptophyta; class Magnoliopsida; order Asparagales; family Orchidaceae; genus Dendrobium; species Dendrobium chrysotoxum. The sequence goes on along the minus strand of CM034300.1, from coordinate 36,045,155 downwards.
ACTACATTAAATTCCCTTTTAAATGACACCAAGAATGTCCAATTTGGTGAAACATTCAATTTACTATGAATATTTGGAGTTTCTGAGCATTTAATTAAAATTTTTAGTCAATTTTTAATTTCAAATGGCGGCTTACCATCCTTGCTTTTGATATGTGTCCAGGACACATGGCCCGTCGAAACTGTAGATGCAGTTTCAACTTAACCACATCAGTATGGGTTTTCTGCATTCCAATTGGATCAGTGACAAATGGCTGAACGTGATGCCGCCACATCGCCCCCTTAATTCTGAGCCGGAACCCACATTCGAGTCTTGAGGTCGCAAGCGCACTGTTTTGATCTGAACCATATGATCAAATGATCGGATGACTCAGATTGAAGGCCCTTTCTTAGTTCAAAATTAACTAAAACTTTGATTTCTCAAAACTTGAAAAATACTCAGCCAAATCTTATGAAATTTTAAATGTTGAGGGCAACATAATCTTGCAATGCCTGGAGTTTGGAGGCTCCATGCATTATAGATTTTCTGTAGTTTCAAAGTGAAATTCTACCTAAAAGTGAGAATATCTTACAATCGAGCAAGTGGACTTTTGAGATCTTGGACTCCTTTTGCTCCTGATGATGTACTCTACAATTTTACTGAAGACCCCAAGAACTTTTGATGGTTGGATTTAAAGTATTAAAGAGAGATGGGTTTCTCTCACTAGAATGGCCTCTCCTCACTAGAATAGTGATTTGAGGCCTATAAATGATAAGGGAAGGCTTGTAATGGACTTGGGAAGAGTTGGAGAGGATAGGAGGGCTCTAGGAAGGTTACAGGTTGCTGGAGTGAGAGCTTTGATTAAAATGAGTAGGTATTATGGGCATTAGGTCAAATTTGCCACACATAACCCCTTATTTTTAAATTGAATGGCTAGGATTTAATTAGGGATGCTTTGGATGGGTGACAAGTGTCCCCAAGGCAGCCTAAAACAAGGAGAAAGCTGGTGGATTGAGAGGGATTGGTCTTGGTCCATGGGAAGGGGGACCACCCCTTTTTCCCTCATTTGACTAAACAAGGCTTAAGCATGGTTTAGGTGGCTGATTTGGGGCCTCTTAGGAGAGGAAATGAGCCACTTTTCACCAGGTTTGAGCTAGATTTAGATGGGAGAATGGAATTTCCAAGGTGGCATGCTGATGTGGCCATATATTGAGCTTTTCCCTGAGTTCAAAGGGGTTGTTGACTTGTTGACCAATTGACCGGTCAATGATGATTGGGATGGGTCTTAAGAAGGTCAAGAGAACTGTAGGAAATCATCCCAAGAGGTTTGAGATCAAGGGGGTTGAATATTTGAATAAATGCATGAGATTGGAAAGGGTTTTAACCTCTCCAAATGGGTTGACCAAGTCAACCCAAGGGGAGTTTGACTTGGAAAGTTTTGGCCATGTCAAGGGTGTTCAATTGAATGATTTTCAATGGTTCATTTGATTTAATATAGGTTGGATGATTGAATTTGGTATGTGTGTAGGTTAAGGGTTGATTTGCTCAACCTGATCAAACCATGTGTTGAGTTTGGATCAAATAGGATCAAATGAATGTTTTAAGATCAATGGAGGTGATCCCATGCATTGGTAAGGTTATTTGGATTAAGATGGACATTTGAAACCTTTAAGGGGCATTTTGGTCAACCTTGGTTGACTTGATCAACCTGTTCAAACCAAGTCTTAATTTTGGGTCCAGTGGATCTCAAATATCATTTGGGATTTATTGGAAGAGATTTCAAAGGTCAAAAAGATTGAACTATGTTGAGTTTTGGCCAAAAGTCCAGAAATCCCTTTAAAGAACATTTTGATCATTTTAACCTCCAATCAACTCTGGGTCAAATTGGGTCCAAAAAAATACAGGTTTTTTATCAATAGGTCATAATAGAGGTGATCAAAGTGGTTAGAGAGTTTGGAGGGAGTTCCAAAGTTAAATTCTATGAGGTGACAAGTCCAGTGACATGGGCCTTAAATATTTAAGGTTTTGAAGCCTTTGGTAATAAATCTAGTTTTCGAGGCTAGGATTGTTAGAATTAGCTTAAATTTTGAGAGTTGACCCTAGAGACATGCCTAATCAATATGTAATTGATAGATCATGGATCAGAGGTCATTTGATTGAATTTACATGTGATAGAATAAAATTTACCTATAAAGGGATTCAAGACTCATTCTTTTGGCTTTAGGCTTTGTATTTAGGAATTTGGGTTTGGATTGGATTTTGGACTTGGTTGATTGAGTTTGCGTTGTTGATACCAATCACAATCAAGTGAATAATTGGGAGTGATCTAAGTATGATTAATGTTTGATTGGTGGTTGACTTAGGATTTGGGATTGAGAATTCAGTTAGGATTTGGATGGAATTTTATCAGGGACCTGGGTTGAAATTTGAATGAGATTTAAATGACTTATAGTTGGAGAATTATCATCCCTTAGATCATCATAGGGAGAAATTTATTGGTCCTCATGACCTCATACAAAAATGAGGACAATACTAAAATGAAGTGATGACCCTTCAAAGGAGGGTCAATCAGCCTGACAATGTTCGTGCCCCAACTCTTGAAGATCCACAAAACTATCATGGGATGCAACACATTAGGCGACTGATGTAAGACCACACCATCTACTTGGCATTGATGATAACATTTTACAACATTCATACAATCGTCAATCATTGTAGGCCAGTAGTATCCAAGTCTCTTGATTTTCATTTTCATTTTTAGACCTGATTGATGAGCACTGCATAGTCCAAAATGGACCTCATTTACGATCTTCAAGGCCTCTCATTTATCTAAGCAAAGTAGCCACATCGGATCAAATTATCGATGGTATAATGTATTATTCACAAGTGCATATGATAAGGCATGCTTTTTGATTTGATTGGTAAGAGATTTGTCTCGAGGAAGTTTGCTTTCTTGGAGGTAGTCAACGAATGGTTATCCCCAATCACCTTCTTCATCGATTATTGAGAGGGAAAAAGGACCTGCGAAGACTGCTTGTTGATGTGCTCCAAGTCTGCACGAGATAAGACTTGATGACCTCGAATCTCTATAGGGATGAAGTCTTCATCTAGGCATGTGAATTCCTTTACGAGCTTTCCTAAGGCATTCACAGTATAATTTCTTCCATGGGGAATTCTGTACAAAGTTATGATAAGAATCTGCTTAATTAGATGACTGGTGTACTGGTGGTATTTGAGGAGTTTAGGATTTATAACCATATAGGTTCCTATAATCTGGTTAATCAACAGTTGAGAATCACTAAAGATTTTAATCTCTTTAATCTTCATCAGGATTGTAAGTTTCAGACCAGTTATCAGAGCTTCGTACTCATCCTCATTGTATGTATAAGGCTTTGATGAGTGGTAGAATAAAGGCATCAATCCCTTCTCCAGCATTATAGAAATCAGTACAATTCCAGGTTTTTTGGGGATTGTAGATTTTTTTATTTTGCCCCATTGAGAGGATGCCGCACCATCAAAATATAGTTCCCAGACATGATCATCGAATTCTTTTAAACTCATGATTTATTCATGAGGTAAATCATCATTTAAAGGAGAATCCACCAGCAACAAATGCGCTGCATGAAATTTAGTAATGGCCTATCTTTTTATAGCATGTAGGGGAATGAAAGTGATCTCAAATTGAAGTAATATCATAGACCACCATACCAGATGTCCTGGAAATGTAGGATGAGTCATAAGATATTGTAAGAGGTTGACTCTAGAAATCAATCTTACTTGATGAGAGAGCATGTAATGTCTTAGTTTCTAGGCCACAAAAAGTAAAGTAAGATAATGCTTCTCGATTAAAGGGTACCTGATTTCCATAAGGAGAAGTCTCTAGCTCAGGTAATAGATATCATTCTCTTTCCCCTCATCAATGACTTAGTTAGAAGGGTGCCAAGTGATTCGTCGAGGGCAGTGATGTAAAGGATCAAAGGTTTCCCTGAAACAGAAGCTGCCAACATTAGTGGATTGGTAAGAACTCCTTGATGTTATCAAAAGCATTTTAACATTTCTCATCCCATATAAACTTAGTGTCCTTTTTAGCTAGGATAGAAGATTTGACATCTTCTTGAAAGATTAGATATGAACCTCCATATATACGCCAATCTACCTTGAAGAGACCTTAGTTGAGTAAGGCTCTTAGGTGGTGGCATATTTAAGATGGCTTTGATTTTTGCAGGATCAATTTCAATTATGTGGTGCCTCACTACCAAGCCTAAAAATTTTCTTGAGGTGACGTTGAGAGCACACTTTAAAAGATTCATTTTGATGTCGGAGTGGTGCAACTGCTCGAAAATGACTCTTAAGTCATATAGGTTTTTGACTTTGCTTTTAACAACTAAATCATTAATATAGCACTCAACTTGATTGTGGATTAAGTCATCAAAGATGTGAGTCATGGCCCACTGGTAGGATGCACTAGCATTCTTAAGGGTATTTTTTTTTTTTTTGAAGAAATGCAAATTGCATTAAAAGCAAGAAAAAAAACCTAATACAAAACTAGAAAGGAAAAAACAACTACAAGTTCCCAATCCAAACAAAGGAATAGAAACCTTATTGGAAAACTATTTGACAGAATGAAACCATCATAATGAAACTGAGATCCACTATTTCTTACTTTAAACCACTGGGGTGATGGGGACACGAAATAATAAACAACCTAAAAGGTTAGTTAGTATCCCTGAATTCCCAGATTGAAAAAAAAAGTAAAGAATAGTAAGAATCCCAAATATCATTACTCTAATTCCATTATGCAAATAAAAATAAACACAAAAAATATAACAGCTATTTAAATAAATAATAATGACAGCACCAATCCCCACAAACCCTGCATCCTTCAGGCGAACATCCAACAAGCCTTGAATTCCTAAAAACAAACCAATAACCTTCATAGCCTTTGAATAACTAGCTCCCATGGAAGATCCAATCACTGCCATCCAAAAAACATCATAAACCGTGACAACCTTTCCACAAACCGCTTGAAAGAAAACAACTTCATCAACCATAGGCTTATACTTAGGAGAATTCCACTTCATCCCATCACCAGAACAAGAAAGACACCAAAAATCTTCCAAGAAATCACCATACAAATGCATACGAAAAACATAACACTTCCAACTCACAAAAATAGCACCAGTAACCTCCATGCCAGTACCATCCACAAAAAAGCCCATCGTAGGGATAAGCTCCCATTCCAAGCGAATAGGAAACCATCTAGGAACAAAATTACTTTCCTCCTTAACCAAACCATTAAAAAGAATCCATGAAGCTACAATAAGATTCAACTCCATTGAATTAACTGGAAACATCATCGTGCCACCAACAAATTCAACAACCATACTGACAATCACCTTCTCAACATCCTTGAAACTAATCCCCTTAAAAGAACCAACTCCATGCAATTGGAAAACTTCTGAACAACAATCTCTGCCTGAGCGAGCAACAATAGTTGAATGATTATCAACAAAACCATCAATTCTTCTACCAAAAACTAGAATACCTGTAGTAGCTAACCTACGACTAAGCTCATCCAAAGTCGAGGCACTACAAACACCAAAACCCATACCAAATAACCTGAACTGAAGTACCATCCAAGCCTTACCAGAAAAACTTCCAAAAGGATAACCATCACTATTAAGAATCATATTCCCTTCATTCCTAAAAAGCAATGACAATTGCCAAAAACATTCCACCCAAGAATCCTCACTGTGGACCAAGAACTCAATGTGAAAGAATTGCTTCACTAAAAAATAATCAACATAAACAAAATAACTACCACCAAATAAGAAGCAGTCCAAGAACATTTTTGGATACAAATGCAGAAAAATTGAGTCCGCAAAACCTCTGCCACACAAACCTACGTCAGCCACATCAGGCTAATAGACAATCACCGCCAAAACAGTGGTCCGCTCAACTCCGCAAGAAAGGATTCCAAAAAAGCTCTGTTCGCTCAAAATCCAGAACAAATGAAAAACATACAAGAAGGGATTAGATATCACCCCAGATGAATAGTCATACCAAGAACAAATGATAGACACTCCAAGTCGACAGAGAACCTTCGCCAAGCAAATCTCCGTCCAAAACAACCTCAGAAGGTTCGCTATGCTGAAATCACCTTCATCAAAAAATAAATCAGATTAAAACACAAAAGAAAAACCACACCAAGAAGATCCATCAGCCACTATAGACCGATGAAGAACCTTTGAACACCAATGCTTGACAAAAATCTCATTCAAACTATTTGCTCTACCAAAAACACCTTCATCCAAAAGTAAATTAAATCTTGATTCAGAAGAAGAGTTCCACCCAGGTCCTTCGTCGGCCACACCGGGCCGACGGACAACTTCCGATTGCTAACGCTCCACCAAAATTGCCAAAATCTTGGTCTGCTCCATCCCTCAAACTCCGTCCCTTAACTTTGCTCCTTTTTTAGTAAGCTTCATCTTATAACAGAAATTTTATATAGGAGTTCTGAATGGAGTGTTTCTCTCATCTTTTAGGGCCATCTTGATTTGATTATAACCATATGAGCCATTCATAAAGGAGAAAATAATGTGCAATGAGGCAATGTCCACCATAAACTCGAGTATGGGTAAAGGAAATTCATCCTTGGGACACCCTTTATTCAGATCACTATAATCGACATAAATCTGGATTTGATCATTCTTCTTTCGAACTACACGATGCTGGCTACCCAAGAGAGATAATGTTTCTCTAGAATAAGTCCGTCCTCAAATAATTTCTTAATTTCAAAAATGACTTATTACTCAATCTCTAAGAGCATGCATCAAAGATCAAGTAAAAACAGACACCCTAATTAGGGCGACCAAGTTAAGTGTGTCTGATTAAGCAGATTATCATGGATGATCCCTACATCGTGCGGGATGATATGCTCAAATTCAAAACTCTCAGCCGCTAGATCAAGTTAGGCAAGTTTTTATTTTAAGATATTTGGTCTGATCATCCTGGATGATACGTGTATCATCCTGGACGATCCAGTACAATCATGCTTAAATTAGTCAGGTAATTAAGGAAAGCAATTAATATTTAATTGATATGATCATATCGTCCGGGATGATCGCAAGATCGTCCGGGACGATCAGGATCGTCTAGTGTGTTTCAACTGTACGTCCAGAGCGGTCATCAGGATGATTTTGCCACTATTTGAACTAATCATATAGGACGATATATGTATCGTCCAGGACGATCAAGTCATTTTTCGGTCGTCCAGCACAAGTTTCTCTGGACGACCAGAGCGGTCTTCTGGACAAAATTCCTGGATTTTCACTAATCGTCCAGGACGATCGCAGAATCGTACGGGACGATCTGAATAATTTTTTTCTACTGATCATCCAGAAGAGCCAGATCATCTAGCCTGAAACAGCTGATTTTGAACTTATCGTACAGGACGATATTTAGATCGTCCTGGACGATTCTTGTCGACCAGTTGAGATTTAGGGTAATTTTAGAGCCCTCCTTTAAAAGATATTTTTCTTCGAACAAGAAAAATCTTTTGCCACTTTCCTTTCCAGAGAAACCCTAGAGAGAGAGTGTTTGGGAGAGATAAAGAGGATCTTGTGAGGGGGAGTTCATGAGGGGTTCATGAAGGTTGCTCCAAGCAAGGATCAGAGCCTTCTTCTCTGCTCGTCGTCTTTCATCGTGTTCGTGTTCTTTAGGAGAGAATCGTTCGCAAGAAAATCTGGGTTCTCTGCCCACTTCAGGAGGAAGCGAAACGAGTTCAGGTTCTCTGCCTGCTTCAGGAGGAAGCGAAACGAGTCCGAGGTTCTCTGCCTGCTTCAGAAGGAAGCGAAAGGAGGTCAGGTTCTCTGCCTCACCGTGTCGGTGAAAAGGAGTTTTTGTACAGGCTTCTCCGCCTTGCTGTGGGAGCAAAAGGAGAGACACTTTGGTTTAGTGCAATACCCTGAGGGGAGGCTCCGGGGAGTGGACGTAGGTCAAGTTGACCGAACCACTATAAAAATTTGGTGTGTTCTTTATAATTACTTTCTGCGCTTTAGTTTTTCTGTGATTATCTGCTTGGGTGAAATTTGTGTTTAATCTTTTTGTTTGAGTATTTACTTGTTTCAGCTGCATATTAAAGAAAAGTTTTTCACTGTTGCTCTCAAATTTTTAAATAACCAATTCACCCCCCCCCCCTCTTGGTTAGCCTCGGGACTAGTTCATCAGGGCTTAACATCCCTATCGAACTTTCATTCCCCTCCCTATACACATGAGACAAGGAGGCATTAATAAAGATTAGAAGCTGTTTAATATCCCTCACCAAGTAAAAAATGTTAGAATTGCAAACAGAATCATCCAGATTATTTAAGCATTGAATAGAGTAAGTAGAATCGACTTCAATACTAATGTTAGAGATATCCAAAGAAATGCATAATCTAATCTCATAGAGAATAGCCAAGAGCACAGCATAATTCACATCACAAGATTGTTAGGGACCCGTAAAAGCCATAACAATGTTACCATAACTGTCCCTAATAATCCCACCACAGCCAACAAATTGATGATTAATAATACCCTTCACATTCAGTTTATAAGTGTTAATAGGGGGGTTGATCCAATAAACAATTCTAGACCCAAAAGGAGGATGCTGATCACTATCCAACTTAATACCTAATTCAGAAGCCACAAAGTAATAATTCATAAAATTCTTATAAGAAAGGAGATTAACAGAGAAGAGTCTCATAACTTTGCCTTTCACATTATTGATAATCCTATGATGGTTCATACTGACACCATTAAAAAGAGAATTATTCCTCTCCAACCATAAATACCATAAAATGAGAGAAGGAATAACATTTTTAATGTGGCCCTTAGACTTAACAAACTAAAACTAAGAATAACATTAATACATAATTTAGCATTAAAGAAATTTAATTTGAAAATATAATCAAAATAAGTCCAAGTTTTAATAGCTAAAGGGCCAGAGAGAAAAACATGATGCATATTCTCCATATGATAGCAACATTGATATTTGGAAGGCAGAATAAAACCTCTATTAATTAAATTATTGTTAGTAGGAATGAACTTATGCATAATCCTCCATATGAAAATAACAATAGTGGAAGGAATGCTTTTGTGCCAAATCATAAAAAAAATAACAGAAGCATCATTTTTGGTTCTAAAAGCATGCCAGGCATCCTTTAATCTTCTTTTTTTTTTTAAAAAAGCAATAAGTTGCATTAATAACTAGCAAAAGCCATACAAACTACCAATACAAACTACCAACTAGTAGCATCGGATTCCTCCTTCAACAACCTAACAAAAGAAGGAGGAACCTTATTCAAACTATTATCTTCCCAAAGAAAAGAGCTAAAAATAGCAAAGTTAGCACATAAATCTGCTAACTTATTAGACTCCCTATCTATAAAATTCAAAATTCTTGATAAAAGAAAAGTCTCCCAAATCCTTGCCATCTCTCCTAACAGCATCCTGAAGAAACCTGATGATGTTCTTGTTGTCACCTTTAATAATAATACCTTTATAGCATAATATCGAATCTTTAACAACATCATTGATAGCTAGGATGGCAAGAAGCTCCAAACTGGAAGCGTCCCAATGAACACAAGCATGTCCAAAAGCCAGCAAAAATCTGCCCCTATGGTCTCGAAAAACTCCACCAATCCCTGAATTGTAAGAAGGTAATAATGATGCATCCACATTAACTTTGATCCAATTGGGTGGAGGAGCATGCCAATGATTAACCAACCGTTGCAACTCGGGCTCACGAGTTCTTATTTTGATGATAACAAATATTATGGTTCATCTCCTAGTATTGGAAATATATATTTGTTTATGTGTACTAACATTTTAGGAACAGCATGCATCAATCCAAGAAAGATTCAAGACTCAAGAATGAGTAGAATAGGCTTTGTTGTATTTCTCATTGATGTACTTTTTGATTTCTTGAGTCAAGTCCTGTAAGGGTGTATGCTTATTTGTGACTATGGTACACATACTCAGGGGGAGTGAGATCCTGTCAAAACTAGAAATTCAACTTTTAAATAAATCATACTGGATGATTTCTGATCGTCCAGGCTGATCTGTTCATTGAACTAATCGTCCTGGACGATCCAATATGATCTTAAAACCCTAGCCGCCATGATATTTAGGCAAGGATTTAAGAGTCAAAATTTATTCTAATCGTCCTGGACGATATGTATATCGTACTGGACGATTTATGCAAAATTTGTATTGATCGTCCTGGACTATCCCAGGATCGTACGGGACTATCAGGTCAAATTTTGCACATCGTCCAGGACGATCCTGCGATCGTCCGGGACGATTTTTGGCGGCAGAATTGAGTTTTTAGGTTTTTCTAAAGTTGTCTTTTGGAGCACATCGTCCTGGACGATCCTGCGATCGTCCTGGAAGATCTTTGGCGATAGAATTGAGTTTTTAGGATTTTTTGAACCGTCTTTTGGAGCACATCATCCTGGACGATCCGGCGATCATCCTGGATGATCTTTGCCGCTAGAACTAATTTGGAAGGGTTTTTGGAGCTCTTTATTTAAGATTTCTCAAGGCACTTGATAGGTGTCTTTGACAGCCATTGAGGCTTCGTTCTTTTGAAGAAAACTTGAAGAGAGAGCTTGAAAGGGAGAGAGGAAAGGGTGGAGTTTAAGAGGGAGAAGAGCCTGGGAAGGGGGATTCTCGAGGGAGTGTGAGGGGGTTCACACGGTTGCTCCGACAAGCTTGCACCTAAGTACCATCGGATTCAAGGGTCGTCTCGAGGGAGGTGTTGGGAAGAAGAAGATCTCTTGGGTATCAAAGGACCCGGCTACTCCGCCGCACCGGGGAAGGTGGAAGTGATTTTGTAAGGGCTTCTCCGCCTAGTTACGGGAGCTGAAGGAGAGACACTATTTGGATTAGTGCAATACTTGGAGGTTGCCTCCGAGGAGTGGACGTAGGTCAGGTTGGACTGAACCACTATAAATCTGGTGTGTTCTTTCTTATTATTTTTCTGCACTTTATTTTGTTGCGATTATCTGCTTGGGTGATATCTGTGATTGATCTTTTTATTGTTATTTTAATTCATTTCCGCTGCACGTTATAAAAAGATTTTTATTTTGTTTCAAATATCCAATTCACCCCCCTCTTGGTTAGCCTCGGGACTAGTTCACTAGGGCTTAACATCCCTATCAAACTTTCAAGTGGTATCAGAGTGGGATTCATAAAATCAAGTTTTTAAAAACTTTTGAATTTGATCCATGGCTAATTTTTGTAATCATAATATTGCGGAAGGTTATTCAATCACCCGGCCACCACTTTTTGAAAATACTACTTTTGATTTTTGGAAAATTCGCATGTCTACTTTCTTGCAATCTATTGATTATCACATGTGGCATATGATTCAAGTTGGTTATTCTATACCGTCACGTATTATAAATGAATTAAAGTTGATATTCCTTTTTCTAAATGGAGTAGATCATATCAGATCAATGCTCAATTGAATGCTAAATATTTGAATTATTTTTTCTGTGCTTTGAATTCTGATGATTATATGTTAATATCCACATGCACTTCTGGAAAAGAAATTTGGGATAAATTATGCACTACATATGAAGGTACTTATGAAATCAAGTAATCTAGGCTAAATATTTTAATGCATGATTATGAACTTTTTAGCATGAAACCTCATGAAACGTTCTTAGACATGTTTACTAGGTTTTCTCCAATTGTGACATCATTACATGCTTTAGGAAAAGAACTTTCAAATTTTGAAAAAGTTAATAAAATCCTACGTTCTCTACTTGCTAAATTTGATGCCAAAGTCATTACAATTTCTGAATCAAAAAATTTGAACGAATATTCTATTGATAATTTGATTGGCTCACTCATTGCCTACGAGCAAAGTTTGGGTCAATAACTTTTGGATGCAGATGAAACAATAGTGCTGAAAATTGAAGACATTGAAAAAAGCAACTCAGAAAGTGATGAAAGTGAAGAGTTAGCATCAACAACAAACAAATTGAAAAATCTACTAAAGTACAAACATCAACATCAAAAGTGGAACAAAGGTAAAAATGATAAGAATGTAAAGTTCTCTTCTGATGTTATCTGTTTTGGATGTTGGAAGCCTGGACATATGAAAAATCAGTGCCCGAACTTAAAAACCCTTCCTGAAAAGGAAAAGGGTAAAGCTAAGCAAATTATAATAAGGGCTGAAAATGCAAAACGAAAAATGTCCTGGGCAAATCTAGCTTCTGAATCATCTGATCAGGAGCAAGCTGATGTAAATTAATGTTCTTTTTGTGTGTTTATGTTTTTTGTTTTGTTTTTTTGTTACTATTATTTATTCATTATGTTTTCTGTGTTTTAGTATTTTTGTTTTTCCTTTTAAAATTTTTGATATTTTTTATTGTTCCTCTGATCAAGCACACACATAACACCTCTTGTTTTAAATCATTTTTTTAAGATCTTATTTTTTAAAAATGGAAAATTTACCTCCTGTACTTTCTAAATACTTTATTAGTTGTGGTTGATTTCTCTAAAATTAAGTAAAGGAAGAAAACTCATGATTTTATCTCTCTATCTCATTTCTTTGAATAAGGCTATCTTACTTTTGAGTCAAAATCTGTTTCAAATTATAAATTGTTTTTTGAAATTAAAACTTTTTTCATCTCCCAACATTTTGTCTATCTCATAGGAATCTTTTACAAATTATTGAACCAACTTCAAGATTATCTTATTCAGGTTGTTCGTCTTTATCATAAGAATAAGGTTTGTTGATTTTAAAGATTTAGAAAGGAGGCAATCAAAAGATGTGCAGTGCGCCAAACAAATTGAAAAGAGGCACAAAATGAGCCCAAAACTAAAAAGATGCGAAATTGCCAAATAGAATACACAAAGTGTATCAAAAATTAAAAGATGCGCAAAAGTGCCAAACAAATTGAAAAAGAGGCACAAAATTAGCCCATAAAAGCTGCTTCCATTCTTGTAAATCTCTAAAGTTTAGAAAACTCTTATAACTTTTTGATAGATTCCTTACTTGAGTTTGAAAATCAAGATTTTTTTGATTCATTACTTTGCATTAATCTTCTATTAGATATATTTCATGAAAGGAGTTTTGAAAGATTTTTGTTTCCTTATATAATTTGTTCATTGATTTAGATATTGGCTTAAAAAGTTTTTTAGCCTTTTTAAAACCTGAGCTTGGTTTAACAATTTCTGAATTTCTAACCTTTCTGGGTTATGAGTAGTCAATTCATGCCTTACTTAGCTTTTTGAATAAAATCAAGGGGTAGCTTTCTCATTACAAGAAAATTCTTGATTTTATAAAAATTTCACAAGATCAGAGACCGTTTTTGATCTTTTAGTCTAATTTTATTTTACTTTTGTTTTTCTGCTCCTCTTCTTTTTGATAATGTCAAAGAGGGAGAACATACTATTGTATTTGTGAAGTTTATTTGTACTGTAATTGTACTGTTTTATTTGTAACCTTTCTTTGTATTGTGTAGTTTTTTTTTAAATAAAAATTAAAATTAAAAAAAAATGTGTTTCTCCCTATTTTAAAAATCTTTTCTTAGTGAGGGGGAGATTAGGAGAAAATACTTTTTTTGTAAATCCAACAAGAAATATTTGCCATCATCAAAAAGGGGGAGATTGTTGCAACTCGGGCTCACGAGTTCTTATTTTTATGATAACAAATATTATGGTTCATCTCCTAGTATTTGAAATATATATTTGTTTGTGTGTACTAACATTTTAGGAACAGCATGCATCAATCCAAGAAAGATTCAAGACTCAAGAATGAGTAGAATAGGCTTTGTTGTATTTCTCATTAATGTACTTTTTGATTTCTTGAGTCAAGTCCTGTAAGGGTGTATGCTTATTTGTGACTATGTGTACAACCCAGGGGGAGTGAGATCCTGTCAAAACCAGAAGTTTAACTTTTAAAAAAATCGTACTGGATGATTTCTGATCGTCCAGGCCGATCTGTTCATTGAACTAATCTTCCTAGACGATATTTATATCATCCTAGACGATCAAATATGATCTCAAAACCCTAGCCGCCATGATAATTTAGGCAAGGATTTAAGAGTCAAAATTTGTTCTATTCATCCTGGATGATATGTATATCGTACAAGATGATTTGTGCAAAATTTGTATTGATCGTCCTGGACTACCCCAGGATCGTACGGGACTATCAGGTCAAATTCTGCACATCGTCCAGGACGATCCTGTGATCGTCCAGGATGATTTTTGGAGGTAGAATTGAGTTTTTAGGTTTTTCTGAAGCTGTCTTTTGGAGCACATCGTCCTGGACAATCTTTGGCGACAGAATTGAGTTTTTAGGGTTTTCTGAAGCCGTCTTTTGAAGCACATCGTCCTGGACAATTCGGCGATTGTCCTGGACGATCTTTGCCGCCAGAACTAATTTGGAAGGGTTTTTAGAGCTCTTTATTTAAGATTTCTCAAGGCACTTCATAGGTGTCTTTGGCAGCCATTGAGGCTTCATTCTTTTGAAGAAAACTTGAAGAGAGAGCTTGAAAGGGAGAGAGAAAAGGGTGGAGTTTGAGAGGGAGAAGAGCCTGGGAAGGGGGATTCTCGAGGGAGTGTGAGGGGGTTCACACGGTTGCTCCGGCAAGCTTGCACCTAAGTACCATCGGATTCAAGGGTCGTCTCGAGGGAGGTGTTGGGAAGAAGAAGATCTCTTTGGTGTCAAAGGACCCGGCTACTCCGCCGCACCGGGGAAGGTGGAAGTGATTTTGTAAGGGCTTCTCCGCCTAGTTGCGGGAGCTGAAGGAGAGACACTATTTGGATTAGTGCAATACTTGGAGGGTGCCTCCGAGGAGTGGACGTAGGTCAGGTTGGACCGAACCACTATAAATCCGGTGTGTTCTTTCTTATTATTTTTCCGCACTTTATTTTGTTGCGATTATCTGCTTGGGTGATATCTGTGATTGATCTTTTTATTGTTATTTTAATTCATTTCCGCTGCACGTTATAAAAAGATTTTTGTTTTGTTTCAAATATCCAATTCACCCCCCCTCTTGGTTAGCCTCGGGACTAGTTCACTAGGGCTTAACATCCCTATCGAACTTTCACCAACAGCTTACGCTGATTAGCATCCCAGTTGCCTGAGTTACAACAATTATAAGAAGCTGAAACTGCAGCATAGCTTACAACATTAGATGCAATTACCAAAGGAATCCCCTCAACACCTCCATGAACTAGCTCATTCCTTGCCTTCCAGGAGAAGAAAATAGTGTTACAAAATAGATTAACCAGCCAAAAATTTTGAGTATCCAGCCACCTGCAGCAGTTTTCAAATGAACTGAATTCCTGTATTTGAAATCCCCATCTATTCAAATGCTGAACAACCTCCTTCAGCTTCTTGCATTTGGTTACAACATGTTCAATATCTTCAACTTCATCATAACTCCTTGGACAGCTACTATTCCCTTGTAATCTTCTGTAAGACGAGAATTGGTTGGTAGGAATAGCATTGTGGAAAATCCTCCACCAAAAAGTCTCCACCCGAGGATTAATCCTAGCCTTTTTCATCCAATTCCAATTATGAAACACTGATTGATTTTGCTCCAAAGCTTCAGTAGCCATAGAAGCAATCGATTTTCTAGATAACTGATGAATAAGCTCCATCCTATCTTCAAAAATGTCCTGCATAATCTAAATCTTGCTAATGAGATCCATAAGCTCCTTTCCAAAGAATTTGTTTAGTTCACTTACATCCCAGCGCCCTTCAGATATGAAGTTATCCACCGTCAATACATTGCTATCTTGGGACAGCACAAATGTTGGCCATCTATTTATACTCTTATCCATAATCCAAGTGTCCTTGAAGACATCAATAGATTCACCATTAGCAATGCTCCATCTAACAATTGGTTCAAGGAATCTCCCATCATTAGAAATTAATTTCCAAGCAACTGACCATGTGTTCTTCGCACCAGTAGCACCACACAGCGACCCGTATTTTAGATATAGAACCTTGTGTAACAACGATACTTTGTTCTGAACATAATTCCAAGCAAGCTTGACCCTTAGTGGCCCTACTTTGTTTGAAAAAGAATGTAGTCCACGGCCTCCATAATTCACTGGTTTACACATCAAATCCCACTTGATGTAATGGAGCCTAGCTTCTCCACCCGTTTTGTTCCAAATGAAGCTTCTATAAAGCTTATCCAATTCATCCAAGACACCTTTCAGAACCAATGATATAGTAGAATGAAAAGTAGGGAAGGAGAGAAAAATCGATTTAACAAGAGTGATCCTTCCCGCTAAAGAGATGAATTTACCACCCCAAATGTTTAGCATCCTCAAGACTTTATCAGATGAATTGAAAGTCTGCTCTTACAAGCCTCCTCAAAGCAACTTTAACTCCTAAATAAAATAATTCCTTGACTAGTTTAAAGCCCATAATATGGGAAATGGCTCTCCTTCTCCTCCTTCTAACAGCTTTGCCAAACAAAATACATGATTTACTATTATTTATCTTTTGACCAATCCAACCATAGAAGTTCATTAATATGTCCTTGAGCTCTTTCAACACCTTCACCCTAGCTTCAGAGAAAATAATCAAATCATATGCATAGAGCAAGTACGATATCCTAGGACCATTTGGAAAAACACGAACTCCAAAAGAGTCATTCCTTTGTAAAAAAGAATTTGATAAGAGTTGAGAGCAAAGAATAAACGAAAATGGAGAAAGAGGACATCCTTGTTGAAAACCACTATTAGCCTTGATCCAATTTGTGAGATTGCCGTTAATCAACAAAGAAAAGGAAGGATCTTGAACACAATCCATAATTAAGTTAGAAAACTTCATTGGAAAACCAAAATAATCTAAGGCTTTACCCAAAGTGAGCCAGCCCATAGAATCATAAGCTTGCTCCATATCGATTTTGAAAGAGACATCCTTAGCCGATTTAGAGTACCTGAACTTACAAAAAACTTCCTGTGTTACAAGAACATGATCAAACAGCGATCTCCCTTTCAGAAAGGCCACTTGCTCTTCTGAAACCAACTTAGGAATAATGACTAACAATCTATTCAAGAGAACCTTGGCTGCCACTTTATAAACAGTGTTGCACAGACTAATGGGTCTAAAATTTGAAGGAGACATAGGATTACTAACCTTGGGGATCAGCACACTAATAGTCTCTTTCCATTCCTTGCACATTTCCCCTGAGCAAGAGAAGTGAATAATCGCCTTCCAAAAATCATCTTTAATGATGGTCCAATAAGCTTTAATAAAAGAGTAGGAAATACCATCATTCTCTGGAGCAATGTTCCCACCAGCTTGCTTAATCACGGTCTCTACTTCATTAACTGATAACTCTTTGTTCAACATGCTAATGTCACCTTCATCCAAGCATTTCCAAGGAGATGACCAACCACCCAAAGAGCAGCTTCTATCTCTCCACTTCTCCTTAAAGAACTGGAACAGGACATCTTCAATTTGGTGTTGATCTTCCACTAAAAGCCCTTCTTCATCTTTAATTTTGTGGATGAAGTTAGAATTCCTTCTTGCACTAGCAAAAGCTTGAAAATAATTGGATTTTCTATCACCCTCAGCCAACCATTTGATTTTTGCATGCTGTCTCCACCACATATTCAGGTGAGCCAAAGTAGAATTCAGCTCACATACTTTGGCTTTCAAGGACCAGCTGTCCTCAGTCGAGAGACACCCAAATTCATCTTCCCTTTCTTGTAGCTCCAAGATTTCCCTTTTAAGGCTCTCCTTTGAAAGATTTAAGTTTTTCAACTTGGCTCTACTCCAATAAAATAAAGCCTTTAAGGCCCTTCTCATCTTGTAGTTAAGATTTTGAGGAAGACTCCCCAAACATTTTTTCCCCCAAGCCTCCTTCAACACCACAGTAGAAGCTGGGATAGAAGCCCAAACATCCTCAAATTTGATAATTCTCTTAGACAAAGGGATGAACTCCAACAGATTTAAGAGGATCAGGCAATGGTTCGATGCTACTCTAGCCAAATGTCTAACCACCATACGGTGGGAAGAGCTTATAGCTGTTGAGTTTTCAAAACATCTATCAAGCCTTTAAAGAATCTATTTAGCGCCAGATTTATTGTTACACCATGTAAACTTTGGCCCCACGCATCCCACTGTGTGATAATCATTACAAGTCAAAAAAGTCTTAATCTCTTTGGGTCCTTGGGAAAAAACAAATATTTTCCCTCCCCTTTTGTCCTCCTTAGAAAGCAAACAATTGAAGTCCACCGCCCCCCACCACCACCACCACCATAGGCACTTCTTTATCAAAGAATAATTCCAACTTCTCCCACAGCACCCTCCTCCTTTAAACATCCGTACTCCCATAGACAGTATCCACTCTCCATCTACCTTTATTGAGAACAACCAGGTCTCCAATAACCAATTGGGGAGAAGAATCTAAGACTTTAAAAGAAGCCATACTAGGCTTCCATAACACCAAAATACCCCCTGACAAACCTTCAGAAGGCATTTGAAAGTAGTCCCACTTAGTACCAATCAACGAATTGACATCCTTCTTATCAAAAAAATGTCAATTTCGTTTCAAGCAACCCCAGAAAGAAAACCCCATGATCTTTCACAACCTCCTTGAGATATAGAGAAGCTTTCCTCTTCCTAGCTTCTCTACAATTCCAAAAAACTAAAGAATACATCATGGAACAAGAGGGGAAGAGGTCCCCACCTTCTCCTTTTGATCACCATCCACTTTCCTGCATCTAGGAGCCAATTTGATCGGCCCCAATCCCTTTAGCTATTTTGACCCTTTCTTCTTGATATTAGATGATCCACCATCTTTAAGACCCAACGCAACTTCCATTACATCGGGTTCCTTAACCAGGGAATCAGGCTCAACACCTTTACTGATAACCGAACCAACAAGAGACATTACCCCATCCTTCTCAATACTAACAATCTCCCCTTCCTCAACAATTTGACTTAAAACATCAAATTTGTTAATATCATTGAGAATGTTACAGGTATTCAAAAGCATACCTTCTCCCATATCCGTTGAAGGAATACTCAATGAGTTGATCAGACTTTTAGAGAAATCTAAAAATGCCTCAGCAACTGTCACTTTAGACAGAGAGCCTGACTCAAGACAATCTTTAGCCATTTCATCTGCAACCAGATCCCTTTGAACTGCATGGATTTCCATGGATCCATTCTCCTTAGCAACAACCTCTTTCAAAGGTCTTGTCCAAGTCTTCTTGAAGCTTGAATTCCTAGGCCTCCTCCTCCCATAGTTAACGTGAACCCAAGGTCCGTATCCTGCTTTGCCAGCATTAGATCCTTCATCTGTCATTCTTTCAGCAACACCAAGAGTTTCCTTCTCATCTAGTTTGACATTACTAACCCGCTTCACCATTTACTTAGAAGCATGATTGGTCTCTAAACAATTTTCCATACAATTCTTTCTCAAATGTCCCATCTTGCCACAATTGAAGCAAAAGTTGGAAATCCTTTCATACTCATTTTTTTGGTAAAATTTACCTGAACTCCCCTCCAGCCAAACTCCCAATGGCAACTTGCCATAAAGATTGATCCGGACACAAATGCTTGCAAATTCTCTTCGCCCCCACTGGAACATGTTCCCATCGGTTACATACGGAGTGCCAACCATGGATGCAATTCTGAAAACATTTATCTCATCCCAACATTGTAATGGGAGGTTAGGCATCCTAATCCATACAGGTGCTGATAACCCCCTTAATGAGGAAGGCGAAAAGAAAGGAGACCATCTATCCAATTCAATGATATGTCCATTGATATACCAAGGACCACTAGAAAGAACTGTCTCCAAAGGACCTAACTCTTCAAAAGCACATAGAACCCACCCCATTCCAAGCAATGTCAAATGAAATCTACCATATTGGGACCATTGCCTCCTCAATTCCATCCCTATAACATGGAAGGGAACATTATCTCCAAAAACTTTGATTACCAATGACTTTTGAAGCTTCTTAGTATTATCCAACTCATTTTGCAAATGCAACTTCACCACTATTTCATTCTCTATTAAACAGTCGCTATAATCAATATCCAGAGCTCTGATATTGGATTTTTTTGTTCCAAGCATTCACCAACAACTTGCTCAATTGTTGCTTGGGGACATCCACCTAATTGTTTCCTGTAATGCAATTGCCCAAATCACCTGAATCACAGCTACGCACCTTTTCCAGGTCAGAGACTGAAGGATCTAAGCTATCCTTTTTAACTTGTCGATCACCCACTGAATTACAGCCAACAGAAATCTCCTTATTTACCAATTCTTCTGAATTTTTGATCAGATTCAATTTAAGACCATCAACTTCCACTTCTTTAACCCTTTCATAACCCATCTCAACTGGGTTGGCATCTACACCTCCTTTCAAAATAATCTTTGAACCAGATGATGAAGAAGCACCATTAATTGGTTTAAAGCCGAATGTGGAATCTGGGAGGATACCAAAAACTTTTGGGCTTTTCTCCACGACATCCACCAAAACATTTTTACCCTTCCCTACGCATTCAATTTATTTCTTTGGAGCCAGCAATCCACCTTCATTGATGACCAAAGGCATACCTGATTTAAACCTCATCTTCGTGTCTTAATCAAACCTTGATTTACCATCTCCAAATGTAGGTGGAGATGAAGCAGGATTCATACGAGAAAGAAACCTTACACCATTTGAGGATGACCGGAGACCATCAAACGAATCGCTAGCCAATAGAGGGTGGCGACCCTCCGCCACCATCGGGGGAAGCTAGAAATTGAGCGAAACAGAAATTCAAAAATTGCCTTCTCTCTCTAAAAAAACCGAACCATCTCTCTCTTTAAAGGAAATTCCTCGGCATCCTTTAATCTAAAAGCACCATCTTTGGACAAATTACATAAAAGTAAATCTTCCGATTTAGTGTTCAGGGAAGGTTAAAAATTTGTTGAATAATAAAGTCAGGAATCACATTCGCAAGTTTATCATAGTCCCAACAATTATTCGTAATGAAAAACTTCACCTTAATCACAGCACTGGAAGAAGTATTACTAATAGAATCAATAGAGTGAGGACCTAACCAATGATCTTGCCAAAAAAAAATATTCCCACCACCAAGTCCCCAGGAAAGATGCGGCTCAATAATTCATTTAACCATGCAAAGTCTCTTCCAAACTTTAGAATCACCTTGGTTAAATGAGCAAATAGTGGGATGTTTACCGACACAATATTTAGCAAACATAAATTTAGCCCAAAGGCTCCTTTTAGCATAAAAAATATACCACATCTTGAAAGAAAATGTATAGGACAAATCAAACATGCTCTTATAACCCAAAGCACCATCATTCAACACACCACAACACTTGTCCCAAGAGGACCAGATAATTTTAGAATTGGTGTTAGCCCCTTTCCAAAAAAACTTATTGATAAGTTTATCAATCATATTACAAACAGTTTGAGTGGGTTAAAGAGTTTGAAACATATAAACTGGAAGAGAGCAAAGAACACTTCTAATGATAATAAGCCTACCACCAAAGCTCAGAAAATTAGAATACCATGACAAGAGCTTATTTTATACCAAAGTAATCAAATCATCAAAAAGAAAATATTTCTTCCAACCTTTAAAAAGAGGAACCCCAAGATACTTAATAGGCATTTGAGCTTGCACAAAACCAGTCAAGGCTTGGATAGCAACAATGTGATTATTGGGCACTTTATTGGGGGCAATAAAACAACATTTATTTTTGTTTGAAGAAACCCCACTAACAAGCTCAAAACTATGAAAAAAAATCTAAGAGTTTATTAATCTGATTTAAAGACGCATTCGTAAAAATAATAAAATCATCAGCAAAATATAAGTGAGAGATAGGAAAGCCACCCAAGGTTCTAAATAGAGGCTAGGGTGATCCTCAAAGAGGTTAGCAAGGCCTCTAGATAAGTAATCCACTGTAATAATGAATAGGGTAGGAGAGATAGGATCTCCCTATCTTAGACCATGAGAGGATTTAAAAAAACCAATGCTTTTTCCATTGACAAAAATGGAAAAATAGGATCCTTCATTGCAACTTCTGATAAGACTGATAAAAACTGAATTAATGCCAAATAATTGTAAAATCTTATAAAGAAAATTCCAATCAATGTTGTCATAAGCCTTGAAAATATCAAGCTTCAAGATAATGTTGCTACCTCTCACCCTCACATCCAGGTCATGACAAAATTCTTGAGCCAAAAGAATATTATCAGCAATAGCCCCGCCCTTAACAAAACTCATTTAATAGGGAGATATAATTTTAGGAAGAATAGAAGTAAGATGACTTATAAAAATTTTAGAAATCAACTTACTAAAAAAGGTACAAAGATTAATAGGTCTAAAATCATTCCAACTACTAACCGAGTTGGTCTTGGGGATAAGCACAATATAAGTAGAAGTAAAAAATTTAGGGATATTGTGCCCAGCAAAAAAATCTAAAACAATAGAAAGAAGGTCAAAACTAATAATATTCCAAGCTTTTTAAAAAACTTAGTAGTAAAATCATTCGGGCCAGCCACAAACTCACCATTCATGCCATTAACAATCTCTTTTAATTCCTCTAAAGAAGGAGATATAGAAAGTAAATCATTATCCTCCTGAGATATAAGATTAGAAATAATATTAGGGTCATCAATATTAGCAGGATTAAAAACCTTATTTAGGCGATTTTCAAAATGCTGAATAGCCAAATTAGCAATTTCCTCCCCATCCTCAGTAATAGAACTGTCATCACGCTTGATCTTATTAATGGAGTTTTTGGCTCTTTTCCTCTTAACCAAAGCATGAAAATATTTGGTTTTATTATCACCTTCAACAAGGTGTTTCACAGCCGCTTTTTGCCTCCAACAGGCTTCATCCTGAGCTTGTAATTTAAATAGGGCCTCTCTAAGTAAGGTGAAATTAGCATCAGAAGGGAACACTTGATAGTTAACCTTAATAGAGTTAACTTTGTCTTCAGTAATCAAAATATTAGTGAAAATATTTTTAAAAACATTGTGATTCCACCAGTTAATAATTTTTTTTAGTCATTTCAGTTTGAATCAAAATCTCTTCATGCCATGAACAGAATTATCAGGATGCAAGGGGGCATGCCAATTTTCCTAAACCACATCCAGGAAAGACTCATGAAGCAACCACATATTTTGAAATTTAAATTGAGGCAAAGAATTCATCTATCTAGACTTAAGAGAAATCAACAAAGGAGAAAGATCAGAAAGCATCCTACTAAGATGCTCAACAGAAATAGCGTTAAAAGAGTTAAGCCAATTGTCATTAAACAAAACCCGATCCCGACGTTGCCAAAAATGACCATAGTTCCAAGTAAATTTATTGCCAGAGAAACCAATGTCAATTAAATTACAATCCATTATCATATTGTTAAAACCCTCCATAAAGTGATAATTAGAAGTAGAACCCCCAATATGCTCAGAAGGATTAGAAATCATGTTAAAATCACCACCCACAAGCCAGGGCAAGTTGCAAATACTATAAAAATTATTAAGTTGTTCCCATAATATTTTTCTAGTAATACGAGCAGAAGTAACATAGATAAAAGAGGCATAACAGTTCAAATTTAGAAATTCAATACTATAATGCATAACTTGAGTAAAGTCTCCAATAACATCAATCTGAAAAGGATCCTTCCAGAAAACCCAAATCTTATTGGCAAAATTGGAAATAAATGCTTAAATCCCAAAACACTAGCAGTACTAGGTAATTTAGAAGCATTAATAAGCAGTTCAAGCAAAACAAGAATAGAAACATTATAAATATGACATAAGTTCTTAACTCTCAATCTAGACGAGGGGCAACCAATACCCCTAACATTCCAAATAATCATTTTAAACATAAGAAAAATGGTTAATGACTAGTTTGCAAATAATGGGTGGTCTTAGGAGATTGTAAAATGATGTTTTTGTTTTTCCTTCTTTTCCTATTTTAAAACTTATTAAAGCTAGTATCATTATCATCTTTGGCAAAATATTTAGCAACAATATCCATATCCTCTGTATAAGTAAAAGCATCACTATGATAATGAGAGATTGAAGGAAACTTACTATCATTGTGTTGGCCCACCTGCCTTACCTGTTGAGGACATTCACCCTCCTCAAACATACCGTCATCCTCCACACTTCCTTTATTCCTCATGACAAGCTCAGCATTGGCTTCCCCAAAGGAAAGGCTAGCCTCCACTATAGCCAATTCACCCTCCTCTGAGGTCTGACCATTCCCAACAATATCTTTACTGCATAAATCAATACTTGCATTAGCTTCCACCACTATCTCCTGATCATTCAAATCCAAGTTATTAGTACAAATAATAGAAGGCAACATAAAATCCATGTCAGATAGGTTTTTGTTAATAATGCAAGGACTAATAGAGTCAAAATTAGCAATATTTTGGTTTATGGTAATAGCCAACATTTGCTCATCCATATTTTTACAGCCAAAAGATAAAATAAAGATAGAGTTAACATTTTCTCCCTGAACATGATTAGGAACATCAACATTAGTAATAGCCGGTTCAGTATTAGCACACGCTAATTGTAATGGGTCCTCCATATTGTTAACCAGTTTAGGGGTATTTCCCTCAAGCTCTTCAAGATTAGGATTAACCTTATCATGATCAATAGAATACACCATATTCCCTTGGGGTTGTTTGGAAGAATCCTTCTCCTTAAGAAGATGAGGATGTAACCTATAACATTCATTTAAAGCATGACCATGCATTTTACAGTGAGAACAAAAAATGGGCAAGTTTTCAAATTCCACTTTTTGGAAATAACCATTCAACTCTGACCAATCCAGATCTCAATTCGAATGTTTCCTAGAGATATCCAACTCAACCAAAACACAAGCCACGGATGGCCGAGAAATAGAAGCAGTAGCTTGGTCCGTTTGTAATGGCCTTCCAAAAATCAAAGCCAAACCAAATAAAATTTGGGAATTAAAAAAGTGAAGTCTCAAATTCGGAAATAAAATCCACATAGAAGCAATTGGGGATTCCTCTTAAACATCAAAATTCGGTGTCCATTTGAGTAAATGCATTTGACAAGCTTGAATATAGTAGGATCTCCTAGCAAAATTTTGGCTATAATCAAGATCATTGGTAAGTTGGATCACAATATGCATGTGGTCAAGTAAGCTGATATGGAAGGAACCCGACAGCTTTAGGTTAACAAAAATTTTTTGAATAACATCAAGGTTAGGTCGCCTAAGGAGGAATTTGCCAACCATCGTTAATGCAAATGGAGCAGCCAACTAAGAAACCACAGAGTCATCAAATATCAAAGCCAAACAACCCTTGTACGAAGTATGAACAAAGTGAAGCTTAGAAGTAGAAGAAGAGGAACCATCTAAGACATCCTTAAAAGATCGGGATTTACCATCAAGAAGAGAGGAAGTCGAGGGGATGGATGACGAAAGAGTCGTCATCTCCCAAAGCCAAAAAATTGAGAAAAAAACCTCAAACCAAAGCACGAAGAAAACCAAGAGAAGAACTAGAAAATAAAGCGAGAGAAAAAATGCAAGAAAACCACATGAGGAGGGCAAAACCAGCAGCACGATGAAGGACCCTAAATCGCCTCCAAATTGCCAGAGCATGACGAGAAAAGAGACGTTGAGGTGGTTTTGGTGAAAATAAATAAATAAAAAATAAAAAATGATTAGTTAAGCTAACTTAATAAACAGGGATGCCCTAATTCGGGTTTCTATTTTTAACTGATCGTCTAGGACGATTTAGAATTGTCATGTATGATATGATTAAAAATCAAAAACTCTCTAACTAACAAAATTTTTCCCCCTGAGTGTGTGTGTGCAAGGTTACTTAGCTTCAAGATCCATCATAGTATATTTGCCTCAAGAAAAGGTAAAAGATGCATTGGAATAGAAATTATAGACTGACTCAATCCTAGTCTACCTGATCTTGAGCTGATTGATATTCCAAGTAGACCTATAGAGCTGACAGGTTATATAGGGTAAAAGTCATGATTATCTAATGTTGTTTACTTATTGGTGCTGCTTAAACCCCCCTTAAAGAAGTATGGCTAATACAATATAATTAAGGCTTGACACTTTAAGTGTTATGAAACTCTAGAATTTTTTTTTCTTTTATCTGCATATTATATGCTTTCTAATCCTCTTTATACAAGTTTGAGTTTATTCACATTTTAAGTGTAATTAATAGACTTATGAAGTATTGTAGGCATGTGGGATGTAGTTACAGGAAAGATAAACTAGAAGGATGAACCCTTATGTGAAGCCCTAGATGCATCTATAAATTAAAGCTTAAAGACTGAAAGGCCGAGTCAGTAAAAACAAAATTGGGTTATATAAGGTAAGCAACTCAATTTCCATCCATAATTATAAAAATTAGGACTATTTACTTTACTTTCTTGCTGATTAATTTCATATACATGCATACTGTTGATTGTTTATTGAGTGTGTATTAGAAATGCATATTTTCTAGGTTTCTTCACTTACTTTACTTGGAGATGGTATGGACTTGTTGTAAGGTATGCTCTTAGGACAAAATTAAGATTTATATAAATAAAGTATTAGAATAAAAGAGGTATTAGACTCATGATAATGAATGTTATAGTATTTTTCTAAATAAACTCATCAAAGTTTATTGTTAATCAAAGCATAGGTACCCTTAGATCTCTATCGAGCTTGTAAGGATGTAAAGTAATGCTCTCACCTCACTATAGTGATTTTACCTCCATAGACCCTACAATCATATTCATCCTATATCTAGGTATGAAGGTTTTCTATCTCAATTCTCCTATATTCCTCTATCGAGGCAACGAATCACACTAGGCTTTAATTTCACACATGGTCATTACATGAATTAAATGAAGTGCGAGAGTAATTAAGAACAACCATAAATAATTTAATATGCAAGTGTCTACATCATGAACAATACACTTCATCCACATCATAAGCCCAAAAATATAGATTTTTAGCCAACCATAGAAGTTATTCTACATAATAGATTTCCTTCATAACATCTTAAAAGATACAAGAGATAGGTGGAGTAAATATAACCTAAATAAGTATTTACAAGAAATTCCAAACAAAAGAAGCTCTCTAGATCGATTTGACTTAAGCACATTCACTCTCCACTCTAAACTCCCACTTCTTTTATTATCTTGAATAATAAATAGATGAATAAACCTAAAAAAATGAAAAAAAAACTATTTATATTAATTATAAAATTGAGACGGGCATTGTGGCACTATAAAGATGGGCATTATAGCGTTATAATAATAAATAAGCACCATGGTGCATAGTACTTGGCTAATAAATTACACCTTGGTGCATAGTATTATGTTGAATTAGTGTGACACTTCCATGGATAACTACTCTAACTCCTGAGCTATGGCGCTGAGGGTGATTTGGCACTACGACACCACTATAAAGCTGCAATGTTGAATTAATAATTTTGCTACAACGCTCCTAGCGCTGGGGTGCTCCAAACACATGTGTTGGGGCTTTGCCAATTTATAGAACTAAGACTACCCTGGTGCTCGAAAATACGGAATTGTGCCGCTATGATACTACAACACTCAAAGGATAAACATTATGATTTTATAAAATTCTAGAACTCAATCTAGCTCGCTGCTCCAAAAGTGGCAACAAGGCTTTGATAGCATTACGGTCGCAAGTGTCTTAGCACTATAATGCTCAAACTAATTTTAAATTTCAAGCCTTTTGCCTCAAAATTCTACATAATATCAACTAAAATAGGAATTTTCACATGGATATATGTACAAAATAATAACATAATATTTACTTAACAAATGCCCTCAAGCAATGTGATTGCACTTTTGATCAATTCATCCTTCAAAATAAGTTTACTTGCTCAAAATGATAAACATATAGAGATATATTTCAATAATTTGATGTTTATTATATTGAGCTAAAGGTAGGAAATTTGAGTTAAAATAATCACTTTTTATTAATATCCTTATTTGAATTCATTATGTGTAGTGGTTAGCTACATAGTTAAGTTAAATGATTTATCATTTAGGAATGTTCATATTGAAGTTAACTTTTATAATTAATATATAAACATTAACATGTTTTAAGATACTTACACTTCCCTTATTTAATTTTGTATTTAGGTTCTTTAGGGATTGAGCTCTCAGGTACCAACTTTTTATGCTTCAATAATCATTTTCCTTCTAGATTTTTGTTTCTTTTTCTTTTCTTCTTTTTCTCACTTTGTTTTTATTTTCTAGAGTACCTTACTAATATTTTTAAATACCTGATTGCTTTGTCCATTCAAGTAACCAAAATTTGATTTAATTAAGGGTTATTATAAGGCTTTTTAATGTCATACTTAGTTTATAAGGAAATTTAACAATTGATCAGAGTATTACCTTTTCTAAGCTTAGTCAGAGAATTTATAATCAGTAGTTAAGTGCTTTTTTAATAATTGTTCAATTCAATATGAAGTATTAACTTAAATGATTTGATTAGTTGGTGTTAAGATTGTTCTAAATTACAATTATTTTCCTTTACTCATTCATTTAAGCACCTATAGTGTTATATTTTTCTTATTTTTAATTAAACTAATTTAAAATTTTATACTAGTTAAATGAATATCAAATAGTGTAATTGTGGAATTAATAAGGGAAAATCAATAATTGAGCATGCAGAAAATTGGAAATATAATAAAAACATAAGGTGAAAACTATAACAACAATGTACTATATAAGCATAACAGTGCACAAAATGTAATGCACGTGACCAAAGGGAAACTAACGTCCATACGTTAATAATTTAATGAGCTATGCTCATTGCATGTAAGATCACACACATAAAAAGCTAAACTGATCATAGTACAACCAACCAATAGTGAGCCAAGCTCATTGTTTACATCTCTATCATCACAATACATCAAAAAACTAAACTCATTACTTTTTCAAAGAAAGAAAATAAAAATAAGAACGACATACAATATCACTCAACATCATTCTCTTCCTCATCATCATCTCAAGCTACTATTGTTGCCAGTGAGTACGCGTAAGGGAGCTCCTACCAAGTATAGGGATACAATGTGGGTGTTGTAAAAAAGAAGTGTAAGTCGGGGTTCTCAAATAGAGGGATGGTCCAAATTATCTCAACTAATGATTCATTAAACTGAGAAGCATAGGTAAACTAAAGCAACCCCATATCTAATTAATAATCCATTCATTCTGTCATTCCCTTTTACCACTACTATCTTTCATCCATATAAGTGTACATTCTGGCCATTTGATCCATTAGATCAGCCACCAAATCTCCTAATGACCTATGGGAATGGGTCCTAGACTGACTGAAATTGGGCTAACTATGAAGGCTAGGCTGACTAGGTACCTCCTCCTCCTCTCTGGTGTTTACTTTAAATTTATCAATGTTTTTTAGTGGTAAGAGTAACAATGAGGAATATCTACTTCTTCCCATGCTCACCTAAGAAATAAATAGAAACTCGTATAGTATAAATCAATGAAAGATGGTCTATACCTACAAAAGCGGAGCCCCTGATCATGGACATCATAGAGGAATGAATAAGCTTCCCTATATTAATAGTGTGGCCCACCGAAATAACATAATTTAAAATTGCATAATCCTGGGTCACCTCACTAATGTTGGTGCTATGAAAAAAGTGAGTAGATATGAAATAGTGCCAAGCCTTAGACACTTGAGTCAGGAAAATTTATTACCTTGCCCTCTCTCTCTTTCCAAATTGCTCCATTATTAGGCCTAGTCAACAATCTCATAATTTCATGGGGGTCAATTGGAGAGTTGAAAAAAATATTATACCCATCCAAATTCAAAGTCCAAAGTATTATACTCATCAAATTCAAAGTCATATATCTTATAAATTTTGTTGATGTGTACCACGTCAAAAGAAACTCACTTTCCTCTAACAAAATATTAGTTGTATTCGGATTCATTAGCATTTGCAAAGAACTCCCTCATAACCCCTACCATACATACTACTGGCTCCTCACATAAAGTATCCCATCCCATCTCAACTATAGTGTGTTTAATGACCTCACATAGAGTTAGAAAACCCCTCTCAAGAATTAACTACTTATGGATAAATAATTGGGCATACCTCTCCTCGACCTCAATCGAAATGAATTTCTTCTTATTAAAAGTGGTGGAGGCCCTCTTCTTACTTACATGCATTCTAGAAGAAATGTTGAAAAGGAATGGAAGATAGGGTATGATATAATAAACATGTGAATAGTAAAAAACTCACTGGAATAAATAGGGAATAATTAAAATGAATTTTTTAGTAGCCATCACCTTATATGAAAAATGTTACATTGCAGCCCTAAAAGTCACGATACTATAACGCTGTGCTAAACTAAATAACAAAATAAGTCAAACAGACATGGATGTTGAAACATGAACTAACAGATGATGCCACGATGCTAGCATTAGAACTTAAAGTGCCAGACTTTTTAACCAAGGTATTGACGGGGTGGTTGAAACATACGAGCACCATGATGCTTGGAAAAGACTTTTGTTATGGTGCTCAACCTAACATCATTATTCTTTTGACTAGATGTTACAGCACTCATACATCATTGGGTGCCTAATAATTTTTTAATCCTTTAGGTGAGCAAATGCAGTTGTACTTCTGTATAACCCTTTAATTATTTTAAAGTACTTTTTTTTACCTACAAAAGTAAAAATTTATTTCAGGAGTCATTAAAAGTCCAAATCATAAAATATCTTTGCCATAACATAGATATTAATCTGTTTTGATATCACTAATTTTTTCCTAGTTTTTGGGTTTACGTTAAATTCCTTAAGAAATTAGCACATATTAGTACAAGTGAGAATTTTGAGACCATTAGGTGTCTATTTTGTAAATTGATTTCACCAAAGTGTTCTGGACATGCATAGTTAATTTATGAATATTTTTTATCACTAGATTTTACGATAAAAAAGAATTTATATAAATTTTATGCTAAAAATTAAATAATTAGAATAATTATTTAATATTTTATTATAAAATATTTTCCACTAACATAAATTTTTTAAAAACCGTTATCTCTTCATTTTGGCTAACGGAGAGGGAAGGGAGAAAAAAAGATAGAAAAAGAGATGAGAGAGAAAGTGAAGGCTAGGTTTTGAAGACTATAGAACCATTTTTTATCCATCGAACAAGTTGGGCAATTTACTCATCTCAAGTTAGGTCACATTATGTTTATCTCAATTTTTAAAAATACATAATTTTAATCAAATTTTTTGATTGAATTTATATTTTTTATAGCAAAAAATGCGGATAACTTTGCACTAATAAAACTTTCACTACATAATGTCTTATATATTATAGAGATTAACATTATGCATATTTTGAATATTTTCTAAAAATTTTATAATGGGGGCTTTAAAATTTGTGCAGGTTCTGAATCAAAAATTATCTGGACTCTAAATAATAATGCTATAGTACAATAAAAGAATTAAAATATTATTGTACACAATCCCTAGTAATTTGGTTATTTATTGAAAATGTATAGTTTTGCTTAGTAGGATTTTTTGTTGCCTACCATTATGAAAAGTTTTGTAATTCTCACACATGCTCAATTATGCTTTAATTAATATTATGATAAAAAATATACATATGTGATTAAATTATATCTATTGAGAGAGAAAAGGTGCCAAAATTCTTTGAGATTCTATTTATGCCAGGGAATATTCTGATGTCATGGGCTTATTTTTTAGCTATAAGCCATATTCTGGTGTTTACGGGTATGTTCTGGTGCTATAAATATAAAAGGCAGTCATAAGGGGTTAGAATCTTTTGAGATTCTATATGAGTTTAAGAAATGTGATATGAACTGCTCTATGATATGAATTACCATTTATTTATCTACTCATTAATATTATTTAAATAATTGAATAACTATTATAATCTTATTATATTTCTTAGTATAGCAATCTATTAGACTATATTTAACTACTTTTAAATATTTAGTAAAAATATTTATAAAAGAATTTAAAATTTTAAATCTAATTATGTGATCTGTTGAGCTATTATAGCTCACTATAATTTTGCTTGCAATTTTTAGGATCTGTGAAGGAGAAGGAGAGTGTTGATTAGTAGTTCATGATCAAATCTAATTTTATAGGTATTTCTCTTAAATTATCTCCCATAATTAGTTAACAAAATTATGGTTTAATTAATTGTAATAGATAGTACTGTATGATCTTAATCATACCATATGATTGATAGAGATGAAATTTGGTCATCCCAAAGATCATACCAAATGAAATCATGATTTTTGAATTAATCATACTATACGATGTTTACATCGTATTAGATGACCTATTAGAAATCAATTGAACATACTGCATGATGAGAACAGTATCAGACGAATAACAGAGATTATTTTCAATCATCCCAAACATCATCTTGTACGAATATAGAGAAATTAAACTGATCATATTGGACAACCTCATGATCATTTTGTATGATATATTTATAAAATCTGAATGACTGTTTGCATCGTACTGGACTGATAATCATACTGTACAAACTCGTATCATACTATACGAATAAAGATGACCAAATTGAGTTTTTGAGGTTTTTTGAAGACCAACACTTACGCAATGTTTTAATAATCTCTTCAAAAAAAGAGAGAGGAGTGATTGGCTGTTAAAGGTACTCTGAGAGGAGGAAGAAGGTGAGGTTGAGTGTGAGGGAAAAGTAGTGTGAGGGGTTCACACGGTTGCTCCAAGCTAGCTAGCACCTTGGTTCCTCAAGTGGCCTTGCCAGTCCTTGAAGTTTCTCTTGGGAGAGAGGCTTTAAAGTTAAGTCCTCTAGGTTCTCTGCCCTTCTCAAGGAGGGAGAAAAAGGAGTTATGATTCTTTGCCTTCTAAAAAGTATACAGTAGTAGTTGATTGCTAAAAAGTATACTTCCTCATGGGCTCAACACTCAACTCTCACTTTATTACTTCATTCAGCATGTATAAGTGCATATATTAAGGGGTGTTTGTTATTTTTCATATATTAAAGAAAACTTAAGTATTGTTTAGGAGAGATAGAGCCTTAAATATTTTTATACTTCAAAAAGTGTACTCCATAGCCCCCATCAATTATTTGCCAATATTTTATTAAAATAAAGTAAAAACTATTTTAATCAAAAGTGTTCCTAAGTCATAAATTCTTAAAATCTAATGAACCATCGAGGCTTTCCCCTATATGGAAGCTCTACCCAAGAATAAAATAAACCCTAGTCAACAAAATATATTAAGAAGGGAAAAATCTTTAGTAAATTGTAAAAATATAAATTTTGTTATTAAGCCATAGTGAAATAATATTTTAATCCTTCAGGATAATATATTATTTTCTGTGTCGTACATGATCATAAAATATTATCGTCCATTAAGGATGACAAAATTCCACCATCAAGGGGACTTATATAACTCGAGGTTCTATTAAGCCTGTGGGCGGTTCTTTTTTAAACCTTTTAGTTCTTCTAATTGAAGTTGGGCATTATGTCAGATGTTATATGGTTGTTAACTAAAATATGAAGAGAGGGAAGATTCACCTCTAAAGGAAGAACAATCTCAACCCCAAATAATAAAGTAAATTGAGTAGACTGAGTTGGGATTCTATATATTGTCTGTTAAGCCCACAAACTTTCACCCAATTTTTTGTGCAAGTGCCATTTATTATCGTCTAAAATTTTCTTCAGAATTTGCGCAATGATTTTATTGAAGGCCTTAGTTAATCCATTTTCCTAAGGATAATAGATAATTGAGTATCTCCAATTAATATTATGTCACTTTGTGAAATTATTTATTTTGGTGCTTTTAAAAAAAAATTCCTTACAAAGTTGATTTAGAGATGAACACGATACATGATATTATCCTGAAAGAACTAAAGGAAGTGATGACTTGATCTGTCATAATGGGATGGTTTTTGCCCACTTGCAGAAGTAGTCTATCGTAGCCATAATGAACTGATGACTCTTCATTAGAGGGTCAATGGGACCAACAATGTCCATGGCCCAACTCTCGCAGGGCCATGAAGTAATCGTTGGGTGTAGCATGTTAGGTGTCTATTATAAAACTACACCAGGTATTTTGCATTGATGATAATGGCATGCAATAGCCATCCAACCATTAATCATCGACAACTAATAATACCCCCATTCTTTTTATGATTAATTTTTCATTTTAAGACCAAACTAATAAGTACTTTACAATCTGGCATGTACCTTGGTCATGATCTTTATGGATTACTACATAACCAAATTTGATCAAATGACTAATGGTACAAAATTTCATTAACCAAATCATAAGATAGAGCCCTCCTCTTCATATGTTCATTAGATGACTTTTCTTCAGGAAGTTTGCCTTCTCATAAATGGTCAATGAAGGATTGTCTCCAATAAATTGATTCATCGTCTATTAAACGGCCAGTCTCACCCTCAAATGAATTTTTCTTATCGATATACTTCAAATCTATAAGAGACAACTAAATGGCCTTTATCTTCTATAGGGAGCAATTCTTCTTCTAGACAGGCTAATTCTCTACCAAACTTTGCTAAGGCAATCACCATATAATTTCTTTTATGAGTTATCATATATAAAGTCTCAATAGGAATCTACTCGAGAAGTTTCATTATATATAAATAATATAGGAGTAATTTATACTTCCGAACATTGCAAATTCTAGCAACTTGATTGACAACAAGTTATAAATATCTAAAGATCTTAATCTCTTTAATTTTCATTAAAATTGTAAATTCTAATCTAGTTATTAGAGCTCCATGTTCTACTTTTTAATTTGTTCAAAGGTATGATAAATGATAAGAATAACATAAATGTCCTTTTTAAGGAGATATAAAGATCAACCTAATACCAACTTTCTCGAGGATAACATCATGCAATTCTATGTTCTTTTGAGAGAAAAAAAACACTGTCAAACTACAACTCCCAGGTAGAGCTTTCCTGCCCCCCTATACTTATAACTTGCTCATCAAGAAGATCATCATTTATAAGGGACTTAGCAGGGATCGAGTGTGTTACTAAAAAGTCGGTAGGGACTTAACATTTCACAACACACTAAGGTATGAATGTTATATCAAATTAAAGAAGAATCATAGACCAACATATTAAATGTCCAAACAATGTTGGATAAGTCATTAGATACTAGAGAGGATTGACTCTTGAGATATGATTTATTTTACGAGACAATATATAATGTCTTCATTTCTATACTACAAAAATTAAAGCCAACCGATATTTCTTAATAGGTGGATGGTTAATTTCAGTTCAAAGTAACCAACAACTTGAATAATAAAGTGCATTCTCTTTCCCTTCCTCATTAGTCTAATCCAAAAAGGTGCAGCGCTTAGAGTTGTAGTATACAAGATTAAAAGTTTCCCTTAAATAAGAGCTGCTAAAACTCGAGGTAACATCAAATGCCGCTTACTACTATCAATCATATTTTTGCATCTTTCATCCCAAAAAAATCAGGCATCTTTTTTATATAAAGCGGCAAATAACTAGCACCTGCCAATGGTATTGGAAATAAGTCTTCTTAAATATGTCAAATTATCATAGAAAGACCTTAATAGAGTAAGACTCCTATGAGGTTTCTTAACTAAGATTTTTTTTTTTTTTTTAATCTTTGTTGAATTGATTTCAATTTCATGATGCCTTACCACAAATACTAGTAAATTCGCTAAAGTCGCATCAAATGCACACTTCAAATGATTCATTTTTCAAATCATATCAACGCAACATCCAAAATTATTATCAAATTATAAAGGTTTTCTTCCATCGCACAACTCATAATGATTAAATTACCACCATAACACTTTACTTGATTGTGAATAATTTTATCAAAGCCTGGTTCATAACCCACTAGTAGGTTATACCAGCATTCTGAAATTGGAAGAGAAAAATTTATAATAATAAACCTTAGTAGGAGTTTTGATAGTAGTAAATTTTTTTATCTTTAGAATCTACCTTATCTTTTTATATCCAGACAAATTTTTCATGAGGAGAAAATGACATGCAATGGGGAATATCTACCATAAGCTCCAATATATACTACAGAAACTCATCTTTGATGAAATATTTAAATCCCTATAATCAATGCATATGCGAATTTAACCAATTTTTTTTATAATTAAAACAATATTGGTGACATTTTTTTCTCTCAAATAAAGCCAACATTGATTAAGTTTTAAAATTTAATGACTTGTTGCTCAATTCCCAAGCACATACCAAGTGGCTTGTCTCACGATAATTGCTTAAGATTGAATTTAAAGTTTATAAACTACTACATCTAAATCTAAACAAGGCACCTCATCATATCTCCTAGAAAATTAATCTCAACACTCCCAAAGCAACCTAAACAAATTATCTGATTCACCCTAATTCAACAACCAGCTTATAAAGACAAAACGATGACTTTATTCACTAACACAATTAATTTCTTTTAACTCATCAATTATCAATTTAATTTTCTCTTCAAGTTTAAAAGAAGCATCTCTAACTTAAAGTCGCTTAAATTATCTACAATTTCTAAATAAAGTACACTAAAAATTTTAATATTCTCTACAAAAAAATTATTAGAAATAACTAAAAATTATTCATCATTTATTAGGTCTATGGTGGCAAAGCCAACTTTTTTAGATTTTGGTATAAGAAATTATATATTCCAAATATTCTCAAGGTGTGTACTCTGTCCCAAGTCGAAGTGAAAGGTGTTAATCTTTATTTAAATATAATTTTGACAAATCATGAATATCAATCAAAAGACAGCTCATTCATTTCATTCATATAAAAATCTTGAGGCTTTACATCATTTTCAAGACTTAAAGAGCAAGAAGATAAAAATTTTAGAAAATTTTAAATTTACAATTATCTTTACACATACCACCATTATTGTTTGCATGTATTAACAGAGAGACAGAGAAAGAGAGAGAGAGAGAGATTCATACAACCCCTAAAAAGTAAAGAAAATTCCGTAAAGTCATCAATCGAAACAATCAGCAACAGAAATAAAACAAGGCCACAAATATACAAAAGACCGAAAGCAAAACACATTCCGTTTTTTTAAATGCAGCCAGCAAGCCAATTGTCTTACGAAACATGCAAGGTTAATATATCAATTGCAACTTTTCCAAGCAGAGACAATCTAATTCATAACTCCGTCATAATCCACAAATCTTCAAATAAGGTCAGCTACATTCATAGGCATTTCATCGATTTGAGTACTGTAATACTGTTCAATATCTCTCAGTATCTTGATGTCATCCTTACGGACAAAGTTTATGGCAACACCCTGCATACACATGATTCATCATTCAGAAACTAACAGAACTGGTCAGGAAGCACTTAACACAAATCATCTACTATCCCGCAGATGAAGTAGCGCTTTACAGAGCTTATAATATGAAACTGTAGTAAATATCCCAGATTCTGCAATGCAAACAGTTAACACCCCACCCCCTCCACACAGAAAACGGAGGAAAAAAGATAAGCTGATACCTTGCGCCCAAAACGCCCTGAACGGCCAATGCGATGTATATACAGCTCACGATTGTTTGGAAGGTCATAATTTATGACAAGAGAAACCTAAATAAGAAGAATAAAATGAAATATTAACATGAGATCTTTAAATTTTAATATGTAAATGTTTAATAATTTATTCACATAACAAGAATTTGAGATAATTAAATGGGCCATCGAATATATAAACTCCATCAACAATTCTCCAAACTATTTAGAGTTTAGCCGGATGAATTTTTCTCCATTCATTTTGATTAAGGCTTCGTTTGTGACAACTTTCTTACTGCATTGTCTTTTGGACTGCAATAATAATTTTTGTTTGGTCATTGATTTTTCGCTGCTTTCAAAAATATTTTGTACTAACAAACTACATTTCACAACAGCTTTAAAAAATTACTTTCTCTATAATAGCTTTACAAAATAGTAAGAAAATCATCCCAAACAAAGTTTAAGTGTAGAAAATGACATTAACTTTATATGAAAGTTTAATGTTCACAATTTTAAGGTTATTTGTCATTTACCATATAATTGTTACCTCTTAACATTGATTCTTTCTCCCCCATGGTGCATATTCTACTTTCTTCTGTAAATATGCAAATCAAGTAAAATCTATCTTCTTAAATATCGTCTTCAATAGGTGCTACCATAATAATTTATTTCTAATACTACTCGTACATCTTAACATTTTTATGTCCACTACAATCAACACAAATTGATTAATTTCAGCACCCAAGTGGCTAAAAAATGGCATCCATTAGCATATAATTGGTTTATTGCCATTTTATAAATTAATAATTTGTTATTTACTTTTATCAGATACTACACCTTAACTCATTTCTCCATTTTAATCAATTTAATAGTTAAATCCTCCTCTGCATCCATATTGATTTCTATAATAATGTCAAGATCTCTAAATCTAATGCCTCTAAGTATCACTTAAACGTCATATGTTATTAATTGATCATGTTTAACTCATCCACTGAAAATAATCAATGTCAATCTCGAGCTCATACGAAAAAAAAAGGACAACAAATAGGCTAGCACATGCCATTACCAATATATACTATATATGAGGCATATAAACCTCAGTTGAAATAGTCGGACTTGCCCTCCATTCAAAGATTATCGACATAAAACTTCAAATCAATGAATTCACAGCCTGACAAAGTCACAATCTAGTAAGATTAAATTATATTATACTTGCCTGCTGAACATCAATGCCCCGCGCCCATACATCTGTTGTAATTAACACACGCGTTGCACCAGACCTAAACTCTAACATAATTGCATCCCTTTCCTTCTGAGGCATATCACCATGCATGGAAGACACTGTAAAGTTATTACTTCGCATCTTCTCTGTTAACCAATCAACCTGGAATTAGGAAAAAAAAAATTACGAACACTTCGAGCCCAAAGATGTTCAAACCTACACAATATGACATTTGGAACATGAAAAATCAATAATGCAAAACACCTGACGGTACATATTATACATTAAACTGAATAAAAAAATAAGTTATAAATGAGAAAAAAACTTATAAAATTAAAATTGCAGGGTTAAAATGGAGGAGTCTAAAGAATATCATAAAAAAATATAAGGTAATTTTTATAAAACCACAATTAGATCAGCAATGTTTTGGGCAAGAAAAAAGACTGATGATATAAAAATGGATTGTGGCAAGAAAAGTGAATATTTAAATAGATGTGTAGCATAAAACTAATATAGATAATTAAGTAATAATAATATTCGAGGTAAGGTTGGAGTACTAAGATAACAAAAAATAGACTTACGTGACTTGAACATATCATTGAAGGGTAGAAAATCCATCCATTATACACATACATAAAATTGATATCAAAAGATTAGGAATAAGAATGTGTAGCCTATACGGGAAACGAATATAAGCAGATCAAAGTGATTTGAGAAAAAAGTTTAAGACCTTAAGCAGCACTTAGCAAGATCTAGCACAATCACAACAACAAATTTTTATCACACTACGTGTAGTTGGCTACATGAATCTTTTTTCTCCATTATGTCCTATTAAGAGTCAAATTCTCATTTAAATCTTATAAAAAAATATTATTTTTAATACTTTCTAACCAAGTTGTTTTAGATCTACATCTACCTTTCTTAACATAAGTCGGATCTAATATATCTACCCTAGGGCTGACATTTTATGCGACCAAACCACCTAACACGACTCTCTCTAATTCTATTTACCAATGGCGCTACTTCAACATTTTCCGGTATGTACTCATTTTGCATTATGTCTCTAAGTGTAAAGCCACTTATCAACCTAAGCATCATCATCTCTGCAATACTTAACTTAATTTTATGCTTCCCTTTTAATGGCTAACATTCTACATCATAAAGCACTGTAGGTCTCGTCACCATCTTATAAAATTCTCTTAAGTTTGAGGGGTAGTTTTATATCATACAGCAAGCCTGATGCATTCCTCCACTTCAACCATCCAATTTGAATTCTACAAATAATATTCCCATTTATTTCACCATCGCTTTGAAAAATATAATCAAAATATTTAAAACATATACTCTTTTTTAATGACTTGATCACCTAATGTCACAATTCCACCACGAGATCTATTACTACTAACATTAAACTTCATGTATTTACGAGATCTATTACTACTAACATTAAACTTCATGTATTTAGTTTTTATATACTCAAACGAAAACTTTTAGATTCTAAAATTAACCTCCATAATTGAAGGTTTTCATCAACTCCCTCTCAAGTCTTATCAACAAGAAAAAAATCATCAACAAAAATATATAGCAAGGTACATCCTCTAGCTAATGTCTAGTAAGAACATCCATGACTAAAGCAAAAAGATATGGGCTTAAAGTTGAACCTTAATGTAATCCAACTAAAATAGGAAAATACTTGGTTAAACTACCTTGCATCTGAACAGAAGTAAAAACTCTTATATACATATCCTTAATAGCTTTAATATAATCATTATTAACTCCTTTTTTTTCTAGAACTCTCAAGAGCACTTCTCTTAGAACTTTCTTATATGATTTCTCTAAATCAATAAATATCATATGTAGATCCTCCTTGCTCTCTCTATATTTCTCCCATCAAACCTCTCAACAAATATATAGCTTTCAAAGTAGACCTACCCAGTATGAATCCAAACTGATTTTGAGAAACATTAATATCATATCATAACCTATGCTCAATTACTATCTCATAATTTTAATGTAAGACACATTAACTTAATTCCTTCATACTTCATATACTCTTGCACATCATGTTTGTTCTTAAAAATAGGAACTAACACACTCTTTCTCCACTCATTTGGCATCTTCTTAGCCTTCAAAATGATATTAAAAAGCTCATTAAGCCAACAAATTTCTTGATCTCATAAACATTTATTCACACTTCTATTGAAATATCATCAGGTCATATTGTTTATCCATATTTCATTTCATTTAAAGCGTCTACAATTTTGATTTTACTAATACGATGATAAAAGTAAAAAACCTTTATTTTGATTTAGGGAGCTAAGGCCATTAAGGTCAATCATAATCTCACAACCTTCATTGAAAAGTTTATCGAAATATCTCATCCACATATGTTGAATATTCTCTTCTAGGAAAAACACTTTTAAATCTTCATCCTTAATGTACTTCATTTAAACTAAATCTTTATATCTTCTATCTCTTTGCTTGGCTAACTTATACATACATCTTTCGTCCTACTTAGTATCTAATCTATTATATAAATTACTAAAAGCTAAATTCATTGCTTGCTTGCTTAACAAGAACTAGTGAAAAAAAAAAATCATAAAGACAACCACAAATAATTGGAATAAAGATAATCATGAAGATGATTAAATTGAATAAAATAAACACATTAAAATGAAGTTGAGGAATATATTACAACTTAAAATAAGAACAATAACCATCTCAAGACAAACATGATTACAAATTACAAGCAGAGAAAGGAAACCTTCCCAGCATTTTGGAACCCGTTATAAAAACCAGCTGCTCTTCTTATTTTTTTCAACATTGGGTTGATCTTGATTCAGTGAAAATGTTGGAGTAGATCCAGTGGAAGATAAGATTAGAGACAGTCGCCTTAGATGGTTTGGTCACATAAAACAGCAGCCTTCCGATGACCCGGTTAGGAAAGTATATGTATTAGATTTGGCTTATATTAAGAAAGGTAGAGGTAGACCTAAAAAGACTTGGTTAGAAAATATTAAAAATGTCCATTTTTTTAGATTTAAAT
The DNA here is from genome assembly GCA_019925795.1 of Dendrobium chrysotoxum. Classification (NCBI taxonomy): domain Eukaryota; kingdom Viridiplantae; phylum Streptophyta; class Magnoliopsida; order Asparagales; family Orchidaceae; genus Dendrobium; species Dendrobium chrysotoxum. The sequence goes on along the minus strand of CM034300.1, from coordinate 36,003,341 downwards.
GAGAATTTGACTCTTACAGAACACAATGGAGAAAAAGGATTCATGTAGCCGACCCCATGTAGTGGGATAAATGTTTGATGTTGTTGTCATTGTATTGGGTTGATCTTGATTAAATTTTTCCTAGATTCATTTTTTTTAAATATCATCTAACCCATTTACTTAGGTCAGCAAAATTCATTCTCATTCCCCTTCACATCAAATCCTCCTTTTATCCCCAATGCATCACTCCGTTCTAAATGCTCATATCAACTTAATCTATTTTATTTTTACATTTTTCAATAAAGATGCTAAAGTGCCTCTTCTCTAATGCACCATGCACCATCTAGACATCCTTCAAATATGTTCAACCTTTTAGTCCACTAAAAACTCATATTTTTAGTACAATAGTATCATGGAAAAAATTATACGCTTAAACAAAGCTTGTAGCACCTGAGAAGCTAGTTCATACAAGACAATTGCATAGATGAAAATGATAAAGAAGTGTGAGTATTGACTTTAGACACCCATCAAATATTTGAAAAGCATATTGGCATAGAAACTGTAGATTGACCGTCATCAATAGATTTAAAATATTGTGTTGAAAATGTGTTTAACCACTAATGTAAAAAAGCCTCACTTTTATCCCACTTTGATCATAACAGCCTAACAAATGGGATAAAAGTTGATGATTCAAATGAGATCAAATGATTCAGACAATTTGTGACTCTCATGGAATTTGGTGCCCTTCTACCATGGTAGAGAAAAGTTCAAGAGTAAGAGACTCCTCTATTGACTCCATATAGTTGAGTGATTGGTTGTTGCGTGACACTTTAAAAGGTTGAAAAGCTTTTGTTGATAGGGAGGATGGTCAATACAGACACTCCAAGCTTTTTAGCTAAAAATTGGTTTAATCTTTAGCATGTCAGACTTAGCTTCAGTTTATATTAGAACGTCACATTGTTACATTACAACCTTTCGCTGTTTGAAAATAGTTAAGCACACGCCTATGAAAAATGTAAGCATTGTAGGCCAATGAACATTCTTTTCAAGTAGACTAAATCATGTCCTTTCATTTTGTATTGCTCGTAAATTCAAGCATTGCATACCTTTTCTGTTCAGGCTAATTAGATCATGTCCTTCCATTTGATATAACGCATCAATCATTTTCACCAAGCCTTCATAAACTATTGTCAATCACTCATATCCTAGCCTTCATGAACTATATGCACGAAATTTTATTTGATTCTAAACTGGATGGGGTTTCGATATAGGTGTAGGATTCAGCATTAGGATCTACACACAAAAAAAAGAAATTTGATAATGTATAATCTGAATTGAAAAAAGCCTGTAGGATTCAGCATTAGGATCTACACAGACAAAACTTGTTAGTCAACCTAATCAAAACTATATGAACTGAGCATTGGATCCAATGAGTGGTAGGGTAAAGGTTGCTAGGGAAGAGGGAGTTGTGGAATGAGGCTGTAAGAGAAAGAGGGGCGGTGGGCTTAAGGTGAAATGGACAAAGGTTGAAGGGTGTGAAAAAAGCCTGAAGAGGTCAGAATTCAGTGGTAGTGGAAGAGGGAAATGAAGCAGATTGAAATAAAGAAGAGATCAAGTCATTTCAATGAAAGTTGATGACTCTGATAGAAAGATGGAAAGAGGGAGATAGATAATAGATCTATGACATCAATATTTTACAGGATACATTAGGTCGACCCCAATTACAATATTCCAAATCTAAGAGCCAAAGAGAGAAATATGGAAGATGGGCAAGATGGGCGAAAAAGATCCAATCAAAGATGTTGATGTTTTTTTCTGACCAGCACTAACATGGAAGTTGCAGACATAAGGGAAATGGAAAGAGATAACCATAATTGTTGTATATTCATCAACTCACCATTCAAAGGTCATGGTGATCATAAGCTGAGTTAAGAGCAATAATGATATGTCATTGGATGGGCAGCCATGGAGGGAACGTGGACACTATGGATTAAGTGTTATATTTTGACAATGCTTCATAATATGAGGTTTATATAAAATTATAAAAAAAATACTTTTAAAACTAAATCATTTTAATGTTCCATGCCAATCAAAACTACATTAATTTTTTTCATGTACTAGGACATCCATGTCAAGAAAAAAATTGACATCCTGAAACACTTGTTAGAGCCTTTAGAACAACTTCGACCATCTTTTCGTAGATCACCTCATTTCCTTCAATTCCTTCCTAGCCAACTCATACCATATCCCGCTCAAGTAGCAAAACAAACAGCTCTCTTTAGCGTGCCTACATGTTCTACCTCAGTATATAAAAAATTAACTCTATAGGTGTCACAACTGCATAACTGTAGGCTCCGAAAATTTGCGCCCAGGCCTCTCCGCGACCCCTTTCTTTTTTGTTGGTAAGAGGAGAGTTTTAACAAGTAAGTTCTGAGGTAAATTTTCAGAAGGTAGATTGGGTTTCAGATAAGATACTACCCAAAGATTTTTCCTTCATTTTGCGAGGACTTTATGATTTGAGTTCAAGTTTCTTATAGGCGCAAGCCCCTATAATTAACTACCCCTCTCGATAACGGAGAGAACTTTCGATTGAGGCTATTCGTCAAATAGATACGTAGTATCCAACGTATAGGAGCAGTAGAATTTGATATTGAAAAATGAAATTTTATCATCGTGTACTTAAAGCGGATAGTGGGAGGATGATGATGAACCCGATCAAAATCCAATGTTCCATCATCCCAGGTTATCATGTTCCCTAATCTACTTAGTTTGAGGAGGTAGTCGACCTAACCTGACCGAAGAATCCTTATCGGCAGCTATGAGTTACTTCGTTCAATGGTACCTTGTAGACTTAGGGTGAATGCTTGTCTAAATGGACAGACTTGAGTTCACCTTAGCTAACGAAGAGTTTTATGCCCTATCGATCATACCCTATTGATTCATTACTCAAACCAATGGTAAACATACGGACTCCGATCAGAGGGCTTCGATCATAACCGTTTACCTGTGGTGCACTTTGGCGGTAAAACCACCGGTTAGAGGACACCTGTCATTTCCTTACTGATAAGAGATGATTTGAGGATGAATCCTACTGATATTCTCGAGTAGACATTCAATTTTTATGAGCTGAAGTGATTTTTAAATTTATGCACCTCGACAAACTATTGGAGGGTGAATGACTTTCTGCTTTAAGTATTTAGGTGATTAAATTTCAGTCTTGAATATTAATATTATTAATGGATGTACAGATATAGATCTTTAATAAATCTTTTGAGAATTAAACCCTCCAATTGAGATTTGTATTCAATACGACCATCATCGAGATGATTATTTTCACTTTAAATGTTTATATTTTATAAGTATGGGAGGCATTTTAAAAGTTTGGGGTCTCCTTCGGTTGAGATTTTCTATCAACACGGCCATCATCGGAGATTATTTATGGATATTACTATTTAATTAATTGGACCTTTTCAACTCTATTTGCTTGCAAATAGAAGATTGGGTCTAGCTCTTAATTTATGGAGTTATTATGTAGATATCAGAACTTGGGACGTTCATTTTAATATGTGAATTTTCTTTGTAAGAGACCTTGAACGCCTAATATGAATGTATAAAACCAAATACTCCAGTCGACGCTATGACCATATATTTGTTTGGTGGTTCAAGTCGTGTCAACTTCGATCCATTTAAAGAGAAGGATCGAACTTGAACTTAAGTTCTTTTTTTTACCCGCATAGCATTTTTAGGCGTCACGTGTGTACATACATCAAGCTCATCGTGGCCCATGCGGGTATGTGCTTTTGAATGCATTTTGCATGATGTATTTACATGGTAGCTGTTTATATGCAATGAAGGGGGTGTATATAACATATCTACATGTTCACATACACTCATGTATTCATCTGCACGTTGACATGCTCGCATATGTACTTGTATGTTTGCATGTATGATGACATATGCATTTGTGCACTATTCAACATGCTTACATGACATGTGCGGTGGCTTAGTGTACCAACGTCGTATATGATGCATTAGCATGTGTGTACAATGCATTCATATTTTGCCCGTATGTTTGCATAATGCATTTGTGTGACGATTCAAATGCTTTCGTGTGGTGTTTGATGTGTTTATATGTCGTGTAGCATATTACTACTACACAGTATATCTTGCATAGTGGAGGTTATGTTTGCATAATGCACTTTGCATATTGGATGGCGTGCTTGCATAATACATTTTGTATGCTGCAATGTATAGATGCACCCTATGATTGCATGTTAATGTAATGTGTCGTCACAGCACGACATATTGTGCATATTAAATGACGTGCTTATGTAGTGTGTTTCGCAAGCGGCAATGTATAGGTGCTTAGTGTATTTATATGTTAGGTGAGAAAGCCCATAACATATTTACTCATTCCTAACTACATGCAGTCATGATGTATTTGTGTTGTACACTTGTATGCTTCCCAAAGCATTTGCAAATTGCATATGCATATGCATATTCTGAATGTGTTGACACATTTCAATGCCTGAGGGGGTGTATTTGCAACATTCAAATATGATCAATTGCGAAAATACCTATCATTGAGAAGTGCACAAGATTTCATTTAGGACTTTGCATATGCCTTCTGTCTGCTTGTATGAGTGTTGCGAATCCGGTAGCGTAATTTAGAAGTGTGTTGGGTTTCATTTGTCATGCATCGATGGTGCTATATAGCTCATTTCATCTTATGCATGTTATTTTCCCCAATCCTAACTCGTAAGAGTGTATTTCTGATGCAGTCAAGATTTCCTACTTTATGTTTTTTTTATATTTTTTTCTTGTATTTCTAGCTATCTTTCTCTTGTGACTTCTCAGTTTTCCCTCCTATTTGCTGAATCTCCCTATTGTTAGCTGGATTTCCCTACTATTTTTTCCCTTTTCTACTGTCTTCTCGTACTTCTATTGCTGCTTGGTCTTCCCTAAGTGGTTGTTTGGTCTTTCCATGTTGGTTGTTTGACTTCCCCATGCTGGACTTCGATTTTCCCTCCTATCACTTCATACCCCAGCTACCCCTTCAATTTTCCTTGTTATGTTTACTGTTGGCTGCTTGTTTTCTCTATTGTGGCTACTCAGTTTCCCCATTTGCTAAAACCTATGCTAGATGTTTTATTTCCTAATTAATTCAGCTGATTTGGAAGAGTTTTGTCGTTGGTTTAGAAGACTTTTATTGACTGTTTGGGTGACAAATTTAAGTGAGCATTTAATATCCTTTCCCTTCTCCTATATAATGTGGTTGATTCCTTTGTGAAAGAGAGAGATATGTGATTAATATTTAGAACGTGAAACCTTCGGGTTTGTCATAGCTTGCGAGCTATCCTCTTCTACCTTCCTTCTTATATTTCATCTCAGACTTCTATTTATTCTTCTAACCACAGTTCTCATTCCACAGTATCTTTCTTCTCGAAACTTTGATTAGTCGTAAGTTGTATTGTGTCCAAGTTTTTATTACAAGTTGTAAGTTGTGTTATTTTTTTATAAGTTGAAAGTGGTGTTGTGTCTTGTAAGTTGTAAGGTTTTTTTGTGTTCTAAGTTTGTGTTTGTTGTTTGTTAAAGTTATTTTAAAAGGAAATGATAATTTGCATACCTTTTGTTCTCCTACTAGGCTTAGGAATCCTAGGTTGTATCAATTTAGTATTAGAAATTTAGGTTGTCCGCTGAGTCTTCCTTTTTCTTTAAAAAAAAAGATAGTCAAAACAATCAACAAGCCGAAGTTCCAACTCAAGATGTATTTGAGCCTGCAATTTTTGAAATCCAACCATTTATTCATCGGATTCCAAAGAATAACTTCCCAAAAATAGAATGGGTTCTGCTTCAAGCAAGTTTTACTGATCCACTACAGAATGAACTACTCAGAATGCAGAGACAACAGTATTTATGTGGTGAAAAATATGAAAATAAGAAGTGTCTACTTCAATCAGAGTTTGAATAAGAAAAAGAGAAGATCCTAAGTATGACATTCTAATGCAGAATACTGAGGAGTATTTTCATGCTGTAAAGATGGAAATTCTGAAAAGATTTTGAAAAATTATTTTGCATAAAATTGCTGATCTTATTACTAATGAAGTAGAACCAACTCATGATCTTGTAGAAGATGTCGTGGATATCCGTACTATCCAAAAAAGACATGGAGTGCACAAACAATTTTTGGTTAAATACGATGGACGTCGTTTGTTCGATTGTTCTTGGATTGGGGTTGTGGAGCTGCAATGCCGTTGTCCTGATATCTACCAGCGTATTACTGAGGCATTCTCATCAGGAGATGAGATTCTTCCACCAGAGGAGAATTGATGCAGTCAAGATTTCCTAATTTATGTTTTCTTTATTTTTTCTTGTGTTTCTAGCTATCTTTCTCCTGTGACTTCTCAGTTTTCCCTATTGTTTGCTGAATTTCCCTGTTGTTTATTGAACTTCCCATTTGTTTTTTTAATTTCCCAGTTGTTTTTTCCCTTTTCGGCTATCTTCTCGTATTCCTATTGTTGTTTGGTCTTCCCTAAGTGGTTGTTGGTCTTCCCCATGCTGGACTTCGATTTTCCCTCCTAACACTTCCTTTCCCCAACTACCCCTTCGATTTCCATGCTATCTTTACTATGGCTGCTCGTTTTACCTGTTGTGGCCTGGATTTCCCCATTTGCTGAAACCTATGTTGGATGCTTTATTTCCTAATTTATTGGGCTGATTTAGAAGAGTTTTGTGGCTATTTTAGAAGACTTAAATTGGTTGTTGGGATGGCAAAATTAAGTGAGCATTTAATATCACTTCCCCTTCTCCTCCTATATAAATATGTGATGAATATTTGGAACGTAAAACCTGCGGGTTTGTCATAGCTTGCGAGCTATCCTCTTCTACCTTCCTTCTTATATTTCGTTTCGGACTTCTATCTATTCTTCTCTCCACGGTTCCCATTCCAATCTATCTTTCTTCTTGAAACTTTGATTAGTCGTAAGTTGTGTTGTGTCCACGTTTTTATTACAAATTGTAAGTTTTGTTATTTTTTTACAAGTTGAAAGTGGTGGTGTCTTGTAAGTTGTAAGGTGTTGTTATGTTATAAGTTTGTGTTTGTTTAAGTTATTTTGAAAGGAAGTGATTATTTGCATACTTCATATTCTCCTACTAGGCTTAGGAATCCTAGGTTGCATTTTTGTCTGCAAATGCGTTGTACAACGCATCAAGATGTGGGTTCCGAAAATTCTCATGGCTTTCTGGGGGAGTTTTAATGGATTAAGTTCAAGCGTAAATTTTGGGAAGAAAGATGGGTTTGTAGATAAGACACTACCCAGAGATTTCGCCCTCATTTTGTGAGGACTTTATAATCTGACTTCTGGTTTCCTATAAGTGCAAGCCCTTATAATTAATTACCCCTCCCGATAACAAGAGAGAACATTCGATTAAGGCTAGTCGTCGATCAAATACGTAGAGATACGTAATATCTGGCATATAGTAGCAGCATGGGCTTTTGAAATTTGAGGATTTGATATTTAAAACAGAAATTTCACCATCTTGAACTTAAAGCATATGGTGGGTGAATGGATGATGGTCCAGATCAAGATCCTATAGTTCCGTCGTTTCGGGCCATCGTGGTCCCTGGTCTACTTAGTTAGAGGAGGTAGTCGACCCAACCTGACAGAAGGAACCTTGTCGGCAGCCATGGGTTACTTCTTCCAAGGGTACCATGTAGACCTGGGATGAATGTTTGTCTAAGGAGACAAATTTAAATCAGCCTTAGCTTACAGAGGGCTGTGTGCCCTATCGATTATATCCTATTGATTCATATCTCAAAAATTTGATGCCATTAGAGAGCATACGGGCTCTGGCCATAACCGTAATTTGATGGTGCCATTTGGTGGCAAAATCGTTAATTAGAAGACACGTGCCACGTCCCTGCTCGCAGGAGACTATTTGAGAATAAATCCTAGTAATATTCTCGACCAGACATTAGCTCTTTGTGAGCTGAAGTATATTTTCAAATTTGCCCACCTCTACAAACTGTTACGGAGAATGGATGGATTTTCATTTTAAGTGTTGGATGATTTAATTTAATTTTAAAGATCTTGGACTTGTGGTATTTTTGGAATTTTGGGTTTTTGGGTTTTGATGGGTATTTTCGATATATTAGGATTTGACCCCTCCGTTTGAGATTTTCTATTCAACACGGCCATCATCAGGGTTCATGGGATTACTTATATTTGTGAATTGAACCTTGTCAACTCTGTCGAGCTGTCGACAGAGGATCGGGCTTTATAGACTTTATGCCTATGTGAATGAATTTTCTTGATTATCATCCTTGAAGACCTTATATGAACGTATAAAAAAGATATTCCAGTCGACACATTGGCCGTATAACTGTTCGATAATTCGAATCGTGTCGACTCCTATCTATCCATATAGAAGGATCTGGCTCGAACTTTGGTTCATTTATTGACCCGCGCAATATCCCTAGACGTCACGTGTGTACCCAAAATAGGCTCGTCAGGGCCCATGCGAGTTTTATGATTTAATATGTCCTGTGTACTTATGTGCATACAAATTATAGTGAAAGTGTGAGGGTATTTTGAAATACTTTAATTGTGCGGGCAACTGTCGTTTGAGTGTGCGCAATATTTCATTTGAGAGTTTGAATACGCCTTCTGTCTGCTTGTATGAGTTTTGTAGATCTGGTGGCGTGACATCACAATACGGTTGTTGGCACGTTTCATACAGGTAGACTGTTGTGTACTACTTATTATTTTATGCATGTGGATTATAGTGTACTAACGAATCTCCTGTTATTTCTCATTGGTAACTGCATTCCCCACTGGCTTGATGCCTCTCTTTTTGTAGGTAGGTTGCTCTGCATGGAAATCTTCTAGCACTGCCCATAGGCATTAGCATTCGCTGTCGTTCGTCTACATTTTCTCGTAGGTAGCCTCTAGTGTATATGATGGACGTTTCTATAGCAGCATGTAGGTGTTTGTATGCACTGCAGATATCTCATCTTTGTTCGTACATGATACATGGTGTATATCTGCGTTCAAAGAGGATTCGTCCTCCTTGTAGTGTCTGTTGTTATTACTTACATGGATTACTGTATTTGTTTGTATGATGTAGTCGATCATAAGGCGTTGCTGCATTCATTTCATATTCTTCATATCTCATTGAATACATCAAATCGTCATGTCATTGTACACTAGTCTCCCTCATTTACAAGGGCTCGATACGCTTGCTTGCATGTTGACTTGTATTGACTATGGGAGGGCCACACTTCAACTTGAACTTGATATTCCTTAATGAATTAATGCACTCACCAAACATTTCATCTTTATGTAGTGGAAAATTCATTGCATTTGTTGCATGTCTCTTATATATATTTATGAACATGCCATTGCACCCCTCACAATCTTCTGGCATATATTTGTTGGATAGTAGTCCAACACTATCATCTACCGGCAAGTTGGCATGTTCGCTTGTAAGTTTATCAGTACCGATAGTAGAGTAAAGAGACCATCTCATTCATGATTTTCTTGCTTTGCGGGCAGATGTATGTCTCCCTTTATTTGCATTTTAATGCCAAATTCATTGTCTACCGCTGGTTGTCGCCAGTGGGTATCCTATTGTGTACGCCACAGTTCTTCCATTGTCACATGCGGGCAGGTTGCGTTGAGTACAGTAAGTATTTGCATTTGTTACATATCAACTCCCTTTGTCTGCTGAGGATTTGCAATGAATCCACTGCATTTACTTGTAGATTGATTGATTGATTGAATGCATTTGGAATTCTTTCATTTGTCTGATGTAATTGCTTGCAAAGTTTTTGTGAGCGTCATCATCGTTTGCATGCACATACTTGTGACTAAATCACACATTCTTGTTACTTATCATTGCTCATTGCTTGCATTTCAACTGGCACTAATTCCTTTGATACCTATTGGATGGCTTACATCATTGCTTATAAGTGATTTCAGTGTGTTTGTTACATATTAGTCTTCTCTACTTGTGGATAGAGTGTCGCATTCGTATGTCAATTCGGACCGCCAGATAGGCTGCATTCACTGCTAATCTCTTGTGCATGTTGGTTAGTGAATTGTTGCGTTCACTTGCATATCTTTCATCAATGGTTGCCAATGACATGTTGAATATAAGATGGATCTCTTGCAGTGCCCCGTACACATTTGTGTTTGTTGTACCTCATTTGATTCTTCTCATATATAAGTATTGAATGAAAGGTATCGTTATGTTCGTTGTACATCAAATCTTTTTGCTTGTAGGGGATCAATGTGTTTTCTTGGAATTGAATCATTGTTGAAGATAGAGATGAATCATCAATTGATGAAGGCACCACACCCATTGGAGGCTTATGTTGTTATTTTATGAACAGGTCAACAGTTCATATCTATTGAGGCTTTAATATAAGTTCTTCATTCCTCCATTGGTCTTTACTTGAATAATTAGAATCATTAATCTGTATTTGTATTATAAGTGTGTATTTAATAGATTGAAGTTCAGTTCCCCGGCATCCATGCAAGCTCAAGTTCTTTGCATTCAATTCAGTCCAAATTCCTTGTGGTCCGTTCATTCAAGTTCAAAGTTATGAGTCCCTTGTGCAGTTCATTGTGGTTTGCTTTCAGTTCAAATTTTTTTGAGTTCAATTATAATTCATTTTAATTCAAACAAGTTCAAGCCAAGTCCTTGTTCATTTGATGACAAGTCCCCTGTTGTCTTGTTCGTAGTCAAGTTCCCTGCACTTAGTTCAAATCAAGTCATCGATTCACCGAAAAATTTGACAGCCTCCCGACGTCTCCCCCTATTTAGGGAAAACTACAGGAGTCATAGCCTACCCGCCACATCAAGAAAGACGTTCACGGTCGATATCAGGGCACACCGCGTCCGTTGTCTTCGTCCCCACCATGCCAAGAAATGCATGCATGGGTCTTCAAAAATACCTGTTTAAAGATGCAATTGTTTCCCCGCATACGGATACTTATTTTTTGCCCCACCGTGCTAAGAAAAGCGCGCACAAGGAGCGCCCACCTCACCGTAAACGCCGCACCAAGTTCCCTCCCACCGCGCTAAGAAAAGCGTGCATAAGGGGGTCCCTTGGTGCGCCGCAAACACCGAAAACAGGACTTCTTAGTGATTTGCCTTCCTCGCCACAAGTATTGCGACGAATTTCCTCTCACTGAGCTAAGAAAAACGCGTATTGGTGGTTGATCGCCGCGCTACAAGTGTCGAGGATAGGGTTTCGGGTTTAGAACTTTATACCTACGTGGTGGGACGTCGGTGGAGTTGGCATGTAGATCAAGGTGAAGGAAGCATTTTTTCTTTTCCATTTTTTTATTATAATTAACTTAATCAATTATAATTCATTATAATTAATTATATTAAAATAAATAACTATAATTAATAATAATTAATCATAACTAATTATAAATAATAATCAATTATAATTAAAAATAATTAATTATAATTAACTTAATTAACTATAGCTAATTATTAATCGTAATAATTAACTATAACTAAAAAAAGTTAATTAAAATTAAATTTGATTAATTACTACTAATTATTATTAATAATAGTTAACTATAATTAAAATAATTAATTATAATTAATTTAAATTAATCATAAGTAATTATTGTTAATAATAATTAAACATATTGATTTTAATTAACTAAAATCAATTTTAATTAAAAAAAACTATATATGATTTGAGTAGGATTTAGGTGCTGTTGGCAATAAGATTTATACAGAATTTGATAAGGATTTAATAGGATTAAAGCAACATTTGAGCAGGATTTACATTAAATCCTAATGATAGGATCTAGGGAAGAGTTAAACCTCACAGAGAACTAAATCCTCTGTTTCCCTCTCTAATTTACGGGACTCAGCCGAAGAAGCGCGTGTAAGAGAGAAAGTTACCTTCTCAGTGAGCGAGCTTCCCTCACTGCTTCCGATCAAAATGTCGTAACTTCCTATCCGACAGGAAAAAGGGAACGTCGTCGATGTAGATGGGAAGTTGAAGCTAGGGCAAGTTGGAGGAGGTCGGCTATAGGCTGCGGCTAGGGCTTGTTGTTTGCGAACAAGGGAGGAGATCGGGACTTTGGTCGGCCTTAAGAAACGACGAAGAGGTCGGGACGGGGTTGGATCGGGCTTGAAGTCGCGAGGCAGAGAGGAAAATGCGAAGAAAGTCGGAGGCCATGGGGTCAGCATTTAACGACGCAATCGAAGGCGCGATAACGCACACAAGTGACGAGACAGGTCGGCGTCGAATCGCAAAGCGTAGGTACTGTAGCGACGACGAGATGGGCTTCGACAGGGATTCAGGATGGTCTGTCGTTTCTATAGGTAAATTTATAATTTTTTTATTATAATGTTTGGGTCAACACAAGAGTCCTCCACCTTTCATTTATAAATGAGCTAATCTATTCGACGTGACGACCTGGCATTATCAATTTCCTGTTTCTGTCCATTAGCAATCCACAATTTTCACCATATATTCATTGCTTCTGCTTATAGGTGAGTCGTAGTGTTGTGCTACAGGTCATTTATTGCTTCTTACAGTCAAGATGTCATGTGGTAACAAACACTGTTAATATTGTTGTGGGTAAGCAATAATCGTTCAAAAGACACTGGTTATTGTATGTAGGTGAACTACATTCAGCCCAAATCTTCCAACATTGCCTGTAGGTGGGACTGTTGTATGCATTTCAAACTCATATTCTCTATCACAAGCCTACCACCTTAGCTCGTAGGCAAATTGTTGTGTGCATCATGAGTCTCCTACAGTGGCTCGTAGGTGCTCATATTCATTGTAGATCTTGTGTCTTTGCTTGCAGATAACGTATTGCATACATTACATTTCTTCTATCTACGTTTGATGGGAATCCGCCATATCCATTGTATATTGCTTTTTATTACTAGTAGAGGTTAGATGTGTTTGCTTGCAAGTATTGCTACGGCTCACTTACCGCTCCCTGCAAATGGGCTGTCGTGTGCATTACAAATCCTCTAGTGTTGTTCATAGATGCTTGCATTAATCGCAGGTTTCATAACCTTGCTCATATGCACTTCTATGTTTATGGGGACTCATCATGCTTATTTGCAACTAAATGTCATTGATTATTATGTGGACTGCGTTTATCTCAAACTCCACAAACACATCTGCGTTAACAAACCACCGCATTTATTGCATATCAACCATCTTTGTTTGTAGGGGATTAATGTTTTTTTCCTTGAAACTTGATTGTTGTTGACTGTATGAATGCCCTTGCATTCATTGCGCGTTGCTTGTCATCACTCATGAGCAAACTATTGTGCATATAATAAGTCCACCATTACTAGTAGGTGTTTGTATTCGCTGCAATCTTCAGCCCTTGCTTCTAAATGGTGTGATGCATGCATTGCATTTTTCCTATCTACGTCTGTAGGGAACCTATTACACTTATAATCTGTCCACTGTCATTGCTCGCAAATGGACTAGTGTATTCATTTGCAAATTGATTAATTTTAGTTGTTAGCGGGTTGCATCCATTATATATATTCTTTGATGTCATCTGCATGCAAGCCGTTGTGCATATTACAGGTTTTTTGTCGCGCTTATAGGTGTGTTGTTGTATTGCAAAATCCCTTAGTTTTGTTTATGGGCAAATTATTGTTCATATTACAAGTACCATACGCATGCCTGTAAGCAAATTGTTCTGCCTGCTACAAGTCCCCTGCTTTTATATGTTGCCTGATGCATTCTTTGAAAGTACCCCATTCTTTTCCATATGTGAATTATCTTGTTCATTAAATATCATCTGATCTTTGCTTGTGTGCGAATAGCAATTATTTGTAGCCCATCATCTTCGCCTGCAGGTAAACTATTTTTTTTCATTTCAAATTTTCTTTGTCCACCCACATGTAAGCTATCATGCTCATCATGAATTCCCTGCTAATGTTCAATTCCCTGCTTGTGTTTAATGCCTGCTCGTTGTCATATTTACTTAGAGATTTTCTTTCTTGCATTTTTGTTTTAAATATCTTAATTTGGGTTTTGCTTTTTTATATCATTTAGAGATTGTATACTTTAGTTTTTTTTCCATGATTCAGCTTGTAAGTTCAATTCCCTGCTTGTGTTAAATGCAATTCCCTGTCGGACAAATCAGCCTAAATTTCGGCAACCTCTCGATATCTCTCCCATTTAGGAAAATGTTTGGGAGTCTAGGCCTGTCCACCACATCAAGAAAGACGTGTATGATCTGTGTCTGGCGACAACGCAATTGTGATCTTTTACCGCACCACGCCAAGGCGCGCATGAGTTGCAAAGGTCCCTGTGCGAAAATTTGCAAGTTTTCATCGCCAGCCTGAAAGTACATACGGGTACTTAGGTTTTATCCCATCATGCTAAAAAAAACGTGCACAAGGCTCACCCACCTCATCGCAAGCATCTCACCGAGTTCCCTCCCACCATGCTAAGAAAAAAGTGCATAGGTGGTTCGTTCGTTGCGCTACAAGTGCCGAGAACAAGATTTGTGGGTTTTTAAGTTTAGAAAACATTATACCTTGTGTGAGAGTCTACGGTAGTGGTGTTGAGGCGACGACGAAAGGGGCTATAACACAAATATCTCTTTTCTCTATCTCATTTTTAAATCGCCTTCCTGAATTTTTTTTCTCTTCTTTTTTTACTCTTACTCTCTTTTTTATAATAATAATAATAATAATAATAATAATAGAGGGAGAGGGAGGATTGATTTTGACTAAGTGGGCTAGTGAGGTGAGTGTGAGGTTGGATTTGTGAGCTGTTGTAGTTGAGGGGATAGGTGGAAGGTTGGACTCGACTGCTACGGTTGGAGCTAAACAGAGAGTAGTGAAGGAGTGAGGTCGAGTGGGGCACAAGCTTGGTGCTAAAGGTAGGATCGAACAGGTAAGTGTGATTTGGAGTTGGAGCGGATAGTGGCTGGGCGTTGGTCGTCGGGTTCGGCTGGAGATAGGGATTTCGGCTGCAGGAGTGAGGCCTGTTTACAGCTGATAGGGAGGAGATCTGGTGAGGGAGATCGGCTGAGAGGCGAGGTCAGTACAACTGGACTCAGCCTAGAGCAGGGATTGGGCAGGGGTAAATCGGTTGTAGCGGCTCTTAGAGATCGAGAGGGAGATAAGAGAGGTCTTCGTTGCTCGTGAATGAGCTCGACTGTGGCGTTGGGGATAGAAGCAAGGCCAATCGGCTTCATGCGTAATTGCATGTAGAGGTGGGAGCGGATGCTGCGTTCGATCGTGCAGAACGAAGAATCGGAGAGACTGGGTTGGTTGGACACGGGTGGAGTTGTGGAGAGCATGCATTGGGAGATAGAGGAAGATCGATCAGAATTTGATCGAGATCGGCTTACTAGAGTCGAACGTCGATCAGAGTTTTGGCTACAGACTGCGAAGGGTGCATGCAAATCGATTGGATTGGGTAGTGGTTGCTGGGTCGAAGGTCGGACAGGGCGGTGGGATCTTGGTGTCGGGTTCGACGGGTAGTGGGTGGAACGGGAGGCTAGCAATAAGGTGTGATCGGGATTGGCTGAGAGGAAGGAATATGGTCGAGTGAACAGCAGGTAGAGTTCGGACCGAGCGTTTGAACAGGGAAGTGAAGGTGACGTGATCGGAGGAAGGTCAGACAGAGTTTGATCCGGATCAGCTTGCTAGAATCGAATGTCGGGCACGGGTTCAGCTACAGGCTGCGAAGGGTGTAAGCAAATCGACGGGATTGACTGGGAGCAAGAATTTGTTAGGAGTTTTTGTGTCATGGAGAAGATGTTGAAGGATTCCTTCAATCCCATTTTAATAACGAGAGCGGAGTTCGATCGAGTGGGGGTTGTGTGGATCGACTACTGGAACAGAGAGCAAGGAGAGGCGAGGGAAGGTCCGCTAAGAGGAAGAAACAGCTGGGAGGATCAAAGGAATGAAGAGATTCGGTGTGTTCGACGTGTGGAAGAAGAACCCGAAGTCCCGTTTCTTTCTCATCTTATCAGCGAGAGTAGGCGACGACAGCAGAGTGGATCACGCGATTCGAGCTGAAATCACGTGACGGCGCTGACATCGGCACTAAACATCAGCAGGTACGTATACTTTTTAATTTTAATTTTATTATTATCATTATTATTATTATAACGAAAAAATAAAATAAAAAAGTTAAAATAAAGATTTTATCTTGATTTACGCATCGACGCCTTGCGATCCGCCAATTTTCCCGTGCGAGGTTCAATACGCAATATTACAAGTATTTTTTGATAATTCAGATGTTCTGAATGCAACGGCGAAGCCCGTTTTACAATCGGGCGTCGTTTAGGCAGTGTCGCGCAACATTTTCGAGTGTAGATCATCAATTTCGACCATTTTCGTCTGATTCAACTGCGAGGGGATCCCTCTTAGGTGAATTTGACGTTCAGATTGCAATTGTGCAGTCTGTTTCGCGATTGGATGTCATTTGAACACTTTAGTGATGTGTCGTGCCCGTCGACCGTCACTCGCGTTGCCGATTTCGGCCTTTTTTGTGCTCTTTAGTGCTTGGGTCAACAATGACATGCCAACCTTCTTCTTTGTTTTAACTCACAAAACTAAATTAGATCAATCCAACCTAATTTTTAGGCCAATTTTGGATTAAACTGAGTTAGGTCAAACTTCAACACCCGTACAAATTGCCAAAGCCATTAAACAACTTAAAAAATCTTAAAGACCGCCTCTTATTCCTTGAATCCCTTCTTAGCCAACCCATAGTAGTTCTACTTTTAATTGATTGCCTCTAGGGTGCTGCTTCAGCTCTCTTTGACATGCATAAACGTTCTATCTCAATAAAGTTCTAATTTATTTTAAACAGGTGCCAATGCACCAATCTTTCCAACATACAGAATAGTTCATTCTTAGTTTTATACCATACATCATAAAATTCCCATTTTGCAATAATAGAAATAATAGTCTGTTTTCTTGCTAGCATTAAGATTAACTAGCATAAGTCATCTTAGTGCTGCTTGGCAAGATTTACATTGATTCTCTGTAATATTATCTGATTACAAACGACCATCAGTGGGAACACTCAATATTTGAGCATCTAAATATTTAGCTCTTAAATACATCTATAAATCAACTCTTCCATTTAGCATGACAAGATACTTGAATCAAGTATGCTATGTATTTTTGTATTCCAGCATCATTGACAGGTCATCACCTCATCCACTAAAAATCTAATATCCTAACTCTTTTAAGTCAATTAATTTCAAAAGCTAGTCTATACTGATCCAATTACACATTTTATTCACTTAGACAATACAGTATCTGTAAATAGCTGCCCAGGTACTACTTTTCATCTCTATATTCATCCCTCAATTAAAAAATTATCATAAAGCCAACGTCAAATCAATCTATATAAAACCAACCTGTCACGATGAACTCTTCAATAACCTCATTCAAATACCAAAAATTCTAATTTCAATTTTAAAAATTATTTATGATACATTGGTTTTAAATATATTTTCAATAATTAGACAATTTATTTCTTCTAATCTTTCAAATTAGATTGATTGCTTCCAAATCACTCTTAATATTCAAAATTTGACAGCAATTACATCAAATATTTATGTACAGCCTTTTCTGCATTTTTATAAGGTTAGCATTAGTATGCATGTCTGGATTATCAGAAATAACATAAGGCCGCTCAAGTGTTGCATTGATGCGAAATTCTCTATTCTCACTTTTTAACACTCAAACATGACAACAGTAACTCCATCAACTCCCTTAACCATCTGCTATAGTTCCAAAGTAGCACTAATAAACAATATTATGTCGTCCAGCTCCTCCCTTGCATCCCCTTCCATTTCATGGATAGCAAAATGGCACATTCAACTCCAAATTTCTCAAATCAATCTCTGGTTTCCAAATTTCACACCCGAATCATCAAACTGTGACACCCCTTGAAGCACCAACATTCGTTTATCCTCCATATCCAGCATTATTTTTCCATTCAAAAACTGATTCCTTTTGAAACTTGCTGACAGCAAGGCTTACTATCAAGTCTTGGGGAACAATTTTGTCTAACACCACCAAAATTTTGCAAAAACTCCAGTAAGATAACATTTCAACAATCCTTATTTATCACATTTAATTCCACCCCAGTTTTCGAAACCTATCCCGGATATTTGTGCTCGTGTTTATACAGTTTAGTATGTTTCAACAATATTGCATTTCACCAAAATTTAAACCTTCAAACATCTCATCTCGTATCATTTTGGATCCCTACAAATAAGATTTATCATAAACAACAAAGAAGTAACCTAATGCACAACTGTTACCAAAACTAAGCATAAAGTTCTAAGCGGTGAAATGAAAAGGTGAAAAAGTATCTTATTGCATCAAGTTTTCAAAGCAAGCATATGTCTCCAAAGCAGTAGAAAGCACATTAAGAACTAAAAGCACAAAAATGATGCAAGTCTAATTTCAATTATAAGACCCTTCTTTTCGAAGTTGGCCCATTTGGCCTTTTTGGCAAATCATTTGATCAATTTCTTTCTTTCAGAGCTTCCATAACCATACTTTGATATTATTATGCATTTAAAATTTGTTCTTCTCTTTACTTGTCCATAGATCTTTTTTAGAAGTTCTCATTTTAATTTTTGCTAAATTCTTCCTTGCTGAATATTTTAAAAATCAAATCTTTTATAAAAACTAGACTATTCATACTAAAAAATAGATTTCTCAGTTTTGCTCAATTTTTTATATTTATACTGTACTTAGGTTTTCCTCCTGCAAATATGTGCAGCTCGGTCCTTAATTTATATGAAAAGACTTTATTTTATAACTCAGCGTAAATTGTGTACAATTTGATGCTCTATTCACACTGACTTATTTTTTACTTGATTTAGCCTAAAAAGTAGCTTGATATTTAAATGCACTTATGTTTCCCTTATTAAAGTAATATAAATGCCGTCTTGTGATGGAAAACACCTTTATGCTACTTTTGCTGAATAAAGACAATATTGAGAATTATAAATGGGCTGTGCTCTACATAACTGAAGAACCATTGGTTGCTTGATATAAGAAATCATATTTTGAAAAATGAACTTTGTTAAATCCATCATTTGGTTGTATCTAGTTAAACACCAAGTTTGATTTTAAACTCCACAACTGTTATCAAAACTCCCTCAGAAGTTATAATTTTATTTCTACAATTAAAACAAGTGAAAATGAAATCATCACTTTCTGCAACATTTTTTCAATTTTCAAGCAACCAATTGCCAGACATAAGAATATGCATGTGAGTATCACTTGGTTTGATGCTTTGCAGACACTTGATGTAGCTAAGTTGTTCTAAATGTACATGAAAAATGAAACTCAAGCTTAGATGTGGTGCTGCGATTGATGCTGAATGTGTAAGGTGATGGTTCATGAATGACCCCAAATTTATCTGGTGCTGAGAAAACTGGATCAAATTTTAGCTGATGCTGAGAAACTTGACAGGAAAAAAAAAAAGTTAAAAGAAAAAGATATTAAAAAACTTACAAAGTAACTAATCCCATAAATCAAAAGTGACAGATAATCTCAGAATTACGAAAACAAATGGAATGAATAAATAAAAGGACTGTGTCACCTTTCTTTTAGTATTGCAGAAAATAACAGCTTGGGTGATAGTAAGCGTGTCATAAAGATCACACAAAGTATCAAATTTCCACTCCTCCCTCTCAACAGCAACAAAGAATTGTTTGATACCCTGCATTCAGAAAATGAGCCACGTGTGATCAACTGTACGAATTTCAAACACAGAATTGACACGAAGCAATATAGTTCACCTCCAGCGTTAGCTCATCACGCTTGACCAGTATTCTCACAGGGTCCGTCATGAACTTGCCAGTTATTTCCAATATTTCATGAGGAAGTGTGGCAGATATTAGAACAACCTGGGCAAGAGGCAGATATGGTTATACTAATTAATGTAGTCAACGAAAGCAAAATGAAAAATTATATATATATATATATATATATATATATATATATATATATATATATATATATATATATATATATATATATATATAACACATCATCAAAATTCCAAGAAAAAACATTTTAAAAAAACATGTTTTTTGCTCCCCTATGTTATGAGATTTCCTCCTAAAAATATATAGTAGCTTGTCCACGGATGACCCAACATAGTCTACATCAATATACCGTTAATTTAGAAGGTATCCTGCCTTTTATACAAAATTCTTTTGTCTTTACTTGATTTAAGATATCAAAGGATTCTATAAGCAGTTTGAAGGTGAGACTATTTAGGTCTATGTATGAATGAACTGATGAGATTTATTGCAAATGTGATGTCTAGATGGGTTTGAGATAGATCAATTTTTCAACTAATATTTGATATTATCCCATATCTACTTCTTTTCCTTCTTCATCTGCATCCAATTTTTGACTTGGTTCAATTGAGGTTTCACAAGGATCACAATTAATTATTTTTTTCCTTTTCCGTAGACCTATAACATATTTTGATGAGAGAAGAATATTCCTTACTTTAATTGAGCAATTTTATGCCCAAAAAATATTTGACTTTGCTCAACTGTTTAATCTCAAATTTTTAGCAACCTTTTTTTGAAAGGCTACTTTTTTTCTATCGGCATCACCTTTAATAATTATATTATCAATATATATAATGAGAACTAAGATTTTGCCATCATTTGAGTGTTTTGTAAGGACTGCATGATTCCATTGACTTTGTTTATATCCAACTTCATTAATGACTTTATGAATATATCAAATCATGTCGAAGATTGTTTAAAGCCACATTGAGCCTTTTTTTTTAATTTGCACACTATGTTCTTTCTAAAAGAACTATCAAATCCATATACTAGATTCATATAAACTTCTTCAACATCCCTATATAAGAAAACATTCTTTACATCATATTACTCTATAGACAATCCGCAAATGGCTATAAGAGAAATTAAGATAAGTATTATATTCATTTTCACAATAGGAACAAAACTTTCTTGGTAGTCAATCCCATAAAATTGAGTATATCTTTTGGCAACAAATTTTGTTTTATATTATTCTAGAGTTCCATTTGCTTTATGTTTAACCAAAAAATCCATTTGCATTTTATATTTCTCTACCCTTTTAGCAGTTCAACAATCTTTTAAGTGTGATTTTTTTTTCTTTACGTCTCTTACATCATCATTTCAAATCTTGTTTTCAATTGTCTCAAAAAAGAGTTTGTAATATTATAATGGAATTGTAGCATATATTTGTAAGGATGGCTCTATCAGTAAGAGAATAATTTTAAAAAAGACATGATTTCCTTGGCTATGTTTGTATCCAAATTTATTCATAACTTTTATAAATCTGATAAATTATATGCCGTCGAAGATTACTTAAGGCCATAATAAAGCCTTTTTTAATTTGCTTATTTTGTTCGTTGTAAAAGAACAATCAAATCCAGATGGTTGATCTATATAAACTTCCACATCCCCGTATAAGAAAAAAAATTCACATCATATTGTTGCATGGACCAACCACGGTTGACAATAAGAGAAATTATGATGTACATTGTATTCATTCTTGCAATAGGAGCAAAAATCTCTTACATGATTTTGTAAATCCTTTGGCTACCAAGCTCACTTTATACTACTACAGGCTTTTATATGCTCTATATTTAACCAAAAAAATCCATTTGTATCCTACAATTTTCTTCTCTTCTAGTAATTAACGATCTCCCAATTGTAATTTTTTCCAAAGCATTCATTTCTTCTCTTATAGCATCTTTCCAATTTTTTTTTCAAGTGTCTCAAATAAAATTGTAGTATTGTAATGGAATTGGAAATTAAGTTTGTAAGGTTTTATAAGTAGAAGAAAAATTTTTAAAAGATGTGTAATGGGAGATGGGATATAAAGGAGAATGCATAGTAATGGGTTGATCATTGTTATCTATTAACTATTCTAAGTCTTGAGCTTGCTGGAGATTTTGGCTAAACTTATTCCTTCTTGTATAGACTTAAAAGGGTATAGTATCTAGATTTGTTGGAGTTTGTGTTGCTAGAATGTCAAGATGAAAGATAGAAATTTCGTCAAATTTATCTTCAAGTTGAGACTTCCTACCCTGAAGATGAGTTTAATTGAAAAACTTCTCATCAAAGGTGACATATCTTTTGAAGACATTGTTTTTTGTAGTAGAATGATAACACTTATATCCTTCTTTAGTTCAAGAATACCTAATAAAGACATTTGTGAGCTCTCTGATCAAATTTAACAATGTCTTATTTATGGATATAGACAAAAGCAATGCATTCAAAGATTTTGGATGGAATTTTTTATACAAAGTTATTTGTGGGGAAGAATTCGATTACATAGTTTAGAGGATTTTTAAAGCCAAACTCTCTTATGGATATTATATTGATTAGGTATGTGACAATTAGGGCTATTTCTCCACAATATCTTTTTGACAATTAATTCTAAAAAAGATGAGTCCAATAACTTCCAAAATATGATGATTTTTCCTTTCCACCACTACATTTTGCTAGAGATTGTCAAGATAAGAGGATTGGTGAATGATACATTCTTTCTAAAAGAAAGATAATAATGCATTATTAAAGTAACCATGAGAATTATAAATATGAAGTAATTTGATTTAATATTTAATTGTTTTTTATCATGAAAGTGAAAATAAGGAGATCAATACTAACATTATAATTATAACTGATAAAATATATCCATGTCATCCGAGTGAAATCATCAATGAAGGTGAAAAATCCTGCAAATACAAAAATATTAAGATTTTGGAAGGTCCCTAAATGTCAAAGTGAACAATTAAAAAAGGAATAGAGAATCTAAAATCACTTTCAAGGAAAATAACTTGAAGATGGTTTACAATCTCACAAGTCTCACAATGAAAATTTTTTTATGTTTTAATTAATAAAATGAAAACAAATGTATATAGCTCTAACCTATAATAATGTTTTCATATAGCTTCTATAAGTATGAAAATGAAAGAACTTGATAAGTGTTTTTTATCTTCAAGAAGATATAACCCATCCTTTTCTATAGCTTGCCCAATTATCTTTCTCTTAGTAAGTTCTTGAAATACACAATAATTAGCAAACTAAGTTACCATACAATTGTGGTCCGTAGTAATTTTATGGATAGATAGAAGCTTTACCATAAGATCAGGAACATGCAGTACATTATCAAAGGTAAATGAGAGAAATTAAAATATTTTCTTGACCTACAATAATTATCAGAGAATCATCGACCACTTCTATTTTTTTATTACTGGGGCAAAGTTTGTAAGCTTGAAAAAGATTGACAAGGTTAGCCATATTATCATTAGCTCCTAAATCTAGAATCCAGAAGCTAGGAAAATATTTAAGGTATTAAAAAGATAAGAGTTAGAAATCATACCATTTTGAGCTTAAGAACATAATATGGATGGTTCTTCCACATAGCTAAGGATGTTTCTGAGTTTGTTATTTTTTTCTAGGTTGAGCCCTTCTGGTACCATAAGACTAGCCTGCTTTTTTTGGTGACCTTTGTTTCGACCATAGCCTAGAGGCTTTTTGTGGAGTTTCCAACATTTTTTAATGTGAAAAGAAGGCTTTTATCCTTGTTTGGGGGAAGAGTCTTAACTCTTAAGTTGCTTATCTTGGAGTCTGATAGTTGTTATGATAGATATTTCGAAGATCAGAGCGTCAAGCATTACAATCTTTTTCCTTCTTAGGCTCACACATGAGAGAGAAAACCTTATTTAATTGTGGTAGATTTTCCCTACTTAAAATATAGACACGAATTTAATCAATGTCATTATTGAGCCTTACAAGAAACTCAAACACCCTTTCTATTTCTACAAATTTATTAAGAATACAACATCGATGCAGTATATCATCTTGAGATATTGATAATAGTCCAATAAAAGCCAATAAACTTTCCTCACATTAAATTATTCAATAACAAAAATATTACCTTGGATGTTGAGATTTTGGTTTTGATTTTATAAGTGAGGGCAGGATCCTTCACTTTTGAATATATTTGTTTGACAGCATCCCAACCTTCTTTTGCGATAGAGAATAATATAAATAACACACTAATTTCAAACATCATGATATTCCACAACCATGTCATAATCATGGAATCAGCTTCATCCCATAGTACAGATTATATATCTTTCAACTCCAATGAAGGATCCACAAGATAGGGAATTTTTCTCTTTCCTTTTAGAAAGGTTTTCACAATTTGAAAGCCTTAAGATAGTTTCTTCCATTCAAACGATTTGAGACTTATAAACCCTAGAGTTCTCACTTAATATGATGCTCATCATTCGTAATAGTTGACTCCTTGAAAAGGAAGTCAAAGAAACCCAACATAATGAAGAGAAGGAAGACCCCAACAAAAAAGAAAAAGAGAACAAAGGTTGGAAGAATGAAACCCTAATCTGGCTTTTATACTTTATAGGAAAAAAATGAAAAAGCTACTTTGAATTTTATTTCTTGATTTTGTACAAAGTGTGGGCGTATATAGAGACTTTTCCATAAGTCTTATAATAAAAATAAATCAAACCTAATTAAAAAAAATAGAAATAAATCCAACCACTTGAAGAGAAAGGAAGTGCTTGGTTTTCAATATGTATTTCTATTCATAACTTTAACATTAAATGCAAGTACAAAGCAATTTATATAGATGAGAAAATATAATATAATACTAATATAATCAATGAAACACATAAAGGATTACTAAGTTCTAAAAACATTGACTAATAGCATGTAAAATAAAGACAACTAAGAACATCACATAAAGTTGAATTGCAAGACTTCTTATATTAGTTTATTTATATGAAATTTAAATAATATAAATGCATATTAAAACAAAAAAGGAAAAAGGTATTGGCTCACTATTCTTCCTTCCTAATTCACAAGGGGAAGGCAAGGAGCATAGCATTGGGCAAAGGGGGGAGTTCAACTAAGGAGCAAGCAAGGAGGGGAGCTGGTGTTTCCTTCCGAGTCCTTGGGGTCATCAACACTGGCGAAACGTCGTCCCCCACCTTCACCTAATCCTACACACTGCTTATCTTTCTCTTTGTTGTTCCTCCATCTTCATCTCCTTCTTTCTCATCCTTGATGTTAGAATTTGAATAACCAATGCAGAGAGTATTGTCAGCGGTACTTATAATCGTTAGAGTAGCTAGCTAGAAGGAAAATATTGGGTTTTAGAGTAAAGAAGCCTCCCTCCTCTTTTCACCTCCACCTCTACCTTTAATATCACCAACCTTTTTCTCCTCTATCACTTTTTTGCATTGTCACATATGGGATTTTTAGGAAGCAGTTATTTCACAACACAAGAAAGAACCCATGTTCCTATTCTATTATTTGGGACTAAGAGAAGATTCTAGCCTACATTATTAATTATTTTTTTATTAATAGTTACATTATTTTGTTAGATAATGACATCATCTCAATGTAACATAAGTATTAATTAAATATAAAAGTAGGATAAGAGAGCCTTAACTTTCTGACAATAATAATAACAACAACAACATCAAGCCTTTATCTCACTATAAGGGCTCAACTACGCAAATCATTTTTCTCCATTGTGTTCTATTAGGCGTCAAATTTTTATTTAAATCTAATAAAAAGGTCATTTCTAATACTTTTTAACCAAGCCTTTTTAAGTCTAGCTCTACCTTTTAACATAAATCAAATCTAACACATCTACTCTCCTAATTAGGTCATCGAAAGGCTAACATTTTATGTGACTAAAATGTCTACGACAACTCTCTCTAATCTTATATGCCACTTGAGCTGATTCAACCTTTTCACATATGTACTTGTTCTGCATTTTGTCTCAAAGTGTAAAGCCACTAATCCACATGAGTATTCTCATTTCTGCAACAATTAACTTTATTTTATGCTTCTCTTTTAATGGCCAACTTTCTACGCCATAAAGCATTGCAGGTCTCACCACTATCCTATAAATTTTCCTTTAAGTTTGAGGGGTACTTTACTATCACATAACAAGCCCAAGGCATTTCTCTACTTCAACCATCCATCTTGAATTCTCCTAATAATATCCTCATCTATTTCACCATCACTATGAACAATAGACCTGATTTTTCTAAAGCGTGCACACTTTTTAATGACTTGATTATCGAATGTCGCAATTCCATCACTAGATTTATTACTACTAAAATTACACTCCATGTATTCAATTTTAGATCAAACAAAAACCTTTAGACTATAAGGTTAAACCTCTATAATTCAAATGTGTTTCTTTAACTCCCTTTCTAGTCTTATCAACAAGAAGAATATCACGAACAAAAAGCATAGAACAGGGTAGATCCTCTTAAAAATGTCTAATAAGAATATCCATGACAAACTTATACATACATCCTCTTGCAAATGTCTAGTAAGACCATTCATGACCTCCATAATTCAAGTTTTCCTTCTCTTATCTTTTTGTTTGGCTAATGATACATCTTGGTACCAAAAACAGCAAAATAGTCCAAAGGATTCCATACAAAAACAGATTTTTTATTGATAAAGACAACAAATACAAACCAAGCAAGATACAATGGTGCTCTTTCGAGAGGAGGACTGTCTCTCCGAAACCCTAGACGCCGCTAGGATCCCTCACACAAAAACTACAAAAAACACCCACAAAACTCATCAATAGCATAATCTAAACCCTAGACAACTCCAACTTAAATAGCCCTAGCCACCATAACATAAATACAACATTCCTAAACAATTAAACAAGGTTTAAGAAACTTTCCTAAACAATTAAACATAATTTAGGATGTATTCCTAAACAATTAAATACTTCATAAATAGTATAAATATAATTTAGAAAAACTTCCTAAACAATTAAACATAATTTAGGACACCTTCCTAAACAATTAAATACTTCATAAATAGTATAAATATAATTTAGATACCTTCCTAAACAATTAAACATGTTTTAAGAAATCTTGCTAAACAATTAAACATAATTTAGGAAACCTTCATAAACAATTAAATACTTCATAAATAGTATAAACATAATTTAGGAAACATTCCTAAACAACTCCACTTAGTTAGGACCCTTCTAAATATCTTCCCCTGAGCCCCACAAGGTGCCCCCCCCCCCCCCCCCCACGCACGGGCGTATCAGCTAACTTACATAAATCTTTTGACATGCTAGCATCTAATCTATCGAACAAATCCCCAAGACCTAAATTCTTTGCAACGGGTATTATTTTCTTAAACTCCCTACAAGCCCACCATATCCTTCCCAATTCTTCAAGCTTTTATATCTAAACTAATTTCTATAACAAAGATTTTTATTTTTGATATTTTCTTGCACATTTTGATTCCACCACCAACTATTTCTACTATTAGAATATTTTTCTTTTTAATTATCCAAGAACATACTTTGCAACATTCTTAATATCAATAATTATTTTTTCCCACATAATATTAGCTTCCTCTCAAAAATAGTTTTATTAATGTTCTCTAAATGCCCCCATCTAATCCTAGGACAATATTTTACTTTATTTTTCATATTCCACCCCTTCATCTTAAAGTCCAAAACTAATAGTCAGTGTTGGGTACATAAATCTTCACTCAAAATAACTTTTACAATTTTGCAATCTAGACGTTCTATTTTATAAGAAAATAATAAATCTAAGTTTTACTCTGTTCATTCTTATAAGTGATGGGATACTCCTCTCTTTTCTTAAATAAGGTATTAGCAATTACAAAATCATAAGCTTGTAAAATTCAAGATGATATTATTACCTTCATTAGTTGTTCCAAATCCATAACAACAATGAATGTTTTTTAATTGCTTAACTTTCCAAAAAATACGAAATGCTTTTTAATGGCTTAGATAGAAGCAAGTATTTTTTTTATTCAATACTTTAAATAATGTGCAAATGTCCGTGTACTTTATAGCTTTAATGAGTGTGAAATTTGCTTGGCAACATAAATTGGATTTACATTACGTGACAATCTGTTGGTATTAACTTCACAGAGCAGAAGTCAAGAATACATATTGAATGATTTAGGAATAATTTAAGATAAGTAACTTATTTATTATATAAATGAGCAGAAACAATTCTGGTTAATAAGCATGTTTTAATGTATGTTGTCAACACAGATTATGTAAATACTATACCAATATAGTTGTTATGGTTTCTTCAAGATTGATATGCCACGTCATTATCCTAAATTTATGATACTATCAAGGAAGTCAATTACTCATAACACTGAATTTTGATTTGGTTTATATTACATACACTTGCAATCCTTAATAATTGCATTGTTGGAGAAGTTCCCTGAGAACATAAACCATCATGCAAATAAAGATTTGAGGATTTAAGTAATTAAACTCATTATCTTGATTATTTAATCCATTGTCCTCAGTATGTCAAAAAGGCGCTGTAATTATGCATTTAAAAAATTTTAGCGCCACCCTGATTATTTGCCTTCTGCCCCCATCACAGCTCATTATTAATGAAGCTTGGTTATTTAAAGTCGCCATGGGAATATTAAAGCAACTTTAAAAATGTTGAGCATGCATATGCTATTATACAGACACCTTTGCTTTTCACATGGATAAAAGTAGTTTCAAGTATGTTAAGGACGCTCATTGATTTGAGGAAATTAATATAGAAGATTTGATGTTTTCGATAGATCACCTGATACATTTATGATCAAAATCCACTACAAAGCAAGAATCAATAGATCCTTGCATTTGCAAGAATCAAGGGGTACCAAGATGGAACTGACGAATTCAAATGCGAGGTGACAACCCCACAGACATACCTCAGGATTTCCATGTGATGACCGGTTCGGTCCGGTCGGTTCAAGTGAACCGGCCGAACCTTATTAATAAATCCTTCCCCCGCATAACCGCTTCCCATTTCGCGACAGAGACTGCTGGGCGGACCGAGCGCAGGAGCGGACGTCCGATATCACACGAAGAAATTTCGTTTCGCTATTTTGAGTGGAAGGTTGTGATTAGGGATGAATTTTGACAACTCTGCTTAACTCCTTTTCTATTCTTATAACTGAAGAAGTGAAATTTAGGAAGAAGCGAGAGGAACGACCGAGGGAAGAAGGTTTGTTGAAATTCTTTCAATTTTTTTTAAAAATTATGTCGTTTTACTTCATCTAAAGAAAATAATACTTTATTAAAGGAAGAGAGAGCGATTTGAAAGAAAAGGAGAAGAATTTGAGAGAGAAAGATTAGAAAGAATTGAACTGTGGTATTCCTTCTTAAGAGTAATGAGACCTCGTGACTTGGGAGAGGCTATGGAACTAGCTCGGTTGGTGGAGGATCAGAGGCACCTGGAAAAAGGGGTGGAAGGCAGCAACTCAAAAGGCACGTACAGGATGGCCACCACCTTTTTGACACCTAAGGAGCCGACACCGGGTACCTTTTGGGAGACTCCGAAGGAGAAGACTGCCGGCGGAAGACCTGGGGACAACTTCAAGAAGCTCACAGAAACAGAATTACAGGAGAAGAGGGCGAAGGGGATCTGTTTCAGATGTGATGAGAGGTATACGCCGGGGCACAGATGTAAGGACCGAACTCTTCAGGTTCTTGTTGTTTGTGATGAAGAAGGATGGGAGGATGGTGTCGTCTTTCCACCTTGCGGACAAGGTGGATCTTTGGGAGGGGAGTATTGTTAGACCGGTCCAATTGGACCGGTCCAGCCGGTCCAGCCGGGACCGGCCCAGGCGGAACAAGGCGGACATTGTCCGCCTCCCGCTACAGCCGCACGCGAGCCGCTACCTTGCGGGAGCCGAATAGGAAGGATTTTTTAGGGATTTGGGAGGGAAATTTGAATGTAGGGACTGTTTAGGGATTTCCATTTGATTTGTATGCATTAAATACTTTGTTTTCCTAGGATTAGGGCATCTTGAATTCGGCTGAAATTTGAGATCTCTTAGGTCTTTTGGGCTCTAGCGGCGTCTAGAGATTTGGGAGAGAAAGATCCTCCTCTCGAATAGAGGATCAATTGTATCTTGCTGTTTTCCATTTCCCTTTCATCAAATAATACAAATTATCTACTGTTTTCGTGATTTGTGTGGACTTTTGTGGAGTTTTCTCGCTGTTTTCCGAAGATCGATAGGAATTACTTGAGATCTTCAAGTGTTTCCTATCAAAAACTTGGCTTCATTATGTTGCAATTATCATATTATGGAGCATTAGTATAAGAAAAACATTAAAGCAAGTTTTTCTTAATGATTGATTTACAAAGATTGATATTTTTTTTTCATATAAGAAACACTTTAATGATAGTAGCTTGTAAGCAGAACTATCAATCCTCTCAAAAGATCCAATAACCAGTAAGAAGAACTATCAATTCTCTTAATAATCTTGGACTCAGCTTACTAATTCTTTCAAATCTGTTGACACCCTTCATAGGTTAACTTTGACATAAAAAAAAAATTATCAATCTAAAATTCAATAGTTATATTGGATAAGATCTACACTATGGGTATAGAGAAATTATATTTACATATCAACCTAAAATTCAATAGTTATATTGGATAAGATCTACACTATGGGTATGGAGAAATTATATTCACATACTGATAGACGAGCTTCATATTCACATAACCAATGTTTTAAAGGAGATTTACAAAGACTGGTAATTTTTTTCATATAAGATAACTTTTTAAAGTATGTAGGCATATGATTTTTCTTAGGCTTATTATATTTTAATGGGTAGAAAACTTATTTTGTCCTAAGAGCCTGCTATTTCAAAATTCTAGGCCACCCTCAGGCAAAATAAGAGAAGAAAACTTGGCTTCATTATGTTGCAATTATCGTATTATGGAGCATTAGTATAAGAAAAACATTAAATTAAGTTTTTCTTAATGATTGATTACAAAGATTGATAATTTTTTTCATATAAGAAACACTTTAATGATAGTAGCTTATAAGCAGAACTATCAATCCTCTCAAAAGACGAGATTAATTTTAGACTGGTATGTGAAGATAATTTCTACATACCCATAGTGGGGAGCATATCCAATATAACTATTGAATTTTAGACTGGTATGTGAATATAATTTCTTCATACCCATAGTGGGGAGTATATCCAATATAACTATTAATTCTCTTAATAATCTTGGATTTCAACATTTTTATACTTTAAAGTATGTATATTTTTCTCAAACACATATGATTTTTATAATTATAAAAATCTTTAAATTATAGTAGCTTGTAAGTCACAGACAACTCAATCTTTAAGTACATAATTTATAAAAATATGCCTCTAACCAGTTCTTATCCATACCCTTGGAACATTGAAAACTTTAAGTTGTCTCATGTCCTTATCAATCTGGGTGCATCTATCAACATAATGACACATAGAACTCCAATACCCTTGGAACATAATGAAAGATCACTAAATTATTTAACACTGAGTGTGCAGGGATATGGGTATTTTGTTGATAGATGCACCCAGCATTATCATAGTTATAAGTAAAATAGCTCAACATAATTACTCTTAGATAGGCCAGAGTTCTAAGAGTCATTATGTTGATAGATGCACCAAGATTAATAAGGACATGAGACAACTTAAAGTTTTCCACATTCACTAAAATATGATTAAATCTCGACTCAAATGCTACGTGAGTATACTTTAAATTCAGATGAAGAAAACTAGGAAGCTGAGAGTTTTTCAAGAGTCCATAATATTATAATGCTATCTAAACTATTAAGTGGAAGAATCATAATAAAAAGCCAAGTTTTCTATGAATTATATTACTTTAAACATCATACTCACTAAGCATTTGAGTTGAGATTTAATCATATTTTAGTGAATGTGGAAAACTTTAAGTTGTCTCATGTCCTTATCAATCTGGGTGCATCTATCAATATAGTTACTCTTAGAACTCCAATACCCTTGGAACATAATGAAAGATCACTAAATTATTTAATACTTAGTGTGCAGGGATATGGGTATTATGTTGATAGATGCACCCAGCATTATCATAGTTATAAGTAAAATCTATTAACATAATGACTCTTAGATAGGCAAGAGTTCTAAGAGTCATTATGTTGATAGATGCACCCAGATTGATAATGATATCAGACAACTTAAAGTTTTCCATATTCACTAAAATATGATTAAATCTCAACTCAAATGCTTATAATTATAGTAGTGTGTAATCTTTAAATAATAGTAGCTTGTAAGTCACATGTCAACCCAGATTGATAAGAACTGGTTAGAGGCATATTTTTATAAATTATGTAATAATTAAAATTTTAACAAAGAATATATAATTACTTTTATTAAAGTTCATGAATAAGCTCCATTAAGGTATGCTCATAATTATCAAAGTTCCAAGGGAATGGAGAAATTATATTCACATACCAATCTAAAATTCAATAGTTTTTATATATTAACTCAACAAATGTTGTCTATGAAAATTCCAACAGTCATTATTTTGATAGATGTACCCAGATTGATATGGACATAAGACAACTTAAAGTTTTTCATGTTCCAAGGAGTTGAAGGTAAACTTATATTATGGAGGTCAACCTTAGAATCTAAAGGTTTTCGATTGAGTAAATAGACATAACAAACTGATTTGAGTGTACAGTAAGCACTTTAATGTTTGTCATCATCAAAATCACAGACTGGAGATCCAATGTTTTAAGGGAATTTTTCCTATATAGTTATAAGCGATAGTATAGATTACAATATGAAAGATCACAGGCAACAGAAATATCATTATTCCTTATATTCAAAAAAGGTGCATGTTTTCAAAATTTTTCTTTATCATAACATTCCTAAACACTGGTACCTAAACACTCAAATCAATTTGTTATGTGATAAAAAATAGCTAGTCATCATCAAAATCACAGACAACTTAAAGTTTTCGAACGATAAGTTTTCCACATTTAATTATAAGCAAGAGTTAATATGTGGAAGAACTTTAAATATAAGCAAGAGTTAATCTGTGAAAAGTAGCTAGTCATCATCAAAATCTCAATCTGTGGAAGAACCATCTTATAGATGCACCCAGAATTATCATAGTTATAAGTAAAATAGCTCAACATAATGACTCTTAGATAGGCAAGAGTTCTAAAAGTCATTATGTTGATAGATGCACCCAGATTGATAAGGTCATGAGACAACTTAAAGTTTTTCCACATTCACTAAAATATGATTAAATCTCAACTCAAATGATTAGTTAGTATACTGTAAATCAATATGAAGAAAATTAGGAAGTTGAGAGTTTGCCAAAAGTCCGTAATATGATAATGTTGTCTAAACTATTAAGTGGAGGAATGCCAATATAACTCTTTGCTTCCAATACCCATATACCTTCCAAACTTTATAAACTCGGCTTTTTTGGTTAGAGAGTAGAACTGGTTTTTGTAATCTTCAAGAGTAATTTAGTGAATGTGGATTTGGAGTTCTAAGACGAGATTACAAGCTATTATCATTAAAGTGTGACTTTTAGAACCCTAAACCGACTATCAATCCTCTCAAAAGATCCAATAACTTGTAATATGATAATGTTGTCTAAACTATTAAGTGGAGGAATGTCAATATAACTCTTTGCTTCCAATACCCGTATACCTTCCAAACATTGTAATCTCACCTTTTTTGAATGTTGACCTATGCGCCAGAAGAAAAAAATAATAATAAAATAAAAAATGCTATAATTCTGCTCAAATCTTGCCAAATCCTATTAAAATAATGCATACCTGGCGACCCATACCCTGTATATTCGGCGCCGTTTCAGACATGCGACAGTCACCCATCCTCTGGCATGGAGAGATCCCGCTCAATTCGACGTTAAATACAACGACGAGCCTTCACTTCCGCTCTCATCTCACGACCCAGTCACCTCCGAACTCCTGCAGCCTCTCCTGTTCGCAAGACCAGGCCTCTTCTCCGACCTACCTCCCTTAGCCGCAAGCGTCCCGAAGCCTCCAAGCCACTCAACCTCTCGCAAGAAGCTCCCGCTCCACATCTCTCTTGCGATATTCCTCCTTTAGCTTGCTGAGGCCTTGCCCTAACCGAAATAACCATCCTTCTTCCTTGCACACGCTGCTACGGCTCCTTCGTTATTGTCCGACTTCGCCCCTTGTCCGACGTTCCCTTCCTATCAGGATCGCAAGTTACAACATTTTGATCGGGAGAAACGAAGGCAGCTCGTTCGCTGTAAGGGTAACTTTCTTCTTTCGCTTGCTTCTGCGGCCAAATCCAATAAATCTGCAGAACCAGAGACAGTAGGGAGAAAGAGGGATTTGATTTAATTAGTTATAATTAACTAGTTAATTATAATTAATTAATTAATCTTTTATTATAAATAATTATTAATTATAATTAGTTATAATAAATCATTATAATTAATTATTAATTATAGTTAGTTATAATAAATTATTATAATTAAGTTTTAATCATGAGCAGTTATTATTAACTATAATTAAATATCATTAATTACAGTTAATAAACCAATTATGATTAACTAATTAATTATTCTCTTAATAATTAATTGTTTAATTAATTATAATTAATTTTATTAATAATAATTAATTGCTCTGATTAATTATAATTAATTACTATTCAATTATGATTTTAGTTAATTAACTCAGTACAATTAATTAATAATTAGCAACTAATTATCAATTATAGTTATTTAATTAATTATAATTAATTATTATTAATTATAATTAATTATTAATTATAGTTATAATTAATTGACTAATTATAGTGAATTAATAAATCATAATTATCCAACTATTCATTATAGTTGATTACTACTTAATTATAATTAATTAATTATTAATTATAATTAGTTAATTAACTATAATTAATTATAACTAATTATTATTAACTATGATTAATTATGATTAATTATAGTTAATTATTAAAAAAAAAGAGAGAAAAAGGAGGGTGCTCTTCCCTCCTCCTCGTGCCTCGATCCACGAGCCTCTACCCCGACGCTTGCAAAGGTATTACCCTCCAACCCTAAAACTCCGAGAACTCGTTCTCGTCGTTGGTGGCGCACCGGAAAACCGCCTATACACGCTTTTCTTAAGCGTGGTGGGAAGGGACCCCGGTGCGGTGCCTACGACAAGGCGGGTAATCACTAAAATCCCGCATTCGACGTTCGTGTCGAGCCGGCAAACCGCTTATACACGCTTTCTTAAGCGTGGTGGGAAGGGAACCCGGTGCGACACCTACGGCGAGACGGGTAGGCCCTATACACGCTTTTCTTAGCATGGTGGGGACGATTTTAAGTACCCGTACGCGGCTCTGTACCTGCGGGGAAACAAATGCTTTTCTTTTTCAGGTACGTTGAAGACCCATACACGCTTTCTTAAGCGTGGTGGGGGATTGAAGACTTTACACAACCGCGGTGTCCTCGAAAGAGGACATCTACCATACACGCTTTCTTAAGCGTGGTGGGAAAGACCCAGTTTTCCGTAGTTTCCCCTAAACGGGGGAGATGCCGGAATGCTGCCGAAATTTCGGGTGAATTTGAAACCATACAAAGACCTGATTTGGACTAAATGACGTCAACTTAAGCTTGGACTTAAATTCAAAAGAACAAATACAAAGAACTTCAATTTGAATTGAGCTTGCAAGGACTGCGGGGGACTTCTAAGCTTGAACTAAATTCAGATAATTTGAACTTAAACACAAATGAATCTGAACTCAAACTCAAATGAATTAAATATAGTGGGCAAGAACTAAAAGTTGAACTTGAACATTTGAACTCGAACAAAGACTTGAGTTGGACCAAACGGTACATAGAACTTGAACTTGATTTGAATATCAAGTGAACACAATTTGAATGCAAGTAAGGACTTGCAATTTGACTATAAAGAGCTTGACTTAAGCATGAACTCAATATGATTTGAACTCCAATAAGTAACAACAGTGGACTTGAATTCGGACTCATATTCAAGCAAATGTAAAAAGCTTTAACTCAATTTAAAGCTAAGTGAAAACTACAAAAGAGACAGGAATTGTTGATTCATCCGCAAAGAACAATGCAAGCTCTCAAAGAACTTAGTGACTTACCAATGGCCATATATAGAAGAATATAAAGTGATCATAATCATTCACATACAAACATATGTTGAGAACTCATGGTGAAAGATCTTCAAGCAAACAAAACTTGACATGGATTTAAAAAGAACTAAAGAATAAGGAACTTCAACCAGACATGAACAAATTGAACAAGGGATTGAACCTTCAAGAGTCATAGAAGATTTGAATGAATATATGAAACATATACCGGGTTTGAACTCAAGCATGAACTAGATTTGAGCTCAAATCTATACAAAGAATAGAACCTGAAAGGGAACTCAAACGGCAAGAACAACAAATAGTTGCAGAATGCACTCCTATATACATTATTGAAATCCATGATACAAGCAGCAGTTCCCCTTGCAAACAAGCACAATCAACGACCACCTACGAATGAGGAAGGTGGATATGATGCCAGTGTAATGATCCTTCTGCAAGTATGTCCAGGAAATTATGGTAAACACAATCATTCCCTATAAGCAAAGATGGATGATATTACACATTTGTGGATAACAACAGTGGATATACCGTGGATACAGCGAATCTCCTGTGGACACAAATACACACGTCTGTAAATGATCTTAAAAGATATACTGCATGGAGTAATCCATCTACCGATGACAACGAATGATGTGCAATAGAGGTTAAAGCCACCTTGCAATTAACAACCATCTAATGGTAGTCAGATACATCTACCTCTTACAAGTGAAGATGTACAGCATACAGTAAATGCAAATACCTACAAACTGCCGTAAAAGATTTACCATGCCCACTGGAGTTAAAGATCAATATTTGCCAAATGTGCTGTGAAAAGTTTGGTGGTCCAAACTCATAACTACAAATAGAGAATTCATTCGCCATTCTAACCATCTCAAGGACTGCAATAATCATTTCGTGAAAGGATATCTTGACGTCAGCAAGACCATAATCATCCAAGGTTGAAGTAATCGATTCTTTATTTTGAGTCAACAGTAGAAAATGAGGAGGACGGCATGACTAGAAAGTCGCTCATTAATTCCTATACGAGCTCTGGAAGGAGAGAGCCAGATCAAAGCATCATGGAATGAATGAATCCCAATTCAACCATATTCTAAACGTTGAGGTGGAGAAAATTATTGAGACTTACAAGCTCCTCAATGAACAGCGGTCGTGCATTCCATGTAGCGTCCACATGTAAATACTGAAAAACTACAACAATCATGGGCTTCTACAGAGCGTTGTAGAAGATCCGCCTTGAATTCAACATATCATTTATGGGCAACTATCAAAGCCTTACAACTATAGGACTCCTACGAGCTTCTGTAGAAGACTCCTATGCATCCAATGCATCACCCATAAGCAAAATGCAACATGATCAGGCCAAATGAAAATGCCTACGGGCTGCCGTAGAACATCTGCCAAATATTTGGAAATCCCACCGCACGTGCACTATAACATGTATACACTTAGGTACACATAAGGGGATGTATTATGCACCCGCATGGGCCCCGACGAGCGTGTTATTGGTACACACGTGACGTCTAGGGATGCTGCGCGGGTCAATAAGTGAATTCCAGTCCGAGCCCGATCCTCCTATACGGGTAGATAGGAGTTGACACGGCCCGGATCATTAAATAAATATACGGTCGCGAGATCGACTGGGATATTTATTTTATAGTTCATATTAGGCTTTCAAGGCCTATAATCAAGAGAATTGACTAACGAAGGTCCAATGCCTACGAAGCCCGATCCTCTATCGACCAGTAGATAGAGTCGACAGGGTCCAATCAATAAAATATAAATGATCTCAGGCACCCCGATGATGGCCGCGTTGACTGAAGATCTCAACCGGAGGGGTCCACACAAATATTTTCAAATGCCTCCCAAATTCCATCAAACTCCAAAGCTCCATAAAAATTCCCAAAATCCCAAACTCCAAAAATATTTAAAAATTGAAACTCATCCATCAAATCACTTAAAGCAAAATCCATCCACCCTCCACAACAGTTTGCCGAGGTGGACAGATATGAAAAAACACTTCAGCTCACAAAGAGCTAATGCCTGGTCGAAAATATCACTAGGATCCATTCTCAAATAATTTTCTGCCAGCAAGGACGTGGTACGAGTCCTCTAACCGGCAGTTTCGCCGCCAAATGGCACTGCAGGATAAACGGTTATGACTCGGGGCCCTCTGAACCAGGTGGTCGCCGCCAAATGGCACCATTATATTATGGTTATGCCCAGAGCCCGTATGCTCTCCAATGGCATCAAATCCATGAGATATAAATCAATAGAATACGATCGATAGGGCACAAAGCCCTCTGTTAGCTAAAGTGGATTCAAATTTGTCCCCTTAGGCAAATATTCAACCCAGGTCTACAAGGTACCCTTGGACGAAGGAACCCATGGCTGCCGACAAGGATCCTTCTGTTAGGTTGGGTCGACTACCTCCTCTGACTAAGTAGACCAGGGACCGTGATGGCCCGGGATGACGGAACCATGGGATCTTGATCGGGTCCATTATCCATTCCCCCACCATCCGCTTTAAGTGCAAGATGGTGAAATTTTCAATTTTAAATGTCAAATCTCCCAATCTTCCAAATCCTCAAATTCTCAACCCATGCTGCTACTATATGCCAGACTAACGTATCTCTGCGTATCTGATTGACGACTAGCCTTAATCGAAAGTTCTCTCTCGTGATCGGGAGGGGTAATTAACTATAGGGGCTTGCGCCTATAGGAAACCAGAACTCAGATCATAAAGTCCTCGCAAAATCAGGGCGAAATCTCCGGGTAGTGTCTTATCTACAAACCCATCTGCCTTCCAAAATTTACCCCGAAACTTAGTTCGTTAAAACTCCCCCCGAAAAGAAAACAACAGCGGGCGGAGGCCGGGGCCGAATTTTTAGAGCCCACAGATTTCTGGCGACTCCGCTGGGGATTGGTTTCTCTTTCCATCTTTGGCTAGTCGTCTCAGTGTCATAGTAGCAGCTATTTCAACCTGCATTTAAAATTTTGAATTTCTCAAGATGATCATTCAGCGGATCAAAATTTTAATATTCTAAAAATGATCGCTCAGACAAATTTATCAGGATAACGTATTTAGCAGTATTTTAAATTTATATTATTTGAATTTGCTCGCTAATGTTATATATTTTTGTTTTCTATTCTGTGCAAGTCTCTGCATTTTTGAAAGTGTGGGGTGATGTATCAAATTTTGATCACTAACCCTTACCTTTCATTTATGCAGATGGATCTACAGAATACGCCGATGACTGTCCAGCTGGGACAAGGAGTCAGGATCCAACTGGCGAATGCTATCATCGAGACAGGGAATGCTGGAGCTACCATCCAGTTTGGTAGCGTTGACTTCCCTGCCGTTGTTGAAAGGACTACCGCCATTCCCACGAATGGCAGAAATGTTGAAGGGCCTGCCAGGAGGCCACACCCTACTGAAATTGCCACCCATCGTGCGCATTTGCCAGCGCCACGAACTGCTGCTGAAAACCCTCGTGGGAGGTTTCTGTCTTTGAACGGCTGTCACAGCCAGAAGCCCCAACCACTAAGAGAATTATGGCTGGTGGAAGAATCTCTGTGGCGACTGCAAGCACCACACCTTTGCCAACTGGGTTATCTGCATCTAGAGAGAGCATTGTTGAAGCTTCCTCATCTGGAGGAAACTTGACAAGAAGGCAGAGGAGGAAACTGAATGCTGAACTTCGAGCTCAGCAACAATTCTCAACCCACCCCTCTAACCTGCCGGCCCAGGAGCCTGAAGTAACCATTCCGACCCAAAATGGGTTCACAAATCTGAAGTGGGTAAAGAGAAACAGCTCAACTGGGGAGCTGAAGAAGTCTTTCTGGGATCAACGGCCTGAAGTCTGACCTCCTCAAAAGAAGGAGCATGAAACTCTTTCAGCCCGGGTATATCGAGTCCTGAAGACCGTGAAGGAGAGAGGACTGAAAAAGAGAAGATATCAGCAACCGCTAATGGTCGAAACCAGGAGAATTCCACCAAGAGAACGTCTGTCTCTTGCTATGGAGAGAAGAGAAAGAAGATCTGTCCCGCACGGTGAACATCGGGGCGTGACACCTGAACCTCAAGTTCAGGGATCAACCGCCGAAAGGTCCCTGCGGAAAGGAAAGGAAATCTGGAGGCCAAAGCCTCGCAGAGAAGAAGATAATAGAAGAAAAAGAACTGATTCAGGCGTGACATCCGGTACAGCTTCCCGGAGATCCGCCCCCGTCAATAAACAACATCAGAAATGGGTCCAAAAAAAGGCCCACGATGATGTTCCTCCCGACGGTAGACACCTTGGAGAATCCTCCAAGGGATCCCGTCGCGCACCAACCCCTCCCAAGAATGAATCTAACTTTGATCGCAGCACGCAGATCGAAGAGGTCTTCCTACCAAACCAAGAACCGGAGATTCAGTGGCGCCGCCGCTCGGAGATCCGAGTACTAGAAGAGGAAGGAGGAGATATGGAGGAAGAATATATAGAAGATATTGAAGAAGAAAATATAGAAGAATATATTGAAGAAAATTTAGAAGATGTAAACAACACCTTGGACATGAAAATGGTCTATATGGTGAGGCATATCAATGTCGATGATGAAGCTTACTACGACGAAGGTGAAGATGATGACGACCGCTGGAAACCGCCGCCTAGACAAGTATATCGGCGCCGCCGCGAAGATGGGTCCACTACTGGCAGAGGTGGCCATTCCCAAGGAGAAGAGAAAGTGGAGGAAGTAGAAGAAAATCTCCCTGATGCCGAAAATATCACACTCGCTGATATGCGACGACAGATGAGACGGCAAATGAGAGCCAAAGACAGAGAAATCTCTCAGTTGAATGAAAAGATGACGAAGATGATGACTCAAATGACAATGATGATGCAGAGGAATGCTGCAGTTGGTTCTATGCCCAATCCTCCCCCTGATCCTCCAAACTTCCAAGCGCCGTAAGTATCAGGAGTATGTAGAACTCCTGAAGGTGGTAATGAAGTTAATAACATCACCCGTCAGCCCACTCCGCAGAATATTGCAAGTACCTCCGAGCCTGTGACTACTGCGCAGCTTAAAGGGATTATCACAGAGAAGATCAAGGCTATTATAGCTATTGATCAGGCAGAAAAAATTGGTAGGAAAGGGTCGCCCGTATCTGGCAGAGTATGATCAGGTGTCATACCCGAAGGGATATTCTGTGCCAAAGTTTAATACTTTTGATGGCAATAAAAATCCTAGACAACACCTGGCGCAGTTCAAAGCCACCTGCGGGAATACTGGAGGAAATGATGCTCTACTCTTCCGACAATTCGTTAGCATTTTGACGGCAGCTGCTTTCGAATGGTACGCTGAACTACCAAACGACTCTGTAAAGACTTTTGCAGAATTAGAAAATATGTTCGTGAAGAGGTTCGCTAGTTCGACCGAGAAAATAACGATCGCTGACATTGCTCTGAATAAGAGAAAGAATGAAGAATCAGTGACCAAATACATCACTCATTGGCGCAACTTGAGCATGAAATGTGAGCAGCAGCTTGAAGAAGAGCATGCCATACAGTTGTTAATGGGAAATATTGATGACAAAATGCAATCATTCTTGTGCATGGCTACTATTACCACATTTCAGGACCTACTGGATAGAGTGGCAAAGTTCGAGAAACTGAACTTGTCAAAATCAGAAAACTATCCCAATAAGCCTAAAAAAACTAAAGCCTCAAGTGCTAGAAGAGGCGAGGCTGACTCCATATTTTTCTCCAGAGCTGATAAGGAGAAACAGGTGGCGTATAATGTAGACAAAGGCAAGCAGCCGATGCAATATCAAGAAAAGCCTAAGAAAATCTACAACCCTAACCCCCAGCCGAAGCTGATACTCGGGGGTAATGACAAACCACGAAATTATCAGGGCGGTGGAGAACGCCCGAGGCAAACAACAGGAACTGGTGATCGAAAGTTCCCCTCCCTCAAAGATAAAATGAATAAAGAATATTCATTTAAAAGGGAAAGTGTTGCCAAGCTGTTTCGACAGGCGTTGAAAGCGGGTTTAGAACTGCCAGAGTGCAAGAGACCCGAGGAGTCAAAACATAGTGGCGACCCAAACTACTGCCCGTATCATCGGGTAATGAGTCATCCAATCGAAGATTGCTATGTCTTCAAAGATTGGCTTAAAAGAAAATATCAAAGAGGAGAGCTCACATTGTCCGACAATGTGCTGACTCACCCCAGAAAAGAATCAACTCGGGTAGTTACGACTTCTTCCGTACCCCCGATTGAAGAAAGGAAAATTGAAAAGAAGCCAGCTCAAGAAGAGCAGTGGGAGACTGCGATCTCCAAAAAGACTGAAAATGCTGAAACAGCTTGAAGGAGTTTCGGGTGTAAAATGAAAATCTCCTACGGAGCCAGTGTTAAATCTGAAGGCATTGCCTGTGGCACAAGCGTCTGCTTCTAAACAATTTCCTAACCAAGCGGGCCCTTCAATGTCTAGAAAGATAAAGCCCTCTAAGAGGAAGACCAAACTGAAGAAGCTCAAGGAGAAGAAGACTACAACTCAAAGGGTCATTGACAGTTTGGATGAATATTATCAGACTGCGCGACGCCCTATTAAGATTGTTGATTTCATGTCAGAGCTTAAAATAGAGGAAGCTGAAGAAAGCAGTGAAGACTCTCTTCCAGTGGAGGTATGTCGGGTCACCTCAGTGGCTCCAAATGCGCTGACAAAAGAAGAATGTACTGAAGATATACCCTCTGAATCCTGTATGATGGTGTCACCAATGGACTACAGTTCAGAGGAAGATTTGTATTTTCCAAAAGAAAATGAATCGGACCCCGACATAGCGTCGCAGATCGGACACATGAATCTGAGAGGTGACTCTGAATCAACAGGCGAATCTCTAGTTGCGACAATGGCAGACTCTGAAGAAAATGCACCATCAAGCGAGTCTGAACAAGAAGAGATCGCCCAAGTGCAGTTAAGAAGTAGCAAGATACTTCCGTCCCCTCCAAAGAAAGGAATATCCAACAAAGATAAGGGAAAAGAGATAGTTGTCAACGAAGACATTATCTACGAGGATCACAAGAAGAAACAGACTCCAGTTAAGGGAATAGATTATAATATCTTATCCCATCTGAGGAAGATCCCTGCCCAGCTCAGCATATACGACGCTCTGGTGATTCTAAGGATCTTCGGGAGACTTCGATTCAGGCTCTCAAGGACCCCGAAAGATACGAGGCGTATTTTGCTGAACGCAACCTGACTGAGGTCCTACAAGCTCGTAACGAACTATTCATCACTTTCACAGAGGATGACATGATGCTCGGGACTACAGACCACAACCGACCTCTGTATGTTACTGCAGAGAGTGATGATTTGGTAATCAGTCGAATTCTGATTGACCCTGGGTCCTCCATCAACCTTATGAGCTTAAAAGCACTAAGATCGTTGTGCCTCAACGTGGAACACCTTGGGCCATATAAGCTTATGGTACATGGCTTTAACGAGAAAGGGCAGAAAACCCTTGGATCGTTTATGCTACCTCTTGTATTTGGAGAATTCCATACAGAAGCTAAATTTCATGTAATCGACGCGGACACTTCATTCAAGGCGCTACTAGGTCGTCCCTAGCTGCATGAATATGGCATTGTTCCGTCAACACTGCACCAATGCATGAAAATCTCAAGGAGGGAGAGGAGTTCAGGATCTCTGGTGACATCTAGCCCTTTACAGTCCATGAAGCAACAGTCTATGAAGATGAGCAGTATTTCATGCCAAAAAAGCCGAGGCTGTCAAGTTCTCTAAAGGCTCAAGCATCAAATCCAAAAAATGCAAAACATCCTAAGCAAGAAGGTGAGAGGAAGCAAGTGGGGAGAAAGAAGGCGTCGCCGACTCTTCCCAAAGAAACTTCCACTTCTAAAGAAAAAAAATATGTACCTCACCTTAGGAGCGACACAGATGAAGTGGATGTCACCCCTACAAAATCCCAAAGGGTATGCCATTCTATGGACGAATGGAGTAGGGAGGTCGCATATTCAAATGAT
Source organism: Dendrobium chrysotoxum (assembly GCA_019925795.1). Taxonomy (NCBI): domain Eukaryota; kingdom Viridiplantae; phylum Streptophyta; class Magnoliopsida; order Asparagales; family Orchidaceae; genus Dendrobium; species Dendrobium chrysotoxum. The sequence goes on along the minus strand of CM034300.1, from coordinate 35,959,288 downwards.
GATTATGACTATGACTCTATCTACATGAACACGGTGCAAGATGTATTCTCTAGAAGGATAGATAGTCTGTCAATCTCAGACAGCGTGCTCGTAGTCACTCGTATACCCCTACAGTATTTCAAAGAAATAATTCCACGAGATATGCATAAGGTTGAAGAACTTGTGACCCGTTACCTACCTCCGATCAAAAAGGGGATTGAGTCAGGGAATATATTCTATTCGGTAGGAAAGGTTGAAGAAGTGAATCATGATTGGGACCATTTCTTCATTGATTCTGAAGAATTACTACCTACGAGGCTACTTAGGTTTAATACCAAAGGTATTCAAAGAATGTTACGAAAACAGATCAATATCCCTACCTCCAAGCGACAGCTCCGTACATGCCTATGCCTCTGGTACGGAAGGAGACCGCGTCCCTTACGAAGGAAGGATATGGATGTATATAAGGGTATCGGATTCATGAGGCGAAAATACCTCCGGAAGGAGACTTGCCGAGCCATCACTTGTAGGGAAGTTGAATCCAATGGCGTTTCTGATGAAGAAGTCTATGAAGCTGATGATTACGATGATCAACCTGTAGAGGCCAAGCCTGCACCTAAAGAGCTTGAAGATGGTGGACAGGCAACCACTATGGATGAACTAAAAGAAGTCAACTTGGGAATCGAGGATGACCCTCGCCCAACCTTCATTAGTTCCCTTCTACCAGAAGACCAAGTGGAAGAGATAAAAAAACTCCTCTGTGAATTCAGGGACTGCTTTGCCTGGACATATGCTGAGATGCCTGGCTTATCCCCTGATGTAGCAGTTCACAGACTAGCAATCAAACCAGATGCGGCACCCGTCAAACAAGCTCCAAGGAGAATGAGATTGGAGATTGAAGAGCAGATGATCGCAGAGACGAAAAAACTCATAGAGGCGGGCTTCATCCGAGAAGAAAAATACGCCGACTGGATTGCCAATATTGTCCCTGTCAAGAAGAAGAATGGACAGATTCGTATCTGTATCAACTTTCGAGACCTCAACAAGGCGTGTCCAAAAGATGACTTTCCACTTCCTGTATCCGAACTCCTGGTAGACAACACGTCAAACTATGACATGTTCTCTTTTATGGATGGATCGTCAGGATACAACCAGATCAAGATGACGCCCGAAGATGAAAAGCATACATCATTCAGAACGCCCATCGGTATTTTCTGTTACACAGTCATGCTCTTTGGCCTGAAGAACACTGGTGCCACTTACCAATGGGCGATGACCCATATCTTTGATGAATTAATACATCAAAAAGTCGAATGCTATGTGGATGACCTGGTCGTTAAGAGCATGGATCGGAAAGATCATTTAAACGACCTGAGGATTGTATTTGAAAGAATCAGGAAATTCGACTTGAAGATGAATCCCCTTAAGTGTGCTTTCGGGGTCTCCTCCGGTAAATTTTTTGGCTATGTCGTTCGCCATCGAGGCATAGAAGTTGATCTCAATAAAATCAAGGCGATCATTGAGATGCCGCCGCCAAAAAGTCTCCGTCAACTCCGCTCCTTGCAAGGACAATTGGCTTTTATTCGGCGATTCATATCGAATCTGTCGGGTAGGTGCCAGCCATTTTCAAAATTGATGAAGAAGGAGGTTCGCTTCAAGTGGGATGAAGAATGCCAGGCTTGCAAATGAAGACAAGAGGCCACCTATATTCATTGCGGTTGAAAATCGCCGAATCTTAGAGCCAGCAATGTTACAATTCCCGCAGGCAGAAGGAATACCAGGTTCAAGCCAATAGGATGTAACCCCGGTTGATCCTTAACCTCCCCAACAAATCACTACTAAAAATTAACCAGGGAAACGTCAGGTAGTAAAGAGACGAAGAACCGGTAGATTCTCAGAGTCGTGGTTGGATTGCTTAGATGTTGAAGTCGAAGACGATTGGAGGCAACCATTCGTCGACTATTTCAAAGAAAGCAAACTCCCAACAGATAAATCTCTGGCTGCACAAATTAGAAAAAGAGCATTGCGATACGCATTTGTCAATGATACGCTATATCGGCGGGCTTTTGACCAGATGTGGCTACGATGCCTAGGGACCAAAGAAGCTGATAAAGTAGTAGCAGAAGTTCATGAAGGACTCTGCGGAGCACACCAGTCAGGTCCCAAGATGGCTACTAAAATCAAGAGAATGGGTTATTACTGGCCTACGATGGTGAGAGATTGTATCAACCACGCTAAGAGGTGCCACGAGTGTCAGATTCACGGTGATGTTATTCATCAACCGTCAAATCCACTGCACCCAACGATAGCGTCCTGGCCATTCGAATGTTGGGGCACTGATATAATCGGACCGATAGATCCACCATCATCGACCGGGCACCGCTTTATTCTGGCAGCAACAGACTATTTTTCAAAATGGGCAGAGGCAGCTCCATTCAGGGAAGTCACGTCCGAGTACGTGATCAACTTCTTCACCCACAATGTCGTCTACAGATTCGATGTACCACGCCGAGTGATCTCAGACAATGGCACGGCGTTCAAGAGTACAAAAATCTACAAGTTTGTAGATCGTCACAAGATTGACTGGCGGTACTCGTCTATATATAACCCAAGAGCCAATGGTTTGGCTGAGGCCTTCAACAAGACGCTAGTGAAGTTGTTGAAAAAGATCCTCACCAAGAACAAAAGAGAATGGCATACAATGATGGCAGAAGCTTTGTGGGCGTATCGTACGACCTACAAAACACCAACCAAAGCACTCCCTACTCACTAGTGTTCGAGGCTGAAGCCGTCTTGCCACTAAAAGTCGAACTACCATCTCTTCGGGTCGCTATCCAGAATGAGCTTACACAAGAACAGAATGCTCGCCTAAGAATGGAGGAGCTTGATGCACTCGACGAAGTCAGGTTGCAAGCTCAACAAAACTTAGAGATCTACTGAGGAAGGATGGCAAAATCATTTGATCGAATGGTGCGTCCTCGATTGTTTCAAGAAGGGGAATTGGTCCTGGTGCTGAGAAGGCCAATCATCCCTCACCGAAAAATTGATGGTAAATTCGTATCCAATTGGGAGGGTCCCTTCGTCATCGAGAAGGTGTATCAAGGAGGAGCCAACCAGCTTATCGATCTGCACGGTCAGAGGCCTATGCCGCCGATCAACGGTCGACATCTGAAGAAGTATCATGCATAAAATTGCTCAAGGAAAAATTATATTTAATGTATTGTGTATTTCATGCATATTTATATACACTTTACATTTTACATTTTTGAAATTCTCTTGTGTTGCAAGAATGCATTTCAAAATCACCCTACAGGACAGGGGGCATTTTAAATACTTATTTGGTTTGACATTGTGCTGCATGTCGAGATCCCTAAATAAATATTTAAAATCATAGAATCTCAAATTTATTCTATTATGAAATGTCCCTGCGAGACAGGGGGCATTTTAAATATTTATTCGGGTCGACATCGCGCTGCCTGCCGAGATCCCCGAATAAATATTTAAAATCACCAACGCAAATATTCTTTTATACTCAAGAATACAACGAATTCTTTTCAAAGTATATGCAGGTGGTCTTTCAAAAAGAGCGAGACACCACCTCCTCCAACAAACTAAGATTTTAAAGGTCAGAAAGAGACTTTTGCAACTACACACTCTAACAAATTGAGCCAGAACAACCTGAAGTCTTTCAGCAGCCTGAAGCTTAAGGTTCGAGTGGGTGTAAGAGGTCGGATCCAACACGCCCAAATATGGCCGGATCGCTGGCAGGTCCGTCTACTCAACACACCACAAGAAAGACTGTAGTAGCGGAACCCCCACTTCGTCAACCCGTCAGTAGGGACTGTAGGAAGTACGAAGGCAAATTTGACTCGACAAGTTCAAGTGATCGTAGTCTACCAAATTCTCCTAATTGACTGGAGAATCGAGGTTCCATTGGGAAGAAGAAATCTCGAGCAACTACCAAATTCGCGTGGGCTCTAAATCTTCAACCTCAAAAGAAGACTCAAAATCTATCAACTTCAGTAAAATCAGCATTGGGAAGCACATTTCCCCTAGCTCAAGTCTGAAGCCTGAATGGGTGTAAAAGGTCGGATCCAACAAGCCCAAATATGGCCGGATCGCTGGCAGCTTCATCTACTCAATAAGCCACAAGAAAGGCCGTAGTAGAGGAACCCCCATTTCAGCAACTAGAGGACGAAGAGCTGTCAAATCCCAGCTCGCCCAATCTGATGAACTCAAGTGACTCAGATTAAAGTCTCCTCAAGTGGTTAAAGATCAAGATACTACCCAAGTTTGGTACTATCAACCGAATCCAAAATCTGTAAATCCTTCAACAAATCCGTAAAGCACAAAGCGAGGATCGAAGGAATTTTTCTTCAACAACTCCACCAAAGCACAAAGCAAAGGACCGAAGAAATCATCCCAAAGTTCGCATAAATCCTGAGGCTGAACTATGAGAATTCCGTCATCAACAAGTCCGCTATGCACAAAGCTCTGGACCGATGACTTCTCGCCACTGACCTAAAACAAACCTAAAAGGTTTAGGTCACCGGCATCTACTCCTTCATCAAGCCCGCCAAAGCTAGAGGCAAAGGACCGAAGGTACAAAAATCACCTGACAAGTCAATAAAGACAAATCAAGAAATTCTCCATTAATGTCCGCCGCACAAAGCATAGGGCAGAAGGAACCAAAATCTCAGGAAAGCTAAAGCTATGAAAAGAAGTATCTTGAATGACTTCTACAAATGTCCCTAAAGACTAAGGGTATTTTAAATATTTATTTGGGTCGACATCGCGCCGCATGCCGAGATCCCCAAATAAATATTTAAAATTTCTTGCCGAAATACAGTTAGAGGAGAGAAGAATAGAAGAGCCTCCATAAACTGAATGTGCCATCAGCAAAAAATACAATCTGAGCAAGATACAATCAGTAAAAGTGATAGAAATATCACATCTACGCATGATGACGGTAAAAGAAGAATGCAGGGAGTAGCAATGTTATCTACTAACATCGACCTACAAACTGATGCTCTAGAGACCTAAGTACGAAGTGCTCTGTCACTATCCCACGGATCTCTACTGGACCGAGAGCAAATATATCAACTATACTGAAGATTACGAGTGCCTCTAAAGATCTATAAAGATACAGGGATAAACTTTTGGGGATCTACAGAATGACAATCTTAGTGTGACATCCAAGCAAATCTTTGGAGATCCACTAAATGAAAACCCTTTGTGTGACATCCAGAGAAATTTTTGGAGATCCACAAGGTCAATCAATATACAACAAACATGATTCGCTCCAGACGCGAACCACATTTGCTGGGGGGGCATTTGTTGACCTATGCACCAGAACAAAAAAATAATAATAAAATAAAAAATGCTATAATGAGGATTCTGCTCAAATCTTGCCAAATCCCATTAAAATAATGCATACCTGGCGACCCATACCCTGTATATTCGGCGCCGTTTCAGACATATGACAGTCACCCATCCTCTGACATGGAGAGATCCCGCTCAATTCGTCATTAAATACAACGACGAGCCTTCACTTCCGCTCTCATCTCACGACCCAGTCACCTCCGAACTCCTGCAGCCTCTCCTGTTCGCAAGACCCGGCCTCTTCTCCGACCTACCTCCCTTAGCCGCAAGCGTCCCGAAGCCTCCAAGCCACTCAACCTCTCGCAAAATGCTCCCGCTCCACATCTCTCTTGGGATATTCCTCCTGTAGCTTGCTGAGGCCTTGCCCTAACCGAAATAACCATCCTTCTTCCTTGCACACGCTGCTACGGCTCCTTCGTTATTGTCCGACTTCGCCCCTTGTCCGACGTTCCCTTCCTGTCAGGATCGCAAGTTACAACATTTTGATCGGGAGAAACGAAGGGAGCTCGCTCGCTGTAAGGGTAACTTTCTTCCTTCGCTTGCTTCTGCGGCCAAATCCAATAAATCTGCAGAACCAGAGAGAGTAGGGAGAAAGAGGGATTTGATTTAATTAGTTATAATTAACTAGTTAATTATAATTAATTAATTAATATTTTATTATAAATAATTATTAATTATAATTAGTTATAATAAATCATTATAATTAATTATTAATTATAGTTTTTTTTTTTTGAAAGATGCAATTGGCATTAAGAAAGACTAACTAGTTACAAACCACAAAAGGATCACACTCCTCTTTTAACAAACGGACCAAAGAGGGTGGAATCGTACCAAAAGAAAAAGAATCAAAGATAAAACTATGATCTAAAGCTAAAGTAGCACACAAATCTGCTACTTTATTACAATTTCTATGGACATGGTTAAAAATAACCTTATTAAATGAGTGAATAAATGAAATCTCTTTATGAAGCCAATTATTATCTTGCCAATTCTTCATGGATACTTGAATGAAGCTTATGACATTAATATTGTCACCTTCAATAATCAAACCTTTGCAATGCATCATCCAATCTTGAATAACCTCGTTTATTGATATAATAGCTTCTAATTCCATTTGAGCCACATCCCAATGAATTTTCTTTTTTCCAAAAGCAATAAGAAGTCTCCCTTTATGGTCCCTAAGGACCCCTCCAATTCCGGCAGATCCAGAATTTAAAACCAAAGCATCTATATTACATTTAATCCAATCTAGCGATGGGGGGTGCCAAGTCATGTTGCACTCCGAAGGGAGATTAACACCCCATTTAGCTAGCAAAGGATTCTTCATGACTGAAACCAGAGAAAGGGCATTTGCAGCCACAACCGAGCATGATATAGCAGATTTACCATGCTTCACCTCATTCCTATTCTTCCAAGAGAGAAAAACAACTGAGCAATACATCTTGACAATACTGCCATGTCTCAAAGAAAGATCTTTAAGACCTTCCAAACAAGTCTCCAAAGAGTTGAAAATAGGGATTGCAAACCCCCACTCTCTCAATTTCAGAATTACCTCCGTCAGGAATGTACATCTAACCACAATGTGCTCATAATCTTCAATTTCTTGGCACCCTCTAGCACAGACAACATCATGACCCATTCTTCTGTAATTAAGAAATTGATTTGTTGGAATTGCAAACCTACTCAACCTCCACCAGAACAATTCGACTCTTGGGTTTAGTTTCAATTTTTTCAACCAAACCGAGTAGCCACCATCATCTTCCAAGCTGCTGTACTTAACCTTTTCCTCGTATGCAAGAGCAGAAATTGTTTTACCTGACAGTTTGCAAGCGATCTCCATCTGGTCCTCCTCCAATGTTGATCTGATTGGGATCTGCAATATGAGAGTAATAAGTTCGCTATGGAAGCAGCTTTGAAGTTCTTCAACATTCCAGGTTCCATCTATGATGAATTGATGAAGCAATTTCCCTTCCAATCCTACCACATCCACAAAGGTAGGCCAAGAAGCAAAGCATTTGTCTAGTAACCAGACGTCATTCAGCACTTTAATCTTCTGCCCATTGCCCACTTTCCATCTAATAATCGGCTGGAGATGCTTTCCTCCATCGATGAGTATTTGCCAAGTAGTGGATGCAGTATTTCTACAACTCCCCTTGAAGATATTATCACCATATCTTGAAATCATGTTTTTGTGGAATAAAGAATCAGGATATTGAACAAATCTCCACGCCAAACGTGCTCTAAGAGGCCCAGCTCTATTTACAAGAGATTTTATGCCCAAGCCACCTTTCTCCACCGGTTTGCAGATTTTCTCCCATGCCACATAATGCATACCTATCTCCCCATTTTGTTTGTGCCATATAAAATCTCTACAAAATTTGTCTAGCTCTTTCAAAATTCTTTTGGGAACCAACGAATGAGTGATCAAAAAGTTAGGCATAGTCATCAAGGAAGTCTTGACCAACAAAATTCTTCCAGCCAAAGACAACGTCTTAGTCCCCCAAGCATTGATTTTTTCCAGAATCCGGCTAATCATCTCTTGGAAATCATGCATCTGCAATCTTCTCATAAGGATCTTTATCCCCAAGTATTGCAGTTCATTCACCACTTTAAAACACAATTTTTTGGAAACTTTTTGCTTAGTAGCTCTTTTAACAATCTTGCCAAACAAAATCTGAGATTTGTTTGTATTAACCCTTTGACCTGTCCATTCACAAAAATCAGCAACAATTCTTCTTAACACCTTTGCAGAACCTGTAGAAGCTTGAGCAAAAACAAGAACGTCATCCGCATATAAGAGGTGAGTAATCTTCGAACTCCTTGGTGAAACTTGGACCCCCAACTCATTACCTCTTTGGTTTAATGCATCTGACAGTAATTGCGAGCATAAGATGAACAAATAAGGTGACATAGGACACCCCTGACGAAAGCCACATCTTGCTTCAATCCAACTAGAATTTCTACCATTTAACCTAATAGAATAAGTAGTTTTACTTACACACTCCATGATAAGATCCGAGAACTTTTTGGGGAAGCCATATCTAATCAACACTTGTTGCAATGTTGGCCATCCCATACTGTCATTGGCTTGTTCCATATCTAACTTGATTGCCATCATACCTTTTTTGTTCTTAGAAATCCTGAACTTATGAAAAACTTCCTGAGCTAACAAGCAATGCTCTGACATGGATCTACCTGGAATGAAAGCCACTTGTTCTTCTGATATGAGATTAGAGATACATCTCTTTAGTCTATTCACCAACATTGTTGCAACAAACTTATAGATAGTTTGGCATAAGCTAATGGGCCTATAATTGGACGGCTCAACAGGATTTTTCACCTTAGCAATTAAAACAATCAATGTTTCCTTCCATTTCTCATGCATGATTCCCAAATTGAAAAAACTCTCAACAGCATTCCAAGTAGTATTATTCGCAATACTCCAATAGAACTTAAAGAAAGATGATGTGATGCCATCCATGCCCGGAGATCTATTATTCCCTTGTTGGAAAACCGCTTCCACCAATTCCTCCATAGTGAATTTAGCATTCAGTAAACCAACCTGATCCGGGGACAAGCTTTGAGCTTCGGGAAGCATAGGCCATCTATTCAAATTGCAAGATCTAACCCTCCATTTTTTTTTAAAGAACTTTAAAAAAACCTCTTCAATTTGATTAGCATCCTCCACTAATTCATTGTCTTCATTTTTTATTTTTCTAATAAGATTCCCATTTCTCCTAGCCGAGGCATACTTATGAAAAAAATTAGAATTTGTATCTCCTTCTTCATGCCACTTTGTCTTAGCTCTTTGATTCCACCATGTAGCCAATCTTCTTAAAGTAATGTTTAACTCATGAACCTTACATCGAAGAAGAATTAACTTTTCATGAGAAATACCTTCAGAAGACGATTCCTCCGCTTGTAGCTCCAAAATTTCTTTCATGAGATCCTCCTTCAATGAGCACAAATCTTTACACTTATTTTTATTCCAAAAAAAAAGTGCCTTAAGGGTTCTATGGATTTTCCTGTGAAGCACCTCCACTTCATTACCAAAATCTGCTTTTCTCCGAGAATTGAACACAATACTCCTTGCAGCTGGATAGGATCTCCAAGTATCTTCAAACCGGATCATCTTTGTATTGCCAACCTCCTTTTCACCCAACTTGAATACAATTGGGTTGTGATCAGAAGCTATCCTCGCCATATGTCTAACCTTAGCAAATGGAGCCATTTGTAGAGCCACCGAATTGATCAAACATTTATCAAGACGTTCCCAAATCCTTGAAGCACCTTCCTTGTTGTTGCACCAAGTAAACCTTGGTCCAATAGTACCTACATCAAGAAAATCATGATTAGCCATAAAACTTTTCATCTCCTTCGCCCCCTTGGAGATTTTAAATCTACTTCCACCTTTTTTCTCCTCCTTGCATAAAATGCAATTAAAATCTCCACCAATAATGCTAGGATTCATGTCCACCACCCATTTCCCTAACATATCCCACAACCTTCTTCTTTCAATAAAAGACTTGTTAGCATACACCGTAGCTACCCTCCAACTTCCCATACAAGAAGTAATAAAATTCCCCACAACCACTTGAGAAGAGTGATCAATCATCTCAAAGGTCCCAACCCTTCTCTTCCACACTACAAGAATACCACCCGAAGTCCCTTCAGCCGGATGGTGAAAATAATCCCACTCACTACCAATAAGAAAATCCACTTCCCGTCTATCAATGCTAGCAATTTTTGTTTCCATAAGCCCCACAAAAAACACATCTTGATCCCTCACCATCTCTCTAAGGTATAGAGAGGCTTCTTTCTTCCTAGCCCCTCTACAATTCCAAAATAAGAAAGACGACATTAATCCTCCAAAGAGGATGAGTTCCCACCTCTAGGTGGACCTTTTCCGATACCCCTTCTCCTCCTATGCTCAGCTTCCATAGGGCCCAATGATCTCATTTCTTTAGCTAATTTATTTTTGACCACATGAACAACCGTTTCATCTTTATCACATTCCTTAGTAGCTCTTCCTTCTTCTACAACAGAACTTTTCGCTTCTACAACAATAGCTATTGGCTGAACCATCTCTTCCCCTTCCTCCATCTCACAATCCAACACATTGAATTTATTTGTCACTTCGATATCATTCACCTTAGCTGTACTTCCAGGCAATGTAGTATCTTTTCCCATTTCATTTGCTAATTGTTGAGTTTGAGAGTTTTTTTCCAAGCTACCATCCTGCACCATTTCTGTAGAATGCTTCTCCTTATACTTGACCATTCCTTCCCCTTCTCTCCATGCCATTCTTCCCCTTCTACTTTTACCATTGTTAAACTTGACATGAATCCATGGGCCATATTCCTCCTGTCGCAAACTATTTGTACCTTGATCATCTGCTTTAACCGAACTCTCCTCAATCACCTGCTGCTTCTTCTGGACCAGTGAGGGATCATCAGGACAGCGAGCCCTTTCGTGGCCCACTCTTCCACAGTGAAAACAGAGGCTAGCAACCTTTTCATATTCAACATTTTGGAAAAATCTCCCAGCAATACCATCCACCCAAACACCTTGAGGTAACTTATTTTCAAGGTTTAACCTTAAACAAACCCTTACATATTCTCTCTTCCCCCATTTGAAAGAATTACCATCCAAATACATAGGTGCTCCAATTCTAGAGGCAATTCGAGTAATACTGTCTTCATCCCAACAAAATAAAGGAAGACAAGGGAAACGAATCCAAACCGGAGCTGTGATTCCTTTGAATGAGTTCGGTGAGAATGAAGGAGACCATTTGTCCATTCCCACAATGTATCCTCCAACATACCATGGTCCACCGCTAAGCACTTCCTCCATTGCCTCAGAACTGTTGAAAGAACACAAGATCCAATTCATACCAATGGTTGTCAAGTGAAATTTGCCAAACTTACTCCACTGTCTTCTTAGTTCAATGCTACATACTGGAAATGGGATATTGTTTCCTAAGACCTTCACCACCAAAGAATTGGTAAGAATCTTCGAATTTGACTCTTGTACATCTGCATTGAGCTTGACAGCTACACCATCATCCGACATCTCCACCAAGTTGTTTTTATTATCTATCTTGAGAAGTTGTGGTTTACTCCAAGCCGAAATGAATTTGTTATTAACAATAACATTTCCTTCATTATTAAAACCTGCATTTGCACCTTCAACGTCATGAACTTTCCCCTCCGCATTATTTATATTAAAATTTCCTTTCAGATTTCGGTTAATCTGATTAAAATCTGCTTCTTCTTGAATTCCCACGAATTTATTGACTTTTAATACCAATCCAGAAGAAGATGATGCTTCTGGGTCAAAAATACCTTCGAAATTTGAATTCTTCATAACCATATTGCTCCCAAATTTGTTCTGGACATCATTGCATAAGACACCTTTTCCTTTACCCTGAACCAGTTCTTCTTTCCGAACATTAGAGGCGCTTCCTTCTTTAATCAGATGCCTCCGCTAGGTCTTCCAAGAGCACGCATTCCTGATTCTGTCTTTGACTTACCGCTACAGATACCTCCTGAAGTAGAGGTCGAAGTCCTCCCACCGACCGGAGACAACCGACGATCCACCGGAGTCATCTCCGCCGGAGCGGGTTACCCGCGAAGGCCAAGATTTCGAAAAGAAATGGCGCGCAAAATGTGGACACTCTCTCTCCCCGAACGCAAAATGGCTGCAAAATTAAGTTTTAATCATGATCAATTATTATTAACTATAATTAAATATCATTAATTACAGTTAATAAACCAATTATGATTAACTAATTAATTATTCTCTTAATTATAATTAATTGTTTAATTAATTATAATTAATTTTATTAATAATAATTAATTGCTCTGATTAATTATAATTAATTACTATTCAATTATGATTTTAGTTAATTAACTCAGTACAATTAATTAATAATTAGCAACTAATTATCAATTATAGTTATTTAATTAATTATAATTAATTATTATTAATTATAATTAATTATTAATTATAGTTATAATTAATTGACTAATTATAGTTAATTAATAAATCATAATTATCCAACTATTCATTATAGTTGATTACTACTTAATTATAATTAATTAATTATTAATTATAATTAGTTAATTAACTATAATTAATTATAACTAATTATTATTAACTATGATTAATTATAGTTAATTATTAAAAAAAAAGAAAAGGGAGGGTGCTCTTCTCTCTCTCCTCGTGCCTCGATCCACGAACCTCTACCCCGACGCTTGCAAAGGTATAACCCTCCAACCCTAAAACTCCGAGAACTTGTTCTCGGCGTTGGCGGAGCACCGGAAAACCGCCTATACACGCTTTCTTAAGCGTGGTGGGAAGGGACCCCGGTGCGGTGCCTACGACAAGGCGGGTAATCACTAAAATCCCGCATTCGACGTTCGTGTCGAGCCGGCAAACCGCCTATACACGCTTTCTTAAGCGTGGTGGGAAGGGAACCCGGTGCGACACCTACGGCGAGGCGGGTAGGCCCTATACACGCTTTTCTTAGCGTGGTGGGGACGATCTTAAGTACACGTACGCAGCTCTGTACCTGCGGGGAAACAAATGCTTTTCTTTTTCAGGTACGTTGAAGACCCATACACGCTTTCTTAAGCGTGGTGGGGGATTGAAGACTTTACACAGCCGCGGTGTCCTCGAAAGAGGACATCTACCATACACGCTTTCTTAAGCGTGGTGGGAAAGACCCAGTTTTCCGTAGTTTTCCCTAAACGGGGGAGATGCCGGAATGCTGCCGAAATTTTGGGTGAATTTGAAACCATACAAAAACCTGATTTGGACTAAATGACGTCAACTTAAGCTTGGACTTAAATTCAAAAGGACAAATACAAAGAACTTCGATTTGAATTGAGCTTGCAAGGACAGCGGGGGACTTCTAAGCTAGAACTAAATTAAGATAATTTGAACTTAAACACAAATGAATCTGAACTCAAACTCAAATGAATTAAATATAGTAGGCAAGAACTCAAAGTTGAACTTGAACATTTGAACTCGAACGAAGACTTGAGTTGGACCAAACGGTACATAGAACTTGAACTTGATTTGAATATCAAGTGAACACAATTTGAATGTAAGTAAGGACTTGCAATTTGACTATAAAGAGCTTGACTTAAGCATGAACTCAATATGATTTGAACTCCAATAAGTAACAACAGTGGACTTGAATTCGGACTCATATTCAAGCAATTGTAAAAAGCTTTGACTCAATTTAAAGCTAAGTGAAAACTACAAAAGAGACAGGAATTGTTGATTCATCCGCAAAGAACAATGCAAGCTCTCAAAGAACTTAGTGACTTACCAATGGCCATATACAGAAGAATATGAAGTGATCATAATCATTCACATACAAACATATGTTGAGAACTCATGGTGAAAGATCTTCAAGCAAACAAAACTTGACATGGATTTAAAAAGAACTAAAGAATAAGGAACTTCAACCAGACATGAACAAATTGAACAAGGGATTGAACCTTCAAGGGTCATAGAAGATTTGAATGAATATATGAAACATATACCGGGTTTGAACTCAAGCATGAACTAGATTTGAGCTCAAATCTATAGAAAGAATAGAACCTGAAAGGGAACTCAAACGGCAAGAACAACAAATAGTTGCAGAATGCACTCCTATATACATTATTGAAATCCATGATACAAGCAGCAGTTCTCCTGTAGATTGAGATGATAGTATTGTCCGTTGATAGTGGAAGACCAGTCCCTTGCAAACAAGCACAATCAACGACCACCTACGAATGAGGAAGGTGGATATGATGCCAGTGTAATGACCCTTCTGCAAGTACGTCCAGGAAATTATGGTAAACACAATCATTCCCTATAAGCAAAGATGGATGATATTACACATTTGTGGATAACAACAGTGGATATACCGTGGATACAGCGAATCTCCTGTGGACACAAATACACATGTCTGTAAATGATCTTAAAAGATATACTGCATGGAGTAATCCATCTACCGATGACAACGAATGATGTGCAATAGAGGTTAAAGCCACCTTGCAATTAACAACCATCTAATGGTAGTCAGATACATCTACCTCTTACAAGTGAAAATGTACAGCATACAGTAAATGCAAATACCTATAAACTGCCGTAAGAGATTTACCATGCCCACTGGAGTTAAAGATTAATATTTGTCAAATGTGCTGTGAAAAGTTTGGTGGTCCAAACTTATAACTACAAATAGAGAATTCATTCGCCATTCTAACCATCTCAAGGACTGCAATAATCATTTCGTGAAAGAATATCTTGACGTCAGCAAGACCATAATCATCCAAGGTTGAAGTAATCGATTCTTTATTTTGAGTCAACAGTAGAAAATGAGGAGGACGGCATGACTAGAAAGTCGCTCATTAATTCCTATACGAGCTCTGGAAGGAGAGAGCCAGATCAAAGCAACATGGAATGAATGAATCCCAATTCAACCATATTCTGAAGGTTGAGGTGGAGAAGATTATTGAGACTTACATGCTCCTCAATGAACAGCGGTCGTGCATTCCATGTAGCGTCCACATGTAAATACTGAAAAACTACAACAATCATGGGCTGCTACAGAGCGTTGTAGAAGATCCGCCTTGAATTCAACATATCATTTATGGGCAACTATCAAAGCCTTACAACTATAGGACTCCTACGAGCTTCTGTAGAAGACTCCTATGCATCCAATGCATCACCCACAAGCAAAATGCAACATGATCAGGCCAAATGTAAATGCCTACGGGCTGCCATAGAACATCTGCCAAATATTTGGAAATCCCACCGCACGTGCACTATAACATGTATACACTTAGGTACACATAAGGAGATGTATTATGCACCCGCATGGGCCCCGACGACCGTGTTATTGGTAGAGACGTGACGTCTAGGGATGCTGCGCGGGTCAATAAGTGAATTCCAGTCCGAGCCCGATCCTCCTATACGGGTAGATAGGAGTTGACACGGCCCGAACCATTAAATAAATATACGGTCGCGAGATCGACCGGGATATTTATTTTATAGTTCATATTAGGCTTTCAAGGCCTATAATCAAGAGAATTGACTAACGAAGGTCCAAAGCCTACGAAGCCCGATCCTCTATCGACCAATAGATAGAGTCGACAGGGTCCAATCAATAAAATATAAATGATCTCAGGCACCCCGATGATGGCCGCGTTGACTGAAGATCTCAACCAGAGGGGTCCACACAAATATTTTCAAATGCCTCCCAAATTCCATCAAACTCCAAAGCTCCATAAAAATTCCCAAAATCCCAAACTCCAAAAATATTTAAAAATTAAAACTCATCCATCAAATCACTTAAAGCAAAATCCATCCACCCTCCACAACAGTTTGCCGAGGTGGACAGATATGAAAAAACACTTCAGCTCACAAAGAGCTAATGCCTGATCGAAAATATCACTAGGATCCATTCTCAAATAATTTCCTGCCAGCAAGGACGTGGTACGAGTCCTCTAACCGGCAGTTTCGCCGCCAAATGGCACTGCAGGATAAACGGTTATGACTCGGGGCCCTCTGAACCAGGTGGTCGCCGCCAAATGGCACCATTATATTATGGTTATGGCCAGAGCCCGTATGCTCCCCAATGGCATCAAATCCTTGAGATATGAATCAATAGAATACGATCGATAGGGCACAGAGCCCTCTGTTAGCTAAGGTGGATTCAAATTTGTCCCCTTAGGCAAATATTCAACCCAGGTCTACAAGGTACCCTTGGACGAAGCAACCCATGGCTGCCGACAAGGATCCTTCTGTTAGGTTAGGTCGACTACCTCCTCTGACTAAGTAGACCAGGGACCGCGATGGCCCGGGATGACGGAACCATGGGATCTTGATCGGGTCCATCATCTATTCCCCCACCATCCGCTTTAAGTGCAAGATGGTGAAATTTTCAATTTTAAATGTCAAATCTCCCAATCTTCCAAATCCTCAAATTCCCAACCCATGCTGCTACTATATGCTAGACTAACGTATCTCTGCGTATCTGATCGATGACTAGCCTTAATCGAAAGTTCTCTCTCGTTACCGAGAGGGGTAATTAACTATAGGGGCTTGAGCCTATAGGAAACCAGAACTCAGATCATAAAGTCCTCGCAAAATGAGGGTGAAATCTCTGGGTAGTGTCTTATCTACAAACCCATCTGCCTTCCAAAATTTACCCCGGAACTTAGTTCGTTAAAACTCCCCCCGAAAAGAAAACAACAGCGGGCGGAGGCCGGGGCCGAATTTTCGGAGCCCACATTGAACTCTACACTGGTTATGTGAATATGAGCACAACCCTAAACTGGTGTTATCCCATATAGATTGAGCTATTTTACTTTTTCTTTTAATTATATACTAATGGCAATTTTCTATATTGTAGTAAGTACTATTTTGACTTCCTCAAAATATTTTTTTCCTATGGATATGAAAGATCAGACAACTTAAAGTTTGGAAGGTATATGGGTATTGGAATTTTTACTATATAGAAAACTTTTGTTGAGTTAATATATAAAAACTATTGAATTTTAGACTGTATGTGAATATAATTTCTCCATACCCTTGGAACTTTAATAATTATGAGCATACCTTAATGGAGTTGAATCAATATTAAGTGGATAAAAAAAGGTGCATGTCTTCAAATTTTTCCCAGCACACTCATCATTATTCCTTATATTCAAAAAAGGTGCATGTTTTCAAAAAATTTCTTGTTGAGAAGACTAGAGAGGGAGTTGAAGGTAAACTTATATTATGGAAGTCAGCCTTAGAGTCTAAAGGTTTTCGTTTGAATAAATAAACATAACAAATTGATCTGAGTGTAAAGTAAGCACTTTAGTGTTTGTCATCATCAAAATCACAGACTGGATATCCAGTGTTTTAAGGGAATTTTTACTATATAGTTATAAGAGAAAGTATAGATTACAATACGAAAGATCACAGACAACTGAACTATCATTATTCCTTATATTCAAAAAAGGTGCATGTTTTCAAAAATTTTCTTTATCATAACCTTCCTAAACACTGGTACGTAATTAAAGTAATGTCCATAGGCAAATGCCCCATTTATTTTATGCACTCCAAATCCTTGAAACTTTAATAATTTAAACCAATTCTCTCTAACCAAAAAAGGAGAGATTACAATGTTTGGAAGGTATATAGGTATTGGAAGCAAAGAGTTATATTGGCATTCCTCCACTTAATAGTTTAGAGAGCATTATCATATTACGGACTCTTGAAAAACTCTCAGCCTCCAAGTTTTCTTCATCTGGATTTATAGTATACTCACTAAGCATTTGACTTGAGATAAAATAGCTCAACATAATGACTCTTAGATAGGCAATAGTTCTAAGAGCCATTATGTTGATAGATGCACCCAAATTAATAAGGACATGAGACAACTTAAAGTTTTCCACGTTCACTTAAATATGATTAAATCTCAACTCAAATGCTTAGTGAGTATACTATAAATTCATATGAAGAAAACTAAGAAGTTGAGAGTTTTTCAAGAGTCCGTAATATGATAATGCAGTCTAAACTATTAAGTGGAAGAACCATCTCAATCTGTGGAGAGATGAAAGATTTCCTTCAAGTTCAAGGAAACTCTCAGCTTCCTAGTTTTCTTCCACACCATCCAATAACTATAGGTCATTGGACCTTTTTATTGACATGTAATTTTCATGTTCCAAGGGTATTGGAGTTCTAAGACAGGATAATGACTCTTATATTGGAGTGTTTTCATATTGTAATCACCATTTTAATAGCTCAATCTATATTAAGTGGAGAGTGGCCAAGGTGGGAAAATAAGAAAAATCAAAATAAAGAAAAAGAAAAAATGTCAATAAAAATGCCTATAATACATATTGATTTGGAATCCAGTTTGGAGGAAAAGTCATGTGTTTGAGAAAAATATACATACTTTAAAGTATAAAAATGTTGAAATCCAAGATTATTAAGAGAATTGATAGTTATATTGGATATACTCCCCAAAACTGGCGGTACATAGACAAGCTTCCCAGTGGTAACGCACTCAACCATCTCAATCTGTTGAGATTTTAGTGAATGTATAGATCTTTTAGTGGATAAGATCTCTGGATTCCAAGCTCGTCTCAACTCAATGGTAGCAATCGAATATGAGATTTCAGATGGATATGAAAGATTTTGAAGGAGTGCCTTATTAGATTCTAATTAAAACATTGGTTATGTGAATCTCGCTTCTTAGTGAATATGAGTACATGTTTCGTAAGAGCCTTATTTATTTTAATGTACCTCACTTTTTCAAAACCCTATCCATTAGTTAATTTCTTGTGATAGCTGGAGGCTAGTGGTTAGGCATCTCTACCGCACTTAGCCTTTGTCATTAGCTAAGTGAAACTAAATGTTTGAGCCAAAAAATATTAACTCACTAAGCATTTGAGCCCTCTTCTCCCGTTTCCTTCAAGTCTCACTTCTAAATATGGTACTTACTTTACTGCAGACCCCGGGTTGCACTATGGATAGGGTCACAAAAATCACGTGTAAATGCATGATATGCATATTATTTCAAAACCCTATCCATAGTTTTAATGTAACTCACTTCAACCTTCCAAATATTGTAATCTCGCCTTTTTTATAACTCTACATTGGTTATGTGAATATGAGTACAACCCTAAACCGGTGTTATCCCATATAGATTGAGCTATTTTACTTTTTCAATAGGAGGACCTTAGTAATAGAAGAATCTACCCATATTGTGTTTAATGGATCTAGTAAAACCTTTGAATCTAGATCATAAGAAGAAGAAGTAGGCTGCATTAGATAAACTCCATACTACATGTTTGTTTCCTTGCTTAATTGAACTGGAGCTAAAACACTGGTTAACTTCACGTCCAGATGATTTCAAGAGATACATTAACTCGGAAAGGATTTGAAGTGGAGGAATGAATCGGGCTTGTTGTGTAATAGAAAAGTCCCCTTCAAACTTAAGGGAAAATTCTATAAGATGGTGGTGAGACCTCCAATGCTTTATGGTGTAGAATGTTGGCCATTAAAAGAGAAGCATAGTATTGAGTTAAGTGCTACAGAGATGAGGATGCTTGGGTGGATGAGAGGGTTTACTCCTAGAGACAAGATAGGAAACGAACATATAGGTGAAAAGGTTGGAGTAATTCTAGTGGAAGATAAGATTATAGAGAGTCACCTTAGATGGATTGGTCACATAAAACAGCGGCCTTCTGATTACCAGATTAGGAGAATAGATGTATTAGATTTGGCTTATGTTAAGAAAGATAGAGGTAGACCTAAAAATACATGGTTAGAAAATATTGAAAATAACCTTTTTTTATTAGATTTAAATGAGAATTTGACTCTTAACAGGACACAATGTAGAAAAAGGATTCAGGTAGCCGGCCCACGTAGTGGAATAAATGCTTAATGTTGTTGTTATTTTTGTAGTAGAAAACATAGGATAAGGATTCCTAAATTAATATTTTAGTTGGAATTCAAGAGATACATGGATTAAGTCCCATTTTCCTAAATAAGAGGCAGTAAGATGCTAGAATTAAACCTGAAGAAATAAAATTATTTTCCTCAATTTCTCTTCTCTCCATCCCTACCTACTTGGGAGCATTGTCATATCATCTTCTCTCACCTCTTAGGTATATAAAGTGAAATTCACATTCCTCCAAAGAAAATTTAATTTCCATGTTATAGATATTTTTAATAAGTTTCATAAGCTTTCCCCACCCAATTCTGGATCATTCATCATCAACATTATCCACCTAAATTTTCTTAAACAGAAAGCAATTCAACCATATTTCCTCACCATAACTCAAACCAATCAGCCCGAACTAGCCATCATTTAAGTCCAGTTTAATGTAGCTATACCAACCTAATTGATCCTCGTTGATTGACTAACCCAACTGACCTTACCAAATCTAACCATTAAAACCAAATAAAGAAAAAAAAACAAAGAATTATTTCAATCAAATATTATAAACATATTATTTTAACCCTTTTTGAGTTTTCTTCAAGGCCTACAGAGATTTCTTTAATAAGTCCATTGATGGAAAGCCATTCTTAAGAGAATCAATTTTCATTACATTATACAAATACGTTTGTGGATGGCATTTTGAGGTGCTAGGGGTCATCCATAAGACCTATAGAGATGTTGATAAATACACTAATGTGATCATCAATCTTTAACAACTTCTTAGCTATTATCATCTTTAAATAGTTTAGAAACTTTTAAGTGCATTACTATTTTCAGTCTATATTACAGTACATTGAAACATGGGATTGATGTTGATAATCAAGCCTACTGCTGAGTTAGGATAATTCATGATCACTGAGTCCTAGTTAACGTCTTTGAATAGTGCTGCTTTTTTTTCCATGCATTTTGTCATCTTTTACCTTCATTTCAAATACAATGTAATTGTTTCCTTAGGATTAGTTGGGTAATTTCATTTTTGTTTTAAGCTAGCTTCGCCACTTGGAATAATATTTACAATTACTAATTAATATAGGCCATGTAATTTGATTTATGATGGCAAGTAGAATGAACATTCTGAGTTTTGGACAGCAACAAGATTTTGGTCCACTCCACGTAGGGATTCTCTAATGCTTCCTCTCCGTCCAAGGCATCTGAAATTCAAAAAGATATGTAAGATAGCAGCTATCATTCTTCTGAGAGATTCAAAGGAGATAACTGGAATAGCATGCATATTTCTTTTATTATTCGTTCCACATTCTTCTCCCTACACGTATCATCTGTTTCCATACATGCAGTATCTGAGATCGATGTGGCATCAAGATCCACCATCAAGACATACTCTACTTTCGAACGAAACAAGAAAACAACCCCAAGATCAGGGATACAGAGAGACAAATAGAGAGCAAGTTAGTACAAGAGAATTATAAACTCAGCATCCTACTCTCCTTACAAAATAAGATGCCCCTAAGATGACAAATTTAAACAGGGATAAACACCTGAAATATAAACAGGACAATCAAAATCTAGACTTGGAGTCATTTGGTTTGTGTCAACAACAACATCAAGTCTTTATCCCACTACGTGTATTCATTTGGTTTGTGTCAGACCTAAAAAAATAATTTTAGTTTATTTGAAGTACTTATGAAAAACTAAGTTATCTGAACATGATTAGAATGAGAAGACGAAAGTAATAGCAACCATAAACGTCATACGATTTTCCTATAATTATTCTGAATCCATATTGATCAAGCATCAATGTAGTTGTTTATAACAAATCAAAGTTCTTCAACGCCAATCTTGGTTATTACAATGCATGTGGATAAATTATTGGATGCTTTATAATTAAAAAATAGTAAGCTAGGAAAACTTACAAGGACAATGTCCTAAGATGAAAAAAAAAAAAAGGAATAAGGGCCACTACCACAAAAATAAACTGAAACTTAAAGAGGGTAACGAAGGCCAATGAGAGAAAGTATGTTAAGAAACAAGAATAAAGATGAAATATAACAGTAGTTACAAACAGAATGGCTAAACAAGAACAAATTTAAAAAAGTTCAAGCTGCCTCAACGGAACTAAAAAGCTAATAGAGTAGCATAAAACTAGAATACATGATAAAGAATTGGTAAAAATAATGAAGGGCATAATCAACAAAAGTTTTGCTATTTGCCTGAAGATCTGGGGGAAGATATCTGTAAACATCATATATTTGATCCTTAAAACCTCTGCTCAGCATCTCATCTGATTCATCCTGTTCAAAATTGCTATATTTAGTTCTATAAAAGAAAACGAACATTGTGTTGGGTTAAAAAAAAAAGCAAAGGAACAAATTACTGACAAGAATTAGCAATTTAATTGATCTTGTCCTTAAGGTCCTTCTCTTGATCATGTCACAAACTCTACCAGGAGTTCCTGAGACTGCATGAACTCCATACTCCAGTTTTCGAATATCCTCCCCTATGCTCTTTCCACCAATACAAGCATGAGCCTGCACATTTATGTAATCACCAATTGCTAATATGACTTTTTCAGTCTGCGCAGCAAGCTCTCTTGTAGGAGATAGAATCAATGCCTGCACTCTGAATATACAAATAATACTGTAAGTGTGGAAGGAAATATATATTTTTTGACTTATTCTTGATCAAGAACAACTATGTAATATTTATGGAATTCTTGCTATGATAGCTTGCCAAATTAAATTAAATTAAATTAAATTAAAATTTGAAATTCAAATAAAAAAATTCAATTAATTATGACATCTATTTAAATCTTGCCTAGCAGATAAATCATCCCCATGCAATGAGCACACTTCTTTTCCTCCTAATCTAGGTGGCCCCGTCTTGGATTCATATAGGCTTCTTCTTCAAGATTGCATTAAGGAAAGTGCGCTTAATATCTAGTTGGTGTAGAGGCCAATCAAGATTATTGTAGTCTTCTTTTTTATAGACTAGGTAAATTTTTCAAACTAGACTCTAGCAAATTATTTGAGATGATAAAATAATTTTTTTAGTTAGAATATCTTTGAGTTAAATTTCCTTTTGAATCTAAGAGAATGATTCATATAGCTTTCTTCTTCAAGATTTCATTAAGGAAAGTGCTCTTAATATCTAGTTGGTGATGAGGGCAATCCAGATTATTATAGTAGAATATAAAACTCTTTTAGTTTTCAACTTTTCTACAAATGTGTTAAGTTCCAAATAGACACTACCATAGGTTTGATTAAATCCTTTCCTCATTAGATTTAAATGAGAAATTGACTCTTAACAGGACACAATGGAGAAAAAGGAATCATGTAGCCGACCCCACGTAGTGGGACAAAAGCTTGATGTTGTTGTCGTTGTTGGATTTTAAACCGAGCATGCAGCAGTGTTGACAACCAATTTTCATAAGAAATCATTCACTTAAATCAATGAGTGACCTTGATCCTTGATTTTAGTCAAAACTATACAAAACAAATGTCTAGTAGTACATAGGTCTTGATTGAACTAAGGTTCCATCATCATATCAATTAGAAGTACAGCATAATAACTAGATCGATTAGCAAAATAATAACATGATGTAATTTAAATCAAATTAAGTTATAGCTCTAAATAACTACAACATGGCAATCATAAATTTCAAAATTATATTCTTACATTTGATGGAGGTGTAATCATAGAAAATTTTCAAATTGAAATGATAATTTGAAGATTTCATTGAACATTACACTATTTCTAATTACCACAAAATTGTATATGCTCATATATACTAAATCAAATTTACTGGGCATGCTCAATCATTTTAGCAAAGTTCTGTTACTAAGTTTATATAAGCTAAAATGAAACATAAACTTAACAAGCAATATTTATCATTTGGTGTTCGTAGGGAACAATGGCATGATCAAATATGGATTGTGAACAAGACAATATTATGTAAGATTTATATAAATCTTGTAGCCAAACATTATTTATCTAGACTATTATGTTAAAGAATGGAATGTTTGGTATTATCTTGGTAAATATGCATGCACTTATAATTTATAATTTATAATTTAAATTAAAGCATCCTAAATTTAAATATATTACCATCCCTTTTTTTATTATAATCCAAAACATTGATGGGCATAATTTATAGATGATGTGCCCAAAATTCAAGCCTTTTTAGCCAAATTTCTTAGTCTTACTTATCTAACATCCGCATGTAAATATAAATGAAGCACACTCAACTAGATGCATACAAAGAGGAAAAACCAATTGACTATAGGTATGTTTTATTCAATAGGAAATTAAAAGATAGGAAACTCAAATTACAGAGACGGAGAAATGATAATGATATATTTGATATTTTGAATGTTAATTAAGTACAATCTGATTATGAATAAATAGTTTAAAAAAATCATAAAATATTTAAAATTGAAGACAAAGAAATCGCCTTGCATGATGTTGACAATAAAGATATCATTATTAATATCGACAAAGGTATTGAATTGAGGGCAAACTATATTTCACAATCATCCAAAAGAAAGAAGCAAAGTGGAGTTGGAGCATCAAATAAGTCAAAAGAAAATTTAATTATAAGGAATTATCTAGTTGTGATGTTAATTTTTTATTTTATATTAAATTATATTAAACCCAATGTTAATTAATGTAGGGAGTAAGAAGAAAACAATAGTGATTGAAGAAGATTTTTTAAAATGATGATAACAGAAAATAAGAGTATGATGGAATTTCCACATATGATAATTCTTCCGAAGATGCTATAAGTGAAGGAGAGAATGATGCAAATAGTAATTCAAACAAATATATTTACATTTTAATTAAGGGCTTAACTTATATCTTGTTTCACTTAAGAATTAATGTATTAAATTAAGAGGTAAGGCAATGATTTGCTTTGTGTTTTTTATTGTGTATTTTTATAATTTATGATGAACTAAGTTAATATATTGATAGTTTATAACATATTTATAAATTATTTTTAATTTTATGATTTTTTTATTTTTAGTTAGAGGATTACACATCGATCTATTTTGAGGCTTACAACTCACCTAAATATGACAAAATGCAATTTTTCTTGCTTTCGCTTGGATGGGATTAGATGACTGACATAGCTTGTTTGTTGAATTAAAAAGCAAATGAAGGGCTAACGCAAAGCTTTTCAAACATTAACTTCCTTATAAAGCAAATAGTAGCTAAGGCCTTTACAGTACACAACATTGCAACCTCATTATATAGATGAATAAATTATAAGAATGACTCTTCATGATGTTGCAGCTAATGCCTCACTTCCTTCCGTTTGCATATCTTCACTTACTCTTTCTAAATATTGCATAGTTCTTACATGTATCTCGTCATGTGGCAAATGTACACTTGGCTTTGACCTTACTAGAAATAAAAAAGTTGCACAAGCAGGCACAGGATTGGATAATAAGGCACTTTATGCGAAAACCCAAAAAAGTATGAAAATGTTGACACATCTTGGGAAATTATTGGGTGACATGAGCTTGGGTGACCAGGTTGTGTATTATGTTATGAATTAGTTCAGCATATTGTACATCAATAGGCTAGCGCTGACTAATACATAGAAAATGCCAAGTTAGCTTATCATAACCTCATCTCACCTAACAATCTTTCCTGATAATATTTTCATGACAGTGAAAAGGAAACCTTCAATTATGGATGGAATATATGTTGTGGAGCAATGAAAAAATCAAGAGGTTGATTGGGATCACATTCTAATTTCATTTTTGTATTTGTTTTTTTTTTATTTGTTCATATTTTAATATGAAATAAAAATATATTTTGTAAGTTTTTTTTTTTTAGCTGAACATCACATAAATCGATTTATGCGGCAATATTGTCTACAGTGGAGGGTAGCGACAACAAGTGACAAAGGAGACGAGCTACCATGACAACGACGACAGTGGAATGACTGCAATAGCAGTGGGGCGAGGCAAGGGTAACAGCGGATGAGAGGCAATGGCAACAATGGCCGACAATGGATGTAGAGCTAGTCAGTAAGGCGTGCAAGATCAAGTGACTAAGAGCTCATGTTCAAAAATATAAAAACATTTAAAAATTGTTTAGAGTTTTTTTTTTTAAATAACTTGATTTATTTCAAATATCAAAATAAATTAATAGTCACAAAACACTAACCAAATATGTTTTTTAAAACAAAAATAAAAATAAAAAGTGATGTCAAATAGAGCCCCAAGGCAACATCATGTTGCGTCGTATTTCGCTAAACTGTGTTGGAGTTGAGGAGTAAAGCCGACACTTGTTTGGTAAGATTATTATATAAAGTGTTGTAAGAGTTGTAATTATTTTGATAAAATGATACGAGTGATTAACAGATTTTAAAAATAACATAATAGAATGTGTATTATTATAATATGATAATTTAATCTTGATTAGCATATAATTAAATAAAAATGATAAATTATTTAATTCTTAAATCTAACAACTAAAATTCATAAATATTTCTAGATAGTCATCAAAACACCTTAAAGATCTATTTTTTTATAATTATTTCTTCTCTAAGTAGTCAAATTAAAGGCCTTCAAAATTACTTCTGCTATTAAAGAAAGCAAAGCATGTACTTGAAAGCATTACCAAAGGACCTTAAGAAGCTGTTTGGTAGCAAGACACTAGTAACAACAATAACATCAAGTCTTTATCTCACTACGTGGGTCGGCTACATAAATCATTTTTCTGTTAAGAGTCAAATTCTCATTTAAATCTTATAACGAAAGGTCATTTCTAATATTTTCTAACTAAGTCTTTTTAGGTCTACCTCTACCTTTCTTAACATAAGCCACATATAATACATCTACTTTCCTAACCGGGTCCTTGGAAGGCCGTCATTTTATGTGACCAAACCATCTAAGGTGACTCTAATCTTATCTTCCACTAGAGAAACTCCAACCTTTTCATGTATATGTTCATTTTGAATCATGTTTCTAAGAGAAAAGCCACTCATCCATTTGAGCATCATCATCTCAGCAACACTTAACTTAATATTATGCTTATCTTTCAATGGCCAACATTTTGCAACATAAAGCATTGCATGTCTCACCATGTTTAAGCAAGATTTAAATTAAATCTTGTCAAATAGTAAAAATTGAGAACTTAAATCCTATATAATGTTAAATCATGTTTCTCTCCTATTTTACCATTAATCACACATTTACTAAATCAAAGGATTTGATATTTTTAACTTTGCTCAAATCACAAACTCTGCTTCTCTTTCAGATGTTATTCCCATTAAATGTCTTCCCCCAACAAGCTCCCCACGAACTCACGTCCTTCACACAACACTAGCCCAATTAATGCCTTCCCCTAGCAAGCTTCCATCACAACTTTCTCTTCTCCTTCACATGCTGTCGGTCTCATCAATGCCTTCCCCTAGCAAGCTCTCATCGCAACTTCTTCGCCTGGTTTGTGGTGGAGACTTTCGAAAATTTGTGTAGGAGTGAAAAGGTAAAGAATAAGAGGGTTTTACTCATGTAGTCTAACCAAATTATCAATTTAATCAATTAGGCATTTGAATTTAACAAGTGTGGTTAAACATTAATAAAAGTTTAATGATTCAACTAAACATTAACTAATCATTACTTAACCTTAAAAAAGCAAATTCAAATTAAATATTCTTATAAAATCAATAGTTAATTAATATAGGTTTAATTATCATCAATAAGCATTAATAAAACTTTAATGTGTTTAATTATACTCTTAATTAATCTCAAAGTAGTCTAATAGCCAAAAAAATCATTTCTTAATGATGTCATGATTATTCGACAAATTTTACGTTGATTGTCTACTACCTAACGGAACCCTCCACTCTTCTCATCCAGGACTTGGGACATGGCAACGGTAGTGTTAATCATTTCTTAATCAATAATTATAATTAATTATTTCATTTAATTTAAGTAAATACGTGTATAACTAATTAATCCTATATTCAATAAATAATTGTCAAATAGTTTCTCAAAATTCAATCAAATTTAACGTTTATCATGCCAAACAATTTTTAGGATTTTACATAAAGATATGTTAAATCAACACATTAGAACATTAAGAAATCACAATAAACATCATAAGACTTTACAATTATTATTTTGACTACTAAAATCACAATATCATAAACTAATAATCATCAACTATGAAGAAATATATATAATGGGTAGTTTAGTGAGTTATTACGGGTCTTAGGTAGTTAGGCTTATTAGATATTTTACAGCGTCATTAGAGTTGTTGTAGTCTATAAATACTCTTCACAATAGATTATTAAGGCAAGAAAAATGAAAAAAAAAAAAAAGAGTTTTGGCTCAAATCCTTCTCACATTGCCAACCACAATCCCACTAGATTCGACCTTCTAAGCCTTGTTCAAGCTCATAGCCATCGATGAGCACTGCCTGTACCCAGATCTCGTCGTAGTATCATTGTTGCCTCCATTCTCTAGTGACTTGCTCGAACTTGACGGCAAAGACATTGTGAAGGGTCGGGCAATTTGTGGAATAAATGTAATAGTTTAGACGGTCATAGCCAATTAGGCTTAAGCTTATTAAATATTGTAATGAGTCATTAGAATCTTGATAGTCTCTAAATTTGGGCAGGCAAAATAGAGTAAAAATTTGAGCTTTGGCTCACGCCGCCCGCTCCCCCACCGAGTTATGAGCATCCTCTAATTGATTTAACTCTTCTTCTCTATGAGTTTTGGGAGATTTAGCAATGCTCAAAGTTTCCTAGTTATCATGCATCCCTGTATCTTCTGTTATTTCTCTGTTTTTCCACAAATACTATAGAAGGCTCGTATCATTGATCCATTTCTTGCTTGCTTTATAATTGGAAACGTTACGGCTAAACGAATCCACTATGCAAGAACAAAGGAAAAGCGCGAGGAACATAGAAGGTGGGAAAGGACGAAGAACTGATGAAGGGAACTTACTCTCGCGAGGATGTGTCGACCATCTGGCAGACGGAGAGGGCGATCATAGAGGTCTTGCCGGTTCCGGATTGAGCCTGGGCGATGACGTCGCGGCCGCTAACTATGGGCATGATGGCCCTCTGCTGGATCGCCGAGGGTTTCTCAAAGCCGTAGGCGTAGATCCCACGGAGGAGATCGTCGCGGATGCCCATCTGATCGAAGCTCGTGATGGCCTCCACGCCAGGGCTTGTCTCGAATACCAGGTTCTCGTCCTCCAACCGCGAAGGACGGCTACGGCCAGGAACCGCCACCGCCGCTGCCATTGGAACGTGGAGATGAACCGCGGCTCGAGGAATGGAAGCTGAAGCAGAGGGGAACGCGATTGAGGCCTAGGCTTCGTTTGGTTATTTGGTACTTTTTGTAAAAGTAGTTTTAAGAAACAACTTTAAAGAAAGGAATTTTTTAATGGAGAAGTACATATAAAAAATTTTTTCAAAACAGCAGAAAAATGACAAAAATGAAGTTATTGAGAATGAGGTTTGACAAACCAAACAGTAAAGAAAAATAAATTTTACTGTTTAAAAAGGAATAAGCACTAAAAACGCCCAATCAAATACTGCTTTAAAAAGGAATAAGCACCAAAAACGCCCAATCAAACTACTAGTTTGATTGGGCGTTTTTTGTGCTTATTCCTTTTTAAAGCAGTAAAATTTATTTTTCTTTACTGTTTGGTTTGTCAAACCTCGTTCTCAATAACTCCATTTTTGTCATTTTTCTGCTATTTTGGAAAAGCTTTTTATATATGCTTCTCCGTTATAAAACTCCTTTTTCTGAACCGATGTTTCTTAAAACTACCTTTTACAAAAGTATCAAATAACCAAACGAAGCCTGAGTTTGAGAAGGGTCGCTATCTCTTATTAGATCGACCAAACCTGGACTTGCAATTACGGGTTATGGGTTTGAATTTGACTTTATATTAGGAATACCAATCTCTGTAATTTCTTTAGGCATTATATATGATTGTTCTTTTGAATAAAAATGCACTTTTTTAGCCTATGTTTAAGACAATTTTTTTGTCATTGTTATTTTTGTTGTCTTAAAAAAAAATTAAAATTAAAAATTTATTTAAAAAAATTCTCTGGCCACAAATGATATTATTTAAAACAGCATTGGTATAATATTTGAATAATTATAATCTAATTATTTTAACATGACAAATTATAAATGTATATTTATTGCATGCTGGAACATTCGGAACGATAGAAAGATAAAGAGCTTATCGTCTTAACTTTAAACGAAGACCCAACACATATATAGATAAGAGAGAGGGGTGCGTTAATCATAAGAGACACTAAAATTTTTACATTGAAACCCTAAAAAGGAGAAAAACCACGATCCCTTGCCTAGTTGAAATAATTTCACTATAATTTGTCATTGGCTATAAAGGGTGACGGATGTCATAGGTTGGTGGTCGAAGGTTGAAAGGACAGTAGTTGACGAGCGACGGTTGTCGGAGGAATCGTAGTCGGCGGGCGATGGAAGTCGAAGGGACCATTATCGGGTGACAGAGGTCAGAGGGACTATAGTCCGACAACAGAGGTCGAAGGGGCCGTTGTCGGGCGACGGAAGTCGGAAGGATCGAAGTATGAGGACTATGGAGGTCGAAGGAACCATAGTCAGGCAACTGAGGTCAAAGGGACCATAGTCGAGTGATTGAGGTTGAGGGGACTAGAGTCAGCAGGTGATAGAGGTTGGAGGGACTGGAGTCGGGCAATTGAGGTTAAGGGGATCGTTGATATACGATTGAAGTTGAAGGGACCGTTGTCGGTTGATAAAGGTTGGAGGGACAGTAGTCGGCGGGCCACGAAGCTCAGAGGGACCAGAGTTAGAGAGCAATGGAGATCGAAGTGACCATAACCAGGTGACTGAAGTCGAGGGAACTGTAGTCGGGTGACTAAGGTTGAAGGGGACCATAGTTGACAAGTGACGGAGATCATAGGGGTTGTAGTCAGCAGGCAATAGAGGTCGGAGGGATCGTAGTCGGCGGGCCACAAAGGTCTAAGGGATGGTAGTCGACAGGCGACAGTGGTTGGAACGATTATAGTCAATAGTTAACAGTGGTCAGAAGGACTATAGTCAACGGGAGACTGTGGTCAAAAGGATTGTAGTTGGGTAACTAGGGTCAAGGAGACCATAGTCGGACGACTGAGATCGAATGGACCATTTGTCAAGTAAGAGAGGTCGGAGGTATCACAACTCAACAAATCTAGGACATGTCCTATCGTGTTGAGCTATGACAGCTAATCCCAAGATTTAGTTTTTGAATTTTTTAGATTCTCTTCTAATATTTATTTTAAATAAACTACAGACAATAAAGCTACTAAAACTTCCAAATACTAAAAATAAACTCATCTATAAGATTTTTTTATTTCATTAAAATATATCAAAGCTACAGTACATGACTATATACAGAAGTTACAGAATTGAATAATAAACTAGTCATGAGTGTACAAAAATTAAAATAAAGAAATATCTATAACCTCAATCTGATCTTGATCTGCTAATTAACAGTCTCCTACACTTTTTCAGATCCTGAAAACTACAAGGAAACTACAGTGAGCTATCACAGCTCAGCATGCCACACACAACCATCTAAATTTTCAAATTCTTTTGTTATATTTTGCTGAATATTTAAAAATAGCTAAATACATGCTAATAAATCCATTATTGAGAAACATAACAGGAGCATAACACTTATCAAATTATTTAGATAATAATATTGAGCAGATAAATAAATTGTAATACAAATCATAGAGTAGTTCACATCATATTTCTCAGACTCAAACAGAATCTCAAAGGATTCTATTCCCTTATGACTCCCTTTTATGATTATAGCATCATAATATACTTGTATGCATCAGAATATGGCTTATAGCTACTAGAACATGCCTTACAGACACCAGAATATTCCCTGACATGAATAAAATCTCAAAATATTCTAGCCCCTTATGGCTCCCAACAGATATAATTTAATCATATGTACACATATATCATCATATTATAGCAATTAAAGAGTAATTGAGCATGTATTGAAATTACATAATTTTCAATAATGATAGGCAATAAAAAGTCCTACTATGCAAAAATGCACATTTTTAAAAATATAATCAATTTATTAGGGATAGTGTAAAATAATGTTTTAAGACTTATCATTCTACAACACTATTTTTCAACATTCAGATAATTTTCTATTCAATAAAAATCTCATAAATTTTCAAATCTCATTATAAATTTCTAAAAAATATTCAAAATATGCATAATCACAATCTCTATAACATATAAAAAGTGTTGCGGTGAAAGTTTTACTAGTGCAAAGTTATTTATGTTTTTCACTAAATAAAATAGAAATGTGATCAAAAAATTAGATAAAAACTTTGTATTTTTAAAATTGAGATATGCTTAATGTGACCTACCTCAAGATGAATAATTTTTCCAACTAGGCTGACATACGAAAATGGCTCTACGACTTCCAAAACCAAGCTTTCTTCCTGCTCTTTCCTCTCTTTCTTCTCATTTCCCCCAAACCCCTCTCTGTTAAGCCAAATGGAGAAATAATATATAAATGGCATTAAATAATAATTATAGTTTTTTATTTTATATAAAATAATAATATTATAATATTATTAAAATTATATTTTTAGTATAAAATTCATATAAATACTTTTAGGGGTTCAAAAATTATAGAAAAAATATTCATAAAATTACTCATTTTATTTAAAATTTTTTTATGAAATTAGTTTGCAAAACAGACATCTATTGGTCCCAAAAAACCCCACTTATACCGATAGGTGCTAATTTTCTAAGGAATTTTATCAGTGACAAAAAATTAAAAAAAATTTAGGTTAATTAAAATACTACATTATATATGTTCTGATGAAGACGGATTGTGATTTGGACTTATAATGACTCCTGAAATAATTATTAATTTTTCTACGTCAAAAAAATTCTTAAAAAATTAAGTGTTTTCACAATCTACCCACCTTAAAAAATGTCACCCTTGACATTTTCAAGCCATAATGAGTTAAAATAAACCTGGATATAACTATCTCATCTCAGATTCCTTCTCCCAAATAGCTTTTCTTGTTGTCTTGTGCTTCCACTGCACCTTAATCATAGAAATCTGTTTGCTCCTAAATTTTCTCACATCATATACCAAAATTCTATCTGGTTATTCTCTATAGTGTATATCGGATGAACCTCAACATCAGTAGTAGATAATCTCTTCCCAGAATCAGATACCCACATTCTCAAGGAAGACATATGAAACACGTTATGTATATTAAACATATAATCGGGTAATAATAACTTATAAGAAGAACTACCGATACTCTCATTGATCTCAAAAGGTCCAATGTACCGGATTGAGCTTGGTGATTCTTCCAAATCTAGTAACACCTTTCATAGGACTGATATAAGATAAACAAAGTCGCCGATCTGAAAATCAACCAACAAATGTTTCTGTTCGTAGTACTTTTTCTACCTATCTTGTGCAGATTTTAACATTTCTATAATTAAATGGATCTTTTTTATAGTATCATCTATAAAGGCTGACCCTATCTGCTGTCTATCTCTCTCCTCTATCAAAGTTAAAGGAGTTTTATACTTCCTACCATATAGAGCTTCATAAGGAGTCATACCTATGCTGGATTGATAATTATTATTATATGCAAGCTCTATCAGGGGGATATGATCCTCCCAACTATCCCCAAAATTCAAAACTTATTATCTCAGAAGATCCTCTAATACCTGAATAGTCTATTCGGACTGTCTGTCTATCTACGAATGAAAGCCGTACAGAAGTACAACTGCATACTCAGTCCCTGCTAAATAACACTCCATAATCTATAGATAAACCTATCATCCTGATCAGATACTATCACCTTTGGTACACCTTACAATCTGATAATATATTTGGCATAGATCTGTGCTAACCAGTCCACCTGATTAGTCTGTCGAATTAGAATGAAATGAGCAAATTTTGTCAATCGATTGATAATAACCCATATAGCATTATACCCCTACATCGATATGGGAAAATTCTTAGTAAAATTCAACATCACCTCTTCCCATTTCCACACCAGAATAGGTAAAGAATATAAAAGACCGCTTGGTCACTTATGCTCTGCCTTCACTAATTGAAAGGCCTTACACTTTGACACAAACTCATGTTTTTCTTCAATCTAGGCCACCAAAATATACCTTTCAAATCTCCATACATCTTGCTACATCTTGGATGAATATTATAGCTTGAATAGTTAGCCTCATGCAAAATATCATACCTAAGATCTCTAAAAATAGGAACCCACATTCCATCTTTGTAAAAAAATAATACCAGAATCAGAAACTTATAGCTCAAATTTCTTACTATACTAATATAATTAATTAACTTTTGATATTCTACATCTGACTTTTCAGCTTCCTTAATCTTTTCTTGTAACAAAGGTTGACTGATCATTTAAGGCAATATATTATAGTCCTAATTAGTAGAAGAAATCACCTCCTACTGTAATCTCTCCATATATTGTATCAAATACTCTTCTGAAGTGAACTGTATACATAATAATCCAGAAAATTTATAACTCAAGGAATTTGCCACCACATTAACCTTACCAAGCTGATACTGAATAATCAAATCATAATCCTTTATTAACTCAAGTCATCTCATTTACCTCAGGTTTAGATCCTTTTGAGTGAATATGTATTTCAAATTTTGATAATCAATGAAAATAATAAACATGATACCGTACAATTAATGCCGCCAAATCTTTAAAGTAAATACAACAGCAGCCAACTCTAGATCATGTGTCAGATAATTTCTCTCATGTGTCTTCAACTATCTCAAAGTATAAGCTATAACTCTAATGTGCTGCATCTAAATACACCCCAATCCTCTCAGTGAAGCATCACTGAATACCTAAAATCCTTATATACCAAATAGAAGAGCCAAAATTGGAGCAAAAATCAAATAATCCTTTAATATATGGAAACTAGCCTCGTACTTCAGTTTCTAGACAAAAACTACTGACTTCTAAGTAAGTCTCATCAAAGGTGATTAATTCTGAGAAAATTCCTTTACAAACTTCTTATAATATTAAGCTATACCGAGGAAACTATGTACCTCAAACTCAATAATAGGCATCAATCAATCAGTAACGCCTGAACTTTTTGGGGATCAGTACAAATATCTTCACTACTCACTATATGTCCCAAAAAAGAAATACTCCTCAACTAGAACTCATATTTTGAGAATTTGGTATGTAGTTGATGCTGTCGTAGAGTATCCAAAGTAATCCTTAAATGTCTGGCATGATCTTCCTTAAAAGTATAATAAACCAGAATATTATCTATGAAAATAGTCACAAACTGATCAAGATAATCTATGAATACTTTGTTCATTAGATCAATAAAGATAGCTGGTATATTAGTCACCCTAAAAGGCATTACTAAAAACTTGTAATGTCTATACTGAGTATTGAAAGTTATCTTCATCATATTAGCCCCTCTCACCTTCACTTGATAGCAGCCAGATCGTAGATCATTCCTCAAGAATACAGAAGATCGAGCAAGCTGATCAAAAAGATCATCAATCTGTGATAGAGGATACTTATTTTGGATAGTGACATTATTTAACTCCCTATAGTCATTACACATATGCATCATACCATCCATTTTCTTCACAAATAGAACATGTACTCCCTAAGCAGACACACTAGGATGAATAAATCTCCTGTCAACCAACTCCTGAAGCTGAACATTCGACTCATGAAGCTCCTTAGGTGCCATCCTATATGGAGTTTTAGAAATTGAGGCATTACCCAAAAACACATCAATACATAACTCTATGTCTCTGTGCAAAGGCAAACTGACTAACTCGTTAAGAAATACATTAAAAATTCTCATACTATCGGGACATCAAAAAGAAGACAAAAATTTATACTCAAATTCTGAACTGATGCCAAAAATATCATACAACTCTTCTTCCAAAGTTTATCTGCTTCCATAGTAAAGATCAAACATGATATAACTCCGTCAGCACCCTGTTATACATAACTCTCACTGCTTAGAAATAATGCGACTTGCTTCTTCAAGTAATCAATCTAACCTCCATACCGACTCAGCCAATCCATACCCAAAATAATAATATATGAGAAAATGAATAATAAAATCAAGTTGGATTTTCACTTCTTATCCAAAAATCTCAATATCATAGAAATTAAATATACTTGCTATCATACTATCTCCAATCGATAAAGTAACATAAAGAGAATTAGATAGTATAACTAAAGGCAAGTATAGTAAATAAACGAAATACTTAAAAATAATTGAATGAATAGCTCCATAATAGAATAAAATATGACTTGAATGCTGCTCAAAAATATAAACATACCTGTCATAACATTTGGAGCATCATGAACCTCCGGCTTAGTCAGATTGTATACACATGACTAAATTGGAGCTGAAGAAATAGAACTACTAGGCTCTCTCTAACCACTGCTAGATGACCTCTTTGCCACTGAATTAGAACCACCAGCTCTACCAAATGATCCATTAGAAAAAGTATAGAGAGGAACAGCCCTCGGTCTTTCTATCGGTCTGATAAAGCCCTCAGATATGGGCTCAAAATGTTGGTTAAATCGTACTTATGGACACTTTGCTACCTAGTACCCTATCTGACCGCATCTGAAGCACTATCCAATCATCCTGTAGCGCTGACCAGAATAACTTTTGCCACAACTTTGGCACACAGGTGCCCCACTAATAAAACTAGAAATAGCTATGTTGTTCTGCCAGAGACTACTACAGATACTGACAATCCACCTCTCCTAGAATCTTTAGGTGTAAATATACTCTTCTTCCTAGAAAAGCCACTACCAGATGTCTTGCCATAGAACCTCTTCCTACTAGTAGTCCATCGTTGTTGAGTAGCCATCAGATTGTTCTCTATCAGATGAGCTCTCTCCACCAGCTTAGAGAAATCAGAAATGTGAATTGACACTATAGACTATCTCAGACTATCTTGAAATACTCTCAAAGCATGTTATGATTATTATGAAGTTTCCAGACAATTTTATAAATTGGGTTATGCAATGTGTTTGTTTCCCTAGATTTTGTGTTTTGATTAACGGTCAATTTTCTGAGTGGATTTTGGCTGAATGCGGATTTAGACAAGGATGTCCCTTGTCTCCTTTATTTATTTATTCTCTATTCAGAACTTCTATCCAAAGCTTTTCAACAAAACAAAATGAATCTTGGTATTAAAATATCTTCCAATGTCGAAAGGATTTCACATTTACTATGTGCAGATGATGTCTTGATATTTGCTGATGTAAATTCTCATTCTTTGGCTCTTATTATATGCATTTTATCATGTTATTATTCTAGGTCTGGTCAAAAAGTCAACTTTAACAAATCCATTATATTATGATCTAAGAAGATGAATAAAAGGAAAAAAAGGGAATATTGCAAATCAAAGTGGATTTAGACCTATAAAAAAGCTAAATTATTTTGGTCTTCATTTTGTTATGAAAAGGAAAACATCATCAGATTTTTAAATTTTAATTAAGCATTCAATGGATAAACTTAATTCATGGGGCAATAGATTTTTGTCTCTTGCTGGGAGAGTGATGTTAATCAATTCTTCTCTTCTTTTTCTCCCTTCATACTACATTACTCACTCTTTAGTTCCAAAAGGAATTATTGATGATCTTGATAAGTTATGCAGAAACTTCTTGTGGCATAAGGATAATGGAAGACGAGGGATGCATTACTTCCATGTAGAAATGATGGCCTTGGTTTTCATTTGGCATCTATTTGGGAAGGACCTTTACGAGCTAAGTTAGATTGGAATTTTCTTCAAAAGCCAAATTCTTTTCTAAACAGAAACATTAGAGCTAAATATGGTAGCAATATTTGGTCTTCTTTTCAAAAAGGCAATTTTGCAACTTGAAAAATTCTTATAGATGGTGTGAAGCATTTGAAGCCTATTGTGAGATGGAAAATTGGAAATGGAAATAATATCAGCGTTTTAAATGACATATGGATTGGTGATATTTCTATTAGCAAGTGGCTAACATTTTTTAATGTTAGCAACTTTGAAGATTCATATGTTGACAAGGTATTATCTGAAAATAGAAATTGGAATTTAAGCGTACACTACAGGAAATTCAGGTATTACCGACGGATATTACCGGCGGTTTGTTAGCCGTCGGTAAGAACGGCGGTTTTACTAGCGGTTTAACCGCTGGTATTTACCAGCAGTTTTTTATTACAAACGCCAAAACTAGCGGCGCTATGGAAACCCCCGGTAAGATTGCCGATTTTATGTTTTACCGGCGGCAAAAATCGTCGGTGACAAGTATTTTTTTCCGGCGGCCATAACCACCAAAAAACCGCCAGATTTTGACCTAATATTGGCCATCCCGAGCCCTTTCTCTTTATTACTTCAGTTTGCTCTCTCTGCACACGCTCGCTCGAGATTGCACCTCTCGCTGCACACGCTAGCTACACCGCCGACGAGCTCCCTACGGCCAAGGATCTCGCACATTATTCGGCCGATGAGCACCTTTCGGCCGCCGACGAGTTCCCTTTGCTGACGAGCTCCCTTCGGTTTGGTTTTTTTTTCTAAAATTTGCAATTGCTTTATTCATGGATGTTCTCACTAGACATTTTGAAGAGGATGTACCTTGGTGTTTGCTTATTGCTCATGATATTCTTGTTGTTGATAAGATTAGAGTGGGAGTTCAAGTTGAAATTTGTAATTGCTTTATTCATGGATGTTCTCACTTGGATGCTTATATTATTCAAGTCATTAGGGATATGTATGTAGGAGAGATGTACCTTGGTGTTTGCTTATTGCTCATGATTTTCTTCTTGTTGATAAGATTAGAGAGGGAGTTCAAGTTGAAATTTGCAATTCCTTTATTCATGGATGTTCTCACTTGGATGCTTATATTATTCAAGTCATTAGGGATATGTATGTAGGAGAGATGTACCTTGGTGTTTGCTTATTGCTCATGATATTCTTCTTGTTGATAAGATTAGAGAGGGAGTTCAAGGTGAAATTTGTAATTCCTTTATTCATGGATGTTCTCACTTGGATGCTTATATTATTCAAGTCATTAGGGATATGTATGTAGGAGCTATTACTTGTGTTCGAACACAAGATTGTTTGACCAAGTATTTTCCTATTTCAATTGAATTACATTAAGGATCAGTCTTAAGCCCATATCTTTTTTCTTTAGTCATGGATGTTCTAACTAGAAATTTGCATGAGGTAATTGTACCCTGGTGTATGCTTTTTGTTGATGATATTCTTCTTATTGATAAGTTCCCAACTTTACGAAAAAATTCTATAAAATGTTGGTGAAACCTACAATACTTTATGGTGTAGAATTTTTGCCATTCATACTGGTGCATAATATTAAGTTAAGTATTGCAGAGATATGTATGTAGGAGATATTACTTGTGTTTGAAGACATTAGGATGCTCAAGTGGATTAGTGGCTTTACTCTTAAAGACTGGATACGAAATGAGCATATACGTAATGAGACCTGCAACACTTTGTGGAAAAATTCTATAAAATGTTGGTAAGACCTGCAATACTTTATGGTGCAGAATTTTTCCCATTAAAAGAGAAGCATAATATTAAGTTAAGTATTGATGAGATTAGTTTCTTTTGAATTTTTTATGCTACCCTATGATGGCAGACATCCAATGAGCATGAGTAGGTAGTGCTTGGGCATGGAAAACTTTGGGTGTGCTAGCTACTTGGGTTCTTTGAGTTTTTGGGCTGCTGGATGCTTCTCAGGTTTGGCTTGGTTGCTTGTTTTTGGGTTGTATTTTTGGGAGTTGCTTGGTTCCAGCTTGTTAATACTTGACCTGCTATTTTAGGTCATTATTTTGGAAAGTTATGTGGAGTTGAGTCTTGCCTTTCCCCTTCGCTGTATTTTTGGGAGGTGTTTGCTGGATGATTTGGTGACATTTGCGGAGGAGTTTTGGTTGACGTTGGACCTTGTAGCTGTGGTGGACCCTTGGTTTATGCAAGCCCTAAGCATTTTTTTAATATTACCTACTTTTTCGTTGCATGCGAGAAAATTGCTTGTCAGTTGTTCTGAGGGTAGTATTTTTTTAATTTTAATTTTGTTTCGTTTATTTAGATGTCTGCTTACTAGTTTTGAATTGACTTATGTTCTACTAGTCCTAGTGTTCTCCTCTCTTTGTTCATTCAAAATTAAATAACGTACACTTGTTCACACTACATATCTTCTAATAATTGATTTCACAATTTTATATGTAGGGAAACGTTTGTTTTTGCTTTAACATCCAAATGACTATCCAAGAAGAAAGATATTGGATGTATAATAGATTATTACCGGGGCGAAGAGGATTGACAGATGAATTTATACAGGGAGTTGAGACTTTTATTCAAGTTGCATCTCAACTACCTTCATTTATGTTCGATGGAATGTTTAGATGTCCATGTTCGAAGCACAAAAATCAAGCATTCCTCAAGCCCGATGATGTGAAAGTTGATTTATATCGTAAGGGATTTGTTCCAAACTACTGGATTTGGACCTCACATGGCGAGTACGAGCCACACAGAGATACTCATACTGGTCCATCCACAGCTTTTGAAACATATGATGAAGATCAAATGACTAGACCGTATGAAGAGCTTATTTTTGATGTAGCAAGTCCTAATTTAAGGGCTAATGTGGAAGAGCCACCAAATGCAGAAACTCAAAAATTCTTTGAGTTACTACATGCAGCTCAAAAATCAATTAGGGATGGTTGCCAAACTCATTCAGAATTATCGATTGTAGTGAGGATGTTGAGTATCAAAATTGAATATAATATTCCTCATGATTATTTCAAAGACTTCATTGGTCTTCTCAAGGAAACAAATCCAACGGACAATTTAATTCCCTCAGATTTGTACCGAATAAAGAAATTAGTATCCAAGTTGGGTCTTACTGCCACAAAAATAGATTGTTGTATCAATAGATGTATGTTATATTACAAGGATGATACAACAGAAGTTTATTGTCGCACCTGTAATGCACCTCAGTTTAAGCCAAACTCGGGAAAACAAAGTCATCAAAAGAAAGATGTTCTATTTTCTCGTTTATTTTATTTACCGATTATTCTAAAACTTCAACGGCTTTATGCATCAATGAGTTCAGTAGGTCATATGAGATGACATAAGGAGAAATTAGAAAATAGTGGTGTTCTTTCTCATCCATCAGATGCTGAAGCGTGAAAATATTTTGATCGAGTACATGCTTCATTTGCTGCTGAACCACACAACATAAGATTGGGATTATGTTCTGATGGTTTTACCCTGTATAGTCAAGCAGCTTCACTGTACTCTTGTTGGCCAGCTATACTAACACCATACAACCTTCCACCAGTGTTGTGTATGACTACCCCATACATGTTCTTAACACTTATAATACCCGGACCACAAAATCTAAAAGTAAAAATTGATATTTTTTTGCAACCATTAATTGATGATCTCAAGTTATTATGGGAAGAAGGTGTCCTCACATATGACATTTCAACTAAATAAAATTTTCTTCTTCGAGCTGCATTGCTTTGGACCATTGGTGAATTTTTAGCTTATGATATGTTGTCTGGTTGGAGCACAGCAGGAAAATTAGCTTGCTCTTACTGCATGGAGAATAGTAAAGCTTTCACACTAAAATATGGAGGAAAAAATACTTAATTTGATTGTCATCGTATGTTCCTACCTGATGATCATCCGTTTAGGAGGAATAAGGATGCATTCGTTAAAAACAGATTTGAGAGGTCACCTCCTCCCCCCAGATTAAATGGTGATGATGTACTATAGAGACATTCTAACTTTTCATCAATTATTAATTTTCCAATGTTATCAGAGTCTAAATTTCTAGGATATGGTGTTGAATATAATTGGATTAAAAAAGTATTTTCTGAATATTACCATATTGGAGAACAAATTTGATAAGGCATAATCTGGAAGTTATGCACATTAAGAAGAACTTCCTGGATAACATTTTTAATACAATCATGGATGTCAAAGGTAAGAGCAAGGATAATGTCAAAGCTAGGATGGACATTAAAGAGTACTACCGGTGAAAAAATTTAGAGTTAGTAACAACCACCGACGAAAAAATTATGAAGCCGAAAGCACCTTACTCTTTCATGTTAGAGCAAAGAAGATCAATATGTCAGTGGTTTAAA
Organism: Dendrobium chrysotoxum; assembly: GCA_019925795.1. Classification (NCBI taxonomy): domain Eukaryota; kingdom Viridiplantae; phylum Streptophyta; class Magnoliopsida; order Asparagales; family Orchidaceae; genus Dendrobium; species Dendrobium chrysotoxum. Next base: position 35,917,249 of record CM034300.1, on the reverse strand, counting down.
GGTTTAAAAATGCCTGATGGCTATGGATCAAACTTAAGCCGATGTGTTGACCTTAAATCTGTGAGGTTATTTGGACTAAAAAGTCATGATTATCACATCATCATGGAGGTTCTCCTTCCAATCATAGTGTGTATGTTACCAGATTACATATCGAATCCATTGACTGAGCTTAGCATTTTCTTCAAAGACTTAGGTTCATCTAAATTAAGTGAAGATGCTTTAAAGAGGTACGAGGAGAACATACCAATCATCTTATGCAAGTTAGAAAAAATATTTCCCCTAGGATTTTTTGATTCTATGAAACATCTTTCAGTCCATCTACCTTACAAAGCTAGAGTTGGTGGACCTGTACAATATCGTTGGATGTATCCTTTCGAGAGGTAAAACATATTTTTATTAAGTTATTTAAAATATTTTTGAACAAGTTGAAAACATAAGTTTACTAACTTGATATTTTTAATTGTTTAATAGATATTTGAATAAGTTGAAAAAATATATTAAGAATAAAGCACGACCAGAAGGATCGATATGTGAAGCATATTTGTCTCAAGAAATAACCCACTTCTGCTCTTACTACTTCGAGCCCCATATAAGGAGTACAAGAACAAAGATTTGTCGTAATATGGGCTTCGATGTACAAGAATAATCACAGGGTGCACTATCAGTCTTTAGAAGTCCTCGAAAGCCCAGTGGCAATGCATTGAAAGATTTCTCAATGATTTAGAAATCAAAACAGCGACTTTATATGTGCTACTAAACTGTGAAGAAGTCCAACCAATCTTAGAGTAAGTTCTTCCATAATGTGCTGAATGAGTAATATTTATTTGAAATACTAAAGTATTATTTGGATAATTTGTCACTAGGTATTTCGTAAGCAATTCGCCTCTAATAAATACTATGGATATTGAGCAAGTTGTTGCAAATGAATTCCCAACTTGGTTTAAATCTTATGTGAGCCCGTAAATTTTAAAATTTTTATTTGAATTATATCTGATTAAATACTAAATACATGTAAAAATTTTCTTAGGTACATAACACTGATAACAAGTGTTTCGATAAAGGTCTGCAAGCACTAGCATGGGGCCTAATGCGAAAAGTGAAGACCTGGCCAATATATATAGTGAATGGGTTCAGATTTTATTCCAAGTCATGGAGTCAAGGAAGAAAAACTGAAAATTGTGGAGTATGTGTTAGAGGAAATACTCATGAAGAAGATGAGTGTGACTATTATGATATTCTGAATGAGGTTCTTGATCTGAAGTATCCAGGCGAAGATGAAAATTATGTATGTTTGTTTAACTGTCAATGGTAAGATCCAGTACAGAATAGAGGCATAAGGGTTCATCCTACGTATGGTTTAGTAGATGTAAAATATAACAGAAGATACAGGAAGTTTGATCCATTTATGTTAACAAGTCAAGCTGTTCAAGTTTATTTCAGCAAATATCCTAGTGGTCGTAGGGATAAACAAGATTTGCTAGCGGTCATTAAAACAAAAGCATGGGGGATAATTGATCAACAGTACATTGTAGCAACTACACATCAAGAGGATGAGATGTCAAATTGTAGGTCTGTTGAAATTGAGGAGATGCCAACTACATCCCATAATATTAAAATGCAGTTAGAAACTGTGAATAGTTCAACTAGCTCATCAAGTGAGAATGATGATGAAATTGAAGATACCCTGGAGAGCCGTAAAAATATTTCAGAATCTAAGTAGTTTTTTCAAATCTATTTTGTATGTTAATTATTATTGTGTATTATATAATTCTTTCTATTTGTTGTAATTTTTTTATCTACATTCTATTTTTTTTAATTTTTACTTATTACAATAATTTACTAATTCCTTCTTTTAATGTAGATGGCTTCAGGTGACGATCCTCCTCGTAGATCCTACACCTCAAAGTTTTCTAGAAAAAAGTTGAGTGTTGGACCTAGCAGACCTAGACAACCTGATGAAAGGGAGGGGCGGAGTTTAGTTCCACCAGAGATACCATCACCACCACCACCACCACCACCACTACCTAGGAGTCAGCAGCAGTCCCCCAGCGAGCAGGGTCAGGGCCAGTTAGATCCACCTGCTGTTAGTGTACCACCACCCTTTCATGGGTGCTTCACTCCTACGTCGACGAGTCCTCGATTTCCCTCTCCAGATCAGGCACATGCAGCTCTGTTCTATCCATATTACATCCCACCAGCATCACAAACTAATCCATCCACCATACCTTACCCTCCTTACCCCCTGCCATATTATTACCCATATCCGGTGCAGCCAGAACACGGTGGACCATCTACACCAGCAGTAGTTGGTGCTGGGGATCCTGCAGCTGTAGCAGATAAGCGTCTATATATTGAGCCTGAGGGCGATACGTAAGTTCAGCTTATTTTGTTTTATTTATTGTAATTTGATATATTATATGTTATTAACAAAATAAATTAACCTGCAGCTTCAATCCCTTAAGGCCACCTACCCACAAGATTCGGGACATCATAAAGAGCAAATATGATGCTCCTTACTTATCATGGAAGAAGATCCCAAAGGAAATTAGGGATATGTGGTTTAGAGAATTTTAGGTATATTTATTTGGCATGAATTAAAATATTTAATTTAATTTATATTAATATTATTTGTTATGTCTATAATTTTTTTACAGAAAGATTTTTGGTGGTTTCCTGAGTATAGCACGAGGATCAGAAATAATTTTGAGAGGAGAGGATCGACCCGTCTTAGGGACATGTTCACGGATATTAAAAAGTCCAGGCAGCGTCCATCATGGATTGGAGAGGGCGTATGGGCAGATCTGAGTAGAGCTTGGGCGACCCTTGAGTTCATAAAAATAAGAGAGCAAAACAAGAAGAATAGAGCATCTGATTGCGGGGGTTTAGGAAGCTCCCTTCATACTGCTGGATCTGTTCCTCATACGGAACATAGATGACGACTGGTAAAAGCTTTCAATTAGTTTAATAAAAATATGTATATTATTTTAACTCTATCCTCTATTTTCAGAAAGAGTTTCTTGGTCGGGAGCCGACCCCACTGGAGTTGCATACGAGGACTCACCAATATCAAGCTGACTATCAGTAGGTTGATGAAAAGGCCAAAAAAGCTCATGTGAGTATAATTTTTGGAGTTTGGGAATATAAATTTAATATAAAAATGTCATTTTAATATCAATTTATTTTATGGATTTATTTTCACAGGATGATTTTGTACGAGTTCGGGAGAGTCGTCAGTCTAGTGGTGAGGGATCATCTTCAGGATCGACCCAGTATTCTGAGTATCATACATGGTCAGATGTTGTTGGAGGAAGGTAGAGAGGGAGGGTATATGTCCTGGGTTCACAAGGCTATGCTATTGAGGGCAGTTCATCCACATCAGCATTTTATGATCCTACTGGAGTTAAAGAAACTGTTAGCTAGAGGGTTGCAGCCTTGACGAGAGAGATAGAAGAGATGAGAAAGGTACAAAATGAGATGGAGGCAGAGTGCGAGCTTATAGAGATGAAAATCAAAAGAAGAAAGATAAAGAGCAGACACATGAAACACCAGGCAGTGAGGAGACGGAGGATGATTAGTTTTTTTATTTATTTTATGAACATTTGGTTTAAACATTGAGTTTGATGAACTTGTTATGTGAAGGTTGACATCTTTAAATATTTGCTTTAATGAATATTTGGTTTAAACTTTATATGTTTTGTTTATTGTTGAAATTATTTAGTTTATAGTGGCGTGTTGCCCATATCTGTGTATTGATTATAGTGGCGTGTTGCCCAATATATACTGTGATAAATATTTGTTGTGCAGGTTTGTGGAAATCTAAGTAAATAGAGGAGGGGCTATCAATTTTTTTTTAAATGCTATAAGTTTCCGGTGGCTTTCCGGCGGTCTGGCCGCTGGAAATCTTCGATACCAGATGGGTTTCGAAGACCGCCGGAAATATAAACTTGTCGCCAGAACTACCGGTGACAACTGGCGGTTAGACCGCTGGGGGCCGTCAGTTTGGCCGCCCAAATTTTCGTCACCAGACGGCTCACTAAAATCATCGGTCTAATGATTAAACCGCCTGAACGGACCGGCGGTTAATCGGCGGTTTACCGATGATTTACCGGTGGTCCGTGGCGGTTATACCGCCGGAAACATCGATACCATACTAGTTAACATAGTGCCAGAAATATAAATGAGCCGCCGGTAAAACTGTTGGTCCTACCGTCGTTGTTCACAACCGAAAAGCCACCGGTGAAGTGCCGGCGGTTACCAGCGCTACAACCGTCGGAACATACCGGCAGCCAAAACCGCCGGTAAGCCGTTGGAATGTATAACCGCCAGAAAATAGCCAGCGGAAATCTTTTCCTATGCTCCTAATATCAGCGGTTTAATTACCGCCGGGAAAAAAATTTATCGCCTGTAATAACTGACTTTCCTGTAGTGGTAACGCATGAGGTTTTTGGAGATGATCTAATTAATATTATCAAGCAAATTCAATTCATTCTAAATCGAATCAAAGATAAGACTGAACTTATTCATCAATTTTCAGGAAAAAACTATTTCTTCTTTGGCTTTTAAAGAAAAATATAAGTTTATTGATCCAAATGACATGAAATGGTTGAAGAAAATCAAATTGCAGCCCATAATTTTCTTTTTTGGGTGGAGGCTTCATAGATATTCTCCTCCTACAAACAGCTAGCTCAACCATAGGAAACTGCAAGATTCAAATCTCTACCCAAAAGGTTGTCTTTTTTAAAAACATATTTGGCATATTTCTATTTCTTATAAAAAAACTAAAAGATGTGTTTGTAGTTCTAAATAATTAGGGAGTTCCAATTCCATTTTTTGAATCCTTTTCTAATATGATGCAACATCTTCAAGCTTTTTCTATTAAAAATTAAGTTTTAACAATAATTTAATATTCTTCTATTTTTTATTGCTGGAAAGATAGGAATGCAATCAAGCATGACAATTTGTCAACCTCGCCTACGTTTATTGCAGCTGAAGTTTTATCTACATCGATTAAGCCAAATTTAAATCCTATTTTGGATAAATGGGCTGCTAATCAGTTCAATGAACTGAATCATAAAGTTTGGCATCCCCCACATCCAAAATGGATTAAAGTGAATGTATATGCTTCTTTACTTAATTCTAACTGTAATGGAATTGGAGTACTTAAAGATGATAAATGAAGATTAATATCCACATTAGGAAAACCATTACATCATTGGGATGTGGCTCAACTTGAAATCATTGATATCCTTTCTTTAAAGGATATTTAGAATACTGGATGATAGAATATGAAGACATTTGGATTGAAGGAGACAACATCAAGGTTATCAAGTTTTTTCGTAGATCTTTGATTTCTCAAATTCAGCATGATGCAAATTCTACATCTTTAGGTTTATCTTTTTTATACGACTTCAAGCGTATCATTTTTCATTGTATTTCTATAGAGGAAAATAAGGTTGTGGACTTTTGTGCAACCTATACTTTAAGTGGTAGTTTCTTTTAGGACTGTTTTGATAATAATCTTCTTTCTTTTTTTATTTCTTTGTTGAAGGAAAAATGTGATAGATTATCTATCATTTAGTTTGTGATTTTCTCCTTTATAAATAATGTGCTATTTGCATTATTTCAAAAAAAAAGAGAGACTTGGTGGTTCCAACCCTATCTATCAGTCTATATAGGATTTAATAATATGATTATGGATTGTAATTTAGTTGATATTGGTTTCACTAGTAATTCTTTTACTTGGAATCGTGGTAATTTATGGCAACATTTGGATCGAGTGCTTTTTAATGATTTTTGGATTAATTCTTATAATACTACTTTTGTGGAAGACTTGAGTAGAACCTTTTCTAACCATTCTCCTCTCCTTATTGGTACTATGTTGTATCAAGATGGTCCAGCTCCTAATTTAATATTTCAAATATAAGGTTATTAGATAATAAATTTTTGAACATGGTCCAGGACAACTAGTATGCTCCTTTTCATCTTGAAAAAGCTATTTTGGGCATGAATAGATTGTGGTTCAAACGTAAAAGGTTAAAGTATAAAATTAATTGGTGGAATAAGAATATTTTTAAAAATATTTTCATTAATATATTAGTTGTTGAGGAAAAAGTTAATTCTATTGAGCACAATTATCAACTTGATCCCTCTAATGAGAATTTTAGGCTTCTTTAAGATGCTAAAATTTACTTTTTTCAATTTAGAAGCTCAAGAGGAAGTTGTGTGGAAATAAAAAGCAGCCTCTAAGCACCTTATTGAAGGGGATTAACACTAAGTACTTTTATGCTCTGGTAAAAAAGAATAGAGCTAAAATTTTCATTCATAAAATCTCTCATCCTGATGGCTCCCAAATTGAGGATGTGGGGGAAAATTGCTAACTCTGCGGTGGAGCATTTAAAAGCCTATTCAACAAAAACTTTAATCCTAATCCAATTAATAATCCTTATCTTATTCCTAATATCATTAATGAGGATGATAACATGTCCCTTACCAAACTTCCTACTTTGGAGGAAATTAAGGAGATTGTTCATGCTATGAATTCCGACTCTAGCTATAGTAGAAAAGCCGGATGATTTTACTATAAAGGTTTTTTCAAAAGTATTGGGATATTGTAAGTTCTCATTTATATGGTGTTATTTTGGATTTCCTTGCTAACAACATCATTCCTAAGTTCTTTATAGCAACTTCTGTTGTTCTTATTCTTAGGAAGACTGTCATTAACAATTGGGATGATCTTAGGCCTATTAGTCTTTACACTTTCTTTAATAACTTGATTTCTAAAATTCTTATGAATCATTTATCTCATTTACTTTCCAAAATTATTTCTCCTAACCAAACTGGTTTTGTCAGGGGAGAGTGTTTCTGATAACATTTTACTTGATTAAGAACTATTGCATGCCTTGATATCAAGGTGAGAAGGAGAAACATTATTTTTAAATTAGACATTGCCAAAGCCTATGATAACATTAATGGGAGGTTTCTCTATAATATTTTGTAGTTACTTGGTTTTAATTTTGTTTTTATTAATCTCATTAAAAATTATATTGAAGGCCCTTTTTTTTGTATAGTCAATGGTAAAAGCAATGTTTCTTTAAATCCTCTCATGGTTTAACACAAGGTGATCCTATCTCCCCTACCCTTTTTATTATCCCCACTGAGTATTTTTCTAGAGGCCTTGCTACTCTTTATGAAAATAACCCTAATCATAATTATAGAACTACGGGTGGTTTTCCTATCTCTCATTTATTCTTTGCTGATTATGTTATTATTTTTAACAATGGCTCTTTGAATACGGTTAATATTCTTATGACATTTTTACATAATTTTGATATTTCTTGTGGTCTGTTCCTCAACAAAAGTAAGAGTTGCTTTATTGCCTCTAACAAAGTCCCCCAGGATCGTATTAATGCTATCAAAGGTATTACTGGCTTTTTGTAATATTCCTTAACTATTTAGTATCTTGGGGTTCCCCTTTACAAAGGCAAAAAAAAATCTTTTCTTTTTGATGATCCTATTACTTCTTTGCAAAAAAGGCTTAATTCTTAGGAATTTAACTTTTGAAGTTTTGGTGGGAAACTAATCCTTATTACTAGTGTTTTTTTGTTCCTTACCTATTTATATCTTTCAAACTTTACAACCTACTCGTGATGTTAGCAACAGGCTTGAAAAATTGTTTAATACGTTTTTTTGGAAAGGTACCAACAACAATTCTAAAATCACTTGGTCTTCTTGGAGTAACTGCTATGGGGTTTTGGAGGAAGGTGCTTTGGGCTATAAAAATATGCTTGATTTATCTTATGTATTTTCTATCAAGCCGTGGTTTAACTTCCCTGCTAAACTTAGCCTTTGGGCTAAGTTTATGTCGGCCAAGTACTGTGTCGGTAAGCATCCTACTATGTGCTATTATAATAAGGATGATTCTAGAGTTTGGAAGAGACTTTGTAATATTAAATGGGAAGCTTAGCCTGATATTCAATAGGGTCTTGGTTGTGCTAATATATTCTTTTGACAAGATCATTGGTTTGGTGCTCACTCTATTGATTCACTTCTTAATACTTCCTCTACTCCAGTTGTTAAGGTAAATTATTTTATTACTAATAATAGTTGGGATTACAATAAACTCATTAATGTTCTTCCTGAGCATGTTATTAATCATATTTTATATCTTCCTATTAATATTGAGTATGATAATTACTTATTATATAACCTTTCGAATAATGGAAATTTTATATTAAATGATGCTTGGAATGCTTTTAGAGTAAAGAATTGAGTCACTAGAGTTTTTTACATGATTTGGCATAAAAACATTCATACCTCTTTTGCTACTTTTATTTTGAGAATTATGCCTAGATATGTTCCTTCTGATGAGAACTTATTAAAAAGAGGGTTTATTTTACCATATAAATATCAATGCTGCTATCATGTGGAGAATATGCACCATGTGTTTATTTCTGGTCCTATTGTTGTCAAAATTTGAACTTATTTTGATGATATTTTTAGTCTAAATCATATTAGTGCTAATTTTAGCATCAATTTCATGCTTAATCTTTGGTTTATTTAGTCTAAAGGTAATATTACGAATTTGATTCCATCCCTTATTTTATGGTACCTTTGGCTTGCTAGAAATTACTCCTTTTTCAATAATACTTGCATGAACCATCATCAGATTATTAGAAATATTAAAGATAAACTTTAGAAGCTATACTCTGCTAACCTTTTGTCCCCAAAAAACTTTAGAGGCTGCTCCTGTGTTACTAATGATCAGGCTAATCAGTTTTATGATGAGCCTAAGTTGGTTTATTGTTTAAACCCCTTTGTAATACTTTTAAACTTAATGTGGATGGTTCGGTAAAAATTCTGCTTATGGGTTTTATGGTATTATTAGGGATGCTTATGGGGAATACCATCATGGCGTGTGATGGTCCCTTACAAAAGTATTCTGTCATTTATGTTGAGCTTTCTGTTATTTTACTTGGGCTTAAATTATGTTTATCTCTTGGCATTATTAATATTTGAATTGAGGTGGATGCAAATTATAGCCTTTACTATTTAAAAGAATTTGATGATAAAATTTACAATCCAAATTTTTTTTATCTTCTTAGGGAAATTAAGCAGTTATTGGTTTTCATTGATTCCTCTATGACTCATGTTCATAGGGAAGGAAATGCATGCACTGATTGGTTAGAAAATCATGGTTGTAATCTAGAATTTTTCACTAATTTCACTTATTTTACTTTGCCTAACACCGTGAAAGGCCTCATTAGATTAGATAAAATTGATCTTCCTTCTTGTTTGAGGTTTCTTGCTCCGATCTGTTTGGGGTTTTTGCCTATTGGTTCTTTGATGTTTTCTGGGTTAAGCGATCATGCCTTCTTGGTCTCTATATAGATTTATGGATACATTGACAATAAGGTCTTATTTGCTCTATTGATTTGCGGTGGTTTTGGTAGTGCCCTATCTGATGGTGTTAGTAATTTAAGGGATTTTGTTTTTAAGTACACTACCTACTCCTCCTTTCTTCTTTCATCTCTAAACAAAAAGTGAAATGTTTGTATTAACCATATCTAGGTGTGGCTTGCATTTATATGTTGGGAGTGGTATAGTTTTTGGTTGGATTTGTTTGCCCTCCCATCTTTGCCTTTATGTTTACTCTATTACATTATTACCTACTCTTCTTCATATCTAACTGTGGTATTTGGGCTTATTTAAGCTATGATTATAATTTATCAATTATTGATTTAAATCTTATATGCTGCTCATCTATCCCAAGTATGGAGTTTTTGTGGTTGTTCTATTGTGGCTTTGTGTGGATTCTATTATGCAGGGTTTACCTTCTTGGGTGGCTCTTCACCATTGGTGGTTTTGCTAAGATTATTTATTGGTGCCCTTTCTCTTTTTACATGGAAATTATTATTGGTATCCAGTTGGGTGATGAGTGCTTGGTTATTCATTATTGTTTTCTCTTTCCTTTGGGGCGGTGGGCAAGGAAGTTTGGATATGTTCTGCTTATGAATTTTACCTCTTTCTACTTCTCGGTCTGCCCCAATCCAATCTTCGAGTGCATGGTCTTTCTGAGATGGTTGGGTTAGGTTTGGTTTAGATTTAAGTGGCATTTGGGTTTATTTCAAAATGGCATTATAGATACTATATTCCTGTGCTTAATTGGCAAGGCCCCCTTCAATTATTATGGCTCTCTAGTTTGGTTTTATTGTATGATTGGGAGGTAGATCAAAGATTTTTTGGATTTTTTAATATGTGGTTTCTATTTTCTATGGACAACTAATGTTTATTATGGCTCCCTGGTTTGGTTTTATTGTATGATTGGGAGTTTGATTAATGATTTTTAGGATTTTTTAATATGCGGTTTCTATTTTCTATAGACTACTAGTGTTGCCTTAGGTCCTTTTCTGTGATGTTCCTTGGTTTTCCTATTGACAATTTTTCTAGTAATAAGGCTATTCATGAGAGCTTTGTTTTCTCATGTTCACTCATTGCCGGGCTATCATTTATTGGGCATTTTCGGTGGAATTTTGATGATTTTATGGCAGATTTGCCCTCCTAATGGCTCTCCTTCTCAGCATTTGATGGGTTGTTCTTTTTCTTGCTATCTTGGCCTTTTGGTGATGCCTATTCAGGCACAGAACTCTAAAGATTTCCTATATTTCACATTCCTCAAGTGGTATTATTTTAACTTTAGTGTTATGGATTTAAATTGTAATATTCTCTAGACTAGTTGCTATCCCCTCTACTCACTAAGCTGTTATCATCTTTTATACCTATCTTAATATCTTCCTTCTATTGAACCTAGGTTGGCTTTTTGGATTAAGCTTAGATTGCATATTTATAAATTAAACAATGATGGTTCTGTTAAAAGTTCTAGTTGTGGCTGTGGTGGTCATCTTAGGGATTCCCTTAGTGACACTATTACGGCTTATGCTGGTTCTTTACATAGGTCCTCTACTATTTATGTTGAACTATCTTTAATCTTATTTAGGCTTAGATTATACCTCTCTCTTGGCATTTTTGTCATTTGTATAGAGGCGGATGATATTTATTGCCTTCACTATTTAAAAGATTCTGATGATAACAAGTGTAGGCCTGATCTCTTTTATCTCATTCGGGATATTAAATAGCTTTTAATTTTTTTATATATTTTAATGTCCCATATTCTTAGGGAGGGTAACACTTTTGCAGATTGGCTTACTAATTATGGTTATTCTTTGGATCATATCATGGATTTTGCTTACTCTAGTTTACTTGTTCCCTTAAAAGGACTTATTAAGCTAGATAAATTGGGGTTTCCTTAAGTTCATTTATAGTTTCTACAAGTTTTATTTACGCTATGGGGTTTCATTGCTGGCTATTTTGGGGCTCTGGCCTAATTTTCAGTGGGCTCTACTCCTAGTGTTCTTTAATGCTTTGGTGACCTTTTGTAGTTGTGGCTCAATCTTCTTATTTTCCTCTCTATTTAGCTGGTTGGGTTAGGCTACTTTTGGCGATGATTGGAATCCTCTAGATTTTGATTTTATACTTGATGGCTACTCATCTACTCCTTATATGAGTGTTTGAGAGGATTTTTGGTCTGGAGTTGTGCTTTATCACTGGTTTTGTTTGTTCGTGTTAGGAGGTTTTAGTCCATGAAACTAAAATTAGGATAGGCACTTGGAATATAGGTTACCTTACAGGAAAATTAATGGAAAAATAGATATTATGATTCATAGGAAGATAAATATTCTGTGCATTCAGGAAACTAAATGGGTTGGAGAGAGGGCTAAGGAGATTGATAGTTTAAGATTTAAACTTTGGTATTCGTGTAGGAGTCGTATTAGAAATGGTGTAGGCGTGATTTTAGATAAGAGTTTTAAGGATAATGTTATAAATATTAATAGAATTTGAGATAGAATTTTAGCTTTAAAGATTATTGTTGATGCTAAAATTGTTAACATTATAAGTGCTATGCTTTTAAAATGGGTTTGGATATAGGTTTAAAATTAAAATTTTGGAATGACTTAGAAGAATTAATACAAAAGATACCTCTTGAAGAAAGAGTTTTTATTGGAGGTTTTTAAATGGACATGTTGGTAGAGAGGTAGATGATTTTAAAAGCAATCATGGTGGCCATGAGTTTGGAACGATAAATGAAGGTGGTAAGTCCATTTTATATTTTTGTTTAGCTAATAATTTTTTTATTGCTAATACCTTATTTAAGAAAAAAAATGAGCATCTCATTACTTATAAAAATGGATATAGTATAACTCAAATTAATTATTTTCTTATAAGAAAATTAGATCGTTTAGACCGCAAAGATTATAAAGTTATTCTAATTAAAAATTTATGTACCTAACATCGTTTATTAGTTTTGAACTTGAAGATAATGGGGCAGAAAATAAAAAATAATATAAAATGATATTCTAGGATTAGATGGGGCCATTTAAAGAATATTAACAAAAACATTTTTGAGAGAAAAATTTTAGATCTTAAGATTTTGTCTGTGCATGAGGATGCTAATGTTATGTGCGAAAAGGTGGCTAGAGATATTAAGAATATTACAAAAGATGTGTTTAGAGTTTTAAAGGGAAAAGCTCCTAATAGTAAAAATAGTTGGTGGTGGAATTCAAATGTGGAAGAAAAGATTAAAAATAAGAAGATTTGTTATAAAAATTAGTTTAATTATAAAAATTTTGATAATTAAAAAATATATAAAGAGGCAAATAAGAAATCTAAGAAAGTAATATGTGATGCAAAGAGTTTAGCTTTTAGTGATTTATATAATAGATTAGATACTAAGGAGGGCGAAACATATATGTATAAATTAGCCAAATAAAGAGATAGGAGTAGTAAAAATTTAGTTCAAGTGAAGCGTATTAAGGATGAAGATCAAAAGTACTTTTTTAGAAGATGATATTCAACAAAGGTGGATGTGAAATTTTGCTAAACTTTTTAATAAAGAATGTGAAAATAAAATTGATTGTAGTGACCTTAGCACCCAAAATGAAAATAAAAGTTTTTATTTTTATCGGCATATTAGGAAAACCGATGTTAGAGAGGCTTTAAAGAAAATGAAGGGTGGAAAAGCTGTTGGACCTGATGATATTCTAATAGAGGTGTGGAAATGCTTAGGAGATGAAGGAATTTCTTGGCTTACTAAACTTTTTAATACTCTTTTGAAGACTAAAAAGATGTCAGATGAGTGGAGAATGACTGTATTAATCCATTTTTTTAAGAATATAGGTGATGCACAAGATTGTGCGAATTATAGAGGAATTAAGTTAATGTGTCATACTTCAAAACTATAGGAACGAGTTATGGAGCATAGGTTGCGGCGTGATACTAATGTTTCTAAAAATTAATTTGGATTCATGCCGGGTAGGTCTACTATGGAAGCCATACATTTATTAAGAGGTTTGATGGAGAAATATAGAGAGAATAAAGAGGAATTACATATGATATTTATTGATTTAGAAAAAAGCATATGATAAAGTTCCAAGAGAAGTGCTACAGAGAGTTCTTGAAAAGAAAGGAGTTAATGAAGCTTATATTCAAATCATTAAAGAAATGTATGCATGAGCTATTACTTGTGTTCAAACACAAGGTAGTTTGACCAAGTATTTCCCAATTTTGGTTGGATTACACCAAGGATCACCCTTAAGCCCATATCTTTTTGCTTTAGTCATGGATGTTCTCGCTAGACATTTGCAAGAGGATGTACCTTGGTGTATGCTTTTTGCTGATGATATTCTTCTTGTTGATTAGACTAGAGAGGGAGTTAAAGGTAAACTAGAATTATGGAGGTCAACCTTAGAGTCTAAAGGTTTTCACTTGAGTAGATCTAAAATGGAATATATGGAGTGTAATTTTAGTAATAATAGACCTAGTGAGGGGATTGTGACTTTGGGAGATCAATTCATTAATTAGAGTACACATTTTAGATATCTTGGATCTATTGTTCAGAGTGATGGTTAAATAGATGGGGATATTATCAACAGAATCCAAGTTAGATGGTTGAAGTGGAGGAAAGCATCGGGCTTATTGTGTGATAGAAACGTCCCCTTCAAACTTAAGGGAAAATTCTATAAGATGGTGGTGAGACCTGCAATGCTTTATGGTGTCGAATGTTGGCCATTAAACGAAAAGCATAATTCTAAGTTAATTGTTGTAGAGATGAGGATGCTCAGGTGGATGAGTGGCTTTACCCTTAGCGATAGGATACGAAATGAGCATATTCGTGAAAAGGTTGGAGTAGCTCCATTGGAAGATAAGATTAGAGAGAGTCTGCTTAGATGGTTTGGTCACATAAAACGATGGCCTCCCGATGACCAGGTTAGGAAAGTAGAGGTCTTAGTTTTGACTTATGTTAAGAAAGGTAGATGTATACCTAAAAAGACTTGGTTAGAAAATATTAGAATTTAAATGAGAATTTGACTTTTAACAGGACACAATGGAGAAAAAGGATTCATGTAGCCGACCGCACGTAGTGGGATAAAGCCTTGATGTTGTTGTTGCTGTTGTGTTAGGAGGTTTTAGTGGGGGTTTTTGTTAGATGGCCTTTTTGGTCTGTTGGTGTTGTGCGTTGGGGCTTTTTCTCCCTTGGACTTTTGTATCTTTGGATTTGTTGAGAGGTGGTATATTAGCTCTTGTGGTTTCATTTTTTTTAAAGGTGGAGGATGCAATGATTTGTCTGCATTCTGGTTGTGGTCCTTATACCCTATTATTTCTCTACATGGTCTGATCCTTTCTCTATCTACAGTGGTGTGTAGTGGCTATGTTGGGTTTGGATTAGATTTGAGCAGCATTTGAGTATTATCAATGATTGCCTTACAGATGCTATACTTTTGAGCTGCATTAGCCGTATCCTCCTTAGCATTGTTGGTGTCTTTATTAGTGGCATTTGAGTAATTCTAGTAGCCTCCAGCCCATGCCAAGGATAGCTCAACTTCTCCATCTATAAATAAGGCCCCTCCAACCATTAGAAGGGTTGTTGAAAAGCTTGAGAGCCTAATTTAAGAAGAGAGAGAGAGAAAGGATATTTATTATAGCAGATCCTAATCCACCCATCAAAATCTCTTGGACCATTAAAGGAAGTTCTAGAGGATTCAAATACCTTTTCAACAAGCCTAAGAACATCAAAATCCATCCACAGGATAATAAGATATCTTAACTTTTATCTTAAACTTTAATTTTAAACTGAAAAAATCTACAACACATGAAGCTTTCAAACTTCAGGTGTTAGAAGATTATGTTTCCCTAAACCTATGTTTCAAATTTCATCCAATTTGAATGAGTATTTTACAAGTTATGACTGTTTAAAGTTTTAGTTCATTTTGAACTAAATATCTCTGCATGATTCTGAGCAGTGCGATTAATCATTCTGCGAGATCAGACGGCCCAGATAAGGTCATATTGCTCAGAACGAAATCGTGGACGTCCATGGGATTCGAGCATATGCCATTTAATCGGCTTATATGCTACGTGGCTTGATCAAAGTTGTCCGCGGTCGATCCGACGGTGATGGTGCGCCGCTGGATTTTTTGTTAATAAAATTATTTTAAAAATCAATTTAAGCAGTCAGAACTTCCAAATTTCATAAAAAAATTATTTATTTACCAAATTTAGTGTTCTTGCACTCATTGGAAACGGCTTGAACCCTATTATTCATTAAAATTTAAATCAAAGTATTTTGACCACTATATAATGAGTTATTTGGGTTTGTTTGAAATCTAAATTTTATAATATTCTCATAATCCAATGGTCAAATTGAACCCAAATTTTGGTGAAATATTTTTTGAGCATCTTAGGCATCCCTTGCATTTTTCCTAATTTCCGATGCTTAAGGGATTGTTGTGGGATGAATTTACAAAGTAATGGGTCTAATTTGGACCCAAAACTTTAAAAATTCATAACTCTCCAAATTGGTAGAATTAGATTATGTGATTGATGTGGTGTGCTTACATATGTCCTAGGGTTTGGTGACCAAAATTTCAAACCCAGTTGATCATTAGTGACTCCCAAGAAAAATAATTAAGGAAAAGGTCTAGCTAACTTAAAAAAATTTTAGAAAATTATACACACGCCCAATAGGGGTGAAACTCTGAAACAATAAACTTAGTGACATTTTATAGTGTAGGTCAAAATTTCACTAGATTTGAAGGTCATTAAGTCAGAAAAATAATCAAGTCAAAATTCAGCCCTATTAGGGACTCAGAAACATCATAAAATCATAATAAATCAAAATTAAATTCACAAAATGCAAGTAATATATTAAATTGACCAAAATTTAATCCTATGTCTAGGAAAAATAAATGCCCCATTACTGGACTTTTAATTTAACTTTGATTTAAGTATCAGTGAAAATTAATAATTAACTAAATAAAATAATTAAAAAATATTAATAAATTCCAAATAAATTCTTATCTCTTGAAAACACTCCCATGAGTCATTTATGACATTTTTGAGTGATTTCTTGCAGTTTGAGATGAGTTTGGATCAAAATAATCAAAACCTCCTTAATTAAATAATTTAAAAATTTAATTAATTAACTAAACTTGAAAAAATCATAACTAATTATAAAAAAATCTAAATTGACCAAACTTAATGTCATTCAACTCCATTGAGGTTTAATATTTTCTAAAAATAACAAACTAATAGAAATGGGTCAAAGTAAAAAGACAACTCTCCGGTCAACCATAGTACAAAATTAGGTCAAAATTTTAAATATTTAAAATTTAATATAGAAAACTCCAAATTGAGCAAACTCAAAGGCATTGTACTACATATAATATTTAATATTTATTAAAAATATCAAACCATAAAAAATCACTCAAAAGAAAAAAGTCAACGTTTAAGTCAACTTTAGGTTAAAATTTCATCTAAAATTTTAAAAATTTATAAATATTTATAAAAAATTTAACTCCAACAAACTTACAATTTAATTTCTCATCTTAAGGTTTAATATTTAATAAAAATACTAACTTTCTAGAAATCGACTTTAATCTAAAAGTTAAAAGTTAACCCTTTAATTTAATAATTAAAATAATCCATAAAACTCAAAAATTCAATAATGAACCAAAATTCCAAAAATTATTAATTTGATTAATAAATTAATAAACTAACCCTTTAATACAAAATAACCACACCAAAGATGAAGTTTTTAGGATGGACTACTCTGGGTTGCGGGGGCTAATTGTCCTAAGAAGGCCTGGTTCCTCGAGCCTGGTGGCACAACGCCATGAACCGGTTGATGGAAAATAAAAATTAATTTTAAAATTAGTCACTAATCAACTTTATTAAAATATATTAACTCTTAAATTTAATTTAATTAAAGTTATTCAATCAATTAACCTTTAAAACATATCTTAAGTTAAGCTCTAACATACTAATACTTAACTTTTAACTCGAATCTTTCCCTTGGCCTTTAACAAACTTAAAAAAACTTTAACAAACAACCCAATTTAGGATCTACCCCCGCCACACAGCTTTCAGCACACTCTAGATTATTTTTTAGGGCAATTAACTCTAGCTTAGACTAGGCCGGTGTTTACTTTACTGTTGTGTACCGAGCTTTCTGATATTTCATTATATGTTGTGATTGAAATTGCTTGATGTGTCTATTTACTTTTACTGCACTGTGAACTGATGATGTGATGGGTAATAATATTAGCCAAAGGTTAGAAGTAATTTAATTGCTGATACAATCTTATGCAGGTGGCCGCATTCATTCAGGGAAATAAAAGGGGGCTAAATTTAAATAAATATAACTACTACAGATGCTCCAGCTGTTTAGCCCCCCAAATAAATAAGAGTGTGGCCAAGTGTGATTTACTTTACTATATATATGTGAACTGCTTGGAATATGATTTATTTTATAAATGCTTAGGATAACCTTACAGGAGAGTCTAGAATTTTTATTTTTATATCCATGTAATTCATTTAAAATTAAGAGTTGTGAAAGAACCTTTGAATTTGGGATACTTAGACCCAAACTTAAATTTCAAAGAGGAAAGGATATCCCTTAAGGGGATAATCCTTTTCCATTTGGAAGCTCAATCTTGGATCTTTTTACTACCCGAAGAGGGAAGAATAACCTCCCTCTCAAGGGCTAGGGTTTTCTTACCCATTTGGGTATCAAAGTACGATGGATCTACAAAGTTTGAAAAGGAGAAGACCAGGGAGCTGAAGATAGAAAAGTATCCCATTCAAAGTCTACTTGCATATGACCTAGGATTAGAATCCGGGCTGTTCTTGTGGTACCCAGCCACATTACTTTTTGCAGACTCTATGTTGTAATATTAAGTGGTACTTGCCACATGGGCTTTCAATTTGAATATTAATTTAATTGATTTGATTAATGATTGATGTGTTGATTATGATATAGGATTGTATGATTTTAGTAGTTTTTTAGTAATCTTACAAGTCAATTTTATTTAACCTGGAATGATCGGAGGCTCGTGAGGGTTTGAACAAACTATTTCTACTTTAATTAAAATAAAAACATTTTAAGATAGCATAGCAACTCTAATATTTTAAAAAGTAAGCTCAGGACTGTCAGGAGTTCTCATAGCATATTTGCTGCACCTTCTCTCCTTTTGTTAAGCATCTCCCTGCCTGTGGATTTTGATAGACCACATGGCCTATGAGGGTGTCGATCTGTCAAGGAGATGCTATACATTCTTTTAGGGAAAAACTTTTTAAGCCTTTTTTAAATTGCTTCATATTTGATTTAAATATTCATTGAGTCAACTAGCATGCACCACATTAAAAACAAATTAAATGAGCCCAAAATTTAATTATATTTGCTTTAAGTTTCATACTACCAACATAAGTCAAAGGGCCAATTAAGGACTGCTATAGATGTCAGCCCTATTCTCAAAGAAACTTATCTTAAGTAACGCCCCTACCACTCTTACATAAAAGACCAGACTTATGGCTTTGAAACGTTTAAGTGGTTAGTTGGCCCCCCAATCCAGGCTGGGATAAGTCCATATCATACATTACATTAGCTAGGTTCGGGTTACTAATTTTTAGTACCCAATTTAAACTTCGGTTCTCAGGTAGGCTCAAGGTATAAGACCTCAACCTTCATGAATTGAATCCTAATTTTCTAAATAAATTTGATAACTCAAACTTAAATCTCTTTTAATCCTAATTTGAGCCCAATACTTAGGATAGACTGTGGTGCTTTTAAAATATTTTAGAATCCTAAAACACCTCCTATCTTTCTTCCTTTGGCCTCCAAAAATAAGTGCTCACCTTGATCCAATTCCAAGTGAATTTCTAATTCTCACCTCCATTAATATCAAACTTTGAAATCTCAAAATAAAATTATTATTGTTATGTTAACAGAGAGTATTCATATAAAACTCTAATTTTCTATGATGTAATTAACTATGAGGGCTTGCGCTCGTAGGAGATTTAGTAACCCTGATCAAATTAAATTTTCAAAATTAATGTTTCAAAACGTCAGTTAATTATCTTTGGAAAAATTTAAGTCAAAATCAACGATCATTATCGTCATTTTCAAACGATCAATAATGATTGATATTTTCTTCTCTCATGAAGATATATAAATTATTGTTGTAACTTAGATTATGAAAGTAATGATAGTTTATCCAAATTATCATTATTAAATACCTAAGTGAACAATCATTTTGATCCTCTGTGGTCATATGTAGTTCTTGCTTGAATTTGACTATGATAATCATGATGAAATTTTAATCCTATAAATTAAACCCATCAGAGAATGGTATGCTCGTCTCCTGAGATGATATATCATTCCTAATGATCCGTTCAATTTTAAAATTAAAAATTAAGAAATTAAATCTCTCAAAGATAATTCATCTTTTCAAAAATAATAAATTTTTAATTAAATAAGACATTAAGCAGCTGTATTTGATTCTACATATATATGATAGGATTAGAATCCATGTTTGTTGTCAATGAGGCCTGACCACCATTAGTTTACTACCCACCCTGGGTTATATTTTACAATTTTATAAATCAATAAAATCATCTCTTTTATATAGGGTTGTTTACACATCATATGCATCATACGAGTATATTTAATTTTTTAAGC
Organism: Dendrobium chrysotoxum; assembly: GCA_019925795.1. Classification (NCBI taxonomy): domain Eukaryota; kingdom Viridiplantae; phylum Streptophyta; class Magnoliopsida; order Asparagales; family Orchidaceae; genus Dendrobium; species Dendrobium chrysotoxum. The sequence goes on along the minus strand of CM034300.1, from coordinate 35,897,181 downwards.
ATGTTGTATTGCATTTAATTCTAATTCTATAATAGCTCCTAGATTTCTTAGGATAGAGCTTTCTAAATATTGCATTCATACGGTGATTTGTTGTGATTAGGATTATTAGCTAATAGCTCACTCTAGGCAAGTGGAAAGTCCAGAATGTATACACCCTCTTCTTTACACATTCCTCCATAATTTAGATCTAAAATTATAAATTCAAATCTAGAATTTATAATCTAAAGCCTATACATCAAAATTTAAGTAGCCCAAGCATTTCTTTAAGCTTATATGGATTTTAAAATCATTTAGTCTTCACTTTAATGGAGAGTATTCTCTTAGGAGATGTAATTAACTATAGGAGATTGCCCTATAGAGAGTCTAGATCCCACAAAAAAAATGTTATCTTAGTTTCTTTTCTAAGGTAAGGGGAAAACTGTAAACACGGACTAGCCTTATTTATATTTTAAATTTAATTTCATAATCAAAACATTTATGGATATTTGTTTGCTTTTACGATGAATTGAATATCCTCTATATTTGATAATGAAAATAAATTTATAGGAACGAAAGGTAAATATGCTTTTCATGCTTTGGGATGAATTGTATATTCCCTATGATTCATCTAATTAGCAAAATAAACTGTAATTTCTTTCTTTCAGATCGATGTTGGAACAGTAGTCTACCCTGTGAGATGGTATAATGTGAAACTATGCATATTTAATTGAAAGAATTCATTCAAATATATTTAAAGCAAATCTTATGGGATTAAAAAGCATTTTAAAAAAAAATATGTCACAGCGTGTGTATTTCAAGTATACAAAGGTTAGTGCGTATTATTCCCATGAGGATAAGGATAATCTCAATATCACTATAATACTACTCCTATGAATATCTCAATTTATCATATAGTGAAAATCAAAAGGTGGTGTTAATATAAGTTATTAGTTAAATCTATCAAAGAAAATGTTGTAATCCAAGATTTTGAGCTTATGATTTTGATGATAACAAACTTTATTGGCTTCTTACTATATTTCTCCTTTTAATATTTGTGGATATTATCTTTCTGTGTACACAAACATTTTAGGTAAGCCATACATAGTATAAAAGGATTTAGTCAAAAGTCCTTTAAAAGGGGTATAACACTTATTGATCATGCACACATACACACATAGGGGAGGAAATTTAAAAATATTAATGTTAGATTACATCATATTATACGATCTCTTTCGTACTGTATGATTTGAGCTAAACTGGGTTTAATTATATCATTAAGTTAAGTTTTCTAATTTTGATTTAATCGTACTATACGATACTTATCGTACTGAATGATCATTGTAAATTAGGAAACATGCTGCCATTAATAAATTAGGCAATATTTTAAAATTCAAAATTTGTACTAATTATGTTGTATGATCCCTATTATGTTGTATGATGAATTTAAAGCTTTCCTAATCTAATCCCCTGATTAAGCAATTGAATTTGGATTATTTGATATCGAACATCGTACTATATAATGCCCTTGTTCATACAGTATGAACCGATTCCTAATGGGGAAGATAATTAATCACCGTCGATCATCCTGGATGAAATGATGATTTAATTAAACTAATCATATTATGTGATACTTAAATCGTACTGGGCGATCAGTTCAAATATTTCAACTAAGCATACGGGCTTCCATTTATTATACAGTATTGTTATGCTATATTGAACCAATCATACTGTACGATTCCATTTCATACTATACGATCAGATTTGACAAAATTGAAAATTTAGGTTTTTTTAAGCAATATTTAAATAATTATTTTAAAGTCAAAGTAGAGAATCTTTTGGCTGTTGAAGGAACTCTGAGGGAGAACTATTGAGAGAACTCTAGTGCTTTGGAGAGGGAGAAGGTGTGATTGAGTGTGAGGGAGAAAGAGTGTGAGGTGTTTCCACACAGTTGCTCCAAGCTAGTTTACTTTTTGTATCCTCTAAGGGCTTGGTGAGTTTTTGGGGTTGATATAGGGAGAGAAGCTTCATGGTCAAAGATCGAGATTCTCTGCCTTCACTAGGAGGATGAAAAACGATTCGAAGGTACACTACTATCACTAGGAGGGGGGTATAACTTCGAGGTTCTTTTCCTTCACCAGGAGGGTGAAAAATAATTCTAAGGTATACTGTCATCTTTACGAGTGTGGCATAGCTTCGAGGATCTCTGCCTTCAATAGGATGGTCAAAAAGGATTCTCAGGTATGTTGCCATCACCAGGAGGGTCGCATAGCTTCGAGGTTCTGTACCTACACTTAGAGGGTGAAAAAGGATTTTGGTTCTCCACCGCACCGAGTTTTGTGAAAGTGATTTGTAAGGGCTTCTTTGCCTTGCTATGGGGGCTAAAGGAGAGACACTAAAGAAGTTAGTGCAATACCCGGAGAGGAAGACTCTGGAGAGTGGATGTAGCTCAAGTTTATATTGAACCACTATATAATTTTTGGTGTGCTCGTTCTTTTACTTATATTTTTATTTCTCACATTTTATTTTTTGTATATTATTCTTATGAAATTTATGGTGAGAAATTTTGTGATATATGTGGATTAGTTTCTATGAGCAAGAAATAGTAGAAACAAAATGTGAAAAACAAAAGTAACAAAATTATTTCCTTTTTGCTCATATAAAAATTATAAATTTCATTTTAATCTCTAATATTTGCTTCCACTAGTATTTTTGTTTTACATTGTTTGTAGAGAGGAACCTTTAAGGGGCAAAAATTTTAAAATACCAATCCACCCCCCTCTTGGTGTGCCTAGAGACTATTCAATGAGGTTTAACACCCTCCATTAAACTTTCACATGGTATTAGAGCAATCTTTGAATTGTGATTTTAAAAATTCCCTAATAAAAGATCATATGGAACATTTCAGAAATCAGAATACCACGGAGGGTTATTTTATAACTCTTCCATCATTATTCGATAATATACTATTTGATTTTTAGAAAATTTGCATGTCTTTATTTTTGTAATCCATTGATATGAGAATGTGGTATATGATTCAGGAAGGCCATTTTATACCTGTTCATTTAATAAGTCTATTTATAAGCTAGTGGCTAAAACGCTGTTAAATAGATTGGTGGGTTTCATTCCTAAATTGGTTTCTAAAAACCAAGTTGCTTTTGTTAAGGGTCGATCTATGTCTGATAATATCTTGCTTACTCAAGAAGTTATTAATAAGTTCAGATATTAAAAATCAAAGAAGGGATTGATGGCCATAAAGGTTGACATGGAGCAAGCCTATGACAATATGGGATGGGAGACTTTGAAGCAAGTTCTTGAGCAGCTCGGGTTTCCTGGGAAGTTCTCTAGATATTTATTGCAATGTGTGAGGGATACTAAATATTCCATATTAATTAATGGTGCTAATTCCAGTTGGATTCATGCTACCTGTGGTTTTAGGCAAGGGTGTCCGTTATCTCCCTTTTTGTTCATCTTGTGTTCGCAATTATTAACAGAAGCTTTTAATCAAAAGGGTAAAAGAATTGGAATAAAACTTTCTTCTTCAGCTAAAAGGGTCTCTCATTTACAGTATGCAGACGATGTTATCATCTTTTCTGAGGCTAACAAAGGATGTGCTAAGAAAATCATGAAGATCTTGAAAGACTACAGTAAGTGGACGGGACAGACAGTAAATGCAAGGAAATCTTCTTTACTCCTTGGGAAATCGGTGGGAAGGACAAAAGTTAAATCTTTGTCTAGATTGTTGGGATTTAAAGTTGTCAAGGAGATGGATTATTTAGGAGTGAAGATGTCTTTGAGAAGGATGTTGGTTGCTGATTTTCAGAGCTTGATTGAAAAAGCTCATGATAAGCTGAGCACTTGGGGTAATAGATCTCTTTCATTATCTGGGAAGCTTCTTCTATTGAAATCTTCTCTGTTAACACTCCCCATTTTTCTTTCTACCCATACCTTGGTTCCTTTAGGAGTGTTAAGGGAGCTAGATAGGTTGAGTAGGGATTTTCTTTGGAATAAGAAGGATAAATCCAGAGGACTGCATTATGTAAGTTGGGATAAACTTTGCAAGAAAAAAAGTTTTGGAGGCCAAGGAATTGTTTCAGCTGTGGAAAAAATTGGGCTTTGGAGGGCGAAATTCACTTGGAGTTTGATCTCTAACCCTTCTTCTTTGCTCAAAAGAATTCTTATATCTAAATATGGAAGCGATTTCTGGAATTGTGGGAAGTAGAACGAAATCAGTCACTTGGAAGGTTATAAACTATGGAGCTAAATTTTTACAAGAAATTTTAAAATGGCGAATTTCAGATGGCAAGTGTATCAATACACTCAAGGATATTTGGATTCTAGATAAAAGCATAGAACGGTGGCCTACTTTTATGGCGGATTTGAATGAAGAGCAAAGAGGTTTAGATTTTTTTATTCTAGAAGGCAGCTGGAATATCAGGAACCTGCAGCAAGTCTTCAGGAAAGATCTGGTGGAACTGATTAAGAATGTGCAGATCCATACTAATCAACAATGTGATGAAAGAGAATTGTTATTTAAGTTCACTGGAAGGTCTTTGGCTTCGTTGCTTTCAGATTACAGCTACAGATTTGAAGAGGAAGACAAAAACTGGAAGTGGCTGAGGAAGTTGAAATTGCGGCCTAGAGTAGAGTTTTTTTGGTGGAGACTGGATCAGAATTCTATTCCAACTAATGAGTTCTTAATGTATAGAAGACTAATCAACCTTAATGGGTGTCCACAGGGATGTGAAGAAGTCGAAAATACAGGCCATATTGCTGTCCATTGTAGGTATCTTCATAAGGCAATTCAAAAACTGAACGAATGGGGTTTCTATATGCCGATTTTTACTAATCTGGAAAGTTGTTATAAAGAATTAGCTTATTGGTCTAAAATTAATCCGTTCAAAGGTAATTTATATTGTTCCATGGTGTTTATGATTTGGAAAAGTAGAAATAAGTTCGGTCATGATGACATAGAGGAAGGAATGAATGTTCTAGCAGCCAATGCAGTCAGTCTTGCTTCTTCTTCCTTTCCTTTCGATCTACTATCGGTCAACTGGGATTCTAACCAGCTTAGGCAATTTTCTCAAACTTGGAATCCCCCTCCAACCGGTTGGATCAAGTTTAATGTAGATGCCTCTCTTCAAAAGTCTTATAAAGCTGGAATAGGTGGTGTGGTGAGGGATTGTAGAGGTAGATTTTTATTTGCATTTGGGTTCAAATGTTTGCATTGGGATTGTTCTGTTTTGGAGATAGAAGCTATCAAAGCTTTAAGGAAGATTGTTCAAGATTGGATGTATGAAGCAAAGGGGATCATCATTGAAGGGGACAACTACAATGTCATGAAGATTGTACAAAAAGTGCTAAAGCAAGAAGATGGTTCGGTGCACGGTTTGAGACAAGAGGATTTCTTCTTCTTGAGGAATTTTCATCATTTAATTATTCAATTTGTGAATAGGGATTGTAATAAGTTAGCCAATTGTTGTGCTAACATAGCTTCTTCTATGAGTTTTATTTGGGATAGTTTAGATGGTAATAATGTTCCTCCTTCTTTTCTTAAGGTGTTGAAAGAGGAATGTGACAAGTGTTTCTTCTCTTAGTTGATTTAATAAAATTGCTACAAGCATTTTCTCAAAAAAAAAAAACATATAGACCTATAGAAATCCTTCACATGAACTTATTTGGACCAGTTAGTGCAGGCAGCTTAGGTGGGAATTCTTTTGGATATGTGATTGTATTTGATTTTTTCATATGTACCTGGGTTAGATTTCTAGCACATAAAAGTGAATCATTTGAGAATTTAGAAAATTCTCCACTTGAATTCAAAGGAAATTAGGATGTGAAATATCAACTATCCATAATGATTATAATAGAGAATTTGAAATTGATAGATTTAAATCATTCTGTTAGGAGTAAGGTATAGAACATAATTTTTTTCCCTTAGAACCCCTTAGCAAAATGGGGTAGCTAAAAGGAAGAATAGAACCTTAGTAGAGGCAGTTAGGGCCTTGTTAGCAGAGTATTCACTTCCGAATATTTCTGGTCAAAAGTAGTTAACACAATTTGTTATGTTCTGAATAGGGTAAATATTAGATCCAAACTTAATAAGACCCCCTATGAGTTGCTTAAGGGTAGAACACCCAATCTTTCTCATCTTCTTGGATATAAGTGTTTCATTTTGATAAATAACAAATCTCCTCTAAGAAAGTTTGACCCCAAATCTGATGAAGGAATTTTTCTAGGTTATTCTTCTGTTGGTAAAGCCTATTGAGTTTTCAATAAAGGGACATTAGTGGTAGAGGAGACCACGAATGTAGTATTTGACTAATTTGATAAATTTAAGGAATCTAGATTAGAAAAAGAAGTGGTAGAGGTCACCCAAGGAATATAACCTATTGACCTAGGACATATAGTATAATCTCATGAGCCATTGCCTAGAGATTGGAGATATTCATCTAGTCATCCTAAGGAACTCATCTTATTAGATCCATCAGTAGGTATTAGAACTTGGCTTGAACTTAGAAGGGAGGTTAGTCATTTTGTATTCATCATTATGGTAGAACCCACCAATATAGATCAAGCCCTATTTGATAAATTCTGGATCTTAGCTATGCAGGAAGACTTCAACCAATTTGTTAGGAATGATATTTGGGAATTGGTTTATAGACCTAAGGACCAAAGTGTTGTTGGAACAAAGTAGATTTTCAAAAAAAATGAATTTCTCTGGTATAAGGATTTGAAATAAGGTTATATTAGTAGTTTAGGGGTATAATCAGATAGAAGAAATTAATTTTGAGAAAACCTATGCACCTATAGTTAGGTTAGAAGCTATTAGAGTTCTACTAGCCTTTGTTTGCTTTAGAGGTTTCAAGTTGTATCAAATGGATGTTAAGAGTTCCTTTTTAAATGGGTTGATTAAGGAAGATGTATATGCAAAGCAACCCCTTGGATTTGAGAATTCATAATTTTTCAATCAGGTGTTCAAGTTAAAGAAAGCATTGTATGGATTGAAGAAGCACCTAGAGCTTGGTATGCGAGGCTTAGTATATTTATCCCAGATAGAGCCTTTGTTAAGGTAGTGTAGTCACCACCTTTTTTCTTAAGAAAGTATGAGAAGAACTTCTCATTGTTCAAATTTATGTGGATGATACACTCTTTGGATCAACAATTAAAAACTTTTGTGATGAATTTTCAAAAATAATGAGTAAGGAGTTTGAGATGAGATGATGGGAGAGCTTACTTACTTTCTTGGATTTAGTGTGAAGCAAAGAGATGATGGAATCTTCCTTAGCGAATCTAAATATATCAAGGATATTCTTAAGAAATATGAGATGGATAATGCTAAGGCAATCAATACTCTCATGAGCTCTACCATTCAACTAAATAAGTATCCCAATGGAAAATCTATAGATCAAAAGAAGTATAGGAGAATAATATGATCACTTCTCTATTTGACATCTAGTAGACCTGACATTATATTCAGTATTTATCTTTATGCTAGATTTCAGGCCGATCCTAAGGAATCCCATATGATTACTATTAAGAGAATCCTTAGATACCTCTTAGGAACCTAAAACTTAGGAATCTAGTATGCTAGACATAGCTTATCCTTTGAAATCATAATTTATTGAGACTCTGACTTTGATGTATGTAGGGTAGATAGAAAAAGCACCTTAGAAACCTTTCAATTCATAGGTCAATCACTAGTTTTCTGACCCAGTAGAAAGCAAAACTCTGTAGCATTATCCATCGCTGAGATATAATACATTATTATAGGAAGATGTGTTGCTCAAGTCTTCTAGCTCAAATAATAAATCTTATATCTTGGATTATCTATAGGCACTATTTCGATCATGTGTTCTAGCTCAAGTTTTGAAAGATTTTTGTTTCCTTATCTAATTTGTTCCTTGATTTAGATATTGACTTAAAAATTTTTTTCGCCTTAAAAAAAAAAACCTGAATTTGGATTTACATTTTCTGATTCTCTAACCTTTCTGGGTTCAAAGAAGTCAATTCATGTCTTACTAAGTTTTGGAGAACCTTAAGAGAAGACTTTTCAAATTTTTGCTCCTCCTCTTTTTGATAATGTCAAAGGGGGAGAACGTACTATTGTATTTGTGATGTTTTTTTACGTACTGTTGTATTTGTGATATTTGTTTTTGTGTTGTTTGTTTTACATCATATTGTTGTTGTAGTTATTTTTGTATTTGTGATATTTATTTTTGTGTTGTTTATTTTACATCATATTATTGTTGTAGTTATTTTAAAAATTAAAAAAAAAAGAAAAGAAAGTATTTCTCCCTGTTTTTAAAAGACTTTTTCTTAGTGAGCGGGAGATTAGGAGAAAATATCTTTTTTGCAAATTCAACCAGTAATGTTTGTCATCATCAAAAAGGGGGAGATTGTTACGACTCGGGCTCACAAGTTTCTGTTTTGATGATAACAAATATTATGGCTCACATCTTCTAATATTTGGAATGTATATTTATTTGTGTGTGTACTAACATTTCAGGAACAGCATGCATCAATACAAGAAAGATTTAAGACTCAAGAATGAGTATAATAGGTTTTATTGTATTTCTTATTGATGTACTTTTTAATTCCTTGAGTCAAGTCCTGTAATGGTATATGTTTATTTATGACCATGTGTACACATACTTAGGGGGAGTGAGATCCTGTCAAAACCAGAAGTTCAACTTTTGAACAAATCGTACTGGACGATTTCTGATCGTCCAGGACGATCTATTCATTGAACTAATCATCCTGGATGATCCAATATGATCTCAAACCCTAGCCGCCACGACAATTTAAGCAAGGGTTTAAGAGTCAAAATTTGTTCTAATCGTCCTGGACGATCTATATATTGTACTGGACGATTTGTGCAAAATTTGTTCTGATCGTCCTGGACTATCCCAGGATCGTACGGGACAATCAGGTCAAATTCTGCACATCGTCCTGGACGATCCTGCAGTCGTCCTGGATGATTTTTGGCGGAAGCCGTCTTTTGGAGCACATCATACTGGACGATCCTGCGATCGTCCTGGACGATCTTTGACGGCAGAATTGAGTTTTTAGGGTTTTCTGAAGCCGTCTTTTGGAGCACATCGTCCTGGACGATCCGGCGATCGTCCTGGATGATCTTTACCGCCAGAACTAATTTGGAAGGGTTTTTGGAGCTCTTTATTTAAGCTTTCTCAAGGCACTTGATAGGTGTCTTTGGCAGCCATTGAGGCTTCGTTCTTTTGGAGAAAACTTGAAGAGAGAGCTTGAAAGGGAGAGAGGAAAGGGTGGAGTTTGAGAGGGAGAAGAGCCTGGGAAGGGGGTTTCTCGAGGGAGTGTGAGGGGGTTCACACGGTTGCTCCGGTAGGCTTGCACTATTCAAGGCTTGTCTCGAAGGAAGTTTTGGGAAGAAGAAGTGCTCTTTGGTGTCAAAGGACCCGGCTACCCCGCCGCACCGGGGAAGGTGGAAGTGATTTTGTTAGGGCTTCTCCGCCTAGCTGTGGGGGCTGAAGGAGAGACACTTTTGGTTTAGTGCAATACTTGGAGGGTGCCTCCGAGGAGTGGACGTAGGTCAGGTTGGACCGAACCACTATAAATCCGGTGTGTTCTTTCTTATTATTTTTCCGCACTTTATTTTGTTGCGATTATCTGCTTGGGTGATATCTGTGATTGATCTTTTTATCGTTGTTTTAATTCATTTCCGCTGCACGTTATAAAAAGATTTTTGTTTTGTTTCAAATATCCCCTCTTGGTTAGCCTCGAGACTAGTTCACTAGGGCTTAACATCCCTATCGAACTTTCAAGTGGTATCAGAGAGAGATTCAAAATTTAAGTTTAAAAACTTTTGAACTCGGTCCATGGCTAATTTTTGTAATCGTAATATTGCGGAAGGATATTCAATCACCCGGCCACCTTTATTTGAAAATATTACTTTTGATTTTTGGAAAATCTGTATGTCTACTTTCTTGAAATCTATTGATTATCGCACGTGGCATATGATTCAAATTGGTTATTCTGCACCGTCACGTATTGTAAATGAAATTAAAATTGATATTCCCTTTTCTGAATGGAGTAGAACAGATCAGATCAATGCTCAATTAAATGCTAAATATTTAAATTATTTTTTCTGTGCTTTGAATTCTGATGATTGTATGTTAATATCTGCATGCACTTCTAGCAAAGAAATCTGGGAAAAATTATGCACTAGATATGAAGGTACTTGTGAAATCAAGCAATCTAGACTAAATATGTTAATGCATGATTATGAACTTTTTAGCATGAAATCTTATGAAATGATCTTGGACATGTTTACTAGGTTTTCTCAAATTGTGACATCATTATATGCTTTAGGAAAAGAACTTTCAAATTTTGAAAAAGTTAATAAAATCCTACGTTCTCTACTTGCTAAATTTGATGCCAAAGTCATTGCAATTTCTGAATCAAAAAATTTGAATGAATATTCTATTGATAATTTGATTGGCTCACTCATTGTCTACGAGTAAGGTTTGGGTCAAAAGCTTTTGGATGCAGATAAAACGATAGTGCTGAAAATTGAAGACATTGGAAAAAACAACTCAGAAAGTGATGAAAGTGAAGAGTTAGCATCAGCAACAAACAAATTGAAAAATCTACTAAGGCACAAACATCAACATCAAAAGTGGAACAAAGGTAAAAATGATAAGAATGTAAAGTTTTCTTCTGATGTTATTTGTTTTGGATGTAGGAAGTCTGGACATATGAAAAATCAGTGCCCGAACTTAAGAACCCTTCCTGAAAAGGAAAAGGGTAAAGCTAAGCAAATCATAATAAGGGCTGATAATGCAAAACGAAAAATGTCCTGGGCAGATCTAGCTTCTGAATCATCAGATCAGGAGCAAGCTGATGTAAATTAATGTTCTTTTTGTGTGTTTATGTTTTTTGTTTTGTTTTTCTGTTACTATTATTTTATTCATTGTGTTTTCTGTGTTTTAGTGTTTTTGTTTTTCCTTTTAAAATTTTTTTTTGATGTTTTTTATTATTCCTCTGATCAAGCACACACATAACACCTCTTATTTTAAATCAATTTTTTAAGATCTTATTTTCTAAAAATGGAAAATTTACCTCCTGTTTTTTCTAAATACTTTGTTAGTTGTGGTTGATTTCTCTAAAATCAAGTAAAGGAAGGAAACTCATGATTTTGTCTCTCTATCTCATTTCTTTGAATAAGGCTATCTTACTTTTGAGTCAAAATCTATTTCAGATTATAAATTGGTTTTTGAAATTAAAACTTTTTTCATCTCCCAACATTTTTTCTATCTCATAGGAATCTTTTGCAAATTATTGAACCAACTTCAAGATTATCTTATTCAGGTTGTTCGTCTTTATCATAAGAATAAGGTTTGCTGATTTTAAAGATTTAGAAAGGAGGCAATCAAAAGATGCGCAGTGCGCCAAACAAATTGAAAAGAGGCACAAAATAAGCCCAAAACTGAAAAGATGCAAAATTGCCAAATTGAATACACAAAGTGTATCAAAAATTAAAAGATGCACAAAGCGCCAAATAAATTGAAAAAGAGGCACAAAATTAGCCCATAAAAGCTACTTCCATTCTTGTAAATCTCTAAAGTTTAGAAAACTCTTATGACTTTTTGATAGATTCGTTACTTGAGTTTGAAAATCAAGATTTTTTTATTCATTAATTTGCATCAATCTTCTATTAGATGTATTTCATGAAAGGAGTTTTAAAAGATTTTTGTTTCCTTATCTAATTTGTTCCTTGATTTAGATATTGACTTAAAAAGTTTTTTCGCCTTAAAAAAAAAAACCTGAGTTTGGATTTACATTTTCTGATTCTCTAACCTTTCTGGGTTCAAAAAAGTCAATTCATGTCTTACTAAGTTTTGGAGAACCTTAAGAGGTGACTTTTCAAATTTTTGCTCCTCCTCTTTTTGATAATGTCAAAGGGGGGAGAACGTACTGTTGTATTTGTGATGTTTTTTTACGTACTGTTGTATTTGTGATATTTGTTTTTGTGTTGTTTGTTTTACATCATATTGTTGTTGTAGTTATTTTTGTATTTGTGATATTTGTTTTTGTGTTGTTTATTTTACATCATATTATTGTTGTAGTTATTTTAAAAATAAAAAAAAAAGAAAAGAAAGTATTTCTCCCTGTTTTTAAAAAACTTTTTCTTAGTGACGGGGAGATTAGGAGAAAATAACTTTTTTGTAAATTCAACCAGTAATGTTTGCCATCATCAAAAAGGGGGAGATTGTTACGACTCGGGCTCACAAGTTTCTGTTTTGATGATAACAAACATTATGGCTCACATCTTCTAATATTTAGAATGTATATTTATTTGTGTGTGTACTAACATTTCAGGAACAGCATGCATCAATACAAGAAAGATTTAAGACTCAAGAATGAGTAGAATAAGTTTTATTGTATTTCTCATTGATGTACTTTTTAATTCCTTGAGTTAAGTCCTGTAATGGTATATGTTTATTTATGACCATGTGTACACATACTTAGGGGGAGTGAGATCCTGTCAAAACCAGAAGTTCAACTTTTGAACAAATCGTACTAGACGATTTCTGATCGTCCAGGACGATCTGTTCATTGAACTAATCATCCTGGACGGTATTTATATCGTCCTGGACGATCCAATATGATCTCAAAACCCTAGCCACCACGACAATTTAAGCAAGGGTTTAAGAGTCAAAATTTGTTCTAATCGTCCTGGACGATCTATATATCGTACTGGACGATTTATGCAAAATTTGTTCTGATCATCCTGGACTATCCCAGGATCATACGGGACTATCAGGTCAAATTTTGCACATCGTCCTGGACGATCCTGTGATCGTCCTGGATGATTTTTGGTGGCAGAATTGAGTTTTAAGGGTTTGCTGAAGCTGTCTTTTGGAGCACATCATCCTGGACGATCCTGCGATCGTCCTGGACGATCTTTGACGGCAGAATTGAGTTTTTAGGGTTTTCTGAAGCCGTCTTTTGGAGCACATTGTCCTGGACGATCCGGTGATCGTCCTGGATGATCTTTACCGCCAGAACTAATTTGGAAGGGTTTTTGGAGCTCTTTATTTAAGCTTTCTCAAGGCACTTGATAGGTGTCTTTGGCAGCCATTGAGGCTTCGTTCTTTTGGAGAAAACTTGAAGAGAGAGCTTGAAAGGGAGAGAGAAAAGGGTGGAGTTTGAGAGGGAGAAGAGCCTGGGAAGGGGGTTTCTCGGGGGAGTGTGAGGGGGTTCACACGGTTGCTCCGGCAGGCTTGCACCTAAGTACCGTCGGATTCAAGGCTTGTCTCGAAGGAAGTTTTGGGAAGAAGAAGTGCTCTTTGGTGTCAACGGACCCGGCTACTCCGCCGCACCGGGGAAGGTGGAAGTGATTTTGTAAGGGCTTCTCCGCCTAGCTGTGGGGGCTGAAGGAGAGACACTTTTGGTTTAGTGCAATACTTGGAGGGTGCCTCCGAGGAGTGGACGTAGGTCAGGTTGGACCGAACCACTATAAATCCGGTGTGTTCTTTCTTATTATTTTTTTGCACTTTATTTTGTTGCGATTATCTGCTTGGGTGATATCTGTGATTGATCTTTTTATCATTGTTTTAATTCGTTTCTGCTGCACGTTATAAAAAGATTTTTGTTTTGTTTCAAATATCCAATTCACCCCCCTCTTGGTTAGCCTCGGGTCTAGTTCACTAGAGCTTAACATCCCTATCGAACTTTCAAGCACATCCTTCATAATTCAATCATCCCTAAAGATGAAGATAGGGTAAATATCACACCTTCTCTATCACATCTCACCTAGTTTATCATGGATAAAATTGATTTTAATGCCCCATATTTGATTGTTCGATTCATTGAAAACCTAACTAGCATTTGGGATCCGAGAAATAAGTGCAAGCAAAACCTCGTATAAGGTCACCTCATAACCTATACTCTTAAAGCCAAATATATTTTTGCCATTTTCTGCACCCCCTGAACACCTTCCAACCTACTGCATCAATAGCTCCTTCCACGTACTTCACAGTGATATACGCCACCACAGACACTATATGGCAGATCTAGAGCAAGAGGAGATAGTTGGAGCTCCACCAACTCCAACACAAGCACCCGTACCCAAACCTTCTTAGTAAGAGACATTAATTAAGATATTTTATCAGATGGAGACTCGATTCGATGCTTACATCGAGGAGAAACTTTAATAGCATGAGACTAATAAGGCAATGTTTGGTGAGCAGTTTGCCTTCACCGATATTTTCAACCACCTCCACCACCACCATCTGATCAAGGACCTTCCTACTTTTAGCGTGTGTTATTTATTGTAGTTTGTGTCTATATTTTCTTTTCATTATCCTGTTTATTTTATTTTTCTTATTATACTTTATTATTCTTCCTTTTTGTGATGTCAAAAGGGGGAGAATGTGTGCTTGGTCGATTGTTGAGTAATCGATTATTTTAATTTAAACTTGTTTTGTGCTCTATCTTATTTTATCTTTATTTTGTGCTTTGTGTCGCATTTAAAATATCTATAAAATAAATAAATAAATATAGAAAAAATAAAAAATTTAAAAATTACCCCTATTTTTAGTTGGATCACTTAGTGTGGGGGAGTTTTAGGAGAAAATATGATTAATTTGAATTCTTCAACAAATAATATTTATCATCATCAAAAAGTGGGAGATTATTCTAATCCAGGATCTTGAGCTCATTATTTTGATGATAACAAACTTTATTGGCTTCTTACTATGTTTCTCCTATTAGTATTTGTGGATATTATTTTTCTATGCAAATTAACATTTCAGGTAATTCGTACACCATACAAAAGGATCAACTTAAGAGTGGGTAGACTAGGAGTATTATCATCTGATAAGAGTATATAATTTAATTTATTTATTTTATATTTCTTGAGTCAAAAGTCCTATAAAAGGTTTATAGCAGCTTAATGATCATGCACATAGATAAAATAGGGGTGAAAATTTAAAAATATTAATTTTTGATCAAATTATACTGTAAGATCTCCATCATATTGTACGATCTGAGTTAAACTGAGTTTAATTTTATCATTAGTTTAAGTTTTTGTATTTTTATCTAATCATATGGTACGATATTAATCGTATTGAATGATCATAATAAATTATGAAACCTACCTAATTAATAAATTAGGAAATATTTTAAAATTCAAAATTTATAGTTATCATACAATGCAATCTTTATCGAGTATGATGAATTTAAATCTTGCCTTGATTAAGCAATCAAATCTGGATTAATTGATATTTAACATCATATATATGATACCGTTATTTGTATAGTACGAATCAATTCCAAATGAAGATGATAATTAATCACCATCAATCATCCTGGATGAAATGATGATTCGAATGAACTAACCATACTATACGATACTTAAATCATATTGGATGATCGGTTTAAATATTTGAACTAATCGTCCGGGCTTCTATCGATCGTATAGTACTATTATGCTATATTAAACTAATTATTACTATACATTCCTTATCGTAATGTACGATAAGATTTGGCTGAATTAAAAATTTAGGATTTTTTAAGCCTGATTTAAATACTTGTTTTAAAGCTAAAGGAGTGAATCTTTTGGCTTTTGAAGAAACTCTGAGGGAGAACTCTTGAGAGAACTCTAGTTCTTTGGCAAAGGAGAAGGTGGGTTTGAGTGTGAGGGAGAAGGAGTGTGAGGGGTTTCACGGTTTCTCTAAGCTAGTTTCCACCTTATTTTCTTCAAGGACTTGGTGAGTTTTTGGGTTTACTCTAGGGAGAGAAGCTTCAAGGTCAAAGGTCAAGATTCTCTGCCTTCACCAGGAGGGTGAAAAAGCATTCCAAGGTATGCTACCATCTCCATGAGGGTGGCATAGCTTCGAGATTCTCTGCCTTTACCAGGAGTGTGAAAATGGATTCCAAGGTACGCTTCCATCACCAGGAAGGCTGGCATAGCTTTAAGGTTCTCTGCCTTCATCAGGAGGGTGAAAAAGGATTCCAAGATATGTTTCCATCACCAGGAGGGTGGCATAGCTTCGAGGTTTCTTCCTTCACCAGGAGGGTGAAAAAGGATTCCAAGGTATGTTGCTGTCACCAGGAAGGTGGCAGAGCTTCAAGGTTCTTTGCCTTCACTAGGAGGGTAAAAAAGGATTTTGATTCTCCACTGCATTGGGTTTGGTGGAAGAGAGTGGTAAGGGTTTCTCCGCCTTTCCGTGGATGTTAAAGGAAAGATACTAAAGGAGTTAGTGAAATACCATGTGAGAAGGACTCCGGGGAGTGAACGTAGGTCATGTTTTGATCAAACCACTATAAAATTTCTGATATGCTCATTCTTTTACTTGCATTTTTATTTCTCGTATTTTATTTCATGCATATTATTCTTGTGACATCTGTGGTGAGAAATTTTGTGACATCTTTGGATTAGTTTATGTGAGCAAGAATTAGTAGAAACAAAATCTAAAAATCAAAAGTAACAAAAAATATTTCTTTTGGCTCAAACAAATATATAAATTTTATTTTAATCTCTGATATTTACTTCTGCTAATATTTTTGTTTGACATCTTTTGTAGAGTGGAACCTTTATGTGGCAAAATTATTAAAATATCAATTCACCCCCCTCTTAGTGTGCCTAGGGACCATTAAACGAGGTTTAACACCCTCCATTGATCTTTCAAGAAAATGTTATGTTTAAAATATCCTAAATTTATGATAGTTAAGAGTTTATGTATAGATAGAGTGATCTCCTTTTTTGTTACTACAAATCAGATCATATGTAATCCTCATCTTTGTAAAGCTCATTGGAGTTCTAAGAAATGATCTAGTTCACTATAATTGTTTTATCTCATTAATGATCATGGAGTCATTTCCACCATATGACTATCCATGGTTGAAATCTATTTTAATTCCGCTAGGCCTCTATCGAGGTGATTTGAGGTACCAATTTTTTATTTTTCATTACTTAGCTTTTTCCTTATTTTTTCTTCATACTTTAATTCTTTTTTCCTTCTTTTCTTTTTTTTTTTTTTTTGGTATTTTTGCTAAGTACTTCTTAATAATGTTGAATACATGTTTGTTTCATTTCCTTATGTAACCTAAGTTAGAATTACCTAAGGTTTGTAGAAAGATTTATAATTTCATAAGTACTTACTTATAGTAGATTTTTTAATTAATCGAAATACTATATTTTCAATAAACCTTTAATCAACTAATCCTAAGATGTATAATCAAGTGCTTAAGTACTGTTTAAGAGTTCTCATTATTGGAAAGTATTAATTTGTAATTAAATTTATTAATTATTATTTAGGCTATTTAATTTTTATTATTTTCCATCTTATATACTATTAATCAACATAAGTTTTTTATTATTCTAATTTTTCAACAATTTCAAATTTTACTTTCATAGCAAGTATACAATATGAGTATTCTAAATTGTAATAAGATTAATGAAAGTAAGTAATAAACTTTAAGCTTATAATGGATAATGAACCTAATTTTATTCATACCCCCACAAACTTGAAACAAACATACATGGAGATAAATAAAAAACTAAGAAATAAATAATATAAAAAGAACTAAAAATGAAAAAATGCATAAAAATTAAAAAATAAAGATATCCTATCTCACTCCTCATCCTCTTCTTCATCTACTGTTATTGGTGGCGGTGCTGGCTCTAGCCACCTATAGGCTCATAGATTAGGGCTACTAGGAAAATTGGTTTATTTGGACTCAGGAATAGTTTGTTATTTTTGAACATGCCAGCTAGTGCTTCATTAAATTCTACAACATATTGGTTAACCTCTATTGCATGTCCATCATATAGTCCATTATATGGCTCACTCGCTACTGCCACTACCTACTGTCATCCAGATAATACTAAATGCGGACTATAAATTGGTCCTTGAGATTAAACACCTAATCTCTAAAGGTTTTAGGGGATCTATGCTTAGGGTAGCTAGGCTGGTTAATTCCTCTCCAGGTTCTCTTAAAACACATGCCTGAATAATCTTCCAAAAGCCTATAGAAGTGGTGCACTTAATCATGTACAAGAGGGGTTCATGAGTAATCTTCCCCGCATCTATAGTAAGGCCACAAAATATCATCATAGTCTACTAAGCATTTATAAAAGCATCATAGTCATCAAATTCAGAATTCTTAGTTCCATATATAGCAACACTATCAAATGGGACTCATGTCCCCCTAATAAAGGCCTTAGTGTCATAGGCATCCTTTGCATTTCTAAAGAATAAAATTTTTGACAATAGACAATACAATAATGGTTTTTAAATAAAAGGTTCCTCAACTCTTATTTACTATCATGTGTTCTACAACCCCCCTAAACTTCTAAACCTTCTCTTAGGGATTAGTTACTTATAGACTATGGATTGATTATACTTCTATTATGTTGCAGTGCTAACAAATCTCTTATTATCATAAGAAGAGAAAACTGAGGTTGATATTTTCTTGTTAATGTTAATCTTGGTAGTCATTTGGAGTTGAATAGAATCAAGAGCAAGCACTAAGAGTAGATACCTAAAAATGAGAATGTAGTGTAATGTGAAATGAGAATGTACTTTAAGGTGAAGCTTTGTACAACTTAGAGCACTGTGGTGCAGTGTGCTAGAGCACTATAATGCTTGGTCAGTCAAACAATCAATTTAGTCAAAGGAAGGGATGAGTGTTGTGACATTTTTGCACTACGCTTTTATGGGTTTGAATTGATTAAATGGGTTTAGCTGATAGTCCTCTCCAGGAAGAACTATAAGTCTAAAAGATTCTAACTTTCTTGTACCCTTGATAGGGTGAAAGTTGTAAATCCCATCTCATTTCCTTATACTTACTTGCTACTACTATATAGTGCTCACCATAGTTATAGGGTCTAAAGCTGATTTTCCATATCATCAGTTATCTCTTTCAGAGCAGTTTTTCAAACTTATGATTGATGAAACATAAGCTCCAAATTTTAATATAATGAATAACTCAATTATTAAATTCTAATTTTAAAACTTTAAAGACCAACATAAGATATTTTGGTGTTACTTCGGAGTTTCTTAGAATTCAGTGCTCCCAACTATTCTTCCTTTGGCGTCTGAAAAAAAACTATTATAATTTGAGTCCATCCCTTTTGAAAATTCCAAAACCACATCCTTGTCTAAAATTTTAAAATCTTAAAAGTTTTGCCACAACTTTAATCAAGAGTATTCCAAGTAAATTCATATCTCTTTGGATATAATTAACCAAAAAGGCTTACCATTATAAAGAACTATTCCTCAAAATAAAATAAACCCTATATTATTCACATAGATAGGCTTCTCCCAATTTCATTTAGATAAGTTCATATTCCTAAATTAAGATTCTAATACATGGCTTACATATTTATTTGATTCCTTCATATGTGATGACTAACTTATCCTAAATAGCTTTGCTTGTTTTCAAGTTATAAATCATCATATAATCATCATATTTAAGAGCACAATAAATAACATTAAAACCTTTGTCATTTAGTAATCCTAATGCAAGTTTAGTTGTACTCCACTCCTCTAAAGTTAGTGGAGCATCCTTACCAACATTTGTAATTGTAGGAACCTTGCATCCTTTCAAAATGAGGTTACAAATATACATATAAAAAGATTCTAAATACATCACCATACTTTTCCAAAAATCAAAGGGAATTCCATTGGATAAGGTGGCCATGTAATAGAGTGACCTTTAGTAACATTATCAAAGATAAAAAAAGCATTTTAAAAAATTAAATAGTTAAGCACACATAAATCCTGAAGGATATCTCTTGGTTGGAAAACTAGTTTGTTGAACTTGGCTCTAATACCAATTATTGGTTTACACATGTCGAATAGTGGTGAATTGGGCTATTTTAAATATTTTCTAATATTTTGATCTTGAAATTTAAACACAAATAGTGCCACATTAACACATAATACTTATAACAAAATGATGAAAGAAAGTAATAAATAAAAGTATAAGAAGAAAAAATCACAGGAAAACACGTGATGATTTTTATATGATGCTTGTCCACCACATCTAGGATTTCCTACACATCTTACACTAAACAAATATAGTTACTTCTTATATAGGTAGAGAAGCCTTTACACCGACATTCTACCTAAATACCACCCCATTCACTAGAATAACCTCCCATAAGCATTCTCAAGCATAACACTATAAGTAAATATAAGAGAAAGATAATAGAAATCAATTGCTTATAATAAGTA
Source organism: Dendrobium chrysotoxum (assembly GCA_019925795.1). NCBI lineage: Eukaryota > Viridiplantae > Streptophyta > Magnoliopsida > Asparagales > Orchidaceae > Dendrobium > Dendrobium chrysotoxum. Next base: position 35,876,980 of record CM034300.1, on the reverse strand, counting down.
ATGAGTTCTTACACATAATTTTCTAATGACATGAAGAAATCATGTAAATCACACATAAAACTTTGTAAAGTGATCTAATAGCTTGAAAGCTTCTCAATCTCTTAATTGATCTAGAAGAAACCTCACAAGAAAAATTTAGAAACCTCATAAGAAAAATTTATAAAAAGGATTTGTTGGTTGTTTTCTTAAGGATGCCAGGGTTTTAAAAATGAGAAAAAGGACTTTTTGGCTAAGGTTAAGTATTTCTATTTATATTATGCACATATGGTTTCATAAAACTAATTAAAATTAATTAGAATCTTAATTTTAACCTTTCCTAAAATTAATATTAGTGGAGGTTCTTAAAATATTTCTAAGGCTCAGAATCCTTTTTGTGTCGGATCATAATAATTATTTTTCAAAATCCTACATATCCTTATATTTATAGATTTGTACAAAGCTTTGCTAATGCCAATATGGTCTTTGCAATGATATTTAAATATTAGTGAGGGTTCATCAAGTCTAAATATACATTATTAACAAAATATTTTCTTTAATCGTATTTTGGGTATTTTATACCAAATAGATTTAGTTTATTATAGATGGAGTCTTAAATAATATTTAAAAATAATTAGACTAAATAAAATTTATTTAAGGATACTACTAGATAATCGATTAATTTTATTTTTTTTTTAATTTTGCCTAGTCACACATGTCTTCAAGACTTTTATTTATTTTTGTTTTTTTATATAAAAGACTCAAACTTATTTTTCTAAATTTTTTGGGCTCACCTTTTTGTTTGGATAGTCCTGATGATGTATATATCTCCTGCATAAACTAGGTTAAAATCATCAATCCCTTTTTTAGTGATATTTATGATCATTAAAATCTAATTAAGAAATTTTAAGGACCATGGGGTCAACATCTTAATTTTGGGTTTTACTAGCCCATTGTACGAGAGTCCTTAGTGTGTGCTTAACTTCTTCTTGTTGATGAGTGAAGTTTTCCAGATAAACTCTTTTTAGTGTAATCCTAATCATATGTAAACTAGATGTGGATGTATGTCGGGTTGGCTAACAAACCACATGAAATATCTAGCCTCTTATCTTAATTACTTTATATTATTTATGCTAACATATTTACTTTTAAAATGTTAACATAAAATTTGGCCAAACTTGTCCAAGACCCCGTAAGGGATTTTAGAGTCATTCATTGACCCACCCTAGCCACTTTTTAGCATGTCTTGGATTGAACCACATCATCCATATTCAGCCTCTAGGTAGCTTTGAGTTCAAGCTTTTGGCTTGGTCAACCTTAAACCATATCATTGAGTCTTTTGCTCTCAAGCCTTTGCAATTGGACATATGGCTTCCTCTAAGCTCTAGGTATTTGGTCCACACTCAAATGGACTCACTTAGACCAATTTAACTGCATTTGAGTCAAACCTAGGCCTACTTATTAATTGAGAGGTGCCTACTCGACCCCCTTGTTAATCTTAAATAATTATACTACCATAACTTGGCTTAATGGGCCATAATATGGTCCAATATAGTCTAGAAATAGCCTCAGATATCATTATGTCACTTAGGAAACCAATGGGGGCATTTATGTCAAGCCTAAGCCTAACAACCAATCCCATGGCTTGATCCAATATCTAATAGGTTAACCTAATTTATTGGATCCAATAAGTGTAAATAATGTTATGTATTATATGTTAATTTGTTAGTGAAAATGTGTTGTTTAAGTTATGTTTGTGTAGGAAAATATAGAAAATGGGCTAAATTTTTATGTATGGCACAGTGCCGCAAGGTCGGACATAATACTGCTGCGACACCATCATTGACACCACTGGTGGGGCCCAACCTATGTTTGACATGGTGGGGCCTAGTTTCTATTTGACCGCACTGTAAAGCCCGACCAACTATCCCATTACTACAGCATCAGAGGAGTCACCATAGCAAAGCCCAGTCTCTATTTGTACATCATCGCGGCGCAAAATTCCCGTGCTGCTGAGTCGGAGGAGTACCACATGGACTTCACAGCTCCCAAATGTCAGCAACATCGCATTATAATTGTAATTATTTAAACCATAATCTACCAACAAAGTGACATATCAATTCCTTAAATAGTGGGTCCATGTCAGCAAGCACTACAACGGAGAAAACCCTTCAACGCTATGTCATTAGTTTTTTTTATGGGAGTCGTAGCACAAGTGTCTCAAGCGTCACGAAGCTAAAATCTATTTTTTTATATTTTTCTATAAATAGTCTATTTGTTATGTTAGTAAGAGAGTTTAGTCACTAAGTAAAATTCAGACTTTAGAGTGTCTCTATGAAATTTCCTTAGGAGTGACAACTAAGGAAATTAAGGGATCACTAAATCCGCTTCTTTAAAATATTTGATCAGTATTTGTGGAAGCAATTTTATAAGTTCAAGGATGAGAATAGAGGAGAATGTTAAACCATCTGGTCATATCTTTTCTTCTGTACTTACGTTCTTTTATGTTATTAATGAAATGAGTTTGCTCCAATTATTCTTCATGGATGGCTAATTCTCATATGGAATACTAATGATTTCTCTTAATATTTAAATTAATAATATGATGTTTTCAATATACCAGGTCTTCATTTAATACTCATAGTGGCCATATTTTTAATTAATATCAAGTGTAATATGGAGACTAGGAATAGGAAAGCAGACACAACCTAATATGTTGGATTAGTATGATACAAGCATAGGCATCGTGCTTGTCATCTATCAAATTTATAGAGATGGATTGTCATGAGGGGGTGATTAATAGTACAAGCTTTGCTTACTCTTCTAAAATTTTTATAGGGTGATAGACTATGGGAGTTTAGAGTGGTATTGAGAGTGGAATGTGTTAAACTTGTCCTGTCTCTTCGAGCTTAACTTAGCGGTCGATGATACTTATACTCTGAATAACATCACATTATTAAGATATTTAGTAGGAAACATATTAATTTTATATTTCATCAATCCAAAATATTTTATTCATGTAAGTGTATCCATTACTTTGTTATTGATTTTACTGAAGTAATTGGATCTCCTCCAAACCATATTTTTATTGAGTAGAATAATTATTATAGTTGAAGTAGATAATACTAGTATTTATAAGTAAGCCTTCTTCCTCATGCGATCGATACTATGCTCTATCACTATATTACTTGATTCGGCACATAAACTTGGCATATTAAGTGATATTTTTATAAGTTTTTATATCAAAGAAAACCTAAGCATTATTTAGGTTTTGATAGAGCCCTATATCGTATTCACAATTCTTTAGGTTACTCTACCGCCTCCATCAAATTTTTGGGGTCGTTGTAGGGAAGAATTTATTTTATTTACAAATTTATTATATTGTTGAATTAATTAAAGAATTACATATACTCATACTTTATTAATAATTATATATATGTATTACATTGGTTGTTGTTGTTGTTTTTATTTACATTACATTTCATTATATTTGGTCTTGTTGTTATTTACATTGCATTACATTTTACATTAATAATTAAGTCATTAAGTTGTATTTGGATTACTTCATTTCATCACCCCATTGCCTGATATCACAGTGCCATAGTGCTTGCTTTGATTTTAGTACATTTCCATGAATTGAGATTTAATAGCTTTTAAAAATTATATAAATTAGTGCAGCAACGTTTATCTTCTAAGCATTGTAGTACTAGTCAAAATCAATTATTAAATATTGTCAAGTCACTAGTTAAAAGAATCATACGAATTGAAAGTTACATTATTAGTTTTTGCTAAGCATCGTAGCGCTGAAAGTAACGTCGCAGTGCCACATCAGTTTCATCACTACAGCATTGATAGCCCCATAGCAGTTAAACTGACACAACTGTTGTTGCGTTGATATGTGGCAACACCGTAGTGGTGGCCTGATTCTGAAAAGCCAAGTTAATTTCCTGAGACCAGCACCACTGAGCCACGTGGCTTGACCAGCTGCAACGTTTGAATCTGAACACTTTATCATTTAATGCATACATTAAGCACCACAGCACCATACCTTGCAGTGTCACAGAACTTTGCCGTTTATAAATTGGCATCTCATTTTCATTTCATCTCACCTTACATTCCCTCCAATTCTCCTCTCTACTCTTATGCTTCTCTCTTTAGCAAAGGCCCCCAAAACCTCTAAAATCAGGGAAGAAGCATGTTGCCATATATGATAGAACTAGATTTATTTCCAAGGATGTTGAGGCTAGATATACAATTGGGTAATTACTAAACCTTTGATCCCCGAGCATGGTCTCCTTAATCTAACCCAATCAATCCTTCAAATAATTTCTACTAGAGGTTGGGCTCATTTTTGTGAGGAGCGATTTGCGTCTATTGTCGATGTTGTGCGTGAATTCTTTGCTAATGGGAAGGAGGCTGCTAATTTCAAATGTTTTGTTAGAGGGAGATGGGCACCTTTCGATTCTTCCACTATTAACTAAATTTTTAGAGTACAAGATATATAATTTAATGAGTATTTCCCTTTTATCATGCACCTTTTGATCCTCAAGAAATTATGGACCCACTATGTGGACCAAATAGTAGAGCTAGGTGAAAGATTAGAGAAGAAAGAATCATTAACTTTCCTGCCCCCTAAATGACTCAAACCTCCAAGGCCTTGCACTATTTCATCTTTGCCCACATTCTCCCTGGCAAAAATATTAGTGAAGTAACCAAGGATAGAGCCCTCTTAAAATTTGCCACTCAAAAGGGCTACACTATCCATCTTCCCACTCAAATATGCCCTCCCTTACAAACATTATGAGGGAATCTACTTCAGTAGGTCTAGGCCATCCTTCTTTAATTTATGCTCTTTGTATAGCAGCAGAAGTGAGGGGAGATCGGAATGAAGAACAATTATTCCACATAGATACTCTTCATTATGGGTAAAATTCTGAGTTTTAAATAATCTGATAGAGAAGAGATGGATCATAGTGAGCCTAGGTCTTCTGGAAGGGTAAGGAGTAGTAGCAACAGGAGGAGTGTTAGGACTCCCAAATCTTTAAGTGATCAGGTGGCATATTTGAGTGGGAAGATGGAGAGAGTGACCCAATTTTGAAAGGAAACTAAAAATTGGCATTTTGAAATGAAGATGCGAATGGCGCTACCATGGACCAGCAGGAGAGATATTACAGATATACATTTAATTTTAATAAGGCTTTGGCTGGTATGCCTAGAAGCAGTCCATTCGTAGAAAGGCTCGATCAATATGAGTTTTCTTCTACGCCTGAGTACTGACCCTTTGTGTGGCATCTTGGAGAGGGAGATGAAGAGGAGGAAGAAGATGAAGAAGACCTTGATTCTGAGGGGTAGGCTTGAGTGTGAGAGAGAGAGAGAGAGAGAGAGAGAGAGAGAGAGAGAGAGAGAGAGAGAGAGAGAGAGAGAGAGAGAGAGAGAGAGAGAGAGATTAATATTTGCTTTATTGCATTTTCATTTATTTTGTATTTTTCATTTATAGTCTAGATGAAGAATTTAAACATCGCACTTCTGAGAGGCAACCCAGGTATGTGTGATGTTAGTCTCATATATATTATTAAAGATATGTCATGTTTTATTTTTAACATCTAGTTTATGTGCTTTTTATCACTCATATGAGAGCATGTGTTTGTAGTGTTTATTTATGTGTTTATTTATATATTAGCAAATTCCCTTCATGCTTAAATTATTATTATTCTCTTGATACTTTTAAAATCTAATCATTTGATTAATCCTTATAAAATTGATAATTAAAAATTATAAAAAATTAGGATAATAATAAAATCCTAGATCCTAATTTAAATGAACTCTATTTATACTTCATAGGTTGAAAAATCTAATACTTAACTCATTCAATCATTTGAGCTATTATCCTAATTTAAATTTATAAGTTATACCTTTATGAATTTAGCTTTCAAAAATTATAAGATGAATAATTAATATTAAAAATTAGATATAAATAGATTAAAAATTGAAATCATAGCTAACGTGAAGATAAAATTAGTAATTTCATCAAGTCCATACATTAAAATTATTAAGACTATATGAGAATCTTAAAAGTAGAAGTTGATATTCAAAATCATTAATCATATACTCCACAAAAGAAAAGAAATGAAAATAACTACAAATAATTTTTAAAAAGAAAAAGAAAAAAAAAGGCGAGTTCATTCAAAAATTGGTATCCTTAAAAGCTTAAAGGTTTGAAATACAATCTCATACAAGATTATAAAGGATAAGATGAGGGAGCTAATATAAGGGATGGTGAATTAATGAAAGTACAATTTTAACTTTTACTATATCCAATTATTAAAACTATATTATTCACTTCAACATTCAATAGTTAATGATTAAATTTATAACCTATAATTTAAAATTAGGTAATTACAAGAATGTTTGATCAAGTTTAAATATTGGTATTTTTTCAAACTAGAAGTATATCATTGATTCATTTTTACAAATTCTATATAGTGATGTATTATCCTATATTATAATAATTTTAGATTGTCACTTTTTATTTTGGTTTATCCCTTAGTGAGAATTATAATCTTTTAGTTAGATATAATACCGTCGTAGCGCCATCATTGACACTATCAGAGCGCCATAATTGAAACTGTCTCTATTTGACAGCGTCGCAGCATCGGAGGAGTCAGGGCCGCAAAGCCCAACCAACTATCCCAGGATCACAGTATCAGAGGATTCAGTGCTGCAAAGCCTAGTTTATGTCTGTACAGCACTGCGATGCCAAATTCTAGCGCCGCTGAGTCGGAGGAGTGCCACGTGGACTTCTTAGCGCTTAAACGTCAGCAGCGCAATGACACTACAATTATAACTGTTTAAGCCACAATCTGCCAGTGAAGCGATGCGTCGATTCATTAAATAGTGTGTCGATGTCAGTAAGTGCCGCAGTGGAGAAAATCCTTCAGTGCTACAGTGTTAGTTCATTTTATAGGAGCAATAAAGCAAGTGTCTCGAGTACCGCGATGCTAGAATATATTTTTTATATTTTTCTATAAATAGTTTGTTTGTTATGTTAGTAGGAGAGTTCAATCACTTAGTAAAATTCAGACTTCAGGGTATCTCTCTAAAATTTTCTTTAGGAGTGACAACTAAGGAAAATTCAGAGAGTACTAGATCCACTTCTTTAGAGTATTTTGTCAGTGTTTGTGGAAGCAATTCTATAATTTCAAGGAGGAGAGTAGAGGAGAACGTTGAACCATCTGGTTATATCTTTTCTTCTGTACTTTTTTTTCTCATATATTATTAATGAAAATGAGTTTGCTCCAATTGTTCTTCATGGCTGGCTAATTCCCAAAGTTTTGGATTGATGGTATAAATTAAATATGAAATACTAATAATTTCTCTTGATCTTAAATTAATAATATGATATTTTTAATATACCATGTCTTCATTTAATGCATATAGTAGCCATATGTGTAATTAATATCAGGTGTAATGTGGAGCCTAGGAATAAGAAAGCAGGCACAATCATGTATGTTGGATTGGTATGATGCAAGCATAGACATATTACTTGTCATCTATTAAATTTATAGAGATGGATTGTCATGAAGGGGTGATTAACAGTACAAGCTTTATTTACTATTCTAAGATTTTCATAGGGTGACAGACTATAGGAGTTTAGAGTGGTATTGAGAGTGGAATGCGTTAAACCTGTCCTTTGTCTCTTCTCGTTTGACTTAGCAGCCGATGATGCTTATGCTTTGAATAACATCATATTATTAAGAGAATCGTTAGGAAACATATTAATTTTATATTTCATTAATCCAAAATATTTATTCACATAAGTGTATTCATTACTTTGTTATTGATTTTACTAAAGTGATTGAATCTAAAACCTTATTTTTATTAAGTAGGATAATTGTTGTAGTTGAAGTAGGCAATATTAGTATTTGCAAATAAACATTTCTTCCTTGTGGGGTCGATGCTCTACTCTATCACTATATTACTTGATTCGGCACCTATACTTGCGTAGATTAAGTGGGGCTTTTTTATAACTTTTTATATCAAAGAAAGCCTAAGCATTATTTAGGGATTGATAGAGCCCTAAATCAGATTTATAATTCTTTATGTTATTCCACCGCCCCCATCAGATCGCTAGACCTATCTTAACATGCCTTGACCTTCATTATTTGCAGTTTCATGTGGACAAGATCATTTTTTTTGCATTAAATTGTTATTATTAAACTTTTTTATTTCTTATGATCACTAAAAATAAATTTTAATATTTTGATATTAAATATTTCTTATTGCATTCATTTTTATGAGAAATTATTGCCTAAACAATAAAATAATAATTTCATACTAGTGTGAATATAATAAAGCATGTTCATAGAATTTTTAAGGAAATTGATATAAGAGATTTTTTATAAGAGTTCATAACTTGATATTCCTTTTACATTAACACTAACTAATTGGATGTGCTACTTAACTTATAGTTAATAAAATAATCTAATATGCTAAAAATATTAAGGAATTAGATGAAATACCTATAATTTTTAATCTTTATGGGAGACACATCTAAGTACTATATATATATATATATATATATATATTGACTTATTTTTAATAAAATTAAATGATGTAGATGCTAGTTAATTTAGTTGTTAAAGGTCTTAGACGTCATTATTGAGTTTATATATCTGAATAGTGATTACATTAAATTTATGCTTCATTTTTTTAAATAAATAAAAAAAAATATTTTAGTCTCATAATTGATTATTTTGACTCTTGTATTAATTCAAAGGCATGCAGTTAAAAAAAAAATCAACTAAAACTCTTCTGCTCAAAATGAATGGTACGTATACTTCAGCGTTAACACCAGTCATCCATGACGCTGCAAATCAGATTTCCTTATGCCGCTATCCGCCGTCGCCGCCCAACCCCACTTCTTCCTATTCTTCCCAAACAGCCTCCTCCGCGTTCCCAGCCACTCTACTATCGCCTCTCCCCAGCGCTTGCCCTCCAAGCCCTCTCCATCCCTTATCCGCCACGTCTCCCTTCCGGCTTCCGCATCGCCGACGGCGGCGGAGGGTAGTACCTACCCCTCATCTGCCACCGCCCTGGTCGGAGCCATCCGCCGTTCGTCGCCAGCATCCCCAGTGGAGTTCACCCAGAGGGTGGATAGAACTGGGAAAACTTGTCTTGTCCTTAGCTCTGATTTCCAGAGACTTTGCATGGAGCAGCTCGATCTCTTCCGAGCCGTTGTGGATCCACATGTTGTCCTATCGGTTAGTAAGCTCTATTTGTATCGTGCGGATAATTGGTTCAAGTATTTGAGTTGTTTCTTTTATGTTCAGTTTGGCTAAAAGTAGTATTTAACTCAAGTAGAATATAGTAAATCCTGTAAATCTAAATCTTCATAGGATTAAAAACTGAAAAATTTTCAGCGTGAAAAGAAATAAATCTTGTAAAATACTAAGGGGCTGTTTGGTAGCACCCCGAATTTAATTTAAGTAGGATTTCGTCAATCCTCTAAATCCGGATTTCGGAAATCCTTAGGGGCTTAAATCCTGAAAACTGTTAGGTAACATTCATGATAAATTCTGTTAAATCTCCTGTGACTGTTTGGCTATAGAGCAAGATTTATGGAGCGGACTCTTCTTCTAGTGTCCTGGATTTCATAAATCCGGCGAAATACAGGATTTTGGAAATCTGGGATTTAGCGCGAATCGGTGGAATTTTTCATCAACTGGCAGATTTCATTTGCCATGAGATTTGGTTTTGCATTTTAGGCCATTTGGCTGGATTTCGCTCAAATCCGCCTCAAGTCTGGCCTAAATCCTGCTACCAAACAACCCCTAATAATTTGCTGTGCTATTTGTTTTAGATTTGAGATTTGTGAGAGCAAAATGCCTTGAATCCATTAAATTATACAAATGATGAGATTTATAAATCTGGATTTAATTTATCAAGATCTTAGGATTGGATACTAAGTGTCTAATCTAGCCGGACTTGAGATTGTTTTTTTTTGTTTATTAATTGAATTGGCTGATTCAGATTAGCTTAGCGATCCTTGTTGGCTAATTTACATTAGCCCAAATTCATCATTCCTCTATAATTCATTATCTTGCCTAGACGGTTAACTTCATTCCCCTAATGTCAAATGGGAAATTTGATGCATGCCAAGCATGATTGCATTTGTTGAATTTTTCAAATTATGTTGGTAGACTGATTTAATTCACCTTATGAACAATCAAAGAAGTAAAGTAAAATGAGTAGGGCACACAAGCTACATAGAAAACCCAGGAAAAAAACAAAAATAAGGCTTAGCCCAGTTGAAATTTCTCTTACTAGTATTGGATATAAGTTACACAGTGATGTATTTTGTTGGACTGAGAGATGATATAAGTATAAAGCATGTGAAAATAGGCTGTTGCTAGCAGTTTGGGCATTTAAGATCCAACAAGATGAGCACTGTGAAAGTTCTTTGAGAAGTAAAGATGACACGACTTGGAGGTAGTGGATAAGGCGATGCTAGAAGATTATGGAGGCCATTGAAGATGCCTGAATAGACCATGCATGAGAGGTGAAGTAGATGCTAACTAAAGTTGATATTGGGGTGGTATAGGAAGATTGTGGAGGCATCTGAAGAAGGTCGCAATAATCTTCCCCTAGGGGTAAATGTGTCATGATTTGAAGGTACACGATGCTACTCGAGGATCATGGAGGTGGTTGTGGGCAGTTAAGATAGTTGTCTTCTAGGTGATGGATGCATCGCGATCTGAAGGTAAGGAGACAGTGTTGGGAGCTTGTAGAAGCTATGGAAGATGGTCTGGTTAATCCACTTCTAGGATGTCAGTGAAGGCAATCCAAAGTTATTGCTATGGATGATCATAAAGGCTGGTTAAGACAATCCCCCTCTTAGAAATAAGAGATCCTGATCAATTAGAATTTGTGAGTGATTAAAAACAATCGTGATAGTCCCTCTCTTAGAAATAAGAGATACTGAATGAGTTACTGATTGAGAGTTATCATTCACCGCAAAAAACTCAAAAAATACGAACTTAGTAAGTTCATATTTAGTTGAATGCATTAAATAAAAACTAAACATATCTTGTCTTTATCAAATGGCATAGAATGGAGGCTCGTGGAGTAAGGATGCTGTGGGGCTTGTTGAATGGCCCCCCGACAGGTTGGTGGGATGGCAACGTCAACTCCCACACACTCTTGAGCCCACATGGAATTTCCTATCTATAGATGACGGAAGGTTGCAGTTTGAACTTATTGGTTCAATTTGACCTTATTCTTTTGGTTTACCCTACTAAATATGCTCAAATTTAGGCAATTTTGATATTTTTATAATCATCATGATGAGATGGTTGTTTCAATGATAAATTTGCATTGTTTTTTCATATTCCTTTATTTTTTCTTTGTTCTCTTTTATTTTTTGATGTACATCCTTGCAAGCGTGCTAGAATTGTGGTGGTCAACCTTAGTGTAACACCCCACAGTACCCTTAAACATTACATGGAGTATTACTAACATAAACATAACATTTTAATAAATCAATCAAGAAATCGTATGATACTTTTGAAACATTTTGAGGTCTTTATAAAACATCCAAAAATTATCATTCATCTCTTCAAACGAAAGCATCTAATAATTTAAAAATTCCCACAGAGACATAGTTACAGAGCCAATAAGGAAAATCGAATAACTCCAAAGTAATACCACATTGAATTGCTTACTAACCTCAAGTGTACTCATTAACAAAGATAACATTAACATATAAGAAGAAATATCTTGCAAATTAATCTGCTATGATCTTCTCATTTTCCTTTCCTGTAACAACAGCCAGTAAGAAAAATACTGGTGAGCTTATGAGGCTCAGTAAATTATGCCACTTTAAATAACATTGTAACATGCATGACTATAAAATTCATAACATTGAAAATACAAATTAAAGTTAAACAAACTTGAGAAGACATCATAAAATCTCAATTGACATTAACTTTTACTTTCTCTGAAGTCTATACTGAATATCAATTTTATTCATTAAAAGATTTGGCTATCATTCATAATAATATTCAATGGAGCCCAGGTAAACCTGGCATTATCGCCATTGAATTACATAGAGGTCCCTTTTGCCTCTTTAGGGGTCCCTTTTGCCCCACCTGCTATGCAGGCATCATAGTTCTCTGGGGTCCCTTTTGCCCCATTTACAATGCAGTGTACATGAGAACCCTTTTGTCTCACCCGCAATTGTAAATTATACATCATTCTCTAGCCAAATTTTACTTTAAATTGATATTCAGTACGCATTCCATATTCATTATTCATATTTGACTTGTCATGTACACACTTGTATAAGAATCTGTCTCTTAACATTTACATGCCAAAATGTATTGATAACATGAAATAATTGAGCTCTTTTCAATTTATAATCAACTAGAAAAATATTACAATAATTATTATGAATCTTATGTTAAACTTCAATGATACATATATGCAAGTGGTTGATTGTACATGAAAACTTGGAATCATAATTATTTGCATTCTTGGAATCTTCATAATGCAAATCTTCATAATGCATTTATCACTTCACTTAAATCAAGTGATATTATAATATATCTAGAAATATTAATTCTTGCATTTGTAAATTAAGATTTACATAACTTACCTTCTGGACGAGTTGTCTTACTCTACTCCGATTATAAGTTATCTCAAATCTTCTTTTCTGCATAAATTCAAGTAATTCCTTCTTTCTTTTCCTTTGATTCTCTATTATTCTTCCTTTAGTGAAATACTTCTTCCTCCAATCTAATCTTTTAATCTTTCTTCTCCAATGTAATCTCTAAATTTTCCTCACTTTTAATTCCTGCATCCAAATTCTCCTGCATTGCATAACTTGCTTCTCTCCACTCTTCCGGAATCCACTGCACTGTGCCAACTCTGTACAGTGGCCGAATACTGCGAATTTCCCATTCACTATGCCGAATTTCCTACAGGAGTCCTGCAAATTGTGTCGAATTGATCTACAGTGCCTGCAAGCACTGTGCCGACGCCAGTAACAGGAATTCTGGATGCCTAAACCTTCGGTAATGCACTGTCCCGAACTTTCCTTCTGATGGCTTGTTAGCTTGGATGGAAATTCCAAACAATTGCACTATACAATGCTTCAGTTACTGTGCCGAAATAGGCTATAGTGTTCCTCAACACTGTGTTGAATACTCTACAGGAATCCTTCTTGTTTTATTTCAGAATTGAATACCTTCTCTAGCCAAATTCTTTTCTACAGTTATTCCTGCAATATGCCGCCTCTACGAGGATGAGTGAAATGTTGTTATCTTCCCCTTATCCAAACAGCCGAATCCTTATCCAATAATGTCCGAAATCCCCTTTGTTTGGTTCGTGAATAGTGAGGGAATGAGGGGCCCACACTAATATATAACTACATTCCAAGTAAGTTCTTACACAAAGCATCTGTTCGGATAAAATATTAGGAATTATTTAATCTTATTTAATTATTATTATTACTAATTTAACAATAATTAACTATTAAAATAAGATGTATTTTCTTAAATTTATGATCATGATTTTGAGTCTTACACTTAGAGTCTAAAGATTTTCGCTTGAGTAGATCTAAAACAAAATATATGCAGTGTAATTGTAGTAATAATAGACCTAGTGAGGGGATTGTGACTTTGGGCGATCAAGTCATTAATAAGAGTACACGTTTTAGATATCTTGGATCTATTGTTCAGAGTGATGGTGAAATAGATGGGGATATTATCAGCAGAATCCAAGTTGGATGGTTAAAGTGGAGGAATGCATCGAGCTTATTGTGTGATAGAAAAGTAACCCTCAAACTTAAGGGAAAATTCTATAAGATGGTGGTGAGACCTGCAATGCTTTATGGTGCCGAATGTTGGCCATTAAAATAAAAGCATAATTCTAAGTTAAGTGTTGCAGAGATGAAGATGCTCAGGTGGATGAGTGGCTTTACCCTTAGAGATAGGATACGAAATGAGCATATTCGTGAAAAGGTTGGAGTAGCTCCAATGGAAGATAAGATTAGAGAGAGTTGCCTTATATGGTTTGGTCACATAAAACGGCGTCCTCCTGATGACCCAGTTAGAAAAGTAGAAGTCTTAGATTTGACTTATGTTAAGAAAGGTAGAGGTAGACCTAAAAAGACTTAGTTAGAAAATATTAGAAATGATCTTTCTTTATTAGATTGAAACGAGAATTTGACTTTTAACAGGACACAATGGAGAAAAAAGATTCATGTAATCGACCCCACGTAGTGGGATAAAGGCTTGATGTTGTTGTTGTTGTTGTTGCATGCACATTTTTGGAAATAAAATTCTAGTAAATTTGGTGGCATCCTCTTGAACTTCTACTTTGATGAGTAGAGTTTGAATTTTCCTACATTTTTTTAGTGTAATCTTTTGTAATTGTGTTCTAGTAATCTGAGACGTCACCTTAAAAATTGTAAGAAACGGGGCTCCCATGATATTGGATAGCTTATTCTTCAAAGTAACACAAGCACCTCTATTTCTATGATTGAAAATAAGTTTGATTATCAGGAATTTCGATGCTTGTTTACTGCCTGCATAGTTATGCATGATCTGCCCTTTCAGTGTGTGGAATGGACAGGTCTTAGATCATTACTTCGATACTTACATTCTGGTTTACAACTTGTTTCTAGAATTACTGCACGAAATGATTGTAAGAAAATATTTATTAAGAAAAAAGTACAAATACATGCACTTCTATGCACTTCTATCTAGTTGTAAGAGTAGAGTTTGATTAACTTCTGATTTGTGGACTTCCATCAACACTGATGGTTTTATATGCTTAACTGCATATTTTATTAACAATAATTGGCGGTTAAAGAAGAAGATTATAAATTTTGGTTTCATGTCACCCTCTCATGATGGCTTAGCCTTGTTTGAAATACTCCAACAGCTTTTGATTGACTGGAAAATTGATAGCAAGCTCTTCAGCATTACTCTAGATAATGCTTCAGCTAATACGGTTTCTGTTGATTTTTTACGAAATCATTTGAATTTGCAAATTGGTCTTTTATGCAATGGTGAATTCTTCCATATGAGATGTTGCGAACATATAATTAATCTTATTGTTCAGGAAGGTTTGAAGGAGATTGATTCATCTATTGTGAAGGTTCATGAGAGCATCAAATATGTTAAAGGCTCTCAGTCAAGAAAACAAAAGTTCATTGAATGTGTCTGGCAAAGTTTGCTTGAAACTAATAGAGGCTTGAGGTAAGATGTACTAACTAGATGGAATTCTACTTTTGTTATGCTTGATAGTGCCATATACTTCGGACGTGCTTTTATGCATTTGGAGCTTAGTGATTCAAACTACAAGACTTGTCCATCAACTTCTGAATGGGAAAAATTGATTAATATCTACAAGTTTTTAGCACCCTTTTATGAAATTTCTTGTATTTTTTCTGGATCAAAGTACACAACTGCAAATCTTTATTTCCCATATGTCTCCACTGCATATGCCACATTAAAATATGAAATGTCATCTGGGGAAGAGTATATAAGGAGAATGTCTAGTGGTATGCTTGCCAAGTTTGAGAAGTATTGGTCAAATTTCAGTGTAATTTTAGCAATTGCAATAATTCTTGATCCAAGGTAGAAGTTTTACTTTGTTGAATGGTGTTACAAGAAACTTTACTCGGGTCATTATGCATATGAGATTGCAAAAGTCAAAGAGAAGTTGTAGACACTTTTTTCATACTACTCAACGATAGATGAGCAACCCTCAACCACTACATCTCAATCATCTCATTCTTCACGACAAACTCCCTCAAGTAGTCAATCCACTACTATCATTAAATCACAATTTCTTTAGGTTTAGCTTTGCACTTCACATTCCTTATTTCCTTGCAATTTTACTTATATTAGCATATTATGTTATTTGAACTCATAACACATAGCTGAAAAACTTAACACAGGATTGTGATTCATTTGAGGTGGATGTATCTATGCCCAAAAAATCAGAACTTGAGATATATTTGGATGAACCCAAGCTGGATAGGAATAGTGAGTTAAATGTTCTTCTATTTTGGAAAGTAAATCAATACAGGTTTCGTCAGGTCTCAAGAATGGCTCGTGATGTTTTGTGCATTCCAATCTCTACCGTCGCATCCAAAAGTGCTTTTAGTAATGGTGGTAGACTTTTAGACCAATATCGAAGTGCATTGAAACATGATATTGTAGAAGCATTGGTTTGCACAAAAGATTGGTTATACAGTAAATAAGGTAATAAATTTATAATACTAAGATAGTCTAAGGTTTAGTCTGCTGTTATTTATATTTTAACTAATACAGTCTATTAACCGATGTTTTTGTTTTGGTTATAGATACAAAAGACATTGAGCTTGATGCAGTGACAGATAACATCATTGGCTTAGGTTTTGAGGATAATTAAATGGACAATGTGAATGAATCAGTGAATATATCATCTTAAAAATTAGCTATACTTTGTTGGGAACAACTAATATCTGTAGTTTATATTTGTAATGACTGTGAAGAACTTATGGGAGCTGTTATTGTCTTGTTACTGCCTGCTGGCTACTGTGCAAATGGGAGCTGAGGCTACTGAGTGCTGCTTGGCTGCCTGCTGTGCAGCATCTATTAGAATCTATTTTGCTTTCTGTTGATTTTTGCACCTTCTATTTATTTCTGCTTATTTCCTGCTTTATGTTTCCTGTAATTATGTAATGAGGTTGAGACGTGGGCTTTCAGTTTCTGTCTTGTAACTGCTTGTTGTGTTCAGGCTTTCTGGACGTTCATCTGTTCTGCCGAAACTCCTGAGTTGTTGCTAGCTAGACTGCTTCTAATTTCTATTTTTTCTGCTGATGGGGTTTCTGGTTGCATTTCATGTGTTTTGGTTTGGGGTTATGCGTGTTCCCTGAGGGGCTTCTGGTTGGGTTTGGTTTATTTAAATTTTCTTATGGTGTTGTTTGGAGAACTGGAGCTGATCTGACGATAGGGTTATACCTATTCTTACTGGCTGTATGATTGCCTTGATTGGGTTGGGAGTTGGGAGTTGGGACTTCTATTATTATGCAGTTTTTGACATTTTGTAGCATTGTCTACTGCTGAATAGCTGATGCCTGATGGCAATTTTAACATTTGGTTATAATGTTATAGGGCTGTGATGAAGAACATGGTGAAGTTTATACGTTATGCAATAGTACTATTGTAGCAATATAGAAATATAGATGCAACCATATTACAAATTGGGGAAAGGGGATTTATTTCGCATGAGCAGAGACTATTTAACTGAATAGATACTAAATTTAATAAATCCTTTTTCCCAATTGGTAATCTTGGAGGGCTTATTTCTTGAAATTGTTGCAGATGAATAGACGATGGTTCTTTCCCAGGTTCATCCCGAGCCCTACCTAACGCATTGAACATGTCGCTTTTAATTTTTTTTTGTTGCAGGTTCAATGGTGAGTACTGAGATGTTTAGATGAATGACTACACATGCAATTAGCCAATTATTCAAAGAATCAAAGTTATGCATTCAACAAAATAGTTGACCAGTTGTATGATTGTATATTGTATTTGTAAATTGTAATATTTTTTTGTATTTTCAATTTCAAAAAGTTACGTTGATTTTCTAATTTGTAAATTGTATTGTATAAAGAATTAATAAAATTTTAATTTTATTGTTTTCATTGCAATTTGAATTTTATATGTTTAGACTTTACACAGTTTTTATATTCTTATTTTTTAAATTCTACAAAATCCCCCCCCCCCCCCCCCAAAAAAAAAAAAATGAAATTGTCGGGTTGGCGGGTTGTGTCGACCCGACCCAATTTTAGCCCGGGTCTGGTTCGGGTCCAAGAAGGGGACCCGTATAGTTAAACGGGTCGGGTTCGGGTCAACCAGTTTAACTTCAGGTCAATTCGGGTTGAACTCGAACCTGACCCGTTGACCCGAATTGACAGCCCTAGGGGGGTCGGTTGGGAGAGTTATGAGGGAGCGAGGGTTTAAGGGCTTAGGTGGGGTATTTTAGGGATTTTTTTATTTTAGAATTTTCTTTTTTTTTTAAATCTCTCTTTCTCTCCCTCTTTAAATTATTTTTTTATAATTATATGACATGAAAATTTTTTTTAAGTAGTGAGCGCGCGAAATTTAAAATTTCGCCGATCGACGACCTTAATCAATATGAGAGTCTATCTTAGCTTTTTCCGTTGCTCCGAATGTATCGGCGTTGTCCATTTCACGAACGGAGGTCATTTTGGCGATTTTGATTTTCGGTCGACAAGCGTCGGGTGAGTTCCGCGGGGTGTTACGCTCTTTTGATTTTCAAAATTCACCTTACACGGTCAACTTGATCCCAACACTAGCATAGAGGTCAATAGAGGTAGATCAAGAGGATGTACCTGATAAAGGTGAAGTCCAAGATCTCCCTAGAAGTCAGAACTTGAAGACTCCTAACAAGTAGAGTCTATAATAAATATTTGACTGGGTTGTATAATGGCAAGCAACTCAGCTACCAAATATGGTTGTAATAACTTGGACTCTACATTTTACATTTCTTATGTTTGATTTATAGATGTTAGCATGTGTTGATTGTTTATTGGGTGCGTAATAGAAGCATGCTTTTTCTTAGGTTTCTTCTATTATTTTGCTTGGGGGTGGCCTAGACTTTTGATACGATAGGCTCTTATGACAAAAATAAGTTCTCTACTGTTAAAATTATAAGCAATTTAAAATCAATATAGGTTTCGTGATTTTGAAATAAAAGAAAAATTACTGCCTTCCTTCAAGGGGCCAAGTTTTTCAAAACATAAAATGATCATACATAGCCCAATGAGTCTCATATAGAAAAACTCTCACTTAAAGATTATATAACAAAAATCTGTATCTTTATGAGTCAGCATTCTGCATACCACCCATGGTCAGACATCTTGGCCTAAAAGTCAAGTTGTAAGCCATACCCTCTAAACAAAAACAGCCTCCCTATTCTTCATATGCATTGAGACCAAATATTACGGTTTTAAAAGCGACTAAGTGGGTTAGCTAGTAGCCATTTTCAGGCAGGGCAATAAATTCAGAGGTCAGGCTAGTTATGCCTCATGTGAGGTGTAGTTTATAAGTCTCTTGCACTTCATTAGACTTAGATTTGAGGTACTACCTCTTAGCAGCCATCATCTTAGTCCTAGGGTTCGAGGTAGTGTTTGATTTCAATCACCTCATAAGCTCTCACCTTCCGGGCATTTCCTCCAACACGTATTGTTTGAATGTAAGCCCCAATATTCTAATCAAAATGATCAATGTAAACAAAATTGGATTCTAAAATGTAAAGCCTAACATAGGAAAGTCTGAGCACCTCTGAGATTTCTCAGAATCAAGTACTTCTTTGGCTCTCATTCCAAGTAATCTGATTTCAAGTTGATCCCTTCATCCTTTGAAATTCCTAAAAACCAAAACTCTTTAAACAAGAATTTCATGAATTTTAAAATAAAAACTTTAACCAATATTTGGATGATTTTCAAAAGAAATAAAATCACTAGTTTAATCAAAAGTTTTCTCAAATATCAAAAGCTTGAGATGTAATTAACCCCAAGCCCCCATGAGGCATCCGTACCCCAGAATAAAATAAACCCAATTCAACCAAATATTGAATAAGGGAATCTCTGTTCACATTGTAAATTTTGTTATGGAGTCCATAAGAAAATGATATTTTTATTCTTCGGGATAATATATAATCTTTCTTATGCCGTGTTCGATTACAAAATATGTAATCCGTTGAGATTTGTGATATTTCTCAGGACTCGTGCTTGGTTTGATAGGTATTTTGATATCCAAAGTATGTATCCTGAATCTTCCAAAATTACTTTATACTTAAGTTTACTGATCCTCCATTGAATTAGTCTAACTGCAAACGAAGCATGCAGAGTTGCATGGTTTTTAAAAAAAAAAAGATTGAACAAGAATAGAGTTTATTGAGCAAAATTATGTTTTTTCCAGATTGTTTTTTTCAGCTCTCGGGCAAGTTCATCAAACTTTTGTTTGTTGTTCCCTGTGCTCTATGATTCAGTTTTTTATTTCAAAATTTGTGAAGAAACTAGTCGGATTGCTACACAACGTTTTGGCTGTAAATTGTTAATTCTTATAATTTGTTGGGTTTATGTTCATGTTAATTTGCAGGTTTATGTGAGACCTGCAGGCAGCTATGTCATGGACCAGCTAGAACTAAGGCGAGTCATCTATTATCCTGGAACGGGGATATCAGAAAATGAAGAGTGTGTAATAGTTGTTGGTAATTTTGCCGTACCAGGAGGTTTGCATATAGCCGAGATCGCTATTTCTAGACAAGAAGTATGTTCTTGTTATTATTACACTTTCTATTTCCAAAGTCAATTTTTTTTTTATTTATCTTCTGTATTGATTACACATACTCGTTTGGGTAGGTGGAGGTTGTAGCTGAATTTGGAGCTATTGTTTTCCCTTTGGTGAAACATCCATTTGTTGTTGGCTTTCTTGTTGCCGAGTTACCTAAAATTAAGGTTGCAAATTGTACAACATTTGGTAATGATCAAAGTAATGAAGAACAACAATCATTCATTTTCACGTGGATAAAGCTTAGGCGTTACTTCAATGTTTTATTTCAGAAGCCTGGGAGCCCTTGGGATTCAAAGAGGAATTTGATAGAAGTTATGGTGAGTCCACATCCAAGAAAAGGCTAAGAGCTGTAATGATTTCTCGCTCCTTGGCTACTGCATATGTTATGGATCAGGTAGCTAATCAATAACGCTCATTTATTTGGTAAATTTACCTTCAATTTGTTCTTGTTTGGCATGATATATGGGCTTTCCTCAGAATAAATTAACCTCAGCATCACCATTATCATCCTTTTACCAACTATTAATTATGGGCTATTAATGATGGGCTTTGTGAATCCTTGTTCTCCCATTCATTCCTTTTGATGGTACATGATGTGCTATGTCTCTGCGAAGTTGTATAACAGCCTATAGTTTGGCTCCTTTGTGAAGAAGGATAATATTTGTCGACTTAATAAACTATTCCTCAAGTGTTCAATTTTTTTATGAATAAGGACTTATTATTTTTTTGACCCGAATAGATTTTATCAGGGTTGCAACTTGTTCCTATGAATTGAGAGGGCTGCATCTAACCTAGTAGATTTATCAGGATCTTACCAAACCGTAATAATTTTACCTAGGGCTGATAATTTTAGATGGTTCTAATGAATTAGTAGTGTTACATCAACCCTAATAATTTACTTAAGATTGCATTAAAACCTAATAATTTTATATGTCGTATGCCACACCCTAGTAATTTTATTAAGATGTTGATATTTAATTAGTATGTTCTTTTGGGTAAAACTGTCCTAAAATACATAGATCTATTGGTCAATTAGGGAAGCTCCGATCCGATTTCTTAAATTAAAAAAATTTGGTGATGGGATTCCAGTTTACACTACTCCACATTCCTTGAGATCCCTAGGTTCACACTTATAAAATTGGATCCCATCGCTAGGTTTTGTGCAAGCATTGACAAGGTTTTGATATTGGTAAGCTTGATGGTGCGTCAACTTGGGAGCTAGCACATGCAAGTGTTAGTATGTGGAATTTGAGTTGATGAAATTGTTGACTATATAAAAAAAAAAGAAAAAAAAGAGAGGTAATCCTGAAAGATACCTGCCTTCGAGCAGGACCCACTTCGCGCGATTTGCCTCCAAACGTAGCGACCCTTCGTTCGAAATGAAATAACCGCAAGCTTACTCCTTTAAAACAATCGGAAGAAACGATAGAAAAAAAAAGAGACTTACGCTCGCTCTGACTTCGCTCCTTCGACTTCGTCGTTTCTGTTCGATTTCGTGGCTTCGCAAAAGGGGTCTAGGGCTCGCCTTTCATCTTCCCTTTTGGTCGTTGCTGTTCTGCTTTGCTTCGCAGGAGGCGAATAGATCGCACGCATCGCTCGTCAGCTCCCTTGACGCTGTTCGGCTTCGGTTCGCAGGAAGGGAGGGACCGCACGAGTCGCTCCTTTGACTCCTCGTTGCCGTTCGACTTCAGTACTTCGCAGGAGGAAGAGATTGCACGCGTCTCTTCTTCGGCTCCGTCGTGCTGTTCGACTTTGTTGCTGTGTAGAGACCGCACGGTCGCTTCTTTCGCTCCTCTGTTGCTGTCCGACTTCAGTACTTCGCAGGACGGGAGAGATCGCACGGGTCGCAACTTCGGCTTCTCCGTTGCTGTCCGACTTCGACTCGCAGGGAGGGGGGGAAATCGCACCTGCCGCTTCTTCAGCTCCTTCGTTACTGTCTGACTTTGGCTTTATAGGAGGTATAGAGATTACACGAGCCATCTCTTCGGCTCCTCTGTTACTGTTCAACTGTGTTCCTTCGACGACTACCCGAGCCAACTCCACTCAAAATTTTATTTTATTTTATTTATGCATATTATAAATATATTATTTTTATATAATCTTATATAAAAATAATAATAATAATAATAAAGAAAGAAAAAAAAGTTTTTTTTTTCAAACATATGATTGAAGACCTATGTCGTTGACCCTAGGTCCGGCCAGGATTGCACAATTTGAAGACCTCGTGCCGTCGTACCTTAGGTCCGGCCGAGATAGTTTAAAATTCGAAGACCCGCGCCATCGATTTTAGATCTGGGCAGATGGTTTTAAAATCGAAGACCCCACGCAGTCGATTTTAGATCCTGGTGGGATGGTTTTAATTCGAAGTCCCTACGCCATCGACCTTAGGTCCGGGTAGGAAGAAATTAGGGCAAGTGCCCTCCCTTACCTCCCGGCACCAGGGAGGGGACGCCGGGAGGCTGCCGAAATTTCTCAGAAATTATAGAATTTTTTGGAGCAATTGAAAAAACAAATTAATTTCATTGAATTAATCAATTAATTAATCTAATTGATTAATTATAATTAATTGATTGAGGTTAATTAACAATTTGAAATTAATCAAATTAATCAATTAATTAATTGAAATTAATTAATAAACATTAACTAATTAATTTAAATTAATTAAATAAAACTAATTAATTAATTGAGATTAATTAATTTAATTTAAGTAATTAGTTAAAATTAATTAATTAAAAAATAATTAATTAGTTAACATTAATTAATCAAAATTAATTAGTTGATTGAAATTAATTAATTAAAATTAATTAATGAGTCAAAATTAATTAATCAATTAAATTTGATTTGATTCATTTTAAATTTAAGAGCATTTGAAATTCGAAAAGTTTCAAAATACGAGAGCATTTCAAATGAAATTCTTTTAAAATACAAGAGCTTCAAATTTTGAGAGTTTTAAATCTAAGAGCTTTTAAAATACGAGAGCATTGTAATTGAGCAATTGGAGAAATTAAATTAAATAAATAAAAAATCAAATGAAATCCAAAGAATGTTCAGACTAATTGACTCTGTACAACTCACACTAAAACTCAACTCCTAAGAAAAATAACCAAAACACAAAAAAACTGAAAGAAAGTCTTCAAAAATCCTAATCTAAACCCTGCCCCTGGTGGGCTCCAGTCCCAACTCCTGGTAAAGCTCCTAGCAGGCTCTAATCCCTGCAACTGCATCACCTCTGACTGCAAGCTCCCGCTATTATAACTACTGGCTACAAACTCTGGATCAATACGTATCTACATACAAAACAAACAAATATTAGTACATCATAAATCAAATAAAAATCATCAAAATGCTGGAGAGTGATAAATCAAACTACTAGTAAAACAAAAGTACTGGGAAGCAAGAAAAGCTAAGTACTGGAAAGCTAGTAGAGCCACAGTATAGTAGGAAAAAGACTATGAGTACAAAACAACTAAAATATTGACGCCAGTGTCAAAACCCCAAAGTGTTAAAAGAAAATCTCTCAATCTCTCTAAGTGACAAACCCTAAATAATTGACATCTTCTCAACAAACATACAATCTAATCTAAACAGTTAAAATTGGGCAGCCTTGTTTATAAGAACTTGGTTGTAAGTCCCACTACCCGGCAGCTTTCATAGGAAAGACGTAAGCCCGACCTTAGGGAAAAGTTTTAGGTAAAATCAACCTAAACCCTAACCCCAAATTAAAACATCCGGCAACTTCTAATAGAAGCCGTAAGTCCGATCTCTGAGGAAAATGTTTAGGCAATAACACAACCCTAGACCCCTCACTCGGGCATCCAAGTCTATAGAGCTTAGCTGTAAGACCGACAACTCGGGCCACTTAGCCTACAAGGCTAGGTCATAAGACCCATCATTAGGCAGCTTCTTAGGAAGCCATAAGACCTACACAACCAAAATCTTCTGGCTACTTTCTAATGAAAGCCATAAGTCCCTACCCAAATCTAACAGTGCGGACATCTCTTGCTTTAAGAGAGAATATCATCTTTAAATAATGCTTTAAAATACAGTAATTATGATACTAATCCCATGTTGAAAGCATGTGGAATTTCTAAGATTTCCTACAAAACATATAAATCTCTGGGCAACTTATAAATAGAGCAGTAAGCCCCACTCCAAATTAAATCTACGGGCTACTTTTTATGAAAGTTGTAAGTCCCGACCCAATCAAATTTCTGTGTAACTTCTAAACGAAGTTACAAATTTCTAAATTAAATCAACTTCTGGGCATTCTAATGGATGTAAGTCCCAAAATCCAACTAAAATTAAAACCCAAACCTAACCACCTCAATCTACTCGGGATCCCTGAGAGGAGGCAACCCATGGTTGCTAATCAGATCCCCTGGACATTACGGTCAATGATTGTAGTGTTGGTAGACTGAGACCTACGGTATACCCGGGACGACGGAACCATGGGATCTTGATCGGGTTTACCTCCATTTTCCCCATAATTGAAATTAATCACCTAAAATTTATTCATCCTTAATCGAGAATTCTCTCTTACGTGTTAAGAGAGGTAATTAACTATGACTGCTTGCGCTCATGGGAAGTAAGGACCCGGATCTAATTAAACCCTGACTACCCTCAGGGGAAATCTGGTTAATTCTAATCTGACTTAAGCGAAATAGAATCCTACAGCTGCGAAGTGGGATTCACGCATTCGTGCCATTTTTCTTGAGCCAACATAAATATTAAGGGATGTGTAAAATTAATGAGCCATCATGTTTTAATCTCATTGTTTATACAGAAATTAAAACTTAAGAATCAATTCATTTTAATTGAAAAAGTCCTTTTCCACGTATGCACTAGAATACATGTAGTATTATACAGATTTCTCCAAATATATTTTGTATAACTTTAGTTACATCACCTTAAATCTATCCCTTTTCCATACTCAATCTTCCACATTATTTTTTAATAATTCAAGAAAAATAGAATTCTTGTTTTAGAATATAAGCTACTTATGAAGGCCCAACTATAACTTCTAGATCAAAGACTCAAATAAATAAAGAGATCAAGGGCTAAGAGATCATCATCAAGCAAATACATATTTGCTAAAATGAATGAAAAGTGGCTTTGGTTGATTGACAAAAACGATAGAGAGGTTATTCTCTTGTGGAACTAAAAAAGTTGGGTGTGATGGGTGGTTGACTTGTGATTCTCTTGATAAGAGAGCAGAGTTGGTGGTTGAGAAGGCGAGCGTCAGAGAATGACCAATGATGGTTGTTTAGTCGATGACAGGTGAAGACAGATGGGAGATAGATATTATTGAATGGTTGGAAGTGATGATTGTTGATGTTATTTGACAACAAGCATCAACAAATGGACTATAATGGTCATTGGCATCAGAATATTATGGTGTTAGACTCGGGTGTTAAAAGGTGGTCAACACAGCTATCCTCTTAGCTGAAGGTAAGACTAGGCGATTAGGAAAGATGGAGAAGTTTGGATTGGAGAAATCCTTATGACAGCTAATTGGGGTTCCTTATTTCAGTCAAATCTTTGGAATTCCCTAAGTTTGGGGATTCTTTCCAGCATAAGTCTTTAAATGTGTATGAATATGGCCTAATATAGATTTCTAAAGGTGACATTCAAGCCATTGTCTTACAAAAATACTTGACATTCCATCATATGATTCAAACATGTTTACCTTGTTAGTATTATACTTTTTGAACATCTCAATTTCTTACTGAACTCGAAATTAAGTGATTATAGACTTGTCAAATTCGTCTTGTTGAGATCTTCTTTTTGAGTATATGAACACAATATGTGGAGGACACTTAATTGCTCAAATTTCCTTAAATTTTTTTTAATTATGCTTCTAACTCACTTGCTTCTTTCTCATTAAAAGCTTGGGTAGGGATAATTGGTTTGTCATAGGTTGGATTGGACTCGTATGGGGCTTTGGACTACTCTGGGGCTATGGACTCGTTTGGGGCTTTGGTCTCGTCTGGGGCTTTGGTTTCGTCTAGGGCTTGGGTTTTTGTTTGCTATGAAGATATCGCTTTATTTTGCATTGGGTGTTTGCAGGATGAGGAGGGAGCAGGTTGTTGCTTAGGATAAAATTTATCGTGAGTAATATAATTGTGGAGCTTGTCATCAATTAATTTCACTCTTTGAGCTAATTGCTCAAACTTCCTACTCAGCCTACCTTTAAATTCATGGAAGAGGTTAGTACAGGTATCCTGGGCTGTTTTGATTATTTTCTCCTAGAGAACATCGAATGATTGAGCTGAAAATGGAAAGTGTGGTAGCTTAGGTGATTGGGGTTGGGATTGCTGGGGAGATTGGGGGGAGGGGGGGGAGAAGCTGTTTAGGAGTGGGGGTTTGATTGAGAGAATGATGGCTTGATGGATATTTCTGGATGCCTAGCAGATTAGCTTCCTCCTAGGTAACTCCTTAGAGGATATCAAAAATCTATAAAAAATTAATTTGTTAGCAAATCCCTATTCTTCCATATTCTTCTTAGAGATATTTATTGAAATTTGCTGCATGATAAATCTGCATACGTACCTGCCTTTTTTTAAATTAACAAATAAATTAGTAGTCTTCTCGGTATTATATACAATGTTATCGGTCCATCTAAGGAAACGGGGCCTTTTATCAGGGTACTTAGGGGCATGAATGGAAGTGTGCTTCAGTAACCAACCCTGCATAAAATCAAAGTTAATTTTAACACATGAATTTATCAAATTAAATAAAAATTAGAATGATTTTAGCACTCATAATTAGCAGAGATACAAAACCATTGATGTAATATGCTGGCTTGTTCTTTGAAATCTTGATAGATACCTTATTAAACTCTTCAACCAAACATTCCCTAATCAATCATGCCCAGTTAATTGATAAAAACTCATATACATTATTTAATATTGTATGGAGCCACTTAAGGGTTTTAAAGTTACTAAGTTGAAAAAATAAATTTGAACATAAATACATAATAAATGTTTTGAAAATAGTCTCTAGGAGGCTATGTCTGTTCAACTCCAGCATTTTAAACTTTATATTCGTTGATGTGACTCCTGTAGGTGACAAGATAAGCCAGGAAATCTTTTCACTTCTGTTTGGCAAACCAGTAAGAAGGGTCACTTCATCAACTATAAAAGGTATAACATGATCCTTTATAATAAAATATTGCTTTGAAATATTTCACATTGTCAGCAGCTCGTAAATAAGTAGGGCATTTTGCTCGAATTCAGGGAATTGAAGAAATTAGTAGATATTTAATCTCTTCAAGTTATCATCAATATTAGGAGAAATTATCTTAGCAAACTTGTTGCAGATTATTCGAATTGTTGAAACATAACATCGATAAGAGATATGACGGACGTAGATCTGTATAAATTAAAAAAATAAACAAATGAAATAAGAAGATAAACAAAAATTACACATAATTTTGCATAAGGTATGCATAAGTACACAAATTTTAGGCTTTAATTACGCAATAATCAATATTGAGTAAGAAATCACTAATCTTCTTATGTTCTAAATGTTTCTATATTTTATTGTTTAGTTTTTTACTTGTTTATTATTTTTACGAACCATATTTATGTTAAAATATTAGGATTTTAGGTTTCAACAAATACACAGAGAATACCGAGAAAAAACACTTAAAAAATGCAGTTATTACGGACTACATGAGCAGAGAAAATGATTAATCTGTGTTTACTTGTCTATGATAATTTGTTTTTTTTTTTGAAGAAATGCCAAATGCATTAAGAAGGAAAAAAGCCCTAGATACAAGCTACCCAAACAAAGGCAACCTATCACATTCCTCCTTTAACATGAGAACAAAAGAGGGAGGAATATTATTGTAACTAATATCATCCCAAAAGAAATCATACTCACAAGCTAAGTTAGCATAATAATTAGCTAACTTATTATAATTTCTATTCACAAAATTAAATAGAATCTTATTGAAATCCTTCATGAATAAAAGGTCTTCACAAACTTGCTCTCTCATCTTCTTCTTCGGATTGCTGTACAATTGGTGGAGAAAGTTGATGACATTAAGATTATCTCCTTCTATGATGATGCCATTAGCTTCAAGCATCCAACTTTGTAAAGAACTCCTCAAGGATTTAAAAGCCAATAGCTCCATATGTGCACTATCCCAATGAACATATCCACAACCAATGGCCATTAAAAACCTACCTTTGCAATCTCGGACTACTCCTCCTACTCCAGCTTTATAAGAATTTTTAAGGGACTCATCAATATTAATCTTCAACCACTTGGGTGGAGGGGGATGCCAACATTTAGACAGCCGTAAAGGCTGTTTAGTATCCCAGTTGCCCAAGTTGATCTTGTCCTTATGTGAAGTAGCGATAAAACTTATGACTCTAGAAACAGTAACAGCTACACTTTCTTCCCCACCGCCATGCTTCACACTATTTCTAATAGTCCACGAGTGGTATACCAAAACAAAGTACATTTGCACCATGAAATGGTTCCTGATCGAGATCAACTTTAGCCTCTTCATACAATCTGCGAAGGAATTGAAAACTGGAACAGCGAATCCCCAAGAATTCAACAACCAGATGATCTGTTTTAGCTTCGGACAAGTAGCTACACAATGGTCAATATTCTCCACTTCAAGACAACCTCTAGGACAGAGATTATTATCAGTCAGCCTTCTATTAAACAAGAAATCAGTAGTTGAAATTGCATCTATACAAAGCCTCCAAATAAATAGTTCCACTCGAGGATTGAGCTTAAGATTAAAGAACCAATGGTCTGCTTCATCCTGCATAATATCTTCAAACTTCGTTGCAATAAAAAGAGCTGGAATAGATTTACCCGACAGCTTTGTTTTGAGATTCATCCTATCTTCCTTCAAGCTTTGCAATATCTCAACATCATTAATCAAGTTGACCAGTTCTTCCCCAAAGAGTTGGGAAAGTTTAGGAACATCCCAAGCTCCATTTATAATAAGAGAATTTAGAGTTGTAGGCTCATCATCCCAATTGGTTACAAAGGTTGGCCATTTATCAAGACTCTTATCAAGGATCCATACATCCTTCCTGATATCTATCATTGAACCAGAAGCAATGCTCCATCTTAGAACTCCCCTAAGAGAATTCCACCCATCCATGATAATTTTCCAAGTGGCTGAAGGGCTCCTCACCCCAATATTATTCCACCAGCACCTCCCATACTTAGCCACCAAGTTTTTATTAAGCAAAGAACTCGGGTTATCCAGAAGATTCCAAGCAAATCTAGCTCTAAGAGGGCCCACTTTGGAGACAGCTGAAAACATACCCAAGCCGCCATAATTTTTCGGTTTACACAATATCTCCCATGCCACAAAATGAAGGCCATGAGTCCCATCCTGTTTATTCCAAATATAATTCCTACAATTTTTGTCAAACTCTTTCAAGATACTCAAGGGAACCAAGGAATGAGAGGAAATAAGTAAAGGGATAGATAGAAACACAAACTTAATCAAAGTAATCCTTCCAGCCATAGATATGAGTTTATTCCCCCAAACATTGAGTTTCTTTGAAGCTTTATCCAAAAGTGATTGAAAATCAGATTTCTTCAACCTTCTCAAAATCAGTTTAATGCCCAAATAATCCATTTCCTCAACTACATTAATGTTTAGCAATTTAGAAATATGTTTCTTCTTCCTTCTCCCTATACTCTTTCCCATAAGAATAGAAGATGTAAGATAATTTACCTTCTGCTCGGTCC
This sequence comes from Dendrobium chrysotoxum, assembly GCA_019925795.1. Lineage (NCBI taxonomy): Eukaryota > Viridiplantae > Streptophyta > Magnoliopsida > Asparagales > Orchidaceae > Dendrobium > Dendrobium chrysotoxum. Next base: position 35,846,900 of record CM034300.1, on the reverse strand, counting down.
AATTGCAATAGTCTTGAATCAACTTCTTCAATAGTTTGATGCTCTTCATCTTAACATTGGAAAAAAGTAAGATATCATCTGCATACAAAAGGTGAGAGATCCTCTTTGCTTTATTTGAAACCTTGATGCCAATATCAAAGCCTTTTTCCAAAAAAGAGTTAGATAAAAGCTGAGAAGAAAGAATAAATAAGTAGGGAGAAAGAGGACATCCTTGCCGAAAACCACATCTTCCCTTGATCCACCTTGAATTACTTCCATTGATCATGATAGAGAATACCGGATCTTTCACACATTCCAACATAAGAGATGAAAACTTGGAAGGAAACCTCATAACCAACAGCATTTGCTTCAAGGTAGCCCAACACATACTATCAAAAGCTTGTTCCATATCAATCTTAATGGACAAAAAACCTTCTTTAGCTTTAGAGCATCTAATTTTGTTGCAAACCTCTTGGGCCGAGAGTAGATGATCCGAAATAGATCTACTTTTCACAAAAGCAACCTGTTCTTTTGAAATCACCTTATGAACCACTAAAAGCAATCTATTTACTAAGATTTTAGCTGCAATCTTATAAATAGAATTACACAGGCTTATGGGTCTAAAACCTGAAGGAGAAACAGGATCTTTGACCTTGGGAATCAGAACAACCAAGGTCTCTTTCCATTCATCACACAGCTTACCCGAGGAGAGGAAATAGTTTATAGCTTTGCAAACCTCATCACCTACAATGTTCCAGTAAGATTTAAAGAAGAAATATATAATTCCATCACAACCCGACGCTTTGTTCTCACCCAAACTTCTTATAACATCCAGAATTTCCGAATTAGTAAATTCAGAATCCAATCTTCTTCTATCGTCTTCCTCCAACACATTCCAAGGAGCCGGCCAATTGAGCAAAGAACAGTCTCTTTCGCCCCATTTAACCTGGAAATATTCGAACAAGACCTCCTCAATCTCCCTCGGTCTATCCACCATAACACCATCTGGCCTTTTGATACATTTAATCGTTCCTTCTTGCATTAGCAAAGGCGTGGAAGTATTTGGAATTGGAATCCCCTTCCTCTATCCACCTAGCTTTAGCTCTTTGTCTCCACCATATATTTAATCTAGCAAGGTGAACATTAAGCTCACCCACCTTCTTCCTTAAGAGCTTCAACTTATCTTCATCAAGCCCACCTTCCCTAGCTTCCTCTTCTTGGAGAAGTAACACCTCTTTCTTTAAGCTTTCTTTGAGGGACATAAAATCCTTTAATTTAGCTTTGCTCCAAAAAAAACAAATCTTTCAAGGATCCTTTACATTTCTTATTTAAAACCTGCATATCATCTCCCACAAAGGATTTTCTCCAAACTTTCTTAATAATACCTGCGGAAGCATGAAATGAAATCCAAACATCTTCAAACTTTAATAGACTCTTCATCTTATTAGAAGAATAAAAAATTTTCAAAATGACGTGGCAATGGTCGGATGCTACTCTAGCAATATGCCTTTCCTCCACCACATTAATCTTACTCAAAGCAAAAGAATTCAGAAGACATCTATCCAACCTTTCCAAACTCCTTCCTCTTCCACTTTTATTATTACACCAAGTGAAGATTGGACCAACCACCCCAATGTCATGAAAATCATTAAGATTCATAAATTCCATCATATCTTTGGAACCTTGAAAAAAGACAAATCTCTTATCACCCCTTTTATCTTCTTGAGCCAAGATACAATTAAAATCTCCTCCAATAATAGAAGGAATATTTCTATGAGAAACCTCACGAAGACAACCCCACAAGTCCTTTCTCTTAACAACCTCCTTACTACCGTAATCCAGGTCCCTTTGTAGAAAACTTCCAAATCACCAACAACACATTGATCAGAAGCCTTTAAAATAGAGAAAGCAACAATATCTGATCTCCACATAATCAAAATACCACCAGATTGACCAGCCGACGGGAAAATAAAGAAATCCCAATCTTTACCCACCATATTATGAAACTCCATCTTGTCCAAAACAGAGATTTTGGTCTCAACCAATGCAACAAAGAATACCTTATTATCTTTTATAAACTCTTTCAAGTAGAGAAAGGCCTCCTTCTTCTTGGCCCCCCTGCAATTCCAGAAAGCAACAGCATCCATTATTCAACCAAGGGGGAAAGCCCCCACCCCTAGTTTTACCATTTCCCTCCAGCCCCCTTGCCCGAGAAACACCTTTAACCGGACCAAGTGATCTCAATTCCTTGGCAAGTTTAATTTTTGTTACTTCATTAGTGCATTCAACTTTATTTTTCCCAACCACTCTATTGCTTCCATTTTTCAAATCTACAGAACTTTCCATAATAGCATTATTTTTAACTTCACCTTCAACTTCGTTCTCAGATAATTTATTGATTGATTCAATACTCAAAGTCTCCTCCACCTTATCACATAATGATTGAAATTTATTGGCCACACTAATAGAAGCAGGAATTTGAGTAGGAACTATTACCTTGTCTTCACAAAGTTCTTTCACCAACCCATCAGTCGGATTGCAACTAACCACCTGTTCTGCAACGGGTTCCAAACAGCTACTTTCAGCCGGAAATATTTCCCCTTCCTCCAGCAACCTTTGATTTTCTAAGTCCACCTCACCTACCTTGTTCTCTGGCATCACACCTTTGTTCATAGGAATTACAGGTAAAACAGTTGGAGTGGCTTTACTGCTATGTGCAGGTCTCACAAACTTCCTTTCTCTGTTAACTTTACTGTTCTTGCGGTAGTTAACATGTATCCACAGTCCATAAGTGTCTTTAACACCCAATTCCTGCTCTGTCTTGGAATGATCGCATACAATTCAATTACTTGAATCTTTCTCAATGTTCTTTGCCACCACATTCCTTATTTTACAATCACTACTATCATGGCCTAACATGCCGCATTCATAACAGAAAGATGAAATCCTTTCATATTCCACTTTTTAAAAAAACCTCCCAGCCATCCCTTCCACCCAAACACCTAAGGGAAGAGGTTTATCGAGATCCACCCGAACACAAACCCTTGCAAACTCCCTCCTCCCCCAATGAAACATATTTCCATCCAACATCAAAGGAACACTTACCATGGAAGCAATCAAGGCCACATTCTCTTCATCCCAACATTGTAATGGTAAATGAGGCATTCTAATCCAAATGGGAGAAGTTAATCCTTTTATAGAGCCAGGAGAGAAATCAGTCGACCACCTCTCCATTCCCACTATATGATTATTAACAAATCATGGACCACCAGATAAAACCCCTTCCATTGCATCCAATGATTTGAAAGAGCACAAATACCATCCTTTATCGAAGGATGTAAAGTGAAACTGACCAAAAGAAGACCATTGTTGTCTTAATTCCCACGCTACAACATGAGCAGGTAATTCACTGCCAAATACCTTGGCCACCAAAGATAATTCAAGTCTTTTAGCATTCAATACTTCAGTTGATTCAATTAGTTTCACAGCTTTACCGTCCTCTGGAAAAACCACATTCTCCTTATTAAAATTTAACTTGATATACGGAATTTTCTTCCAAGGATTCGACACGTTGCTAGCAGTAGCATTATTCTCAGGCAATTTCACAGTAACAGAATCAGCATAACAAGCCTTACTTACATCGGATTCATCTAAAGAATCTAATGGCGTTTTGGCAAAATGGAGATTATTTTTGTTAACTGAATTCAGGGATTTCGCATTTATCTTACAGTCAAGGACAGGGATTGCATTTGAATTCCCATATCTGTTAACAAAAATATTCATTCCAGATGAAGAAGCCTCAGGATCCACAAATTTTGCCAGAGAAAAACCAGTAGATTTCAGCATCCGAGGAGTATTACAATCCAACGCTATAGAAACCTCTTTACCCTTACCTTCGACATGATGAATTGAATTCAAATGAGCACTACATGTTCTGAAATGACTAATTCACCTTTAGCTTTCCGTCTACGAATATGTTCCACATCGCAACCAATATCATTTCCATCAGTAGCTAGACTATCATGTAACTTTATAATCCGTGGATCCTTTCCAATAGCAGAAATATAATTCATAATTGAAGATGAAGATGGCCGGCGACCGTCCGCCGCCATGTCCAAACTCCCAGCCAGAGAAATCGGGAACGAAAGAATTTGAAAAATCGTCAACTTTATCTCTCTAGAAACGTGGAGCTTCTCTCTCTATGATAATTTGTTAATGAAGCAAAAAAATACATTATTATGTTGTACGCAATAAAACACAGTTATTACGGAATAAAATCGCAGTTAAGCAATTGACCAACCTTTTTTTTTTGCAGGTGACGCCTTTTGCGCAGGAACTGATAGAAGAGAATGCCGGAAGTTGCAAGGACAATTTTTTGCAGGAACTTCGGAGAACTACGAATGCCGGATATTGAAAACCTAATAGGTGCTTGAAATGTGAAAATTTTCCTCCATTTCACCTTTTTTCCTTCCTCTGGGAGGGTGGGTGTCGGTTGGGCTAACAAGACCGATTAAAATCGGGTTGGTAGTTAAGCGGACTATCCACGTCGACAACTTTCACGTAGGCAAACCACACGTAATAATTTTATTGGCATCTGGACATAGCTCTACGTCCGGAGTCCGCATAGAATAATTTCTCCATAGTTACATATGTTCCTCCCCATCATTCCAAAGAGTTTACTTCACATGAGTTTCAAAATATGAAAGAGTTAAAAACATTCTACGTTCCTCCTTTATGCAAGAGTTGTGGTCTAGTGAGTCTATTATATAAATCCAAGAAAAACCAAGATGAAAATTTTGATTAGCTCGTCAGATGCATTAAATCTAGAAAAATAGTTTCTATAAGAATGCCCAAATGGTATCCCCCAAGATTTTAAAAGATGATATGTAAAATAGGAGTAAATATCGGAATAAATACATGGTGAACTCAATATTTTCAAAATATTGTATCAAAAATATCTGCAGGTGTTAGGGAGAAATGATAATTATGTAACTAAATGCTATTCCCCAAGAATTTAAAAGATGATACGTAAACTAGGAGTTAATATCAGAATAACAAAATGGTGAATTCAGTATTTTCAAAAACATATGATATCAATAAAATTTGTAGGTGTTAGGGAGAAGTGACAATTATATAACTAAATGCCTCAAATTTATTTTATTTGAATATTCTCAAAAGGAGATTTACTATAGAATAATAGAAGAAATGAAATCAAAGTAACTAAAAGCTCCAAATGGAATTCTTTAGGAAATGGTGAAGAGAATCTTTATGAGGTTAACCATAGTTTAAAATTGCGCAATAAGAGGCAAGCCTCTGCACAGTTTGACCCTCAATAGCCTCATTGCTTAAGCAATTTTGGGGCTTGATGAGGCTTACGCCTCATGGAACTTGAGGCGCGCCTCAATTGCGCTATTGCGCAATTTGTGGTGAGGCGTACGCCTTATGAGAGGTGAAGCTGGGTATGTACCATTGCATGGAGCGACTGATACTTGACCAGATCGTTAGGGAGCTTGCAGGTTTAGAACTTGTTCTATTTCGGAATAGGCAGAGATTTTTTGGTCTGCAAGCAGCAAAATCTACTATTGCCAAATGCTCTCCAGGTAAGCTTATTTTTCACAAAGTAACCGTACACTTTAATATGTTCTGATTATCGTTTCTCTTCTTGAAAATAGTTGAATGGTGGATCCAATTTGGTGATTCCACCCCTGAGTTACAGAGTTTTGCAGTTAGAGTTTTGGGCCTCACTTGTTCTTCCTCTGGGTGTGAGCGAAACTGGAGCACATATAGTCAAGTGCAAACAAAGAGAAGAAATCGACTTTCAACACTCAGAATGAACTCCCTTGTGTATATTATGTACAATAAGAGGTTGAGAAATAAGAGGTTGAGGAACAAGGGGTTGAAGGATGATGAGAACTCTTTAGTGTGTAATGATGTGGCGTCTGATAATGTGTGATTCATAGATGATGAGACAAATTTGCCATTATCAGACCTGCAGCTAGAGGATCTAAGTGTGGATGTCTTGAGGGGCGAAGCAGATCAAGAGGGCACATCCACTAGTACCACACCACACACATCCACTAGTACTGCAGCACAACAAGCAAACAAATGTATCTCATAATTTCTTATGTGCTATTACATTTTAAATATATGCAATTAACAACACACTAATCATTCTTATTGAATAGGGAAGAGAAACGTGGGTAATATTGAAGATGATGAAGATTTTACATTCATAGATACAATTGGAGATGAAGATGCCTCCCTTGAAGATCCATTTAGTGATGGGACATGATTGAATTTTAGATGTTCTTTCTTATTTGTACTTTGAGAGTTTTGATAGACTTATATTTGTGGTTTTGTACTTTGAATTATTCTATGAGATGCATATATTGCATCTATTTTATTATTTTCCACTGATTTCACTTCTCATTTAGATGTTTTTATTATATGATAGACTCTTACTGTTATTTACCTGCTAGAATACTTAAATTCTCATTTATGCAATTCTTCATCCGTGAGGCTTATGCCTCTCACCGCCTCGAGGCTTACGCCTCACCTCATGGACAAAAACCGCCTCGAGGCTTATTTACGCAATTTTAAACCTTGAGATTAACCTCTCTGATGATTAAGGCATAGAAGCCAAACCTACACATGAAGACCTTGAAGATGGCACACGGAGTGTTATAATGAATGAATTGAAAAAAATTAATTTGAGAAATGAGGAGGATCTTCGTCTAATATTCATCAATGCTATCTTATTTGAGAATAAAATTAAAGAATTAAACGTGATACTCTATGAAGTAAGGGATTGCTTTGCCTAGGCATATGTTAAGATACCTAGCTTAACCCATGATGTGATATTTTATAGATTAGCCATCAACTCAGACGCAACACCTGTCAAATAAGCTTCATGGCGAATGCTAGTTAAAATTGAAGAATGGTGATTAAGGAGACAAAAAAGCTCATTGATGTAGGCTCTATTTTGGAAAATAAATATGTTAATTGAATAACCAATATTATGCCCGTAAAGAAGAAAAATTATTAAATTTCATATTTGCATTGACTTTTGAGACCTAAATAGGGTATGTCTAAAAGATATTTTTTTGCTTTTAGTATCAAAATTGTTAGTTGACAATGCTTCTAATTATGACATGTTCTCTTTTGTTGGCAGATCGTTAGGTTATAATCAAATTAAAATGATTTTTAAAGATGAAAAACATACATCATTTAAGGCGCCCATTACATTACTTTGTTACACAATCATGTCCTTTAGTTTGAAAAATGCTAAGAGTTAAGATTCATGAAGAATGCTGGAGCCATATATCAAAGGCTATAACACACATCTTTGATAACTTTACCCATCAGAAAGTGGAGTGTTATATTGATGATATTGTTGTCAAAAGCAAGGACTGTAAGTGAAAGTGCGAATAGGTTGTTAGACCTATTGCTCACGTCCCTAGGCTAACCAAGAGGGGGGGTGAATTGGTCCTTTAAAAATTTACTCTTGCGATTTTGGAAAATTTTAAATCTAATCGTACAGTACGATCTTACTTCGTACAATACGAATAGAATTAATTTTTGCGCTTTCTTTAACACAGAAATTCAACCACAAAGAAAATAAACTGCGGAAAAATAAAATGCGAAAAAGTAAACAGTGAACAGAAAACATCAGAATTTATAGTGGTTCGGTCAAACATGACCTACATCCACTCCCTAGAGACTCCTTCTCTAGGTATTGCACTAAACTCAAGTGACTCTCCTTTTGCCCCCATAGCAAGGCGGAGAAGCCTTTACAAAATCTCTTCCACCAACCCGGTGCGGCAGAGAACCGTCGTCCTTTTCACCCTCCAAGTGCGGCAGAGAACCGAAATCCTCTCGAACAACACTCTTGCAAAAGTCTCCAAGGAACTAGGAAGATGCTTGAAGAACAAGTAAAAGAAATCCTCATAATTGGATAACCTTGTGAATCCCCTCACAATTCTCTCTTGAAAGATCTCTCAATACTCACTCCCAAACACTCTCCCAATCACTCTCCTTTGACTTTTCAAAAGAATTTTTGCAGAACGATCTTTCCTTCAGTCAGTTTTAAGTCATTTATATACTTGGGACAAGAAAAATTGTCCAAAAGCTGAAATTTCAAGTTTAATCCGTGCCGATCGTCCCGTACGATCAACGATCGTACCGTACGAATAGTTCAAAACATTGAACTATCCGTCCCGTACGAACCATGAGACGAACAAGTCAGAGCCGTTCGTACGAACATTTCGTCCTGGATGAACCATGGACGATCAAGTCAGAGCGCTTCGTACGAACATATCGTCCCGGACGAACTCTTGGACGATCAAGTCAGAGCGCTTCGTACGAACAGATCGTCCTAGACGAACCATTGGACGATCAAGTTAGAGCGCTTCGTACGATTAGTTCGTCCCGTACGAACCCTTGGATGAACCCAATTCAGAGCTGTTCGTATAGCAAAAACTCATGTACGAATAGTAATTCGTACTAGACGAACTTAACTTAGAAAAATTTCTTGCCATATGGGTTCGATATGGAGTACATATACTACAGATCGTCCCGTACGATATACAAATCGTACTGTACGATCAGTTTAAAAAATTAAGTTTTTTACTCCCCTATTGTGTGTGTGCGCATAGTTAGCCAGCTTACAATCACACTCTCTCAGACGCAAGAAAATTAAAATTTACAGACTTCATTTACAGTGAACAAATGAACTTGAAGTCTTCAGCAATCTGGAGTGTGAATTTTGTGAAAAATACTTTAGTACACACAACAAAAACTCAAATATTTGTTAGGAGAAGAATAAAACAAACAATAAGCTTTTGTAATCATCAAAACATAACTTAGATTAGAATTCACTTTAATGAACATATTTACTCAAATCATAACAGTAAGGATTACCTTAATGATTTGAGAATCATATTTTAGATAATAAAAAAATTTTGATCTCAAAATAAATTCTATGAAATATTCTTTAGAGGTTACCATAGGAAAGTTTTTGGGGTGTATTATATGGCACAGTGGAATTGAAATTGACTTCAATAAGATCAAAGCAAGCATAGAAATGTCACCATTGTAAAATCTTTGCTAGTTCGTTCTTTATAAGGATAGCTCATGCTTATTTAACTATTAATGTCTGATCTATTAAGCAGGTGTCAACAATTTGAAAAACTAATGAAGAAAAATATTCATTTCAAATGGGACAAAAATGTCAAGAAGAATATTATAGTAATAAGACATATATATTAAGATCTTATATTCTTGTCGCACCAATTATGGTGATGCTTCTTATCTTGTACATAGCAACAACACAAGAGTCTTTTAGAGAATTGTTGGCACCCACAACAAGGAAGGCAAAGAGAAATCTCTTTATTACATCAATTGAAGACTGCTAGGAGTAGAAGTGTGATATTATGCAATCAAGAATTATTTAAGTTTTGATCATTGCCACTTAAGAATTTGGCCATTTGTGCTTTCTCAAAAAATTACTTTGTTCTCAAAAAATTATGCCGCTTATGTTCTTGATGAGAATATTACAGTTAAACAATAACTTGACCAGATGAGTAGTGTTTCTAATATAGTTTAATACTATATATATATATTCCCCAAAACAAGATTAGTAGGTAAGCCCTCATAGGTTTTCTTGCTTTAATTGCTTCTCAATGATTTACTTGATGAGCAAAATCAGCTCATTCATGAAAATAAAAAGCTGCGAATCTCAGAATTATATTTTGATGAAACATTATTAATCAAACCTAAACAACCCCCATACCTTTCAAAGGCATGAGCAAATATTTGTCTCATGTTTATAATGCCTACTAGAGGTATAATAAGACGCTCATTCGGCTTAAGTGAACTTCAAACTTATAATGAAACCGAACATAAAGCTTTGGTGGTGGGTCTCAAAATTGCCATTTTAATAGGAATTCGAGCTATTCATATCTTAGGCAATTCTCATCTTATCATAAATTAAATATTGAGCATATATTAGATCAAGAAGCTTGAATTAATTCATTACCATAAATGGGTTCTCGAGCTTATAAAACAAATTCAAACATCACTTTAACTTGATTTTTTTCGAGCTTTAAATAATAAAGCAGATTTTGTAATATTCCGACCTTACCTGTATAGAAGACGAAGAGGAGGCCGAAGGAGATGTCATTTGGTGTCGTAGAAGCCGAATGAAGCTCAATTGATGTCATTTATGTCACTCGGAAGCCGAATAGAGGAATGGCGAAAGGTCATTTCGGTCGATTGGAGACGGAAACCCGAATGGGGGTTCATCGTCCTTATCAATTAGAGAGGGAAATGAGGGAGATCGAGAGAAAGAGAAAGGAAGAGAGAATTAGAGCGAGGGAGAAGATTATGAGGCTCTCATGCGTAGGGTGGAACGAAAGACGGTGAAGGCGAGGGGACTTGAGCTTGGGCTCAACTATTGGAAGGATTGGGGAAGGTGAGTATTTAAGATAATTATTAAGATTTATTTTATAGCATTTTAGTTAAATAATAATAATAATAATAATAACAATAATAATAATAATAATAATAATAATAATAATAATAATAATAAATATTTATAAAAGCAAGGTTATTTTTTAGAATAAATTAGAAAAACTAATTGTCAAAATTTAGATCATAATTTAGAATTATAAAATTAAAATGATTCGTGTTAATATATGCATATATTTATAAAAAAAGAATATACTTAATATTTATATGTTTTTAATTAAATAGTTAATAAATTACTTATTATGAAAAGAGCAAATATATATGTTAAAGGGAGGAAATTTATAATTTAAAATATCTTAATAAATAATATTTATTTAGAAAATAATAAATAATCAAATTAAATTTTAAGGTTAAAAACAAATAAATAGAGAGCATATGTTTGAGAGATTTTAATAAATTATTAATTTTGAAATGAATGGGTTAAAGATATTTTTCTTTCTTTGATAGAAAAAGAGAACATACTTAATTAGTTAATTAAAGCGAGAAGGTATTAAATATAAAAAGTTTATTTTAGAAATTAATACTAATCAAAATATGATTTTTATTCATATATAAATAATAATGCGAGGAGAGCAAATTTTATCAGTAATTGAATAAATTAAATATCAAAGCTATTTATGTGCATTCAATAGCTAATTCAAGAGAGTGAGAGTGATTTTAATCAATAATATTTGAGGTTTTAATTTTAATTTTAAATTACACTAATTAATTATAAATAAACAAGTTAGAGAAATTATGAGCAAAGTACAAATTAAATTTTAACGACTGGATATTTTTATAGGCGTTAAGTCTATCAGCCTTGAAGTAAGGAGTAAAACTGAAGCAGTGCAATACCTAAATTCAAGTTGAGTACTCATGTCTTTTTAATTATAGTAATGATTTTGTTTCTCTTATATTAAATTCATCGAAAGGTAGTATTGCCTCTTTATTAAGTTTTTCTTGCAAGCTAGATTATGATTTTGATTTCTCATATTCAATGATTTGTCATATTGAGTAAAATGAAAATTAATATGTTATGTTTTATATTATCATATAATGTTAATGAATGTTATAAGAATGAAATGGCTAGATAGGTGTGCTTGTCAGTGCATGTTGAATGATGGAGCACACCTTCTTATGGTACTGACTGGAGACGAAATGTACCCATGCACATAAATGAAAAATATTATAAAAAAAAGAAAATGAGTATCTTCATTGGTACTATTTTAGATGATGACTTTTGTGATGGTTTTATTATTTACGAGAAAGGATATAGATATGATATATGCATATCATTGATGGTCATGTTTGAAATGAATTTAATTGGAATTACTTTATGTTTGAAAATGAGCATGCATATTATTTCGAAGGCCTTGTGTTACTGTAATTTAGAAACATGAATTACTCACCGAGTTATTTTATGACTCACTCTTTTTTATTGAAAATTTTCACATATTATTCAAAAGCTTAAAATGAATAGAATAAGAGTTAGAGGTGTCAATTCGGGTCAACGGGTAGGGTTCGGGTCCAAGCCGAGTTGACCCGGGCGTAAACGGGTTGACCCGAACTCGACCTGGCTAGCTAAATAGGTCAGGATCTTCAACCCGAACCTGAACCACGCGGGTTACAGGGTTGACCCGACCCGACCCGCGAACCCGATTAGCTTAACGGCTCAAGCGATGAGACCAACGGTGACTAGACCACTGGTGAGGCGGAGCAGGTGGTGAGGCATACAGCTTGACACGTTGAGGCCGACGGCGGTGAGGCTGAGTGGCCGACGGTGACGGGTCGCATACTTTAGTCTCGTTCGTCGTGGGTGCCGCCAAGTCCTGGCTCTCTTGCAGCAGGCGGTCTAGGAGAGTCAGAGAGTAGGACGGCGGTCTGGCGGAGATGCTGCACTGCGGACGACTGGCTTGAGCTTGACGGTGGTGAGGCCAAGTTTTGGAAGCAGGCAGGCTGGCAGTGATGGCTGGCGTGACGGGATGATGGGGATGTCGGGATGACTAGCCTGAGCGGCTGAGGCTGAGTCACCTGACGAAGTGACGGGCCTGACGGCTGACGCGCAAACTGCCGAATTGGCTGAAGCGACGAGATTAGGCATGAAACTGACGGCTGACGCGATGCGAGGCAGAAGGTAGTTACTTTCCCGGGTCAAACCGGGTTGACGTCGGGTTGGCTGGTCAACCCGAACCTGACCCGTTTTTCAAACAGGTCAATAATCCGAACCCGAACCCGATCCGTTTGTTAACCGGGTCGACTCGAACCCGGATTTTTTCTGGTCAGGTTCGGGTCGGGTTTCAGGTCGTGTCAAAAATTGACACCCCTAATAAGAGTGAATGTGTATCGCAGGTGTGATGTTCCGAGAGAAAAGTGATTATTGTAAAATTTTTTTATAGGTTTTTAGTGGCTCTTTCAATTTATTGGTGATAATTTTAAATATTGAAAATTTAATCAACCGTCTGACTGTCTGCTGCCTCATTAATCCGAGTCTCCTTACTAGATTATGATAGATGTCTACAACAACAACAACAACAACAATATCAAGCCTTTATCCCACTTCGTGGGGTCAACTACATGAATTCTTTTTTTTTTTCCATTGTGTCTTGCTAAGAATCAAATTCTCATTTAAAATTAATAAAGAAAGGTTATTTTTAATATTTTCTAACCATGTCTTTTTAGGTCTACCTCTACCTTTCTTAACATTAGCCAAATCTAATATACCTACTCTCCTAATTGGGTCATCAGAAGGCCGACATTTTATGTGATTAAACCATTTGAGACGTCTCTCTCTAATCTTATTAGCCATTAGAGCTACTCCAGCCTTTTCACATATATACTCATTCTGCATTTTGTCTCCAAGAGTAAAACCACTCATCCACCTGAGCATCTTCATCTTAGAAATACTTAACTTAATTTTATGCTTCTCTTTTAATGGCCAATATTTTGCACCATAAAACATTGCTGGTCTCACCACCATCTAATAGAAATTTCCCTTAAGTTTGAGGGATACTTTTCTATCACACAATGAACCTAATGGATTTCTTCATTTCAACCATCCAACTTTAATTCTACTAATAATATTCTCATATATTTCATGACGACTCTATACAATAGACCCGAGATATCTAAAACATGTACTCTTATTAATGACTTGATCATTCAAAGTCACAAACTCTTCATTAGATCAATGACTACTACAATTACACTCAATGCATTTGGTTTTAGATATACTCTAATGAAAACCTTTAGACTCTAAGGTTGATCCGCATAATTCAAGTTTATCTTCAACTCCCTCTCTAGCCTTATCAACAAAAAGAATATCATCAGCAAAAAGCGTACAACAGGGTATATCCTCTTGCAAATGTCCAAAACATCCTTGACAAAAGTAAAAAGATATGAGTTTAAAGCTGATCCTTGATGTAATTCAACTAAAATAGAAAAATATTTGGTTAAACTACCTTGTGTTTGAACACAAGTAACAGTCCTACATACATATCCTTAATGATTTAAATGTATGCATTGTTAATTCTTTTTTTTTCTAGAACTCTCCATAATTCTTTGATAGGAAGTACTTGGTTGCAAGTAACCCTAGCCCAAATTAAAGCACCAATAGCAAGGATATTGCTGTTTACAGCAGGAAAACAATCCAAAACAGTAGAAAAATAGAGAAAATCTGAGAGAAATCTTGTAGGAAATCAAGCAAAGACTTATATTGCACTAGTAGAAGGATAAAAACAACAAATGATACAATAATCTTTAATTCGAGAGGAAGATAAACTCTCTAAATCTCCGGAAATGCCAAGAGCCCAAGAACACAAACCCTAGATCTCAAATTACATTCCAATTCAAGATGAAAACCTTAATTCTAGTCTTAGCCACTAATTAAAGCAAAAGGACTCCTACAAAATCCCTAAACAGCCCTCCTATTCAAAATTTTCCTCCAACAAGTGGTTTAATGCAAGCTGGGGCCCACCCATGTCTTTCATTCTTTTAAATGGCTCCCAAGTAGCCTCAAAGTCGGGAAGGTCTTTCCATCTAATCAACACTTCTTTGTTGCCCTCTTTATCTGACCTCACTCCTGCAAGCTCCCGCGGTTCTAAAATAACTTCCAAATCTTTAGTAAGTGTAGATAGTAAATCTACACTAACACCATGCTCCCCTAAAACTCTCTTCAATTGGGACACATGGAACACTGGGTGTATGGTGGCTGATGGTGGTAATTTCAGTCGGTACGCCACTGCCCCAATCCTGTCTAACACCTCATAAGGGTCGAAGTATCTCGGTGCCAGCTTCTCGTTCCCCCTTCTAGCAACTGTCCTTTGCCTGTAGGGGTGTAGTTTTAAGTACACCTTCTCTCCCACTTCAAACTGCTTGTCCCTCCTATGTGAATCTGTCTGCTTTTTCATGATTTATTGTGACATAAGTAGATGTTTCTTCAACTCTTCCAGCACCTTGTTCCTTTCCTCCAAATACTGCTCAACTGAAGAAACTGGTGTGCTTCCCCTCCCATAGTGTACTAGGTGTGGGGGGTCTCTGCCATACATCACCTTAAAAGGAGTCATTTAAGAAGCAGAATGGTATGATGTATTGTACCAATACTCGGCCTAAGGTAACCACTTCGCCCACATCTGCGGTGTTTCAGAAGCAAAACACTTCAAATATGTTTCCAAGCTCTGGTTCACCATCTCTATCTGTCTGTCTGTCTGTCTGTGGATGCTAAGCGGTACTTCTCTTGAGAACAGTGCCCTGCATCCTAAAAAGCTCCCTCCAAAACTGGCTGAGGAACACTTTGTCCCTATCAGACACAATCGATTCAGGAATCCCATGTAATCTAACCACTTCCCTAATAAATGCTGTCGCTACTGATACTGCGGTGTAAGGATGTCGTAAGAGGATGAAGTGTGCATACTTGCTAAGTCTGTTGACTACCACCATGATGACAGTGAATCCTTCTGATCTTGGTAAGCTGTCGATGAAATCCATGGAAAAGTCCTCCCATACCCTGTTGGGAAGTGCCAATGGTTGTAGTAGTCCTCCTAGGGCCATGGCCATGTATTTGTTTCTCTGGCACAGTTCACACCTCGCCATTATCTCCTCAACATCTTTGTGCATCCCCTTCCAGTAGAGCTCAGACACTAGCCTCCTATATGTCTTCTGAACTCCTGAATGGCCACCCACTGCGCTGCCATGGAACTCCTGTAACAAGTGGGGAATATGTATGGAGGTTCGGGGCATCACAAACCTCCCTTGATACAATAATCTTCCCCCTTCAATGTAGTACCTTGGGTGGCTACTCTTGTCAGCCATCAGATCCTCCCTGATCTTCCTCAACTCTTCACTCCGCATACTCTCTTCTTTTATGGCTCCCCAGTCTACCATCAGTGGTATCGACACCATTAACTCCTGGAGCTCCCCCACACATCTGGATAATGCATCAACTGCTTTATTTTCCAAGCCGGCTTATACTGAATCTCCAAATCATAGCCCAATAATTTGGATAGCCATCGCTGATGTTCCTCAGTTACCATCCTTTGCTCCAAAAGATACTTCAAGCTCCTCTGATCCATTCTGACGATGAAATGTCGACCCAAAAGATAGGGGCGCCACTTCTGAATCACCAGGACAATGGCCATCAACTCCCTCTTGTACACTGACTTCAATCTTTCCCTTGTCTATAGTACTTGACTGAAATATGCTATAGGCCTATGATTCTGCATCAACACTTCCCCTAGCTCATATCCTGATGCGTCGGTCTCTACTACAAACACCTGGCTAAAGTCTGGAAGAGCTAGGATAGGAACTGTGGTCATGGCTATCTTCAACCTCTCGAACGCTTGAGTCGCTGCCTCTCCCCAGGAAAAGTTATCCTTTTTCAACTGCTCAGTCAACGGCCACGCAATGGTACCATACCCCTTCACGAACCTCCTGTAGTAGCCAGTTAATCCTAGGAAACCCCTCAACTCTCTTATGTTCCTAGGCAGCGGCCATTTTTGCATTGCGTCAATTTTTGTTTGGTCCGCCGCCACTCCTTGGGATACCCATGTCCCAAGTACTCCACACTGGTCTGAGCAAAATTACATATCTTCAGGTTGGCTCTCAAATAATGCTCCTGAAGAACTCCTAAGACCATCCTCAGGTGTTCCAAATGCTCCTCCACAGTCTTGCTGTACACCAGAATGTCATTAAAAAAAGACCAGGACACACTTTGATGCAGGACTAATATGCTTGAATGAAAATTGGATTTTGCACGGTTTATTTTAAAGAGCAATTGGTAGATTAAATTACTAGCACTTCGAACGATAAAGCAAAACAAGGGAGTGATGCTTGCGTTTAGGCTAAACCACATATAATAATGCTAGCACAAACAAATATTTTAGAGAATCAAAGTGACGCTAACATAGTAATTGTTCATGCATAATTCCTCGACTAACAATAAGATAAGTAAACATAAAGGAACACTCAATTAATCCTACGTTTACTAAGCTTTTAGCAAGAGAAGCGGCTTAGATCCGTTACGCTTCCGTCATCACCTACACGGTTAGGAGAAAGACGATGTAATTGACGAAGTAAGAAGGTTCACCTTAACCGGAGAGGAGTCGATGTCAGATAGCCGCCACTTGCTTGCCGATAGTATAGGTGAGGCGGCGTAGGAGGTGGGTGAAGTAGCCTCTGAGCGGAGGAGTGTCCGGAGGGGAAGCAGTCGTGAGTCGGCCAAGGATGGTCCACCGTCCTTTTGCACGCTGATCGTCAATCGTATCCACCAAAGTGATGTGGATCCGGTCGAAGTATTCTTCGACGGTGTTGTCGAAGTCAAATCCGACGTCGAAGAACGGAGACCGGAGGATGTCGATGTTATCGTCTTCGTCAAGTACCAACCCGTAATCCCATGCGGGCACTTCCATTCATGTTGTTTGAAGGATGATGAGTAAAGGACGATGAAGCTTTGCTGCCCTTGATGTTTTCTTCCAAGAGATTTGTGGTTTGCTTTGAGAATCCAAGGAGGAAGAGGGTGGAGAAGGTGGCCGGCCAAGGGGGGTGGAATTGGGGGAATTAGGGTTAGGGTTTTGGAGAGGGAGGGAAGTTATTTAAAATCTGAAATTTAATTTCAGATTTTTAAGGAGGAGAGAAGTTTGGGAATTATCTTGAAATCAAATCCCAAAGAGATGAGAGGCTTTAATGGAAGAGAGAGAAAGGAGGCGGCATAGGGATAGGGGCCGGCGGTTTGTAGAGGAGATTGGGAGAGATTTGGGGAGGGGATTGGGGTTTCCTAATTTAGAATTAGGGAAAAGGAAAGATTTAATTCTCTCCTTATCAATTAAAATTTCAAAAGAAATCAAATAGAAAACTTTCCTAAAATAGTTTTGGTAAGTTAGGAAAGTATTCTAATTTGAATTTAAATTGAATTAAAATCTCCAATACCTTCCAAATATATTCCCTTCATATTTTAGGAAACTAAATTAGAGAGAGAGGGAGGGGTGGGGGCGGGTGGAGGCCGGCGGCTTGTAGAAGGGGGGAGGGTGGGCCGTGGGTGTAGGGGAAGGTTGGGGATCGGTTTGGGGAGGGGGGGGGGTGAAAAAAGGGCTTGGGCCGTGGGTTGGGGGAAGAGGGGAGGAGAAGGGGGAGGGGAGGGAGGAACTTAAAATTTAAAACCACGAACCCGACACATCGAAGTTGGTGGGTGATGCACTTCCCCCAAGCTCTCAAGCTCACATAAGGATACAATATGCAGAAATTTTAATAATAATCATTCATTAATCTCAAACAATACAATAGTGGCTTATAAATAGCCTCA
Organism: Dendrobium chrysotoxum; assembly: GCA_019925795.1. Taxonomy (NCBI): domain Eukaryota; kingdom Viridiplantae; phylum Streptophyta; class Magnoliopsida; order Asparagales; family Orchidaceae; genus Dendrobium; species Dendrobium chrysotoxum. Next base: position 35,828,623 of record CM034300.1, on the reverse strand, counting down.
ACAAGGGAAATAAATGAAAAGACTCAAATGCCCATATTGGGCTTACAAGCATGCTGCCCTTAAGTAAGGGTAAAACAATGACTAATATAAAAGAAACAAATAATCATAATAAACTCAGAAATATAAGAACTCGATCGTGGCCGTTGATCGACGGCCACGTCTACGATAAACTTTCCAAGTGTGGATGTCCTCATCACACTTCCTAAGATATTGCTTGAATACCCTATTCATCAAAGACTGAAAAGTAGCAGGAGTGTTTGTCATTCCAAAGGGCATTACCAAAAACTCATAATGCCCTTCATGTGTCCTGAAAGCCGTCTTTGGAACATCTACCTCCCTCATTCTGATCTAGTGGTATCCGGATTTTAAGTCCAGCTTGGAAGACACCACTGCCCCATATAGCTCGTCCAATAACTCATCAATCATCTGAATTGAGAACTTGTTTGGTACAGTGCCCTTATTTAGAGCCCTGTAATCCACACAGAATCTCCAACTCCCATCCTTGTTCTTGACCAGGAGGACTAGACTAGAAAAAGGGCTAACACTTGGTTTGATGATCCTCGCCTCCAGCATCTCCTGACTCGGGTTTACCTTTCCACCTAATCAAGTACCTTCGTCGTCCACCTTTCTTTGTAGAGATGATTTCATCGCTCAAGATCATATCCACTTTATCTGCTATAGGTGATTTAGGAATATCTGGGAGTGGAGGTAGGTTAGGGATCTCACCAGGTGGGGTCACACAAGGCTGTTGTATAAGCGGGTTTGGCGGATTGAAATCCGGGCCTTCATATGCCACTAGTTCTTCTATGTTAAAAGAGGAATTGATGTTGAACTCAGCAGGAAGATCTACTATATAAGCATTATCATTGATTTTCCTAAGTATTTTGAATGAGCCAGCACTTTTGGCATGCAGTTTCTTAACCGTTCCTTGTGGGAACCGTTCCGGATGAATCCGCACCATCACGGAATCACCAACCTTAAAAGTTTTAAATTTTCATTTCAAATCAGCATGTAATTTGTAATCAGTATTGCTCTTTTCAATTTGTCGTGCAATTTTCTTATGAAGTTCATGCAAATGTGATGCAAATGACGATGCAGACTCAGAAATTCTATACCTAGAACACATAGGAATGAGATCTAAAGGTTGCCTAGGTTTGTATCCGTACACAATCTCAGAAGGACTCAAGCCTATGGTTCGGTTAATAGAATTGTTATACGCAAACTCAGCAGTGGATAAAATGGAATCCCAATCCTTGACATGCTCGCCAACCAGAGATCTTAACAGATTACCTACGCTCCTATTAACTACCTCGATCTGACCATCGGTCTGGGGATGAAAGGCAGTAGAGAATTGTAATTTGGTGCCTAATTTCATCCAAAGGGTTTTCCAAAAATAGCTAGTGAACTTAACGTCCCTATCAGACACAATGGTCTTGGGTAGGCCATGAAGACGAACAATCTCGTTGAAATAAAGTTTGGCAATATGGGAGGCGTCGGAAGTTTTGGAGCAGGGTATAAAATGAGTCATCTTGGAAAACCTATCAACTATGACACAGATGACATCATTTTTGCAAAGAGTCTTAGGCAGGCCTAAAATGAAATCCATGCTAACGTCTTGCCAAGGACAACTAGGGACAGGCAATGGAGTGTAAAGTCCTGTGTTCTGCTTCCGCTGTTTGGCTAGCTGACACTTGTGACATCGGCTAACCAATCTACCAACATCTCTCTTCAGACTGGGCCAAAAGAAACGGTACTCCACGGATTCTATCGTTTTGTCCCGTCCGAAGTGCCCAGCGAGGCCTCCGGCGTGGAGTTCCCAAACCAGAAAATCCCTTAAGGAGGTGCTCGGGATGCAAAGCTTTTGAGCTTTAAAAAGATAACCATCCTCCAGAAGGAAATCGTCCACAAGGCGCGTGCTGCCTGTGGACAGGAGAGAGTATGTTTCCTTGAAGTCGGGGCAGTCCAGATAATCTTTCCTTATTTGGTCAAAACCCACTACTTCGGCCCTCAACTCAGTGGTAGTCATCATGCGACGGCTGAGGGCATTGGCAGCTTTATTCTCAACTCCCGCCTTATGCCTAAGGGTATAAGTGTACTCTTGAAGGAATTCTACCCAACGACCGTGGCGTGCATTCAACTTCTTCTGGGAGTTGATATAACGTAAAGCTTTGTGATCCGAGAAGATGACGAACTCTTGCGGGAGCAAGTAGTGTCGCCAATAACGGAGAGATTGGATCACAACATAGAATTCCTTATCGTAAGTGGAATATCGCTGCCGAATATCATTCAATTTCTCATTGAAATATGCTACAGGATGACCCTCCTTGGATAGGACTCCTGCAATTCCGACTCCCGAAGCGTCGCAGGTCACTTCGAAGACTTTGGAGAAGTCAGGAAGTCTCATTACTGGGGCTTCCACCATTCTTGTCTTAATGTCCTCGAAAGCTCTGGTGGCGGCCGGGGTCCAGTGGAAATCACCCTTTTTAAGACAATCCGTGATAGGAGATACGATTGTACTGAAATTTCGTATGAATCTCCTATAGAAGGTGGCCAATCCGTGGAAGCTGCGGACTTCCCGGATGTTTTGAGGAAGGGGCCACTCAACTATAACTTTTACCTTCTCAGGGTCAGTAGAAACTCCACGAGCCGACACGATAAAACCTAGAAATATGACTTGATCTACAAGGAAAGTATACTTCTTGGGATTAGCGTACAATTGTTCTTTCCTTAAAACAGAACAGACTTGCTTAAGGTGGTCAAGATGTTGCTCAACAGAATGACTATAAATAAGAATGTCGTCGAAGTAGACAACGACAAACTTACCCATAAAAGGACGCAACACTTGGGTCATAATTCTCATGAAGGTGCTCGGGGCGTTACTCAACCCGAAAGGCATGACCATCCACTCATAAAGACCGTCCTTGGTCTTGAAAGCAGTCTTCCATTCATCACCGGGTCGGATCCGGATCTGGTGGTATCCACTCTTGAGATCGATCTTGGAAAAGAGAGTGGCCCCCGTCATCATATCAAGCATATCGTCTAATCTAGGGATAGGAAAATGATATTTGACGGTGATTTTGTTGATAGCACGGCTATCAACACACATTCTCCAAGATCCGTCCTTCTTAGGAGTGAGAAGGGCGGGCACCGCGCAGGGACTAAGACTTTCCTTAATGAAACCTCGCTGCAGTAACTCGTCTACCTACTTCTTAAGTTCGGCATGTTCCGTGGGGTTCATGCGATAGTGTGGCAGGTTTGGGAGGGAGGCTCCAGGGACTAAGTCTATAGCATGCTGAATGTCTCGGAGGGGGGGTAACTGATCAGGGAGATCATCCGGGAAGACATCAGCAAATTGCCCTAAGATAGGTTGGACTTCCTGAGGAATGGGGTCATCAGATTCGGTGGGAATCTCACGACCCACTAAAGCATATAGAGGTGCACCACGAGTGACCTCAGAGTCCAGAACCTTGGCGGTGACCAAATTTAGTCCTTTCTTGGACTTAAGGGGGTGGGGTTTAGGTTCTTCCTTGACCCGGGGTTGCGATGGTAAAAGCTTAATCTTTTTACCCGCATGTTCAAACACGCAGGTGTTTGAACGCCCATAGATGTGGACATCATTATCAAAAATTCAAGGTCGCCCTAACAGAATTTGTCCAACATCCATAATCAGAACATCGCACCACACGTTCTCCTTATAAGTGGCAAAGGAGATAGGTACGAGACTTCGTTCTTTCACCTCCAAGGCAGTGGAGTTGACCCAAGCTACCTTATACGGATTGGGGTGAGGAACGACAGAAAGGCCTAATTTGGACACCATGCTGGAGGAGACAACATTGATGCAACTGCCACTATCTACGATGACTTTACAGTTTTTATCTTTGATTTTGGTGTAGGTGTGAAAGATAGAAATTCTACGCCAGTCATCGGAGGTAACAGGGTGTGACAGCGCACATCTCACCACGCAGATGAGAGATGTGTCCAACTTCTGAAGGCAATGGAGGACGGTGGTGTCATCGTCCTCCTCGAAGAAATCACCCTCTTCTTCAACTTGGTGAACCTGATCAACCTTGGGCTCAGGATCCTCCTCAGTGATTTCCTCGATAATGGAAACTTTGTAGGGACTGGAGCACTGAGAAGCGATATGCCCAAACCCTTGGCATCGAAAGCACTTGGTCCCGGGACTGGACCGAGGGGCATCTGGGGTGGGAGGTTTACCTTTAAAATCAGGTCGGGGTGCAGAGGAACCCGTAGGAGGTCGGATGCTACTACCCGGAGTAGGTCGAGTCGTAGAGGAGTGCGGGGTGGAACTACCCGACGGTCTGTAGGAGGATCTAGGGTCGTGGTGACGGCTAGAATGTTGGGACCGACTCTCTTCTAGGTCAAGTACTAGACTATACGCATTTTCTAGGGTTTTGACATTCCGGGTGAATAGCTCGTTGCGAAGGTCCTCTCGCAACCCGGTACGAAACATGTATAAAATCTGTGCAGGGGTAGTAGAGGTCTCCCCTTTGCAACGAATCAGAAAGTCGTCAAAAGATGCAATGTAATCTTTGACGGGTTTATTACTCTGAGTCAGTCTATGCCACCTATCTAAGAGCCTAGGGAAATACGAGGGAGGAAGGTACTTCTGTTTAAGCTCGCGCTTCATCGACAACCAATCAGTGATGGGGTACTCATTGCGAGACTCCATAAGGCTTTCTAAGTTAGACCAGAACTGGCTAGCCCTACCAATGAGTTTCATACTGGCGAAACTGACCTTTCTAGCCTCGGAGATGTCATACCACCTAAAGAAACTATCCATACCTTTGATCCAATCCAGAAAGAGCTGGGGATCTAGGGTACCATCGAAAGTAGGTGCATCGACCTTGATATTCTTCATCAGGGGAAGATCAGGGTCGTGGTGGTGCTCTTGTCTATGGTGGGGAACTCGATGAGGAGCTCTAGTGTGCCCTTCATCCATAAAAGGATCGTCCCCGTACATAGAGGGTGGCCTAGAAGGGGTATAGGGAATCGGGTGGCTCCTACCATGCTCTATGGTATCAAGACGGTCAGTGGTGGTTCTACGAAATTCTGCAAGGTCGGCTTGGTTCTCCTTTAATTGTTGGCTAATAGCATTCATTTGACCCACCAGTACGTCCAAAGTCCTTCCAAGTTGTTCAGGATCCATTGCTAAGCGCTAGGGGAGGTTTAGGGGTGACAACTAAGAGTGGACAGCAAATGTAAGTGCAGGAAAAGCACCCTAAGAGTCAAAAACTGCAGCAGGAAACCTTGGGTCAGCCAACTATACTAAGGTGTTAAGACTCCTACGCAAGTAACAAGATTGTGGGGTTAAGGCCAGCACTTAGACACCCAAGACAAGACCTAACACTTACTAAATGCATGCAGAAATTTAAAGGACAGCAAACAACATTGGAGTTTTAAGTGATTTAAAAGATGCGATGTATGCAAAACTAAATGGAACTAGCAAGGTAGCAACCTAGGATGGATTTTAGCATGTAAACCTAGGTTAACCATGCTCTGATACCAGATGATGCAGGACTAATATGCTTGAATGAAAATTGGATTTTGCACGGTTTATTTTAAAGAGCAATTGGTAGATTAAATTACTAGCACTTCGAACGATAAAGCAAAACAAGGGAGGGATGCTTGCGTTTAGGCTAAACCACATATAATAATGCTAGCACAAACAAATATTTTAGAGAATCAAAGTGACGCTAACATATCACGCATAATTCCTCGACTAACAATAAGACAAGTAAACATAAAGGAACACTCAATTAATCCTACGTTTACTAAGCTTTTAGCAAGAGAAGCGGCTTAGATCCGTTACGCTTCCGTCATCACCTACACGGTTAGGAGAAAGACGATGTAATTGACGAAGTAAGAAGGTTCACCTTAACCGGAGAGGAGTCGATGTCAGATAGCCGCCACTTGCTTGCCGATAGTATAGGTGAGGCGGCGTAGGAGGTGGGTGAAGTAGCCTCTGAGCGGAGGAGTGTCCGGAGGGGAAGCAGTCGTGAGTCGGCCAAGGATGGTCCACCGTCCTTTTGCACGCTGATCGTCAATCGTATCCACCAAAGTGATGTGGATCCGGTCGAAGTATTCTTCGACGGTGTTGTCGAAGTCAAATCCGACGTCGAAGAACGGAGACCGGAGGATGTCGATGTTATCGTCTTCGTCAAGTACCAACCCGTAATCCCATGCGGGCACTTCCATTCATGTTGTTTGAAGGATGATGAGTAAAGGACGATGAAGCTTTGCTGCCCTTGATGTTTTCTTCCAAGAGATTTGTGGTTTGCTTTGAGAATCCAAGGAGGAAGAGGGTGGAGAAGGTGGCCGGCCAAGGGGGGTGGAATTGGGGGAATTAGGGTTAGGGTTTTGGAGAGGGAGGGAAGTTATTTAAAATCTGAAATTTAATTTCAGATTTTTAAGGAGGAGGGAAGTTTGGGAATTATCTTGAAATCAAATCCCAAAGAGATGAGAGGCTTTAATGGAAGAGAGAGAAAGGAGGCGGCATAGGGATAGGGGCCGGCGGTTTGTAGAGGAGATTGGGAGAGATTTGGGGAGGGGATTGGGGTTTCCTAATTTAGAATTAGGGAAAAGGAAAGATTTAATTCTCTCCCTATCAATTAAAATTTCAAAAGAAATCAAATAGGAAACTTTCCTAAAATAGTTTTGGTAAGTTAGGAAAGTATTCTAATTTGAATTTAAATTGAATTCAAATCTCCAATACCTTCCAAATATATTCCCTTCATATTTTAGGAAACTCAATTAGAGAGAGAGGGAGGGGTGGGGGCGGGTGGAGGCCGGCGGCTTGTAGAGGGGGGGAGGGTGGGCCGTGGGTGTAGGGGAAGGTGGGGGATCGGTTTGGGGAGGGGAGGGGGGGGGGGGGGGGAAGGGGTTGGGACGTGGGTTGGGGGAAGAGGGGAGGAGAAGGGGGAGGGGAGGGAGGAACTTAAAATTTAAAACCACGAACCCGACACATCGAAGTTGGTGGGTGATGCACTTCCTTCTCCAAAGGATCTCTCCAAGCTCTCAAGCTCACATAAGGATACAATATGCAGAAATTTTAATAATAATCATTCATTAATCTCAAACAATACAATAGTGGCTTATAAATAGCCTCAACAAGGGAAATAAATGAAAAGACTCAAATGCCCATATTGGGCTTACAAGCATGCTGCCCTTAAGTAAGGGTAAAACAATGACTAATATAAAAGAAACAAATAATCATAATAAACTCAGAAATATAAGAACTCGATCGTGGCCGTTGATCGACGGCCACGTCTACGATAAACTTTCCAAGTGTGGATGTCCTCATCACACTTCCTAAGATATTGCTTGAATACCCTGTTCATCAAAGACTGAAAAGTAGCAGGAGTGTTTGTCATTCCAAAGGGCATTACCAAAAACTCATAATGCCCTTCATGTGTCCTGAAAGCCGTCTTTGGAACATATGCCTCCCTCATTCTGATCTAGTGGTATCCGGATTTTAAGTCCAGCTTGGAAGACACCACTGCCCCATATAGCTCGTCCAATAACTCATCAATCATCTGAATTGAGAACTTGTTTGGTACAGTGCCCTTATTTAGAGCCCTGTAATCCACACAGAATCTCCAACTCCCATCCTTCTTTTTGAGCAGGAGGACTAGACTAGAAAAAGGGCTAACACTTGGTTTGATGATCCTCGCCTCCAGCATCTCCCGGATCAACTTCTCAATCTCATCTTTCTGTATCTGAGGGTAATGATAAGGGCGGACACTGATCGGTGTTTCCCCTTCCTTCAAGGTGATGGCGTGCTCCAACTCCCTCTGAGGTGATAAACCCTATGGAGATTGAAAAACCTCACTGAACCGGTGTATGAGCGGCTGCACTGAAGAGGGAATGTTGCCTTTTTCTTCTAGTCTTACCCCTTCCAGGTGGTGCAACTCCACCAGTAGCCTCCTCCCTCCTCCTGAATGGTCATGATTAGGGATTTGAGAGAAACCCTAGCCTTGGTCAGTCCAACATCACCCTGAATCACCCTCCTTCTTCCCCCCATCACCAATTCCATCCTCAGTGTACCCTAATTGATCTTGTCTCCCCTAAGGTCTGTAGCCACTTCATCCCTAGAATGACATCAGTACTCCCCAATTCCAAGGGAAGGAAGTCCTCCTTCACCTGGATGCCTTGAATCTTCAGCACTACCCCTCTACAAACTCCTCTACCCATCTCCACCTTTCCCGTGCCCATCATCACCCCATAGCCTCCTGTATCCGCTAGCTCCATCCTAAGCAGCTCAACAATCTGGGTGGAGATGAAGTTGTGGGTTGCCCCACTATCTATTAACACCACAACCTCACGATTAGCTATCTCTCCTTTCACTTTCATAGTGTGACTCGAAGTGAATCCCACTACTGAGTTCAGAGAGACTTCTGCCACATCCAGATGCTTCTCCTCCTCCTCTTCATTCCTGCTCCCACCTCCCTCCTCATCTTCCTCGCTTTCATAGATAAGGAGAACCTGAAGAGTTCAGTCCTTGCACCTATGCCCCGACATGTACTTCTCATCACATCTGAAACACAACTCCTTTGCCCTCTTCTCCTGTTTCTCCTTTTCCATCATCTTTTTGAAATGCCCCCCGTTTCCCCCTCCTCCAATTTTCTCCTTCGGCACTTCCTTCGTACTCCCTGGGGCTGGCCCTTTGGATGGTAAGAAGGTGGTAGTCATCCTGTATGACCCCCCTGAGTAGCCTCCCCGAGCCCCCCTCTCTGATTTCTTCTGATCTTACACCAACTGCGCCAGCTTCATGGCTTTCCCTAGGTTCCTTGGCTCCAACACTCTGACTGCAGTACGTATCTCAGGTTTAAGCCCCTTCATGAAGTTCCCTTCCAGGGCTGACTCCGAGATATGATCCAATCTGCTGCCCAAATACTCGAACCTATCACGAGAATCTGCCACGGTCCCCTCCTGAGTTAGGGCAAAGAATTGCTCATAGAAATCTCCTCCTCCATCGGCTCGGAAACGCTCTAGTAAGTATTCTTTGAACTCTCTCTAGTTCCGGATGGGCTCCTTCTTGTCACGCCATTGATACCATGCTAGAGCTTTTTCTTCTAAACACAAACCCGCTGCCGTCAGCTTCTCCTCCTTCATCAACCCATTGATGGCAAAATATTGTTCTACCTTGTAAATCGAACCATGGCCATCCTCGCCCTCAAAGATGTGCATCTTCAGTTTCCTCACATTGGGATCTCCTCCGTATCCCCGGTATCCTCCATAGCCTCGCATTCCTCGAAGAGGAGGTGCTCCCCAAGTGCCTCGGTCGTCCCTTCGACGATTATACTTGAACCCTTCATCGTATTCCCCTCTTCTCCCTTCAAAATCAGCACCCCTGCGATGAATTTCTTCCCTTCTTCCAACAAAATCAGCACCCCTTTTGTCGTACCCCAGGTTCACTCTTCTCTAGAAAGCAGTTCTAGAGGCGGCATGTCGTCCTCCCCCTCAAGGATCTCCACCTTTGGATTTTTCCTCCCCCGAAGTGGGTTCGGATTTCCTCCCACACCATGGCCGTCGGTGGTCTCTCTTACTTCCGATGTCGTCGGATTGGTTTTCATCTCAATTAATTTCTTCAGCATCTCTTCCATAACGGTGAACTTCCCTTCCAACCTTTCATTGTTGGAGGTGATTTGATTTTGAAAATAAAAAAATTTCCCTCTAAATCAGATTTTAATTGACCGATTTCGCCTTCCAAGACTTCCACCTTCTTTTCGGCCATCTTTCTTCCCAAGAGTCACAAGAATTCTTCTTCCGGATGTTCAAAAACCCGCTGAAATTTCAGGATTTCAGCCGCCGATGTTCTCAAGACGATGCTCTGAATCCAATTTGATAGGAAGTACTTGGTTGCAAGTAACCCTAGCCCAAATTAAAGCACCAACAACAAGGAGATTGCTGTTTACAACAGGAAAACAGTCAAAAACAGTAGAAAAACAGAGGAAATCTGAAAGAAATCTTGTAGGAAATCAAGCAAAGACTTATATTCCACTAGTTGAAGGATAAAAATAGCAAACGATACAATAATCTTCAATTCGAGAGGAAGATAAACTCTCCAAATCTCCAGCAATGCCAAGAGCCCAAGAACAAAAACCCTAGATCTCAAATTACATTCCAATTCAAGATGAAAACTCTAATTCTAAAGCAAAAGGACTCCTACAAAATCCCTAAACAACCCTCCTATTCAAAATTTTCCTCCAACAAGTGGTTTAATGCAAGCTGGGGCCTACCCATGACTTCCCCTCCTGTTCCGCCTGGTTCTGCCGGGTGTAGACCCGGACCGGTCCAGCCGGCCACTCCTGGGCCGGCCTAACACACTTCTCTTGAAACTTTATCTTATGCTTTCTCTAAATCAATTAAATATCATGTGTAGATCCTCCTTAATGTTATCTTTAAAAATACTACAATTAATTGTAATTGTATCTAAATTAAAAAAAGAAATGTATCTAAATTTCAAACCTATCAATGAATCAATGTTTCTCCTAAACACAAATGTTCCTTTCATCCGGTTGTTGACAGGATCCAATTTATTAATACCTTGGTTAAAATTCCAAATCAAATCATCTTTCCCCAAAAGAAAGCCGATTTTCTCTTTCTCCAGAAGAAAGTCAAAATTCAATCTTAATACCAATCATCGAGTTTAGACATCCCCAACTAGTAGTCTTCTTTGTGATTTGTGAGGCTCGATATAATTCAAACCACCTAAGGTCTCTCCTAGCTTAGTCTTTTAGATCTAGTTCTACCCAAAATGACATCAATAAATCTAACATGATCTAGATTTTATTGGTTGTCAAAAATCAAAATATCTTTTAGTCTTCCTAAATGTTAAGGTTTATCTTACTAAAATAGGTGACATTATCCTAAGTATCATCAAAGTTTAAGTAGCAGCCAAAATACTCTTAGCCTTGACCTATTTTTGAATTTTTTCTTGCTTAAATAAGATAAACTCTACTCCTAATAGGTTGCTAAAAAGCCTTTTAGAACTATTCAATAGGTTGCAAATGCCTTTTGACCACTTAGGCAAAAACAAATGTTCCTATCCGTCCCAAGTGATAGTCAAAATATCCTTGAACTTGTATGCGACAACTAAAATACCCTTAACATTTTAGGTGATAGCAAAATGTCCCTAAGACTTTAGGAGATATGAAATGTCCCTAATCCTTATCTCAGGTGATAGTCAAAATATCTTTGTAGGTGGTAGCCAAAATACCTGTAGCCGTTTAGGAGATAGAAGGATATCTCTAAGCTTTCATATAAGTAGTTAAAATACTTTTAATCAAATTAAATTTATCTAGAGATAGCAAATATCCCTATAGTCTCTGTAGAGGTTTCCAAAATGCTTCTAAATCTCTTTTTCAAGGGTCATTTAAACTCTCATTCGTAAGTTGATAAAAAGAAATCTCCTCATTCTTGTAGATCTTGCCTAATTTGAATTTAGATGTTGACTGATCTCTCTTTCGACGAATCATACCCTATTTGGTTGGAGGACCTTGCTTGATCACTATTGTTCAATGCCAATATGTGTGGCATACTTCCATGAGTTCATCATACCTATTGGCGGTCATTTGTTGGCCAAATTTTTATATCGGCTCGATTCGAGTCAAGCCGAATCGAACTTAGTGTGCAATCGGGCTCGACCAACTAAATCGAGCCAAATTGACTCAAGTCGATCTAAAATCAAACTCAAATTGAGTCCAAATCAGCTCATTCAGTCCAATCCAATTTGAACCAACTTGATTTAAAACTCAATTGAGGCTAATCAAGCTTGGATCAAACTCAAATCAAGCCCAATTCATATCATTTGGTTCTGCTCTAACCTCACATTTGACATTGCATATTTCCAAATCAATGAGTTGTATGAATGGCTCATATTACCTTAAAATCAACGAGCCTGTTGCTCCTATTTTTTTCGCTGGATTCTCGCGATTTTGAGCGGCTCGAGGCTTCTATTCGAATATGAGTGGGGATGAGAGCTTGCATAGCTTTGATTGTGATCATCCAGAGAGGATCGAGCATGGAGAGAGATTGGTGCAGAGGCTCTTCTTGGGTGCTTGGGATGAAAATGAGGGAGGAGATCTAGCAACCAGGAGACCCATGCGTGTTTGGGATGAAAGGGTTCTTGTGATTGATAGCCCAAAGCTATATCTTCATGTCTTGATCGTCACTTGCATTCGCTCTACCCAAATTAAGCAAATCAAACATGTATTTTTTTGCACAAAATTCAAGGACTCCTTCCTGATTTATAACCTCAAAGGTAAAAATAACTCTCATTTTTGTAAATCTAAAAGCCATGGACGATTTTTTAACCTCCGCCTACAGGTTAAACATCATCCTCTTTGCCTGTGCACCCAAAAGTCACAACATTTCCTACCTTCACTCGTACGACCCAAATCCTACCATCTTTCATTTGTTTAACCGAAACTAAGCAAATGACCATGCATCATTGAATCCAAAAATTCAATAATTTCTTCCTGATTTGTAACCCTAATGTTACAAATCACCTCTCATTCCTACTGGCTCCAAAATCTCTAAAAAATTCTCAACCTTAGCTTAAAAGCTATAGGTTGCATCCTATTTCTTTTATCCTCAAAATTGTAGGAATTTACATTTATCCCTTAGCCTCAAAGCTATGGGTTACACCTTCTCTTCTTTAGCTCTAAAGCTAAAGAAAATTCCCTCAACTCTTAGTATGAAAACTATAAGTTGTATTATATTCTCCCTTAGCCTAAAAGCTATATGAACCCGGCATCACCTTAGCTTTAAAGCTTAAGTTTCTCACTTCCTTTATCTGCTTAATTTTCGTGCTCCAGAATCTAATTTGAAAGAATTCTTTCTTTTATCTTTTAATAGTGACAACTAGAGCTATCTAATTTCCTTTATCAATAATATAAATATTAGCAAAAACAAATCTATTGATCAAAACATTAATATACATCTATATTCATACTCAAATAGTATAATGTAGAAACAATGAAATTTATTAACCAGTAAACCAATAAACCAATACGGATGACAAGTTGATAAAATAGTTGTGTAGCAATATTATCAAATCAATAGGAAAATCATATAAATAAGGAAAACTAAAACATCTATAAATACTGTCAGAATCCATAGAAAAGTAGTACTATTAAGAAATTATATAAGAGTATACATATGATATTCAACTATTATATATCAGTATCAATCAGTATCTTATATTACATGCTCAGTACTAGTAAATTCGTAAACAGTGAAATTATATAGGACTATACACATAGTATTCAACTATTCTATATTAGTATCGATCAATATCTTATATCACATGCTTAATAATATGAATTATGTGTTTAGTAATAGTAAATCAGTAAATAATGAATCAATAGTAATAACATTAACAATGAATCAATAGTAGTATCAGTTATAGTATTTGTATTAGTATCATTAGTAATAGTATTAGTATCCATAAAATTAGTGACAGTAATAGTAAAATAGTATAGTAACAACAATTAATAAAATAATAAAACAATACAGTGACAGCAATACAGTAATAGTAAATCAGAGTAGTAACATATTCCTGCATGTATGATATTTTTCTAGTAGCTAGTAAGTCAATAATTAATAATCGTTAGCTCAGTACATAGAGTCATCATTTTTTGCTTATATGCATGATAATAATTTTTTATAACTCCCAATTAGTGAATTACATGAATCAGTAGAGGATAATACCAAACCAGAATATTTAAAAAGAAGCTCGTCGGCCCACGATCCTGTATAAGTCAGTTAGTCTCCAGCTAACGTCAGTAAATCACCAACCTTAGCTTGTTTTTAAAATAATTATTATAATATTGTAAATGTAATAGCGACTAGCTATTACTCAATCACATACCATATTCATTCGCAATGCTTGTATTAACAGTATGCTTATATTAAAATACTAAAATTTTCATTCTTTGTAAATCGTACAAAATACAATAACTTTCATTTAACTCAGTGAAATTATACAATCAACCAGTCAAAATGTCAAGAATAATCAGTACTACAATGTATGAAAAGTTACGCAGTGAAAATTACTAAATCTGGAGAAAATACAATAAATCAATTGGGAAGAAATCGAACGGTTGAAATCAAAATTATTGAAAAAAGACTAGGATAAAATTCACCTACCACAATCTGAGCAATTTTCATAAAAGCACTTTTCATAAAAGCTGCGAAACAAATTGAGGACAAAAAATTCGAATTTTCTCTTTCTCCTTCTTTTTCCTTCCCCTTCTCTTTCCCCTTCTCATTCTTCCTTCCACGGCAAGCCGGCGTTGGTGGGGTTAAGTAAGCGAGTGGAGATAAATGACTTCATAATATATATGAAAATACTGTTATTGGCATAGCGTTGTAGCACTGCATGTTGAATCTAGAATTATTGTAGAACAGAGCCTTCAATGCTGCGACGACAACTTCTTGCATCGCTGCGTTCACAGGCTCAGCACCGCAGCATTCACAAGCTCAGAAAATCCTCCCACCTCCTTGCTTGCTGCTTTCCCAAACTTATATAAAAGTTCACAAAAGACTTTTAGAGAGTTTAGGAGAACATTAGTGAATCATAAGAATCAAAATACTATCTCCATTTCATCCTTCCAACCCAAGTTGGAAGGGTTGACGCCTCTTTTTGAACACCTAGTAATTTAAGGAAAATTCATTGTGACTTGTAGCGTAAATCTACGTGTCACTCTCTTATATTTTTCTGACTAAGATTTGATAAATAATTATGTTTCATTGAAGACAAAATTCAATGATTCATCCTCCAATTTGCAACCTCTAAGTTGCATATTATCTCTCATATTTGCCTAACTCAATTTAGGTAGATGATCGTGTATCATTGAATACAAAATTCAATGATTGCCTCTTGACTTGTAGTCCTAAAACTATAAGTTATTTCTCTTTTCTATAGACTCCAAAATTCCTAGAAAACTCTTTCAACCAAACCCAAAAGCTATAGGTCTCCTTTCATTTTTTTTCAACCTCTAAGTTGTAGGAAATTTTCTTTTCTTTAGCTCCAAAAATTAAAGAGAATTCTCTAATCTCTTAGACCCATACTCTAAGTAACCTTTTCACTTAACAAAATAAATAATTCTCTCCTCTTATGACATGTAAAACACAACATTTAGATGTCCTTTAAGAGCCATCCATCTACTGAAATTCACTTTATTCTATTAGGTGAATTTCACAATGTTCTAAATCAAACCCGTAGATATGTCTACCTTACCCTATTTGGTAGACATTTCTCTTATCCAAACATTAAGAGAGCCTCAAAAGTATTAAAAATTGCCTAGGTTTCTTTGATACAATGTTTAATCATCCAACTCAAAAGGTGGAATGCCTACATCATTGAATCTTAGTATTACATAAGTAGCAGGTTTACTTCAAAGCAACCAGTGACTGCTTTATGAGTTCTTCATAACTATTTTAAATATGAAATAATTAAAAATCAAATAAAAGCTTTAAGCTACAAACAAATTAAAAGTTAAATCACCTTTGGATTAAAATTAAATATCTTTCATTCCTCAACAAAATAAGACACCACTTGTAGTGTGACATACAATACAATTGACATATACTTAGGTGCACAACTCCTAAGCATGCTAGGATTAAGATTTTATTTTTTTGTATATGTAGTTGATGTTGTGGTGTGATGCCTATTGGATTGTCTGCGTTGTGGGTATTTGCCTTTAAGTGGATATGATAGAGATATACTTGCTTTTTCTGCAAGTGGCCATGTCTAAGAGGGGGTAAAATAAGTAAATGATTATTTGACAATTTTTGCTTGCAGGCGCTGCTTAAACCTCCTAAGGAGGCATGACTAATAGGATAGAAACAAGATTGACACTTAAAGTGTCAGGCAATTATGAATGTTTCTTGCTTTTCATATAAATTGTTTCTTAATCCTCTTTCTATTTTGCAGATTTGAGTCTTTTATATTTTTTTAATGTATTTGATAGATTTAGGAAGTATGTTTAAGCCTGTTGGATACAATTATAGGAAAGGTGAATCAGAAGGATGAGCCTACCATAGGTGAAGCTCAAGACCCACCTAGTAGCTAAAAGCTTAAAGACCCTATATGCTGAGTCTATAATTATTACTGGGTTGTATAATGATGGGCAACTTAGCTGTCAAAAATGATTGTAATAATTTGGACATTTTTTATATTTTTATTTCCGGTTGATTTTATATATACATGCATGTTTGATTGTTTATTGAGCGTGCATTAGAAATGTCTGTTTTTTTCTAGGTTTGTTCACTTGCTTTTGTTTGGGAGTGGCCTGGGCATGTGTTGTACAATAGACTTTTATGATAAAATTAAGATTTCTACAAACTAAAAGTTTAAAATAAAAAAAATTAACAATAGGACAATATGTATTTTTCTAACAAAACTTGCATGACTTACTTATATAAGCCATACTTTTAAATAAAAATAAAATAAAATGATCATACATGGCTAGTGTGTCACATATAGAAAACCTCAACTTAAGGACCAGATAACATAAAAATTTATATTTTAATGAGTCAGTATATGCATACCCATATGGTCAGGTATTTTGGCCTAAAAGTTAAGTTGTAAGTCTTATCCTCTAAATGAAAAATAACTTTTGCTACTCTTCATATGTATTGAAACTGGACTACACGATTTTAAAAGCGGTTAGGTGGGTTTAGCTGATAGCCCTTTCTCGGCAGGGATGTAAATCCAAAAGTCAGGCTGACTTATGTCTCATGTGAGGTGTAGGTTTGTAAGTCCCTTGCAGTCCATTAACATAGGTTCGAGGTATTATCCCTCAACAGTCCTTATCTTAGCTCTAGCATCCTAGATTGTTGTTGACTTTTAGTGATTTCAGAAGCCCTCACATTTTAGACATTTTCTTCAACATGTGTTGTTGGAACCCAACATTCTAAATTAAATTGGTCAACTTGAACAAAATTTGATTTTAAAATATAATGCCCAACATAGGATAGTTTAAATACGTTTGAGTTTCCTCTGAATCAAGTACTCCCTTTGGCCCTCATTCCTAAAATCTGATTTATGTTAATCTCATCATCCTTGAAATTCCCAAATACCAAA
Source organism: Dendrobium chrysotoxum (assembly GCA_019925795.1). Classification (NCBI taxonomy): domain Eukaryota; kingdom Viridiplantae; phylum Streptophyta; class Magnoliopsida; order Asparagales; family Orchidaceae; genus Dendrobium; species Dendrobium chrysotoxum. The sequence goes on along the minus strand of CM034300.1, from coordinate 35,811,510 downwards.
TCTTTAAACAAGAAATTTCATAAATTTCAAAATGGAAATATTAGCTAATATTTTAATGATTTAAAAAAAAACCACTAGTTTAATCAAATGTGTTCTCAAATAATAAATGTTTGAGATGTAATTAACCATAGGGGCTGGGATATCTATACTCCGTAATAAAATAAACCTTATTCAACCAAATATTAAATAGAAAAAAATCTATGTTAAAATTAAAATTTTGAGTTTTATTATTGAGTTTGTAGCGAAATAATATTTTGGTCCTTCGGGATGATATATTATTTTTTATGCTGCGCTCGATCACAAAATATCTCAATTCGTTGAGGATGAGAAAATTTCTCCTGCAATGAACGAGAATATGAATCTTTAAAAGAAACAATGAATGTATTTAAAGCCAAATTTGAAGACTCACAAGCTGAGTCTTTATTTGTAACTGAGTTGTATAGAGCAGACAACTCAGTTGGTAAGTTCAGGATATTATATGTTCGTAATAATTGGGACTTTACACTTCTTTTTTATGGTTGAGTTTTATATGTATGTGGTTGATTGTTTACTTCATGTGTGCACTAGAGATACCCACTTTTTCCTAGGATTCTACACTTTGTGTGGGTGTGGCCTGATTTATTTTATGCAGTAGGCTTTTAGGATAAAATTAAGTTTTTATACCAATTAAAAGTTAAATAATTAAAAAAAAATCATAAAATAACATCTATTTTTGGTGATAAAACTGCATGTTTTATCCAAAATAAGCAAAATTTTAAGATAAAATAATGATTATATCATGGCCTAATGAGTTGCATGTAGAAGCCCTCACATTAAAGGCCAGTAAAAAAAAATTTGCATTGTGAGTTACATCTACATAGCCAAATAATCAAACATCTCAGTTTAAGTGATTAAGTTGTAAGTCCTATCCTCCAAATCAAAACAGCTTTACCTATCCTGCATATATATTAATATTTAACTTCATTAGTTTTAAAAGCATTTAAGTGAGTTAGCTGACATTCCTTTGCAGGCAGGATTGGTAAGACTATAGACGGGCTTAATCCCTGGTGGGGTTTCAAGTTTTGTTAATCATTAAGGAAAATATATTATTTTTTATGTTGTACTCAATCAAAAAATATTTCAATCCATTGAGAATATCAAAATTTCACCCACATACCTAAAGTCTAATTCTCCTCATAAGGCCGACAAGACTTGTTTTAAGAAGTGATTCTAATTTTACTCTTGCAGTCTAACAGAACACACTCACGTTATCATAGGCTGAGAACTGAATGCTCAATTGTGAAATTCAGGAGGATATTTATTTTTATGTTTGTTAGTCCTTCAAAGGCTCTTATGAGGAACTTCATTTTTAAAATGCAAAGCTCCCAAAGTCATGCCACCAACATGATAATGCATAAAGCTATTTATGAGCTTGAATCTCTATTAGCATGCGGGCAGGGTGGACAATAGCAACAAAATGAAAGTGTTTAAAATCTTAATGATGGATGTGTTGAAAGAAAATATAAACCAAAGGAGAACCTATTTTCAAAATGCCCCCTCCTCGATCTCAATACTAATCATGCCAGGTTTAAATCTCAAAAAAATAATATTAAAATTTCAAAAATTTGTAAAATATAAAAAGTTTTCAAGTGAAATATGCTATCTAAAACTTAAAGTAACAACCTTCCATCATGATGATGATAACTTTATGAATAACTTTAGCTCACAAAGAGCTACATCACTATGTTTATACTCAAACAATCCCTCGCTAGTAAGGACGTGCCATGTCTCTTCTAATTAGTGGTTTTGATATCCAATGACAATGCAAATAAATAGTTATGATTGGGCCTTTTGATCGAATTGTTTTGCAACAAAATAATATCATTATAGTCATGGCTAGAGCTTGTAAGTTTCCTTATTGCTTGAAATCTCTTGAATATTGAAATATGCAATGCACTTGTTAGGGTTAAAGGACCTCTATTTGATAAGATCAACTTAAATTAGTTTCGTTAGACATATATCCACCTCATATTTATAGGGTTCCCTTGGACAATGCAATCAATGATTGCTGACAAGGATGCTTTGGTGTGGCTGGGTTGACTATCTCCTCTAACTAAGTCATTGCAAAATGAGGGTTAAATATTTGAGCAATATACCAATGGACTCTTCCTCCTTTCTAGCAGGGCTTAGCTTTGTCCCTCTCATCCACCAATTCCCAGCGTGCAAAACATATATGTTCGTCCTGCTTATTCTGAATGTGTAGAAACCCTCCTAGTGATGCCATAAAGAAACTGGGCACATCTTCTTTGTATTATCTTGTCAAATCTTATAAGACAACTGTATAATCTACAATTTTTGCTTTATGAAAGTTTTTGTTTTATTCTTTTTAGGGCTATTTGTAATCCATTTTTCTTCTTTAAACTTGTGCTTCCCACATTTGCCATTTTTGTATAGAAATTGCATATTTAACTAAAGTGGTGATAGAAGAGGCAACACATTTTATTTGATGAGGTTTATTTATTTAACAATGTTCTATTTATGTCCTCAACTTATAGGTACATCAAAACATGGTCCTTCAATATTTATCTGAACTTGCTTAGCATAGGTTCCAGTGCAATAAATAACAATACATACATCATTTCATAATTAGAATATGAGAAACATGGATATGACTATAGGACATGCGTTTGATTAGATGAAAAGTGATTGTGAGAAATTTATGTAAAAAAAGGAGAGAAGATGCAAAATTGTTTATGTTTATCATATAATATTCGGATTGATAAGACTTACAGTTTTGCCAGGTGTTGATATTATTATGAACCTATTGGTAATTTTGCTATGTTTTCTATTTTTCAAAACATGCATTTAATTATGAACCTGCTTAATATACTTGTAGTATTGGGTAGCATAGGATCTCCATTGGTAATTTTGATGTATAGTATTCTTCTATGCAAAGCAAATTGAAGGATTCACGGATTACTTGATACCCATCAAGCCAACAATTGATTTTCTTTCAATGTGAATAAGTAGTAGTAGTCTTTAATTTCTATAAATGATGAAATGAACATAAAATTCTAGCATTTCAGCAGGAATATGCAAATAAATAAAACCAAAGAGCAAAAGAATTAATTTCCATAAAATGAGATTTCTAATAAAGGAAGATAAGTTTTTGATGCATCACATTTTTATCAAAATTAAGAGTGCTAAATTAGCTAATAGCAAATTAAGTAGAAGAAATAGAAAAGGTATGGAATTACCAAAGTAGAGAAAATCAATGCTCGTCAATACAAGAGATGATTTTCCCCAAAATTAGATAGTCACACTTGTTTCAATCACAATTCTAATTCACACCCACAAGATTGAAAATTAAAAGAGAAATTTCGTTCAACCTATAGGTTGTGAGTTACATACCTCATGCCAATTTTCATTAAAACATATTAACCTAGATTTATAGATAAAGTTGATATATGATCAATCTCAAAATATGCTCAAATTAATCCCAATTTAATTTTAAATCCCTCAAAGCACCAGTTTCATTAATCCGATCTAATTTGAAACTTCCAATTGTATTCATCACACCAATACAATGCCCAAGAGTTGCTAATCCCCTGAAGTTGCATTAAGAAATGCCCATGAATTGAACACCAATGGTCTGATAACAACACATGCAGCATGTGGTGGGATTCAATAGACATGCAGTTGTCATCCTCTATCTTTTTTTTTTTATTTTTTTTTAACGCATGCAGAACCACTCATCATGCAAATCATACCTCTACCATCAGTTTGTCTCGTCTTTTCTTTCCTTTTTTTAATTTTTTAAATGAACGATTCCAAACTACACAACATAGCTAAACTTTAAAAACTACCGCAGCACCATATGGAGTAACAAGCTTGATATCAATATACTGGTTACACATTCACTCTAGTTACTAGTAAGAAAAACTATGTAAAATGTAGAGATATGGATGAAAAAACTTGATTTTATCTCTTGTACTCAGAGCATCACCAAAAGCCTCATGCATTGCCTTGAGGGCTCTATGAGGTGTCAATTGTTAAGAGGTTAGAGGTAGGGTAGGAGTGGCAATATGTCTTTTTATCTTCATAAGCTAGCAAATTGTTTGGTTCTACATGAAGATTTATAAGTGAAAACAAGAGTTGTTTAAATCAAACCCTTTGAAGAACAAGCAATCCTCTATTGTCTTACCTCTTTAGAACTTTGATCATGGAAGAACGTGTTGATTGAGGTTTGATGTGAGGATTTCAGTGTGTAGGACAATTCATTTGGTGGTTGGGGATAACTAGGTCTTGCTTTGTTGTACAAGTATGATATAAATCAATGCATAAAGTCATTATTAGCCTTATTCCAGTTATTTAGTGTCGTCCTCTTTTTCCCATTCATCTACACTGAGTCTACATGAGGGCATTTTCCTAATTTTGTGTAAGGCTTTTTTTCTTAACTTTTATCCAAGCTATTTTTTATCTACCTACTTTTTATCTAAACCCTTATTGATATTTTATCTATTTATTTTATTGGCGCATTTTCTATTATCCGTTATGTATGCCCAGACCATTGAGGGCTAATTTGGTTGTAGATAGAAAATATATTTTAAAAAAAAATTTATTTCCACACATTTTGATAATTAAATCATCACTTTTGGTAGATTTTTAATATCTTCAATTTAAGTCTCATATTAATTTATAATTATATTCAACTAAGACTTAGAATTTAATAAATTCATTTTTTTTTTAAATCACGTTTTCGAATTTCAAACATCCAAATGATCCCAAGTCTATTTTTCACAACATTATTTTAATGGATTCCACTCCCCTACCCCTCTAACATAATCATTTCTCAATCCATTATTTATTATTTTTTCACATCTCCATCTTAAGATTCTCAGTTATTTCTCACTCAACTAATTATCTATTGATGATTTCTTTTGTACACAACATCTAGATTCTTAAAACATAGCTTGCTTGATTGTAGCTTGATTGTAGTTTTATATGTTTGGTTCTCCGTGAAAATTTATAAATGAAAACTAAAGCTGTTTAAATTAAAGCCTTCGAAGAACAAACAATCCTCTATTGTCTTACCTCTTTAGAATTAGAACTTTGATCATGGAAGAACGTGTTGATTGACGTTTGATGTTGGGTCATTAGTTTGTAGGCCAATTATTTGGTGGTTGGGGCTAACTAGGTCTTGCTTTGTTGTACAAGCATGATATAAATCAATGTATAAAGCCATTATTAGCCTTTTCCCATTCATCTATATTGAGTGTACATGAGGGCATTTTCCAAAGTTTGCGTATGGCTTTTTTGCTTACCTTTTATACAAGCTATTTTTTATCTACCTACTTTCTTCCTAAACCCTTATTGATATTTCATCTACGTATTTTATTGGCGCATTTTCTATCATTCGCTGTGTATGCCCAAACCATTGAGCACTAATTTGGTTGAAGATAGAAAATATATTTTAAAAATGATTTCATTTCCACACTTTTTGAAAATTAAATCAGCACTTTTGATAGATTTTGAATATCTTCAATTTAAATCTCATTAATTTATAAGTATATTCTGCTAAGCCTTAGAATTTAATAAATTCATCTTTTTTTCAAGTCATGTTTTTTAATTTCGAACATCCAAATGATCCCAAGTCTTTTTTTCACACCATTATTTTAAGGGATGCCACTCTACTGCCCCTTTAACATAATCATTTCTCAATCCATTATTTATTATTTTTCTACATCTCCATCTTAATATTCTCAATTATATCTCACTTAACTAATTATCTATTGATGATTTCTTTCGTACACAACATTTAGATTCTTAAAACATAGCTTGCTTGATTGTAGTTATACATAATTTTCCTTGTAAAACTCCATGATATCACATGGAACTCATGGCATTCTCTATTTCAACTACTCATCCATAAGTCTTGAAGTTGTATCCTAATTTTTTATATAATAGAATCAAGACATTTGAATCTATTAAATTTAAGTATTATTTTATTTTGTATTATGTGGTTTATTCACTAGAATAATGACCCATTAAAAATTATATATCATATGCTATTTTTTCCACTAATTCTAAGCCCTTTATCTTCTAAACATTAAAATGATAAATATCTTTGAAAATTTCCCAATATTTATATCATATTAGCTAATAGAGAAAAAAAATCAAAATGGTCCCTTGGCTCTCTATGAAAGATCAAAATTATATTAAATAATTATTTTGGTCCCTCAACTCCTTAAAGAGAAACCAAAATATTTCCATCATGGGATTATTTTGATTCCTCTTTAAGGATTTGAGGGGCCAAAATGGTCTTTTAATATAATTGGGGACTGTTTTGGTTCAAGGGTCTATTTTGGTCTTGTTTTCATTACTAATATTTTGTTCATTGCTGAACTGGGCTGATCTTAGGCGTGGCTTGAATTGACTAAGGCTATGTTTGATATGATAACAACGGTTTTTCCTTCTGCTTTGCGGGTCATATTGTCCTTCAAACCACATTACCAAGGCCATACTATCATTTCCACTTAATGATACCACCACACCGTTTATTGTCCCATGCATGTATTGTGCCATAAGGGTGTTGGAAATTCACACTAATACGCACAAGCCCAAACTTCATTGGTTGAGGAAACATGCTTATTGGTCAACTGAAGACTTGACTCATCCGGCCCAAACATGAACCAGTTCACCATTTGCACTAAATACCCAACCATCCCTTCATTTAGCTGAGAAAGAAGTATTAGTGGTTACCCTCATGTGCTACTAACCTGCTTGTTTTGTATCTTAGGCAAATGCTAAACTTCTTCCTGCTATTTTATCTGGCTCAGAGAACATGCATCATGGTCCATTTGAATGCTTTCTATTTACATTCACGTTTTTTCCTTTTTATTCTTTACAGAAATCAATGTTGTTGCGACAAACTTCTTGGCAGAATAATGTCAGAATGAGTCATCTGGTTGAGCAAGTAAGTTATCTACTATTTTTCCCATTCCAAAGGGATGCTTCTAGTGATCTATTAATGTGCCATCAGTGCAGATACGTGGCTCTCTTTCGAGTATCAAAGCACTCAGTGAAATGTTATCTCTTCATGTGAAGAGAAGTGAGGTTTGCAATATGTTGATCTGACGTCCTTAAATATTTAAGATACCTACTTTCACAAGGCCAACTGATTAATTCCTCTGACAGATTGCTTTTGACATTGTTGAAGATATACTCGTTCAAGGTGATAGCATGAACGATGCAATACAACAACTTCAGGACGCTGTCCATCTCACAAAGGTAATTTGCTTCTACCATTCTTACCTTTAGTATCAATGAAGGTTTACTGTGGTTGTCTTTGTTAGGTTGCTTGAGAACCTTGAAGATTCATTCTTTTATTAATTTTTTTTTTGCGAATTGGCTTTATAAACGCTAGAAAAACTCTGGTTATTCATGACAGTTAATCTGTAATCTACTAACATAAGACTGCACAATTTTCTAATTCTTAATTTGTGAAAAAGATAATTATTATAAATTGTTTGTTATTTTATATCTATTTACAAGAAGCTTAAATTTATCCTAGAACATACATTAAGTTCTGAAGATGTCATGATTCTCGGCTGTTGTGGTGAATGATAGTGTTTTGCTCGTATGATTTATTCTAGCATTTTGGTTAGCAACTAGGCCATCCTGTTGTTTAAAAACAGATGTATTGTTCACCAAGTTCGAAAACCAATGAATTCAGCTCATTTGAGTGGCAAGGATTCACAATTCTTCGTCAAAATTAAAACTTAAATTGAAACTAGTTTTAAGTCAGTTCACAATCAACTTCAAAACTTTGATTCAGGTTGTGTCAATATCTCAACTTGCTCTTTTTCTCGAGTTGATATTGAACTAGACATGGCTAGCTCACGTCCATATATATATATATATATATATATATATATTGAAAAGGAAGTTGTTTTTAGGTGCAGCCTTGTAAACCAAAATAAAAGGTTGTAAACTCTTATGTACATCTGTTTTAGGGAAAATTCTTCAATCCTTTGTGTGCACGTGTGCACCGTCTAGAAACTCAATTTCAGGGCAATACATACCTATGCATAGTTGATTTGATGCAAGTTTATCATTTTTTTTTGTTGTACATAAATGTGTAGTCATACAAACTTAATTTATGAGTTATGCACACACATATATAGATATTTCAGTGGAATTTCATTTATATTTCTATTGTACATAGTGGTGTAAAATCATGTAAACTCAATTTCATATTTATAATTGAATTAAAGAGCTCTAGCTCATGCTCCCTAGTTCTCAAATTGCTGGTCGTGAAATTGAGTTCAACATGTGACCTTTGAGCAAATAATCATTATCTCTCTGCATGAAGTTCGATAAACAAATAATCTTATGCCATACTTTTATTATTAAAACATTGGCTCCAAAAAATTGAGCTTTTGGGCCTTGGGCTCTCCGCATATATTCAGGTAGGCTTTTAACGGATTGTTCCAAAGGAAATTTTTGGAAGACAGATTAGATAGTGATAAAACACTACATAGAGATTTTACTCTTTTTTCGAGATTTTTAAGATATGAATTTATGTTTCCTGTATGCGCAAGCTCCTATAGTTAATTACTCATCTCGATAATGAGAGAGCATTTCGATTAAGGCTAGTCGTTAAATATATACTTAGTATCTAGCATACAATAGCAACAATTTCAGAAATTTAAGATAAAAATAAAAAAATTACTATCCTTTCACTTAAAGCGGATTTTTGGGGTGGGTCGGGGGGGGGGGGGGGGGGGGGAATGGTGATGAATCTGATTAAGATTCCATGGTTTTGTCGTCTTGAATTATCATGGTCCCTAGTTTGCTTAGTCAGAGAAGGTAGTTAAACCCAACTTGACCAAAGTATCATTGTCGGCAACCATGAGTTGCTTTGTACAAGGGTACCTTATAGACTAGGGTCTACTCTCACAAGCTCTGACACTGTTGGCTCATCTCTGGATGTAGTGGGAGTACCTACAGCCATGACCTGAGGTGTAGGCCCCAATGCTGTCAACTGAGCGGTCATCGCCGCCATGACTCTAGCCATCTCAGTCATATGAGTCTGTAACTGAATGACTGTAACATATGTATCCACTGACCAGGGAGATCCACCCTATGCTGAGGTGGAATGTACATCAACCTCCCCTTGCTCCTTCATACTATCATACTTCTCTCTCTGCTCATCCGACAACCCACATCTCTTCGTAACAACACAGACACGGCGAACGGGAATGTCCTCATCTGACTCTTCTCCAAGCAAGTCCTCATTGGAGAAGGTCTGACAAAGGGCATCAATATACAGACCCATAGGAGAGGAGATCCTATGGGGAGTTGAAACAGGCACCGACTCTACTTTAGCCGGGGAACTATCCAAAGGGACAACCTCCTCAACATCTGCTAACTCATCACAAATCATCCGTACTGCTACTGCTCCTGAGGGAACGACTGTATCAACCTGCTGAATTGTCCCAACTGTCTGTACTATCTCGACATGTCAGTCTATTTGTCGGCGTCTCCAAACCTATCTACTATGACGATACCCAGTAGAACATCCGACTGCGTAGGGGGAACAATAATGATAGAATTAAGCTGCGGCTAGACAGGCTCCAACTGTGGGCGATGTCCATGATGACTGGGGTGTCGTCCAACAGTAGAGACACCTGTCTGGGGTTTAACTGCTGGAACAGCTCTAGCCTGCTACTGTGGTGGCTATCCTCTCTGCCACCGGTAGCTTTGTCTAACTAACTGCCGCTGGAACTGAACGTGTACCTGAGAGATCTAGTAGAGTAACCTCTCCTCACTAATACGACCTCTACCTCGGCCGAACGAATAATGCTCCGGATCCTCTGAGTGAGGGCTTTAGCAACACTGTGCCTAGGGACTCTAGCGTGTGGAAGAGTAGTTGTAATAGGAGGGATTGCCGCAATATGAACAACATCCTCCTCATCACCATTATGTACTAGTGGGGAGAAGTGTCCTCCCTGAACTGCGTCAATCTTAGGTGCGACAACAACATTAGGAATCTGAGTAACTGTAGGTTGGCGTGACTCCCGCTGCTAGGGAACCACCCTCTGCTGAATTGGCTCCTATTGAGCCACCAAATCTGCAATCCGTTGCGCTGCTGCCTCAGATGCAGCTAATCGTAGTCTCCTATTCCTGTTCCTTCGGGCCCTTCTCCCAAGGCTGGAGGTAAATGAAGACGCTATGTCTGAACCGACTAGCTGGATAACTGGGAGAACATGAGCTATTAGGGTAGGAGGAAGTGTCGGGGTCTGCTCGACAGTCTCAAGATGATAAAGCCGGGCGAAAACGAAAACCTAATTAGTGGAAGAGGGTGAAGGAAGCTCGGCCTTAGCACCCCTCTTCCTCAAAGAGGAAGGAGGAGGGGAAACTCGAGCATGAGTAACCCCCACCAGAGTCGTGAGAAAGGTAACTGCTGGCTGCAGGCGCTAAGGGGCTGGAGCCATTTGAACGGCTGGTACTGTAGGTGCTGGCCTCCTGACAACTGGATCAACAGGCTGAACAGGAAGTGGCCTAGGCACTGACTGCCTAGCTACTAGGCGCACTAGCTGCGCACAAACTGGGACGGGACGAACAGGTGCCCGGGCTGGCTGCCGAGCAACCGGACATGCAAAAGGGTGCGTGGCTGCACGACCTTTGCTCTGTGGGGGAGAAAAAGAGGCAGCCTCGAAGGGGGTCGGCCCGCCAAGGGTGATATAGGCTGAGTCGGTGAAGGAACCAAATATGATCCCCCCGTAGGAAGGCTCAAAAGCAGGGACTTAGAAAGTGTCACCCGTATGTCCGAACCAAAATAGAAAGTAACTAAAAGATCAAAAAATGCCATGGTACTGTCTACTAACACAAATTGCAACAATTAGCATCAGACGATATCATAGGAGAGAAAGAGAAGAGAAAGGGTGGAATAGCCTAAAAGGCTAGGAAGAGAAGAACCTAACTAAGGGACATCAAACCCGGAGTACACACAAGACAAAATAATATAGAATTCAAAGATGGAGAGAGAAACCTGTCTCACTATGATCATCAGAAATCTGTGGGTCTCCGAAAGGATTCTGCTTGCGGGGTTCAGAATGTAAAGAGTACGATCAAACTATCCCATAAGACAAAACAGTCGTAGACCATTACACTCTACACAATTAGGTTAATGAAAAAGCAGATGAGATCATACAAATGATTAGTCATGGAGGATAGTGACTCTCTCCTACACACCTCGATGGATAATAATATGCATAATCCTATAATCACGAGATTTTTCCTATTCGATATATCAGCTCTAATGGGATTTATTTAATGTGAGTATCGGTTTTTCACTGGCGCAAGCACTCGTGGTTAATTACATCTTAGGTCTTAGCCTAAGAAAACTCTCGATTAAGGACACTATATTATTCTCTCAGAGGGTTTGGCACATAAGAGAATTTTTAGGCTCTCCTAATCTAAAGGAAAAATAGGCTCAATTTGGTTTAATCAACATACGCGGATCATATCATCACTCGGCCGATATGAAGAAGCGAAATTATGGAAGAAGACTTGCACTCAAATATGCATGAGAGAAAGATGGAGGTGGCATCATCCACGTGACGCAGATAGGTGAGACTTATAGCCTCTAAAAGATAAAGAACTTACCCATCAATAAGGCATACAATGGCATACCAATACCACCAACTTTTGATCCTAAATCTATGAGGGATGTAGTACTGTACACAAAGTACTAACATCCACGACCTAACTAATACAATTTGGACTTATATCTTGCCTGAAGAAGAAAGTTAGCTAAACCACCTAATCGTGTAAAATTCATGCTGTTTGGACTTTATGAAAGATGGGCGGGTGACTGAGTTTTTTTGGAATTTAAGGCTGACATCTTGAGAAGTTCCCAAGTGGCCTTGTACTCATGAGTGGTGTTATGCTTCTAGGACTAAATGCAATTAAATTTTAGTTTTAGTTAGTTTATAATGCAATGCATGCTAGTCAAAGTCTCAAAATAAAAAATGCATGAAATTTTAAAAAGGCTTATTAAATAGTTTTTTTTAGAAGAGTAGGCTTCCCCAGGTTGAACACCTCATCCTCATAGGTTGGATTATCTGAACTCTACCCTCGGTCGGGGAAGTATCTAAATAAGGAAAGAGAAGAATGCATTAATATGTATGCGACCCTGGATGACCTCCAGCTTATTTCCCTAGGTCGTTTATCTTTTTATGTTATTTAATTCCTAAAATTTTAATTTTAATTACGAGTAAAATTTTTTTATCCCTAAGAGCCTAGCGAAATTCAGGCGCATGCACATGCAAGAAAAAACCTATAAAAAGCATGCTATTTTTACTGCGCAAATAAAGTAAACAAATCATCACATCAAATCAAAAGAATATCAACTAGAGTAGTGTCCAATTCCACGGCAAATGCCATTTAATATATAACCCAGAGTGCAGAAAAGTAATGGTGGCCATGCTCCACCGACAACAATCTGGATTTTACTCTTGTCGAATGATGTAAATCTTAAAATAAGGTATTTTATTTGATCTTTGTCTTCTGGTTCTTCTATTAATCTCCTTTCTTTAACTTCCTCGTAGTATATCCTCTAGAAGGATATTCAAATAAAAAGAAATTTTCGTAAGAGACTTTTTTTTCTCTTTGGATCCCTTATATTTAAAAATGCCTTATTTTAGATTTTCACAACTCTGTACTTTGAATAAATTACATCAGAATTATAAAGAGAAAAATCTAGACTCCCATGCAAGGTTATCCTAAGTAGTTATAATTAAATATCTCAAGCAATTCTATGATAAAATTAAAATACTCAAACTAGCCACACTTGTTCATGTTCTTATTTATTTGGGACTAAGCAGCTGAAGCACCTGTAATAATTATGTATTATTTATTTATTTATTTTAGCTCTCTTTTAGCCCTGCATGAGCATGACCACCTATAGAAAATATTGTGAGCATCCAGATCGCTCCCAACTTATGGGTAATCTATCTCTCATTACATCATAGAAAAAAATAATAACTATCACAATAATCATCACAGAAAGCTAACACAAACAACAAATCAACTAGCACACGTTTCACATGCAAATCGTCGCATTACAGAGACAGAAAGAAAGAAAACACCGGCCTAATCTAAAGCTAGAAGTTGTGTCCTAACAAATAGATCTAGGTGTGTGTAGTAGGCTGTGTACTTTTAAATATGTTATATATAGGATAATTTATTCAAGTTTGTAATTTAATTTGTTAAAAACCAAAGGGAAATTTTTAATTTAAGTTTAAATATTAATGTCTTAAGGTTGATTTTAATAGTTATTTTTAGTGTTTAGTAATTACTATATTTGTTGTTTATCGAGGCTGTGAGATTTATTTCACCATCCTCAGGCTAACTTAATAGCCTCGTAGGCCTGGGTTACCCAGTAGTAATCAATTTTGTTAAATTAATTTAGTTAGTTGAAAATTAAAGATTGATACATTAAATGAATTATTATTAGTTTAAGAGGTTAATTTAATTAAATTTGCTATCAAGTGGTTCGTGGCACTATGCCGTCAAGCTCGAGGACCAGGCCTCCTTACGACACTTAGCCCCGCAGCCTGAAGTAGTCCATCCTAGAAACTTCATCTTTAGAGTACTTGTTGTGTATTAAGGGGTTGGTTATCTAATTTTAAAAGATTGATTTACAATTTGATTAGATTCTAGATGAGTTATTGGATTATGAAATTTTGGGTTATAATTGGACTTTTAATAAGTCTCTTATTTTGTTTACTTAGTTAATTAGGTTCTTATTTATTTGTATTCAATATTAAAGGTATTTTTAGATTATGTATGCAATTAATTATAGGGGAATTTAATGAATTAGAGTTTGAATTTTAGAAGTTTTTTCATTTAACATGTTTTAGTTTAGGTTTGTTCTCTTGATTTAGCTTATATCTTTCAAGTTTGATTTTGTTGAAGGGTGATTAATATGTTAATTAGATTTAGTTCAAGTGTATGTTTAAATTTTAATTTATAATGATTATGTATGTTAGTTATGATCTGATTAAAAGTTAAGTATTTTTTTATGCATTTGATTTGGATTATCATTGATTTTGTTGGAGTTTTCAATTATTGATTGGTTACTATTAAGACTAGGCTAATAATATATGCTAATCCTAGGGTGAGATATCACTAAGTTTTTTTATGTTTAATATTTCTTTCCTAAAGGGTGCATGCATCATAAGTCTATGTTCTCTAAGACTCATCCTTAATTTTTGTCCTTAAATGTCACTAAAGTTATATGGAATGAAAGTGATAGGAAACACTTGCAAATCTCAAGTATTTCCTATCAATCTATGTAAAACAGCGAGAACTCCTCCAAAAATCCAATAAAAATGAGGGAAGGACAGGACTTTTATTGCAAGAATCAAATAGACGGAAGAAAATACAAGATACAATTGATCTTCTATTCGAGAGGATCTTTCTCTCCCCAAATCTCTAGACGCCGCTAGAGCCCAAAAGAAACCTAAGAGATCAAATTTTAGCCAAATTCAAGATGCCATAACCCTAGGAAAACAAACTATTTAATGCATACAAATCAAAAGGAAATTTCTAAACAGTCTTTAAATTCAAATTTCCCTCTCAAATCCCTCAAAATTCCTTCAAAAAATGGCTCCCGTGGACCTGCGGCTCGTGCGGCTGTAGCAGGAGGCGGAGAATGTCCGCCTTGTTCGCGCCTGGGCCGGTCCCGCGTGGACCCGCTAGACCGGTCCAATGGACCAGTCTAACAATACTCCCCTCCTAAAGATCCACCTTGTCCTCAAGAGGGAAATATGCTCGTGTTCCTGTGGAGGTGGCCATCCTTGAGGTGGCTGAAAAACCATACCAAACTGCTGAATCAAGGGATGCACTGAAAGAGAAACATCCCCTCTCTCCATCCTGATCACATCCAGCTTGTGTAGTCCCACCAGATAATCTTTCCCCACCTCTTGTATTCTCCTAACCATGGTCTTGAGTGATACCACGGCTTTGGATAGCTCTGTATCTCCCCTTATGACCACCTTTCTCCCATCCACCCTTAATTCCATCGTGAGTGCTCCCCAATTGTCCTTGGTTTCCCCCAAAGTTTGCATCCACTTCATCCCCAGGATGACATCAGTACTTCCTAACTCTAGTGGGAGAAAATTCTCTCTTACCTGAATCCCCTAGATGGTTAACACCACTCCTTTATAGATCCCCTGGCCTTTCTCCACCTTCCCTATACCCATCATCACCCCATAATAACCGGAGTCCACCAATTTCACTCCCAGTTGATTGACGACCTGAGTGAAAATGAAATTATAGGTAGCCCCACTGTCAATCAATACTACCACCTCCATGCCTGCTATTTCCCCTTTTACCTTCATCGTATGATTCAAAGTGAATCATACTACTGAATTTAGGGAGACCTCCGCCACATCCAGATGCAACTTGTCATCCATCTTTCTCTCACCTCCCCCTCAGTTTCCTCGTCATCACAGACGGTTAGAACCTGGAGAGTTCGATCCTTACACCTGTGCCTTGGAGTATACTTCTCATCACACCGAAAATATAACCCCTTTGCCCTCTTCTCCTGCATCTCCTTCTCTGTCAGCCTCTTGAAATTTTCCACACTCCCTCCTCCAACTGGCTTCTCCCTGGTGGTCTCATTAATGTTGCCTGATGTAGGCCCCTTGGGTGCAAGAAGGGCGGTCTTCATCCTATAAGAGCCTCCTGAGCTGCTGCTTCTAGCTCCCTTCTCTAGATTCTTCTGATTTTCAACTAGCTGGGCCAAACTCATAGTCTCCCCCAAGTCACGAGGCATCAGAACCTTCACTGTCGCTCGGATCTCTGCCTTTAACCCCTTCATGAAGTTTCCCTCCAATACCGTCTCTGATAGTCGCTCCACTCTACTAGCCATGTGCTCAAACCGCTCCCGGTAGTCTGATACTGATCCCTCCTGCACCAGAGCAAAGAACTGCTCATAGAAGTCTCCTTCTCGGTCGGTTTGAAAATGTTCTATTATACAGTCTTTGAATTCCCTCCAACTCCTGATAGGTCTCCTCTGGTCTCTCCACTGGTACCAGGACAACGCCTTCCCTTCCAAGCACAGACCTGCCGCTGTCAGTTTCTCCTCCTCCGTTAGCCCATTGACGGCGAAGTACCTCTCCACCTTATAAATCCACCCATACGCATCCTCCCCTTCAAATATGGGTATCTTCAACTTCCTCACCTTCTGATCGCCACCGTTCCCCCTTATTCTTTCATAGTTTCCCCTCTCCCAAGCGTTAGGCCCTCCCCACATCTCCAGGTCTTCCTCTGCCCTGCCATAGCCCAAACCCCCTTCGAATTCCCCCCTTCTTTTTTCAAAATCAACACCTCGGCGGCCATAGTATCCCTCCTGTCATTCCCATATCCACCTCCGCTTTCTTCCCTCTGGACAGGCTCCAGATGGGGTCTTCTTCTTTCTCCTTCCATGATTTCCACCTCATTATCCTCCCTACGAATTTCAGAATTCGTACTTTTTTCTTCCACCCCTCTTGCCACGGAAGCTGCTGTTTGGTTTTGAATTTCCAACATTTTCTTCATCATGTCCTGGAGATTGGCGACTTGTCCTTCCATAGAGGAAATCCTTTCCTCCACTGTTGTTTTGATTTGATTCATCTCCCCTTCAATCCTTTCCTCCAAAGCATCCACTTTTTTGGCTGCCATCACAATCCGGAGTTTGTAGATTTACAAAATTTGGCTTTGGGACTCCAAAAACAGCAATTTTTTCTCTTTTCGGCAAAAAATCACTACTGAAATTTGTCGAAAATAGCACTTCACCAGTCCCAAGACTTGCTCTGATACTAATTTAATAGGAAACACTTGCAAATCTCAAGTATGTCCTATCAATGTATGCAAAACAGCGAGAACTCCTCCAAAAATCCAATAAAAATGAGGGAAAAACAGGACTTTTATTGCAAGAATCAAATAGACGGAAGAAAATACAAGATACAATTGATCTTCTATTCGAGAGGATCTTTCTCTCCCCAAATCTCTAGACGCCGCTAGAGCCCAAAAGAAACCTAAGAGATCTCAAATTTCAGCCAAATTCAAGATGCCCTAACCCTATGAAAACAAACTATTTAATGCATATAAATCAAAAGGAAATTCCTAAACAGTCCCTAAATTCAAATTTCCCTCTCAAATCCCTCAAAGTTCCTTCCAAAAATGGCTCCCGTGGACCTGCGGCTCATGCGGCTGTAGCAGGAGGCGGAGAATGTCCGCCTTGTTAGCGCTTGGGCCGGTCCCGCGTGAACCGGCTGGACCGGTCTAACAGAAAGATATTGTTTCTAACCCCTTAAACATAAACGCACATGTGTAAATGAGTTTAAGGATCTAAAATAAATAAAAGCATTCTAGTTAAAAATAATGTTTCTACAAGGTCCTAAGGTTGGAGACACAGACACTAAGAGGGCTCCATAGAGGCTTTCTAAGTTTTGAGGAAATTTACAACCCCGGGGGTTATGACCCGGTGGTTCTGCCTGTAGCACCCCCACCAGAATGAATGGGGGCGACTGATACTCGTATCTATTTGTGTAAGCTCCTTCGTCTAGATAGCTCAAATTTTCTCCTTGCTTTCCCAAAAGTTCCTCGCAAAACATAGAAAAGAAGGAAGGTTGTATTAGAGCAAGTTAATATTTAATATGCAAATAATTAAAAATAAAATGCAATTAAAATAACAACATACTTTTTTTCGAGCTTGCGCACTAGCTTGGTTGTTTGCTCTTTGGGATTCTTAGATTTTAGAAACATTCCATGTATATCTTCATCTCAAGGCATAAGTAGAAGAAATGGTAGTAGAGAAAGAAGGGAGAGAGAGGTAGAGATAGAAAGAGAGGAATAGAGCCATGGTTTACTTTCCAAAACTCCACCTTCCAATAATCATCCAACAAACTCAACTTTTCAACCATCACCACTTCTCCTAACAAATAATAAGAAGTATTTCAAATAACTACTCCTTTTACTCATGCGAAGAGGCAAATTGACATCCTCCTTTCCCAAAACAAACATACAACATAAGATAGTGCAAAACATTTTCTTAACATATCAAGTAACTAATGCAATATAGAAAAGATGCTTTTGAAGGTTACAAATGGAGTTTTGAACATATATTAAACCACCTTTCATACTTCCACTAATGCCGTCGTAATGAAACCATACGGATTTTAAGAATAAAAATCACACTTCTTCCTATCATGCAACAAACAACAAACCTCCTCAAAGTTGAAACTCAACACTGTTGGAGAATTTTTGCCATCCTCAAACGGATTGCATATTTTATAATCGAGTACGGTATAAGAAAGATGATATATTACCCTGAATAATAAAAATATCATTTCCTTATGGACTCAATGATAAAATTTACAATTTAACCGAGATTTTCCCATTCAATTTGAATGGGGTTTATTTATTCTGGGGTACAGATGTTCCATAGGGGCAAGCCTCTATGGTTAATTACATCTCAAGCTTTGGTGTTTGAGAATACTTTTGATTAAATTAGTTGTTTTCTTACTTTTGAGATTCATTTAAATATTGGCTAAAGTTTGAATTTAAAAGTCATGAAATTCTTATTTAAAGGGTTTTGTCCTTTAGGAATTTCAAGGATGAAAAGGATAAACTTGAAATTGGATTTCTTGGAATGAGGCTAAAGGACAGAAGTGTATGAGTACTTGATTCTGAGGGAAACTTAGAGGTACTCAAACTATCCTATATTGGCTTTACATTTTAGAAATCTAACTTTTGTATAAGTTGATATTTTCATTATAAGGTTGGGGCTTACATTCCAACAACACATGTTGGAGGAATTGCCCAGAAGGTGAGGACTTGTATGGTGATTGAAATCAACCATTGCCACAGATCCTAAAACTAAGGTGAGGGCTATCGAGAGATAGTACTGTTCAAATAAAATTCTTAAATAAAATTCATATCACAGAAATAATTGTTCAAATTTGACCCAATCCCATTTGAAAATTCCAATCCTTATCTCCTTTGACATTAAGCTTTGAATTCTTAAATAAAATTCGTATCGCTATTTTAATCGAGAGTTTTTGTTAGAAACCGAAAATTTCCTACGAAAACTCTCGATTTTTTTTGAAGTAGTTTTCGAAAAAGGCCTAAAAATAATTTTATGCTAGACACTGCACAACATCCCCTTGACAGTACTGCACCCTAATAGGTCTGGTGGCCTGCTAGAACTCGCAAGCGAGGAGGTGCCTAACAAGAAAGAGAAAGTTCAATATGTATGCATGAAAAACTCCCGGCGGTCCGGGCTTACTTCTTAAAGGCGTTAGAGTTTCTATCTGAGCTTAAATATTTTTAATTTTGTTTAAGTACCTCGAACCTAAGTTTAATGAATGCAAAAGGACTTACAAATTATATCTCACACACGAGGCATAGCCAGCCCGACCTTTGGATTTATTACCTTCCCTGGAAAGGGCTACCAGCTAAATCTACCTAATTGCTTTTAAAATCATGCTGTCTGGTCTCAATGCAGTATAAAGAGTAGGGAGGTTATTTTTTTATATAGAAAGCAGGGCTTACAACTTGGCTTTGAGACCAAGATGCCTAATTATGCAGGGTATGCATATGCTGACTCACAAAGAAAGTAGATTTTTTGTTATCTAGTCTTTAAGTGAGGGCTTTCTACATGAGACACATTTGGGCTATGCATGATTGTTTTAAGTTTTGAAAAAGTTAGCTCCTTGAAAGAAAGTCATGCAAATTTTCTTTTGTTAGAAAATCATGGAGCATAATTTTATTTTTTAAGTTGCTTATATTTTAATGGGTAGAAAACTTATTTTTGTCCTAAGTGCCTAGCGAATCAAAAGTCCAGGCCACCCCCAAGTAAAACAAGAAAGGAACCTAGGAAAAAGCATGCTTCTATTGCGGACCTAGTAAACAATCAATTCATGCTTGAAAATGTAAATTAACTAAGGCAAAAATGTAAATAATGTTTCAGTTATTACAATCAAATTGGGCAGCTGAGTTGCTTGCCATTATACAACCCAGTCAAATCTTATTATAGATTCTACTTGTGGGGTCTTCAAACTTTTACTTCTAGGTAAATCTTTATGCTTCACCTTCTACAGGTATATCCTTTCTTAATCTACCTCTCTTTTTGGTCCAAACCCCTACAAGTTTAACACAAATTATAATTCTATCAAATACATTTTGAAAAAAAGACTCAAACCTGCAAGACAGAGTCGGAAAGCAGTTTATATAATATATCACTTCTAGAAATTTTATTTCGCATTTCAAATACCAAACATCTATTTCTACCATATTGGCCATGTCTCTTGGTGGTTTTAAGCAGCGTCTGCAAACAAACAGTATTAGAATAATCATGATTTATTTTACCCTCTCTTGGACATGGCCACTTGCAAAAAGAACATGTATATTTCTACACTATCCACTTAAGGGCAAGTGCTTACAACGCAGACAATCCAAGGGCAATCACACCAAATCATCAACCATATGCACACAAAAAGAAAAATCCTAGTCATAGCATGCCTAAGGGCTGTGCATCTAAGTGTGTGAGGCTTGTGTGGCATGTCACACTAAGGGTGTTTCACTTTGAGTTTGAATCTAAGGGGAAGGTATCCAACATTAGTTTTGAGCTAACTGTTGGAAGGACTCTCCTTAGCTTTTAGAGCTAGAGAGAAGAAAAGGATGCTTCTTTTAGCTTTGAGGCTAAAGAAGAGATAGAGGTGTCCAGCATGTAGCTTTTGAGCTAAGTGTTAGAAGACTTCCTTTAACTTTTGGAGCCAAAGGGAGGGAAATCTTCTAGAACTTTGGGGTTGGAGGAGAAGTAGAAGAAAACTATAGCTTTTGGGCTAGAGTAAGACATCTTCTAAGGCTTTTGGAACCTATAGAAGTGAGGAAAGATTTGTAGTTTTAAGGCTACAAATCAAGAGGATACTTCCTTGAATATTTGTTTTCAAGGACGGGGTTCATTTGCTAAGTTTAGATTAAGCAAATGGCATAATAAACCATTGAATTTTGATTATCAATGATACAAGATTAGTTTGCTAAGTGTGGATAAGCAAACATAAGATAATGATATATAGATTTAGGCTACGTATCAAAGATTCTTTGGATTTGTCCAAAGAAAATGGCTCATTCACTTAACTTGGATTAGGAGAAAGAAGATTAATATTCCCACGTTTGATATAAGAATATAAGTTGATTTTGACCAACAAGAGAATTTGTCAGATATGAACTGTCCCTTAATTTTGAGGTTAAGAGAGGTGGGATTTCCTCTTAACTTTGGAGCTAAGAAAACCGGAACAAAACTCATAACTTTGTGGCTAAGGAGTTAGAGAAATTTCAAAGACTTTTGGTGTCTTAGGAAGGACAAATGACCCATAGTTTTGGAACTACAAGCCAATGAATATTCATTGCTCATTCGCCTAACTTGGATTGGGTGAAAGAGAGGTTTTCCTATAGCTTGTGGGTTGTAGGAGGGAAGAAGATTCATTAGATTTTGTATCTAATGAAGCTTGCTCATTTACCATATTAAGTGGTAGATGGATATGAGAAATGGTGTGCAACTTGAAGGTTGCAAGTTGGAGGAAATCCCTTGAACATTTGGTGTTCAAAAAGAAGGAACCATTCACTTGATTTATGTTAACTGAATGGGGGAAGAGATGTGCAATATGGAGGTTGTAATCTCATGGGCACTCTTTGAATGTTTGATGTTTAAAGAGAAGGACATACATTCACTTAATTTGTGTTATGTAAATGGTGGTGAAGATTAGAATTTGGATCCTAAAGCTTTGCTTGTGTCCTTTTGAGCCCCTCTAGAGGTCATTTGAAAACCTCTATATAGGCTTTGAAGGCCACCAACAAAGGTAGCATTTGTGGATTTTGTGTTTCAACAAAGGAAATGAAAAGAAAGTTTAGAGTTTGGTTCTAAGTTTTCAAAACTTGCAATATGGTGTACTAGGATTTTTGGAGAAATCCAAAATACAAAACATGGGAAGGATTAGATGTTTCTTCACAACTTTGAGTTGTAAGAGATGAAGAAGAAAATGCAACTTGGAAGTTATAAATTGAGATGTCTCTTGAACACATTTGGTGTTCAAATAGAAGAAAATATTTACTTAGTTTAGGTTAAGTGAGAGGATGATGAAGACTAGGATTTGGATCCTAAGTCCAAATAAAATATTCATTTGTTAGCCTTGTGTTCAAACAAATGAAAAGAAAGAACTTAGGATTTGATTCTAAGTTCAAGAGTGCTATTTGAACATGTGACTTTCAAAGAGGGGTGATCATTTACTTAGTTTAGACTAAGTAGATGGAGGAGACTAGGACTTGGGTCCTATGTCTAAGAGGAAATTTTACTTGTTGATTTTGTGCTCCAACAAGTGAAAATGAAAGAACCTAAAATTGGGTCATAGGTTCAATAGCCTTATGCAATGATGTTGTTGAAGTGTTGGGAACTTCAAATTATCATGCAAAGAGGAAGAAAGAATGGTTGTTTGTTGATTTTGGGTTTCCAACAAATAAGAGGTAGAAGAACTTGAGATTTGGTTCCAATTTCAAAGATTTATGCAATGGTGTATTTGAAGCTTTTGGATGTTTCAAACAACATGCATGAGAAGGATATTCGTTGGTTTTTTGTATTCCAACAAATGAGATGGGGGAGCTTGAAATTTGGTTCCAAGCTTCAACAACTCATGTTTAGAATATTTAGAGCTTTGTGGATGATTCAAATATATGAGGGAAATATTTGTTGGTTTAGTGCCCCAACAAACAAGGTAGAAGAGCTTGAAATTTGGCCTCAAGCTCAAATAACTCATGTAATGATATACTTGGAGTCTTGAGAAATTCTAAATAATCATGCATGAGAGGGATGATATGTTCATTTGTTAACTTTGTGTTATTAGCAAATGAAAGGGAGACTTAGGATTTGTTCCTAAAGTCTTGATGATTAATGTAATGAAACATTTGGAGCTTGGAGAGGCTCCAAAATACCACCCATGAAAGAAGTGGAGAATTCATTTGTCAACTTTTGTGTCTCAACAAATGAAGAATAAAGTTTAGAATTTGTCTCTAAACTTGGGTGATTCATATAATGAAATGTTTGGAGAGTTGGGATACTCCAAACCATCATATATGAGAAGGAGGAAGATCTATTGGAGAGTTCCTTATAGATTCTAAGTCTCATACAACTTAATATTTAGAGCTTTAAGGATGCCCTAAGTATTATGCATGAAAGAGGTGTATATGTGAAAGGGACTTCCCTTATTCCTTTATGAATGTTTTGGATTCATTTGGAAAAGGGAAATATATACCTTAGGGCTTTGAAAAGGATTTCTAAATCAATTTTGGCATGATTAGGAGACCTGAATTAGACAGCTTCATTTGTTATTTTTGTGTCATCAACAAATGAAGAAATGACTTAGGATTTGGTCATAAAGTCTTGATGATTCGTGTAATGAAATATTTAGAGCTTTGAGAAAGCTCCAAAAGATTACACATGGGGAGAAAAGAGCGTTTGAAAAAAAGCTCTCTATACTTGTTAGAACTCATGCAACATAGAACTTAACTTTGAGGAAGATCTATGTATCAAGTTTGAAGGAGAATAAACATGAGAAAGGAAATTTCTCATTCTTCCATGAATGTTTTGGACTCATGGAAAGTAGAAATTGATTCCTAAAGCTTTGAAGAGTTTTCTAAATCAATTTTGACATGATCTAGGAAATTTGGAAGCTTCTAAGAATATCCTAAAGATCAATTTGATAAGATCTAGAAGAAACCTAGGAGTATGCA
Organism: Dendrobium chrysotoxum; assembly: GCA_019925795.1. Taxonomy (NCBI): domain Eukaryota; kingdom Viridiplantae; phylum Streptophyta; class Magnoliopsida; order Asparagales; family Orchidaceae; genus Dendrobium; species Dendrobium chrysotoxum. The sequence goes on along the minus strand of CM034300.1, from coordinate 35,787,687 downwards.
TGAAAAAGTTCACTATTTTTTTTGTTTGAGATGTTTAGACGTTTAAATTGCTCATCATTAATCAACCAATTTGCAAATCACATCAAATATGTTTCTCAACTTCAATATATGGTGGGGTACAATCTATGAGCTTTTGAAAATCATATAGTACTCCACACTTGTTTAACAAGTGCTTAAGAGATTTGATAAACATATTAGTGAGTTTGCAAATCTTTAGACATGTAGCAATCTAAAACATTTGCTTCTATTTTTATTTTTTTGCAAAATATTGTATATGAACTTAATCAATTATGCTTTCTTTGTGGGATTTCAACATAAACCTTGAGAGGTTAATGAGAAATCTCACAACATTTGATGCGTTCCAAATTGATTAAATTTATCTCCAAATATTTACAAAGTTCCACAAAAGTTTACAAGCTTCAACACATAAAGAAACTTTGCTTTGTAAATCACTTTTACGATCTAAACTTTGAAAGAAAGATGCATACAATCAAATAAAATGAAGCTTGGGAACTTTCTCATATATTGGTGCATTAGAAGTATGACTAAACATCTCAAATTTTGGGGATTTCATACAATAAAGCAAATGTTCACTTGTTATTCTTCCCATAAGCTTTGTAATGTACCCAAAATGAGTTTGACCAACCTTGTTTGCTCTAGGATTTACAAAATGAACCTTTGGGGGTTCATATGAGATCCTACAACAATTTATCAAATCCATTTTGGATATATAGCCAAGCTATGATGAAATCCGCAAGCTTTAGCATATGCAAATTCCTAACTCTATGTCAATTTTGTCATGACACTCGTCTTGAGGAAAGAAGAGCATGGCTTACAAGATTTGGGAAAATTTCTACACTTCAACATACATTTTGGGATAGGAAGATATCATCAAACCCTATGGTTCATTAGTAGGTGAAGGCTAAGCATGCAATATGAATGCAAAATAATGCTTTTGAGAGATTTTGGATGCCAGTCCAACACCCCTATGCGTATTAAGATCCTCTCTGGACTCTCACATGAGAACCAACAGATGAAAACCACCAAATTTCCATTGTTTTGCGAAGAGGATAGCAAATGAGGGATTTTGGGAAAGCAGAAATTGAAGTTTCTAAAGGGCCTAAGGCTTGGGGAGCGTCAACCATACAACCATTGGCCTTGGGGGATCCTAGGTCTTACTAAGTTTTAAGGATTTACCTCGTCGGGTTGTCACGGTGTAGACCACAATGCACTTGCTTTGTCAAAAGACAAGTTTGAGGAAGAAGATTGCTATCCAAGCTGCTCCGGAGGTCGTCACCGCTGTCCAAGCTCCTATGGAAGTCACCTTCGCTATTTGGAAGCTTTCGAAAGCCTCCTTGATTGCTACGGCCTTGTCGGAGTTGAAGGAGGAAGGAGAAGAAGCCTTCCACCTTCTCTTTTGCTGTAAAAGGGGCTGACTACAGCACTTCTTTGCACTTCCTTTCAGTTCAACGAAGGAGGAGACAGTAGCAATATCTTAAATCAACTCAAATCAAGATGCAGAAAGATACTTGTCTCTTGATTTAACTGGCTTGGTCCGCTCGGTCACTGGATCCGACTCCTGCTCTGAAGGACGACCTCGATCCGCCTGGAAAGGTTGCATGAAGGGCGACGTTCAGTCCAATCCGCCTCCGCCTTGTGTAAGAGCCACAAACGGATGACTTTCGGGCTACTTGGATCAGCCTTCTCCGCCTGGTAAGACCGCAAGTAGAGCCGCCTCTCTTCCACTCCCTCTACTGCTTGGAATGAACAAAGAACAGAAAGAGCTGGACTTCTCCTCTCCCGCTCTTGACTATCTGGGACGCACAAAATAGGCGGAGGTTCCGCCTCCTCTTATCTCTCGGTCTGGAAAGCACAAACCGTAAGAAAGAAAGAAAACTCTTGGACCTTCCTCCTCTCCCGCTCTCTTGCTCTATATGGAACGAATGCCAGCAGTAGTCCGAATGGAAGGAATTAATCCCTCTCCATGCGCGAAGTGGATGCCCATCTCTACTTGAGTGGATTTGCCACAAGACAGAGATTTCTTGCGGCGAGATAAGAAATTTCAGTGATCTCTCTGCCCGCCGAAATCAGGATTTGACGGGATAACGTCCACAAAATTTGAAAACTTGGGATAAATCACAGCCCTTGGATGGAGGACATGATTTGGAAAGATCAATTTAGCCAAAATTGATCAATTAAGGCTAAAATTGAGCCCTAATCGGACTCGGCTCAAACCGATTTGAGTCAGTTTGGGTTCAATCAAATTAATTTTGTGAAATTAAACCTTAATCGGCGTCAAATTTAGTTCGACGAGGCTCGACGGGGTTTGATTTGTTTCGATTCGAATTGATTTTGGGTCGACTCAATTGATTTGATTTTAATTTAATTAAATTAACTTTATTTTAATTAAATTGGGGTTTAATCTTGGTCAATTTTTCCTTGACGATGTTCGATCGAGTTGATCGAGCACGATCGAGTTCAGTCGGGCTCAAATCAACTCGATCAGGGCTAAAATTGCCTAGATGCGAAAATATACGTCAACAAACACTTTCTATTAAAGAGAGAACAATCATAAGAGAGAAAAAGAAAATTAATGCCAATTCGATCTTCTTTCAAAGGATTCAAGAGGTTCTTTAATATAAAACATAATTCCACATAACCAAAACATGCTTCAGCCAAGGCAAAAAATGCACATTAATACTTTATCATTGGGGTATAAAGCAAGTAAGCTACTCAAACATTATTGTAAACCTTTGCATCCAACATCATTATAATGCCAAAATACATAATGGGTGATAAGATTTCTATCATAACCATGCAATGAAAACAAAAGAATCATCCCCTTATAACTTCATTTGCAAGGAACCAAGGCCAAAACTATACTTGCACAGGTACAGAAAAGATATTTGATGAAAATACAAGAAGTAACATCTCGCAACCATTTGATACCTTCTCCCAAACTCCACTAATGAGACAACTTGGCCATAGAAATACATGTAAAATTCTCCTAACTAATCATGACTCAAAGAGACCAAATGTGCACTTTATGTGTTGCCATAAAAGATACATTAATCTATTCCTCATTTCCAGCACGATGCATGTATTCAAAGAATATTTACTCCAATAATTCCAACAAGCTCAAAAATCCCTTTCCAAAAGCTTAAAGAAAACTATCCAACAAGAGGGCATGCAACCTTGAGCTTCTCCTATTAAATGTACACCCCCAAACTTGCTAAGAGTTCAAGATCAAAACCCTATTCCTTTTCTAAATCATGAGAAGCGAATGCACATGTATAAAGCAAAGCACAACTATGCATATAAATCTCCACAAATCATAATCCACCAAAATTTTGGAATAGAGAAGAATGACCCAACTTTCTCCAAAAATCCTTCAAGAAAGAAGCCTTCATAACGGTAAAGTCACAAAAAAATTCCTTCCAACAACAGTTATGAAATCTATCAATGATATTCAAAACATTATTGCATTAAACCCATAGCAATTCTCATATGAAACACAAATCAAATAAATACTTTCCAACACAATGCTCACGACTCTTTCCACAACTCAAAGAAAACTTTCTAATCATGAAGCATGCAAAAAATTGTATTGCACCAATTCAAACTAACTAGCTTAAACCTCAAGCCAAATATATAATCAAAGCTTGCCGAGAGCCTAAAACAACCTCACATTATTGAGAAGAAGAAAGATAAAAGAGAAGGCATGCTTTTTTTGAATTAATCAAAACCCATATCCAACTTCTTTCCTTTCCAAATTGTAAGAAAAAGACATATATGTATGAAATGTAGCATGATTATACAAACTAATCCTCACTAAACATAACCCACCGAATATCCAAAGGAAGGAAACCAATTTAGATAAAAGCTCTTCAAATTACTTTATCAAAATGCCAACCACCAATTTGACATGATAAGATACGATTTCTTTCCAATACCCTTCAAAGAGACACACACAAGGCTTATTGGAGAGTAAAGATTATTCACCTTCATGTATCTCTAAAACGACAAAAAGATGTATTCAAGATCTAAATATCAAAAGGTAAAATAAGATATCAACACAATGCTCTCCAACACTTCGTACTTCTCCAAATAATTTATGAAACCTTTCAACATGAAGTAAACAACCTTGCATTTGAACCACATACTCTCAAGATTGAAACATGAAGCATATGGGAAATTTTCAACAATACTCATAAGTCTCGCTTTTAATGTCAAATGCACAACCATTACTTGCCAAAAATTCAAAATCAACATCATGTTATTGGAAAGAAGGAAAATGACAATGCTTTCTTGAACTAATCAAAACCCTTGTCTAACTTCTTCCCCTCCTTTTTTTAAAATCATAAGGAGAATGCATAAATGTATAAAATGAAGCAAAAATTATGCAAATCAATCTCCACCGATTATAACCCACCAAATGCCCAAAGTTCTCTTTTACATGCAAGATATGCAAATGATCAATATTTCAACTCCATCAAGATTTATAAGAGAAAACAAAAGATCAACATACCTTTTTGAAACCAATGAAATCTATAAGTAAATGATGACTAACCAAGGCTTTAAAGGTGAAAAGCCACTTAAAATCTATTCATCAAACAAATGCATCAAGGCTAAACGATAAACACAAAGCGGTTCACATTATTTTTTTTTTTGAAGGATACCCCTAAACGCTTTGTTGGATATACAAATGTAGTGTTAAGGTATCAAGGCACCAATGTATATATATATAAAAAAAAAACTTTCACTTGACGTAGGAGCATAAACTTGTATTCAAACTTTTTCATTCCGAGCAAGATCTCCTTGAGGCATTTCATCGAACAACTAACATGCAATACTACAAAGGTTCATAGAACCAATCAATATAAGGATCATGCTTTATACCGTAGAGAAAGGAAGATTTATCCACATGCTTATTTAAGTTTGTCACAATGAAACCTACACAAGGATCTTTAGAATGAAGGAGAATATTATTAAACCATAGCCTCTTAAACAGACTTGCTAAAATATAATCATGGCATTTCGAGTTAAGCTACTCAATACAATATACATAAGACATGGTCATCCATGACTCAACATAGCATATATATCATTGTCTAACAACTACAAAGCACAACAATTTCTCATAAGCAACATCAATGTAAAGGTCTTCATAAGACATCATGGCTTAAACAATCATCTTTATAAAGTAAACCTTACTCCAAACAAATCCACACACATCATAGTCATTTATACATGACAAACTTTACTTTGAGCCAATCAAGTTCATTTCACCATGGTAAAGAGAAAGATTGAAGGAAAAAAGAAAGAAGAGAAGAAGAGGAAGGAGAAGAAATGGAAAGGAAGAAGGAGAGAAGAAGACAAGGTGGAGGAGAATATGTAGGGAGAAGAAGAGAAAGTCTGAGAGAGAAGGAGAAGAAGAAAGAAATGGAAGAAGAGAAGAAGAAATAAAAGTCAAAGGAGAAGAAGAAATGGAAGGAGAAGGAGGAGAGGTAGAAGAAGTCACCTGTAGCAAAATGGGAGGAGGTCGACGGCTAGGGCAAGGAGGTTGACGGAGGAGGAGGACTTTGGCTTGTACCCAAGCCTTTTAATTTTTAATTTCATTTTGGGACCCGATTGGTGAGCGCCACACAACCCCGCATGTACCTCGGTCACTATCTTGTGGGCTTCATCTTTTGCAAGACACCTGTTGATGAACAGTTTCGCATCGACCTGACCCCGATCGAGCCCGACTAGGCTCGATCATGCTCGATCAATTCAATCAAGCGTCGTCGAATATAAATTGACCCAAATCGAGTTTTAATTTAATCAAATTAAACTCAATTTCATCGAATTAAAATCAAATCGATCATGATCAATTCAAATCGACCCAAGTTGAGCCTCGTCGAACGAAATTCGGCGCAATTCGACGTCGATTCAAGTCCAATTTCACAAAATTGACTTGATCGGATCCAATCGGACCCGAACCGACCCAAATCGGTTCGGGTCGAGTCCAATTCGGACTCGTCGGTTCGGGTCGAGTCCAATTCGGACTCAATTTCAGCCCTAATTGATCTATTGGGGCTAAATTAAATTTCCCAAATCAAATTTCTTGATCAAGGGCTGAGATTTCACTTGAAATCCCACTCGATTTCTGCCATTTTCCTTCGTTTCGCGCGAGAGGGCTCCGGATTGGAGCGTTTGGGCGGTGGCTCTCAAAGAGAGCGTGAGAGGGAGCGTCGGCTCCCCTCTTGTTTGTTTCGTCCGCCCCGAGCCCGAGAGAGCGAGAAAGAGCGGGAGAGAGTGAGGCGGAACCCTCCGCCTCTTCCGTCACTGGCCTCCAAGGCGGAACGAGCCCCCCTTCGCGTGCGGATCCTCCGTCCGACCCCATCCAGGGCTTCGGAAAAGCTCTCTGGGGTTCGTTCTCCTCCCATTCGCCATATCTCTTGAAGCCGCCGGCCTCCAGGTTCGGGTACAAGGCCTCATTTCTCTCCAAATCAGGGCTGGTGCAGCTTTTTCTCCCTAGGAAGGCTTCTATCCCTCTCTTCTTTGACGCCGGCGAGTTCGTAGCAAGTTGGAGGCTGTTGGAAGTTTCTAAACAGCGAGGGAAGTCTTCCAAACTTCCCAAACAGCAGTTTGGAGCCTTGAGAGTGCCTTGGACAGAAGTTTTTCTCCTCCGGAACACTTTGGACAGCAAAGGGAACCTCCGGAACATCTTGGACAGCAGCGGCGACGTCCGGAGAGGCTTGGACAGCAGCTTTCTCCCTCCAAAAACGTATTGGACAGCGATTTGGAGTCATCAAAGGAGTTTGGATAGCGATCCGGAGCTCGGATTGGAGCTTGGGAGCACTTGGAACTTGCATTGGAGCTTGGATTGGAGCTTGGGAGCGTTTGGAGCTTGGATTGGAGCGCTTGGACAGCCCGGGTGAGGTAAATTCTTGGCCACTCAAAGCCAATGATCGTGTGGTTGACGCTCCCCAAGCCTTAGGTCCTTAGAAACTTCATTTTCTTGCTTCCCCAAAACCCATGTTTGCTGTCCTCTTTGTAAATTTGGGAAAATCCAGTGATTTTTGCCAAGTTTCTCTCATGTGAGAGTCAAAAGGGGATGGCGATGCACGTAGGATTGTCGGATTGGCGTTCGACAATCTCCCAATGCATGTAAAAGCATTCATATCGCATCTCCTCCATCGCCTACAACTAAACCATAGGATAGGTGATTACATTTGATCGAAAATCAAATGTTGAGGTGTAGATCTTTCCGAACATTGCAAGTTATGCTCTCTTTCTTTTTATCACAAGTTATGCCAAAATTAACTTAAAGATATAGGAGGTTTGCATTACTACGACATTTGTCATTTTCTCCAAATTTGTTGAATCTCTAAGTATGTGCTTCAATCAATTTATAAAGCTCATAGGTTGTGGGGTCTTTCATGAATATTTATGTTTGTGTTTTAAATCCCACGATGAGTAGATTGATTGAACATTCTTGACATCTCTTCAAATTTAGAGAATCTAGCAATTCGCAAAAGCACCCGACCTAAATGTTTGCATGCTTAGTCAAATTAGTTTGCATGAATAGAATTGCATCATTCATATCCCAAACGAATGCATATTGTGGGTCTTTTGCTAGCTCATTGTTTACTTAAGTTTGCGAACCCATAAGCATGCTCATTTAATTTTCAAAACACTTGTGAAGCAAAGGGTGGTGTATTCCATGACATTCAAAGGTCTATGGATCTTACTCCACCATACTTTGAAATTATTTAAGCATGATTAGTATGATTCGCAAAATTGAAAGGTTAGAGCAAAATGACAAATGATGTAGACATTCGGTGTTATCTCAAATGACAAACCTACATGTGCATGCTCTTAGGTTCTTCTTAGATCATACTCAATTTGATCTTAAAAGCTTCATAGAAGTCGTAGGAGTGAGTTTTCCTTTCTTCAAATGAATCCAAAACATTCATAAAAGAGTAAGGGAACTATCTTTCACATAGACACCTCCTTCATGCATAATACTTTGGGCATTCTCAAAGCTCTAATGTTTTATGCATGAATCATTTGAACTTTGAGTCAAATTCCAGGTTCCTCTACCTTGTTTGTTGAAACACAAGATCAACAAACAACCTCCCAAACCTCCTAATCATGACAAAATTGATTTAGAAATTCTTCCAAAATTTTAGGAGATCAATCTGTCCCTTCCCCGAATGAGTCCTCCAAAACACTCAAATCAATCTAGGAGGCTCTTTTCAAAATGTGTCTCCCTCCCATGTATGATATTTGGAGCCCTACCAAGGCTTCAAGTGTTCTATACATGAATCGTGGATCTTAAACCAAAACTCCAAGTCACCCGTCTCTTTTGTTGGAACATAAGAAACCAACAAATATCCCTCTCATATATAATATTTGAAGTCTCCACAAGACTTTAAATGTCTTATATGTGAATCTTTGGAGCTTGGAACCAAACTCTAAGCTATCCACTTCTCTTGTTGAGACAAAATCAACAATCATACACTTTCCTCTCATACATGATGCTTGGAGTTTTCTCAAAACTCCAAGTGTTAGTTTGTATGAATCCTAGCATACATTAGAAGCTTTCTAGTGTATCCCTCTCCCATACATGATGGTTTGGAGTATCTCAAAGCTCCAAATCACTCATTGTATGAATAATCTTGACTTAGGACTTTAAAAGTTCTAAGTCCATACCTCTTTGCTTGTAAACACCAAACCCACAAGCATTCTTTTAAGTCTCCTAATCATGCCAAAAGTGATTTAGGAATCTTTTCCAATACATTGGAAGCTTTCTAGTAGAGCCTCCTCTTCCTCATGCATGATTATTTGAGACTTCTCAAGTCTCCAAAAAAAGCATCATTGCGTAAATCATTTGGAGCTTAGAGCTAATTCCTAAGCTCTTTCCTTCGTTTGTTGAGTAATAAAATCAACGAACGAATCCATACAACCCATCTTTGTCATGTATTGTATTATGGATTTCTATAAATCCTAAATACATCATGTCATGAGTTTTTGAACTTAGAAGCGAAGTCTAAGTTTATCCCATCTCATTTGTTGGAGCAAGAAACCAACATATGATTTTCCCCTTCATTTGCCTAGACTCAAATTAGGCAAATATACATTCCTCTTTGGACGCCAAATATCCAAAGAATATCTTCAATCCACAACTTGTAAGTTGTGTCATCTTCTCCTACCTTCTACAAACCAAAGGTGTAGAACATCTCCTCATTCATTTAACTCAAATTGTATGAATGAATATTCTTTCTTTGAATACCAAATGTTCAAAGAAACTCCTTCAGTTTGCAATCTCTAGGTTGCATCTCCTTCTCCATTTTCTACGATTAAAAATTGTAGGAAATTCTCTCTATTTTACTTAGCCCAAAACTAAGTGGTTATCTCTCTTTGAACATCAATTGTTCAAGGAATTTCTTCTGACTTGCAATCCAAAGGTTGCTTGTTGTTTCTCCCTTCCACAACTCAAAAGTTGAAGGAAAATCATCTCATCCTCTTAAGACTCAAAATTAAGAGAATGTACACCCCTCTTTGAACACCAAATGCTCAAAGAATATTTATGAGCTTGCAACTTCCAAGTTGCACACCTCTTCTCTCCATTTACCTAACACAAATATGGTAAATGGTCATGTATCATTGAACACATGGTTCAATGATTTATCCCCTCATATGCAACCCGTAAGTTGTGTATCTCTTTATCTTTCTCCACAACCTAAAGGTTGTAGGAATCACCTCATTCTCCTAAGCCCAAATTTAGGAGAGTGGTTACCTCCCTTTGAACATTAAATGTTCAAGGAGCATCTATGAACTTGCAATCCATATGTTGCATTTTCTCTCTTCCTCTCCGCAAATCTAAATTGTGGAGAACTTCATCCTTCCACCCAATTTGGAAGAATGAATTCCTCTCTTTGAATACCCAAAAGTTCAAAGAGAATTCGTGGTGGCATGTAGTCCAAATCTGCATATCACCTTCTCCCATTTACCCAATACAAGTTGGGTAGATGATCTCCTCCCTTTGAACATCCGATATTCAAAGGAGATCCATGATTTGCAACTCCTAGGTTGCACATCCCCTCTTTCATCCCTCCAACCCGATTGGAGGAATGAACAGTCTCCCTTTGAACAACCAAATGTTCAAAGGATTCCTATTATTTGCAACCTCTAAGTTGTATTTCCCTCTCTCTTTCCTACAAGCCAAGATTGTAGGAGAGCATCCAAATCCATCTTCATGCTCTCAAACCCAAGTTGGGAGAATGAATTCTCCTTTTTGAACCCCAAATGCTCAAAGAGGTTTTAGAAGCTTGCAACCCAAAGTTGCATATTCTCTTCTCCTTTCTACAATTCAAGAGTTGTATGAAAGTCCCATTCACTCAACTCATGTTAAGTGGATCAATCTTATTCCGAATCATCTATTTATTGAATCAAAATCAATAAGTAGTTCAATCCGAAATCATTTATTTATTGAACCAAATTCAACGAATAATACTGTATCAAACAAATGAATCAAAATCTTAATTTTCTTTCATTCTCCTAACTAAAATTAGGTGAATGAATTCCTCTCTTTGGACACCCGAAAGTCCAAAGAATTCTTGATGTGTAGGCCAAAACTACATATCTTCCTCTTATATTTGCTTAATCCAAATTTAACAAATTAAATACCCATCATTGAACATAAAGTTCAATGATAATCCCTTTTTGATTTGTAACCCCAAAGTTATAAATCTTTCTCACCTATTGAGCTAAATTCAATAAGTGACTCATCTCTATTTGTTTAGTCTAAATTAAGCAAATGGAACTCTACTCCTTGAACATAAAAATTCAAGGAGACACTCTTTGATTTGTAGTTTCAAAGCTACTAGTCTTCCTTCACTCCTACAGGCCCCAAAAGCCTTAGAAGATGTCATATCTTAGCCCAAAAGCTATAGGCTCTCTCTCCTCCAACTCCAAAGTTGTAGGAGATTTTCTCCTCTCTTTAGTTCCAAAAGTTAGAGGGAGTTCTCCTACATTTAGCCTAAAAGCTAAATGTTGGATTCCTATCTTTCTCCTCTTAGCTCCAAAAGCTAAAGGAGATTCTTCCATATGTAGCTTAAAAGCTACATGTTGGACACCTTTCTTAGACCCAAAATCTAAGTTATCACTTTCATTCAACCCAAATTGAGTGATTCCTCTTATGACATTTAAAATGTTAAACACATAGATGTCCCTTAGGAATTATCCAATCTGTTGAAGTTCACCATACTCTATTGGATGAATTTCACCAAGCCCTAAGTGAAACCCCTTAGGCATACCTATCTTACCCTATTAGATAGGTACTTCTCTTTTCCAAACATTAAGAGAATTCCAAAATACCGAAAAATCACCTAGATTCCTTTTGATATAATGATTAATCATCTCCCCCAAAAGGTGGGATGCCTACATCATTATATCTTAGGATTCATAAGTAACAGGCTTGCCCAAAAGCAAGCAAGTGGTTACTTTATGGGTTCTTCATAACCCTCCTAAATATGAAACATTCAAAAATCAAATAAAATCTTTAAGTCACAAATAACTTAAAGTGAAACCACCCTTAGATAAAGATCAAACATCTTCATTCCAAAATAAAACCAGACACCCTTAGTGTGACATACCACACGAGCCCCTCACACACTTAGGTGCACAGCCCCTTAGGCATACTAGGATTAAGATTTTTCTTTGTGTGCGCATGTGGTTGATGTTGTGGTGTGAATGCCTTCTGGATTGTCTGCGTGTGGGCACTTGCCCTTAAGTGGTTAGCATAGAAATGTATATATATGTTTTTGTGCAGGTGGCCATGTCTAAAAAGGGGGGCGCTTAAATCATAAATAAAAATTACTTGCATGACAGGTACCGCTTAAAACCCCCCCCAAGATGTGGCCAATAGGGTAGAAGTAGATGCTTAGCACCCTAAGTGCTAGGCAAATTTTGAGTGTGATATTATTATATAAACTGCCTACTCACTCTGTTTTGCAGGTTTGAGTCTTTTTCTTTTTTAAAATGTATTTGATTAGATTAGGATGTAAAACTTGTGGGGGTTTGAATCAAAGGAGAGGTGGACCGAGTAGGATGTGCTTCTTGGAAGCGATGCCCAAAGCTCCACCTAGAAGATGAAGCTTGAAGACCCCACAAGTAGAGTCTGTAAAAATTAACTGGGTTGTATAATGACAAGCAACTCAGCTACCAAAATTGTTTGTAATAATTGGGATATTACTCGCACCTCTGTCTTGATTTATTTCTTAATGCATGTGTTGTTTGTTTACCGTGTGCGCACTAGAACAGCATGCTTTTTCCTAGGTTTCTTCACTTGTTTGTTTGGGTGTGACTGTGATGCGGTAGGCTTTTAGGACAAAATAAGTTTTTTACCCATTAAAATATAAACAATCTAAAAATAAATTTAGGCTTCACGATTTTCTAACAAAAAGAAAATTGCATGGCTCTCTTTCAAAGAGCCAAGTTTTCAAAACTTAAAACGATCATGCATAGCCCAAAAAAAGAGTCACATGTAGAAGCACTCACTTAAGGATTAGATAACAAAAAAATCTCCATCCAAGTCAGCATTCTGCATACCTCGCATTACTTAGGCATCTTGGCCTCAAAACCAAGTTGTAAGACCTATTTCCTAAATAACAATTACCCATCACTCTTCATATGCATTGAGACCAGAAAGCATGGTTTTAAAAGCAATTAGGAGGAGTCTAGCTGGTAGTTCTCTCCAGGCAGGACAATAAATCCAGGGGTCGGGCTGGTTGTGCCTCTTGTGAGGTACAACTTGTAAGTCCTTTTGCATCCGTTAGATTTAGGTTCGAGGCCCTACCTCTCAGTAGGTCTCACCTTAGCTTTAGGGTATGAGGCAATTAGTTGATTTCAATCACTATGTAAGCCCTCAACTCTCGGGCAATTCCTCCAACAAATGTTGTTGGAATGTAAGCCCAAACCTTCTAATGAAAAATATCAACTTGAACTAAAATCAGATTTCTAAAACATAAAGCCCAACATAGGGTAGTTTGAGCACCTCTGAGTTTTCCTCAGAATCAAGTGTTCCTACTTCATTCCCCTTGGCTCTCATTCTAAAAATCTGATTTCAAATCGATCTTCTCTTCCTTGAAATTCTTTAAGGACTAAAAATCCTTCAAACAAGATTTTCATGGATTTTCAAAAATCAAAATCAAACTTTAATCAAAATTTAAATGACTAAAAAAAAAAAAACAAGAGGAAACCACTAATTTAATCAAAAGTTTTCTCAAGTACCAAAACTTGAGATGTAATTAACCATAGGGGCTTGCCCCTATGGGGCATCTGTACCCCAGAATAAATAAATCCCGTTCAACCAAACATTGAACGTGGGAATCTCTGTTCAATTGTAAATTTTTTCATTGAGTCCATAAAGAAACGATATTTTTACCATTTGGGGTAATATATCGTCATTCTTATGCCGTACTCAATCATAAAGTATGCAATCCGTTAAGAGGAACACAAAATTCTCCAACAACACCGCAACCACATTTGGTCAAATGACCGCCGGTACAATGTGTTGTTAATTAGTGAAAATGTCAATGCTCTTTTCTTTATTTGGTAAGCAACAGACTTCTCCTTTGGGAGTTTACCATTTTGGAGATATTCAATGAAAGGTTGGCGCCAATCATCATTATCATCCACCACAAACGAAAACCCCCCATAGGGAGAAGGTTCATTCAACTTCTCAAAGTCAATAGGAGACAAAATTTGGCGATTTTTAACTTCTATTTGGACTGAACCCTTTTCAGGACACGATATTTCCTTAGCAAGTTTCGCCAGAACGTCCGCCGTAGCGTTTTGGCCACGCGGTATTCTAAGCAAAGTTACATTAGGAATTCGCTCAAATAATTTCATGGTATACGAGTGGTATTTAAATAAGTTGGGTTTTAAAACTTTGTAGGTTCCTGCAACTTGATTAATCACCAACTGCGAATCACCGTAAATTCTAATATTTTTAATGTTCATTAATATTGCCAATTCTAAACCAGTTATCAGAGCTTCATATTCTGCCTCGTTATTTGTACAAGGGTCCGATAAACTGTAAGAATAGCGCAATATAGCTTTATCAGGTGTTATGAATATCAAACCAATTTCAGCCTTGCCTGGGAGAATATATTGTGGTTCAGTACCTCTTTGGAAAGAGGCCGCACCATCAAAATATAACTCCCAAGTGAGGTTTTCATGATTATCCAGACTCATTATTTGTTCATCAGGAAGGTCGTCATTCAAGGGCGATTCTGCCGGTATTGGGTGAGCTGCTAGGACGTCAGCAAGAGCTTGTCCTTTCACAGCACGTTGAGGAATGAATGTGATATCGAATTGAAGTATTATCATGGCCCATCTGGCTAAACGTCCTGACAACGTTGGACGGGTCATGAGGTACTGAAGAGGATTGACCTTAGAGATCAGATTGACTTTGTGAGAGAGCATGTAATGCCTAAGCTTTTGAACGACAAAGATGAGGCATAAGCAATGCTTCTCAATGGAAGGATAGTTCATTTTTGTAGGTATCAGACGCCTGCTCAAGTAGTACAAAGCATTTTCTTTTCCTTCATTGTTGGTTTGGGCCAACAAAGCTCCAAGAGACTCATCTGATGTTGCAGTGTAAAGAATCAATGGCCTCCCCGGAATGGGAGCGGCCAGAACTGGTGGAGACATGAGATAGCGTTTTATGCTATCGAAAGTTTTTTGACAGCTATCATCCCAATAGAATTCTAAATCTTTCTTTGAAAGGGCTGCAAAGGGTTGACATCTACTAGACAAGTTGGATATAAAGCGTCTTAGATATGTCAACCTACCTTGGAAAGATCTTAATTGAGTAAGATTTCTAGGAGGCTTCATTTCTAATATCGCCTTGATTTTAGTAGGGTCAATTTCAATGCCACGGTGTCGAACAACAAACCCAAAAAATTTCGCTGAAGTCACCCTAAAAGCATACTTCAGATGGTTCATCTTGAGGTCATATCGACGAAGCCGCTCAAATACAACCCTCAAATCAAATAAGTGATCCTCTCTTTCTTTGCTTTTGATCACGAGATCATCAATGTAACATTCAACTAGGTGAGGTTGAATGAGTTCATCGAATATTTTGGTCATTGCACGCTGGTAGGTTGCACCAGCATTCTTAAGGCCAAAAGGCATGACCTTATAACAGTATATTCTAATGGGTGTTCTAAAAGAAGTAAATTGCTCGTCCTCCGGGGCCATTTTTATTTGGTTGTACCCCGAGGACCCATCCATAAAGAAAAAGAGACTATGAGAAGAAGCAATGTCAATCATGAGCTCAGGTATGGGTAGTGGGAACTCATCCTTTGCACATGCTTTATTCAAGTCCCGAAAATCAACGCATACGCGAATCTGTCCATTCTTTTTCTTAACAGGGACAATGCTAGCCAACCAAGAGGGGTATTTTTCCTCTCGAATAAAACCAGCTTCGATTAATTTTTTCACTTTTTCAATCACTTGTTGTTCAATTTCCAAACGCATTCTTCTAGGAGCTTGTTTGATTGGAACAACATTTGGTTGAATGACAAGTTTATGGACTGCTATGTCTGGATTTAGACCTGCCATTTCATCATAACTCCATGCAAAACAGTCCTTAAACTCCTTTAGGAGTTGTACCATTCCATTGGAATCAATTTCATTCAACAATGCGCTTATGAAAGTGGGTCGTGGATTTTCTTCGGTACCCAAATTAATTTCATTAATTCATCAATTGTTGATTTGATTTCTTCCTCAAATTCAGGGGGTGCATCCCTAATTTGAAGGTAATTTGGATCATCGCTAGCCTCTAAACATGACCTCCCAACAGCATTGTAGGTCTTTGTAAAGATCATATCAACCTCCAGATTATTGGTGATAACCAAACAATAATTATCATCATCTATTGGTCAAACAATACCAAAGCCAACACCATATCTATTTCTCTTCATTTTATATTTAGAGTTCCATAGATTTTTATGTCGTTGAGCTTCGCCTTTGGACCACATAGAAGGAGCAAAACCTCTTTTAATCAAACTTTTGACACCAGCATGATACCAATCAAAAGGTAGTTCTACTATTTCATTGAAAGAAAGATCCTCAAGTTCTACACCCACTTCTGAACTTGAGGGTTGAGGTGCTTTATAAAAGACACGCTCCTTACCCACTTCTTCTCCTAACTTAGGTGCAACACATACATTTAAATCATTCACATGACTTTCAGACAATGAAGTTAAAGTTTTCACAAACTCATTTAACTTTTCATACTTAGTGAGATCAGACACTTCCTCTTTCTGAGAGTTATCTTCATCACATGAAATGTTTTTTTTTGATATTCCAAATAGGCTTTTCAGTGATTACCCATTTTGAAGCTGCTTTTGTTGAACTACCCATCACATTTGACTCAGCCTTTGAATTGGACCCTGAGCCTACATGGGTGATGGGCCTTCTTGGAGTAGGTGGTGGAGATGAGGCTTTGGCGGCCCTCATCCTCCACCCATCTTGACCTTTAGCTTCTCTACCACGACCCCTTCCACGAGCACGTTGTGCCATCCTACCACCTCGTTGTGTTGATGGAGGGGCAGGATTCCACCTGATCTTCTCCTCAAGTTCTTCTTCTTGAGGGCAAACTTGGACAAGGGTTGGAGACTTTTCCTTTTGCACACTAGCTTCCACTTGATCTTCAGTTGGTATCACAGATCTAGAAAACACTATCAGCCTCTTTGGAACATAATAAGAAGCATCTTCGTATTTCCCAACTTCATGTACACTAAATGGTTTCAAATCTCCCTTTATGCAGTATTCTATACCATTGCGTTCATATTTCATACATTGGTGTAGAGAGGAAGGAACCATTTTGTATTCATGGAGCCAAAGCCTACCAAGAAGTGCCTTAAATGAAGTTTCAGAATCAATGATGTGGAATTTAGCTTCAGTTCTCAAATCCCCCATCAACAGTGAAAGAGTAACGGAGCCTAAAGCTCTTTGCCCCTTTTCGTTGAAGCCACGCAACATCATTTTGTCAGAACTTAATTTCTGCGTGTCAACAGTGAGGTGGGCCAAAGTTCTTAGGCTCATTATGTTGACCGATGCACCTGGGTAAATAAGTACTCTATTCAACTTGAAGTTGTCAATATCAACAGTCATATAAAGTGGGCGATTGTGATCTGAAGTGCCTATGAGTAAATCCTCATCAGAAAAGGTTACTCCATGTACTTCCTTGAACTGTAAAGCCTCCTCAAAGGGACACTCTGCGAGTTGAGTTAAACAAATTTCAGGATCAAGGAGAGCCTTGATCAAAGCTTCTCGCATTTCAGGAGAAAGTACGAGTGCATCATAAATACTCAGCCTCGCAGGGAGTTTCCTAAGGTGGGCTAACACATTGTAATCCACTTTTGGTGGTCCACCACCCACTTGCTCTTGTGGAGCAAGTGTTGGTGGAACCACACTCTCATTTTAATTGATAGGTTCTTTTCCTTTATCTTTCTTGGATGCCATTAGAGATGGTACAACATGACCACTTCTGAGATTTATTTCTGTTATTTGTTCAGGCTCAGAAGTTGAGGTCACATCAACCAAAACCTCAGAATCTGACTCTTCTTTCACTTGATTTGTTGTCTCTAAGTCAGGTGACTCGGGCTCAATGACAATCTTTACTCCCTGCATTTTGTACACGGGTAGATCATCATCAGAACTTGATTCAGGCAATTGAGAAGATTCATTTGTAGGTTGTTCATTTTCAAATTCAGAATGGACAGATTGCACGTACGCGAAAGGATTGTTCATTTCATTAACACCCTTTGGAACATACATGAAATCAGAGAGAGTGATAGGCTTGGGGGATTTTCTCTTGCCATTTGGAGGGATAACTTATTTGATTTTGGAAATTTATTTCTCTTTTTCCTTTCCCTTCACCATTGAAACTCTCTTTTCATGAAGTTTCAAGGATGAAGGATCCTTTCCATCCATTGAGTTACTTGGAGGAACTCCAAATGCCTTTTTTATGGGCATTTGAGTTTCTTTTGGAAACTCCAATGGGGTTTTGGATAGTTTGTTCAACATTTTAAGAGAAGATTTAGACAAAGACAACTGCCAACCCTCTGCATCCGTAAGCAAATCAACACTGTCATTCTGACTGAACACTGGTGGAGAAAGAACTGGCATGGCTGACTCTGCTTTCTGCCCTTGAGTAAGAGTGACTTCCACATGAATAACCTTAGCAGACCCCTGTGATGGGTTTGCTAAGTATGCATCAGGAAGACTCATCCTACCAGATTTGTACTCATTTTCAACCCAATCTTTAAAGACATAACAATCCTCCAACACATGACCCAACATCCTATGGTAAGGGCAATAGTTTGGCTCATTGCTCTTATCAACTTCTGCTAGTCTTTTGGGTTTGGGGAGTTGAAAATTATCATCTTGAATCAAAGACTTAAAGATTTTTGCTATGGCATCTCTCCTAAAAGAGTACTCTTGATTGGTCTTTTCTGTCAATCCCCTAGGATCAGGCTTTTTGACTTCCTTCTCCTTATCCCTTCTAGGTTGCTGCTCTGAAAACTTTTTTGGTGATTGTTGCTCAGTGATCTGAATCTGCTTTCCCTTCTGAAAATATAATGCTGACACACTGCCCTTTTTTCAACTGTTTTCTGTTTGAATTTCTTGGACTGATCACCATTACTGTTGTCTTTAAGAAAGGCCAACTGAGCTGCCTCAGACTGAAGACTAGATGCCTTACTAAGCAAATTTTCAAAGGTCTTAATGGTGAATCCCTTAAGGATGAGTGCTATTGGACCATGAATATTCCTTAGTAAGATTTCTATGGCATGCTGTTCTTGGAGTTGTGGTTCACATTTTAGGCTAAGGTTTCTCCACCTAAGAATGTAATCCACCAACCCCTCATTTGGTTTCTGCTTCTCCACTACAAGGTCTCCCACTGTAATGTGATGCTGGGCTCCTGCAAACCTCTTCACAAACAAAGACTCCAACTCTGCAAAAGTCTTCACCGAATCATTTGGTAACTCAGCATACCAATCAAATGCTACATCAGAAAGGCTGCTCACAAACTGTCTGAATAAGAGAGCATCACTACCACCCACATTACAACACCGAGCTCTGAAATGAGCCAAATGCTGACGTGGGTTTCCTACACCATCAAAGAGTTTGAAAGAAGGAGCAACAAAACCCTTGGGATACTGTACTGAATCAAACTCCTCAGGATAAGGTCTTTCTCTTTGAATAGAGTGACCTCCTTTCCCATGTGCCATGGACTCCTTAATCTGCTGATTAATAAAATCCTTCAAATCTTCTTTTGAAGGTTGAAGATTTACTGACCTAGGATCATTCTTTTCCTGACTCCCAATATCCTCATCAACTTGAACTACTTCCTTGGCCTTTTCTGCACTAGTGGAAGGCTTATCTGTAGTGTTTGGAACCTTTTGGGCACCCAAAAGCTGAGTGGTAAGGACTGTCATGGCATAAGCCATCTCATCTAACCTCTTAGCCATGTCACTGAGCTGAACATCTTTATCTTTCAACTGCTGAAGTAAAGCACGGATCTGGGGATTTTCACTCCCTTCCCCTTCTACTTCTGCTCCCAACAAATCATCTGTATGGGGATCTCCTGGAAGAGAGGATCCTCTTCTGTTATACTGGAGAATATAGATATCCTCCTCATCCATGAGATCATCCTCATCAGGATTAAAATTTTCAATCAATTTTCTATAATTTTCTTCCTCCTTTTCCCTCTCCTCATCCTCATCAATCTTCCTAAGGCTATCTTTCAAATACTCCCATCATTTCATCAATGGTTTTGCCTGTTGAAGGGTTGACATGGGAAGGGTGATATTCTTCATAACTATTGACTTCCATGGGTGCTTTCCCTTTGTCTTTGGGGTCAACAAGAGTAGGAGGGGATGAATGTACCTTTGATGGAGGTGCCACCTTGGGTCTCCATTCTTTCTTCACCTCAGATGAGAAAATATGAGATTTTTGGCGTCCCAAATCTACCTCATCCAAAGGTGGAGTCTGAATGCGACCCCTAGAGTGTATCTCATCATGAGGAGTAGGAGGTCTATCTTCTTTTGAAGGCCTCCTAAACCTATTGGGCACATCAGATCTACTAGAACTGGAGAAGGAGGTCGGAGGGACCACTCGGCGATCATGGTGATCAACCTTTGGTCTGCCATAGGCCTTAAGTGGTGCTACTGAGTCATCAACCAAAATAATCTACTTACCAACTGATCTTTCCTGATGAGGTCTAGAATCATATCCATCTGTCAAAGCTGACATAGCTGGCTGTTTAGAAAATCTGCGCCTATCCTTCTGGGTGGGTTGAACAATCAACTTACTATCCTCAGGATCTCTATCCTCTTTCAGAAGTAACTTAGCAAAATCTTTTGTGATTGTATTCTTCATGGCCTTAATCACTGCCTCTTTTGTGGTGTGCATTTGATCAGCTACCCTTTGGAAAATCCTTCTTATATCCTTCTCCCATTTTTTCTTCCTTTCCTCAGGAGTACTTTTGGAAACTCTAAGTGGGGGTCTAGGGGGTGATGCAGCAATCTTCCTGACATCTTCCTCTCCCCTAGACACAGAAAGAGGGTAAAACCTGCTCCCCTCAGCAAGAGGAGAGAGCTCCATCATCTCAGCATCTAGTTCAGCTTTTTCTTTCTTTTCCATCATCTTTCGAAACCTCCTATACTTGTTCCTTTTCTGGGATTTAGTCAGAACATAAGTAGAACTACCCCCTTCCTCATACTGACTGGACTGAAACAAACCATCAGATTGTGGAACACTTAGGACAATTGCTAGTGGTTGAACTGGCTTATATTCTCTCTCAACAGATTTCTTCTTGGGTAACAAAAGAGTCAGTGCTGTCTGTCTCACATCTGATTTTAGAACCTTAGGGAAGGTCAACCTATTGAAGACAGAAGGTCGAGAGGCTAACGCTTTTGGAGATAACTCAGCCACCCTCTTCCTACTACTTTGAGTAGGTGACCTCTCCCTAGCAGGTAGATTTATTTCCAGAACCTTCTTTTCAGATGAAGGTTGATTTTCAAGAGTCCTAGCTTCAGAAGGTGTAGGACCCTGAAAAAGAACTTCCATATCTTCAAATCCTTGCCCAAACTTAATCATGTCCCTAGGAGCAAAGCGGGACTAATCAAAAGACAATTGCAGGTAGTCTCCAAACTTAAAGACTAATCTTCCTTCAATTTTTTTTGACTTACTGGATCCTCAGATGGATCACCTTCCAAAATTTCCTGAAAACCAACATTTCTTGAATCAAACTCTTTGTTGAAATTTCCTTGAATCCAATTATCATAACATCAATTATCACTGTACTTATTCTGGGTTTCTGACCACTGATCTAAATCACTGACTACCCACAATTGTGACCCGGATTTTCTTTTAAGGGATGATGAATGGATTTGACGGAGTTTGAAATCCCACACCATTTGAGATTGTTTGGTTGTAGATACTACAACCACCACAATCATAGTGTGGAGGAGGATTTTAAATTAGATATTTGGAAAAGTGAATTTGTTGAAAATGATAGTTTTAGGAAAATCAAATTTCATCTTTCTCGCATTTTTCTTTCAAATTTTGAAAAGTTCACCTTGGCATTTGTTTGTATCGATATCGCTCAACCCAAAATTGGAAGTGGGAGGGGCGTACAATACTAAATTGACATTACAAATGCCCTTTAGCCAAAATTTAAATGACTAAATTGAAAACCACTAATTTAGATGAAAAGAGGCATCTTCCCCAGCGGAGTCGCCAGAAAATCTATTGGAAAATTGTGTTCCTCTAACGGATTGCATACTTTATGATTGAGTACGGCATAAGAATGACGCTATATTACCCCAGAGGGTAAAAATATCGTTTCCCTATGGACTTAATGATAATATTTGCAATTTAACAGAGATTCTCCCGTTCAATGTTTGGTTGAATGGGGTTTATTTATTCTTGGGTATAGATGCCCCATAGGAGCAAGCCCCTATGGTTAATTACATCTCAAGTTTTGGTACTTGAGAATACTTTTCATTAAACTAGTAGTTTTCTCTTATTTTTTTAGAGTCATTTAAATTTTGATTAAAGTTTGATTTTGATTTTGAAAATCCATGAAAGTCTTGTTTAAAGGATTTTTCTGTCCTTTAGGAGTTTCAAGGAGGAAGTGATCAACTTGAGATTAAATTTTTTGGAATGAGTGCCAAAGGGAAGGAATGTAGGAGTACTTGATTCTGAGAAAAACTCAGAGGTACTCAAACTATCCTATATTGGGCTTTACATTTTAGAAGTCTAATTTTTTGTTCAAGTTGATATTTTTTATTAGAAGTTTGGGGCTTACATTCCAACAACACTTGTTGGAGGAATTGCCCGAGAGTTGAGGGCTTAGATAGTGATTGGAATCAACCTATTGCCTCAGACCTTAAAGCTAAAGTGAGGCCTACTGAGATGTAGGGCCTCGAACCTAAATCTAGCGGATGCAAAAGGACTGACAAATTGTACCTCACAAGAGGCACAACCAGCCCGACCTCTGGATTTATTGTCCTGCCTGGAAAGGACTACCAGCTAGACTCCCCCTAATCGCTTTTAAAACCATGCTTTCTAGTCTCAATGCATATGAAGAGTGATGGACACTTATTATTTAGGAAATAGGGCTTACAACTTGGCTTTGAGGCTAAGATGCCTAGGCATGCAAGGTATGCAAAATGCTGACTCACAGATGCAGATTTTTTTATTATCTAATCCTTAAGTGAGGACTTCTACATGTGACTCTTTTTGGGCTATGCATGATCAATTTAAGTTTTGAAAACTTGGCTCTTTGAAAAAGAGTAATGCAATTTTCTTTTGTTAGAAAATCGTGGGGCCTAATTTCATTTTTAGGTTGTTTATATTTTTAATGGGTAGAAAATTTATTTTGTCCTAAGAGCCTACCGCATCAGAGTCCAGGCCACACCCACACAAACAAGTGAATAAACATAGGAAAAAAGACATGCTTTTCTATTGCACACAATAAACAAGCAACATATACATATATATAAACCAAGTGCAGAAAAAGAAAATAATGTCCCAATTATTACAAACAGTTTTGGCAGCTGAGTTGCCTGCCATTATACAACCCAGTTAATTTTTTTTACAGACTCTATTTGTGGGGTCTTCAAGCTTCATCTTCTAGGTGGAGCTTTGGGCATCACTTCCAAGAAGCACATCCTACTCGATCCACCTCTCCTTTGATCCAAACCTCCACAAGTTTTACATCCTAATCTAATCAAATACATTTTGAAAAGAAAAAGACTCAAACCTGCAAAATAGAGTTAGAAAGCAGTTCATGTAATGGTCACGTCCAGAAATTATGTCTAGCATTTCAAATGCCAAACACCTGCTTCTACCCTATTGGCCACATCTTTTGGGGGGGGGGGTTTAAGCGGTACCTGTCATGCAAGCAATTTATTATTTATGATTTAAGCACCCCCCCCCCCCTTTTTAGACATGGCCACCTGCACAAAAAGCATGTATATATATTTCTATGCTAACCACTTAAGGGAAATGCCCACACACAGACAATCCAGAAGGCATTCACACCACAACATCAACTACATGCGCACACAAAGAAAAAATCATAATCCTAGTATGCCTAGGGGGCTGTGCACCTAAGTGTGTGAGGGCTTGTGTGGTATGTCACACTAGGGGTATTCCACTTAGAGTTTGGATTTAAGGTAAGGGTGTCCAACATATAGCTTTGGTTCAAATATTGGATAGTTCTCCCTAGCTTTTGGAGCTAGAAGGAGAACGAAGATGCTTCTCTTAGCTTTGAGGCTAAAGAAGGGGAAGAGAAAGTGTCCAACACTAGCTTTTGAGCCAAGTGTTGGAAAATCCTCCCTAGCTTTTAGGGCTAGGGAGAGAGGATTCTCTTTAACTTTTGGCATTAAAGAGAGGAAAATCTTCTACAACTTGGAGGTTGGAGAAAAAAAAAAAGAGTCACCAATTGATTTTGACTCAATAAGTGAGTAGATTTGCATTTTTGAGATTACAAATCAAGAGGAGCTATCATTGAATTTTATGTTCAATGATGGGTATCTAGTTTGCTAAATTTAGGTAAAGCAAACATGAAGGGATGATGTGTAGGTTTGGGCTGCGCATCAAGGGTTCTTTGGACTTTTGAGTATTCAAAGAAAGGAACTCATCCACCTAATTTGGATTAGGAGGATGAAGGAAAGCTAGGATTGACTCCTTTGCTTGACACTGAATTATTTGTTGAATTTTGGTTCAACAAATGAATGTTTGGGACGGATTACTTATTGATTTTGATTCAACAAATAAGTGATCTTCATAGGATAATTCATTCAACATGGGTTGAATAAATGAGAGTTTTCATACAACTTTTGGGTTGTAGAAAGAGGAGAATTTCTTTACAATTTTGATTTGTAAAGAAGGTAGGAGAAAATGTAACTTATGGGTTGCAAAATGAAAGGATCTTTGAACATTTTGGTGCTCAAAAGAGATCTACACTCTCCTAATTCGGGTTTAGGAGAATGACGAAATTTCCTACAACTTTTGAGTTGTAGGAAGAAGGCTCTCTCTACAATTTTGAATTGTGGAAAAGAGAGGAGAAAATGCAACTTGTGAGCTGCAAATTCATGGATCTCCTTTGAATATCGGATGTTCAAAGGGAGGAGATTATCTACCCAACTTGTATTGGGTAAATGGGAGAAGGTGATATGCAGATTTGGACTACATACCACTACGGATTCTCTTTGAACTTTTGGGTGTTCAAAGAGAGGAATTCATTCTTCCAAATTTGGTGGAAGGATGAAGTTCTCCACAATTTGAATTTGTGGAGAGGAAGAGAGAAAATGCAATATATGGATTGCAAGTTCGTAGATGCTCCTTGAACATTTAATGTTCAAAGGGAGATAACCACTCTCCTAAATTTGGGCTTAGGAGAATGAGGTGATTCCTACAACCTTTAGGTTGTGGAGAAAGATAAAGAGATACACAACTTACGGGTTGCATATGAAGGGATAAATCATTGAACCATGTGTTCAATGATACATGACCATTTACCAGATTTGTGTTAGGTAAATGGAGAAAAGAGGTGTGCAACTTGGAAGTTGCAAGCTCATAAACATTCTTTGAGCATTTGGTGTTCGAAGAGGGGTATACATTCTCTTAATTTTGAGTCTTAAGAGTATGAGATGATTTTCTACAACTTTTGAGTTGTGGAAGGGAAAAATAACAAGCAACTTATGGGTTGCATGTTGAGGGAAATCCCTTGAGCATTTGATGTTCGACGAGAAGATATCATTCACTTAATTAGGGTTGAGTGAATGGAGAGGGAGGACTAGGATTTGGATCCTAAGTCCAGAAGATTATTCATTAGTTTTGTGTTCTAATGAATAAATGGTTTGATAAACTCCCTACGACTTTGGGGTTGAAGGAAGGAGATGTGACTTAAGAGCTACAAAATTTCA
The DNA here is from genome assembly GCA_019925795.1 of Dendrobium chrysotoxum. NCBI lineage: Eukaryota > Viridiplantae > Streptophyta > Magnoliopsida > Asparagales > Orchidaceae > Dendrobium > Dendrobium chrysotoxum. The sequence continues at coordinate 35,762,182 of CM034300.1, read as the reverse complement.
TGAATGTTCTTTGAATATTTGGTATTCAAAGAGAGAGGATCATTCACCTAATTTAGGTTAGGTGAATGGAGAAGGAAGATTAAGATTTAGATCCTAAATCTAAGTGGGATGTTCAATTGTTAACCTTAGGTTCAAACAAATTGAAAGAAAGAACTTAGAGTTTGGTTCTAAGTTCAATAACCTCATGTAATGATAACTAAAAATTTTGGAGAAACTTCAAGTTACTATACATGAAGGGAAAGGTGATAGGTGTGTGTTTGTTGATTTTGTGCATCAACAAACAATGTATGGGAACTTGAAATTTGACTCCAAACTCACAAGATTCATGCAGTGATATGCTTAAAGTTTTGGAGGACTTTAAGCTATCATGCAAAGAGGAGGGATATCCACTTGTTGACTTTGTGTCTCAACAAGTGAAGGAGGAAGGAAAGTACAACTTGGAGGTTGTAGCTTTGGAGAAAATTCTTTAGACATTTGGTGTCCGAAGAGAAGCGTGCATTTGCCTAGTTTGAGTCTAAGCAAATGAGGGGGAAAATCATATGTTGGCTTCTTGCTCCGACAAATGAGATAGGATAAACTTATACTTTGCTTCTAAGTTCAAAGACTCATGACATGATGTATTTTAGGACCTATAGAAATCCATAATACAAAACATGAGGAAGATAGGTTGGGTGGAAATTTTTGGAAGACAGATTGGATAGAGATAAAACACTACCTAGAGATTTTACCCTATTTTCGAGAATTTTAAGATCTGAGTTCTTGTTTCCTATATGCGTAATCTCCTCTCGTTAATTTCTCCTCTTGATAATGTGAGAGCATTTCGATTAAGGCTAGTCGTTAACTATTTACTTAAAATAAAAAATTACCATCCTTTCACTTAAAGTGGATTTTCTTTTAGGGGGGGGGGGGGAATGGTGATGAATTCGATTAAGATTCTATGGTTTTGTCGTCTTGAATTATCACGGTCTCTAGTTTGCTTAGTCAGAGAAGGTAGTTAAACCCAACCTGACCGAAGCATCATTGTCGGCAACTATGGGTTGCTTTGTACAAGGGTACCTTATAAACTAGGGTGAATGTTTGGCTAAGGAACGAATTCAAGTCGGCTTTAGCTAATAGAGGGTTTTATGCCCTATCGATTATATCATATAATTTATTACTCAATGGTAACTAGCCATTAAGGAACATAAAGTCTTTTAGTCATTACCGTAATATAGTGGTTGTTCGACAAAGCCACCAATTAGAGGGGCGCGATCATAATCGTTTACGACATGGAGTAGTTCTGGCCAAACCATGGGTTCTTTGTGGAGCTGTCTGGTCAAGCTAGAGCCGTCTGGCCAAGTTATGAGTTTTGTGGAGCCATCTAGCCAAGCCAATAGTTAGAGGAAACTACCACGTCCTTACTGACATGAAATTATTTGAGAATAAATCTGAGTGATATCCTCGACTTGACATTTGCTCTTTACGAGCTAGAGCTTTTTTAGCTCATCACTCTCGTCAAGCGGTTGCGGAGAGTGGATGACTTTTGCTTTAAATTTAGATGATTAATTTCAATATTAAATATTAAAATCTTTAATAAACATTGAGCTTAAGTGTTTTAATGAAAATTGGAAATTAACATCTCTGGTTGAGGTTTACATTCAACGCGACCATCATCGAGGTGATGTTAAAATCATTTTAAAATATATTTATTTTGTTGATGCTTATAAATATTTAAAAGATAGGAGCCTCTCCAGTTGAGATTAACTTTCAACACGGCCATCATCAAGTTGACCTTGAAGTCATTTGAAAATATTCATATTTCATAAAAATTTGGAGGAATTTAAATGATCGAATCTCCTCTGATTGAAATTAATTTTCAACACGGCCATCATTAAGGAGTTTTAAATAATTGGTTATTTGAACATTGTCAACTCTGTTCGTATGCTAAAAGAGGATCGAGTTTGGTTATTGACCTCGTGAGTTATCATATGAATGCTAATATCCTAGAGTTTAAACTCCTTTGATGCGTTTCATTGAAAGAGCCTTTGAAAGCCTAATGTGAACTTTAAATTTAAATATCCTGGTAGATTTTTAATTAGCCAGTCGTTTGTTAATCCAAGTCGTGTCGACTCCAATCCTTTCAAGGAGAGGATTGAACTTAAAATTTAACTGGTACAGCATTCTCGGACCTTAAAATTAGTAGTTAAATGCAATAGTTGGAGCACATGCATGTATTAGTTTGAAGAGAGGATTTTAAATTGACGAGCTTTTTAACCCCCGCGCAGCATTCTTAAACATTTATGTTTGAGCATTTAGCATGTTTGTTAGAGCACATACAAGGATTTAGTTTTATGTTTAAATGACGTATATATTTTTTTATGTATTTGCACCACACACTTGCACGTTTTTCAGTGCACCTGCCTAGTACATACACATACATTCAATACTTCAACATGCTTTTAGTGCACTCACATGATGGACTTGTACGAACTTTGATGCATTTGCATAACGTATTCACATGCTTTTTAATGTAGTGCACATCGTTGGGTTGTTGAATGCTCCTCGAGGTAGTGATTCGCTTCTCAAGCTATAGCATTCTTCTCAAGTTTTTTTTTTCTCGAATATTTTCGTTCTAATCATTTATAGAATATTAGGCCTTTGTGGGATGGTGAGGTTCAATCATTATGACCTAAAGTTCATGAGCTTGAATCTTGAAATATATTCTCTGCTTCCTTATTAGAGCCCTGTTTCAATGAGAGCCTGGACGTATTGGTCAACCTTAACTTGTTATTTCTATTTTTTTAATCAAATCTGTTCCCCTTTGAAGACGTTATTATATTTAAATAATGTCCCCTCACCCCCATTTATTCAACAAAAAATTGTTTCTAATCAATTGGTAGATGTGTCATATACAGGCAAAAATTGTCCAGTTCAATGAAGATTCACTTAGGAAATTGCAAGATTCAATTATTGACCATCCAGAAATGGGTAGAGCATTTCTATCTGATTCACCTTCAAAAGCAGCACCAAATCATAGTCCACGGGACATGACGTTTTTGCCTCTAGAGTCTGGAGAAAAGGATATTGAGGTTCCCATGTCACCTCGATTATTTCTACAACTGCAGGAGGAGACGATCAGGTGATATTTTGTGTCACATAATATTTGGAAGATGTTCAATGGATAGAATTATGTGCTACTTAATTTGCAGGCAAGTAAATGGCTGATTAGCTTCTGCCCTTGTTGCATGATAGCAAAAGACAGTGTGTTTAGTTGAGTTGGAATATTTCTTTCTAGAAGCAAACCATTTTGTAACAAATTATATTGATTCATTTATTCAAAATTAATTAAATAATATTACATAGCTTTGGTTCCCATGGTGATTGGCCATCACAACAACAGAGATGTCATTTTTACTTCTTGTGTATACATGAGTCTGTTAGGAGGGTGTAGATCAATGGATGTTTGAGGATGGACTCGGCATGCTAATAATGAAACCTATTGTCAGCCCAAATAATTATGCTTATAAGTGAGGGCTAACCACTTCGTATTTTTACACTAATAATATTTTTAACCATCCGATATGTGATTAAACTAATAATCTCAAATGCCCTTAATCTCACGTAAGTGATTTCAACATAGAACATCACATCTTGAAGACTGTTATTCAAATTTACTGAGTGCAAGCACCAAAGTCCACTCAACTAAGTAGACTTATTGTAGGAGACCCTCACTATTGATCCTTGCTAAACAGCAGTAGAAAATACCAAAGACCAATGAGATCCATATAAATCACATGCCAAATAATCCCTCGTAGATTCATTGGTCTTTATACCATTTGTTAATGGAAGAGGGAGTAAAGAAGAGAGAGGAAGATAGAGGAGAAGAAAAAAAGGAAGAGAATAATTGGCTTAGTTCTTTAATTTGTGGCCGTAGTTAACTATCTCAATGTGTACAAGCAAGCTTTTTCCCACTGATAGAACTCGTGGTGGTTGACACCCTAGAGAATCTTAAGGGAATCCCATCACTAGCCAGCTCCACCCTCTCGTGAAGAGGCTAATTTTGACCTTAGTCCGCTGATTGAGGAGCTCCTCATCTCGTACATTGAACTAGAGATCCATTGGAGTTGCTGCTAGGAGATCTGGATACAATAAGAAGTTGAAGTGGTCTATATGGTGGGGCATATACAGTTGAGCAGCCCAACCTTCAAGTCTATCAGTTGTAGTATGGAGCTTCTTTTGTTGTTGCATAGGAGGGAAATGATGACATGAACAGGAAGAAGATCCAAGACTCCAAGTTCCCCCTTAGGAGATAAATAAGAGGAGGAACTGGAATGGGAGGAGAATTCCATATTTGCTGACACTACCACGTTAGCGCAGACACAAAAGTAAATAGAATGTCAAATGAAAGCAAAGGATTAAAAAATGTCTTAGCTGAATGCTAAGATGATTGAGATGATGGTATGAGTGTGATGATGTAGAAGAACATTACTACAAGCCATGCTACTATCCCTTCCATTATAACTAATATGACACAAGCAGCATCCCAATTATTTCCCATATCAATAGATAATTAGCCACCTTATTGAAGATAAATACATCTTCAAAGACTTGTTTGAAAGAAAGTACAAAAAAGAGATTCACGTAATCAAATATTATTGCAATAAAGAAAACTCACCAATAAAGACACAAAATCAATGACGAACCCGATCCTCTGTGAGCAAGTTGACAGAGTCGACAATGTCCAATCAATGAAATTTTCAAATGACCCCATATACCCCGATGATGACCATGTTGGACGTAGATCTCAACCGGAGGGGTTAATTTCAAATACTCAAAATTCCACCCAAGTACCTATGAAATCTTAAAAAATTCAAAAATATTCCAAAATTCAAGTATTTAAAATTGAAATAAACCATCAAAACACTCAAAGCAAAATCCATCTATCCTCCGCAACAGTTTGTTAGGGTGGACAAATTGAAAACTACTTCAGCTCACAAAGAGCTAATATCTGATCGAGAATATCACTAGGATTCATTCTCAAACAGTCTCCTGCCAGTAAGGATGTGGCACGTGTCCTCTAACCGACGGTTTTGCCGTTTAATGACACCGCAGGTAAACGGTTATGACCGGGGCCCTCTGAACCGGGTGGTTTGCCGTCAAATGGCACCACTAAATTACGGTTATGGCCAACGCCCTTATGCTCCCCAATGGCATCAAATTCTTGAGATATGAATCAATAGGATATGATCGATAGGGCACAAAGCCCTCTGTTAGCTAAGGTGGATTTAAATTTGTTCCCTTAGACAAATGCTCCCCTAGGTCTACAAGGTACCATTGGATGAAGCAACCCATAGCTGAAGACAAGGATCCTTTTATCAGGTTGGGTCGAATACCTCCTCTGACTAAGTAGATCAGGGACCACGATGGCCCGAGATGACAAAATTATGGGATTTTGATCGGGTCCATCATATATCCCCCACCATCCGTATGCAAGATTGTGAAATTTCTAATTTTAAATATCAAACCTTCCAACACCTAAGCCTATGCTGCTACTATATGTCAGATGCACGTACTTTTACGTATCTGATCGATGACTAGCCTTAATTGAAAGTTCTCTCTCGTTATCGAGAGGGGGTAATTAACTATAGGGGCTTGCACCTATAGGAAACCAAACTCAGATCATAAAATCCTCGCAAAATGAGGGCGAAATCTCTGAATAGTGTCTTATCTACAATCCCAATCTGCCTTCCTGGAACTTAATCTGTTAAAATTCCCCCGAAAAGCAAATAGAGAGGCCGAAGCGCAAATTTTTGGAGCCCACATTACACTTGTGAACTTTATGTCCAAGCTTTAAATAGCCAAAACAAAAGAATACGAAAAAGAAATGGATGAACAATTACCTCTTATGGAAACATGCCAAGTCATCTCAGTGACTTTGGGTGCTTCCCAAAGAGCTCATCTTTGAACTCATTGTAGGAGTCAAACAGCTATGGCTCCAACAAAAGCTATGCATGAAGGTGAAACCAAATGTGGTATTTTAGTGAATGGACATTCTAAAGAAGCAACATTTGAGTCATGTCTAATTATTTTGCAGATGAACAAAAACTTAGAGGAAGACTTATATTTCCCTGATGAGGCCAAATTAGAGCGTAAAAGGGCCTTGCAAATGGAGCACATGAGGCAGCTTAGTGACTTTGAACCCTTAGAAAAAAAAATTGAGTGATGATGTGGGCTCCGAAGATTCGGCCTCGGCCTCCGCCCGACTTTGCTTTTCTCAGGGGGAGTTTTAACGGATTTAGTTCCGGGGTAAATTTTGAAAGGCAAAAGAGTTTGTAGATAAGACACTACCCAGAGATTTCGCCCTCATTTTGCGAGGACTTTATGATCTGATTTCTGGTTTCCTATAGGCACAAGCCCCTATAGTTAATTACCCCTCCCGGTCACGAGAGAGAACTTTCGATTAAGGCTAGTCGTCAATCAGATACGTTATGTACGTGCATCTGGCATATAGTAGCAGCATGAGTTTGGGGTTTAAAAGATTGGATGGGTTTGATATTTAAAATAGAAATTTCACCATCTCAGACTTAAAGCGGATGGTGGGGGAATGGATGATAGACCCGATCAAGATCCCATGGTTCCGTCGTCCCGGGCCATCGTGGTCCCTGGTCTACTTAGTCAAAGGAGGTAGTCGACCCAACCTGACAGAAGGATCCTTGTCGGCAGCCATGGGTTGCTTCGTCCAAGGGTACCTTATAGACCTGGGGTGAATATTTGTCTAAGGGATCAAATTTGAATCCACCTTAGCTAACAGAGGGCTTTGTGCCCTATTGATCATATTCTATTGATTCATATCTCAAGGATTTAATGCCATTGGGGAGCATACGGGCTCTGGCCATAACCATAATATAATGGTGCCATTTGGCGGCAACCACCTAGTTCAGAGGGCCCCGAGTCATAACCGTTTATCCTGCAGTGCCATTTGACGGCGAAATTGCCGGTTTGAGGACTCGTACCACGTCCTTGCTGGTAGGAGATTATTTGAGAATGGATCCTAGTGATATTTTAGACCAGGCATTAGCTCTTTGTGAGCTGAAGTAGTTTTCAGATTGGTCCACCTCGGCAAACTGTTGCGGAGGGTGGATGAGTTTTGCTTTAAGTGATTTGATGGATGAGTTTCAATTTTTAAATATCTGGAATTTTGATAATTATTGAATTTCTGGAGTTTATGGAGATTGGATTTTTGGAGACTTGGATTTTCAGTGAATTTTGGAATATTTTGAATGGACCCCTTCGGTTGAGATTTGCATTCAACACGACCATCATCGGGTTGACTTTGGTGTCATTTGTATTTATGAGTTGAACCTTGTCGACTCTTTCGGGCTTTCGATAGAGGATCGAGTTTCGTAGGCTTTATGCCTTTATAAGTGAATTCTCTTGATTATAGGCCTTGAAGGTCTAATATGAATGTATAAAACAAATATCTTGATCGACCTTGCAACCGTATATTTATTTAATAGTTCAAGCCGTGTCAACTCCTATCTACCTGAATAGAAGGATCGGGCTCGAACTTGAATTCACTTATTGACCCGCGCAGCATCCCTAGACGTCACGTGTGTACCAATAACAAGCTTGCTGGGGCCCATACGGGTTTTGATTGCATATCCCCCCTTTTGTGTTCCTATATGTATACAAATTAAGGTGCACGTGCGGGGGATACTTTTGGAATATTTATAAACGTCTTCTGTCCGCTTGCATGAATGTTACGGATCCGGTGGTGTTTTGCAGTAGCTCAGGGATTGAGCTATATGCTGTTTTGTACAGGCAGACTATCGTGCACTACTTGCATGATTTACGCAGGTAGATTGTAGTACACTAATGAATCTTCAACTTTTGCTCGTAGGAGCTTGTAGATGGCTTATCGTTTGCACGATGAGTTTCTTACAGTAATTCATAGTCGCTTGCACTTGATGTAGTCACTTTGAGTTTTACTTGTGGATAGTAGATTGGGTGTACAACGGGTCTCTTTCTGCTACGATAACTTGTAGTTGTGTCTGCTATAGGTAGATGTATTCATTCGCGAACTGAAATTGACTACAGGATACTGCATTTACTGAAGCCTTTCTGCATCTACCCATAGGTGTCATGTGGTGCGCACATCTGTATCGTAGGAGACTTGTATATATTGCAGATTTTTATCTTTGCTTAGAAACAATGCCTCACATGTGTATTCATATAGACTGGCGATCTTGCAACATATCTCATATTGTCACTTATATATTAGTCAATGTGTTCATCTGTAATTCATCATTGACTACTGGTTGAGCTAGGCTCGTCGTCACTCGTAGGTGGATGACTTTATACATGATGAGCCTCTTACTGCGGCTTATAGGGACTTGCATTTGCTGCATTTCTCCTGCATCTTATTTGTGGGCAGAATATTGGGTGTATAACGAGCTTCCTACAGTAGCCCGTAGATACTTGCATTTGTTGCATTCCACCTGTCTCTTTGAATGCGTTCGTAGGGTTGTTGGCATGATCGAATTGCCATTATTTTGAATCGCCCAATTGCTTGAGTTTCGTCATGGCTTTCATGTAAGTCGTCTTGCATGTGAGTTGCAACTTTTATTGGGCATCCTTGTGCATCTACTGTCATCGTTCACGAGCATTTGTAACAACTTTTCTTCTTCTTATGTTGCTTGAGAGTTCAAACACATTTGCTTGTATTTTGGCATTGACCGTTGGATGTAGTGTTTATTGCACTTTGCATTTGAATGTAATGCTACATATTTCTTGTTGTCATGAAATCTCTCTTTGGTCTTGATTGAGTATCATGGTTGTCAATTAATATTTGCATATCACAAACATTTATTTGCATCTCAATTAGAATGATAATCTCCCAATTTTCCATTGGAGACATTATGTTCTTGTTCAAATAGAGCTTTTGATTGTTCACCTTAGTTTTGTGATCAAATTGGAGTTTTATGTTATCACAAAGTTAGGTTCATGTTCATTTCCCATCTGGATTCGAGTCCAAGTCCTTACAGTTCAAATCTTGTTCATTTGCTGTTCAAATCGAGTCCAAGTCTCCTGTGGTCCAACTCAAATCTTTGCTTGAGTTTAAATTTTTAAGTTAAGCTCGTGTCCACTGTAGTCTTGTTCAGTCCAAGTTCGTGTTCTTGCAAGTTCAATCTAGTCTCAAGTTTGAATCATTTAAGTTTGCGAGTCTTTATCACATGATTCAAATTCAAATTCATAAGTTTGTATTGCTCATTCAATGTTCAAATCATGTCCCAATTCATGTCCTATTGAGTTCAAGTCCAGTTTGGTCTGCAAGTTCAAGTCTGAATTTTGCAAGTTCCTTGTGTTCAATTATACTCCAATCCAGTCCGTTATCATTTGATTTGAGTTCTAGTTTTGGTTCATGTCCACACTTGTTTAGATTTTAGTTCATTAAGTCCAAAAATAAATCCCTTTTATTGTCCAAATTTGTTCAAATCAGGTCCAAGTACAGTCTCAAGTTCACCCGAAATTTCGGCAGCCTCCCGACGTCTCCCTGTTTAGAGAAAACTACGAAAAACTGGGCCTTTTCCACCACGCTAGAGAAAAGCATGCATGGGTGGTTTGTTTGTCGCGTTGCAAGCGCTGAAAATGAGTTTTCAAAGTTTTAGGGGGTTATACCTTTGCAAATGGACGTTGACGATGAAGGCTCGTGGATCGAGGCAAGAGCACTTGCTTTTGGCGACCAATTACAATTAAGGGTGAATAATCATAATTAATAATATTAATTAACTAAAATTAATTACTATTAATAAAAATTAATTATAATTAACTTAAATTAATTATTATTAATGATAATTAATAATAATTAATGAAGATTGATTATAATTAACTTGAATTAATCATAATTAATAACAATTAATTAACATATAATAAATTAAAATTAATTATGACTATTTAATTAATTATGAATAGTCATACATAATAATTAATTAAGATTTAAAAAAATAATAATAATTAAGAATAATTAATTAAAATTTTAATCATAATTAGCAATTAATTATAATTACTTATAAGAATTACTTATAAATAATTATAAATAAATTATTAATTTAGATTAAAGAAATAATTAAATATAATTAATTAAAATTAATCATAATTAATTATTAATCATAATTATTCATAATTAACATTCACTAATTAAGAATAATCATAATTAATTAAATTTGGTTAAACTGTAACAGGATTAAGGCATGATTTGAGTAGGATTAGGGCAGAATTTGAACAGGATTTGTGCTAAATCCTGCGAAATGGGATTTGATTCCCCGTAAATCTCACGGCAGAATGAATCCTCCGCTCCTTCTCTTTTTTTTTGAAGCTCGGTGGGTTCACGGGATTTAGCCGAAGAAGTACACGATAGGGAGAAAGTTACCTTTACAGCAAGCGAGCTCCCTTCGCTATTTCCGATTGGACAAGAAGGGAAAGTCGTCGAATGCGTCGGGATTGGACAAGGGGGGGGGGGGGGGGGGGGGCAAGGTCGAGCGGAGATAGGGTCGGTCGCAGGTAAGGGGAACTCCCTCTCCATCTCTCTCTCTCTCTCTCTCTCTGTGAAGATCGGGAGGACCGAGAGGTCGGGCAGGCTTCGGCTCGACAGGAGTAGCGGGATGGGGAAGATCGTGTAGGATCTCTATCAGAGGAATGAGGTTGGTGAAGTAGAAGAAATTTGGTTAAGGTCTTTGGAGTCGGACGTGAGGTAGGAACGACGATTGAGGCCGAATCGGAGGTTGGAGGCGGAGGTTTGCTGGAGGATTCACGAGTGGGAGGAAGCAGCGAGCGAGAGGGGATTCGTCTCCTATTTAATGACGAGGCACAACGTCGTTTTGAGCCAATTGCGGAGAAGTGATAGAAGCGGCGCCGAATCAGGTACGAACAACTGTAGCAAGTGGCGGGCCTCCGGCGGGATTTTCAGGTATGCAAAATTTTTGCTCTTTTTGTTTTTTTGTACAGAGGTCAACAGATGAAAGTTGACTATGAATAAATTGCTTCATTAAATGAGTTTGGACCGAATGAAGTGATCCAAGTATTGCTGAGGAGTGGCAAAATATTGTCACCTCCACCGAGGAAGAGATCACCAAGCAAAGACAAAGGGAAGGGTATCATTATCAATGATGAAGCTATCCCTAAGGATCCTTAGAAGAAATCTACTTCAAATATAGGGGCAGATTTTAATGTTCTATTTCCTTTGATAATGGTCCCATCATAACTCAACATATATGCAGCTTCATATTATCAAAAGACATATAAGAGATTTTGATTCATGCTCTTAAACATTTGGATATATATATATATATATATATATATATATATATATATATATATATATATATATATATATATATATATATATATATATGTAGCAAATTTAGCTGAGAGATGCTTGATTGAGGTTTTGCATAATGAGCCAGCCATCACATTTTCTGAAGAAAACCTCATGGTTGGGTCGGTAGAGCGTAATCGCCCTTTATACGTTATATTTGTGAGTAATGGCATTATGATAAGTCGAATCTTGATTGATAAATATCACTAGTCTTCAAGCATTATGATAATTGTCCCATGATATTTAATATCTAAGACAAGATAAGTTGATGGTGCATGACTTTAACGAAATGGGGGAGAAAATTATGGGTTCATTCATTCTCCTTGTTAGAATTGGAAAGCTTTATTTCGTGTAGTTGATGCAGAAACTTCATTTAAAGAACTCTTAGATCGGCCATGACTTCATAAATATGTTATTTTTCCTCCCTACTATGAACCAATGCATGAAATATTTGAGAGATGAAGAAGAGCTTAGGATTTCAAGCGATATATAGCCCTTTGCAGTTCATTAAAATTTATGAACATGCAAAATACCTCATTCCAAAAAAAAAATTCAAAATCAAGTAAACTTTCCGAAGTGCGGCATCAACCTCAAATACTACAAAGAAAACCACTAGTGTGTTGAGAATAAGCAAAAAGGAAGAAAGAAGGCAATGCTGGCTCTTTCTAAAATAATCGGTACCCTATCTAAGTCAAAGAGAGTCATTCCTCACTTGGAAAGTGACATAGAAGAAGATGATATTTTTTTCAAACCCACGAAAACATGCAAGCCTTTGGCTAGATAAAGGATCAAAGCAAATTATTCAAATTTTGACTATGACGTGAACCTACTTATACAGGTAGGGTACTATGTATGTTTTTGAGAAGAATGAATGATTTATCAATTTTAGAAGATACCTTCATGTTTACACCTCTCCCTCAATATTTTCGAATGATTACTCATGAAATTCATAATGTCAAATAGCTAAAACATTTTGTGTAGCTCTTTTACTTGAAAATGATGAACCAAAAAGTTTATTGTATAAATCTGGAAAGTATTATAATGAAAATTTTGGTACACTTCTTTGATGTCTCAAATCTAGAGAGATAGCGCCTTTAAGAATGTCAGGTACTATCCCATAAGAATCTGAAAAATGATGTGCAAACAATTGTTCATATCAGGAGTACTAAAGGGGGAGTACTAAGAAGCTTATTGTATAAGTTTGTGGAGTACCATGATGAGAATTTTTATTCCCTCCTGTAATGTCTCAAATCTAGAGAAATAGTGCCTATAAAAATTGTTAGTTACTATCCCACAAGAATTCGAAAGATGATGTGCAAATAAGGCGTTCGCACCAAGATTACTAAATGACCTACTCATTTTTCCTAAGGATTATGGACTTAGAATGATCCATAGACATTATGAAAAAGTGATAGTGATATCATCAAAAGCCTAAGATTTATTTTAACTAAATATCCTCTGAAGTGAGTCTGCTATGAGATAACAGGAAATATATCAAAGCTGAAAATGAAGATGAAGATGATTTTTAATAAATTAACCTTTCAAGTGATCAGGTTGTTCAAGACAAATTTGGACCTAAAAAACTTAAAGATGGTGGGCCAGCTACTATCATGGATGAGTTGAAAGAAATTTACTTAAAAATTGAGGAAGATATTTGCCCAACCTTCATTAGTGCTCTTCTCTTTGGGGACAATAGTGAAGAAATGAAAGCAATATTCTGTGAATTTATATATTGCTTTATCTGAACATATGTTGAGATGCTCGACTTATCTCTTGATGATAGATCACTACTTAGTTATCAATTCATATTCAATACCTTTTAAATAAGCTCCAAGGTGAATGAAGTTGGAAATTGAAAAACAGGTAATGGTAGAAACCAAAAAGCTTATAGAATTAGATTTCATTTGAGAAAAAAAATATATTGACTGGACTGTTAATATTTTTTCCCGTGAAAATGAAGAATGATCAAGTTTGCATTTGTTTTGACTTCCTGGATCTCAACAACATATCTAAAAGACAAATTTTTGTTACTTATATCAAAATTGCTAGTTGATAACACTTCTGGCTATGATGTTATCTCATTGATGGATGGATCTTCAGAACAAAATCAAATCAAAACGACTCTCTATGATGAGAAGCACACTTTATTTACGATACCCATTAGAATCTTCTACTACAAACTGAGGATCATGACGCGCATCTTCGATGAGCTAATTCATCAAAAAGTTGAATGCTATATAGATGTTCTTGTCTTCAAAAGCGTGGATCAAAAAGATCATCTTCAAAATTTGAGAATAGTATTTGAGAGGATCAGAAAATTTGATCTCAAATGAATCGTCTCAAATGCATTTTTGGAGTTTTCATATATAATTTTTTTTGTTACGTTGTATGCAATAGAGAAACTAAAATCAACCCTAACAAAAACAAGATTATCATCGAGATGCCTCTACTAAAAAGTTTGTCAACTTCATTTTTTTCAAGGGCAACTCACATTCATTTGACATTTCAAATTAAATCTTTCAGGTAGATGTAAACTATTTATAAAGTTGATTAAAACGAACAATCATTTTAAATGGGACAAAGAATGCCAGGAAGCCTTCGATAATATTAAGAAATAATTTCTCTGTCCTTCCATTTTAAAATCGAACAGGACTTAAAATTAGAGGAAGGAGAAATTAACGATTCAATGGTTCAATCAGGATTGAACCTGATGACATGGTATAATAAATCTTAATTTTATTCACATATTAATAAAAAATTAAATATAACCATATTATAAAACATAGAACATACATAATAAATTTTTTTTAATAATTTTAAAATTAAAGATATTGAATATTTGAGTAATTAACCTCTTTATATCTGTAACTCATTTAATATTTTAAAATTGCAAACTTCATTGAATGACAAGCCTAATTTAATATTATGCATACTTCAATTTTAAGCAGATACGAAAAAGAAAAATTTGTACATATTCTAATTTGTTTTGGAAAAACTAATTTATTAAATAATAGCTTAGCATATGATATCTGTTATGGCTAGTTTTCTTGGTGAACCTAATGTCAGTTATAGCTAAACCAAGAAATGAAGAAGTTTATATAAGGTAAATAATATTTATTTTTTATACTTAATTTCTACAGCCAAATCAAAGCAAAAGGAAGGCATTTCCAAACGATAGAACAAGTAGAAGCGAACAAGAATATAAAAGATCATATGATAGTGGAATCCATCAAATAAGACAAGCATTCCAAAAATTTTGAATCAGCTGTCTATAAATAGTTGTGGATGAATCCATCAAAAGGACAGATAAGAAGAGAGTGGCTCAGATGATAGTGAAATTCATGTAATATGACTGGTGTAGCAGCTTTCTAGAAATAACTATAGATGAATCCCTAAGGTAATGGCAGCTGTGGTTGCCTGAGAAGCTCCAGATCATCCAAAAACGTCACATCAATTCCGTAGGAATCACATTCCATAGAAACCATATGGTACCATTGGATACATTACTAATCATCGTCATCGTCCTCACAAATTATGAAAATCTTACTACAAAGAGTCTCATAAATTCTAAGATTTAGGTTAGATTTTTGTGGAAAAATCCTTGCATCCTACGAGTTAAGGAGGACAATCGGTGAATAGAGAGGGAGATGGGTGGCTGACAACCAAATGAAGAGGGGGAGTCGGGGAGGGATGAGTGTTGGCTCCAAAAATTTAAGCTTTTGGGGCCCCGGTCTCTCCACGTATATTTGGAGAGAGTTTTAACGGATAAAATTCCGGGAGAAATTTTCGGAAGGCAGATGGAGATAGTAAGAGATTTTGCTCTCTTAGCGAGGATTTTAAGATCTGAGTTTTAGTTTCCTATAGGCGTAAGCCCCTATAGTTAATTATTCCTGATAACGAAAGCGTACTTTCTATTAAGGTTAGTCATTAAACAGATACTTAGTATCTAGCGCATAGTAGCAGCAAATTTAGATATTTAAAATTTAACAGTTAAAATTAAAATTCACCAACTTGCACTTAAAGTGGATGGAGGGAATGATGATAGACCTGATCAAGATCCCATAGTTCCATTATCTTGGGTAATCATGGACCCTAATCTACTAAGTCAATGGAGGTAGTCAATCGGACCCAATCTGACTAAAGGATCCTTATCGGCAGTCGTGGGTAGTTTCGTATAAGCGGACGTTTTAGACTTGGATTGAGTTTTTTCCTAAGTGATGAATTTAAGTCAATCTTAGCTAACAGAGGGTTTTATGTTGTATCGATTATATCCTATAATTTATTACTTAATGGTAACTACTCATTAGGGAACATACGAGCTTTTAGCCATTACCGTAATACAATGGTGTCGTTCGACCAAGCCACTAGTTTAGATGGTCGCGTTTATAATTATTTACCACGTAGAGCCATTTGGCCAAGCTAGGGTTCTTTGTGAAGCCATCTGGCCATGCCATCGATTAGAGGATCAGTCATAACAGTTTAGTGCATAGAATAATCTGACCAATCTATGAGTTTTCTAGGGCCACCTGGCCAAACCACCGATTAGAGGACAATTGCAACGTCCTTATTGGCTTGAAATTATTTGAGAATAAATTTGAGTGATATTCTCGATTGAACATTTGCTTTTTATAAGATAGAGTTATTCTTGAGTTCACTGCCCTTATCAAATTGTTGCAGAGGGTGGATGAGTTTTTATTTAAGTTATTAGATGATTAAATTTTATTTTAAATATTAAATTTTAATAGATTTAGAATTTAGAATTTTAATTGATTTAAAAAAATTATCCCCTTCGATTGAGATTTATTGTAAATACTGCCATCATCGGGGAGATGAAGATGTCGCTTAAAAAATGTTTGTATTTTATAGAAATTTGGGGTATTTAAAAGGTAGAGTCCCCTTCGGTTGAGATTAATTTTTAATACGGCCATCATCGAGGAGCTAAATAGCTTATATATATATATATATATATATATATATATATATATATATATATATATATATATATATATATATATATATATATATATATATATATATATATATCATTTGAATTGTGTCAACTTTGTTCGCCTGCCAACAGAGAATCGGTTTTGATTATTGTTTTTGTGAGTTATTATATAAACGTTGAGGACCAAGATCTTGTTAAGATGAGTTTCATTTAAAGATCCTTTGAAAGCCTAATGTGAACTTTAAAATTAAATATCTTGGTAGATTTATGATTAGGCATTTGTTCATTAATTTAAGTCGTGTCAACTTCAGTCCTTCTAAGGAGGAGGATTGGTCTTGAAATATAATCCTCACAGCATTCTCAGACCTTAGGATTAGGAGTTATGGTCAGAGCACATGCGGGTAATCTAATTTTCTTCAAATATCGTACATATTTTTCGATGCATTTTGTATAATGCATTTGTAAGATGACATGTATTTTGTATGATGTGCATGATATACATTGTACTTACATCATAATGTATTTATATGATTAGCAGGTCATGTTTGTATGATTGGTATGATATATCTGCAGGGTTGGCATGATGCATTCACATTATAGTCATATTTGCATGAGTAGCATCATGCATTTGCATAACTGTCATAATGCATTTACTAATTAGCATAATGCATGGTGTATTTGCACGATTGACACAATCCACTTGCTTGGTGATTAATGTATTTGCATGATGATGTAATGCATTCATGTGATACATTCACATTACTTTGTATGCGTGCATGATTCCTTTTCATTTGTATACATGTTTGCATGATGCTTTTCATGTTGCATAACATATATGCATAATGGATTTAAGTGTTGCTTGTATATTGCATAATGCATTTCTATAGTGACTTAAATGCATTTGTGTAACGCATAATATATTTACATATCGGTATAATGTTTACTACGAAATATAATGCATTTGCATGTTAGATTATGTATGTTTACATTAGCATGCCGCAGAGTATATGTTTATAATGCATTTGCATGTTAGGTAGATATATACATATTATATCTATATGTGACTTATCGCATATTCATAATGTATTTACATTTTGGATAACATACACATGATGTATTTGCACTGTACACTTGCATGCTTTTCGGAGCACTTGCATGGTGCATGGTGCATATGCATATTCTCAATGTTTTAGCACATATTTCAGCACATTTGTGCAATGTAATTACACGTTTTATTGCATTACATTGCATATTCTCACTATTTTAATTTATTTGCTGCCTTCTAATGTCTCAATACACTTCTCGAAACATGCTTTTCTCATTGTGCGGTTTTGATCGCCTTCACTTGATCCGATTGTGAGGAGTCATTCTTTAGGTAATTTTGATATTTTGAGCACAACGGTGAAGTCCATTTTGCAATCAGATGTCATTTTGGATAAGTTTGTGCATCATCGCATCGAAACTCGTGTCAATTTCACCTTTTCGTATTATGCAGTGACTTAGGAAATATTACTGCCATTTTTGTGTATTCTCAATGTTCCAGATGCAATGCGAAGTCTGTTTTGCTAACAAACAACGTTTGAGTAATGTCGCACTACGTTCCATCTATAGTTCGTTGATTTTGATTGATCTAGCTCGATTTATGTAAGAGATGTCTCCAATCATATCGGTGCAATCCGTTTGACGATCAGATGTCATTTGTGTAGTTTTTGATTGCGTGACACTCGCCAATGGTTACTTTTATTGCTTGATCATGTTGATTTTCATGCGAACGGCTATTCTTTGGCAAATTTGGCATTTTGAATTCCTCAATGCAATTCATTTTGTAGTTGGATTAAGTTTGAGTGATTCAACTACGATCGAAGCACTTTGGTAATTGTTACATCTGACTTGTCCGTTTGTCCCCTCTTATGGCACTTGATTGACTATAACACATATATGCAAGTCAACAATAAGGTTGATGGCGCTACGTCACTGTTTGCGTGCGATCAAATGAAAAGGGGAACCAACTGGTTTGTTATAACTAGGATCGGTTCGACGGTTACCTAGTCAAACCAAGGTTTCATGCCGGTTCTATCCATTTTAGTGTGAAATTGGTTATTGAGGTCGCCCAGACTAGCTGCATGATTGGTTCATGATCGAACCAGCCAATCCAGCTCGATTTTTAAAACATTGGAATAAAATAAATTCTATGAGAACCCAACTGACAAGCTTATAAAGACGGCCACTGATGAGAAACTGAGGTTTTGCAAAAGACAATCATCGATAAGAAACTAAGGCTTTGCAAAGTCTCAGATAAATTCCATTGATATTTGAGAAAAGGTGGAGAGTCAATTTAATTTCTACATGTTCTTATATAAAAATTTGTCATGAAATAGAAGATTGTTAATTGGTTGAGCCTAAGTAATGTAGAATAAGAGCTTGGAAAAATTTTAGCAAACAATCTGGATTGAGAGCATGAAATTATGGTTAAAATAGAGCTATATTTTGCAATTTGGAAAAAAAAATTAATATACTTTATATTTTTTATTATGTTTAAAATCATCTTGAACATTATTAATATTATTATTATCATGACATTTATTCTAAGTATTTTAACCATTGTCATAAATCACTTTAAAAACTCCCATCTTCCAAACATTGGATGGCGAACGGAATACCAGTAGTCATTTGAATTTTCATTTTTTTTTGGAGCATCCTTAAAGATTTCATAATTTCAGGAGCTTTCAAAGTTTGCATTAGCTTGAATAACAACCTCTACTAAAATCCAAGCAATGGTGCTCGGAGAAGGTTGAAAATGGACTTTGAAGCTTGCAAGAATTGATTATGAGACGGCCAAGCATGTTTTCAAGCTATTTTAAATGCAAGAAAATGCATGGATGTTTTTTTAACGTTATTTTTAACGTTGGCCAACCCCCTCTTCTTCCTTTTTGCTTTGTAATGTTATGAAGACTCCATTTACTCATTTTAAAAATGGAATGAAATGGTTTGCCTGTGAAAATAAGAGGTCAAAAGAATGACGATTCTTTCTTTGTTAGACAGACCATGCAATGCATCGGATGTGTTGAGGGATTTAGCAGGGGCTGCAGCAGCACTTGCTAGTAAGCAGCAACGCTCACTGGAAGTCAGTGAACTGCCTCATTCATTGTTGGTTGCAGTTGAAGAATCTTCTTTGCGACAGGCACTCAGCAATCTTATAGAAGGTGCTCTGCTGCGCACACGTGTTGGTGGCAAAGTTGAAATCTATGGACTTACAACTCCAGCTGGTGGAGTTCTTATTGTGATTGATGATAATGGACCTGATATGCATTACATGGTAATTATTACTTTTTTCTTTCGGCTTTCAAATATTTGTTTTCTTTGGGTTTAAGTTTTTAAATACTCAACTATTACGATGCCAGAGCATGTTTTCCTTGTTTGCAATTTTGCCGTGCATCAGACTTCAACTCAAATTTAAGGATTTTTATTTCATCTCAAGTTGAGTTCAAATAAAATGATCAATTCCAAGATCTAATTTTTAAAAAGATATTATAAATTTATATAAAATTATTTTTGAGCTAGTCATCCTTGAATCGTAATGAATCATTTTTGATTTTGAGTTAGACTAAAGTTCAATAGTTTTGACTTTTGAACATAATTATCCGATCCATTCACAATGAAACAAACGTCTACAACTGTGCTTCATATCTTCTTTTTTAGTGACCGGGGGTTAGTAAGAAAGTTAATATAAGAAGAGTAAGGCTGTTCTTTCATATGTTTAGTGCAGGTGTTTCTTTGTTATTATCACACATCAGAGATTTGCATCCTGCATTACAATTTACAATACTGTGTCATTGTCCTTTACAGTCTGCACATCCTGTATCCAAAAAAAAAAAAACAGCTCAGTACTGCACGTAGCACTATGCCAATCTAAGATGCACCGACACGGACACGGCGACACGACACGGACATGGGACACGGCATTTTTCAGAAATATAGGACACGGGTGCGGCGTGGACACGGCATAATAATTTTTTTAATATAATATATAGAAATAAAGGTGACACCATATTGAAAATGGTAAGCAATAATAAATCAATGTCATGAGGACTTGTTTAGCTTATAACATTAAAATGTTTAGTACAATCACAAAAATATAAGCAAAAAATCATTTAGTACAACATGAAGGTTCAACTACTCAATAGAGGGAATGATAAAATTAGATTCAGAGGTTGGTCTTTGGCCTTCAATATCATCATCATTGAATATCATTGCTTCCAATTCTGGTTCATCTAGAGAAAGATTTGCAACCTCCAATAATCCCATATCATCAAGGCACTCGAACCCATCTACAGCAACATCCCACATCTTGTTATCACCTGTCATATAAAGTTGGGTCTTCCTTGATAGAAGACGAAGATTTGTATGCACATAAATTAAATCTTCAGCTCGTTGTGGAGTTATTTTATTCCTCTTCATCGATTGAATAAATGAGTATGCGCTCCAATTTCTCTCACAACAAGAAGAGGATGATACTTGACCAAGAAGTTTTATTGCTATTGTTTGAAGAAGCGGTGCTGAAGCTCCATGAATCAACCACCACATTTTTGGATCCATTCTCCATCTATCAACCAAAGATTCTTGATCACCAAAATCCTCTAAATATCCAAAGAACTTTGCAAGTTCTATATTAATCTTTCTTCTCTCCTCCTCATTTGGAAAATATCGTTTCAAGCATATTTTTCTCATATTTGACACCTCTAAATCTTTTTGTGGTGAGACACGTTGAGGGTCTTGTTGAAGCCATTCTTTACTTGAATACCTTCAAATAATACAAAGCATATAAAATTATTTATTCATTTACTAAGAAATTTAAAATTAATTTAAAAGATGAATACAAATGTACCTTGGATTTAATGAATGGGCCAAACAATGCAGAGGTGTGTTGTTTTTGGTCCACCTATCCTCAAGAATGGTATAGACAATACTCCAAAAACTTGAGTCTTCATTATGTGACTTTCTTTCATGTCTGTATATAATTTCTTTCACTTTTGCTAACATAGAGTCCCACATCTCATAAATCAAATGTAGGCATGATTTATCTGTGTCAGCCTCTCTCAACATGTCATAAATCGGATCAGTGAAAGCCAAAATGTAATCTACATTATCCCACCACAAATCATCTAAGACCTTTTCTTTCACATATCTTGCCTTCCCAACATCATCTTCTCGATAGCAAGACCACTTCTCACTAATCACCATAGATTGAAGAGCACTTTTTATTTGTTTGAATCTTCTCAACATGATTATTATAGAGGCAAAACGAGTTTCAGCAACAGCTAACATTCTCAAATGTGAGAAATCATTAAACATTGAAAGTCTCATTGAGTGGTTCATAATGAAATTTCTGATCAAAACTGCATCATCTGCAACTGTTGTTATCCAATGACATTCAGCATAGATGATTTCATTTGCCTCTGTATTCTTTGCTGCACAAATATTTTTTAGAGCAAGATTTAAAGTGTGCACAACACATGGAGTCCAGAATATATGAGGATAAGTTTGCTCCACCAACAATCCTGCAGCTCTACACACCGGTGCATTATCTGTAATAACCTGCACAACATTTAAAGGCCCAATAATGACCATCACCTTTTTAATCAAATTGGCAATAAAATATTTATCCTTGTATTCTCCTTCACAATTCACAGCTTTAATAAACATGGGGCAATTCTCTGTAACGGCCATGAAATTGATGAGTGGTCTTCTTTGAGGATCAGTCCAACCATCACACATCAAAGTGACACCTTTTTCTTTCCACACTCCTTTTGTTGGTTCAAGCAATGTTTCAATATGTGCTCTTTCCCTTTCCAATAATTTTGATCTTATTGCATTGTAGCCAGGTGGAACATAACCTGCAAGGTTGTTATTACATGCAAAAGTAAATGCATTCTTGTAATGAGGATTTCTTGCAAGGTTGAAAGGAAGTCCCGCCGAAAAAAATATCCTTGCAATTTCACCATCCAATTCCTCTCGCTGCTGCATGTTAAAAGCCTTCTCTAAAGCACCACCGGCAACTCCTTTTCTTTTCTTTGAATCATATCCTTCACTTTTATATGATAATGAATGATCAACTCTAACAGATGAGGAAGAAGTGTGGGATGAACCATGGGTAGATGACAAAGGTATCTCTTTAGGAAGTGCCCTTTTGATCCAAAATTCAGCTTCATCAACTTGTCTGTTTAATTCAATCAACTGCGACGTAGTAATCTTAGGACACATTTTAATTCCATGACCAGAAATCTTAAGTAGATGTGCTTTCACCCTAGAATAAGATCCTTTGTAAGTGCCTCCACAATAATTGCATTTGAATGACACATTACCTCCTCATTCAGAAATTTTTCCTAACTTTGTAACATGAATCCATAAGGGCTTATCAGTTTCTACAGATGGCTCTTTTGAACCGTCACCTAATCCACTCCCACCAGCAGCAGAGCTCATTTTGCTTTCAAACACACTGGTGAAATAGAAAAAATAAAGGCTTAATAAATTAGTGCAATATATCAAACCCCTAAACATAATGTTTCACTTATCCTAAAGATGATGAATACAACAATATGCCGGGCAGCCGGGGGTCCAAGGGGGCGCTGCCCCCTGGCGGGGTTCGACCTAAAGCGCAACTAAAGCGCAACTAAAGCGCACCTAAAGTGCAACTAAAGCGCACCTAAAGCGCACTTAAAGCGCAACTAAAGCGCACCTAAAGCGCAACTAAGGGAAAAATTTTACTCTTCTTGTTGCACTTTAGTTGCCCTTTTGCTGCGCTTTAGTTGCGCTTTTGCAAAAGGACAGCTTAAGCGTAGCAAAAAGGTATCTAAATGGACAGAAATGATGAATGGAGAAAAAAAATGGCGAAATCAACTTACAGGTTCGAAAATTTTTATGCAGTTTGGTGTCGCCTTTCCTCGGCTGCGCACAGAAACTAAGAACGAAGGCTTGTTGCTTATGGCCGGAAGGGAAGACTAAGGGTGCGATCTCTAGGCAACCGCTGCTCGGCTCAATCGCTCGGGAAGACCACGAATACGAATAGGAATACGGGATTAGGGATTAGGGCGAAGATGAAGACTCGGGCGTGAATCGGCTAATATAAAATAGCAGGACTATAGTTTTTCTTTTTTAAAAAAAAAAATTTAATTATCAAATAGCCAGACACGCATGTCCGATTTTTTTTTTTTTTTTAAAATGGGACACACTAATAACGTGTCCGACACGTGTCCCCGCCGTGTCGGACGCGTGTCCGTGTCTGACACGTGTCCGACACTGCATACCCTCTTAAAACGGAGTGTCGGTGCATCATAGATGCCAATATGCTGAAATAAAATAATGCAATGATTGTTTTTGCTAGCAATCTGTATGATGTCCATATTGTTCTAATATATATATATATATATATATATATATATATATATATATTGTAATATCCTGCTGCAATTTGTATTCAATTGGATTAAGATTTTCTGACTCATTGTCTTATCATCCCAACAAAAATTGCATCAGAATACCTCGAAACTTTTTTTTTTCCTACTAAAAAACGATGCTATTCTCTTTTCTTCTCCATCCAGATCTTCTTACCACATTTTGTTGCTGTTTTTGCAGACGCAGATGCATACTCTAGCACCATTTGGTGCTGATCTGCTTTCGAGTGGAAGAGTGGAGGACAACATGACATGGAATTTTGTTGCAGGTCTTGCAGTTGCTCGTGAAATTCTTGAGTGTTATGGCTGTGTGATACGCGTTGTAAGTCCTCGAAAGCTGGATGCCGCGCTTGGTGCAGGTGGGACACGCATTGAACTGTGGTTGCCTGATGTAAACCCTGTTTGAGATGAATCTCCCAAAGAGTGGGAGCATGTCCCAGATCATAACTAGGTTTATTTTCCAAGTTGTTTGACCTTCACAAATGTAAATTTCATAGCAATCCACCTTATACCATCTGTACTTTGATTTACCAGCTGTGTTGTGAATTTATTAAGCTCGTTGGATTGTCAAGAGTCTTATCTAATTAATCATAGATTTTTAGACAAAGTATATATGTCAAAGTAATTCAAAGAGATCAAAGCGGGGCATTTTTTAAAATCAGATTAGCCAATTCAGATGCAAAACAAATTCGTAACAAAATGATCATTTTTTATAAGATTTCGTGCATCGCAGCAAGTCTGTAGACAGTTGAATCGCCTAACTCAAATGTTTGGGACCTAAAAACTCTAAATCAATTGGTTTAAAGTAGATTGTCCTGGTTTGGGTTGGATCTACCTGTTCAGGTTTAGCTTCTCCCTCATTTGCGAGAAGACCAGATGTCGTTTTTTTTTTAAAATTTTAATTAATTAATTTATTTGTTTTATTTTTTTTAAGAAGACCATATTTTGTTGTTGCTAAAGTTGGTGGTGGCGAGGGGTTTCCAGACTAGCCTCTTCGGCACATTTTGTTTGGAGTAGCATCTCAACGACATTGGATCATGTTATGTATGATGTCGTCTTCGATGAACTTTACACTAATGAGTAATATTATTTGATAATATTTACAATCATAGAGGGTGTTATTTCCCATGATCAAATGCTAATAAATGAGACGAATATTTGAAATATGGGTTGAAATACTCTTCGAGAAATTTATAAATTGAGCCTCAAATCAATTAATTAGGAGAGGAAGTCAAGCTTTGAAGATGGCTTCGGATTCTCGAGAACTAAGGATTGAACGATGTTACCTTCAATGAACTTTACACTAATGATTGAGCTATGCATTAATGTCATTTAGTCTTTTGACTATTTTTATATCTTTTACCATTGCGGTTGATCCAGTTGTAATTGTTACTACATAAAAGACTTGTTTTCCTATTGTGGGGTACATATCCACCCCATTTCCTAAACATAATTTGCATCTTGTATGAAATAGAAAACGGACTAGGTGTCATTAAAGGTTGTCTTGATTCGAATGTGTTATTGATATAGGACCAAACACTTGAAACTTAACTAGAATACAATGATCAGCTTAATTATGTCTATTCGATTGCGACAACTCTGTTATAATCAAGTTTAATCCAACAAGGAAATTAGTGGACCTAAAGAACACAATTACATAACCATGAAAATCTCATTCAACTTGGCTAGAGTATGACTTGCATAAATAAATATACTACAACAACAACATAACAAGCCTTTGTCCCACTATGTGAGTCGGCTACATGAATCCTTTTTCTTCATTGTGTTCTGTTAAGAGTCAAATTCTAATCTAAATCTAATAAAGAAATGACATTTCTAATATTTTCTAATCAAGTCTTTTTAGGTCTACCTCTTCCTTTCTTAACATAAGTCAAATCTAATACAACAAGCCCGATGCATTCCTACCATAACTTAATATTATGCTTCTCTTTTAATGGCCAACATTATGCACCATAAAGCATTGTAGGTCTCACTACCATCTTATAGAATTTTCCCTTAAGTTTGAGAGGGACTTGTCTATCACACAACAAGCCTGATGCATTCCACCACTTCAACAATCCAACTTGAATTCTACTAATAATATCCCCATCTATTTCATCACCACTTTGAACAATTGGTCCAACATATCTAAAACGTGTACTTTTATTAATGACCTGATCACCCAAAGTAACAATCCCCTCACTAGATCTATTATTCCTAAAATTACACTCTATATATTTAGTTTTAGATCTACTCAAATGAAAGCCTTTAGACTCTAAGGGTGACCTCCATAACTCAAGTTTACCTTTAACCCCCTCTCGTCTTATCAACAACAAGAATATCATCAGTAAAAAGAAGACACTAGGGTACAACCTCTTGCAAATGTCTAGTGAGAACATCCATGACTAAAGCAAAAAGATATGGGCTTAAGAATGATCCTTGATGCAATCCAATTAAAATAGGAAAATACTTGATCAACCACTTGTGTTTGAACACAAGTAACTACTCCTACATAAATAAATATAGAAGGATATTTTTAATTAGAAACAAAGATAGAATTGATGAATAAATTTAACATGAACCATGGCCTAGGTTGTTATTCACCGTCTAAGTGTTAAATGACATATATCTCACTCACCAATATTAATTTTGACTATTTTGTAATATATAAATAAGAATTGTTTTCATTTACAATATTCAGATATATGTAATTAAATCCTCTTATTTTGAGAAAGAGAAATATTGGTAGTTTGACTCTTATATAAGAGAAAAATCAGATGGAGTCTGATAAATAGCTAGATGTAAATAAAGACATTTTGTGATTCTTAAAAATTGTAATAAAAATATAATTTATCTTTATGTAATGGAGAGCATCATGATAAATGATGAATATTATAATCTATATTTTTCTCGCAATTATTTTCTTAAGTACATGTGACAATTTTCATAAAAAAAACAACCTTTTCATTCTTCATTTCATTCATTATAAGTAGGTTTACAACAACCAATTTGAATTGCATAAAGTGAGGGAAAAGGAGAGTAGCCCAACCACATTTATGAGTAGGAGAGAGATTGAGGTAACTACCAAAATAGCTACATTTCCTTTTTTTTCTTTGGCTACAAAACCTTATCTGTCTAAATGGTTATTTACATTCTTTTATTTATAAAAATATTTTCACATTGATAAAAATCACATTTCCCCAATATTTTAAAATCTAAACTTCAAATTTTCAAAATTTTTATTTTCTAAATTTCAATCTCAAAATTTTGAATTTTACATTTTCAATCTATAATTGTAGTGACAAAATTAAAATTATATAATATATAGTCTTTTACAATAATTATTGCACATATAACGAAAAAGTTCTCCATAATAGCTTTCATCTTGCTCCTTCTTAAGGATTCCTTGAATCCTCTCAACTTTCTTCTTGCTTTGGGCTTTAGTTTTTGGTCCACTTTCTGCATATGCATCTTATACCACATCAATTTCCTAGGCCTCAAAAAATTCTTATTTCAAAATTAAAACCAATGTAGTCCTAAAAATTTTTGGAGCAAGATTTTCAAGTCATCTCTAGTAAACAAAGTGTACATTATTTGTGTTTTATCCTTCCACCTCATAAGAAAATTATGATCTCCATCTTAGTTTGTTGCTATCTCATCTAAGTTATTCTAATTTTCCTAAATGAAAGAATGTTGGATAGACACCCATAAATAATAATTTTGTCATTCTACCAAAGAATCATACTACATATTTGGAGATTTATTAACTCCCTTATCTCATATTAAATACTCCATATTAAAATTATAGCTAAAAAAAATGTTTTGGCAATTCATGAACATATGCACTTGTGTCAAGTTTTTAAATAATATTAAATTACCCACATGCTCTAGCTTGTAATTTTGTAAATTTTGTAAAGTGATATATCTCAAGCTAGCTCCTAATTAATGCATGATCTCCAACATTAATGGCTTATGAGTTTATTTTGTTTTTCTTGCACTAGCATTTTTTTTAATATTTTTCACTTCTAATTATTGCATAGCATTATCATGATGCCTTTGAAAATATTTACAAAAAGTAAAACTAAATCATAAAATGAACATGAAGGTATGATAACATGGCCATTTAGTTTCTTTGGGTTGTAACCATAGACTATTTTAAAAGGTGTTTTATGTGTGGAGATTAAAATAAACTATTATATGCAAAATCTACTATAGGAAGATTACTTCCCATCACTAGCTAAAATATATAAGCTTCTGACATCTAAGAAATCTTTGGAGGCAAACTAATTGAGAATAGCTATAGATTTTGTAAGATTGACTTCCGTCCCACTAATAGATACAAATCTGAGGAATATGACCTCAGTTTGACTAAAGATGCACTTCTTAAGATTGACATAAAGTCCAGCTTCCCTTAGTTCAGTCAAAATAAGCCTCAAATGGTCTAGGTGTGTTTTTTTCATTAGAAGTAAAGATGAGAGTGTCATCAAAGTGTACTACCATGATTTTTCTATTAAAATGTTTAGAATTGTATTCATTAATCTCATTAATATACCAGGAGCATTAGCTAAACCAAAGACATGAGAAGCCATTCATAAAGGCTATTGAAGGTTTTGAATACTATTTTTCATTCATCTCCTTAGCTAATCTTGGTTTGATGATATCCACTTTTTGAGTAAATTTTGAAGAAAGAGTTAGTAATAAGATCAAGTATATCATCTAATTTTGGGATTGAAAATAAATATTTAATAGTGATCACATTCTTCAAGTATCATTTTTCTTTATGATCAATAATGTTAAGAACACATAAGGACTAAATCTTTTATGGGGAAAACCTTTCCTTAGTTCATATGCTCGTCTCTCAATTTAAGCATATTCTATAGGGTTCATTTGATAGTGGGGTAAATTTTATAATTAATAGCCTAAAATGAAGTTTATAGCATGCTAAATACTCCTCCTGGTGGGTAGTCTATCTAGCAAGTCATGTGGAAATAGATCACAAAACTTGAACAATAGATAAGAAACAACAATCAGTATGTGGTATTCAACTAGATCATATGTAACTTCTCTTACATGGAGTTACTGAAGAGAAGTTTGGTTAGAAACTATTTCAACATGTGTTAAATCCTACCCTTTCTAAGCCGATGTTTATTGTTAGTGGCAAAGATATAGGATTTCTAGCAATAAAGTTAAAAGTGCTCTCTCTAATAATAGGGTATGATATCACTATGAGTTGCAGCTTGGCATTCTTCTTTAATTAGGTTTGGGTTAGATTTTAGAGCTAAGGTTATGGGGAAGGATAAAAGCCTCTTTGTCTATTGGCTTTACTTGGAATAGCTTTATGATATTATCCTAATGTGTAATTACATATGTTTCCTCTCAACCATAATTTATTACATTCAAGTCATAGAGTCAAAGTCTTCCAAGTAAGATATGCACTATGTCTATAGGAAAGGCATCACATCAAATATGATATACCTAGCCAGCTTAATAGGTACTAAGCATTTGGATGTGATAAAATAAAGTGGTGTGATTTACCTAAATAACATGGAATGACTCAAGATTGGGATTTTGAATTAGGTTTTTTCTTAAAAGTGTGTGGGTAAATATGACATTGATAGCATTACCCCCATAATAACCAGCTTACATCTCTTCTCTTTACACATAATAAACCTGGTGAAAATATTTTTTCTTCTCTAATGTTCAACCATGATCAATTTTACACATCTCATGACACTCATTTAGTCTTCTAAGAGATGATATATGTATTCATTACATAAATGGGTGTTAGCTAGATCGCCTCAATATCTTCCTTCCTTCTTCTGTAAGTAACTAGGCATAGCTAAGAGGGAGGTTGAATTGACTTATTTTAAATTTAAATTCTTTTTTCAAAATAATAATGATAATTTGTAAGAAAAATAAATTGAATGATTAACTTTTGAATATTTAAATTTAAAATCTTTATTGTTAATATACTATTGATCAAACAAATTAAAAAAATAGATTCAATGAAAAATTTAATTTTAGCATTAAAATTTAAATAGCAAAATTTTTATTCTAATATATATATATATATATATATATATATATATATATATATATATATATATATATATATATATATATATATATATATATATATATATATATATATATATATATTGAAAAGAAGAATGCTTTCAACGAAAACTTATCTAAGTAATAAAAAAAATATGAAAAAAGAAAAATGTATAAAAGAAAATAAAAGAAAACAAAATTTTTTATTGTGGTTCGACCAACCTGACCTATGTCCACTCCTCAAATTTTCCATTAACCACTCATTCTACTCTCAGCAAGGCTGAGATGACTTTCTCCTTCATATAGACTGGAGAACATGCTTACACCCTTCTCTTCTTGAGAAGACACCCTAATTTTGCACCCAGCATGACAAAGATGCCTCACCAGCCTCTTACTAGTAAAAGAGTCTTCTAACTAAGAATCTCATGAGCTCTATCAAAACCAGGAAAAAATTACACATAGTTGGTATAATAGCCTTATGAAAGCCTAATCTCTTGAATACCCTGTAAAGAGATCCCTCATAACCTCTCTTCTCACTCTCTTTTTTTTCTCTCACTCATAGAATATAGTATAACTCTCCCCAAAAGCTCTCTCATAACTCCTTAGTCTCTCCCAAGAAAGCTTGAGATGTTCTCTCTTTATATTCAAAATAACATAAAAGAGCATGTATATTAAGCTCCTTTTCCAACCCTAATAATCTAGAAATATTTATTTTGATGGGCAGATTATATAATTTGATTCAAGATTGTATAGTATGATCTGAATAACTATGATGACTTATGGAATAAGATCATCCTATTTGAATGAAGTTTATTCGAACAAGCACTCTGTTTGTTTGGACTATACAAGTTATATCATAAAATACGATCTTAATAAAGACGGTGACTCAGAGTATTAATTGGATTGGTCTGGCCGACCATATTTTAGCCAGAAATGCTCTCTATTTGTTCGAACTGTGCGATTAGGATCATACAGTACAAAAGCAACTATGATTAATACCCTTGATTTCAAGTTCCAAATTAGGTAATTAATTATATAGGATGCTAATATTTATATTATACAAACAAATCAAATTTTGAATAAACCTATTTTTAAAATTTTAAGATTTAAATAATCTAAATTTGAATAGTTAATCATCTAGTATGATGTGCATCATATTATATATTATTTATGCAAATTTTTTAATTTTCAATTTTATGTTAATTAATCTCACTTGATTTTAAAAATTTTTAAAATTAGCACTCATATCATTTAGTATGAAGTTAATTGTATAATATAATCTAGTTAGAAAATCAAATTCTTTAATTAACACTATTTTAATTTAAAATTATCTCTTGTGTGTATGAGTGTGTGGTTGTTCAACTAGCTTTATGCCTAAACATACAAAAAACTCAAGAAAATGAAAAAATTATAATTATAAATTAATATACACACTCTGATTCTGAGTTTTTATAGCTCTAGAAGATTTTCAATACTTATAACCATTTAACCTTAACACATCCTTTGGCTTGATCTACCACTTGTGTGATTCTTACAATTCTTTGAGGAAAAGATTCCTACACATGTCGATTGATTAGTACTTACTATAACCAATAATGTTTGTAATCATTAAAACTTGAGTGCACACTAGTCTCATGATGTTTAACAATCTCCCCATTTTTGATGATGACAAATATTTTTTATTGTTAAAGATAAGTTTATTAAAAATTTTTAAAAATTTTTCCTCCCTCTAAATTGGTGCTAAAAAATAATAGGAAAAAAATATTTTAATTATTTAATTAATTTAATTTTTTATTTTTATTAATGCATAGAAAAATGAACAAATTAGAAATAAGACAAAATTTCTTCATAATAGAAACACAAACTAATATAACTAACCAAACTTTTCTCCTTTTTTTGACATAACCAAAAAGGTAAGGGACCAAAAATATATACAATAAATAAATAAATAAATAAATGCAAGTACACCACAAGAAACACTAATAAAACACATAAAAATAGCAACTAATATCCAGACCACCCCTAAGGCCTTTGGTTACATGTAAGAAATAGATGTCAATCACACTAATGCAAAGAAAACACATAATCACTACCATAATACAATACATGGACATGCAAATGATAATAATAACACTATTAATGATAATAAAGGAAACTAAAACACACATACATACAATAAATTTTGTAACTCATTTTACATAATAATATCCACAAAATAATTTAAGAACTTAAATTTATGATTCCTAATTTTGTTCTAAGTGCATTTAATTTTCAAAATGTAGAGGTTTTGTAAAATAGTTGATTTTTAGTGTTAATGAATTGAACATCTATATCTTCTTTTGATACATGATCCCTAATGAAATGATATCTTATATATATATATATATATATATATATATATATATATATATATATTTATATTTGTGTATGAATGTTGTATTGTATTTCTAGTAATGCATATTGTACTTGTGTTATCACATATTATGGATATCATATCAACCTTTAATCTAAAACCAAGAAGATGTTATTTTACCCATAGAACTTAGATAACACAACTTCCTTCTGTAATATACTCTTCTTCTGCAGTGAATAGGGCTGTTGAGTTTTGCTTCCTTCTAAACCAAAAGATTAATGATTGTCCTATGAACTGGTAGGTTCTTGAAGTACTTTTTCTATCTGCCTTAGATACTATAAAATTTGAATAGTATCCAACTAATTCAAATGCTAGACTATTCCTAAGATACTAGATACCTAAATTTGGTGTGCTTATAAGATATCTTAGAATTCTCTTAACTGCATTCTTATGCGATTCCTCAAGGTTAGCATCAAACATAGCATATAGTTAAACACTAAACATAATGTCAAGTCGACTTGCAGTCAAATGCAATAATGAACCAATTATTCCTCTATACTTATTTAGATCGACTAACTTTTTATTGGATCCTTATTTAATTGGGTAGCTGGGCTCATGGGTGTGTTTATACTCTTACATCCATATCAAATTTCTTTATGATTTTATTTATGTTCTTTATTTAGCTTAAGAAGGTACCATCTTCTCTTTGTTTGACATTAAATCCTAAAAATTATGCCAGCTCACCCATTATACTCATTTCAAACTCAACACTCATAGTTGATGAAAATTCTCTATATAATTTATCATCGGTGGATCCAAAGCGAATGCCATCTATATAGATCTACATAATTAGTATATCATATCCAATTCTCTTAATAAAAAGTGTGGCATCTACTATTCCCTTAATAAAAGACTTCTATAGAAGAAAGGTACTAAGCCTATCATACTATGCTTTAGGTGTATGTATCAATTCATATAGTGCCTTTTTGAGCTTATACACATGATTAGGAATTGATGAGCTGTCAAGTCTGGGGTGATGTTCAACATAAACATCTTATTTTATAATCTCATTTAAAAATACACTCTTAACATCCATCTAGAATAATTTAAGTTTTTTAAAATAAGAAAATACTAACAATACTCTGATGGCCTCTAACTTAGCTATTATTATAAAGGTGTCCTCAAAATCTATTCCCTTCATTTGATTGTTGCCCTTTGTAACTAACCTAGACTTAGTCCTTATAATTAATATATAGTAATTCAATTTATTATTGAATACCCATTTTTTTCCTA
Organism: Dendrobium chrysotoxum; assembly: GCA_019925795.1. NCBI lineage: Eukaryota > Viridiplantae > Streptophyta > Magnoliopsida > Asparagales > Orchidaceae > Dendrobium > Dendrobium chrysotoxum. The sequence continues at coordinate 35,728,730 of CM034300.1, read as the reverse complement.
CAACACTTTGATTAGTTTGCCTAGCCACTAACTCTTATAAATCATTTCTTATAAATCAATTTAGCTCCTCGAACATCACTATAATCCAATATTCATCTTTCAAGGCTTGATCTACACTTATGAGCTCTACCATAGAAATGATGGTAGTGTGGCTAACTTTTTTTTTAAGGCCATGCCTAGTCTTAACTCCTATGGATAAGTCTCCTATGTTCAGCTTCCTAGGATGGCTAGATGCATATCACCATTCTCTAGAGAAGGGTTCCCAACCTCTTCTCTATTTAAAGCTTATATTATTTATTCAAGTAATGATGTCACCCTCTTCTTCTTTTCTTCTTCTTCTTCTTCTCTAGGTGGAGTATCTATATAGGTCTTATGAAATACTACATGGGCTGACTCTTCTATTAGTAATATTTTTTGTGAAGAACCCTATGGGATTTTCCTATCACTGAGTACTAATGCAAGGTGTCACTAGCTAAATGCATGTATGAAAAAGAAGATGCCTTGGGTTAATTAATACTTAGGTTTTCTTTGATATAGATTACCCATTAGATATGCAAGTATGTATATTGATCATGTAATAAAGTGATTGAGAGAGTGTCGATCCCATGAGGAAGTGTTCTATTAAATTTTAATTAAACTACTATTGTTTACTACATATGCAAGATTTATCCTTCTGAAAGAAAATCAAGGGTTTTGGATTATTCCACTAGAGAGGAAAAATTAAAAAGATAAATGAGGTACCAAATATTAAAAATATTTTTTACTAATATATGTAAAACAATAAAGTTTTCCTAATGAGACTTTAAATATTGATGTTGATTAAAGCATATGCTTCCCTAGATCTCTATCAAGCTTGCAGGAGTCAAAAGAGAGGTTTATAGCCTTCCTATAATTCTAGTGTCTCCATAGAACCTACAAGGTTTAACATCATATGTGTAGGCATACCAATATTCCATTCTAATACTCTTATTTATTTTAATATTTGTCCATTGAGGTAATATATCACACTAGATATTAACTATACACATGATCATTGTATGCATTAAATTAAGGATGTGAGATATTAAAAACATCTATAATTTAATTATAGACACAATAGTCTATTTTATTACTTTCAATGTGTTCACAATATTAGCCAAAAACTTGGATATTAGCCAGTCATGATAAAGATAGAAAGTAAACATATATTTATTTGTTGCACTTGACCTAATTTTTGGATGAGGTAAATGATTTAAATAAAAAATTAAATCTTTGAGTATTAATGATTGAACCATACTTCAAACTCCAAATTAAACTCTGTATTGTGCATTGATATAGTGTCTTGAGAATTGATACATAAATCATCACTTGACAATCACCCATGATTGTCATTTGATCTTCTGATTTATCACCTAATAATTACCAAATGATTTTTATTTGTGATATGATCATTATAAAACTAAAATTTATTCAATCATTATATTTATTGATCAATTCAAAACCTAAATCAAAATCATGTTCTAAATCCATCAGTTAATTACCCTTAGTAATAATCAGCTGATCACCTATTCAGTCGCTGATAATCATCGATGATTATCAATTATTTGAGAATTTCAAATCTTAAATCTTTCTAATTCATTATCTGAATCAAACCTAAATCTAATCCAGTGATTAAATCTATTACAAAAGTTAAAAACTCCAAAATTTAGTGTTTAAAGTCAGCCTAAAACCCCTTGTTCTATATGCTATTTTTGGAGGAATTTTGGTCACTTCAAAATCCAATCAAATGATCTTGGATTCCTAATGTGTCACTTGCATATTGATTAAGCATGTCCCTAGGGTCAACCATAAAAATTTGAAGACATTCCAAGTCCCCTAACCCCACAAACTAAAAATAATTTCATAGGCTGCAAATCCTTTATATATTTACAGCCCATGTCACTGAATATATCATATTGTTGAATTTGACCTAGGAACCTTCACCAAACTCATTAAACATCACCATTGACTTAAAAATGATGTATTAGGCTAGCATTGAATGGCTTGATCATAATGGAACGTGTTGGAAATACGCTAACAACATACAAATGCGGTTATCTAAGAGAGTCTCATCTACCTTCCACCACCGACTAGAGTGGGCGAAACAACTGAGGTGGAAGGTTGTAAGGGACGTGGGGAGGTGGATGTGAGAAGGAGAGGTTATGCTTTTTAGTTATTAGGATTCTTGATTTTCCTAAGAGGTTCTTTCTCTTAGGGTTTCTTCTTTGTGTTAATGGATTTTGTAAAAGTTTTCCTCCGTTAGCTGTGGATAAAACCCTAGATTCCTCATATGGGGTCATGCCAGATAGTAAGAAATCTTGGAATGGAGTGTTTATATCTCATCAATCTTCTTCCAAACCCTTTTCTATTTCTTTTATTCAATCTTTAGATAATCTTGCCCGGTTTTTCTGAGGCTGATGTCGCTTCTATATCAGAAAAGTGGGGATTAACCTTAGTTGGTTATTCTTTGGGCAAGAGGCCTTACTTTGAAGCATTACGTGCGATAATGCTTAAAACTTGGAAGTTCAAAGGAAATTTAACTCTTCTTGCTTTAAGTGAAGGTTTTTTCTTAATGAAATTTTATGTTCTGAAGATTTTGACATGGTCTAGTATGGAGGGCCATGGTTCTTTTTTGGTAAACCTTTTATCTTGCAATTATGGTCTCCTTTATTTTGGCTGAAGTGAGAGGAGTTTACCTAGATTATGATATGGTTCAAAACTATGGATTTACCTCTAGTCTGCTGGATGTCGGAAGGTATTTCAAAGATTGCTAGTCTTGTTGGAGTCCCTGTTTCTATTGATGTTTTAACGGAAAAGCAAAGGAGGTTTACATTTGCTAGAGTTTTTGTTCTTATTAATAAAGATTCATCTCTTCCAGAGGAAGTGAATATTTTAATTGTGAGACATATTTGTCCTCTAAAAGTTATTTAGGACTGGAAATCGACTCCTTGCTCAGGATGTGGTTCTGGTTCATTCTGCCTCTCTTTGTCCATCCAAACCGAAGAATCAAATAGAGAATATACAAGAACAAGATAAAGAGAAATCTATTGTTAGTAAATATATATAGAAATTTGTTGTTGGTAAAGATAGAGGGCATAGTAGGTCTAGAAAATGGGTAAAGTCTTCTCATTTTTCAAAGTTGGTCAACCGAATAATAATAAAGATCTTAATTCTGACCAGAATATTTCTAATATTTAAGTTAGTTTTGATTTTATTATTCATATTGATTCTATTAATTTTTCTATGGTTCCTGCAGATAAGATTAATTTGAGGGAAGGTTTGGTTTTATATGAAAAGAAGGATAAGATTTTGTTACCGGGTAATGTTATTTTAGATAAATTAGGAATTTATTCCTCTAGTATGAAAGAGGCTTTGCTGAATCTTAATTCTCCTTTAGAAGACCCTGCTTCTGATTCTTTAGAGCATCCTATCATGATTATAAATATTTTTAATAATGTTAGTTTTTTGAAGGAAACTAATGTGGTTAATAAGTTTCAGGCTTTGGAGTGGCTGGAGAACATATTGATGGATCTCAAGTTGGTAATTTGGAAAATTCTTTTGTAAGTTCCAATAAAAATCAAATAGAAATTTTGAATTCTTCTGCTAAAGATAAACCTGTTTCTAAGGTTTCTTTAGGTTCTAGAAAACTAACTAGATCTAAATTTGCCAAAAAGGAAGCTATTACTTCAAATAAATAGTTATGTTGATGGCTAATATTGATTCTTGGAATGTTAGAGGTTTTCATAATTTGGATAGAGTTGTTGCTTGCAAAAAACTTATTTCTAAATATGATGTTGAACTTTTTTGTATTCTTGAAGCTAAGGTGAATTTGGATCAGGTTTTGGATCCTTGGTTTGTTGCAAAACATAAAATTTTTTCTCATAAAGGAGAATGTCATAATTTTTCTTCCTCATTGCCTAGTAGAATTTGGTTAAAATGGGATGCTTCTCGTATCAAATTTAACTGCATTACTTATTCTAGTCAATTTATTCATGGTTCGATTATTGTTGATGCTTCTCTTACAGTTTATATTATCGTGGTGTATATAACTAATTCTACTATTGATAGAGTTTCCCTTTGGGCTGATCTTCTTAATTTAACAAAAAATATTTCTTCCCCTTGGATTATTTTAGGAGATTTTAATTGTTTTAGGTTTGCTAATGAGAAATCTGGTGGTTCTTTAGTTAATTATGCTAATGTGGAGGATTTCAATAACTTCATTTTTAATGCTGGTCTTCAAGATCTTTCTTCGGTTGGGCATTTTTTTACTTGGTATAATCAGCAAGAGGATTCCCCTATTCATATTAAACCTGATAGGGTTGTAATCAATTGCTATTGTTTAAATATTTTTACTGATTCTTTTTATCATGTGGATAATCCTATATGTTCTAATCATTCTCCTCTCATTATTTACAACTATCATTTATTTCTTGTTAATAAGAGATTTCTTTTAAGAATTACTGGCGTAAAAAGGTTGAATTCTGGGATATTCTTATTGACTCTTTTTCTAAAGCTCCTGTTGGTAATCCTATAAATGCTTTTTATGGGAAATTGAGGGAGCTTAAAAGTTAGATTAAAAAGCAAGAGCGGGCTTCTTCTAATGCTATTTGGAAAAACATTAAAACTCTTCAAAAGAAATAGGAAGAATATTTGTTGGGTATTCAAGCTAACCCTCTTGATGTTGATCTTAGTTTGGCTCTTAAGAATGTTAATGGGCTGCTTAATTTTAATTTGTCTTTATGGTCTTCTTGGATTGTGCAAAGAGCTAAAGCACTGTGGTTATCAAATCGAGAAGATGATTTGGGTTTTATTTATTCTAAAATTAGGCATAGGCAGAACCTTAATACTATTAAGGTTATTTATTCTAATAATGGGGCTATTTCTGATCCCATGAAGTTGGTTGTGCTTTTTGTTAATCATTTTAAGAATCTTTTTAATGTTTCTAAACCTATTTTTTCTTCTAATTTTATTATTCTGGTAGGAAAGAAAATTCCTGATGCTAGTTTGACTTCTTTAGTGGCTCCGGTGACTATGGAAGAAATTAAGAATGTGGTTTTCTTTGGCTCTGCTTCTTCCATGCCAGATCTAGATGGTTTTACTTTTGATTTCTTTAAAAAAAGTTAGGATATTATTGGGCCTAGTTTTTACCAAGCAATTTTTTATTTCTTTAAAACTTGGTAGTTATCTAAAGCTACTAAAGCTACGACTATCGCTCTTATTCCTAAGAAGGCTAATGCTTCTCAGGTTTCTAATTTTTGGCCTATTTCTCTTTGTAATGTTTTTTTATAAAACTATTGCAAAAATTTTGGCTTTAAGAATGAAGAATGTTATGCTAGATATTATACATAATAGTCAATCTGGTTTCATTAAAAAGAGGATTTCTACAGATAATATTATTCTGGCAATAGAATTATTATGAGGGTTTAATTGCCAGAATAAAGAAAAGTTATTTTGCTCAAAGTTGGATATTCACAAAGCTTTTGATTCTGTTTCTAGAGATTTTCTTTTTAATAGTATGGCTCAAAAAGGATTTTTGCAAGCTTTATTTCTTGGGTTAAAGGGTGCATTAATGATACCTTTTTCTCGATTGTGCTCAATGGATCTCTGAAGGATTTCTTTAATTCTTCTTCAGGGCTACATCAAGGTTATCTTCTTTCTTCTTATCATTTTTTTGTATTATTATGCATTCTTTTTCTAATCTTCTTGAGGATAAGTTACAAGAGGTTAACTTTGAGGGTATTATTGCTGATGATAATTCTATCTCTCATTTATTATATACGGATGATGTTCTTGTTTTTGGGAAAGCCTCTCTCTTGAATGCTCAAAAGTTAAAAGAGACTCTTGATTATTTTCATAAGGCTTCAGGGATGAAAGTTAATCAAGAGAAGAGTTCTATTATCTTTTCTAAAGGGTGTGTAATTGCTCAAGACATTGGTCAGCTTTATGGAATTCCTATTTCTTAGGACTCTTTGAAATATTTAGGTTTGGCGATTTCCTGTAAATGGCTTTTAATTTGTGATTTTCAGCCGTTGATGAATAAAATTATTGATCTTCTTGCTGGTTAAAAGCTAGAAGTTTATCTTTTGTTGGTCGAGTTCAATATATTAACTTCACTATTTCTAATATTATTTTGTATTGGATTAGAGGGCTTTCATTACCTAAAGCTTGTTTCAAAATTTTCAAAAGAGCTTGCTCTAATTTTTTATTTTATGGAGAAGTAAATATTAGAAAGATTCATATGATTGCTTGGAAGGATGTTTGTAAACCTAAAATGTTTGGAGGTTTGGGGATTCCTATTATAAATGCTTTATGTTTTGCTTATGGTTGTTGTCTTATCTAGCGTATTATTAATAATATGGGGCCTCTTGCTATTTGGGTTAAATTTAAATATATTTCTTGTTGGAAGCCTTGCTCTCAAAAGGATTCAAAATTTTGGAAAGATCCTTGCGTTATTGCTAGAGATTAAAAACAAGATATCTTTTAATTTGGCTGCCAATAGCTCGTTATCTCTTTTATGGGATCCTTGGCTTAATGGAAAAGCTCTTCAAGAAATTCTTTTGGGTTATGAGTATCCTTAATGCTAAAAAAGTTGGGGATTGGATTATTAATGATAGCTGGAACATTCCAATGTATATTTCAAATGATATTGCTTGGGTTATTTCTAGTATTCTGCTTCATAATAAAGTCACTTCTTATATTGTTTGGGATAAGGTGACTTTTCTAGTTTTTAAGAAAGTTTATTATATGTTTTTAAACAATTTTAATAAGGTGGATTGGTTTAAATTTGTTTGGCATAAAAGGTATGCTTTAAGGTTTTCTTGCTTTTCCTGGATGGCTATGTTAAATGGCTTGAAGGCTGGATCCTTTATTAGTAGAAATATTAATGTGCCGGTTACCTATATCCTTTGTAATATAGGGCCTGAAAGTCATAGGCATTTATTCTTTGAATGTGATTTTTCTTTTAATATTACTTCTATCTTTGTGCCTGGGTTAAAATTTTTTATGCTTAGACCGAATCTTATGCAAATTTTTGAATTCATTTGGAATTCAAATTTGAATGCTAATGCTAAATATCTTTTTCTTCTTTATACTTACTGCACTCTTTATTTTGTTTGGAAAGAAAGAAATTGCAGGAAGATGGAAAAAAAAATTATGGAATTAGGATTATAATTGTAAGCTTATCAGGTCTGCAGTTCAAGCTAAAGTTTTTAATTGGGCTTCTTATCACAAAATTATCCAGTATATTATTTAATGTGGGTAATTTTGGTGTTTTTGGACGATAATGTTTGGGCAGCTTCTTGTTGTTTCTTATTTTGGATGGCTGGACTGGCAACCGGATTTTTTTTGGATGGCTGGGTCTAGCAACCAAGTAATTTTTTGGGTTCTAAGCTTTTTTTGAAGGTTTACCCATTTATTGAGTCTTTTTTAAGGGAAATTTTGCTTTTATCATTGCATTTGGTGTTGTTGGGTGATTCTTCTGTGCAGGTGGCGCAATTGCTGATTGGAAGGCCATAGTTTTGGTTTATTTGAAGATTACCTGGAGTTCCTTTGGTTGATCCAAATTTTTCTAGCTTAGTGGTTCTTCTGGTTCTGGCAATTGGATTGGTTGCTGGTTGGTTTGTCAGAGGTGTGCCTTTTTTGAACACTTTCTAGAGGACTTTTTCTCTTTCGATTTTCTGGAGGTGGCATTTTTGGTGGCTGCAGTGCTGTTTTGACAGTTTATGATGTTTTTCGTTATTAGCTTCTTAGTTTGGTGGTTCTTTTGTATCTATATCAGCTGTTTGGAGTAGGTGCTTGGGAGTTTTTTTTTTCCTTTTTAATAGGCTTTTGGTTCCTATTTAGTGGCTCTTCTTTTTTCATTTTATTTTAAAGGATTGGTAGTTTTTATTTTTAGAAGTTATGTTATGTTTTAGTATTGTAAGTTTTTCTTTGTTTTCTTATCATTCTAAGATCTTGTAACCTTTATTTTTGAAAAAAAATTTGGCATGTGTGCCCCTAATTTTTCTCAAAAAAAAAAAAAGAAGAAAAAGCCAGCATTGAACCTTGATTGACCATTGTTGACCATAAAACCCAAAACCCTAAGCTTGGAAAACTAATTTTTCCTTAAATCTCAACATGGCTCAGTCAGACAAAGCCATGCAACCTTCAACTAACATATCCAGGATGTGATTTGGAATCCATGGAACCAAACCCCAAGTCTTGGTCAACCCTAATTGACCAAGTTAATCTAGGTTGACCAAATTGCTCATTTGCATTTTAAACTACGTTATATGCATGGAGACCCCCCTAAACCTTGGGACCAACTCCAAGAAATTGTAAATGACATTTAAAAGTCATTGAACCAAGTTCTAAGCCATGGTCTTTCTAGTTGACCAAGTCAACCATGGTTGACTAAACTCCTTAAGCCATTAAAATTGTATTTTGAACCATATGACCTCACCAATGCATGGGACCACTTCTAATATGTCCAAAACACCATTTGGAATGAGTTGGACCCACCTTTGACCCCTACTCAATTTGGTTGACCAAGTCAACCATGGTTGATAAAAACCTACCTCATAAACTTAAAAAAATTCATTTTGCATGATTTCAACCAAATCATTTGACCAACCTCATGGGGTCTATTAATGAGGTCAACATGAGTTACCTGATTATTTTTTTAAGCCTTAGGCTTGCATGGTTTGACCAATATGGTTAAAACATGTGCTAAAAATGGGATTTTCTTAGTCTAAATCACCACCCTTATAGCAGGTGTGTACTAACCCCATGCACACACTCTAAGAGTTTGAACCCAAGGTTTGACCTGGGTCAAAAGTATGGGTTTAACCAAGCCTCCCAAAACCCATTAAATGGAGCTCCAACCCAACATAGCCTAAATTGGCTTTAGCAGCATATGCGTAGGCTCTCTAGAAACTTCATTGCACATGACCAAGCTATCTCATGCCACCTAAGCAACTGATGTGGCAAAAAACTACCAAAATAACCTCTCTCTAATGATTGGTTCAAGCTTTAGTTCCTCAATAACCAACCATGTAATTTTAAAATCTCCATGATAATCCTTTGAGTCCCATTGGTCAGTCCCAAACTGAAATGGTTTCTGGCCATGGCATAGGTGGCAAGATCTCAACCCTTCATTCAAACTTTCTCTCTCCTAAGCTTGGTTCAAGAAAAACACTCTTACCACATGGACCAGTGAGCTAAAACTTTCTAGAATGATCTAGTAGCTTCTATTGGTCAGTCCTAAGGTGCCTTGGATCAGTGATATGGCATACATGTGGCCTACTTAATGCCTAGGTTCATTTTCTCTCTCCTATAAATAACCCCCATTCCAAATACCAGGGGTAGATAAACTGGTTTCCCTAGACCCCTAAAAAACACCACAGCTCTCCTATAGTCTTTCCCAATCTTCCTTAGTTCAAGAAAGCCCAAATCTAGGAGAGAGAAAGAAAGAGAGAGAAAGGATAACTTAAAAGCTACTTCTAATTTTGTTAGATCTAGCTCTTAAGGTCTTTAGGGAAGTTGACGAGGAGCTCAATAGCTTTCGAACAAGCCCAAGATCTTGAAACTCCAACCATATGTTAGAAAGCTATAGCCATTTTAAGTTCCATGATCAAATCCCCATTTCTCCTAAATTCCAGTGTATGAAGCCTTGAAACTCAATGGATTAAAAGGTTATGATACCATGATCCTCTGTTTCAAATCACATGAAATTTGGATAGTTGGATCAAAAGTTATATATAAATCCAATTTCAATTCAAATTTGAATTGAGTTCAGATTGGTTGATCTGAACCGTCCGATCACGCGCTGCATAATCTGACATCTTAGATCAAGCTGGATGATGTACATCTTTGACTGGATTTGAACTGTACCAACATGATCTTGTTTTGTAGGCTACATGGCCATTTATGGATAATCAGATCCCGTGCAGTTTGATCTAACAGTCTGATTTCATGCTGACTCAGATAAGTGATGATGGTGGTGGTGCACCACATTTGAAATCATTTTCAATCATTGACAATGATTGTGCTCCTTTAGATTAATTAAATAAATTGATTTAAAAAATCAATTAAATGCTTATAACTTCATAAAATCATAAAAAAATCCATATTAAGTCCAAATTGAGTGTTCAAGGGCTTGTTGGAAAGCTCTTGAGCTCTACTTTATTTTAAAAATAATTTCATAAGATTTTGTTCAGCATATATTAAGAAAGATAGAGAATATGTCTTTTCATTATTCTTGATTTTCTTAAGATATATTGGTCAAAATGACCTCAAATTTGAATAACACATATTAGGAGGTATCCTTGACCTACCCTAATTTTCTTGGATCATGATTTGACCAGGATTTCTATGAGTTGAATTTTCAAGTGTATGGGTCCATTTTGGACCGATAGATTTGAAAATTCATAACTCTTTATGCACTTAGAATAAGTTGTTTATTTTTTGTGCTGTGTATATAATTATGCAAGGGTTAGTTAGCCACTAAGTTTACCCAATTCCAGCAAGTCGAGATCATAAAATAAATTATCAAGCTATTAATGTATTTAGCTTTGTTAATTGATTTCTCAACCTAGGGAGGCTTTGATGAGCCAAAATTTAGTGGATTTGAATCACATGTACTCATGTACCTATGTTTATAATTTCACTACATTTAGAGGTCATTTGGTCTATCATTTAGCAAACCCAAGAATCATGTATTTAATTGACCTAGAATCTTTGAAATTTCATAATAAATATAAATTAAATACAAAAATTATAAGCGATATATAAAAATGTTTATAATTTAAAGCACAACATAGGAAAAATAAAATTCCCATCAGATTCACTGGAAGCAAAATAAATTTTAGAAATCAAGCAATTTATTTATTAATTAAAGTAAATATTTTAAAATAAATTAAAAATACCAAAATAATTTTAAACACTTGAAATCATCCCTAGAGGTCATTTAAGACTTTTGTAAAATATTTCAAGGGGTTTGGAGTTGATTTGGTATAACAATAAAAAAATGGTTCTAATTAAATGATTAAATAAATCCAAAAATACACAAAACTTCAAAAATTAATAACTAATTTAAAAAAATCCAAATTTAATAAAATTAAAGGAATTGAACTCATCTCTAGGCCTAGTATTTATAAAAAAATATAAAAACTCTTAAATTCATTGTAAATAAAAAATCAATAATTAGGTCAAACTTAGTTCATAAAATATATTAAACTTCAATAAGTCATAACTAAATACAAAAAACTCTAAATTCAGTAAACTTAAAGGCATCAGACTCATCTGTGGGTCTACTATTTATGAAAAATATAACAACTCTAGAATTCTCTATAAATAAAAAAAATCAACATTTGGGTCAATTATTAATAAAATACACCAAACTTGTTAAATTCATAAATAATGATAGAAAACTCCAAATTTAGCAAACTCAAAGGAATTGAACTTATCTTTGGGTTTAGTATTTATGAAAAATATAAAAGTATTATAAACTTATGTAAATTAAAAAGTTAATTAATGGACCCGTTATTTAATGAATTAAGTTATTCATTATAATATGAAAAATTGGTAAATAATAAAAACTTTAGTAAATCATCAATTAAGTAAAATTAAATGAGTAAACAACATTTAATAAATAATAAACATTATTATCATTAAAGTTTTTTAGGATGGACTACCTCGAGCTACAGGACTACGTGTCCTAAGGAGGCTCTAGGCCCTCATACTTGTTGACATAACGCCACGAATGAATTTGAAAGAATATAAAATTAAGATATAAAATTAAATAAGTCAATAAATAATAAATTTAAATAAAAAATTATTAATAAAATGTGTAGACATTATATCTTATATACCATTGTGTTTGATTCCTTTCAAGTTGGAAAATGTACATTTGATTTAGAAGCTTTTTGGACTAAAATGTTTACTTAAAATGAAAGACACTATGCTATCCTTCTACCCCGGTCTTTGAGGATTGATAGAATTTCAATTATGAGTCTAGGACTTGCTGATCACTAACTTTTGGCACTTAGAAGTTATTAAATGCTATGTTCTTTAAAACTTAAAGTTAAATAACTTCAATAATTAAAATATCATTAAAAAGAAATTTAGAATATCTAATCATTACAACTTAAATTCAAACCACCCTTTAAAGACCCTGAAAAATAAAATTCATTTATAGATAATTTTGAAATAATAAAATCTAGGAAGTATCCAAGCCTATGGATCCTCATAATGTGGCAAGGAAATCCATAAAAGAAATGATGGATCACTTGAATGAGAGCATTCGATAGATAGATGGACAAGAAGCTGTTGTAATGCAAAAAGTTATTCCTCCATCGTTCAAAAACTTTGATGGGATAGAGAATTCAAAGCAACATCAACACATTTTAGAGCTAGCTGTTTTAATATAGGAGGCAATAATACTTTACTATTTAGACAATTTATTAGCAATAGATCAAGTGTTGCATTTAAATGGTTTGCTGAGATACACAATGAGGTAGTGCAGACATTTGTAGAGTTAGAATAAATGCTCACTAAAAGGTTTGCTAGAGCACATCACTATGTCATAGGGGACTGATAGTAGAGAAATAGAAAAATAATGAAAGTCTATTTGACAATATCCTATAATGGAGGAACATCAGCATGAAGTGTGAACTTCAGCTCCAAGAGCAGCATACTATAGAAATCCTTCTAAAGAATATTCATAGTCTAATTCCTTTCTTACTTAAAGGGTTTATAATTAAAACTTTTGAAAAGTTATTGAGTAAAGCCTCTAATCTCTAAGAGAAAATGTCTCAATTTACTTTCTCAAAGATCAATCTCCTATAGATATCAGAAAACTAAAACCTTAAAAGGTGTTAGAAAAGAAGCCAGGGTCAATATCTGCAGTTGATAAAGGTAAACATCCGATGCAAGTTATGAGAAAAAAATTCAAGTCATTCTCCATTGTATCAGTAGTACAATAGGCCTCTTAATTCACAGTTTAAATCTCATCCCAATCTTACTCTTAATAAAAAAAGGGAAGGTTTGAAGCTCTAAAAAAGGCTTGTTTATTTAAAAGAGAGACTATTAAGAGGGTCTTGAAGAATCTTCGAAAGAATTCACAATTCAAACTTTTTGAACCTAAGAAGCTAGAAGATGTGGGCAAAGCGGGGTAACCTAAATATTTCCCATATCACCAGATGATCAGTCATGAGCTAGAAGATTGTATAACTTTTAAGGAGTGGCTTAAAAGAAGCATCAAAGATGATCAGTTGTGATACCTATGGAGTATTTAGCTGTCTTTAATCAGGGATCTACTAAATGCATAATTGGTGAGCCTTCTTTATCAGTTTTAAATTCAAAAACTAATGATAATTGGGATATAACATTATCTTGATCTTCTAAGAAAATTCTAAATAAAATTTATCATTCATCTGTGCTTGTGCTTCAACAAGTGTAGAGTCTCCTCTGGGTTAATCTAGTAGCTCCTGAAGAGGAAGCTCATGATAAAGGTTCTTCTAAAGAACTTAAGAAGAAATCAACTGAATAGTCTTCAACAATTCAGAAGGAAAGGCTCAAGAATAAAAGTAGCAATGTAAATAATAATGTTGTAATTTCCTCTAATGGAGAAGCAAAGAATCTTGTACCCCTGCACTATATGACTTTTATTGTGTCCCACCATGGGTTAAAAAAGTAATGAAGAAAGATTTAGTGTATATCTTATCTATATCTGGTGATGACCAAATGAATGATGCAATGAAAAAGAATTATCTAAAATCTTAAATAATTTTAAATGAATAAGAGAATCTCTTCAATAATTCTCTAAAAGTGATTCTTCTATCTTCGATATTCAGGGTGATCCTATTTGTATAGAAATTAAGATGCTGATGCTGATGATTCATCAGATGAAGCATTAAATATAAATGAAAATATAGATTCAAAAGAATCCACTTTCTCTTCCTTAGAAGAGATAGTTTAAATAAATATGTGTAGTGGTAAGGTGTTACCACCGTTAATACCTACTGATATTTCTATTTAGGATAATAATCCAAAAACATCAACACTAGTTTAATCAGATCTTGTTATTTCTAATTAGGATATTTTTAAAGTGGATTATAATGCATTAGCACATCATAGAAGGTCGCTTACAAAATTGAGCATTTATGATACTCTGGTTCTTTCTAAGAAAATAAGAGTAGCCTTGATCAAAGCTTTACTCGATCTAGAGATCTATGCGGCTGAGTTAACATCAATGCAGCCTGAAGAAGCATTGAGTGACAAACAAGTCCTAGAAGTTACATTCTCAGATGAAGGTCTGCTCTTGCAGACTTTAGATCATAATCATCCCTTATATATATCTATGAACATAGATAATTTTAGATTATCTCATATTCTTGTTGATCTGGGTGTATTAGTAAATATTATAACTCTTAGAACTCTCGCACACTTAAAGGTGGATACTCATAAACTCAATTCTGATAAAATCTTATTGCAAGTGTTCATTGATCAACGTGAGAAGGCTTTGGGTTCAAAAACCTTACTTTTAGAAGTAGGAAACCTGAAGATTGAAGCTAATTTTCGTATAATAGATTCTAGAGATTCTTGTAACACTCTTTTGGGTAGACCTTAGCTACATAATATAGAATGGTGCCTTCCACCCTTCATGGGTGTACAAAATACTCTCATGTGAGAGAAGAGCAATATATTAAAGATGACTTGCAGTCATTCCAAATTCATGAAGTCGGTATCTATGAAGATGCTTCATATGATCTACCTAAGAAGAAGAATGTCTTCCTTAAGAATTTCAAACAGGTTCAAGAAGAAATAAATAAAAATAAAGAAAAAGAAAAAAGAAGAAGAAAAGGTAAAAATCAAGCATCCTGATCTTGTACACGATGTTTATTGTTCATGTGCTCCTCCCTCACAAAGAGTCAGTAGAGTGACTTATTGATCTAGAAGAAGAGGTTGAGGATGGTGAAATAAATTAGTAAAAAAAAGAAAAATATGCAAATAAAGGTGCATACAATACATATCGATTTTGAATCTAGTTTGGCGGTGGAATCATATGTGACTCATAAAAAACCATAGGTTGTAGATAATAGGAATAATGTAAAGTAGTAAAAGTTTAAAATTTCTATAGAAGCTGATAGTGATGAAGAGAAGATCCAAGTCACTAGGGAAGCTGATTCAAATTTATCTACTATGGAAAGATTAATGAAGTTTGTGGCAAATATTACCCTCACTCCACTCTCCCAAAGTGATGTAAAAAGATTAGAGGTGAAAACCTCTCTTCCTTTAAACATAAATACCAAAGCCAATTTTTTTTACCTTCTACTAATAAAACCACTGAAATTGATGTACCCTTTAATGATCCATTCATGGATGAAATAGCGGAACTCCCTTTTGACTGGCACTCCAATTATGTAAGATTGTTTTTCCTGGAGTTATGAAGAAATGCTCGGATTATCTCTAGATATAGAATTCCATAAGCTAGAAATTTAGCCAAGAATAAATCTTGATGAATGCAACTTGATATCGAACAAGTAATATCTGAAGTTAAAAAGTTAATTTATACAGGCTTTATTAGGGAGGAAAATTTTCAAAACTGGTTAGTGATAAATGTAAATTAAATATTATTTAATGTGTTTTAATTCTAGTGAAAATGTATTATTTTTGTTATATATGTATAGGAAAAACTCAAAAATTGGCAAAAATTCTAAGAAGCTCTTAGTGCCACAGCATCTGATGATACAATGTCACAGCGTTATATTCAATATTACTAGGGTGCTTAAGTTTTCTTATGGCAGTGTTGAGTTCTCTATTTGTAAGTGCTATAGAAAAAAAAAATAGCACCACAATATTATCTACTCTATAGTGTCAGAAAATTATCTTGGTAGCCCTGAATTCTCTATTTTGAAATGTCACGATGCAATAATTTCTCACACCTTCGTGCCATTTTTTTTATTTGGGCTTTGTAGTGCTCCAATGTCCACAATGTTGTATCATTGTAGTTGTAACTTCTAATGGACACATTCTATGAGTGGTCACTAAGTAACTGATTCACGTCAGCAAGCACCATGGAGGTGCAAAAGCTCTAGTATCAACATGCTAATTTACATCAAAGGGAACTATGACACCATTATTTAAAGTGCTACATTGCTAATTACCATTTTAGTATTTTTTATAAATAGTTATTGTGTTATGTTTATAAGGGAGTTCAATCATTTGTGTAATTTTAATAATTTTAGAGTACATCTTTAGTTCTATCATAGAGTAAAATCTAAGAGAGGCTACGAAGTACAAGATACAATTATTTAGAGTGTTAGCTTATATTTTGTGACATAACTTTATATTTTAAATGATGAAGGACTATAGAGGAGATACTTTGATCCTTCCTGATGATATCACTATCTTGTATTTTTTATTCTTCATGAGTTTAATGAAAATGAGTTTTCTTGATATTCATTTCATGTCTAGCTAATTCACTTATTTTGAATTGCTGACATATAATGAATGTTAAGTACTAATGAAGACTCTTGTTCTATAAATAGATAAAAAAATATTTTTAATATTATCCCACTCTTTATTTAATACATATAGTAGGCATATTTGTAGTTAAAATTTAGTATGATGTATAGCCTTGATGGAGGAATACAAGAACAACCATGAGTATTGGGATATGATATTTTGCATGCCTAGACATAAGATGTAAAATATTCCAGGTTCTTAAGGAGATATTATAACTGTAGGAGGTCAGTAGATATCCTTTTCACCCTTATAAGCTCAATAGAGATTTTGGGATGCATATGCTCTAAATCACATTACTATTCAATGTCTCATTAGGAAAGATATGCAAATTATAGTCATTAATCCAAAATACTTTAATTAAATATTATATCAAATATTTTTACTTGTTTATTGAGTGATAGAATCTCTAAAAATATCAATTTTATTTCAGTAGGATAACTACATAACTAGAGTAAATAGTAGTAGTGTGCCACAAGTAAAATATACTTTCTCATGGGTTTGACACTCTACTCTATCACTTTATTACTTGATTCAGCATGTATACTAGCATTTAATAAGTAGAGTTTGTTATTATTTATATCAAAGAAAAACCTAAGCATTGTTTAGAGGTGATGGAGCCCAAGATTAATATATAATTCAAAAGTTCATTCCACAACCTCCATCAAGTTTTTGGCACCATTGCCAAAAGAGTATTTTACTTTTTATAGATTTTAATTATATTATTAAAATAATTATATAATTAGACTTAAATGTATCTTTTATTATTTTATTTTATTTTATTTACTGAATGCATATTCATGGCTGCATGCTTTATAGATAAAGAAAGGAACTTTTATTGTTTGACGCAAAAATAGAAAGAACCCTTTTAAAAATTTGAAGGACCAAGAAGTTAGTGAAGATGGCTGAACCATATTTGATCAAGATCAATCTAGACCTCTTAGGGATTATGCTAACCCTTTAATAGATAGAATTCATCAAAGTATTAATTAAGCTACAACTAAGCTAATAATTTTGAATTAAAGCCTACCATAATTCAAATGGTTCAAAATTCTCAATTTAGAGAACTCATATTGAAGTTATGGTACCAAGGTCAACCCTGATGCCCAGAGGATTATTAAGAATATTAAAGATAAGTTGGTTGGCTTGTTTTTTTGTTAATTTGCTTTCCTCTAAAAATTTCAATAACTATCATAATGTGGCTATTGAACTTGGTATCAAACTTCATTTTCCTTTGCTTTCCTCTAACCATCATTTTGTCTCTTGGTCTAAACCTATTTTGGGCAATTTTAAGCTTAATATTGTTGTTGCTAATGTGTTTAATAGCTTGGGTTATGGGGGGATCATCAGGGATGACCTTGGTAATGTTCATCTTGCTTTTGCAGGCCCTCTGGTTATTGGTAATCACCTACAGGCTTTTCTTACTACGTTGCTCTATGGTTTGAAAACTTGTCTGGCTCTTGGTATTTCTAATATTGTGATTGAGGCTGAGTATTTCCATAATATGCAGGGCATTTTGGATGGTGATGTTTCTGTGTGTAATCCTAATGTCTTTTATCTGGTTAGGGATATTAATCAGTTGATGGTCGGTATCCAAGTTTCTTATTCCTTTGTGTTTAAGGAAGGTAATGCCTGTGCCAGTTGGTTGGCTCATTTTGGTTCTGGGATTGATTGCTTCACTGATTTTCTGGAAGTTAATGTGCCTAATCTGTTAAAAGGTCTTTTAAGATTGGATAAAATTTGTTTACCTTATGTTAGGAGTTAATAGGTTTTGTTCGTTTGGCTCTCCTGGGGTTTGGGAGGGTTTGGTTTTTTCCTTGTCTGGTCTAGTTTTCTGGCTCGTGACTCTTTTCCTTTGGTTTTGGATTTTCCTCTTCTGTTTGGGTATGGGTCTTGGGGTGTCCTAGTTGGCTTACAGTTTGGGCTGCTGGGTGCATTTTATTTTCCTTGTTGGGTGGTCTTACTCTTCTGGGCGTGGCGGTTGTTTTAAAGGTGAAATTGGCTTACTTGTGGTTGTGTTTGTTGTTCTGGCAACCTGGGTGTAGGCCAGCAGGTTTTCTGGGACATCCGGGTTAATATCTATGAAGGGCTAGGTGTCCTGCTCTTTTGCTATTTATTTGGTGGTTGGTTGGATGTCCTTTCTGCCTTCTCTTCCTGGTGTTTGTGTTGGTTTTTATTCTGCTTTGTCAGCTGTGCTTTTTGGGTTTTCTTCGGTTGGGAGACTGGTTGGTCCTATGTCTCGTTGGGTTGCTATGGTTTATGAGGGCTGTGCCTTAATTCCTACTGGTCGTTGGGCTGTTAATTTTGTGGTTGCTGGTCTGGTTATTATGCTGCCCAATTAGGTTATGTTGGCTCTCTTCTTGGCTGTAATTTTGTTGGGTACTACTTCAGTTGAATTTTGGTTGATTATATCTCATGGGTTTGGTATCCTTTCCTATTCCTTTTTTGACTATTATATATATTATGGTGTTTATCTTTTTTTGTAGATCTTTTATTTTGTAGGTAGAGAACTCATTCCTCAGGTTGATTTGGCGTTGGTTGCAATTTTTGGAGCACTGTTTATTTTTGGGTGCTCGTTCTTGTGCACCGTAGATTGTACCTAGGTTTTGTTGTACTTTTGTTTAGTAGAGGCCTCGAGCTCTTAGGTTTTTGATTTTATTTTATTGTTGTAGCTCTTTTGAGCATTAGCAAGCTTGGGGCCTCTTTAAGGACCTTGTAATTTTCCCTTTATTAACACGTAGGCCCCCACCGCGGGGTTTCCCCTAAAAAAAAATATTGAAGTTATGGTGCCAAATGTTGGCCATTAAAAGAGAAGCATAATTCCTAAGTTAAGTGTTGCAGAGATGAGGATGCTCAGGTAGATGAGTGGATTTACCCTTAAAGATAGGATACAAAATGAGCATATTTGTGAAAAGGTTGGAGTAGCTCTAGTGGAAGATAAGATTAGAGAGAGCCTCCTTAGAAGGTTTGGTCACATAAAATGGTAGCCTCCCGATGACCCGGTTAGGAAAGTAGAGGTCTTAGATTTGACTTTTGTTAAGAAAGGTAGAGGTAGACCTAAAAAAACTTGGTTAGAAAATATTAGAAATGATATTTCTTTATTATATTTAAACGAGAATTTGACTTTTAACAGGACACAATAGAGAAAAAGGATTCATGTAGCCGACCCCACGTAGTGGGATAAAGGCTCGATGTTGTTGTTGTTGTAGAGAACTCATATTAAAGATTCCAATTTACACTTAGCCAGTTTCTTAGAAATTTATACAACATTTGAGTATAATGATATCATTGATGATACTATTAGATTTAGATTATTTCTATTTTCATTAAGAGATAAAGTTAAGATGTGGTTAGTTTCTTTACCCCTAGACTCTATAACCACTTTGAATTAGTTGGCTTATAAATTCTTTGCTATGTATTTCCCACCTTCAAAGACTTCAAACTTAGAAATTATATCACTTCTTTTAGTCAGTTTGAAGGAGAATTGATTTATGAGAGTTGGGAGAAATTTAATGAAATGCTTAGGAAATGCCCTCACCATGCTTTACCTGATTGGTTTGTTATTAAAAAAAATTATAATGGATTAGTAGGATTACTTAGAGCAATAAAAGTTGTTGCAGTTGGAGGATCATTAATGTCTAAGCCATTTGAGTAAGCATATAAATTAATAGAGAAATAGATACTAATAATTTTTAGTGGCCTACTAAAAGGGTACACCCTAAGAGAGTAGTAAGAGTATATGAATCTAAATTATTATCAATTTTGACTGCATAAGTAGCAGCAATTTTTATAAAGTTGCGCATAATAGAAGAAAATTCAGAATTCAGAATTGAATTATCTATGCAATTAGAGGGTTAGAAATTAATTAAAAATAATAATGTGTAATGGATCAAAAATATTAATTTGATTGGAAAAAATAATCCCTACTCTAATACATATAATATAGGTTGGAAGAATCATCCATATTTTAATTTGTCAATAATATTTTTGGGAACAATCAATGGAATTCTAGTCAAAATAATCAAGGAGTAAATTCGAATAATCCTCAGAAACCTGTTGTTAATTCTAGACCCACTTATAATTTAGGATTTCATCAATGCAATCATTTTGGAAGTAGAAAATCACCATTAGAAGATGTAGTGATGCAGTTAGAAACTTAGTTCCAAAATCAAGCTGCTTCTATTAAAAATTTGGAAATCTAATTAAGACAGCTTGCGATTTCAGTCAGTAATAGACCTCTTAGATCATTATCTAATAATATTAAAATTAACCCAAAGGAACAAAAAAAGATCCAAGTGAGCATTATTTGAAGAATGGTAGCAATATACCCAAGCCAAATTTATAAATCTAGGTAAGTCTAGCTGAAGACTATAAATTTAGCACTGTAAGCGAGGCAACTCAATTTTTTTTATTTTTTAGGTGTGCTTAGTAGAATAGTTTAGGAAGTAGGAAATGAGTTTGCTTGAAAAAAAAAACTTGAGAGATGAAGGGAGTGTTGTAGTGTTGAGTATAGTGCCACAACGTTGAGTTGAATTTAAATGATTTTAAATTTCAAAATTTGGCACCTCTGCTCTTATAAAAAATATAAAAAGAGTAAGTTGGTAGTTTGTTTTCTATATATGATAGATGTTTGAGAGTAAAGTTTTATTGAGTATCCTCCTTTTCTTTCTTGAATTTTTTTAGCAATGGTTGGAAAGAAATGCAAGTATTCATCTTCCAATAAAAGTGAAAAGTGCTTAAAGAATAAAGATCCATTTTCTATTCTAAACTTCCAAAATTCTGCCATTATTGATAAACTTCATGAATTCAGAAATGAAATTTATGAAGATATAGAATGGTACAATGCAAAAATTAAGAAGATGCATGGGTGTAAAGTTCTAGATAATGAATTTTATCCTGGGCAAGATGTCTTGCTTTTTGATTAGAGGAAGAAATTTTGCCCAGAAAAAATTTAAATCATGATGGACTGGCCCTTTTTTTGTTATTAGAATATATCTTAATGGTGCCATACAAATTCAAGATAAGAAGACTTTTCACCTCTGCAAGGTTAATGGACATAGATTGAAACCATATGAATGAAAAGATTAGGAAGAAGAAATATTCTGAATATACATATAGGGTGTCATTATTTTTTTGTATATTTTAGCTCTTTGGATGTTTCTCTTATTTGATTTCATATATTTGGAAGAGATTTCTTCTGTGAAAAGATTATCATGTTTAGATTGAAGTTGTGATTTGACATTTGGCCATGAGAGCCATTATTGTATTATGGTGCCATTAGGGCACTTGTTATCTTATAAATAATATGTTGTTTTAGTTATATATCACATATTTTATGCTTTTCTATCATTCATATGAAAGTATGTGTTAATTGTTAATGTTTATGTATGTTATTATTTACATTTTATTAAATTTCCTTATGCTTAAATTTTTATATTGTCTTCCATTTATTTATCTGTATTCTGATTATTTAATTAACCCTAATAAAGATAATAATTTAAAATTATGTAAAATTTGGATTATAATAAAACCCAAGATCATAGTTTAAATGAATATTTCTTTATACTTCATAAATTGAAAAAAAAAAAACTAATAACTACCTAATTTAGATCATTTAAGTTATTGCCTTAATTTGAATTTATAAGTTACACCTTTATACATTGACCTTTGAAATAAAGATGAATAATTAAGGTTTGAGTATAGATATGGGTACAGTTTTAAACCCAAAGGATTTAGATTTTTGTATACATTTTAAGCAAGTTATTTTTCATTTTTCAAATAGAGAATGTAATAAGTTAGCTGATTTATGCGCTAACTTTGCTCTTATTTCTAATTTTTTTTGGGATGATGTTAGTTGTGGTAGTATTCTACCTTTTTTTTAGCCTTGTTGAAGGTGGAATCTCGTTGTAATTAGTTTGCTTAATAAATTTCTTTATGCACTCTCTTAAAAAAAAAGAGTATAGATATGGGTAGATTAAAATTTAAAATTATAAGCAAACCAAATTTGGGATTAGTGAACCTATTAAATCCTTATATTAAACACATTAAGATTGTAAGAAGATTTTAAGCAAAATTGATATTCAAGATCATTAACTATGTTCTCATAAAAGAAAAAAAAAAGGTTGCTGGAAAAAGTTCTAAAAAAAAGAAAAGAAAAGAAGTAAAAGAAAGAGTTTATTTAAAAATTGCTATCATTTAAAAGTTTAGAATTTGACTTCAATCTTATACTAAAATTCACAAAGGATAAGATGGGAGAACTAATACAATTAATGGTGAACTTATAAAAATTTAGTTTTAACTACAAACGAATCTAATCTTTAAGCTAAATTATTCACTTGAAAAATTCAAAAGTTAATAAAATTTATAACCTACAAATTCAAAATTAAGCAATAACAATAATGACTAGTTAGAATAATTATTAGTAATTTTTCAAACTTAAATTATATTCTTGTTCATTTCTACTATTTCTAGTGTGTGATGTATTATCCAATATTTTAGTAATTTTAAATTATCAAATTTTATTTTGGTTATTTGATTAATGAGAATTGCATATTTGTTTATTTGCTTGAGGACAAACAAGAATTTAAGGTGGGGAGAATTTGATAAGTGTAAATTACATATTTTTTAATATATTTTATTTTCAGAAAAAAATGTGCTATTTTAGTTATTTTTATATAGGAAAAACTCAAAAATTAACAAAAATTCTTAGGAGCTCTTAGCGCCATGGCATCTGATGATACAATGTCCTAATGCTAGCTTCAATATCACCGGGGAGCTCAAGTTCTGACCTGCCAGCATCGGGTTCTCTATTTGCAACCATTGCAATACAACAAAGACAACATTGTAGCAGTATAAGCACTACAAAATTAGAAAGTGAGCTTGGAAGATTCAGATTCTCTATTCTCAAATATAGTGGCACCATAACTTCTCACACATTAGCGCCATTTTTTCACTTTTGGTCCTGCAGCACTCCAACGTCCATAGTGCTATGGTATTACAATTGTAACTTCCAGGAGACACATTCTATTTATGAAATGATGCGACTATTCACTATATAATTGATCCACATCAGCAAGTGCCATAGCTGTGCAAAAGCTCCAACATGGAGGTGCTAGTTCATTTCAAGGGTGCTGCAGCGCCATTATTTAGTTCTCTCTTAGAGTAAAATCTAAGAGAGGCTAGAAAGTACAAGATACAATCATTTAGAGTGTTAGCCTACTTTTCTTGAAGCAACTCTATAAGTTAAATGGAGGAGTGTAGAGGAGATACTTCGATCCTACTTGGTGACATCAATCTCTTTGTATTTTTCATTCTTCATGAGTTTAATGAAATGAGTTTACTTGATATTCATTTCAGGTCTGGCTAATTCTCTTATTTTGGATTGATGACATAAAATAGATGTTGAGTACTAATAGATAATAAAATGTTTTCAATATTATCCTGCTCTTTATTTAATACGCATATTGGCCATATGTGTAGTGAAAACTTAGTGTGATGTATAGCCTTGATGGAGGAATACAAGAAGAATTAGAGTATTGGGAAAGGATGTTTGCATGCCTAGACATAAGATGCAAAACATTTTAGGTTCTTAAGGAGATATAATAACTATAGGAGTTCAACAGATATCCTTTTCACCTCTACAAGCTCAACGGAGATATAGGGATGCATATGCTTTGAGTCACATTACTATTCAGTGTCTCATTAAGAAAGATATATAAATTATAGTTATTAATCCAAAACACTTCAATGAAATATTGTATCAAATATTTTTACTGATTTATTCAATGATAAAATCTCCAAAAATATCATTTTTATTTTAGTAGGATAATTACTATAATTAGAGTTAATAGTAGTAGTTTTCTACAAGTAAAGCATACTTCCTCATGGGTTCGACACTTTACTCTATTACTTTATTACTTGATTTGGGATGTATACTTGCATGTATTAAGTAGGGTTTGTTATTATTTTCATCAAAGAAAATTTAAGCATTGTTTAGGGGTGATAAAGCCCTAGATTTCTATAAAATTCAAAGTTCACACCATAATCCCCATAAGTTAGCTAGTGTTGTTCCTGCTAAGAAGAAAAATGGTCAAATTCATTTCTATATTGACATTAGAGATTTGAACAAGGCTTGTCATGAAGCTATTGAGTAAAGCCTCTAATCTCTAATAGGAAGCTTCTTAATTATCATTCTTAAAAGATCAGTATTCAATAGAAGTAAAGAATTTAAAAACCTCAGAAAGTACTAGAAAAAAATTAGGACTAGTGTCTGTAATTGATAAAGGAAAGCAGTCGGTTCAAATTCTATTTGAAAATCTAAGTCATCCTACTAGGTATCCACAGTTCAGGAGGTTGCAGAATGATCAACAGTTCATATCTTAACTAAATTTCACTTCAAAAGAGAGAAGGGAGAGATTTGAATGACTAAAAAATAAAACTTAACCGTTTATATATGAAGCAATTAAAATGATCTTTAAGAACCTTTTGTAAAAGCCTAAGTTTAAACTTTTAGACTCTAGGAAGCCAAAAGATATGGGTAAATCGAGGAAACCAAACTATTTCCCATATGACAAGATGTTCAAACATGAATTGGAAGATTGCATAATTTTTAAGGAATGGATTAAAAAAAATATTAAAACTTGGTTATTTGTGATACCCAAAAAATATTCAGCTGATTCAAGTCAGGGAGCCTTTAAATGTGTAATTAGTGAGCCTTTTGTACCCCTTTCTATTTTAAAATCTGATGATGGGTGGGATGTTTCATTATCCCATTCCCCTAAAAAAATCTAAATAAAGTTTATCATTTATCTTTTCAGGATCCCCTAGCAGCATAGAGTCCCATTCGGGTTATTCTAGTGGCTCCTTATAAACAAAAGTGGAGTAAAGTTTCAACTAGAGTGCCAAGGAAGTGCGAGTCAGTCAAGCTTCTATAGTATCAAAGGAGAAAGATAAGAGTAAAACTAAAGTTGTATATGATAAAATAATTATTTATGTATATTGGGAATCTAAATCCCTTAGACCTTTAATGTTATATAGCTTTTATTTTATCCTGCTTGGGAAGAAGAAGTCAATAAAAAAGGATTTTGTAGATATCTCATTTATTTCAACTGATGAATATCCAAATGAAAACTTGAATAATGGATAAAATAATTCTCAGGAAATATTAAGGAAATTAAATGAATTAAAAGAGTCTCCGTAATATTTGTTCAATTGTATTTCCCCTATTCTCAATGTTCATAGTGGTCCCATCAACTTGGAATTAGAAATGTTTGATTCAGACAATCTGCCTGAGGAAAATTTAAAGACAACTAATGATTAAAAAAATAAACCAATCAGATACTTCTTCTCCCAAACTTGTAGTTGAAGTCAACCTTCATAATGGTAAAGTTTTTCCTCGATAAGCTTCAGCTACTTATAAAGGAAAGAAAATTTCAAATAATCCAGAGACTTTAAGTCAACCTTAATTAGTTAAAGATTTAGATGCTGCAAATCCAAAATTCCTTGAAGTGGATTCTAACATCTTTGTACATCTCAGAAAGCTTCCTGCAAAATTAAGTATTCATGATGCTTTGGTTCTCTCTAAAGAAATGAGGGAGGCTTTAATCAAAGCTTTACTCAAACCAGACATCTGTATGGCTAAGATAGCATCAACTTTGTTAGAAGAAGCATTATATTTCAAGGAAGTTCTATGAGTCACATTTTCAGATGAAATTTTTCTGCTGGGAATCATGGATCATATTGGTCAGTTATACATTTCAATGAATATAGAAAATTTTTAATTGTCTTGTGTCCATATAAATTTAGGTGCATTGGTCAATATAATGACTCTTAGAACTCTCATATATTTAAAAGTTGATGCTTGCAAGATTAGCTTTGATAAAATGATATTGTGAGGATTCAACAAAAAAGGCAAGAGAGCTTTGGGTTCAATAACCCATCTCTTAGAATTAAAAACCTTAAAAATCGAAGGCAAATTTCATATAATAGATTCTAAGGCTTCTTTAAATGCTCTCTTTTTTTTTGAAGATTGCAAATTGCATTATAATAAAAAGCTAATACAAACAACTAGGAAAAGAGATGACTATCACACTCCTTCTTTAGCAAATAAAACAAATAAGAAGGAATGAAATCTAAAGAAAAATTAAAAAAAATAAAAATACTACTTATGGCTAAATTCACACAGCAATTCGTCACTTTATTGCACTTTCTAGAAGTATTATGAAAGAAAACATTATTGAAATCATTAAGGAAGAAAAGCTCCTTATTCCAAACTCTATCTTGATGCCATTTGGCCTTCTTCATTGAATCCTGAAGCCACTTAATCACGTTAGAATTGTCTCCTTCAATAATTACTCCCTTGTATTGAAGCATCCAACTTTGGATTTTCTCTCTAATCAAGAGAACTGCCACAATCTCTAGATTAGCTACATCCCAATGCTTTAAATGTTTACCAAATGCCCAAAGGAACCGTCACTTATGATCTCTGATAACACCTCCAATACCCGCTATATATGATTTCATGAGAGATGCATCCACATTGATTTTGATCTAATTTTGGGGTGGAGGATGCCAACCATCAATAGACTCCATACGAAGATTAGCATCCCAATCTTCTAGCAACGGATACTTAGATGGCTACATAATGGATGTTAAAACATTTGATGACATAAAATTAATAGACGATGAAGCCAATCCTAACTTTATTTGATTCTGACTTTTCCAAGAATAAAAAATAGTTGTACAATATAATTTGACTATGTTCAAATTAAATGCAAAAATCCTTTTCAACTCATTTAAACATTCCATAAATGAGTTGAAGATTGGAACATGAAAACCTTATTCACGAAGCTTGTTCAAAATCTCAATTAAGTAGTTACACCAAACAACTATATGCACTTGGTTCTCCATCTCATGGCACCCTCTACCACAATAATTTTTTTGCAACATATTCCTATAATTAAGAAATAAATTAGAAGGAAGAGCATCCTTACATAGTCTCCACCAGAATATTTCAACCTTAGGAGTAAGCTTGAATTTCTTGATCCAGTTTAGTGTTTCAAAATTGCTCTGCTGCAGTTCATACTTCATCGATGCTTCAAATGATAAGGATGTAATTATTGTACCTGAATGCTGCTTAATTAGCTATATGCAATCTTCCTCCATATCAGGAAATAATGGAACCTACTTAATAACTGAAACTAGATCTTCATCAAAAAAATTTTGCAGCTCAGAAGATTTCTAGATGCTATCTTCTGAAATAAATTTTTGAACAGGTTCACTTTATAATCCAGCATAATTAACAAACTTTGGCCACTTGTTGAGAGGCTTATCAAAGATCCAAGTATCATTCATTATGCTCACTTTTTTGCCATTAGCCAATTTCCATCTAACAATATTATTCAAATGCTTAGCTCTATCCACCAATATCTAATAAGCTAAGGAATTACCCTTTTTAACATTAGCAGTCCACACATCACTCCCATATTTTGAGATGATAGTTTGATTGCATAAAGATAGAGGATTCTGAATAAATCTCCAAGTATTCTAGCTCTCAAAGGCCCAACTTTATCAACCGACGAGTGAAGACCCAATCCTCCAAGCATTTTTGATTTGTAAAGTTCTTCCCACGACACATAGTGTAAGCCTCTCCTACCTTTGTCTTTATGCCACAAAAAGTCTCTGCATAGCTTGTCCAACTAATTGAGTAATCCCTTAGGAACCAATGAATGAGTTGATAAAAAGATAGGTAGTGAAAGAAAAGAACTTTAATAAGAAGAGTCCTTCCAGCAAAAGAAAGACACCTATTCCCCCGTATTTAACCTCTCCAAAGCATGTTTTAAGATGTTTTGGAAATCAAAACTTACAAGCCTTCTCATTGCCATCTTCATACCCAAATATTGCATGTCTTTAACAATAATTAAACCCAACTTCTTAGCAATTTTTTCATTCTACTTCTCTTCACTGATTTCCCAAATAAAATTTAAGATTTCATTTTGTTAACCTTCTGGCCTGTCCAACCGCAGAATTCTAAAATAATTCTCTTCATTATATAAGCGGCTTTGGTAGATGTAATAAAAAATAATAATACATCATTTGCATATAGTACGTGTGAATTCTTCTCAGATTTTGGAGCTAGCTTGATTCCCTATTCAGAACCCTTTTGATAAATGGAAATAGATAAAAGCTAAGAGCATATTATATACAAGTACGGGGACAATGGGCATCCTCATCTAAACCCACATCTAGCTTCAATCCAGTCTGAATTTCTTCCATTAATAAGAATAGAGAATCTTACATTTTGAACAAATTCCATAATAAGGTTTAAAAATTTAGGAGGAAAGCCAAACCAACTTAACACCTTAGCTAAAGTTGGCCAACCCCTACTATCATATGCCTGCTCCATATCAATTTTAACCGCCATAATTCCTTTCTTGGAATTAGAATATCTGAGCTTATTGAAAATTTCTTTAGCCAATATATAATTATCTGACATTGATCTACCAGGTACAAAAATAACTTGATCTTCAGTGATTATCTTAGGCAAACACCATTTCAAATGGTTCATAATCATTCTAGCTACCACTTTATAAATTGATTGACAAAGGCTAATAGGTCTAAAGTGGGAAGGTTCCACCTGATTCTTCACTTTAGGAATTAATACAATCAATGTATCCTTCCATTCAAGATGCATTTCTCCTTTTGTAAAGAAACCATCCACTGCTCTCCATTAATCCTCTTTTATAATGCTCCAAAAAAATTTAATGAAGGAGCAGGTGATACCATCCATTCCCAGAGACTTATTGCTTCCCAAATTCTTAATAGCTTTCAACATTTCTTCTTTAGTAAAATATGCATTCAGCAATTCCAAGTTAGAATCATGTATTTTCTTATAATTAAAAACTTCAGTCCAATCCAAGAGCTTGCATTCCCCGGCTTCCATTTCTGACTAAAATATTTAAAAAATGCCACTTCAATCTTATCTTGATCTTACACAAGTCCATCAATATCATCCTTAATATGACTTATCCACTTCCCATTTCTTCTAGCTGAATCATAGTCATGAAAGAACTATGTATTTGTACCTCCCTCTTGAATCTATATTGCTTTAGCTCTCTGATTCCACCAGGTGGCTAAACTGGCCAAAGTGACATTTAAATCTCAAACTTTACTCCTTAACAGCTGCAGGACTTGCTGATTATGACCCTCTTCCAAGCTTTCCTTTAGTTGCAATTCCATAATCTCCTTCTTCAAAACATCCTTCAAAGATGACAAATCCTTCAATTTATTTCTATTCCAATAATACAATGATTTCAAAGCTTTTCATCTTCCTCTGCAAGATTTCTACTTCATGCAAAAATTAGATTTTCTCCAAGCTTTGAGAACCATATTCCAAGCGGCTGGATAAGATTTCCACGCATCTTCAAATATGATAATTTTATGAAGAGGTATGGACATCATTAAGCTTAAAAATAATGGGAGAATGATCTGATGCAACTATAGCTAGATGCCTGACCATAGCGTAAGGAACCTACTGAAGAGCTACAGAATTGAATAAGAATCTATCCAACCTTTCCCATATCCTTAAATTACCTTTCTATTTTTGCACCCAATATAACTTGGTCCAATAACCCCTACATTATGAAAATCATTTTTAGCCATAAAGGATTTCATTTATTGGGTCCTTGGGAGAAAATAAACCTTTTTCCCCCTCTTTTGTCTTCCTTAGACAAGATACAATTAAAGTCCCCTCCCACTACAGAAGGAATATCACACACCACTTCCTTCTCAAGACTCTCCCATAAACTTCTTCTAACAAACAAATCCTTACTCCCATACACAGTAGCAATATTCCAACAGCATTGATTCAAAATTTGGAGGCACCCAAACACCAAATGTGATGAATCATACACCACATCAAAACTACCCTTTGACCTCTTCCATAATACAAGAATGCCCCATCACCATTAGCTGGATGGTGGAAAAAGTCCAAATCCTGGCCAATAATTCTATTCACTTCCTTTCTATCAATACAAGACAACTTAGTCTCTTCCAACCCAATGAAAAAAACATCATTATCCCTCATAATCTCTCTAAGGTAAAGAGAAGCCTCTCCATTTTTAGCTCCTCTATAATTCCAAAATAAAAAGGAAGACATCAAGAACCCAATGGGGAATGGTCTCCATCACCATGACAGCCACCCACTTCCCTATTCCTCTTCCTAAGGATATGCTCAATAGGTCCTAATGATTTAAGTTCTTTAGTTAGCTTATGTTTGCTGCTAAAAGAGGAATTCCTTAATTTATTAACACAGGAAGGAGATATTTTCTTGTCTTGTAGAAATGAGGAATTCCTTAATTTATGCACATTTCCATTACCATCACACTTATCAGATGATAAACCACCATCACTGTTAGCATCATGGGTATCATCAATACGAGAGGATTTGATATCTTTAATATTATACAAAAAGACTTCAGATACAGTCGATGTATTTTGAATTCTAGCAGAAGTTGACAAATATACGTCCACCCTTTTATAGACTTCATTTTCATCACCTTCCACCATTCTGACTATATTATGCTTAATAGTCTGATTAACTTCAAGAACCTTGATACTAACAACATTTTTAATTTCAGGGGGGACAGAAACAAGAACCTTTAGAATATTAGTTTGCACATCATTATTTTGACAATCCTTATCGGCACTAGGCTTAGCAAGTGCAGTAAATTTGTTTATTTTTAGCAAATAAGCTTCTTGATTATTCTTTGGCTGGGAACGATCACCTGCACTAGAAATAAAAGCTTCCTCTATTTGAATGGCAATTGAACCTCCCATCACCTTATCTTCATGCTCAGCCTGAGAATTCAGACCAAGCTTATTCAACCACTTCTTACTAAGATCCTTATTTCTAAAGAATCTTTCCCTGTTATTTTGAAACTTAACATGGATCCAAGGCCCGTATTCGCCTTCAACAAATGGTTTTTTATTCAGAATATGCATATTACCTTCCTCTAAAATTGGAATAGAAGCATCCTTACTATAATATTTAATCTTATCAATAGCAGCACATCTTGAAGACATGAATCAACCTTATGCCCAATCTTGCCACATTTGAAGCAAAATGAAGCAATTTTCTCATACTCAATCTTTTGATAGAACCTTCCACACAAACCATCCACCCATATGCCTCCTGGCAATTTGGCATCCAGATTAATTTGCACACAAACTCTAGCGAATTCCCTCCTTCCCCATTTGATTATATTCCCATAAAGAAGCATTGGCATGCCAACCTTTGAAGCTATTCTCATTATATTAACCTCAACCCAACATTACAATGGGATATGAGGTAGTCTTATCCAAATAGGAGAAGATAAACCCTTCAAGGATAGAGGTGAAAATTTGGGTGACCATTTATCAATTCCAATAATATAACCACCCACATACCAAGGCCCTCCACTCATCACTCCCTCCAAAGCTTCACTAGATTGGAAAGAACATAAGATCCAATCTAATCCCAATGATGTTAAATGAAATTCTCCAAATCTGCTCCATTGCTTTCTTAATTCCACACTATAGTATGAAAAAGGAACATTTTTCCCAAAAACTTTCACAACTAATGAATTCTTTAAGGCTTGAGCATTTGCAATCTCCTTATCAAAATTAAGCTTCACAGTAATTCCATCCTCTGACATTTCTATAGATACTAAACTTGGATTAATTTTGATATGAGGATTAACATTCCAGGAATTAGCCGGGTTCTGATTAAGCAATGAAACCCCAATAGACCCAGAACCATTCACATGATTCTTATCATTCACAGCATTAAACTCAATAATAAGATTAGAAATAGAAGAGGAAATATCAACCTGATGAGATAAATTATCAATCCCAGGCAATTCATAATTAGAAGCATTGGGCGACATAAATATATTAACTTTTAACTTCAACCCAGATGATGATGATTTGAAGTCATTCAACCCTGTATTCGGACTCTTCATCCTTAGATGTGTACTTTTGGAATTTTCAAATTCTCAACAACATTCTTACATTTACCTTCAACGACCGTCATTGCTGCACTAGTGGTCAAAAACCTTCTCTGATAACCAACGTAGAATTCTACAAACTCATACTCCACAAACTTCCATAATTGAGTGATGAACCAACCTTTATGTGACCCTTTTACCCCAAAAAACCTAATTCCTTAGATGATGACTGAAGAAGACTAGGAGAGATGACAGTCAGGGGATGCCGATGTTCATCTTCTACCATAACAGTCGTCCTACAAAAAGTATAAAGAGGAAAATTTGAAAATAATTTTCTCTCTCTAAAATTGCCCAGACCTTCTCTCTCTAGAAACACTCATACCTTCTCTCATCAAAAAGGTTATTTTACTTGTTACTTTTAATACTCTCTTGGGTAGAACATCACTCCATGAATATAGAATGGTACCTTCCACTCTTCTTTAGTGTATCAAATAGTTTTGTAAGGGAGTAGAGCACTATATTAAAGGTGACTTGCAATCATTTTTTATTCGTAAAGTTGGCATATACAAAGATGCTTCATACTATCTACCTAAGAAGTAGATTGTCTTCACTAAAAATTTTAATTTGGCTGAAGTAGAAGAAAAGAAAAGGAAGAAAAAAAAGAGTTAAAAAATAAAATGAAAAAGAAAAAGGAAATGGAAATGAAAGCATTTTGATCTCAAACAAGATGTTCATTGGTCACCTGCCCTTCATTCTCAAAGAGTAAGTAGAATGGCCCAATGATCTAGAAGGAGTGGTCGAGGATGGAAAATTAAATAATAAAATAAAATGAAAAAAGTGTATATATAAATAAAGGAGCTTATAATATGTATCAATTTTGAATCCACTTCGGAGGATGAATTGTATGTATTTGAGAAAAAACCAATGTGATGTAGAATATATGAACTATATAAGACAACCAAATTTTAAAGTTTCTATAGAAACTGATAGTAATGAGGATAGGGTCAAAATCTCTAGGGAAGATAATTCAAGTATATCTATCATGGAAAGGTTAAAGTTGCATATGAAAAATATAATCTTAATACTATTATCCTTGAGTTAAGTAAAAAGATTAACAGTGAAAGCCTCTCATCCATTAAGCCAATTTCCTTAAACCAATTTCCTAAAGCCAATACTTTTGTATGCTCAACCAGTAAAACCATAGAAATTGATGTATTCATTGATGATCCATTTATGAATGAGTTAATAGAAATTCCTTTTGACTAGTGCTCAATTTGTGTAAACAAATTTGCTAAGAAAGGTTCAAAACCAACAAATAAGACAAGACGAAGCCCAATAATTTGAACACATATGGAGTACAAAATACCATAAATATACATCAAAAGCAGGTGTTGTCTTCACTACTCTGATACTGATGAATATTGTGTTGCAAACAAGGACCCTAAGCTTATAATTTTGATGTTAACAATCATTATTAGGTTTTTATTTTAGTTCTCCTAATATAAGTATTTGATATTTGTTTTATGCACACTAACATTTTAGGTACATCATACACCATGCAAAAGGCTCATCTCAAGATTGGGTAGAATTAGTTTGATATTTTTGTAAAGAGTCTATATTTTTATTTTATTAATTTTTATATTTATTGAGGTATGTGTCCTATAAAAGGTGTATGCTAGCTTAGTAAATATGCACACACACCTAGAGGAAAATGTAGTAATCTGATTTTAGCGAAGACTGTACTATATGCTCTATATTGTACTGTACAATTTGAGTAAAATAGGGATTAATTAAGAAGTAAGTTGAATTAATTTAAAATAAAACTAATCATACTATATGATTCACATCATACAGGATGGTTAGTAGAAATCAAATTTCCTTTTATGAATAATAAATTAGGTAATATTTTAAAATTTGAAATATGAACTAATTATTCTATTCAATACCCATCACACAGTACCATATTAATAAATCTTACCTAATTTAATCTTATTATTAGGCAATTAAATCATGATTAATTGATCCTTAAGATCATACTGTATGATGTCCTTGATCATACAGTACGACCTGATTTGCTCCCATGATGATATTTAATCACCATCGATCGTGTTGGACAAAAATCCTATTCAATTGAATTAATTATACTGTATGATCCTGAACTCGTACTAGATGATCCATTCATGAAATTGATTTAATTATTCAAGACCTATTTCATTATATAGTACTAACTAGATAAATTGAGCTAATCATACTATACAATCCTTCATTATACTATATAATAAGAAGCAAAAGAATTAAAACTTTAGAGTTTTTGAAGCCTCAAATTTAAAAAAAATT
This sequence comes from Dendrobium chrysotoxum, assembly GCA_019925795.1. Lineage (NCBI taxonomy): Eukaryota > Viridiplantae > Streptophyta > Magnoliopsida > Asparagales > Orchidaceae > Dendrobium > Dendrobium chrysotoxum. The sequence continues at coordinate 35,693,889 of CM034300.1, read as the reverse complement.
TTTTAAACTTTGAAGAAGTCTTTAGTTGTTGAGAGAGTTTTGTGAGAGTCCCTTGAGAAATCATAGAGATTAGAGAGGGAGAAGGAGAAGTGCGAGAAGGAGGAGTGTGAGGGGGTTCATACGGTTGCTCTAGGCAAGCATTTGACTTAGTTTCTCCAAGTGTCTTTACTGCTCCTTTGGGTAGCTCTGGGGAGAAGATCTTCAAGTTTGAAGATCCAGTTTCTCTGCCTTACCAGGAGGGTAAAAAGGATTCCAAGTTCTTTGCCTCACCAGGAGGGTGAAAAGGATCATAGTTCTCTACAGGGCCATGGAAAGGTGGAAGTGATTTTGTAAGGGTTTCTCCACCTTACTATGGAAGCTAAGGAGAGTCACTAAAGGTTTTGTACAATACTCAGAGAGGATGACCCCGGGGAGTGGACGTAGGTCATTGTTTAACTGAACTATTAAAACATTTTTAGTGTGTAAGTTCTTTTTTTTCTTTACATTTCTGCATTTTATTTCTATTTTTAATTGTTGTAAATATATGATATGTGATATTTTTCTTTGCATAATTCTAATATCTTGTTGTTAGGACAAAAAGAAAAACTTAAATTTTACCTTTGCAAGTTTTGCTTAAAATTTAAAAATCAAAATATTTCTTTATTGTATTTTATTCTTTAAAATAACAACAAGATTGTATGTGAAAATTATGTTGGTATATTAGTCCTTAATCTTTAAAAAAGAGGGAAATTTTTTAAAATACCAATTCACCCTCTCTTGGCATGCCTAAGGCAGTTGAACAAGATTTAACAACCTCTCTTGAACTTTCTATTGGTATCAGAGTGGGTCTTAAAATTAGTGATTTAAAAATCTCTGAGAAAATATCAAATGGCACATTCAGGAAGTAAGAATACCACAGAGGGTTATTCAATAGCTCATCCTCCATTATTCAATAATATTCCATTTGATTTTTGAAAAATTTGCATCTCATTCGCATGTCTAAATTTTTACCATCAATTGATTTTTGCATCTGGGATATGATACAAAAATGTTATTCTGCACCATTTAGATTTGTTAATGGTATTAAAGTTGAAATAATTATTGGTGAATGGAGCAATAAGGATAGAGATTTTGCATTACTTTATGCTAAATATCTAAATTATTGTTTTGTGCACTTAAATCTAATGATTATATGAGAATCTTCACCTGTACTACTGGCAAGGATATCTTGGATAGGTTATGTTTTACTTATGAGTGTACTAGTGAAGGCAAACAGTCTCGGTTAAACATTTTGCTTCTTATTTTGCATAAACCTAATGAGGCTATCTTTGACATGTGCACTAGATACTTAGATAGTGACATCCCTATATACTTTAGGTTGAGATCTTTCAAACCCTAAGAAAGTGAATAAAGTACTTCTTTGCTTTCTTGATAGGTTCAATGCAAAGTCACCACTATTTCTGAATCTAAAGATTTTAATATTTATACTATTGATAATCTAATTGGCTCTCTCATTGCTTACAAGAAAAATGTGAGCCAAAGACTTTTGGATGCAAGTGATAGGAGGAAGGAGAAGACTATGGCTCTAAAGACTGATGATTTTGATAGCAATAGTTCTATAGTTGAAGAAGGCGATGATGTAACATCAATGATCCAACAAATCAAGAGATTTTTGAAGCAAAAACAAAAATGGCATCAACAGTGAAATAAAGGTAAATTAGGTAAAAGTGCTAAGGTTTTCTTTGACAGATCTGCTTTGAATACAGGAAGCCAAGTCACTTAAGGTCTGGTTGGCCCAATCCAAAAACTCACTATACCAAGGAAAGGGGTAAAAAAATCCAATATTAAAAAGCGAAGTAGAGAATACAAAAAGCATTTTGGACCAACTCTGCCTCAGATTCATTAGAACAGGAAGTAGAGGGGGAGGAAACAAATTTGTTCCTTATAGTAAGTGATAATGTTGATCATTCTGATTAAGATGAGGTATGTCAGCTATCCTATGATGAGCTATCTAATATTTTTAAGAAAAATCATGACTCAAATTGTAAACTAAAGAAATTGCATGCTAATTTGAAAACTAACTCTTATGATATGAAATGTGAGCATGATTTGCTAGTTAGAGAGCATGCTAATCTTAAATACAAGAAATTTTCATTAGACAAAGAACATGCTTTTCTGTTAGATAAATTTGATGATTTGAATAAGAAACATATTGAACTAGCCAAGTCGCATGATTCCTTGAAATCTAAACATATTGAATTAGAGGATGCATTTAAGGAAATAGAAAAAATTGCAAGTGAATTAGACCATACTAAGCATGCATGCAATAAAACTTGAAGTTGAATGCTTTAAGAGACCAAATTAGCTTTTGGGAGAGAATGTTCATGCACTTCAAAATAATGAACCACTGACTACACTAACACAATGGAATAACCCCAAATGATAGCCTACATCTCACATCCCTTGAAGGAGGCAGTACCACTCAGATAGATCAATGAATCCATTTCTAGGTGTTTGTGGCATGTAGGACACATAGCCCGCACTTGCACTATACACCATAGAACACATCTAGTGTGGAGGCCTAAGTCATTTGCATCACAGTATAACATGCATTTATCCCATCCATTAAAGCATGAGATTGAACCTAAACTCACTTGGTTTCCCAAATCTAATATTTGATTGACATTGCAGGGAAGTTCTCATAAAAGGCCTAGAGAGAGCATATGGTACCTGGATAGTAAATGTTCACGGCACATGATTAGAGATGTTAAACAATTAGCCACGTTGGAGGCCAAGGCTAGAGGTAAGGTTACATTAGGAGATAACATCACCGAAAAAGTGGTGGGTTCATACATGATTGGAGACTCTAAATGTTTTATTGTTGAAAATATTTTACTAATAGATAGGAAGCTATGTTGCTCAAGTCCTACAGCTAGATCAATAAATCCTTGACTTTGGACCATCTATAGGAACCATTCCAATCACATGTGATAACACTAGTGGCACATGCATTTCTAAAAATCCAATCCAACTCTCCCGCTCTAGGCATATAGACATCAGACATCATTTCCTTAGAGATCCTGTAGCTAATGGAGATATAGAACTGCATCATGTAGCAACTGAAAATCAATTAGCAGACATTTTATCAAACCCCTAAGCTATGACACCTTTAGCATACTGAGGACCAGATTAGGTGTCATTAACATTCATGCTTAATTCAGGGTTGACTTAAAATCAACATCATGTGTAGTTATGTGGTTTGTATGTTTTCATGTTTGTTATATTTTTTGATTTTTTTATTCACTTCTTTCCTCTTTATTGCTTTGTTATTTATTTGTTTTGATGTAACTAGTATGTAAAATTTCTCTGTTCATCACACACCAAATAAATTTAAAAAAAATTCTTTTTGTGAAAATTAAAAAAAAATTTGTTCACATCGTGCTATAGAAACGTATATCATACTGTATGGTCATCACATATTTACACATCCTCACCGTTCATGAAATCAATGGCCCAGATCTAACAAATAATTAGTGATGTACTATTCGAACACATATTTCATACAGTATGATCCATGTGTCTTTAGCCATTGGACAAAATTAATTTGGTTGGTATGATATTTAATTCTACATCATCATGTATGAGCACCTATTCGTGATGTACTATCGCTTAATCAAAGATTAAACAGGCTTACTCCTCTTGATGATCACTTTGAGAAAGATATCCAGTATGATTTTGATCATACTATATGACTTGATCAACTTTTTTGACTAATCAACCTAGATAAATTAAATTCTTTGGGCTGTATTGTACAATCACCCTGAAATCTATTAATGGAGGGGGAGGTCTAGAGCTTTCAATCACAACACCAATCCTTTTCTTCTCTCATAATCCTTTGTTTTTAGTTCTCAAATATCAAGAGGAAAGAATTCTAAAGATCTAGTAGGTAGCCCTTCTAGATGTCTATTAGACCCTCAATTTCATGAAGCCATCGACGAAGACACTTACCACTATTACAAGGCTGCCATGATAACTCAATCCAAAGCCATCAATCAGGAATTCCTTAACTTTTAGGTTCTAAATCTCTTTGCTGGCACCACACTCCCCTTGATTCTCACCTTAGCTTTTCCCTTTAACTCCAGATTGCTTTTTGAATTCTTCACCATTTTTTGAGTCAATGGTGAAGGGACAACCCTTCAATCTTTTATCTATAAGAGCTTGTAGAAATCACATATGAAGATTTTGACCAAATCCTACATCTCTCCACTACGAGATTCAAAACACACACCATTTCCATTGATCCTGACTATGACTAGACCCAAGAAATTCTGAGGGATACTCCACTGAACACTCATGTTGTCTTAGTTTGCAACCTAGTTTAAGATGTCCATATAATATAGCATATCCTTCGCAACATAGTCATTCCTAAAGTAGGCGATCAGGTCAACATCATACCTCTTCTATCCTTTATCACTTATTTTATTAATTTTGAAACTAAATTCAATGCAATGGACCTGATTATCTGCTACATTAAAAATTTGATGAGCATTCACGATCCCAAGAATAACCTTAAGTAAAATCTAACACTAGGTCACCTGATAGCTTATGTCCTAGAATCCAAATGCAACCTGTAATATCCTGCACCACCCAATCACCTTCCAGTATTCTACTCCAATAGTTCCTTTCATGTCCACTATAGTGATAGGCATCGCCATAGATGCAATATAGTTGATCTTGAGCTAGACAAAGTAGGGGGAGCTCCAGCACCGGCTCCTACTCATGACTATGACTCTATAGTGGAGTTACAAGACTGACGGGAGATGTAAATAGTCACCCATTATTAATAGACTAGTCAATAATGGGAGCAGCTTCACCAGCAGTATGAACTACTCCAATAGCAACAACACCAAATGCAATAGTAGTGTGAGGATGAGTGAGGTTAGTTTTGTGATCATTTTTCAATCGTTCACTAGTACTTCCAGTCACCACTGCCATCTCCACCTGATCAGGGTCCCTTCCACTACTGATTTTTTTTTTGTGTTGGGTGGTTCTTATCATTTTTTATTATCTTTTCTTTCTTTTTTTGGGTTCTCTTTATGTTCTCCCTTTTGGTGATGTTAAAATGGGGAGTAAATTTTTGGTAGAATATATCTTTATTTTTAGTAAAATATCTTTATTAGGTTTAGTTCTATTTTTTTATTCTTACTTATGTACATGTTGTGTTTATATATATAATTAAAAAAACACACATCTCCCTATTTTTATAAAAAATTAGTTAGTATGGGGGAGAATAGGAGATAATCAAGTTAGCTTGAAATTTCAACTAACAATATTTATCATCATCAAAAGGGGGAGATTATTGCAAACTAGGATCTCGAGCTTATGATCTTGATGATAATAAATATTATTTGGTTTCTATTTTGGTTCTCCTAATATTAGCATTTGATATTTGTTTTGTGCACACTAACATTTTAGGTACGTCGTGCAATGTGTAAAAAGCTTATCTCAAGATTGGGTAGAATAGGTTTAATGTTTTAGAAAGAGTCTGTATTTTTATTTATTTAATTTTTATATTTATTTAGTCATGAGTTTTGTAAAAGATGTTGCCTACTTAGCAACTGTGCACACACACAATTGAAGGAAATAAAGTAATCTGATTTCTATGAAGATCATATTGCATGATTTATATTATATTATATATTTTGAGTAAAACAAGAATTTATTAAGTAGTCGTTGTTAATTTAAATTAGAACTAATCTTACTGTACGATTCACATCATATAGGATGATCACTAGAAATTAAGTTTACTACTGCCAATCAAATATTAGGCATTATTTTAAAATTTAAAATATAAACTAATCGCACTGTATGATATCCTTCATAATTTACGATATCAACAAATCTTACCTAATCTAATCCTGTAATTAGGCAATTGAATCAGGATTAATTTATCCTTAAGATTTCAATGTATGATGTTCTTAATCATAATATACATCCTGATTTACTCCTAAGATGATATTTAATGGCCACCGATCGTACTGGATGAAAGTCACATTCGATTGAACTAATCGTACTATAGGATCCTGAATTTGTACTGGATGATCTATTCAACAAATTGAACAAATTATACAGGATCTATTTCATCGTACAATATTAACTAAATAAATTGAGCTAATCGTACTGTATAATCCCCAATTGCACTATATGATTAGAAGCGATAGAATTAAAATTTTTGGGTTTTTGAAGCCTTGTATTTAAAATAATTTTATTAGAGTTTAAAGAAATCTTTTGCTGTTGAGAGAGTTTTATGAGAGTCCCTTAAGAATTCTTAGAGCTTGGAGAGGGAGAAGGTGAAGTTGTGTGAGAGGGAAAAGTAGTGTGAGGGGGTTCATAAGGTTGCTCCAAGAAAGCTTCTACCTTAGTTCCTCCAAGTGTCTTTACTGTTCTCTTGGGTAGATCTGAGGAGAAGTTATTCAAGGCTAAAGATCTGAGTTCTCTGCCTCACTAGGAGGATGAAAAGGATTCTAGGTTCTCTGCCTCACCAGGAGGGTGAATAGGATTCCAATTCTCCACTACACTGTGGAAAGGTGGAAGTGATTTTGTGAGGATTTCTCCACCTTGTTGTAGCTAAAGGAGAGTTACTAAAGGTTTTGTACAATAACCAGAGAGGAAGACCTTGGGGAGTGGTTGTAGGGCAAAGTTTGACCAAACCACTATACAAAATTTTGGTGTGTTTGTTCTTATTTTTCACTTTACATTTTCACATTTTATTTCTTGTTTTAACTATTGCAAATCTATGATTTGTGATTTTTTTCTTGACATAAATCTAATATCTTGTTATTAGGTCAAAAGGAAAAATAAAAACTTTACCTTTACAAGTTTTGCTTAAAATCTAAAAATCAAAATATGTCTTTCATGTAAGTTATTCTTTAAAATAACAACTAAATTGCATGTGAAAATTGTGTTGGTAAATTAGCCCTTAAAGTTTAAAAAAGAGGAAATTTTTTTAAAACACCAATTGAACCTTCACCCTCCCCCCCCCCCTCTCTTGACATACCTAGGGAAGTTCAATAAGGTTCAATAACCTCTCTTGAACTTTCATATTGCTTAGTCATATCAAATAATCTAGAGTCTGATTGTCTCTTTTTAGTGAACATTAAATTTTTAACAAACTCTATTTAGAGACTTTAGATGATCTAGATTACTCTCAAGTTAAGGATGCATCTCCAAAAATTGAAGAGGAGATTAGGTCTATAATAGATGATCTGAAAGAAATAAATTTTTTCACTAAAGAAGACCACTTATTCAATTTTCATGCATTTTTTATTTAGTGAGGATGAGTCAAATAAAATAATTAAGTTACTTAAAGAATAGAAAGACTGATTCACTTGGAATTATATGGAAATGCTTAGATTATCTCCATGTATAGTAGTTCACAAATTAGAAATCCAACGAAAAATGGTTCCAGTAAAGCAAGCACCTCGATGAATGTGACTCAAGTTTGAATAATATGTTATACTTGAAGTCAAGAAATTAATCAATGTTGGCTTCATCAGGGAAGAGAAATATCCAACTTTGCTAGCTAGCATCATTCTAGTAAAGAAGAAGAATGGTCAAATTCATATTTGCATCGATTACAGAGACTCAAATAAAGTACTTAAAGATAAATTTATTCTTTCTTTATCGAAACTCATGGTTGATATTTCTTCCTCGTATGTGATATTTTTCTTTAAGATAGCCCATGTCAATATGACTAAATGAAAATGGCTCGTCAAGAAGAAAGTTATGTAGAATTTAGAACACCCATAGGAGTATAGTGCTATAAAGTTATGATGTTTGGATTAAAGAATGCTGGAGCAACCTACCAGTGAGTATTGAAGGGGATTTTTTATGAAGTTATCCATGGACAAGTGAAGTGTGATGTCGATGATCTAATTATTATAAGTATTAATGGGGATGATCATCTACATAACTAGAGAATTATTTTTCAAAGATTATGTAAATTCAATTTAAAAATGAACCCTCTGAATTATGCTTTAGGAGTCACTTTAGGAAGATTTTTAGGTATCATGATTTGACACTGTAGAGTAGAAATTAATTGTAATAAAATAAAAGCAATATTAGAAATTCCACCACCTAAATGTCTCACCTAATTGTGCTTTTTTATGATTAATTAGCATATCTTAGATGATTCATAACAATTCTTTTAGGTAGGTGTCAACAATTTGCAGCTCTATGCAAGAAAGATATTCATTTTCATTAGGATAAAAATAATCATAACGAATTTGATAGCATAAAGTAGTATTTGATAAATACTCTACTCTTGGCTAATCCCATTCTAAGGAAACATTAATTTTGTGTACAATAGATTTAAGTGAATCTCTTAGAGCTTTGTTAGCTCAGGTTAATGAGGAAGGGAAAGGAAACACACTTTATTATTTGAGTAGATGTTTAAATCCAACTGAAGTAAATTATCCTCTGAATAAGAAATATTTTATGGCATAAATGTGCTTTGCTCAAAAGTTAAGGCACTATATATTATCTCATAAAGCAATTTTAATCTCTTTAGTAAATCTACTACAATATTTGATGATGCGTTCGATGTTGTTAAGATGACTAACCCAATGGTCAATGATTCTATCATAGTTTAAAACACATTCATTCCTCTATGTGTTGCGAAGGAATAAGATGTTGCTAACTTTATAGCAGCTCATGAAATTTAGGATGATTGTTTGATAAATGGTGAATTACCAAAAGAACAAGTTATGAAATTAAAACTAAATGGAAATTTTGCTTGGGAATTCTATTTTGATGTTGTTGCCTCTGATCAACAAGGAGCATCTCCTGTCATTTCCTAGAAAAAAGATGGAATTGGCATAGTATTTGTCACTCTAGATAAAGGTTTAATGTATTATTCCTACCACATCTCATAACCTGTATAAATAAGAAAGCTGAGTTTAAGGCACTAATAATTGAGTTGGCGTAAACAATCTTAAATGAAATCTAAGTGATCAAAATCCTTAGAGATTCATAGCTAGTGATAATTCAAAAAGCTAGAATCAATAAAGTGTAAAAGAAAAGTCTAATTCCATATTATTAGTATGTAATGCATCTTCTCAAACAAATCCCAAATGTAATTTTGTATAGGATTCCTCATGGGAAGAACTCTATGGTGGATGCCTTAGCAAAACTAGCCAAAGCTTTGGCTTGTCCTAAAGAAGATTCAATAGTAAAAGAAATATAAGGTTGGAGAGCCTTGTCATATATAGACATTTTGTATATCAAAAGAAAATCCCTAATCAAGGTGAAATTATTTTTGTAGTAAATGATGAAATTGTTGATTGGTGAAAACCCTTCATCAAATACCTGCAAGAAAATAAGCTCCCTCATAATAAATAAATAGCTGATCAAATTAAGAGATCACCTTCTTATGCCTTAATTAATAATTCGATCAGATGAGGTTATGTTGTCTAAATAAATTAGAAGCTCAAAAAATTATAGAAGAAGTAGATGCTGGATTGTGTGGTGCACAATAATCTGGACCAAAGATGAAGATGAAACTCAAAAGAATAGGATATTATTGGTCTTGAATGATAGATGACTGTGTGCATGGTGCATGATATAGTCATCAATATTGGGTACATTGTGTAGTTCTACAACAACCACTCAATATCCAACTTTCGATAATTTTATCATGGCCTTTTGAAAGCTGGGGTACGGATATCATTAGTCTAATTAATCCTCCATATTCTAGAGTTTATATATTTATATTAACCTCTATTGCTTACTTCTCAAAGTGGGCATAAGCATTTTTATTGAGAGAGGTCAAAGAACATCATGTTCTAAACTATTTTAAATTTCATGTCGTCTATCAAATTGGTGTTCCTCATCAGATCATATCAGATAATGGTCCTTCATTTAGCAGTACTAAAATAAATAATCTTTGTAGACATCATAACATTTTTGGAGATACTCAATAATATATACCCTCACACAAACTGATTAGTTGAGGCATTAAATAAAACTGGTACAAAACTTAAAGAAAATATTAGATGATAATAACCATCAATGACATGAAAATTTGGTTGCAGCTTTGTGGGCTATTGACCTCATTTTTATATGAGGTCACTAGGACCAATACATATCCTAGATCAGCTTAGACTCTATGATCAATCCAAATTCTAGATCAAACCCAAAAATTTAAACCAAAATCCAAGGTTAAAGGGCTCTGTCTTGAAACCCTTTTCAAAGGATTTTTCAAATATTTCAAATCCCAAGGAAATGACATGTAATTCTGAGTCTATCAATTGAACATTGATAAGACATGTCTCTAGATTCTATCCTCCAAATTTGAGCTCATTCTGAGGTCCCTAACCTCAAAAATTGGATTGAAATTCAAAGGCTATAAAACCTTTAAATATTTACGGCCTATGCCACTAGACCTGTTACCTAGTGGATTTTAATCTTGGAACCCTCTCCAAACCCTTTGATCATATCCATACCTTCAATCATGACTTGTTAAGCTTTAAATTATATTTTGATGAATTCAGTTTGACCCCTAGTTGACCAGGGGTCAAAATGACCAAAATACCTCTTAAGGGGAATTTTGAGGTTTCTTGAAATTTCAATACAATCTTCTTAAACCAAACATGGGAATCTTCTCCAATGCATTCTAAATATCATTAGAAATGCATTGCACCCAAACCCTAGCCCTTGGTCAACCTGATTGACCAAGTCAACCTAGGTTGACCAAATGACCCTTTAAGGGTTAAATGAGCCAACTCAACATTTATGCCCAAATCAAATCATTTGAACCCTCAAATACATTCCAAAAGATATCCTAATCATGATCCAAATGTTTCCAAATTTTATTTTGGATTAAATCCTAGTTAGTTTGGTTAAATCACCAAGTCAACTCAACTAAATTTAGTCAAACTTCCTTTTACACTTATATTTACATTCAAATTCTTCTTCCATGGCCTTGAACTTCTTCAAGACTACTCCAACCAATTAACATGAACATTTGACTTCCACCTCATCAGGCAAAGTCATTGTTGACTGGTCAAACTAGTCAACAAAGTCAATAGGGATTAGAATAGTCAAACTTGGCCAAAATCCATCTTAAGATTAATTCTTTCTAATCCAAACCTATCCATGCATTTTGATGACTGAAAGGGACACTTGGCAGCAACTCAACGCTTTCATCTCTTGGTCATTAAGGCTAGGTAATCATGAGAAAATAGGGATAATGGCCTATTTAACTCCAAGCTTTGGATTTTTGCTCTCTAATCAAAAACCTTCAATCCCAGCACTCTCCAGCTCTTGTCAAGGAGAACATAGCCCCTCTATCTATAAATAAAGCTCCCACAGCCTTTAGAATGGTTGTTGCAAGCCTAAGGATCCAAATTTGAGAAGAGAGAGAGAGAGAAGGAGAGAGAAAGAATAATTATGTAGAAGATCTCAAACCAGCCATTAAAAGCTCTTGGACCCTTGACAAAAGTTGTAAAGGATTCAAATATCTTTCAAACAAGCCCAAGAACATCAAATTCTGACATCTAGATTGTAAGTTATTCCAACTTCTCTCTCAAACTTCAATTTGAAATTGCTGAAAATATACAACACTTGAAGCCTCCAAACTTCAGATGTTGGAAGATTAGGTTACCATAAACCTATGTTTCAAATTTCATCCAATTTTGAATAGTATTTTGAAAGTTATGACTGTTTGAAGTTTTAGTTCATTTTGAACTAAATAGCTCTGGATGAACCAGAGCCGTCCGATCATCCCTTCTGTGTGATCGGACTGCATAGATGCTACCATGTCACCTCAGTCCAGAAGGCGCGCTGTGCCAAAATTTTTAATTAAATTGATTTAAAAAATTAATTTAAGCAGTCAGAATTTTTAAAATTCATAGAAAATCTATTTCTTCACCAAATTTTGTGTTCTAGGGATCGTTGGAAAGGACTTGAGCTCGATTATTTATTAAAATTAAAATAAAAGAATTTTGACCACTGTATAATAAGTTATTTGAGTTTATTTGAAATCCAAAATTTGTAATTTTCTCATAATTCAGTGATCAAACTGAGGCCAAATTTTGGTGAAATATTTTTGAGTATCTTAGGCATATGCTATATTTTTGCTAGGACCAAATGCTCAAAGGATATCTGTGGGATGAATTTTCAAAGTAGTGGGTCCATTTTGGACCCAAAACTTTGAAAATTCATAACTCTCCAAATTGGTAGATCTAGGTTATCTGTTTACTGTGGTGTGCATGCATATGTCTCAGGGTTAGATGACCAAAATTTCATTCCCAATTGAACAATAGAGACTCCTAAGAAAAATAATTAAGGAAATGGTCTAAAAAATTTAGAAAAATTATAGCAAAATTGTACACACACCCAATTGGGGTGAAACTTCAAAACTTTAAACTTAGTGACATTATATACCTTAGGTCCAAATTTCTCTTATATTGGAGGTAATTAGGTCAAAAAATTAGGTTACTCAAAATTCAGCCCCATTTTGAACTCAAAAATTTCAAAAAATTATAATAAATTAAAATTTAATCTAAAAATTACAAATAATAGATCAAACTGACCACATTTTAATTCGCTATTTAAGAAAAATAAAATCCCCAACACTGGACTTGTAATTTTACTTTAATTTATGTTTTAATGAAAATAAACAATTAATTATATAAAATAATTAAAAAATATTAAAAATGCCAAATAAATTATAAACACCTAAAAAATACTCCCATGGGTCATCCTTGAACTTTGGGAGTGATTTCATACAGTTTAGGATGAGTTTAGATCAAAACAATCAAAACCTCCTTAATTAAATGATTTAAATAATCAAATAATTAACCAAACTTAGAAAAATCATAATTAATTCATTTTAAATCCAAAAATTTCAAATATTATATCAAATTAACCAAAATACAATCCTTAATCAAAGAAAATTGAAATCACTTTAAGTTGACTTCAATTTTAAAGATAATTTAAATTTATGTAAAAACTAATAATTAATTAATTAAATTAATTAAAAAGAATTAAAAAATTCCAAAAAATTTCCAAACACTTGAAAATCTCTCCTTATGTCATTTCTGACCTTTGTAGGTGATTTCAAGAATTTAAATTTACTAAAATCAACATAAATTATTAAGACTTAAACTTTAATTAAAATCTCCCTTAAAGCCTTTCAACCAATCAGAACTTCAAATAATTTTAACTAACGATCCTACTTAGGACATATCAAACCTACACAACCTACATCACACATGTTAGATGATTTGCAAGGGTACCACTTCTAGTTCTAGGCTAGGCCGGTGTTTACTTTTCTGTTGTGTGACGGGTTTTTTGAGCTTTCACTACATGATAATTATTAAGATTAAATAATTACTGCGATTGTTTACTTACTTACTTTACTCTGTCTTGTTATTGATTGTGTGTTAAACTTACCCTTAGGTTAGGGGCGATTAAATGCTGATATAATCTTGTGCAGGTGGCCATGCTCATACAGGGCATTTAAAATTAAAAAATGGGGCAAATTATAAATATTCAATTGCTACAGGTGCTTCAGAATGCTAAGTCCCCCTTTTAAATTAAAAGGGCGTGGCCAAGTGTGACTGGTTTGAGCATCTTAATTTCAATATATAATTGCTTGAGATATGATTTCAAATTATAAACTGCTTAGGATAACCCTACAGGTGTTGAGTTTAGATTTTAATTTTTCTCAAACGTAATTCAAATATATGGAGTTGTAATTTAAAGTGACATTTGAGAGGGGGTACATAAGTATCCAACTTAGATTCCAAAGAGGAGAGAATATCCCTTAGAGGAGAGTTCTCCTCCATTTGGAAGACTAAGTTAGGATACTTCAAATATCCAAAGGAAAAAAAAATACCTCTTTCAAGGGGAAGTTTCTTTTCATTTGGATATCCAAAACCAAAAATCCATGGAGCCTTCAACAGAATGAAGAAGTGAAGAATGAGAAGACCCATTCTCAAAGTCACTTGAGTTTTAGGGATAGAATTCAGGCTGTTGTTAGTGGTACCCGGCCACTTTACTTTCTGCAGACCTTGCGTTGTACAATTAAGTGGCACTTTCCACATGGACTTTTAATTTGAATTTGAATTTAATTGATTTAATTTAATGATTGATTGATGTTGATTGCGATTAGGATTTTTCTGCTTTTATTAGTTTTTTTTGGTGATCTTGCATGTCATATTTTATTGAGCATGGAATCCGATCAGAGGCTCGTGAGGGTACGGTTGAACTATTTCTACTTTAATTAAAATTAAAAACTTTAGGCTCAGATAGAAACTCTAACGCCTTTAAGAAGTAAGCCCGAACTCGTTGGGGGTTTTTCATGCATTCATATTGACTTTTCTCTTCTGTGTTAGGCACCTCCCCGCTTGTGGGTTTTGGCAGACCACCTGACCTATTAGAGTGCAGTTCTGTCCAAGGGGATGTTGTGCAATCTCTAGGATAAAACTTATTTTTAAGCCTGATTTTAAAACTTCTTCATTTTGATTTTAAGCATTTAATCGAGTCAACTAGCATGCATCACATTAGATATAAATTAAAAATTGATTCTAATCTTTAATTGCATTTCTTGTTTAAGCATTTCACCCAATATAAGTCAAGGGACTAATTAGGAATCTGCTCTAGATGTCGGCCCTACTCTCCTTAAACTAATCTTAAATAACATCCCTAACCACTCTACATCAAAGACCAGACTCATGGTTTTGAAGCACCTAGGTGGTTTAGCTGGCTCCCTAGTCCAGGCCGGGGTAAGTCCAGGTTTTGCATAACATTAGCTAGGTTCGGGCTACTAATTTTCAATACCCAAATTTAGACTTAGGTTCTGAGGCAGGCTTAGGCTATAGGTCCTCAACTTCTCAAAATTGAATCCAAATATTCTAATAAAATTAATCATTCAAATAAAAATATCTCTTTAATCAAATTTAAGCCCAACACTTAGGATAGGTTGGGGTATTTCTGAAGTAATTCAGAATCTTAAATTTGATCCAATACCTATTAATATTCCAAACCTTGTTTCCTTGATATCAAAACTTTGAAATCTCAAAATAAACTTTATACCGCTATTTTAATCGAGAGTATTCATAGGAAATTTAATTTCCTATGATGTAATTAACTACGAGGGCTTGCGCTCATAGGAGATTTAGTAACCTAGAACAACAAAGTTTTTAAAATTAGTTTTTCAAAACCTTAATTAATTATCTTTGGAAAAATTTAAATCAATGATCATTATCATCATTTTTGAACAATCAATAATGATTGATATCTTCTTCCCTCAAGGAGATATATCAATTATTATTATAACTTTGATTACAAAATTAATGATAATTTATCTATATTATCATAGTTAAATACCAGAGTGAACAATCATTTTGACCCTTCGAGGTTATATGTAGTTCTTGCTCGAATTTGACTACGATAATTAGGATGAAATTTTAATCCTGTACATTGAACCTATTAGGGAATGGTATGCTCGTCTCCTAAGATGATCTATCATTCATAATGATGCGTTCAGTTTCAGAATTAAATTCAAAAAATTAAAATGCCCAAAAATAATTAATCTTTTCAAAAGCAATAACTTTTTAACCAACCAAAAAAAAAAATGGTGACTCCGTTGGGGACAAATCTTTCTCTCCATCTTTAATAGCGGTATAAATTTTGTTTTATCGGTAGTTTTGACTACCTTTCCTTCCGTTGGTCCCTCTGCACATTTCTATCTTGGGTGAGTGTGGCCAACATCAATTAAGACATGTGAAAAGAGAGGCGAGTGTGGGAAATATCTGTCAAAATTAGGCTTTGACATTTTGCCTCCAAATTCGATGGTAGAGCGAAAGAGTTAAGCCAAGCTTTTCAAAATCTTTTTGTATATGTCACAAACTCGCATGCTCAAATAAACCTCTACATGCTAAGTTCACAATTTACAGAAAATCCTTCAATCCCAAAATCAAAATTTTAATTCTCTAGTAAAACTTGATCTTTCTTAGATCCTAATCAATCACTATATCCTATCATTGCATATGAACTTATGGTTCAGTATGCATGATAAAATATAAAAATCTTTTCGAATCCAATTTAAAATTTGGACATGTTATTTCTAAGCATCTTTTTCAATATTTGTAAACCTTTAAGTTGAATACCAATTCAACATATTGCATTTCAGAAATAAGGGGAGGTGCTGTTGGATTTTCAAAATGTTCAATTCCCCTTCCAAAATTTTTCAAATCTTTGTTGTCATATGTTTTCCTACAACACTCTCATGCAGTTTAACATAGCCAATGTAAATTCAGCCTTTTCTAAAATCAACTTCAAATTTTAAATTTTGCCAAATCTAGGCTTTGACATTTACCCCTGAATTAATCAGTGGGGTAAAAGAGTCGAGCAAGAACTTCTTGATTTCCTTTTCAATTTGTATTTCATCATCTTGAATGCAAATTGAATGTGCTCTTAAAATTTCAAACTTTTGTCAAAATATTCCAATCAAAATCCTGATGCCACTGATATATATTTCCTACAACATTCCCTTGTAGTCAAATATATACAACAGAAATTCAAAATTTTCTACAAATCAAAGTCAATATCTATATTTTATCATTACATATCAGATTATTGTTCCTATAATTTGATATATATGATAAATTATAAACTTCTTGTCAAATTTTAAATCCAAAATTCTAATTCAAATCTTCTCATTTCAAATCTCAGATAATTCAACTTTCTGAAATGGCCGGAAAGTTACTTTTCTCTGTTGACCGAAACCTTTATATTGAAGAGCTGATTCACACTAGTACAATTCAGTTTGGAATGGGATTTAAGTCCCTAAGGTTATCTATCAATGGAGATACAATCACTGACCTTGCTATTGAAAGCGATAAGGATGCTTTTGAGGTTGAGCTAGCAGTAGGGGCGGAGACTGATGATCCCCCCATTCTTGAAATGGAGGCAATTGTCACCGTCGTACCTACTATACCCTCTACTCATGAGGATAAGGAACTGAAACCTGTTGCTGATACTAAAGTCAACTCTGTGTTTGAAAAGGGATCTTCTAGTACTAGAGCACTCTTTGGCAGTAAGAGTGCCAAGAAGAATTATTTGGGAAGGGTGAGGAAAAAGATCACTAAGTCAAGGAAAATGTCCAAGCAGAAGGCTTTAACCAAAGTTACATCTGAGGCTGCTAAGGAGCTGCCAATCCCTACCTCTTCTCCACTCTGTAAAGGGAGTCATTTCTATCCCCTCACAGCTGCTACAGGGGAGGAGAGATCCACTAGGATAGTTAGCACTCTGCCATGCCCGGTAGATTACAGTGTAAAGAGGACTCTTAAAAAGAAGCAAACTCTGAAAACTAGGATGTTGAGAAATATCATCTATACTTGTGCTGCCCAAGTTGGCCAAACTAAAGAACCTCGCATAAACTTGAGAAAGAAGTTTTAAAGGAAGAAAAGACTAATGCAAGAAACTTAACTCCTCAACCAGTGAGGAGGAATATAAAATTTGTTAAATAGCCTGTCACTTCAGTGTTGGTAGATGGGTATCACTGGGTGCCACACCTCCCGTCTGTGAAGACGGAGGAGATAGTTTTAACAGGATGTGGTAGGGGTAGCCCACATAATGGCATACTGTCAGTCCTTCCTTCAAGATTTTCTAAGTTGGCCCCTTTGATAACCAAATCTAAAGAGATAGTTAATGATTTAAAATCAGTAAATGTGAAGGGCAAGAGGCCCATGTTGCCTAAGAAACATTATGTGCCAAAGAAGTTTCATAAATCTGTAGGTATACAGATTCAAGATGGTTTTGATCTTCCACCAGTCAATGTCCCCCGGCTCCCTGTTCAGGGAGGTGAGGACTCTACCCCGATTGATATTGGAGCTTTGAGTCTCCAAACTCCTTTATCACCAATTGTGGTGGATGTCCCTCTACAGATTGAGGATGCCACCCTTGCGACTACCAACCTTAGGACAATCGGAGGGGAGGGGATAGTTCCAGATTTTGATCAGATAATATTGGATCAATTAACAATAGACTTGATTACTGAGCGAGATCAGAAGATCACAGAAATATTCTCTAAACTTGATAAAAGAGAGTTTGATAAAATGCTAGACTATTAAGGATATTTCCCTGTAGATCCTACGACAATCGAAGGCAAACCCGCCCATGAAATAGTCCAAGAGATTAGGGAAATACTTAAGAAGATGGAAATTGATCCCTTTGATCCAAATAAAGATGATTTGTTCATAGAAGAGGAATTAACTGGAGATGTTTGCATGATTGAGACTCGAGCGTCAACTAAGGACGCTGAGCCTTCAAAACTCCGTCCTAGTAAAGAAGAGAGTTCAACATCTTTTGAGTCGGATGAATCGATAAAGGTAAGAGATAATGACCAACATGTTAAAAATCTAGAAGCACAGCTTGCTGAGATGTCTCTACAGCTCAAATAAATACAGAATTAGTTAGTGAAAACTCAGCAATCCCAGGCTGACCCATCACAACTTATAGTCCAATCAGTGGCCGATCAGAGTGGACAGCCAGAGGTCAGTTTAAAGATTCCTAAACTACTACCAATTCCCTCAGTTCAACCTATAATTCAGCACGTTCAGCCCACAGTTCTCCCAATTCCTCCTGCTCAACCCCTGATTGATATCAAATAAATGGTTGAGATACAGATAAGGGAGGCCTTACCCCATTTGCAAGGAATTGTGTCTATTCCAAAGGGTAGGCCCCAACCCAAAGAATATGACCAAGTTCCTTACCCTAAGGGCTTTGTGCCACCTTCTTTTAGGATTTTCAGTGGCCTAGAAAACCCAAGACAGTATCTAGCCCACTTTCGAGCAAGCTGTTGCAATGCAGGAGGGTCGGATGCTCTACTGTTTTACTAATTTGTCAATAGTCTTTCTGGTATTACATTTGAATGGTATGTAGATCTACCAAATGGTTCAATGAAAACATTCACAGAGCTCGAGGGTTTATTCTTAAAAAGATTCTCAGGAGCTCAGCAGAGAGTAACCGTTGGTGATCTCATAGTTGAGAAACAAAAACCAGGAGAGTCTTTAGTTGACTATATCTTGAGATGGAGAAATTACTCGATGAAGTGTGAACCTCAACTACAAGAGCAACATGCTATGGAAATTTTGATAAAGAATATCCATAAGCCTATTACTTTTCTATTGAAGGGGTTCACCATTAAAACTTTTGAAAAACTTCTCAATAAAGCTAATAATCTGCAGGAAGAGGCTTCCAAAAAGCCATTCGTAAAGGATGCTTCGGAGGAGAAGAAAACTAATAAGCCAGTGAAGTCATTTGAAAAGAGAACTGCTATGGTGTCTACAGTTGATAAGGGGAAGAAACCTGCTAGTCCTCAGTCCACTGGTCCTCCACCCTAACAAATCCAAAAATCTCAACCATTCCAGGTAACTCCTCAGTCCACCAGGGATCCTTACCCGATTTATTTGAAAGAGAGATTGGCTCGCCCTTATCCCTTCAAAAAAGAGTCGGTAAGGAAGATTTTCAAGAGTCTTTTAAAGAAACAAGATTTTCGATTGCTAGAGGCCAAGAAGCCAGAAGAGGCAAATAAAAAGGATGACATTAATTTTTGCCCCTATCACTGTATATTGGGCCATGCAATTGAAGACTATTTTATCTTTAAAGACTGGCTTGAAAAGAATTTTCATCAAGGAAATATCATAATTCCAAAGGAATACCTGGTCGACCCGGATCATGGATCTATCAAGAGACTACCTCAGGTAAAAACTTTAATCTTTCTCTCTCAATTGAAGATGGTTAGGATATAGCATTATCCCAGGCATTTAAAAAGTTGATTAATAAATCCTTTCATCTTTCTCAACAGTTACCGATGAGAGCCCGGGGCCTGATCTGGGAGGTTGACCAAGAGGCTTCGCAGGAGGATGTTAGGACAATTTCCTCTCCAGTAGTTATAGGAACTACTATAATTGATAAAAATAAAAAAAGAGATACTTTTGTAGAGAGGAAATGTGATGATGATAGATGTGTACAAATGGCGGATGGTGGCTCAAAACCATTATCCCCTTTGATGTATCTAACTTTTACTTTGCCACATCAAAGGCAAAGGGTCAAAAATCTATAAATGACATGAAATGGTTTAGGGAACGCTTCACCTTAATCAATCACCAGTTCACGTCCCTCCAGCAGTACTTTCAAGTGGTTCCACGACCTCCATCACCACCTCCGGATCAGGATCTCGATTATTGAATGCTTTCGTACTTACTTCTATTAGTTGCTTGTATTTGTGTTTGCTTTTGTAGTTCTTATTTTTGATTTGTCTCTTTTTGTTCTTGTTTGTACTTGTTGTTCTTCCCTTTTTGTTACTGTCAAAAAGGGGAGAAGTTTCTATGTTGTTATGTCCTTAATATTAATGTTATCTGTTGTTTATCTATTGTTCTTGTTATGTTCATTATGTTATTTTTATAAATAATAATAAAAATAAAAAATCTCTTTCCTCCTATTTTACAATCAATTATCCTACTGAGGGGGAGTTAAGGAAGACATAATAATTATGGCCATCAGAAAATATTATTTGACACCATCAAAAAGGGGGAGATTATTGAAATCCAGGATCCCGAGCACTTGATTTTAATGGTGACAACTAATACTTATTAAATTTATATGGACTTCCTTAAAGATTATAAATGTTTATCATTGTCTGTGAGCACTAATATTTCAGGTTAGATACACACCGCTCAAGATTACTGGAGACTCAAACTGGGTAGAATAGGATATTCAAAAACTTGTATTTTTATTTTCTTGAGTCTGCCACAAAAGCATGTATGTAAAAGGAGCAACCATGCACACACACAGAGGGAGATTTTTTTTTTGTCAAAAAAAAAAAAAACTGATCGTATTGTACGATTTTTAATCGTACTGTACGATGAGTCATTAATTCTCAGGCTAACATCTAATCCTAAATGATTAGTTCTATAACCTAATCATACTGTACGATGTTAATCGTTCTGTACGATGAGGTTCAATTCAAAAACCCTAGCCACCAGAATAAGTTTGGTTAGTTTCTAATTTTGATATTTTGAACTATTTGTACTGTACAATATATATCGTATTGTACGATTATTTGAAAACTTACCATAATTATCTCCCATAATAAGGAAATAAAATCTTAGTTTCTTAATTACATTTGATCATACTATATGATGTATATCATTCTATACGATGGTCAGACATGATTTTATTCATCCCATTGATCATACCAGACGAAACCAAGGTTTTTGTTCTATTTATTCCGGACGATATTAATATCATACCGGACGATGTCCTGAAAATGAACTAATCATACTATATGAATAGTACAGTACTGGACGATGGTCAGAGATGAATTTGCTCATCCTAGAGATCATCCCACATATCGTTCTATACGAACAGTTAAAAATAACATGATCATCCTGTACGATCTCCGGATCGTAAAATATGATGTTCGTAAAATTTGTGAACTGTTCATCTGTGTTCATACTGGACGAAGCTGTCTTTGAACTGATCGTACTATACGATCTTATATGGTAGTGTATGAACAGAGATAAAAATTGAAATTTTTAGGGTTTTCTGAAGCCTGATTTAAAAGGACTTTAATTTTTCAATTAAAGAAGTTGTTGGTCTGTCTTGCTAGTGTGAGAAGCATTGAGAGAAGAAGGAACTGTTGAGAGAGAAGCTTTCTTTGGAGAGATCCAGGGCTTGTGAGAGGAAGGAGAAGGTGAGCTTGAGCGTGAGGGAGAAGGAGTGTGAGGGGATCACACGGTGGATCCAAGCTAGCTGCATGCTTTGCTCCTCTTGTGGCTTTGGGAGTCTTGGGAAAGTTCTCTAGGGAAGAAAGGCTTCAAGATCAACATCATTTGGGTACTCAGCCTTCTCCGGGAGGGTGACATAGCGTCTGGTATTCCGCCACACTAGGGGAGGTGAAAGGGAGTCCTGTAAAGGCTTCTCCGCCTTACTGTGGGAGCAAAAGGAGAGTCAACTTTTAGTAGTGCAATTCTCAGAGTAGAGGACTCCGGGGAGTGGACGTAGGTTAAGTGACCGAACCACTATAAAAATTTATGGTGTGCTTTTTCCATTTTTTTATCGCATTTTATTTTTCACATACTTGCTTACTACTATATCTGCGTGGTGAGAAATCTGATTGTGTTTTCTTTGTATTGTGAGATCTGTAATTATTTTACCAATATCATCGTTGTGATCGTATCATTAGCTTTCACATTCTACTCATTGTGTTGTTATATTAAAAATCCAAAAAAATTTAGAACTCCTATTTAGGAATAATTTTTACAATACCAATTCAACCCCCCTCTTGGCGCATCTCATACTTTCAGTTCCAAAAGTTGATTATAATATCTTAGCTCATCTTAGGAAGTTTCCTTCTAAGTTGAGCATCTACGATGCTCTCATCCTCTCTAAAGAGATGAGAGAATCCTTAATTAAAGCACTTCTCGACCCAGAGATCTGCTTAGCTCAAATAGCTTTAACTTCTGAAGAAGCTTTATACTTTAAGGAAATCACAGGAGTAACCTTTTCTGATGAGGATCTACTCCTAGGAAGTGTCGATCATAATCGTCCACTTTTCATTACCGTAAATGTGGGAAAATTTAAGTTATCTAGAGTTCTCATTGATCCGGGTGCATCGGTCAACGTGATGAACATAAAGACTCTCGCATACCTTAGAGTTGATACTAGCAAGCTCTCAACTCATAAGTTAGTGCTTCGTGGGTTTAACAAAAAGGGCGAGAAGGCTTTAGGTTCAATTACCCTCCTTCTAGAGATAGAAGATTTTAAAATAGAGGCAAAATTTCATATACTTGATTTAGACACATCCTTCAATGCAATCTTAGGTAGGCCCTAGATCCATGAGTATAGGATAGTTCCATCTATCCTACACCAATGCATCAAATACCAACGAGTTGGCATTGAGCATGAAATCAAGGGTGATCTGCAATCATTCTCTATTCATGAGATCGGGATCTACGAAGATACTGCATATTATGCACCTAAAGGGTCCACCACCTATTCTAAGGTAGAGATCAATATTAAAGAGGAGAAAGTAGAAAATTATACTTCAAAAGCAATTCAAAAAACTAAAAAAGTTAAGAATAAAAAAAGAAATAATTTCAGTAGTGAAGATGACGTCGAGCGTGTGATCTTTAGGCCTCTAAATAGTTTACTTCAAAGAGGTGGGAGGATGGTTCAAAGAGCACGAGGTCGAGGCCACCCTTCAGTTGAAAAAAGAAATCCCCTAATATACATCGAACTAGAATCAAGTTTTGATGAAGAGTCAAGGAAATGGGATGCCAGAATTGCTTTTGACTATCAAAAAATAAATCCTCCTCCAAAATTTGATCTTACCTTAGATTCGGATAGTGACTAGGAAGGTGATAATTCAAAAGTTCAAAGTGATGAGCCTGAATTAACTCTTTATGAAAAGCTCAATAGGCAGTTCGATCCTTAACCTTAACCCCATTATCTGTAGACAACGTCTCAAGGTTAGTGATTAAGGATGCCCCTAATCTAGATGGAGAAATAAGGAAAGTCCAGAAGTTTTTCCCTGGCTCCTCCTCTTCAAGGAATGAAGATGATGTAACCCTTGATGAGATAGATTTTAATGAATTAATGGAATTACCTTTTGGTTACTTTCCTATTGGTATTAAAGCTCTTATCTCTAAAGGATTCGCTCCAAGTCAATGGACTAAAGGTCAAGCTAGATACCATGAAAACATTTGGAATTCAAAAGTCAATAAAAATTGGACAAGTGGTATCAGCTTTGGTACTGTTAGTTCATTTATTGACGATGAATATTGCTTAATGATAACTAGCCATCCTGAATTTGAGAATGTCCCTATTAAAGTCATCGATTCTCTCGATAGACTTTATTTGGAGACTTCAGATGATTCTGATGATCTTCAAGTTCGGGATGCACCACGTGAATTTGAGGAGGAAATCAAATCAACAATTGATGAACTTAAGGAAATCAACCTTGGAATAGAGGAAGACCCTTGCCCTACTTTCATTAGTTCTTTGTTGAGTAAGGATGAGTCTAAGGATCTAATTCAACTTCTCTCCGAGTTTAAGGATTGCTTTGCCTGGACATATGATGAAATGTCAGGTTTGTCTGCTGACGTGGCAGTTCATAAACTTGGAATCCAGCATGATGCTATTCCTATCAAACAAGCTCCTAGATGTATGCGTCTGGAAATTGAACAACAGTCATTTCTAAAGTCAAGAAATTGGTAGAGGCTGGATTTATCTGAGAGGAACAATACCTCTCTTGGGTAGCCAGTGTCGTGCCAGTTCGAAAGAAGAACAGTCAAATCCGAGTCTATGTTGACTATAGAGACCTGAATAAGGCATGTCCTAAGAATGAATTTCCTTTACCCATACCAGAACTTATGGTGGATATTGCCTCCTTACATGTTATTTTCTCCTTTATGGATGGCTCGTCTGGTTATAATAAAATCAAGATGGCCCCAGAAGATGAGAGAAATACTGCATTTAGAAGTCCTATAGGGATCTTTTGCAATAAAGTGATGCCATTTGGCCTTAAAAATGCCGCTGCAACCTACCAACGGGCTATGACTCGAATCTTTGATGACCTAATTTATAATCAAGTCGAATGTTATATTGAAGATTTGGTTGTCAAGAGTAAAGTTAAAGAGGCTCATCTTTATGACTTAAGAATTATCTTTGAATGGTTGCGCCGCTATGATCTTAAGATGAATCCATTAAAATGCACTTTTGGCGTTACTTCAGGAAAATTCTTAGGTTTTGTAGTGAGGCACCGTGGAATTGTAATTGATCCAGCTAAAATTGAAGCTATCTTAAATATGCCACCTGCCAAGAGCCTTACTCAACTAAGGTCTCTCCAAGGAAAATTAGCATATATAAGAAGGTTCATTTCAAATTTATCTGGAAGATGTCAACCATTCTCCATCCTTGCTAAAAAGGATGCCAAATTTCTTTGGGATGAGAAATATCAATCTGCTTTTGAAAATACCAAACAATACCTGACCAATCCACTAGTTTTGGCAGCCCCTGTTCCGGGGAAACCTTTAATCCTTTACACTGCGGCCCTTGATGAGTATCTCGGGGCCCTGTTAGCTCAAGTCAATGATAAAGGGAAAGAGAATGCTCTATACTACCTAAGTCGTAGACTTCTTCCAACGAAAATGCGGTAACCTTC
This sequence comes from Dendrobium chrysotoxum, assembly GCA_019925795.1. NCBI lineage: Eukaryota > Viridiplantae > Streptophyta > Magnoliopsida > Asparagales > Orchidaceae > Dendrobium > Dendrobium chrysotoxum. The sequence goes on along the minus strand of CM034300.1, from coordinate 35,668,673 downwards.
AATTGAGAAACATTGTCTTGCCTTAGTATTTACAGCACAAAACTAAGATATTATATGCTTTCTCATCAGGTCAATTTGATTTCCAGTTTTAATCCTTTGTAATATCTTATGACCTGGCCTATATTGTTAGGACATTTAGCTCGGTGGTCTATGATATTTCTTCAATTTGAAATCACTTTCATTCCCTTACGTGCTACAAAGGGATAGACCGTTGCTGACTTCCTTGTAGCACACCCACTGCCGATAGAGTCTCCTCTAAATGATGATTTACCTGATGAGCAAATCATGAGTTTTAAGAAACCCGAGAATCAAGTCTGGGAAATGTATTTTGATGGTGCAGCATCTTCTCGAAAGGGAAATGCATAACAATCTACTATTCCTGGAAAAGGCAGAATTGGCCTAGTTTTCATAACACCAGAAAAGGAATGATTCACTTTTACTACCACTTATCAGAACCTTGCACAAACAACGAGGTTGGATATGAAGCTCTGATAACTGGTTTTGAACTTGCAATCTTAATGAAGATTAAAGAGATTAAAATCTTTTGGTGACTCTCAACTGGTAATCAATCAGATTGTAGGGACCTATAAGGTTTTGAATCCTAAACTCCTAAAATATCACCAGTACATGACTCACTTACTAAAGCAAATTCCTATCATAACTATGTATAGGGTTTCCCGTGGAAGCAATTCTTCGACGGATGCCCTTGCAAAGCTTGCAAAGGAATTTTCCTATCTAGAAGAAGATATCATTCCTATAGAAGTTCGAGGTCGAAAGACCCTATCTCCTATAGATTTGGAACACATAAACAAACAAACTCCTCAAGTCCTTTCTACTTCTTCAGTAGTTGATGAAGAAGGTGATTGGTGATAACCATTGATAGAATACCTTCAAGAGGGCAAGCTTCCCTATAATAGGTCACTTGCCAATCAAATCAAGCAACGTGCCCTATCATATGCACTAGTCAACAATATGTTGTACTGTCGATCATTCGATCAAATGTGGCTCCATTATTTAGATAAACGAGAGGCCCTGAAGATTGTTAATAAAGTCCATGCTAGACTATTTGGGCTCATCAATCGGGTCCTAAGATGAAATTGAAAATAAAAAATGAAAGTTCGATAAGAATGTTAAGCCCTAGTAAACTAGTCCCGAGGCTAACCAAGAGGGGGGGTGAATTGGTTATTTAAAAATTTCACAACAATAATGAAAAATCTTTTCAATACTTAGCAGTGGAAACAATTAAACAAGAACAAAAAGATCAATCTCAGATATTCACCCACGCAGTTAATATCAAAAAGTAAAGTGCAGAACTGAATCAGAAAATCAAACCAGATTTTATAGTGGTTCGGTCAACTTGACCTACGTCCACTCCCCGGAGCCTCCCCTCCGGGTATTGCACTAAACAAAAAGTGGCACTCCTTTTGCTCCCACAGCAAGGCGGAGAAGCCTGTACAAGACCTCCTTTTCACCACACAGTGGGGCAGAGAACCCGACCTCCTTTTGCTTTCTCCTGAAGCAGGCAGAGAACCCTGGATCTTCTTGCGAATGATCCACCCACGACGAACACCAACTAGACGAAAGACGACGAGCGGAGAAGATGACTCTGATATGTGCTTGGAGCAACCTTAGTGAATCCCTCACTATCTCCCCCTCACAAGATCTTCTCTCTCTCTCCCAAACTCTCTCTCTCTCTAGGGTTTCTCTGGAAAGGAAGGTGGCAAAAAGATTTTTCTTGTTTCAAGAAAAAGTTCTTTTATAGGAGGGCTTAAAATTTGCCCTAAATCTCAAATGGTCGGCCAAGATAGTTCAGGATGATCGGTATATCATCCTGTACGATCAGTTCAAATTTAGCTGTTTCAGCCTGGACGATATGGCTCTTCTGGACGATCAGTAGAAAAAATTGTTCATATCGCCCCGTACGATCCTGCGATCGTCCGGGACGATTAGTGCAAATCGAGGAATATTGTCCAGAAGACAGTTCGGGATGTCCAGAGAAACTTGTGCTGGATGACCAAAAAATAACTTGATCGTCCAGGACGATATGGGTATCGTCCTGTACGATTAGTTTAAAAAGTGCCCAAATCATCCTGAACACAGTTCGAGACGTACAGCTGAAATGCACTAGACGATCATGATCGTCCGGGACGATCCTGCGATCGTTCAAGATGATATGATCGTACCAATTAAATATTAATTGCTTTCCTTAATTATCAGACTAATTTAGGCATGATTGTACTGAATCGTCCAGGACGATACACGTATCGTCCGGGATGATCAGACCAAATAAATTAAAAATAAAAACTTGCTTAACTTGATCTGGCGGCTGAGAATTTCTGATTTGAGCATATCATCCCGTACAATCCAAAGAACGTCCAGGATGATCTGCTTAATCAGACTCACTTAACTTGGTCGCCCGAATTAGGTTTTCTATTTTTACTGGATCGTCCAGGATGATGTGAATATCATCCAGGACAATCTGAATAAAAAATGAACAGAAACTCTAATTCACTGAAGCTCTCCCCCTGAGTGTGTGTGTGCAAGGTTACTTAGCTCGGGGATCAGTTACATTACAATTGACTCAATAAAAAGAAAAATCATACATTTGACACACTTGGACTTGATCTTGAGTTGGCTTGATTTGCTCGTGATCTTTTGTGCCTGAAACAGGTTAGCCAAGCAAAACACACTGGAAACATGTTTGTCATCATCAAAACCAGATTTGCAACAATCTCCCCCTTTTTGATGATGGCAAATATTTGTACAGTAGTTTGAAAATAAAAATAAATAGGAGATCAAAAAATAGATATATAACAATCAAACTGAAATGACTACAACTGACTCCCCCTTCTGACATCACAAAAAGGAGGAGGGTAAAACAGAACACGGAAATATAAGTATAAAACATAAAAGAGAACAACTATAAAATAGAAAACTAAAACTGAGGCGGATCCTGATCGGAAGAGGGAGGTGGCGGTGGTGGGTTGAAGTAATGGTGAATGACCTGAAAGTGGGCTCCAATCCAAGCAATGTCCTGGTCATGCTGCTTTTGCTGCTGCGCAGCATAGTCAGTGAAGTGCTGGATGTCTTCGGCGTGCCGCTGCTCCTGGGCAACCACATAGGAGTCAAATCTTGCCTCCCACTGATCGAAGTGTTGCACTAGGTGGTCAAAGGGAGAGGCAATGCGAAGGGGAGCAGGTGCCTCTGGTGCAGCAGGAACTGGAATGGCCTCTTCCTCCTCTTCCTCAACATTCGGGGCGGGCTCCGGATGTAGTCGGGTGCTGTGGTAGGACATGGAAGGCAGTTTTGGTGAGGAAGGAAGGAGGAACATCTGGAGCTACGGGATATTGCAGGTCATATTTGGTTTTAAGGGCATAGGCAATGATGTGTCCTAAGGTTAGATTTGGACGACGGTGATGACCTGAATCCCGAATGGTGGTGAGGTGCTCGAGGTACCGGATAATAAGGTCGATGGCATTAAATTCCCTATGGGCCAGGATGTAGTAGGTGGTCAAGGAAAGGAGTGGGGTGATGTGAATTCGATCCCCCACCTTTGGAATGACGGAGGAACGAAGAACATGCTGAATAGTCCAGGCGTCCTTAAGAAGTGTGGAGCAGGTATTGTCATGATAAGGGGCATTTATATTACGAAGGAAATGGTTGGCGACACTCCAATCATAGTCTGGGTCGGTGATAAGGGTGTAAAGTTTATCGCTAGTGATGGAAAGTTGGAGAATGTTATGAAAGTCCTGGTAGGTAAGTTCAATGGGGTGCTGATTTACATAAGAGCGGAGGGTGGAATAATCAGCCAAAATCCGTAAGTTTGCAAAGAAAATGCAAAGAAGTTCCGAGCTAAAGGGAAATGCGAGAGTCATGATGAAGGTGAGGGAGGTGTGTGCGAAGAGGTCAAGGACAGGATAAGTGAGAGTGCGGGGATTTACGATTTTCGACGGTGTGATCCCCACTTCATAATATCGCTCGTAGGCAGCCTGATCGGCTGCATTGGGGAAGCGAGGATCAACAGGTCCCCGGGAGGAACTGGCACCCTTTTGACGGGACCATTTGCCACCAGCCATTAGGAAACAAAAGTGTAAGGAAGTAGAAGGAGAGTGGAAGAAAAAGGTGTGGGAAATCCTTAAGAAAACTGTTGTTTACATAGAAAACGGCCTGATCGTCCCATACGATCGCGACATCGTCTGGGACGATATGGGCATTTATGAAATCCTGGATGATTGGTCAAAAAGGCGGTCGATCGTCCAGGATGATCAGAGATCGTCCAGGACGATTAGACACAGGCGATCATCCCGAGGAGTCAGGCTGGACGACTGTTGATGAAAAGTATCTTTCAGGACGATTAGGTGGATCGTCCGAGACGATATACAATAAATATGTTGGACGGGCTGAATTTGAATCATCCAGCGGCTGACACGTTGATCGTCCAGGATGATAAGGTGGATCGTCCAGGACGAGGGACAATAATTGGAGCAATGTCAGCCATTTGATCAGATCAGGAGGATATGGATCATATCATCCAGGATGATGTAATGATCGTCCAGGACGATCACCAATAATTGGAGTTCTTTCAGCAGCAGGAGCAGCGTGGGAATGATTTTGAATGAATCGTCCAGGACGATGTTTGGATCGTCCAGGACGAAGAGGATTGTCCGGGATGATCGGTGTATCGTCCAGGACGATGTGAAGAAAACAGAAAAAGATGGATGATGAAGATGATCGATCAGGATCCCAAAAACACAACCATGAAATCAAAATAAAATAAAAATAAATAAAACTTACAGCAAAAACACATAAAAGTAACATTTTGTTTTGATCAAGCTGCTCGAGTAAATCAGAATTTTTTCTTGATTTTAGATTCAAAAACCAATAAGAAGACGATTGACAGTGCTGAAATCCAGAAAAGGTTGGAAAAATCAACTTTCGTAACTCTGACCCCGGGCACCTTATCGATGCAAACCTCTTTCAAAATAAAAATCTGATTCAGAAGAAAAGACATTAGATTTGAAAAGAGATCCTTTCGAGCCTCATTGCAGAAAAATTTCTGATATAATAGTGTATCAAAGTAAGGAATCAGAAATCAGGATTTCCAAACTCAAGCATTTGAAAATATTAAATGGCGCACGGATTTTTTTAAGACATTTAGCAATCTGAAAGGGAAGAAAGCTTGGTTTGAGCTCATTTTGTGCCTCTTTTTCAAATTGGTTGGCGCTTTGTGCATCTTTTCATTTTTGATATACTTTGTGTTTCCAATTTGGCAATTTCGCATCTTTTCAGTTTTGGGCTCATTTTATGCCTCTTTCTCAAATTATTTGGCACACTGCGCATCTTTTGTAAGCTTTCTCCTTTTCATAATCATTAAAGAGTCTCAGCTGTGAGATTATCTTCCAGACATAGGAGATGACTCTCCATAGTAAGGAAGAATGATTCACAAAATAAAAGCCAGATAGCATATGATAAATGCAATCACTTGGTTTAGAAAATCAAACTAATGACTCAAGACTTTGAAAAACACTATTGATATGAGGCAGATTACTGTAGGAAGATAAAATAAACTCTATTTCAAAAACTAACATTTTAATTTTTTGAAGAGGATTTTTATCCAAAAGAAACTATACACCAGTAAAGAAGTTGGAGGAAGAGAAACAATCATCAATATTTCTTCCCTTTAACAGATTCAGTGGAATCAATCACTGCTTACCAGCTTCCAAACCAAAACAAGGTAAAAAACTCCCAGTCAAAAATTCAGATTATCAGAAGTAGTGAGCGGTGATCAGATTTTGAAAAGAATAAAATAGTAAGTGCAAGATATGAACCAGTGAATAAAAATAGGTAGAAAATCACATCAAAGTAAATACTCAAATCAAACTAACAGTAAAGCTAAAATAGAAATCAGTAGAAGAAATAAAATCAACTGAAAGCAAATAATCAAACCAAAAACTAACTAACAAAAAACAGAATACCAATCAGAACCATCAGAAATCAGCAGTCATCAAAATCAAGCATTTATATCAATCACTCCTAATCTGGTTCTCAAAATGCTAAATGAGTCAAAGGCCAGTGGTTTAGTGAATATATCAGCCGACTGATTTTCAGTTGCTACATGATGTAGCTCAATGTCCCCTTTTGTAACATGGTCCCTAATGAAGTGATGCCTTATATCAATGTGTTTGATCCTAGAATGTTGGATTGGATTCTTAGAGATACAGATGGCACTAGTCTTATCACACAGAACAGAAATTGTGCCAACAGGTACCCCTAAATCCAAGACTTATTGCTTCAACCAAAGAACTTGGGCCACACAACTCCCTAAGGCAATGTACTCAGCTTCAGCAGTGGAAAGTGCAACTGAGTTCTATTTTCTACTGGACCAGGAGACTATCGACTGTCCTATAAATTGATAAATCCCAGAAGTGCTCTTTCTATCCACCCTACACCCCGCAAAGTTAGAATCAGAATATCCAATGATCTCAAAAGAGGTGCTGTGCCTAGGGTACCAGATTCCTAGGTTTGGGGTCCCTAAAAGATATCTAAGAATTCTCTTAACAGCAGTCAGGTGGGACTCTTTAGGATTAGCCTAAAACCTAGCATAAAGACAGACACTAAACATGATATCAGGTCGGCTAGTAGTCAGGTAAAGCAGTGATCCTATTATCCCTCTATACTTCTTCTGATCAACAAATTTTCCACTTGAATCCTTATCTAACTGAACTGAGGAGGTCATGGGAGTATTGATTGGCTTGGCTTTGTCCATTTCATATTTCTTCAAAATGTCCTTAGTGTATTTAGATAGATTGAGAAAGGTTCCATCATCCGTTTGCCTTATGCTAAACCCCAAAAAGTAGGACAATTCTCCCATCATACTCATCTCAAACTCCTTACTCATTATTTTAGAAAACTCATCACATAAATATTTATCAGAAGATCCAAAAATTATATCATCAACATAGATCTGGACAATGAGTAAGTCATTCCCTAATCTCCTCAGAAAAAGGGTGGTGTCTACGCTCCCCTTAACAAACTCTCTTTCTAACAGGAATATGCTAAGCCTCTCATACCAAGCTCTCGGTGCCTGTTTCAATCCATATAAGGCCTTTTTTAATTTATAGACATGATTTGGATATTGAGAACTCTCAAAACCTTTGGGTTGTTATACAAAAACATCTTCTTTAATTACCTCATTTAAAAAGGCACTCTTGACATCCATTTGAAACAACTTAAATCCCTTATAATAGGCAAAGGCTAGTAGCACTCTAATGGCTTCCAATCTAGCTACAGGGGCAAAAGTCTCCTCAAAATCAATCCCTTCTATTTGATTATACCCCTTAGCCACCAATCTTGCCTTATTTCTCACCACCACACCAGAATCATTCATCTTATTCTTAAAGACCCACTTGGTTCCCATAATACTTTGATTTTTATGTCTTTCTACTAACTCCCAGACATCATTCCTTACAAATTGATTCAATTCTTCCTGCATAGCTAAAATCCAAAACTCATCCGACATGGCTTGATTGATGTTGGTGGGTTCAGTCATTGAGATAAAGGCAGAATGGTTTACTTCCTTCCTAAGTCCATGCCTAGTCCTAACACCTTCAGAAGGGTCTCCTAAGATTAGTTCTTTAGGATGACTCGAAGAATATCTCCAATCTCTAGGCAACGTGGTTTGAGGTTCTACCCTTTCCTCCAGATTTGTATTTCCATACCCTTGGGTAACCTCAACAATCTCTTCATCTTCTACTTCAGATCTAGACTCCTTAGGATCAGATTCAATAAACACTACATGGGTTGTTTCTTCCACCACCAAAGTCCTCTTATTGAACACCCTAAAGGATTTCCCCACACTTGAATATCCTAAGAACACTCCTTCATCAGATTTGGGGTCAAATTTTCCTAAGGGTGACTTCCCGTTGTTCAGAATGAAGACCTTACAGCCAAAGACATGGAGGTGGGACAGATTTGGAGTTTTACCCTTAATGATCTCATAAGGTGTCTTGTTCAGTTTGACTCTCACATTCACCCTATTCAGCACATAATAGGTAGTGTTCACCGCTTCAGCCCAAAAGTATTTTGGAAGTGAATACTCGGCAAGCATGGCTCTAGCGGCTTCCACTAAGGTCATGTTCTTCCTTTTAGCTACCCCGTTCTGCTGAGGGGTCCTAGGAGCTGAAAAATTGTGACTAATCCCATGATCCTCATAAAAACTTCCAAATCTTTCATTTTCAAACTCCCCTTCGTGATCACTATAGATGGTAATAATCTCATATCCTAACTTCTTCTGAATCCAAGAAGAGAAAGATCTAAACTCATCAAATGACTCAGATTTATGTGACAAAAATTTAACCCAAGTGAACCTTGAATAATCATCTACAATCACAAACCCATAGACTCTCCCCCCTAAGCTGGCAGTGCTAATGTGTCCAAAGAGGTCCATGTGAAGAACTTCTAAAGGTCTAGAGGTGCTAATGTCCTTAACAGAGTGAAAAGAGGACTGGACTTGCTTCCCCAACTGATAGGCATCACACAGGTGATCCTTAGTGAACTAAAGCTTGGGCACACCTCTAACTAAGTCCTTTTGGGTGACTCTCCTAAGGGTTTTCATACTGGCATGACACAATCTCCTATGCCATAACCAAGACTCATCAGCAGCAATTTTTAAGCAAATTGAATTATCATATTTAATGCAACTTACATCCAGCTTGTAGACGTTGTTGATCCTTTGCCCCTGCAAAACAACTTCATTATTTAAGCTTAAAATGCAGCCAGTGGGTAGAAATTTGATGCTGTATCCCTTGTCACAAAGTTGACTGATGCTCAGCAAACTGTGTTTCAGTCCATCTACAAGCAAAAAATTATCAATCATAAAATTCTTTGAATCACCAATTATACCTGAGCCTGCCACCTTCCTGGTGGTGTTATCTCCAAGTGTAACCTTGCCTCCAGCTCTGGCCTCCAGTGAAATGAACTGATTTGCATCTCCAGTCATATGTCTAGAACATCTGCTGTCTAGGTACCGCATGCTCTCATGAGGTCTTGTGTGAGAGCACACCTACAAAAATATCAAATGTCAGTCTTAGGAACCCAAACAGGTTTGGGTTCTTTCTTATGAAAAGAAGAATGCAATGCATGCGTGCTGTGCTGTGAAACAGGCAGTTTGGGTTTCCACACCCAATATGTACTACAGTGAATAGTGTAGGTGTGGGAAATATGTCCTAACATGCCACATGAAAAACATCTAACACCAGGAAAAGGGTTAACTAATCTACGTGGGTGATAGTGCCTCTTCCTAGATGTATATGAAACATGCTTTGATGAACTTGCAACAGATTTTTTAAAAGGTGGCGGTGCATAAAACTGTTCAAAAGTAGGCGGTGTTTTATTCTTTTCAAAAGCACTGATTTTCACTTTCAAAAACTCAATATATTTATTTAAACTTGCAATTTCAAAAGTTCTTGCAGTTTCATTACTTTCTAAATCACATGCCATATCATTCAATTTCTTAAAAGCAACTTCTAATTCAACATGCGATATTTTTAACAAATCATGCTCAACAGTTAAATCAGAATATTTTTTGTTCAACTCATCGAATTCATCAAGCAAAGAAATGTAATTGGAATCAACAGTGGAATGATCTATAACTAAAACATCATGCTCCTTTTGCAAAGTTAAATAATCTAATTTCAAACTAGCATGAGTTTTCTTAAGCTTCCTATACGATGTATGAATTTTTTCAGAAGCTTCAAATAATTGATCGTATGTAAGTTCACATACCTCTTCCTGGTCCGACTGACCAGGGTGATCATAAGACATCAAACACAAGTTTGATTCCTCCTCTTCAGCTTCTGTCTCAGAAGAGTCGGATGCAGAGTCTGCCCAGAATGCCTTTTGTATCCGCTTCTTGTCCTTTCTGAACTTTGGTTTCTCCTCACCCTTCTCCTTGCTTGGGTGAGCCTTGAGTGTAGGACAATCCGCCTTTATGTGTCCAGGCTTCCTGCATTCAAAACAAACAGATTCAGATGAACCTTTAAAATTTCTACTGGTCTTACCTTTGTTCCACTTTTGAAAATTCTTATTCTTCTTCCTTAGAAAGCTCTTGAATTGCCTTGTGGTTAAGTCAACATCATCGCTATCAGACCCGAAAGTGCTAGCATCTGAATCTTTGGCCTTTAGTGCCACTGCTTCTCCTTCTTTCGTTCACCTGCATCAAGTTATCTTTGGTTCACCCCTTGCTCGTAAGCAATGAGTGATCCAAGTAAGCTGTCAATAGAGTAAGTATTTAAATCTTTAGATTCTGTGATAGCAGTAATCTTAGCATCATAAGAAGCAGGTAAACATCTAAGAATTTTGTTCACTCTTTCGTAGTTAGTAAGTTCTCTACCTAAAGCATGCAAAGAGGTAACAATCTGAGTGAACCTTGTGTACATTTCTGAAATAGTCTCACTAGGTTTCATGCGAAAAAGTTCATAATCATGTAACAATATGTTTAACCTAGACTGTTTGACTTCAGTTGTACCTTCGTATGTTATAAATAATCTATCCTAGATTTCTTTTCCCGTTGTACAAGTAGAAACACGCATATAGTCTTCAGATTTTAAAGCACAAAAGAAACAGTTCAAACATTTTGCATTTAACTGTGCTAAGTCACGATCATCAAAAGTCTAATCTGCAAACGGGAGTTCAATTTTCACATTGTTAATCAATCTAAAAGGTGGTTCGTATCCATCCTTAACTAACATCCACATGCGATAGTCAATCGATTGAAGAAAAGTAGACATGCGTGTTTTCCATAAATCAAAAGGAATATTATCAAACAACGGTGGTCTTGTAATAGAATAACCTTCAGCAGTATTACGATTGTTACAGTTAGCCATGGATCAAATTCAGAAGTTTTTAAACCTAAATTTTGAATCCCGCTCTGATACCACTTGAAAGTTCGATAGGGATGTTAAGCCCTAGTGAACTAGTCCCGAGGCTAACTAAGAGGGGGGTGAATTGGTTATTTAAAAATTTCACGATAACAATGAAAAATCTTTGTGATACTTAGCAGCGGAAATAATTAAACAAGAATGAAAAGATTAATCTCAGATATTCACCCACGCAGTTAATATCAAAAAGTAAAGTGCATAACTGAATCAGAAAAGCAAACCAGATTTTATAGTGGTTCGATCAACTTGACCTACCTCCACTCCCCGGAGCCTCCCCTCCGGGTATTGCACTGAACAAAAAATGTCTCTCCTTCTACTCCCACAGCAAGGCGGAGAAGCCTGTACAAGACCTCCTTTTCACCACACGGTGGGGCAGAGAACCCGACCTCCTTTTGCTTCTTCCTGAAGCAGGCAGAGAACCTTCAAACTCCTTTTGCTTCCACCTGAAGCGGGTAGAGAACCCCGGATCTTCTTGCGAACGATCCTCCCACGACGAACACCAACTAGATGAAAGACGATGAGCAGAGAAGACGACTCTGATCCGTGCTTGGAGCAACCTTAGTGAATCCCTCACTAACTCCCCCTCACAAGATCTTCTCTCTCTCTCCCAAACTCTCTCTCTCTTTAGGGTTTCTCTGGAAAGGAAGGTGGCAAAAAGATTTTTCTTGTTTCAAGAAAAGGTTCTTTTATAGGAGGGCTTAAAATTTGCCCTAAATCTCAACTGGTCGGCAAAGATCGTCCAGGACGATCGGTATATCGTCCTGTACGATCAGTTCAAATTCAGCTGTTTCAGTCTGGATGATCTGGCTCTTCTGGATGATCAGTAGAAAAAATTGTTCATATCGTCCCGTACGATCCTGCGATCGTCTGGGACGATTAGTGCAAATCGAGGAATATAATCCAGAAGACAGTTCGGGTTGTCCAGAGAAACTTGTGCTGGACGACCAAAAAATAACTTGATCGTCCAGGATGATACGGGTATTGTCCTGTACGATTAGTTCAAAAAGTGCCCAAATCATCCTAAACACAATTCGGGACGTACAGCTGAAATGCACTAGACGATCATGATCGTCCGGGATGATCCTGCGATCGTCCAGGACGATATGATCGTATTAATTAAATATTAATTGCTTTCCTTAGTTACCAGACTAATTTAGGTATGATTGTACTGAATCGTCCAGACGATACACGTATCTTCGGGACGATCAGACCAAATAACTTAAAAATAAAAACTTGCCTAACTTGATCTGGCGACAGAGAATTTCTGATTTGAGCATATCGTCCCGTACGATCCAAAGATCATCCAGGACGATCTGCTTAATCAGACTCACTTAACTTGGTCGCCCTAATTAGGGTTTCTATTTTTACTGGATTGTCTAGGACGATGTGAATATCATCCAGGACGATCTGAACAAAAAATGAACAGAAACTCTAATTCACTAAAGCTCTCCCCATAAGTGTGTGTGTGCAAGGTTACTTAGCTCGGGGATCAGTTACATTAAAATTGACTCAATAAAAAGAAAAATCATACATTTGACACACTTGGACCTGATCTTGAGTTGGCTTGATTTGCTCGTGATCTTTTATGCCTGAAACAGGTTAGCCAAGCAAAATACACTGGAAACATGTTTGTCATCATGAAAACTAGATTTTCAACAAAAAAACTTGGTTACTACTGGCCTACGATGATTGATGATTGCATGAAAATTACAAATTATTATCATCAATGCCAGATATATGGTGTGGTTTAGCATCGGCCGCCTAATGTGTTACATCCCATAATAGCTTCGTGGCCCTTTGAAAGTTGGGGTATGGATGTTATCAGGCCGATCGACTCTCCTTCTTCAAATGTCATCTTCTCATTTTAATAGCGATAGATTACTTTTCAAAGTGGGCGGAAGCAGTTCCCCTACGAAATGTAACAGCACACCATGTGATGAAATTCTTTCATGATCATATTGTATTTCGATTCGGTGTGCCCCGTAGAATCATATCTGATAATGGGTCCACTTTCAAGTCTACAAAAATCAATAATTTTGTAAGATGCCATAGTGTTGATTGGAGATACTCAATAATCTATTACACTCGAGCTAATGGGTTGGCTGAGGGCTTCAACAAAACTCTGGTGCAAATTATCAAAAAGACCCTTGAGAATAACAAACGTCACTAGGATGAGAGGTTGGTGGAAGCCTTGTGGGTCTACCGGACCACTTATAGGACCCTGACCCAATCCACATCGTTTGCACTAGTGTATGGGTCCGAGGCCGTACTCCCTTTGGAAGTTCAAATCCCTTCACTTAGAATTGCAATCCAGAATTAAATAACAACAGAATGAAACGCCCAACTCTTGTTTGAGGAGCTTGAAGGCCTTGAAGAATGCCATCTCCAAGCTCAACAAAAGTTAGACTTGTATAAAGCCTAGATGGTTTAAGCTCACGATAAGTTAGTGCGACCTAGAACCTTCCAAGTAGGAGACTTGGTCTTGGTTCTTCAGAGGCCTATCTTAGCTAATCGAAAGATTGGTGGGAAGTTTGAACCAACCTGGGAAGGACCCTTCGTTGTAGAAATAGTTTACGAAGGAGGCTTATATCAGCTAGTGATTGTAAGGAAAATCACCCAATGTTACTTGTTAATGGGCGATTCCTTAAGAAGTACTATGGTTGATGTAGCTTGATCTTTTAATCAATAAAAAAAGAGTTTAAATTTTGAATCAAGTTGATTCAATTCCTTTAATGTTTATTTTAAGTGTTAGGATCCTATTTTTCTTTTCTTAAGGATAGGTGTGAGTCCCTGTGCTTTCTTTCCTTAGAATTAGAATCAAATTAGGTCAAATAATTCTGCCAATTACCTTTTAAGTTTAAGTAAATTATCACTTTAGCTAGTCTCCTTGTTAGATATGAGTCCCCGCACTTTCTAACTAGGTTACTCCTATAACTACACCCTTATAAGTAAGAAATATGATCTTTTAGGAGTAGGTGTGAGTCCCCGAGCTTCCTACCTCCTAGGATCTAGATTAACTAGTGATGGATTTAAGCCTGTTAGGCCCCATCCTAGTTAGTCACCCTCTAGTCCTTTAAGGATAGGTGTGAGTTCCCGTGCTTCCTTTCCTTAGGATTAAAGTTAAATCAGGTTAGATAGTTCTTTCCAAAATCTTTAAAGGTTTAGGTAGACTATCTCCTTGACTAGTCCTCTAGTTAGATGTGAGTCCCTGTGCTTTTTATCTAGGTTAGTCATTGAAAACCTAAAAGAAATATGATCTTTTAGGAGTAGGTGTGAGTCCCCGTGCTTCCTACCTCCGAGGATCTTAACTTACTAGAGATGGATTTAAGCTTGTTAGGCCCCATCCTAGTTAGTCAGCTTCTAGTCTTTTAAGGATAGGTAGAGTACCTGTGCTTCCTTTCCTTAGGATCACTGACTAGCGATGGAGTACACCCTCTATGGTACCATCCTAGTTACAAATCATAATCCCGATCTTCTATGTGGAGCAAGTTTCCTCCTCACATGATCATCCACTAGCGATGGAGTACACCCTCTGTGGTACCATCCTAGTTACAAATCTTAATCCAGATCCTCTATGTGGAGCAAGTTTTCTCCCCACAACATCATCCACTAGTGATGGAGTACACCCTTTTTGGTACCATCCTAGTTATAAATCATAATTTTGATCTCATGTGTAGAGCAAGTTTTCTCTCCATAAGATCATCCACTAGCGATGGAGTACACCCTCTATGGTACCATCCTAGTTACAAATCTTAATCTTGATCCTCTATGTGGACCAAGTTTCCTCCCCACAAGATCATCCACTAGGGATGGAGTACACCCTTTGTGATACCATCCTAGTTATAAATCATAATTTTGATCTCATGTGTAGAGCAAGTTTCCTCTCTATAAGATCATCCACTAGTGAGCACGCCCTCTATGGCACCATCCTAGACTTCAAATTTTATGTGTGATCCTCTATGGGAAGCAATACTTCCTTTCCACTAGATCTTCCAATTTTCTTTTCCTTAAGGTTCGATGTGAGTCATCGTGCTTTCTTTCCTTCAGATTAGATGTCTTGGTGATGGAGCATGCCCTCTATGGCACCATCCTAACCTCAAATCCAAACTCGATTCTCTGTAGTTCGGAGTTCTTCCTTTCTATACGATTATTCAACCTTATTTTCCTTAAGATTAGGTTCCTTCCTTCCTTAGGATTGAATCTACAATTGGTAGAGTATGCCCTTCAGGGCACTACCCAAGCAACAATTCAAACTTGATTCTTTAAGAATAGCTTTCTACTTTCCTTTAGAATTAAAATTCTAATCTTAACATTTTAATTCGGTCAACACCAATATGTGCAATAGAACTTTGTTCTATTATATATATTGGGGGTCCATTTGTTGACCTCATTTTTGTATGAGGTCACTAGGACCAATACATATCCTAGATCAGCTTAGACTCTAGGATCAATCCAAATTTTAGATCAAACCCAGAAATTTAAACCAAAATCCAAGGCTAAAGGGCTCTGTCCTGAAACCCTTTTCCAAGGATTTTTCAAATATTTCAATCCCAAGGAAATGACATCTAATTCAGAGTCTATCAATTGAACATTGATAAGACATATCTCTAGATTCTATCCTCCAAATTTGAGCTCATTCTGAGGTCCCTAACCTCAGAAATTGGATTGAAATTCGAAGGCTATAAAACCTTTAAATATTTACGGCCTTTGCCACTAGACCTACTACCTAGTGGATTTTAATCTTGGAGCCCTCTCCAAACCCTTTGATCATATCCATACCTTCAACCATGACTTGTTAAGCTTTAAATTATATTTTGATGAATTCAGTTTGACCACTAGTTGACCAGGGGTCAAAATGACCAAAATGCCTCTAAAGGGGAATTTTGAGGTTTCTTGAAATTTTAATACAATCTTTATAAACCAAACATTGGAATCTTATCCAATGCATTCTAAATCATTAGAAATGTGTTGGACCCAAACCCTAGCCCTTGGTCAACCTGGTTAACCAAATAACCCTTTAAGGGTTAAATGAGCCAACTCAACATTTATGCCCAAATCTAATCATTTGAACCCACAAATAAATTCCAAAAGATATCCTAATCAAGATCCAATTGCTTCCAAATTTTATTTTGGATTAAATCCTAGTTAGTTTGGTTAAATCACCAAGTCAACTCAACTAAATTTAGTCAAACTTCCTTTTACACATATATTCACATTCAAATTCTTCTTCCATGGTCTCGAACTTCTTCAAGACTACTCCAACCAATTAACATGAACATTTGACTGCCACCTCATCAGTCAAAGTCATGGTTGACTGGTCAAACTAGTCAACAAAGTCAATAGGGATTAGAATGGTCAAACTTGGTCAAAATCCATGTTAAGATTAATTCTTTCTAATCCAAACATATCCATGCATTTTGTTGGCTGAAAGGGACACTTGGCAGCAACTCAAAGCTTTCATCTCTTGGTCATTAAGGCTAGGTAATCATGAGAAGCTAGGGATAATGGCCTATTTAACTCCAAGCTTTGGAGTTTTGCTATCTCATCCAAAACCTTCAATCCCAGCACTCTCCAGCTCTTGCAAAGGAGAACTTAGCCCCTCCATCTATAAATAAAGCTCCCACAGCCTTTAGGATGGTTGTTGCAAGCCTAAGGATCCAAATTTGAGAAGAGAGAGAGAGAGAAGGAGAGAGAAAGGATAATTATGTAGCAAATCTCAAACCAGCCATCAAAAGCTCTTGGACCCTTGACAAAAGTTGTAGAGGATTTAAATACCTTTCCAACAAGCCCAAGAACATCAAATTCTGACATCTGGATTGTAAGTTATTCCAACTTTTCGCTCAAAATTCAATTTGAAACTACGAAAATCTACTGCACTTGAAGCCTCCAAACTTCAGGTGTTGGAAGATTAGGTTACCATAAACCTATGTTTCAAATTTCATCCAATTTGGATGAGTATTTTGAAAGTTATAAGTGTTTGAAGTTTTAGTTCATTTTGAACTAAACAGCTCTGAATGAACCAGAGCCGTCAGATCATCCCTTCTGCGTGATCGAATGGCGCAGATGCTGCCATATCACCCCAGTTCAGAAGGCGCGCTGTGCCCAAATTTTTAATTAAATTTATTTAAAAAATCAATTTAAGTAGTCAGAACTTCTAAAATTCATAGAAAATCTATTTCTTCACCAAATTTTGTGTTCTAGAGCTCGTTGGAAAGGTCTTGAGCTCTATTATTTATTAACGTTAAAATAAAAGTATTTAAACCACTATATAATGAGATATTTGGGTTTGTTTAAAATTCAAATTTTGCAATTTTTTCCTAATCCAGTGATCAAATTGAGGCCAAATTTTGGTGAAATGTTTTTGAGTATCTTAAGCATATGTTGTATTTTTGCTAGGACCAGATGCTCAAAGGATATCTGTGGGATGAATTTTCAAAGTAGTGGGTCCATTTTGGACCCAAAACTTTGGAAATGCATAACTCTCCAAATTGGTAGAATTAGGTTATTTGTTTACTGTGGTGTGCATGCATATGTCTTAGAGTTAGATGACCAAAATTTCAATCCTAATTGAATAATAGAGACACCTAGGAAAAATAATTAAGGAAATGGTCTAGAAAATTTAGAAAATTTATAGGAAATTGTACACTCACCAAATTCGGGTGAAACTTCAGAACTTTAAACTTAGTGATATTATATACCTTAGGTCCAAATTTCACTTAATGTGGAGATCATTAAGTCAGAAAATTAGGTTACTCAAAATTCAGCCCCATTTTGAACTCAAAAACTTCAAAAAATTATAATAAATTAAAATTTAATCCAAAAATAACAAATAATATATCAAACTGACCACAATTTAATTCTCTATTTAAGAAAAATAAAATCCCCATCAGTAGACTTGTAATATTACTTTAATTTAAGTTTTAATGAAAATAAACAATTAATTATATAAAATAATTAAAAAATATTAAAAATGCCAAATAAATTCTAAACACCTAAAAAACACTCCCATGGGTTATCCCTGAACTTTGGGAGTGATTTTGTATAGTTTAGGATGAGTTTAGATCAAAACAATCAAAACCTCCTTAATTAAATGATTTAAATAATCAAATAATTAACCAAACTTTGAAAAATCATAATTAATTCATTTTAAATCCAACAATTTCACATAATATATCAAATTAACCAAAATATAATCCTTAATCAAATAAAATTGAAATCACTTTAAGTTCACTTCAATTTTAAAGATAATTTAAATTTAAGTAAACACTAATATTTAATTAATTAAATTAATTAAAAAGTGTTAAAAAATTTCAAAAAATTTCCAAACACTTGAAAATCTCTCCTTAGGTCGTTTCTGACCTTTGGAGGTGATTTCAAGAATTTAAATTTATTAAATTCAATATTAAATTATTAAGACTTAAACTTTAATTAAAATCTCCCTTAAAGCCTTTCAACCAATCAGAACTTCAAACAATTTTAACTAACGATCCTACTTAGGACATATCAAACACACACAACCTACATCACACATGTTAGATGGTTTGCTAGGGCATCACTTCTAGATCTAGGCTAGGCCGGTGTTTACTTTTCTATTATATGACGGGTTTTTCAAGCTTTCACTGCATGATAGTTGTTAAGATTAAATAATTGCTGTGATTGTTTACTTACTTACTGTACTCTGTGATGTTATTGATTGTACGTTAGACTTTCCCTTAGGTTAGGGGCAATTAAATGCTGATACAATCTTGTGTATATGGCCATGCTCATAGAGGGCATTTAAAATAAAAAATGGGGGCAAATTATAAATATTCAATTGCTATAGGTGCTTCAGAATGCTAAGTCCCCCCTTTAAATTAAAAGGGCGTTTTCAAGTATGACTGGTTTGAGCATTTTAATTTTAATATATAACTGCTTGAGATATAATTTCAAATTATAAACTGCTTAGCATAACCCTGCAGGTGTTGAGTTTAGATTTTAATTTTTCTCAAATGTAATTCATATATATTGAGTTGTAATTTAAAGTGACATTTGAGAGGGGATACATAAGTATCCAACTTAGATTCTGAAGAGGAGAGAACATCCCTTAGAGGAGGGTTCCCCTCCATTTAGAAGACTAAGTTAGGATACTTCAAATATCCAAAGGGAAAAGAAAATACCTCTTTCAAGGGGAAGTTTCTTTTCATTTGGATTTCAAAAACCAAAAATCCAAGGAGCCTTCAACAGAATGAAGAAGTGACGAATGAGAAGACCCATTCTCAAAACCAAAATCCAACTTTGAGAATGGGTCTTCTCATTCTTCACTTGAGTTTTAGGGATAGAATCCGGGCTGTTGTCTGTGGTACCCAGCCACTTTACTTTCTGCAGACCCTGGGTTGTACAATTAAGTGGCACTTGCCACATGACTTTTAATTTGAATTTTAATTTAATTGATTTAATTTAATGATTATTTGATGTTGATTATGATTAGGATTTATCTACTTTTATTAGTTTTTTTGGTGATCTTGCATGTCGTATTTAATTTAGCCTGGAATCTGATCGGAGGCTCGTGAGGGTATGGTCGAACTATTTCTACTTTAATTAAAATTAAAAACTTTAGGCTCAGATAGAAACTCTAACGCCTTTATGAAGTAATCCCAAACTCGCCAGGGGTTTTTCATGCATTCATATTGACTTTTCTCTTCCATGTTAAGCACCTCCTCGCCTGCGAGTTTTGGCAGACCACCTGACCTATTAGAGTGCGGTTCTATCCAAGGGGGTGTTGTGTAATCTCTAGGATAAAACCTATTTTTAAGCCTAATTTTAAAATGACTTCATTTTGATTTTAAGCATTTAATCGAGTCAACTAGCATGCATCGCATTAGATATAAATTAAAAATTGAGTCTAATCTTTAATTGCATTTCTAGTTTAACCATTTCACCCAACATAAGTCAAGGGGCCAATTAGGAATCTGCTCTAGATGTTGTCCCCACTCTCCTTAAACAACGACCCTAACCACTCTACATCAAAGACCAGACTCATGGTTTTGAAGCACCTTGGTGGTTTAGCTGGCTCCCCAGTCCAGGCCGGGGTAAGTTCGGGTTTTGCATAACATTAGCTAAGTTCAGGCTACTGATTTTCAGTACCCAAATTTAGACTTAGGTTCTGAGGCAGGCTTAGGCTATAAGTCCTCAACTTCTGGGAATTGAATCCCAATATTCTAATAAAATTAATCATTCAAATAATAATATCTCTTTAATCAAATTTAAGCCCAACACTTAGGATAGGTTGGGGTATTTCTGAAGCAATTTAGAATCTTAAAACACCTCCTACCCTTCCTCCTTAAACTCCAGAAATAAGTGTTCAATTTTGATCCAATACCTATTAATATTCCAAACCTCGTTTCCTTGATATCAAAACTTTGAAATCTCAAAATAAACTTTATACCGCTATTTTAATCGAGAGTATTCATCGGAAACTCTAATTTCCTATGATGTAATTAACTACGAGGGCTTGCGCTCGTAGGAGATTTAGTAACCCAGAATAACAAATTTTTCAAAATCAATTTTTCAAAACCTTAATTAATTATCTTTGGAAAAAATTAAATCAATGATCATTATCATCATTTTCAAACAATCAATAATTTTTGATATCTTCTTCCCCGAAGGAGATATATCAATTATTATTATAACTTTGATTATGAAGTTAATGATAATTTATCCATATTAGCATAGTAAAATACCTGAGTGAACAATCATTTTGACCCTTCGGGGTTATATGTAGTTCTTGCTTGAATTTGACTATGATAATTAGGATGAAATTTTAATCCTGTACATTGAACCTATTAGGGAATGGTATGCTCATCTCCTAAGATGATCTATCATTCATAATGATGCGTTCAGTTTCAGAGTTAAATTCAAGAAATTAAAATGCCCAAAGATAATTAATCTTTTCAAAAGCAATAACCTTTTTATCCAAACATGAGCGTATTAAACTATGTATAGAACTTTAACTCAATCTATGCCTTATGCTTTTGTCTTTGGTGCAGAAGCTTTTATTCCTTTAGAGATTCAACTACCTTCACTCATGATTGCAGTAAACTATAACATAACATCATAACAAAATGCTAAAATCTAATTGAAAGAGATCGAAGGTTTGGAATGGAAGTGAATTTAAGCTCATCAAATCCTTGAGTTATACAAAGCCAAAAATGATTCAAGCTCGTAATAAATTGGTTCATCCAAGTACTTTTCCATATAGGAGGCTTTGTCATTGTTTTGTGATGACCCATTTGGCCCATCAAAACAACAACAACAATAACATCATGCCTTTATCCCACTACACGGGGTCAGCTACAAGACTCCTTTTTCTCCATTATGTCCTGTTAAAAGTCAAATTCTTGTTTAAATCTAATAAAGAAAGATCATTTCTAATATTTTCTCTTTTGGCCCATCAAAAGATGGTGGAAAATTGGCCCTGGTTTGGGATGGTCCATTCATGGTGGTGAAAGTTTACTAAGGAGGTTCCTATCAATTGGTTGATTATAAAGGAGATTATCCAATGTTACCTATCAATTAATGGTTCTGAAAGAAGTATTATAATGGATGAACTATTAAAAGAAATTTTTAATTCTATGATACTAGTATTGTTATAGTTATGTAGATAAACTTGGTCCAGATGATGGGATTGTGTTTAGAGAATTACATTAAAACTAATGGATTATTTTTAAAATTCCCTGAAGGACATTTTAGATAGTTTGGCTGTTCTTAAGGATTGATGTGATCTCTTGATTACACCTCTCCTTTTGAATTTTGGTCAATCAGGGATAAAATTTCTAGGTATTATTTAGATCTACCTAAGTTAAGCCATTAGGAGTAAACCCATCTTCACCAGGGTGTCCTATATACTCCAAAGTTGTAAGGTCTAAGCCCATTTTTATGGCATTATATATGCTCCATCGAGACCCCAAAAATAGCCATTATGAGTAAACCCATCTTTAACATGGTATTCTATATACTCTGACAAAAGTAACTATTAGGTCTAAGCCCATTTTCATGACATCCTATATGCTCCATGGAGACTCCAAAAGTAGCTATTAAGAGTAAACCCATCTTCAACATGGTGTCATATATGCTTCGACTAAAAAATAGCTGTTAGGTGTAAACCCATTTTCAATATGGTATCCAATATGCTTGATTATCATCCAAAATTACCTATTAGGTGTAACCCATCTTCAAAATTGTATCCAATTGGCTTCACTTTCACCTAATATTAGATGTTAGGTGTAAACCCATCTACATATGGAATCCTATATGCTATAGTTGGTTGGGTAATTATCCTAATCTAACCATATAAATCTCTTTGTTTTGGATTGACATCCAATCTGAGTTCAAATCTTATTATCTTGGAATGTTGTAAGTTTCCTTAGTGGAATCCTTTCCTTATGAATTCTGATTAATCAGTTAGTTGTCTTAATTTAACCATCTAAATCTCCTTGTTTAGGAATTTCCATCCCATTCAAGTTTAAATCTCATTCTCAAGATTGGTATATGTTTCCCCAACGACATCAATTCTTTTGAATTCTAGTTGATCAGCGATATAACTCCAGGTATCATTTTGATCAAAGCACTTAAATCTACTTATGTAGGATCATTTCCTTCTTAAGTAAGTATTCATCAGAACTCAATCCAAAACAAATTTCAAAATTAAAATCCAATTGCTAAATAAATCTTTTAGATTTAGTTGATTATTTCTATCAAAGCCAATATGTGTGATTTACTTTCCATGTTTATCATACCTGTTGGTGGTTTATTTGTTGACCTCATTTCTATCTGAGGTCATCTAAATAGTAAAATCCTAAATCCAAATCAACATGCTCAATATACTAATTCATGCAGTACACAGGCTCATTGGCTTCAATCAATGTTCAAACATAATCATTTGGAGCTTCATAGATTAAACTCAATAACACTGGTTCACTAACCCAGTGCCTAACCCATTTGACTCAATTGAGTTAGCTAAACCTAGCCTAATTGATCAAACACCTTGATCTATTCAATTACAAACCCCAATTCACATATGAACGTTCATTTTAAATATAGATTCTCGTGGATTGAACATGTTTGGTCAACCTATCCAGTTAGTAATTGAGTTAGTCAACTCTACCTAAAATTGGTCAAACTTGACTAGTTCAGGTTAAACATCCAAATTCTAATAATAAATCCATCAAACCCTCACATACAATCCTCCTCATATTTTTAATGTGTCATGGCCATGGGAGATATCCTTTAATAAAGTTGACTTGACCAACCTAGTCAAAATACTTCAAATTCATACAAAATTAATTCACAAATTCAAACCTAATATCCAATGCATTCAACCATAATAGCCTCTATACACTCTTACTAGTCTATCCTAGGTGGCTTGACTAAGTTTGACTAGTCAAACTAGTCAAATACATTAAAAATGCCCAAACGGTCAAATTTGGTCAAACCCAAATGAGCCTTCTTTTACTTTCTTTTTCCCCATATGCCATAAGAAGAAGCACCACAAAATTGATGAAATCTTACAGCTATACTAGTTATTAGTTGGTAAGATCATCCTCAAAAACCAAGCTTAAGGAGTATTTCCATTCAACAAATGCTACCCATATGTAAGTCTATTCACACTCCAAAGAACATGTTGATTACATTTATGGACATATAACTATTAATTAAGTCAGAAGACATAAATATAAATAGTGAATCATAAAATATAACGAACTTCAAAAAGATAGATCATAATAAATGCACTACCTTTAATAATGAGGTAACTTATTTCACCTCTTAAAATATTTATTGTTATGTACAAATAGGGTAAACATTGCCTTGGCAAGAAAAGGGTCATATCATCAACAGTGAAACATCTAAGCCACTGTTGGCAAATTCCCCCCACTATGATATGATGCATAATGAGTAACATATAAGTCCCTAATAAAAGGCAAAATTTAAGTGCCTTTTAACTATATGCTAGGAACCATGCCATTAGCTACTATAGGTCATACCCCCTCATTTTTGTGACAAGCTCCTCAAAAAATAACATGTTGTTTCTCTCTTGGTCAATAAAGTGTCACACCCTAGATAATGGCAGTGAATAAGCCTGACGGGTGACACCCTCTCCCTTTATTATGATAAGCTCCGTAATAAGGGCAGAGCCTGAGTTCCCTCAATTGATGAGTCTTGATGGTTACCCCTGTGAAGACCATAAATTTGGTGTAAGATGTGACCCATCATAAGGAACTTCACACTCAAACAATGAACTCACTCACCACTGAGTCGAGAGGGTCAACTTACATCACAAAAATAAAGATCAAAGTTTTAATTCTTCGCAAAAAACTTAATCGGCCTAAACTTTGTAAACAAAAACTAACTAACATAACCACTCAGGTATATGAAGGTATGAAAAAGTTTGAGTAATAAAAGAATCCCTTCAAGTTTATTCGATCAAAATTATTGCAAAATTACAAAATATGGGTAGACGGAATTCATTTATTAGTCACCCTTGTGCCTTAACTATCTTTCTCATTATCTTTATTAGGAAATTTTTTGAAGTGATAGGAAGGATCCTTAAATTTAGGTTGGAGTTTTCCTCAAGCCACTAGCCTTCAAATGTAATTAGTGACCCATTAAACATTATAGTCACTCAAAAAATGTTCAAAGTCATCGACCTAAACAATATGGAGTACCTCAACCAGCTTCCCAATAACCTTAGCAATGATCATCTCATTATGTTCTTTGGCATTTATGACCCACAAAAAAATCAACAGAAATTACCTTATCCCAATCTTTGGCCTCTATTATTAATGCATTAATAGCCTTTCTTGAGTCCAAATCAAATTAAATGTGATCCTTTAGTTGGGCGGTCTCTTAGTCCATCAGCTTTAGCTTATTCGCCATCTCTTAACAACCTCCCTTCATCAATGTTAACCTTGATGAGTTTATTCAAGTCATCTAGGCATTCAAATCTAGTATCCAGATAGAGATGATGCCTTCCCAGAAGAAAATCCTTCTGCTAATAATTAGCAGTGAGTTCATGGCCAAGCAGAATAACCATTGTAGACTCAAATCGAATATGAACATCTTGATAAGTGTGAATTATGTCATGTTTATTATGTTTGAAAAATAGTGAAAATGTATTATTTTAATTATTTTTGCACAGGTAAAATAAAAAAAAAGGTGAAAAATATAAAGGAACATTTAGCACCGTGGCGCC
Source organism: Dendrobium chrysotoxum (assembly GCA_019925795.1). Classification (NCBI taxonomy): domain Eukaryota; kingdom Viridiplantae; phylum Streptophyta; class Magnoliopsida; order Asparagales; family Orchidaceae; genus Dendrobium; species Dendrobium chrysotoxum. The sequence goes on along the minus strand of CM034300.1, from coordinate 35,643,509 downwards.
AAAGGAAATACCACCGTTATGATGCATTCAACTTTGCCAGGTGTCACTTTTGGACATTACAATGCAATGATCTCTATTTATAAGTGCTACAGTGAGAACACATCCAACACCATAGCATTAGAAGCACCACTCTGTCAGAAAGCCATCTTAGCAGTGCTAGGTTCTCAGGAAAATGAATGCTACGGTGCCAAACATTTTAATTCCTCATCGCAAATTTGTCCACTCGAGCACCATAACACTCCAATTTTCATAGCACCATGGAATAACAGTTGTAACTTTCAAGGGTCACATTATTTTAGTGTAAGGTTGTAACTATTCACTTAAAAACTATTCCATATCATCAAGCACTACGACGAAGCAAACATTTTTGCATCGAGGCACTATTTCACTTTCAAGCACCGCAACACCACACATTCAAGCACCATAGTGTCAGGTGCCCTTTATAGAGGAGTTCAGTTAACTATGTAAAATTTATTATTTTTAAGCGTGCTTCTTTAATGCCCTCTTAGAGTTAAATCTAAGGGAGGCTAGGGAAATACAAGATACAATCTTTTTGAGTCTTTAGTCTATGTTTTGTTTAAGCAACTCTGTAAGTGAAGAAAGAAGGAGTGTAGAGGAAAAACTTTAATCCTACTTGGTGATAACATTCTAATATTTCTCTTATACTTTAATTCTTCTATGAATATAATGAAAATGAGTTTGCTTATCATTTATTCTATCTCTTATTTTGGTTTAATGATATGAAGGGCATATTAAAGTACTAATGAAGACTCTTATTCTTTAGATATTTAATAATATTTTTTATTATGTCCCATTCTTCATTTAATACACATAGTGGCTATATATGTAGTTAAAACTTATTGTGATGTATATCCTCGACAGAGGTATAGAAGAATAATCATGAATATTGAGATGGAATGTTGGCATACCTATACATAGGATGTTTGAATATTCTAGGTTCTTAAGGAGATATAATAAATATAGGTGGTCAACAGATATCTTTTTCACTCCTATAAGCTTGATAAATATCTAAGGATGTACATGCTCTAAATCATAACTATAATTAAGATTCTCATTATGAAAAATATGGTATTATCATTCATCAATCCACAAGATTTTATTAAACTGTATATCAACTCTTTTACTATTTTTATTAAGTGATAGAAATTCTAAAAACATGATTTTTATTTTAGTAGGATAAATTATGCATTGATTGTAAGCAATAATGGTTTTGTTACAAGTAAGCATACCACTTTCTCATTGGTTTGACACTTAAATTAATCAATTTATTACTTGATTTGACACATATACTTGCATAAATTTAAGTGGGATTCATTGTTAATATATCAAGAAAAACATAAGTATTTATCAACATTAATAAGAACAAACATTCATTAAATAGTCTATAACAAAGCCTTGCTTTCCTATATGCATAAGTTCACAGACATCCCTCATAAAGTTTTTAGCATCGTTGCCATGGAAGTAATTTGTTTTTCATAATTTAAATTATATTATTGAACTAAGTGCATATTTATACCTACTTATAAATTGTATCCTATTTTATTTGTTAATTGTGTATTCGTTATTGCTTGCTTTGTAGATATAAAAATGAACCTTTGTTATTTGATTCAGAGATAGAATTGACCCCTTTAAAAATTAGAAAACTAAAAGATTTTGAAAATGACTGAACTAATACCGGATCAAGAATATTCTAGACCTCTTAGAGATTATGCTAACCTTATAGTAGATGAAATTCATCTGAGTATTAATAGACCTACTAACTTGTTTAATAATTTTGAATTAAAACCTTTCATTATTCAGATGATTCAAACTTCCCAGCTATCAGAAACTCCTATTCAAGATCCCAATTTATACTTAGTAGATTTTTTAGAAATATATTAAACATCTAAGTATAATAGTGTTAGTGTTGATGCTATTAGCTTTTATTTTTCCATTTTATCTTGGAGATAAGGCTAAGATGTGGTTAAATTTTGTTAGCCCAGGTTGTATAACCAATTGGAATATGTTGGCTCACAAATTTCTTACTAAGTATTTCCCACCTTCAGTAACTACCAAACTTAGAAACGACAACATATATTTTGTTTAGTTTGAAGGAGAATCAATTTATAAAAGTTTCGGTAGATTTAAGGAAATGCTTAGGAAATTTCATTATTATGTCTTACCTTATTAGTTAGTTATTAAATTATTTATTATAGATTAGTAGGATCACTTAGAGCAATCAAATATATAGTAACTATAGGATCATTAATGTCCAAGCCATTTGAGGAAGCATATGAATTTATAGATGTAAAGAGTACTGAAAATTTTTAGTGGCCTGCTAGTTGGGTAATTCCTAAGTGAATACTTAAAATTTATAAATTAGATTCTTTGTCAATTTTGATTGCCCAAGTCATAGCAATTTCCAAGAAATTAAACATAATAGGGATCAGTTCAAGATCAATATCTGAATCATCTATGTAATTGGAAGATTAAGATTTAAATATTATTAGAGATAATGGTGTGCAATGGATTGAAATTGTGAATTTAACTAGAAGAAAAAATAGTCCCTACTGTAATACATAAAATCCAGGTTAGAGGAATCATCCTAATTTTAATTGGTCAAATAATATTAGTGGTAGTAATCAATGGAATTCAGGTCAAAATAATCAAGGAGGAATTTGGAATAATCCTCAGCAGCCTATTGTTAATATTATACCCCAGGATTAAATCAAAATAATCAATTTGGAAATAAAATTTCATCTCTCAAAGATATTGTGATGCCGTTAGGAACTCAATTCCAAAGTCAAGCAGTTCTATTAAAAATTTAGAAAATCAATTAGGTCAGCTTGCAATTTCAGTTAGTAGTAGGCCTCTTGGATCATTTCCTTGCAATACTGAAGTTAATCTAATGGAGAAAGGAAAAGATCTCAGAGGAAACCACTTAAGTGGTAGTGATGAAATCTAACCAAATTATTAAATATAGGAAAGTTTTACTCAAGATTATAAAATTAGTACTATTTGGGAGGTAATACATCTTTGTGTTTAGTTATTCCATGATACTTGTTTTATGTTTTTTTTTAAAAGCACTGCAATGCCGGACTCAGTGCCATGGCACTCGTAAGTATCATAAACTACCATGCTGGTTTAGTTATAAAGGTTAGGTGCAGTTAGTTTTCTTTGTCATTTTTCTTTATCTCTCTAACTTTTCAAAAATCCTTCTTGGGTGAGTTTTTTTTATTGTTCTTCATCATTTAGGAGTTAATGGTTGGAAAGAATAGAAAGCATTCTTGCTTAAAGAAGAAGAAACTTATCTATGAGAATGAAGAATCATTTTCTGCTTTGAAGTTTTAGAGTTCTTATATTGCTAATGCACTAAAAGAATTTAGAAATGTAGTTATCAAAGATATAAAGGTTTACAATACAGAAATGAAGAGATTGCATGGTTCTAAGCTTCTCAATTATGAATTTTCTCCTTATCACAATTTAAAAGTTAATGGTCATAGATTGAAATTGTATGTATGTATGATGATGATGATGATGATGAAGAGGAAGATCCTAATTTTGCTTGTTAGGAGGCTAGAGAGAGCATAGAGAGAGAGTGAATGCTACCCTTCATTTGTAGCTTGTTTTTCTTTTATTTCCTTTTTGTTATTTGCCTTAGGGGAGATTCTAGTGATGTGATAGTTTGTCAAATTTGTAGTTTCTTGTTATGTTTGTTATGGCCATGAGAGCAAATGCATTGTTATGTTAGAGTGGTTCCTTAAGCACTTGTTATCCATTATCAATTATTTAGTTTTATATATATCACTTGTTTTGAGCCTTTTATCATTCATATGAAAAACATGTTTTATTAAATTTATTTTAATTTTATTTGTATTTACATTTGATTTAATTTCCCTTAAGTTTACACTTTACATTATCTTTCATTAACATCTACACTTTTTGATTATTTATTTCACTAGAATAAAAATGATAATTACAATAATGTAAAATTAGCATAATAATAAAATCTTATATTATAGTTTAAATGAATATTGTAATATAAGTCATAGATTGAAAAACTAATAATTAAATAACTTAGATCGTTTAAGTTATTGACTTGACTTGAATTTATAAGTTATACATTTATAAATAGAACTTTGAATTAAAATATGAATGATTAATGTTAAAGAATAGGTAGAAGTAGCTTAAAATTGGAAATCCTAGAAACTTAAAATTGGACCTAGTGATCTAGTTAAATCCTTACATTAAAATCATTAAGATTGTTAGTGATTATAAGTAAAACTAATATTTAAAATCTTTAACTATATACTTTATGCGAATGAAAAGAAAAGAATTAGGATAAGAGTTCTAAAAAGAAAGAGAAGAAGAAGAGTATATTAAAAAATTAGTATTAGTTAAAAGCTTAAAGTCAAACAACAATCTTATACTTAAATACACAAAGGATACGATAGGAAAACTAGAACATATGATGGTGAACTAATGAATTTCAAAATTAACAACAGATACATTTAATCTTTAAAGATGCATTATTCATTTCAAAATTTAGTAATCAATAATTATATTCATAACATATAAAATCAAAATAAATAATGGCAAATGTGATGGGTTAGGATAATTATTAGAATTTTTTATAATAGAATTATAACCTTGTTCATTCCAATTACTTCTAGATCATAATATATTATCTTATATTTTAATAATTTTTAATGATCCATTTTTACTTTGGTTGTTACATTAATCAGAAATGTAGATTTCATTTTTATTTGAGGACAAGCATGAGTTTAAGATGGGGAGAATTTGATAAGTGTGAATTATGTAAAGTTTATTATATTTAAATTTTAGTGAAAATGTGTTATTTTGGTTAATACAGGAAAAACATAAAAATGGTGAAAATTTCAAATGAACATTTAGTGTCATGGTGCCAGAGGGAACACCATCGCTGCGCTATATTAAACACTACTGAGGCATCAGTTTTGGATATTACAGTGCCATGCTCTCTGTTTGCAAACGTTATAATAGCAACACATCCAATGTCAAAGCATTAGGTGCACTACTGCATAAAAAATATAGCTTGGCAGCACTAGGTTCTTGGAAATCAAATGTCACGATGCCACGCATTTCAATGCCTCAATATGAATTTATCCATAAGGGCACCCTAGCTCTCCAATTTCAAAAGCTTCATGTTGTAGCAATTATAACTTCTAAAGGCCATATTATTTTAGTGAAAGGTCATGACTGTTCACTTAAAAACCATTCTACATCATCAAGCACCACGGCAGAGCACACATTTCAATACTAAGGCGCTAGTTCACTTTTGGGCGCTGCAGTGGCACTTTTTCATGTGCTACAGTGGCAGATACCCTTTTTGTATTTTTCTATAAGTAGATATTCTATTTTATTTATAGAGGAGGCCAATCACTTATATAAAATTGAGTATTTTTTACTGTTCTTCTCTAGTGCCCTCTCAGGGTAAAATCTAACGGTGGCATGGGAAGTATAAGATACAATCTTTTGGAGTTCTTAGTCTATATTTTATTGAAACAACTCTGTAAGTGAAGGATGAAGGAGTGTAGAGGAGAAACTTTGGTCCTAGTTGGTGATAACATTATTATTGACCTTATTTTTATATGAGGAAATCAGGACCTTCCAACTTCCTAATTAAATATCTAGTGATTGACAACCCCAAATGTCAATCATCTAGTACTCTATCAATCATATGTTCAACCTTCAATTATATAGCTTGCATTCATTTAACCTGTAAATCATTATCAATCAATAATATGCAGTCAATGCCTTAATCAATCATCATTCAAAATCGCAGTCTTCAAACACTCAATCAATCACTCAAATTCTAGTCAATATTCAATCACTTAGATATCCTGCAACCATACTCTATCACCTCCTAACCTAGCGTATTACTTAGCATAATGCACTAACCTTCTAGCCTCAGTTAGGGTCCAGACTACTTCACTAGGGGCTTCATACATCAAATCCTGCATCACTTATTCTCTGAATTAGTGGCTAACCAGCCTAATACGGTTAAGCTAGCTCAAGCTAGCTCAACTAATCATATACATCAATTACCTTCAATTCAACACCAAATGGACTCTAAAATTCACCAAACTTCTCAAAATATATTTCCTAGTGAAATGGACCTGATTGGTCACCCTGATCCACTCAATAATTGATTGGGTCAACTGGACCAATGACTGTTTAAACCAGGTCAAATTAAATAACTTCAATGCATACATTCATATTAAGCACCTAGACCTCTTATAACTTTTTCAACCTATGCTCTAAATCTATCTAACAATCCCATGAGTTAAACTATAATGAATTTGACTTAGTCAAGTCAAAATGATTGGTCAAACTCGATCTTGTATACATTCCTTTTCTCATATACTAGATCCATGGCTTCATACCTATAGAAAACTACTCAAATAGCTCACATATACTTTCTAAAGTTTACCTTACCCTGCTTTGACCAGTTGACTGGTCAAAATAGTCAACCAATCAATTAAATGAGCTTGTTTGGTCAAAAGTTCCATTTCCCATTTTATTTCCCTCTAAAAGTCTGGTTTAATTCATTCAAATAAATCCTAAAATGTTCCTAAACTTCAGACCAATCCACCTCAGCTTTTTTGACCTATTTGACCGGTCAAATGATCAACAAGAACTAAAATAAGCTCTAGTGGTCAAACCCACTAACCCAACCTCTTTATTTGAACCCAGGCCCATCCAAACCATTAAAATGATTCCAAAGTCTTTTTGGACTTCAACTAGGCCAAATACAATTGCCGGCATGACTGTTAGCTCAGCCTAACAATCCTAATGGTCAATCCTTAATCAAAACTCCATACTATAGTTGCACATGGCCTCCAAACTATTTCATTAACTCATTTGATCTGTTTGGATTCAAGCCTAAACCCTTTGACCCATTTGACAGGTCAATGGGTCATCAAGGAACTAAGAAACCATCTTTGGTCAAACTCCATAACTCAGCTCATTGGTTTGAATTTAAGCCTATCCAGCACATTCAATCGATCCAAAACCTTTTAGGATTGTAGTCTGACCCAACACAAGCCTTCAATTAATCCCACAACAGTCTAGTGGTCCCTCCCATGTGAAGAAAAATTGAGAGAATGACCAGCTCATCACCAGCTCATACATCCACTCCTCTGCCTCCTAACCACCTGAGCCAGTTGGCCTTCATCCAAGGTATTCATCTGATCAGTCCCAGCTGTCCCTTTTGGCTCCAACATCTTGAATAAGGCAAAGGGTCAAACTTTCATTCAAAGCTATCTCTTATCTCTTTCACTTCCCATAGCTCGAGAGCTTTTATTTTGCCTCTGTAGAGCTTCCTGCATATTCCCTTGGTGTTTTGTTAGTGTTAGGAGCATACTGGTGGCAAAATTGACAAAGAGCTGAGGAGCTATCCATCCCACTCATTCCAGATCTTCTTCCAGGGCTTCTCAGTTGTTGAAGTCTCCATCAAACCTGCTTTAGGACTCTCAAGGAATAAGAAGAGTCCTTAAACTTCTCTTGAGGTCATCTATGCATAGGTAAAACTCTAACACTAGGTTATTATCTTGGTTCTCAAATAAGTTTTTAAATAATGCAAAAATAGCCTTAAAAATATTCTCCCATGCTTCATTGGATCTTATAATATCTCTACCTTAATCTTTAACTCATTCTATCTACTATACAAGAAGCAAGAAGCAAAAGATAAGTTTAGGTTGTTTAGTTGGTTTATGAGGAAGATGAAATTAGGATCATCTATTCATTCTCGTTGATTTAGATGATCTTGATATTGTCATTCTTTAGCTTTATTCGACTGCCAAGTTGACATAACTGTGGGATCAAATCAGGATCATCAAATTCATCCTGCGTTCAATTGAACGATCAATATCATTGACGTAATTCTTGTGGTTCAGTGTGTTGCCACCTATGGAAAGTGTACGCACAATCAGTGTCGCCAGCTGACTGTGCATTAAAACCCTAAAAAGTAATTAAAAAATGACCCAAAAATTAAAAATATTATAAAAAATTCATTTCTCAACCATTTTTGAGTTCTTGGGCTCATTCTCTTTAGAATTTAATGAACTTTATTTTAAAAATAAAATCGGATTAATTTGATTAATATTTTATTAATTATTTTAAAAATTCATAAAAACATAATTTGATTTTAAATACATATATATAAATTATTTTGGTCTAAGTTTTTGCAGAGGTAATATAAGACCTATCATTAACCTTCATGAATGTTCTTAAGGCTTTTTGTTGCATATCTATTCTATATTTAAATTTATAGAAGTCTTGGTCATGATTGGACCTAGGCTTTTGAAAATTCATATATAATTCAATTCAACTTCAATTAAAGCATGTTAGGGTTCTATGGAATCAGTAACAGATTTCCTTTAATTTAAAAATAAATTCAAAGCATGCTCATGTTTAATTTAAGAATAAATAAACATTCATAGTGTATCGATTTTCATGCATTGCTCTCAAAATGAACATGATCATGGACTTTAATTGGGTGGAGATCTATTTGGGGATATCCCTTACAACCCTAATGATCTTAGTTCAGTTTAATGCATATATTTATTTGTGATGGAATTTATAAGTTTATAGGTCACTATGTGGCCATTCAATACAAATCATTCCATATAGTATTAGGACACTTTGTTTTGTTATTGGTTGCTTTGATATGATTGTAATTTATGTACAAAGGATTAGAGAAACTATGATTATAAACCTATCAAACTCTAGAAACATTAAGGACAATAATCAAGGTTATGTCTTAGTAAACATAGTTAAATATAGGATTCACTATACACATCCATTTTGGATGATACTCAAACTTAGAAAACTTATCTCATATACCCAATGATTTGAATTCACCCCATTTGGACATTAATTTACTTTATAACAACTATTAAGTTTATTTAACCTTTCCTTAAAGGTTTAATTTCTATAAATTTTAATAAATCAAATAAAAATAAAAAGTCCTTTAAAATACAAATTAACTCCAATCAACCTTAAATTAAATATACAATCAATAAAAATAAAAAAAAATTCAAGTAAAAAAAACACTTTAAACTTTAACTAATACTTATTTTCCCTTAATTAACTATTAATTAAATAAATTCATTAAAATTCAAATAAAATTAATATATATATATATAATAAATTCAAAATAAATTAGATAAAATTCAAAAATTTATAAATTCATTTTAAATAATCTTTCAATTAAAATTTAATTTCTAATTCTTTAATTAAATAATGTCATTAATAATTAATTAAAGAATGTCATTAATAATTAATTAAATTTTATAAATAAAATTCAAAAATTCATTAAAATTTAATAAAATTAAATGAAATCAATGATTTTATAATTCAAATTAAAATAAAATTTTTGAATAAATTTTAATTTCTACTTCATTAGTAATTCATTAATTAAGCCAATTTCTTTAATAATTAATAAATAAAATTAAAAAATACATTAAAATTCAAAAATTATTAATTAAAAATCATAGGTTTATAATTCAAACTTAAATAAAATTTTTGAATAAGTCTTAATTTTAATTCATTAAAAATTAATTAAAATTAATTAAAAATTCAACAATTAATTAAAAAAACTTCAAATATTACAATAAAAATCATAAAAATTTATGTTAAATTGTAATTCATTTAAAGTAAATTAGTTTGATAATTTGATTGATTTAAATTTATTTTATCAATTAAATTTGATTAGTAATTTCTATTAAATGGATTTAGGTATTTATGCCTAAAGCTTAATTCCTTTTGGAGGGATTTTTGGCATTAAATTTAATGCCTTTTAAAACATTTAAATAACAAAAAGATCCCTCATGTGTTGTGCATGACTCCTTTTAGGAAGGCACTAACACATTGGATTGGGGAATCTTCCAACAATTAATAACTTACAAACCTTATGTGACATGCTTGACTCCTTTTGGAAGGTATGTTTCATTGCGTTACATGGTCCCTTTCTCTATGTATAATAAAACTTTGAAGGCCTTCATGGTCATCTATCTTAAATAGAGGATGGGTGTCTATTTTGGAAGCCTTAGGATTTAAAAATTGATAACTCCTTGCACTTTGGGAGTTAACAATCTATAAGTTCTTTAAAACTAAGCCAATAACTTTAACCTCTAAAATTGGAATTATTTAAAAGTCAAATATATATCACTTAAAGTTTAATTAAAATCCCTTTCAGACTTTAATAATATACCTTAAAAATACATGCAATACAAACTATAAATTCTTTTAAGACCTATAAAAGCCACATAACCTCTTCACACACTTAGATGATTTTCTAGGACAACCAACTTTAGCCTAGGCTAGGCCGGTGGATTGTTTTGGTTTGATTGCAGGTATTTTTGCCTAGAGGACAACTATGTGTGTTTTTACTTTCTGCAAAATATAGCATACCATATTTACCTTTATGTTTGTGCACCATAGAGCGGAGCGAATGAGAAAGGGCCATGCAATTTACATTCATTTACTTTCTATACATATAACTGCTCACAACGCACTCATAACTGCATTTTTATTTCCTACTTTTAAATTCCTACAAAGTAGAATGATATTAGAAAATGATGTATGTGAAAAGAGATATGTATATTTAAATTTCATAGAATCTTATATACAGATTGATGTATATTTAAATTTCATAGAATCTAAGATAGGGTTGTATTTGATTCTAAATATTTCTTATAGGATTAGAATCTAAGTTTGTTGTTGGTGGAGCCTGGCAACCATTACTTTACTGCATACCTTGGGTTGTACCTTATAAATTTTATATTAACAAAATTAGCTCTTTTTATATGCATTGTTGTTCATGCATCATAAGCATTATACATGTAGATTTTCATTTTTTTGTAAGCATATTGTATTGCATTTGATTTAAATTCTTTAACAACTACTTGATTCTTAGGATAGAGCTTTCTAAATCTTGCATTCATGTGGTGATTGTTCTTATTAGGATTGTTAGCTGGTAGCTCACTCTAGGAAAGTGGTAAGTCCAGATTGTATACACTCTTCTCTTTGCACATCTTCTCTAATTCAAATCTAAACCTTCAAACTTAATGTAAGAATTTATAATCTAAAGCCTGTACATCAAAATTTAATTTGCCCAAACATTTCTTTAAACTTCATATTAATTCTAAAACTACTTAGTCTTCATTTAAATCTAGAGTACTCTCTTATGAGATGTAATTAACTATAGGGGTTTGCCCTTATAGGGAGTCTAGATCCCAGAATAAAAGAAATCCTATCTTAGATTCATTTTTAAAGTAGTGGAAAAATCTATGAACACAGAGCTAGCATTAACCTTATTTTAAATTTAATTTCATAATAAAAAAATCAAAGTATATTTGATTTGCTTTTACAATGAATTGAATATCCTCTAAATTTGATTATGGAAATTAATTTATAATTTATTTCTCTAATTGGAATGATAGGATAATATTTTTTCATCCTTTGGGATGATTTGTATATTTCCTATGCTGTAGTTGATTAGGAAAATAAATTATAGTTTTCTTTTTTTCAAATCGATAGAAGGACATTAGTCTACCCTTAGGGGTGGTATAATGTCTAACTATGCAGATTTAATCGAAAGAAAAATTAAAAATATAAATAAAGAAGATCTTGTGGGACATAAAGTATTTTAGAATAAAAATTCTCACAATTGTTATATTTCCCTTATAATTTGATTATTCTATGAATATATTGAAAATGAGTTTACTTATCATTTATTCTATGTTTGACTAAATCTCTTATTTTGGATTGATGATGTGAAGAGCATATTAAGGTATGAATGAAGACTTTTATAATTTAAAGTTTTCATGATATTTTCAATTATATCATATTCTTCATTTAATACCATAGTGTCCATACGTGTGGTTAGAATTATTGTGATGTATAGGCTCGATGGAGGAATGTAAGAACAATAAGGAATACTAAAATAGAATATTGGAAAACCTAGACATAGGATGTTTAAATATTATAGGTTTTTAAGGAATACTAAAATACAATATTGGCAAACCTAGACATAGGATGTTTGAATATTATAGGTTTTTAAGGAGATATCATAACTGTAGGAGGTCAGAAGATATCCTTTTCACCCTTATAAGCTCTCTAGAGATCTAGGGATGTACATGCCCTAAATCACATCTACAATTTAGAGTCATATTAAGAAAAAAATTGTATTTGCATTCATCAATCCAAAACATTTTATTTAACATTACATAAACCTTTTTACTATTTTTATCAAGTAATAGAAATTCCAAAAACAACATTTTTATTTTAGTAGGATAAATTATGCATTGAAAGTAAGTAGTAATAGTTTTATTGTAAGTAAGCACTTCCTCATGGGTTTAAGACTTTACTTAATCACTATATTAATTTATTTGGATATATACTTGCATAAATTTAAATGGGTTTCATTGTTAATATATCAAGAAAAATCTAGTCATTACTCAACATTAACAAGCATAAGCATTCATTACGCAATCTGTAATAAAGCCTTGCGTACCTACACCCACAAGTTCACACACATCCTACATCAGCTCTCTAGCTCAACATTATAAAGAAGCTTACTATTTTTGAAGCACCAATTGGATACCATATCAAGACCCTGGCCAACACTCACTGAACACTCTTTCTTAATGGAGGGTGAGACCTCATCATCATCTAATGGTGTGTAGCCTTTGGACCCCTCCAAGGATTCATGGCACTCTGCTAGTTTTTTTCCTTTATTTAGAACAATAGCCTCCTAACCTTTGGCCATTAGCTTGGTAAGCACTTCCTCCCTGTTAGAAGATTTCATAATCTCTATTCTCCTTATAGGTAGGGGATGATAGCTCTTACCCTCTGGTGCCTGGATTCTCTTCACCACTGACACTATAGAACTCATTCCTACATTAACATCCTTATGTTTCTTTGAGCAAAACTCTTGATGTACTTCAACACTAACATAAAAAGGCTTTTCCTTTGGCCTCATTTCCATTAATGTAGTCATCTCTAAAGATAATGAGTTCCTAAGAAAAGTAAAACCCATGACCTTCCCTGTTAGGACATACACAAAATAAAAATGAGATAAAGACTAAATCTCATTAAGACCACTTAGTCACGTACCATTGAAAGTCAAATAAATATTGTGGTAAGCGACATGGTGTTGAACAATAAATGGTTAATTATTAACAAGCACTAGCATCCACTCCTCTTGAATAGATAATTATGGAAGATCCAACATTCTTTTCCTCAACTTAACAAGAGTAGCTGACACCTTCAATCCGGGAATACTCAAAAGAACAAAAAACTTCTACTTCCAATCTTGCACCTTATTCTCCAAGCATACTGTCTTACTTAATGAATGTGAGAACATGACAAACTATTCTTGGGATAATTTTATCATGAAAACATTCCTAAAAAGGTTTAACAACCATGGAAAATTATGTTCCTGTAAGAATGAAGCAAATGATATGATTGTACATATCACCACTACATAGTTTGACAACAGTTGAGTAGGAACAACTCCATAAAAATTCAAGATTTTCTCTATCTTACAAGAGAGAGGAAATTTTAGTCGCACTGCTAACTGATCGATGGGAATGACCAATTCCTCATCCAATATAGAGTTAATATGCTCACCATCCTTTACCGTTCTGACAGAGTAGTTAGCTTGAGAAAGTAGAAATCTTGTAAGGCATATTCAGCATACTCCTTTATAAGGTGAGTTCTAGGTAAACCCTTCTTGCAGAGGAATCTACTCGAACACTTACACAAGATGGACATATCAACAAAAGTCTTTATAAACTTAAATTTAGAAGAGAGAGAGAGAGATAGAGAGCAAAGATCCAATTCTCAGGGCCCTATCTCTTTTATTTATATTATGAATCTATAACGCAGGGATCAATATATCTGAAATAAAATTTAATGTGGAAGATATCACAATTCCCTCTCATTATTATGAGATCCAAAGAACCATATCGCAGTCCTTACCAATTACCTTAGTGACAGTTCTTAGAATCTATGGTGCACCTGCTGCCTCATCCTTTTTGAGGGAATTTTAATTTTTTTATTTTCGCAGGTCATTTTAAGAAGTTAAAAGTTTTATTCATGAGAAGAACAATCACGTCTGAACTTATGAACATATATAATGACTTGAAAGAAGAAAACCAAAATCAACCTATATAGTGACCATGCTGGGCATGCTTTAATACAAGATCCTTTTTCGTACTCAATGCTAATCCTCTCAACCTATCAAGGTACTGAATAATGTATTGAGCCAGCTGGTGAAATCCTTCCTGCTTAGTCTAACTAAGCATCAAACACCACATGGCCTCAAACTAGTTTATATGACTTGGGCATGATCACCATCTGATCATTTAATGAAGCCATAACTCCTCTCAGATTGTTGTCACCCATGGTAGTAGCTGTCCATCGACATTGGACACACTCATATCCCTTAGTGTTAATTGGTAACTCCAAGGCCTCCAACCTTCCTACAATGTTGTTCAATGAAATTTGCTTCGTGGAAGGGTGAGGTAAGTGTACATGTTATATAAGGAGGATGTTAGCAACAACTCAAGGATCTTTTCCCCAATCCACTCCTCAGTAACCTCTTCACTTTTCAGTAGCATGTTTATAAATTTTATGAGCTCACATGAATTTTGGTTTTAATGTTTTTTATTCAATTTTATATAGCATAACATCTATTACATTAAAAGATAAACGGATGCTTGGTTATCAATTCTAATATAGAAATAGGTTTTATTTTCATATTCAAATACAACACAAGGAATGTTAAATTTGTTTCAAAATATAAAAGAAATATTCACTTATCAATTTGAATATGAAACTAACTAATGTATAAAGCAAAGTGCATACATAGGATTCTTCCCCTACCTTAGAGAGAACTAAGATAGGTTTTATTTTTTTACTAGGTTCTAGACTTCCTATAAAGGCAAGCCTTTATAGTGAGTTACATTTAAAGATAAGTCTTAAGATTACTCCTGATTAAAATGAAGACTAAACATTTAAAATTTATAAAAAAATAAGGAAAAGTATGGGTTTAATAGAATCAAAGAAAACATTTATTTAGATTTGTTTTATACTTTAAATTTTATATGATTGGATAACCCTCCCATGTAAAGGGAAAATTGAGGAGTGTACAACTTGGACTTATGTCTCCTTAGAGTGAACTACTAGCTAACATCCTAAGCACCAACCAATACCTTATGAACGCAAGAGAAGATGACTCTATACCCTAGGAATCAAGGTGATTTAGTTTAAAAACTTTAATGATGACTCTTTAATATGCAAATGCATCTAAGTAGTGCTATACCATGATATATAAAAGTAATGTTTAAATAAAAGTTTATTCATTTATAATGTAAGTTAAGTTCAACCTAGGGTCTACTATAAAGTAAATGTGGCAAGTCTCCACAATAATAAACCAATATTTTGACTCCTATAATATAGATTTAAGTATGATTGCTTTTTAGTCTTTAAATCTTTTGGCTCCTAGATCTTCTATAAGATTTTAAAAGATGACGATTTTCAAAGGAAGAAGAATCATTTTCTTTAAGTAGTTTATTTAAGTTATTCTCTTTTATTTCATTTATTTAATTCAAATTCTATTTATATTTATAAATTTTAAATTAATTTTAATCTTTATTCTTTACTCTCTAATATTTATTTATTTATCTAATTAATCTCTAAATTTTAAAATGTTAATTTAATTTTTTTAAAAAATTAAGTTTGGTTTATTTAAATGATTTATATTTGATTTACTAATTTTAATTTCATTTATTTATTCATATTTTCTTTATTTATGTCACTAATTTAATTTTTATATTTAATTAATTTATTTGTCTATTTATTTTTATCATTTATTAGTTGAGTTAACCAAAATTTGACTTTTTACTTTTATGTGAAGATCCAAAAGTTTCTAATTTTTAATAAATTATAGATTTAATATAAAATTAAATTAAATTTATTTTGTATTTTTATGAGTTTTATTTATTTATTTATGATTTTTGTAATATAAATACAATTAATTGAATTAATTATTTAAGTAATTTTGTAACATTTGATTTTTGAACCAAATCAATTCCAAACAACTTAAAATCATCACTAAAGGTCATGAGTGACCTATGATGATAATTACAAGCATTTGAGACTATATGAGAATTTATTTACATTTTAAATTATTTTATTTAATTATTTATTTCATTTTTAATAAATTTTTACTTATTTTTTATTTTTAAACTTTATGAAATATATATATTTTTCCTTAAAAGTATATTGAATTTATGATTTATTACACTTTACTTTGTATTTTTCCAATTAATTTTGATTTTACTATGATTTCTTAAAGGTCCCTTTTTTTAATTAAAACCCACAGAGAGCCCTGCACATTAATTAAAGAAAAGGATTACAATGTACTTAAGGGGGACCTTCCGCTCACTAATGCTCATATGAGCTACAACAAAAGTAAAAAGAATCTATGAGCCAAAGGTCCCCTCTAATCAAAATTACATGAAAACCTAATAACTTTTTAATGCAGCCAGGAGCGAGCATCCAGAAAGAAAAGATCTTGAAATTAAGATTATGCACCATCTTTCTGCAAAAAAAGCAAAATCTTGCAAGCAAAAACTACAAGCCAATACACCTGCAAAAAGTAAAGGCTGCAAAATAAAATATTGCAAAGCAAGATATAGAAATAACATAATAAAGTGAGGAATTGAAATTTATAGAGAGATTTGCAAGTGAAAATAACATATAAGGAATGAGTCAAACTCCACCTATAAATGCATACACAAGAAAGGAAAGACATTACCATAAACATTAAGATAAAACCTATATATACCACTCGAATATAGCACGGGAAATGTATAGCACCAGATATAAAATCTGCCTAGAAAATAACATTAACCATCACACTGGTATATCACAGAAGAGAAAATGAAACAGGCCAATAAATTTCCCAGAAAACATTAATAATCAAGATCAGGTAAAAATAATTATCATAATCACAGCCAGTAGTAACCCACAATCATCCAGCACATACAAGTCAATCTGAAATAGCAATAGCTCCACAAGTAACTTACTAAGATAGCAAAATAACAACCATAAACCCCTTGATCAAATAATCAAAGCCCTCCCAGCAAACTACAAAAATCAAGAACAGATGTAAACCATTAACATTATCACAAGGAAATAATAACCTGAAATCATCCAGCACATAAAGATCTTCTTAGAATAACAGCAGCCCAAGACGATCCAAGCCCATAGGATCAATACAGAAAAACCTCAAAACCAATAAAAATAGCAAGAAATCATTGATCCAGATCAGATAATAATAATAAGCATCAAGATCCATAAACAAATAATTATCCATGAGACCAATATAAACAAGGCTTCCCCAAAAAAATATAGCACAAGGAGTGAACAAAAACCAAAATCCATACTAGCTCAGCTGAGTAGTATTAGACTTGACATGAGGTCTGTTACAAATCTGGACTCAAGTATTGTGATTTTGGTGATAACAAATATCATTGATTCCATACTGCTATCTCTTATAAATTGGTTTATTACATATCTATTTTAACCTCCTCACTAACATTTTAGTTCTACCATTCTCTTGTAACTTCAATCAGCTTAAGATTGGATAGACTAGGGTTGAGTCTGTTTGTAATTTCAACTTCAATGTACTTTTACCTTTCTTGAGTCAAGTCATGTATATGGTGGATACTAAGCTGAGTAACCTTGCACACACACACTCAAGGGAGTGAGTTAGTGAGTTAGAAAATTTTTTATTTTTGAACTAACCATACAGTATGATTTATATCATACTGGACATTCAGTTAACCAGAAGCCCTAATTAGGGTTCCATTTATTAATTAAGATTAATTAAACTAATCATACTAGACAATCATAATTAAACTAGATAATCAAGTATAATCATAATATTTAGCTACCAATCATAATTTAAGTAATTTTTTAATAAAAAAATATTATTATAATTGTACGGCACAATATATATTGTATTGAATGATTTATGACAATCATGCCTAAATTGATCATTTGATTAGGAGACTAATTATAGTTTAATAGCTCAATCACAGCGTACAGGATAATTATATTATATGACATGAGAGATGCATGGGTCGATATTTAATTGTCGCCCATCATTGCTTGTCATAGTGGATAATCAATGCAGTCTCTTGAACTAATCATACAATATGATCATATTGTATGGCTCGAGAGATGCATGGGATGATATTTAATCATCGCCCATCATCACTTATTGTACTGGATGATTAATACAGTCTCCTAAACTAATCGTATAGGATAATTATAGGATCATACGAGATGATTAGAACAATCTCTTGTGCTGATCATACAGACTAATATAATTTGTACTATCAGGTAGTCCTATTTTGTACTAATCATACAGGACGATCTGATGATCATACGAGATGTCCTTGATGGAAAATTCAAATTTAGGGCTTCTTTGGTTTTTATTTAAACTCCTACATTATCTTATAAGAGAGAGAGAGTTGAGGAGAGCTTTGGGAGAGAAGAGAGGGAGAGTTCTTGTGAGGGGGAGTTATGAGAGCTTCACAAGGTTACTCCAAGAAAAGTTCCTTCCAATCTTCTTCAAGTCTCTGCTTTGATTCTTGGGTGGCTCCGAGGAGACATTCATCAGTATTGGATCGTGGTTCTCTACCAACTCTAGGTGGGAGTAAAAGGATTCTTGGTTTTCTGCCATCTCTAGGAGGGAGAAAAAGGACTTTAGGTTCTCTACCTTCATCAGGAGGGAAAAAAAATTTAAGGTACTCTGCTGCACCAGGTTGGTGGAAGAGATTTTGTAAGGGCTTCTCTACATAGTTGTGGAGCCTAAAGGAGAGACACTAAAAGTTTTAGTGCAATACCTAGAGCGGAGGCCTCCATGGAGTGGATGCAGGTTAGATTTGACCGAACCATTATAAAATCTGGTAGGTTCATTCTTTTAATTTTACGTATTTTAAGTTTTGCACTTTTTTATTTTTTTTTGTGTGTGGTTGAAAACTTTAATATTTTATTATGAAATTAATTTGCTTCCACATCAAGGGATAAAATTTATATTTTCAAATATTTTAAAAAGCTTTAAAAAGGAGCAATTTCTTTTTAATTAATGAAGTTTTTGAATTACCAATTCACCCCTCATCTTGGTTAGCCTTGGGCTAGTTCTTAGAGGTTTAACAACCTTCACAAACTTTCAAGGTCCCCCATAAAGACTCCCAATTGGAATAAGGAAAAGGCTTAGGTTTGAAATATCAGGATAATTATAACAAAGCACCTACTGCTCAAACCCAAACTACCTCCAATATAAAATACTCAAACAGGGCCTAAGCATCCACTAAATGAGGCATTATAGAGCAAACCAACCAAATAGCCAACTTCCACTCGAAAAATACCTGAGAAAAATGTCTCCAACACATAATAAAATAGCAAAGCCCCATATAAACAGACCAGTAGACATAATAATGAACAACATTATCCAAGGAAAAAGCAGGCAAAAACTAAACAACAACAAATAGGAGAAACCCACAGAAAATAAAAGAAAACAGACAAACTAGGATATCCTAACATAAGGAAGGCCAGAATGATCCAGTCTAATCAAACATTTAATTTCCCTAAGTAAAGAATGTTCAATAAATTCAGTGAAGCCAGCTAAATTACACCTAATTTTAGCATGGGAATCAACAACAGCATTTCTTTCCTGCAAAATATGAGAGATAGAGAAAGTAATTAAAAACAGCCAAATGCTTAATATCTCTTAACATATAAAAATTAGCAGGATTAGAAATAGAGTTCTCGTTCATATAATGAATCAAAAGCATAGCATCCACTTCAATCCAAACATTAGAGATGCCTAAAGAAATGCATAATTGAATGCCATAAAGAAGGCCCTCAATTTTAGGTTTAATAGTAATATTAGTAGTATAAGGACCTGCAAAGGCAGTAATAACAAAATCATTAAAATCCATAATAATACCATCATAACCAATATTCAAATTATTCATAGACTCATCAGTATTAAGCTTAATTCAACACTCCAAAGGCTTCCTCCAAATAATAATTCTGTCATTTACGATAGAGGTAGGGGATTGAAAAGGCAAACCAAACTTAGAAACAACATGATGAAAGCCTTTAAAAGAGTCACCCTTATATAAATTTGCCAAAAACTGTTGAAAAAATTTATCCTTTACTTTAGAAATAATACTTAAGGCATTCATCTTAATATCCTCATGTTTAGACTCATTCCTGCTTTTACATAAAAACCAACAAATAATGGCAGGAAGAATTATCCTAATATCACCTTTAGTAGGAATGAACCACCTATTCAATAGGTTAGAGATAGAATTATAAAGAGTAGAAGATTACACATTAAACATACAGTCAAAATATAACCAAACTTTTATAACAATAGGGCCTTGAATAAAAACATGGTTCATATTTTCAATATGATAACATCATTGGCATTTAGAGACTATGTAAAAACCTTTTCTTAATAAAATAGAATCCAAAGGAAAGAAATTATGCAAAATCCTCCATAAAAGAAAGGATTAAGAAGGAGGAATACTATCATGCCAGATAGCCAAATAAATAGTTTTTAGGATAGACTTGCCTAATAGAGTTCCAGCCCTACTTAATAGCAAATTTACTATCATTAGTAAGATTAAACAAAATGAAGTCATCTGTACCCAAAAGAATGGAAAAATTGAGAATCATATTGATAATAAAATTTGGCACGAAATTAGTAAGCAATTCCATATTCCAACTCCCATTGATAATTAAATCCTCGACTTTGCAAGAAGAAGTGGAATGAGTGTTTAAAAGACTAGCAATAGAGAAATTACCCAACCATTTATCTTGCCAGAAAAATATGTTGCTAGCCCCCAAACCCCATTGGATAAACTCTTCAGCCTCCCACTTAATGCAACTTAATCTTTTCCAATTAAAAGAATTACCTTCTTTAAAGAAACAATTGCGAGGGTGTTTACCAACACAATACTTAGAGACTATAAACTTGGTCCACAAGCTCTTCTTAGCTTTAAAAGCATACCATAATTTATGAGAAAAAGCTATGGGCATATCCATCAAGGTTTGAAAGCCTAATCTCTCTTCATCAATAGCCCCAAAATTGTTTTTCCAAGACCCCCACAAAAAATCATGTTTACCATCTTTGGCACCACATAGGAATTTGGTAAACAAAGTCTCCATTCTATTACAAACATTTAAAGTAAGACATAAATTGTGAAGCAGATAAATAGGAATTGAACATAAAACATGTTTAATAAGAATAAGTTTGTCACCGAAAGATAGGAAATTAAAAGCCCAGGAAGAAAGTTTCTTATGAATTGTAGTAAAAATATCATCAAATAAATTGGAATGTTTCTTATCCTTGTAAAGAGGAGTACCCAAATACTTCATTGGTAATTTTTTTTTTAAACCAAATTTATTTTCTATACTAGTAACCCTAGTAGGTGATATAGAATTAGTAGGGATAAAACAACTCTTGGAAGGATTACATGTTGAAACTTGTTAAGGAATTTAAATACAATATAATGTATTTTAATAGATCCATTAGTAAAAATAATAAAATCATCAGCAAAGCTCAAATGGGAAATAGGAAAGCCACCAGAAGATCTAAACTATAGATTAGGGTGAATTCTAAAAAGATCATTGATACCTTTGGATAAGAATTCCACAACAATAATAAAGAGAGCAGGAAAAAGAGGATCTCCCTATCTCAAGCCATGTGATGATTTGAAATAGCCATGAGACTTACCATTGATAACATCAGATTAATGAACTGCATATTGAATCCAAAAAGCTTTAAAATAATATAAAGAATTTCCCAATTAACATTGTCATAGGCTTTAGTAATATTAACTTTGAAAATAATTTGCCTTTCATAGGCTTTTGTAATATTTACTTTGAAAACAATATTGCCTCCAGTGACCTTAGCAAGCAAATCATGAACTAATTCTTGAGCAAGCAAAATATTATCAAATATAGATCTACCTTTAAAAAACCCATTTGCTCCAAAGAGATAATATTATGTAAAATCAAGGCTAATATACCCATAATGATTTTGGCAATGAGTATATTGAAGAAGGAATATAAACTAATCAGACAATGATCATTCCAAAAATTATTTGCATTAGACTTATGAATTAAAGCTATAGAAGTAGAAGTAAAAATTTAAGGATAGTGTTACCCAAAAAGAAATCCATAACAACATTGATAAAGTCCTCTTTAATAATAGCCCAATAATTCTGAAAGAAGTTACTGGTGAAACCATCCGGGTCAGCTACAGAGTCAGAATTCACACCTTTCATGGTCTGCCAACTTTCCTTTTTGGAAGGAACCTTAGTCAATATAAACTAAGAAGTTATCCTCCTCAGTAATAACAATAGGAATAAGAGAAAAATCAATGTTCAAATCTGGAGAGAAATTTTTATTGAATGCATTCTCAACAGTAATCAAATTAGGATTTTTAATAATAGTACCATCAGGGGAGGTGATCTTATGAATATGCCTAGTCACTTTATTGTGGTTAGCAATATTATGAAAAAAGATGTATTACGATCACCCTCCACAAGAAATTTAGAAGAAGCTTTCTGCCTCAAATACACCTCTTCGTTTTCCTGAAGTCTAAATAAAGAAGCCTTAGCTTCATTGAGAGTGGACAAATTCTCAAAGGAAGAGTTCTGCAGTATGTAATATCAGCAATGTACACATCCTTTTGAGCTAGCAAAATACTTGAGAAGATATTCTTAAAAATGCATTTATTCCACCAGGATAATTTTTGTTTAAGTCTCTTATGTTTAAACCATAACCTAGTCATACTAGTAACATTATCAAAAGGAAAAAGAGGAGCATGCCAGTTCCTTTGCATAACATTTAAAAAGTATCATCAAGGAGCCACAT
This sequence comes from Dendrobium chrysotoxum, assembly GCA_019925795.1. Classification (NCBI taxonomy): domain Eukaryota; kingdom Viridiplantae; phylum Streptophyta; class Magnoliopsida; order Asparagales; family Orchidaceae; genus Dendrobium; species Dendrobium chrysotoxum. Next base: position 35,620,493 of record CM034300.1, on the reverse strand, counting down.
TTTTGGATTCCAAAAGGTTGATAATTATTTCTACAATTCATATAAATACCTAATAATAAAGGACAATGGTCAGATAAAGTTCTAGTTAAATGATCAGTATGAGTCTTTTGATAAGTAGAAATCCAATAATCATTAAAAAGAATGTGTTCTAATCTTTATCACATAGTAGCCTTATTCCAAGTAAAATCATTACCAGAGAAACCAATGTTATGAAGATTATAATTCATGATCATGTTATTAATGTCCTCCGTAGCTTGATAATTAGGATGATTCCCCCCTATTATTTTTGAAGCATTAGTAACACAATTAAAATCCCCACTAATAAACCAGGGGGCCTTAATAGAAGAAGAGAATCAATGAGTTCGTTCCAAAGAGTTTTGCTGCCTAATCAAGAATAGGTAGGTGATGACTGATAGGAGTGCGGTTAAAGATTATTATTTTTAGTTAAAACCCACCAACGGGCCTACGCGTTGATAACAAAAAATAGTACAAGGTCCTTAAGGGGACCTCCAGCTCTCTATTGCTCAAAAGAGCCACAAAAAAGCCAAAAAATAACCTACAAGCTTGAATTTCACACTAAGCACAATTACAAGAAATCTTAATAACATTCTAGGTTAGCCATATGCAGAAACCCAAAAAGAAACCAAAGAAGTATAATCATTTAGCTCGATGTTGCCACCCAAAAAAAGAGCCCTGCATAAAAGGATGAGAATTCTCCGCAGCTCTTGTTAGCTCAATCTTGAAGCCTAAAAACTCAGCTTGCACGACAAAAGAGAAATCCCAAATAACCTGTAATAAGAAATTATAGAGCAGCTGGACCCAAGAGTTACATTAATGTAATAATAGTCCAAAGAGAACATAAACCATATAGTAGATAATTAATAAAAAGAATAGTAACTAATTCCAATGTCCCAATAATGAATATCAATCAAAAAATTTTGAACCTACTGAATTCATCAATAATTCTACATGGAATTGCTACTCTAAACTACACAGCTAATAAAAGTCCCCACACCTACTCTGGCACATTAAGTAGAGAAAGCAAAACATGTGGAACATAGAGTAGAATTACAGGTAACATGGCAGATAACCTGAATGACACAACCACTGCACAATCAGCCCCTACAAACAGAGGTGGTAAAATATTCCCTGAACTAAGAAATCCATAAAGGGTAAGCCCATAGCAGTTCATAAAAGCCAAAAACAATACAGTTCACCCAGGAATGGCCCGCCGGTGGTAAAAAAGAGAAAGCCATAGCATACATTATGATGTTGACTCCAAAGCCACTCAACTGTATACCCAAATGCGAGGATAAAATAAGAGAAGACTAGATAATAGGGTAACCCAACCACATTGAGATCACCACAACACATCCAGTCTAACCAACCAAACTAACAAAAAATGCCTTTAAAACCACTTCCTAATAAACAAAAAAACCACTCCAAATACCCAACAACAAAGCCAAATATATAACACACTCCACTAGAATTAACCCCCTGGGGTAAGAAGAGAAACAAATGCGGCTATAATCAGATTCCCACGGATTCTAATCATAGCTCATACCCGTCACAATAAAACTCCAAGCAACCTTAAACATAAGAATATGATGAGAAACAGAGAAATAAAATAACTCACCTAAATGCTCTATAAAAACCCGCAAACTAACATAATAAAAAACACCATGGAAGCACCAGGCTAGCAAGAACAATGAGTGAGCAAAATCAAAAAAGCCAATGAACCCATAAAATTTAAATTTTGATATAAGGTAAACATATGTTGTCCAGCCTAATCATGATTTTTAGTAACTTTAGTAGATTTTTATCAGTGAAATCAGTGAGATAATCCAAAATGCAACCTAGCTTACCTTACCAGTCAGCACAAGCATTTCCTTCCCTGTGAACATGAGAAATAGTATAATTAACAAAGATAAGAAGCTGATTAATTTCTCAAACAAGATATAAAAGATCCGGATTACAGACACTATCCTTAGTATTCATAAGGTAATGAATACTCGATGTGGCATCCATCTAAATCCAAATATTAATTATACCAAGATAAATACATAATTTCAAACTATTTAAAATAGAAGAAAGCTACGCAATGAACAAAGACCGAAAAAAACCATGATCATGTTCCCCTGATCATCTCTTATCATATACCACACCCAAAAATAGAGTTATTCACCAAACCATCAAAATTAAGTTTAACAGTATTAAGAGGGGGTTTGACCCAATAAACCAATTTAAGATTAGAAATAAACATAGCACAATGTTTGTAATGGCAAAATACCAAAATTTTAAGATATAAAATAATAATTCCTAAAATTTTTGGAGGACAAGAGATTAGCAGAAAAAAGTTTAAACACTTGTCGTTATTATTCAGAATAATATGATGATGATCCATGCGAGTATTATTAAATAAAAAATTATTTCTAGCAATCCAAAGATACCACATAATCAGCAAGGGAATAACATTTCTAATATTCCCTTTCAAATTAATTAACCAAGACTAAAGCAAAGTGTTGATATACATGTGAGGACTAAACTGATTTAATTTAAAAATATCATCAAAGTAAAACCAAGTTTTAAGAGTAATAGGACCAAAAATAAAAACATGATGCATATTCTCTGTATAATAGGAGCATTGGCACTTAAAAGTTAAAATAGAACATCTTTTCCTCAAATTCTCATTAATAGGAAAATAATTATACATGACACTCCAAATAAAAATAGAAATAGTCTTAGGGATACTTTTATGCCAGACCATATAAAACATTTTTTTAACACAGTTCCTAATTCTTACCTCATGCCAACCATCCTTTAAACTAAACATAACATTATGAGGCATGCCACATAATAACAAATCATTAGAGTAAACATTAGTAGGCAAATTTAATATTTTAGAAATAACAGACTCAGGAAGAGTGTTAGTAAGTTTATTGTAATCCCAAGTGTTGTTAGAGATAAATAAATATACTTTAGTAGCGATAGTGAAATAAGAATTAATATAAGAATCAATGGACTAACCTCCCATCCAGTTATCTTGCCAAAAGAAAAGGGAAGCACTACTAAGGCCCCATTTAACATGAGGTTTAGCTCTCCACTTGATACTGCACAGCCTTTTCCAAACCCTGAAATCACCATTTTTATAGCAGCACATAGTAGGGCGCTTGCCAACACAGTACTTAACATTCATAAATATAGCCCAAAGAGTAAGTTTAGAGAAAAAATTGATCCACAATTTAAAAAAAAAATGCGTAAGATAAGTCATGCATATTTTTATAACCCAACGCCCCTTCCTCAAGGACCCCACAATAGTTAGTCTTGGAGGACCAAATAACTTTATGATTCATATTGGAACCTCTCCAAAAAAAACTTATTCAATAATTTCTCAATCCTATTATAAATAGAGGTAGTAGGTTGTAACATTTGGAAGATAAAACATGTAAGGAACACAAAACACTTTTGATAAGGATTAATCTACCCCTAAAACTAAGAAAGTTGGTGTCCCAAGAAGTAAGCCTTTTTTGCACAGAAGTTAGAACATCGTAAAAAAAAAAGATTCTTCCTTCCTTTATAAAGAGGAACACCTAAATACTTAAGAGGTAAAGAGCCTTGGTTAATTATTAGATCCTTTTTTTTTTGGGTTGAAACCCCGACGGGCCAATGTGTTAATATCAAAAAAGGATTACAAGGTCCTAAAAGAGACCTCCAGCTCAGAACTGCTTGGAAGAGCTACAAAAAAGTTAAAAAAAAAAGGAACCTAAGATATCCCTACTAAGCACGATTCCAAAGAAACCTAATAACAATCTAAAAACCCAAAAGGAAAGGGAATAATTATACACATTCAGCTCTGCCATTCCAACCATAGTCGGGCCCTGCACAAAATGAGAATGAGTCTCCCAAAACCTAAAAAATAGGCCTGCAAGGACACTAAAGAAAATATTCAAAAGAAACAGAGAAGAAAAATATAAGAAGAAAAAACACTAATCCAATAAAGCTACCTCTAGAATAAGAAATAGTACTACAATTTAGTATTATGAAAAGATATAATGATATTTAGAGTATCCTTGCACTTTCCATCAATAATACTGAAGAACAACAGCAACCATAAAAATAACTATTCACAAGTAAAAGAGCATAGCTACAGTAATGCTTCCATATTTCCCCATTATAACTAACAAGATAGCAATGCCAATCCGAATTAAGAATGATAAACAAGGTAAAAGGCAATTAAAAAAGTAGTGGAATTGGTTCATCATAGTTGAACAAAGGTCCTCCCACAGAAAAAAAATAGAAGAGCCAACATTTAAAAAAAATCAAAAAGCAAGTCCTGCTCCAATAAACTAAGGCCATAGAACTCATAAACCAAAATAAAAAATCTATACAAGAGAGGAGAGCCAGGCTAAATAACCACATCAAGATATTACCATAATAGATAACATGATGATGCCACCATCCAGTAAACCAAAAATACAAATCATAAGAGATGTCATTGATAGAACCAAAACCATTATAAGCAGAGTGGATAGAAGGAATTAACTCAGCATAAAAAATAATCTTAAATGCATATTAGAGGATCCAACCTTCGAAATTGTAATAAGCACCCAGTAGATTAACAACCCACAACAAGAAATACTCAGAAAATAAATCACAACTATAAGGATCCCATGCATAGAAAAACTAAAAAATCTTAATAGCATAAAAAGGTAATTAGAAAGCAAAAATGCTAAAGTGATCAGTGTGAGAAAAGCTCAGGAGCATAGTATTTGTACCATCATGAAGAAACCCCAAATATCACTCAAATCTAATCCCAGACCCAGCAGAGTATAACTAGCATATGAAATTTGCAAAGGAATAAACAAAGAAGTGAAAGAAGTAGAAGTCATGATGAATACACAACTGAACTCCACATTCCAGGAAACCCAACTCAAAACAAGATGGAATAATTGGGCTCAACACTAACAAACAAGCCTCAAGATGCCACCACAAACAACATACCCCATAGGACAAATATAAAAAAGGACCACAACTAAGCGATCCAGAAGTCTCTACTAGGGGAAAAGAGAGCAACATATAGGGGTTAAATCAGTGATATGATTTTTCCAATTATTACTAATACCCAAGCAGCCGCAACAGTTTAACACGACCAGCCAGTAAGAAAAGAGAAAATAGAACTAATACAAAAAATAATTCCAAAAAAATAAGTGAATCATTTTAGAGCCAATCAGCCAAATATCCAAGCTTCACTCCAAAAGGAAATAATTAATATGTCCCTAGCACACAGAGAAGAAATAGAGATCTAAAAGATCAGAATAGCAAACATAGAAAAAACCCAAAATGACCAAGGGAGAAAATAGGCCAAATCCAAACAACAAGCATAGTAGAAACTAAAAGCAAGTAGAAAAGACTAAGACATACAAACATAAGGAAGAGCATGATGATACAGTCTAATTAAACCTTTAATCTCCCTGGGTGAAGAATGTTCCATAAATTCCATGAAGCCAGCTAAATTACACCCCACTTTAGCAAGGGAGTCAGCAACAACAATTCCTTCCCGCAAAATATGAGATATAGAGAATGTAATAAAATAGAGCCAATGCTTAATATCTCTTAACATGTAAAATTAGCAGGATTAAAATTAGATTTCCCATTAATATAATGGATCAAAATCATGGCATCAACTTCAATCTAAACATTAATGATGCCTAAAGAAATACATAATTGAAGACCATAAAGAAGACCCTTAATTTTAGCTTTAATAGTAGTATTAGCCGTGCAAGGACCAACAAAGGCAACATAACAACCAGCATTCAAATTATTTATAGAACCATTAGTATTAAGCTTAAAGAAACCCTCCAAAGGCTTACTCCAAATAACAAATCCGTCTTTAACAATTGAGGAAGAGAATTGGAAAACCAAACCAAAATCATTGGCAACATGATAACAATCTATAAAAGAATCAATTTTTAATAAATTAGCCAAAAAAAATTGATAAATTTTCTCCTTGACTTTAGAAATAATACTAGTAGCATTCATCTTAATGTTCTCATGTTTAGACTCATTTCTACTTCTCTATAAAAACCAACAAATGATAATAGGTAAGATGTTCCTAATATGACCTTTAGTAGGGATGAACCACTCTTTAAGAAGATTAGAGAAGGAATTATAACTAAAAGAGGAAAATCCATTAAATTGATTGTCAAAATATAATAATACTTTCATAGCAATAGGGCCATGAAAAAAAACATGGTTTATGTTCTCAATATGATAACATACATTGGCATTTGGAGACTATGTTAAAAACTTTTCCAATTAAAATAGAATCCAAAGGCAAAAAATTATGCAAAATCCTCCATAACAAAAAATGAATTAGAAGGAGGAATACTAGCATGCTAGAAAGCTAAATAAAGAGGGTCTTTAGGATAAGCATGCCTAAAAAAATTCTAGATCTTCTTAATAGCGAACTTACCATCATTAGAAATATTAAACAAAATGCAGTCATCCATATCTAAATGAATAAGAATCTTGAGAATAATACTGATAATAAAATTCGGTATATAATTATTAAGCAAATCAATATTCCAATTCTCATTGGTAATAAAATCCTTGACTTTGCAAGTAGAAGTGGAGTGAGTATTTAACAGACTATCACTAGAAAAATTACCCAATCATTTATCTTGCCAAAACAAATATTGCCAACTCCCTAATCCCATTGGATAACCTCTTGAGCCTCCCATTTAATATAGCATAATCTTTTCTAGATAACAGAATCACCTTATTTAAATAAGCAATTGAGAGGGTGTTTACCAACACAATACTTAGAGGTCATAAACATGGCCCACAAGTTGATCTTATCTCTAAAAGCAAACTATAGTTTGTAAGAAAAAGCTTTGGACATCTCAATCATAGATGTAAACCCTAATCTACCTTCATCAACATTTCCAGAAATGTTTTTCCAAGAACCCCACAGAATAGCATGTTTACCCTCTTTGGCTCCTAGAGGAATTTATTAAACAAAATCTCCATTCTATTGCAAACATTAAGAGTAGGACATAAAGTGTCAAACAGGTAAATAGGAGTAGAGCATAACACATGTTTAATAAGAACAAGTCTACCACCAAAAGAAAGAAAATTAAAAGCCCAAGAAGAGAGTTTCTTATGAATTGTAGAGAAAACGTCATCAAATAAGTAAGAACATTTCCTACCCTTATAGAGAGGAGTGCCCAAGTACTTCAAAGGTGAGTTTTTTTTAATTTTCTCAAATTTGTTTTCAATACTAGTAACTCTCCTAGGAGAGATAGAAATAGCAGGAATAAAACAACTATTGGTGGGGTTAAAAATCAACCCACTAGCATGCTGAAATTTGATGAGAAATTTAAACAGAATGTAAAGCAACTTAATAGACCCCTTAGAAAAAATAATGAAATCATGAGCAAATTTTAAATGAGTAATAGGAAAGCTAAATTATAGATTAGGATGAGTTATAAAAAGATTTTTAATACCTTTGGATAAGAATTTCTCAACAATAATGAATAAAGCAGGAGATAGAGGATATCTTTGTCTCAAGCCATGAAAAGATTTGAAATAACCATGAGTCTTACCATTGATAATAATAGAAACGAAGCAATGCTTAATGCTATTTTTAACCAGATTAATGAAATGGATGTTGAAACCTAATTGCTTTAAAATAGTATAAAAAAATTCCAATTTAGATTATTATAAGCCTTAGTTATATCAACTTTGAAAATAATATTGCCCCAAGTTACCTTAGTATGCAAATCATGAACTAATTCTTGAGCAAGTAAAACATTATCAAATATCGATCTACCTTTGACAAACCATGTTTGCTCCAAAGAGATTATATCGGGTAAAAGCAAGGCTAACCTACCCATGATAATTTTAATAATAAGTTTATTGAAAAAGGTATATAAACTGATCGGCCAAAAGCTTTCCAAAAATTAATGACATTAGATTTCAGAATTAAAGCTATAGACTTAGAAGTAAAAAATTTAGGAATCAAATTGCCCAATCAATAACAATGTTAACAAGATCTTCTTTAATAATAGCCCAAGATTTCTGAAAGAACTTAGTGGTGAAAACATCTGGACCAGCCACAGAATCAGAATTCATACCTTTTATAGTTAGCCAAATTTCCTCTTCATAAGGAATCTTATACAATAAGAAGTTATCCTCCTTCATAATAATCAAGGGAATGAAAGAAAAATGAATATTTAATTCTGGACAAAAATCTTTATTGAACACCTTCTCAAAATACTCAATACCAGAAGCAATAACCAAATCAGGATTGTTGATAACAACACCATCAGGAGAAGTAACCTTATGAATTTGCCTAATCACTTTATTATGATTAACAAAATGATGAAAGAAGGAAGTATTATGACCAACCTCAATGAGAAATATAAATGATGCTTTCTACCTCCAATAAGCCTCTTCTTTTTCCTAAAGTTTGAATAAAATAGCCTTAGCTTCATTGAGAGCAGACAAGATCTCAAAAGAAGAGACCTGCATGTAAGTAATATTAGCATTGCCCACATTCTATTTAGCAACCAAAATGCTAGAGAAGATATTCTTAAAAATGCATTTATTCCACCAAGATAATTTTTATTTAAGTCTCTTAAGTTTAAACCATAACCTATTCATACAAAAAATATTATCTGAAGGAAAAAGGGGAGCATGCCATATGCTTTGCACCACATTTAAAAGGTTATCATCAAGAAGCCACATGTTTTGGAATCTAAAAGGTTGGAATATATTCTGACAGTTCATAGAAATACCTAATAATAAAGGCGAATGATTAGATAAACTTCTAGTTAAATGCCCAGTATGAGTCTGATAAAAAGAAATCCAAAAGCCATTAAAAAGAATGAGATCTAATCTTTGCCACATAGTACCCTTATTCTAGGTAAATACATTACCAGAAAAACCAATATCATGAAGATTGCAATTCAAGATCATGTCATTAAAATCATCCATAGCTTAATAGTAAGGAGGATTACCTCCTACCCTTTCAGAAGCATTAGTAACATAATTAAAATCCCCACCAACTAACCAAGAGGCCTTAATAGAAGAAGAGAAATCAATGAGATGGTTCCAAAGTGTTTTCCTGCCTAATCTAAAGCAAGAAGCATAAACAAATGAAGCATAATAAGAAAATTGATTAAAATTAATGTTAGTATGAATTAATTGGGGAAATTCCATAGCAATATCTAAACAAATAAATTAATTCTAGAAAACCCAAATTTTATTTGAACCTTTGCCAAAAGCCACATCAAAACCCAACTTTGTACGAACAGAGTCCAATTTATCAACATAAATTAAAGGCTCAATTAAAATAAGAAGGTTAATTGTTTACCTAAATCATTCCCCTAAAGAGAATCAATTCTATCTTCAACATTTTGGTCATCATTGTTTACCTTTTTCAAATTTTCTTCACTCCTGATTGGATTATCTAGAGGGCAATTCTCTATGTCATCCCCATAAACTTTTGGTTCATCCAAAATCATATTTTGTGTCTTCTCATTATTAATAATATGACCTCCAGACATAGAAGAATCACCATGAATTGATCCAACCATAGGTTTGGAAGCCATATTATTCTTTCTAAGACGAGGATGGATAACAAATCAATCATCAATGGAATTTCCATGAACTTTGCAATGAATAAAAAAATTTAGAATGTTTTCAAAATCAACTTTCTGTAAATATCTAGAAGATTTATAACCAAGCCAAATGTCTTTAGGATGCTTCTTAGTAATGTCCAATTGCACATGAATTCTAGCCATGGATGGCCTTGAATGAGAGGTGGTGCCTCGATTTGTTTGAAGTGTCCTACCGAAAAGAGACCCCAAAGCATGAAGAACATGTGAGTTAAAAAAATGCAACCATAAATTTGGAAAAGAGATCCAAATGAGAACAATAGGAGATTCCTCTTTAATATCAATAAAAGGAGTCCATTTCAGAAGTCTCATTTGACAAATTAAAATATAGTAAGTTCTCCTAGCAAAAACCCTACTGTAATAAAGATCATTAGATAATTGAATCACAACATGTCTAGCATCAAGTAAATCGATAGAAAAAGTTCCAGTTAGCTTCAACTTTTCAAAAAAACCATGAACTAGATTAGGCCTACGGACTGAAAATTTTCTCATAAGAGTGAACTGAAAAGGGCTTGCAAGTTTGAAAATATACTCATCAAACATTAAAAGAGCAGGATAACCTTTTACTGACGTTTTACTGAATGAAAAAGTGGGCTCTTTCAAAGAGGTGGCTCTGGCTAAAACATCACAAAATGATCAAGTTTTATTTTCACTGTCATCTAAAATAAAAAAACCTTTAGTAGCACCACCAGAAGCTGGAGGAGGAACATCCTAATGGCTCAGTGAGGAAGAAGACGGCCCCACCTCAATGAAAGATTCTACAAAAGACCTAAGGCCGACAGGAGGCATTAGGACAAAAGGGAGAAAATAAAAATGGGTAGAAACAAATCGAGAACAGTAAACACAAAGAGAAATAAAATGCAAATTAATAGTAGAAACCAGCTAGCTACAGGAAGAAGCCAAGATCACATGGGAATTGCTAGAGCAAAGAGCCGTTGGAAGAGCATGGTTTTTTGACTGGTTAATTATAAGATCCTTTTTTTAAGGGAAAGCCACCGAAGGGTCCTACATATTAATATTTAAAAAAAGAGTACAAGTCCTTAAGGGGACCTCCAGCTCTCTATTGCTCCAAAGAGCTACAAAAAAATAAAAATAAAAAGAAAACCTAAGAGCTGGAATTTCCCACTAAGCATGAATACAAGTTTTCCTAAGAACATTCTAAAAGACCAACAGGGAAGGGGGAAAAAGTATCCATTCAGCTTAGCCTTTCCCACCAAAAAAGGACCCTGCACAATATGAGAACAAGTTTCCAAAAACCTGTAAATAAGGCCTGCAAGGAAATTGAATAAAATAATTAAAAGTAACAAAAAAGAAAGAACATATGTAGTCAAAACACTAAGAAAATAATACAATATGTAGCTTAATAAAAGGTTATGCAAATTAACAATAAAACAAAACATAATGATATTAAGTAAAGCCCTGCACATATCAAAATTGAAACTGAATAACAACAGCAACAGAGTTAAAAGACTATCAAAGGTCATACCACCACAGCTATAATTTAACTTCCTGATATCACCAACACCACCAACAGGATAGCATTGCCAAACAGAATCCAAATAAAAAGTCAAGACAACAGATAAAGCAACCACTATTGAAGCAAAACACTACACCCCAGGAGCAGCCAAAGATAGACTCCAACCATGAAGTACTAAACCCGAGATTCTAGAAAATATAATTAATATAACAGCCACTATTGAAGACAATCCAAGATAGATCATGCTAGACAGCCAACAACAATAACAAAAGAAGGTTCCACAGGGTAGAGATAGTAGTAAAAACTAGCCAAAAAGTACATTTATTATAAGGGATCGTAGCAATCAGACATCCATAAATCAGCTAATGAACACACCACCATAAATCAAGCAAATGGACCAACAAATGAAAGACCATATCCAGCCCACAGAGAATACAAGAGCAAATTTATAGCGGATAAACAGGGAGATAAGATTGGCTAATAGAGCTCAAGAAGTGGCAACCATCACAGTCATCAATTTGATAACCCTAATGTCACTCAATCCAGCACCCAGAAACTCTCAAATTTAAGAAAATGTAAAGAGCAGGACTAAATGAAAAGAAATACAGAGAATAGAGCAACAAAATTACAAAGCCACTGGCAAGAGAATTCCATGCAGCAACACCACCTAAGTAAAAGGATGCAAATATAGCCCACAACAGTAACCAAAGCCAACATCAGACCCCCTCATAAACACTAAAAGGCCTTACTAACAACCAGCTCTGGAACACACAAAATAATAGGAAACCTCTAGATACCAAAAGGAATAAATATCGAAGCTAAGCAAGAGAGGAACTCCAGTAACAAAAAATACCAATGATAGGACAAACCCAACACAACAACAAAACCATAATGGTGATCATAGATAAAACCCCCAGACATCCTCCCAAAGAGGCCAGCAAACATAGCCCCCACACAGCACTAGGGAACACTACACCTCCTGGGAGTAGAAGAGCAGTAAATAGGGAAAACATCAGTGTACCAAATAATGCAATCACAACTCAAGCCCACCAGCACAATACACATGAAAGTGTTGTAAAGTTGCAAAGAACTAAAGCAGATAGTGCATAGCACCAGAAAAACCAAAGATTGATAATAAAAAGAAAAAACCATGTCCCAAAACCAAGAAGTGACAGTGAATGTAACAGAAAACAAAACACCACAACAATAAACCAACCCAGCCAAACTACCAAGCAGACTAAAGGCAAAGCTTAAAGAAAGGTTAAATTTCTATATATGAAAGGCCCATTTTATTCAACCTAATAATGCCTTTAAGTGACATAGGTAAAGTAGAATTAGAAAAATCAGTAATACAGTCCAATGTATAACCCAGCCAAACCGACAAGCATTACCTTCCTTATGAACATGAGAAAATGAAAAGTTAATAAACATCAATAGCTGGTTGATTTTGTCTAATATGGTAAAAAAGACTCGGATTACAAACTCTATGCATTAGATTCATAAGGCAATGAATAATAGAACTAGCATTCACTTTAATCTAAATATTATTAATACCAAGCTAGAAGCATAATTTCAACTTGTTAAGAATAGGAGAAAGCTCAGCCCTAACCACAGAACACTTTTCCAATAGGCCAACAAAAGCCATAATCATGTTACCATTATCATCTCTAATAATACCACCACACCCAATAGTGTCAATTTTAACAAAGCCATCCACATTATGCTTAAAAGTATTAAGAGGAGGTTTGATCTAGTATACCAGATTAGGATCCTCCAAAAAGTAGCTGCAAAAAAATGCCAAATTATGGGCAACAAAAGAATAATTCCTGAAATTTTTATAGGTCATATGATTGGCATCAAAATGCTTAAAAACATTATCCTTGATATTTTGAATAATATGATTGGTATATTAGCGAATATTATTAAACATAAAATTATTTCTAGCAATTCACAAATACCACAAAATCAAAGAAGGAATAACTTTTCTGATATGCCCTTTAGAATTGATGAACCAAGAGTCAAGAAAAATATTGATAGATATATTAGCATTAAAAAGATTTAAATTGAAAATGTCATCAAAATAATACCAAATTTTAACAGCAATCGGACCATAGATAAATACATGATGTATGTTTTCCATATGAAAGCAACATTGGCACTTAGAAGTAATAATAAAGCCTTTTTTCCTCAAATTTTCATCAGTAGGGATATAATTGTACAAAATTCTCCACATAAAATAAGAAATGGTCTTAGGTATACTTTTATGCCAAATCATAGAAATCACCTTAACACATTTTTTCCCTAAACATATGCCACATATCCATTAAACTAAACATGCTGTTATGAGACAAATCACATAATAACAAATCATCAGAATCAATGTTGAAAGTTCGAATAGGTTGTTAGACATATTAATTATGCCCCTAGGCAAACCAAGAGAGGGGGGGGGGGGGGGTGAATTGGCACTTTAAAAAATCTCTTGAATGTTTTAAAAAACTTTTTTATAAAAATCTTCAGTATATCATATAATATAATTAAATTCATACTGTATGAATAATTATAAAAATTGAACTTTTTCAACCACAAAAAAATAAAGTGCAATGTAGAAATTAACAATGCGGTAAATAAAAATAAGAAAAAAGAACACCAGATTTTATAGTGGTTCGGCCAAACACGACTTACATCCACTCCCTAGAGACTCCTTCTCTAAGTATTGCACTAAACCAAAGTGACTATCCTTTTGCCCCCACAGCAAGGCAGAGAAGCCCTTACACACTCTCTTCCACCAAACCCCGGTGTGGTAGAGAACCATCATCTTTTTTCACCCTCCTGCTGAAGGTAGAGAACCCACTCATCCTTTCACACCCTCCACATGTTAGAAGAGAACCAAGCACCCTTTTTCACCCTTCTGGTGATGGCAGAGAACCGGACCTTCTCCAAAGATCTTCTCTTAATAGTCTTCAAAGAGATATGGAAGAGACTTGAAGTACAAACAATGAGATCCTTACCTTTGGGCAACCTTGTGAATCCCCTTACAATTTCCTCTTTAAAGATCTCACCACACTCACTCCCAAACACTCTCCCTAATCACTCTCCCTTCAACTCTCAAGAAGAAATTCATAGAAGATTAGTTAGACAGTCAATTTTTAGGAACATTATATACAAAGGACATGAAAAACCGTCCAAATACTAAAAATTTCAAGTTTTATGAAATAGGATCGTCCTGTATGATCGACAATCGTCCCGTATTAATAGTTCAATAAATGAACTATTCGTCTTGTATGATATACCGTACGAACCATGTAAGCCCTATTTCGTACTCTGGAAAATAAAATACGAAACCTAATCGTACTGTATGAACTGTTCAAAAGGTTAAACGATCCATCCCGTACGATGATGTACGAACCTATGAACCCCAGTTTTCATACTCTGGAAAATGATATACAAACTAAAATTATACTGTATGAACAATTCAAAAATGAACAGTTCATCCCGTATGATCCTATACAAACCAATGAAACCCAATTTTTGTACTCTGTAAAATTATATACGAAACACATTTGTACTATACGAACAGTTCAAAAAATCAAACAGTTCATCCCGTACGATCCAGTATGAACCATGCAAGCTCCCATTTCGTACTCTAGAAAATGATATATGAAGCCTATTCGTACTGTACGATCAGTTCAAAAAATTGAACAATTCATCCCGTACGATCCAGTACGAACCATGCAAGCTCCCATTTCGTACTCCGAAAAATGATATATGAAAACATTTCATATTATATGAATTATACTTAGAAAAATTTTAAACCTGGCAGGTTCGTATTAGAGGAGAAACTAGACAAATCATCCCGTACGATCTACTATCGTATAGAATGATTAGTTTAAAAAAAAACATTTTGTCTCACTCCCCTAGTGTGTGTGCATGATTTTCCAATTACAATCACATCACTCAGACTCAAGAAAAAAAAATACAGACTCCAAGACTAATGAACTCTAACCAAAGTAATTTAGAATCTTCTACTGTCTGGATTGTGAATTGCCTGAAATGAACTGTTAGTATACACAAAATAGAATTTTTTAGTATATGTTAGGAGAAATAATAAACAAATAATAAGCTTTTTTAATCATCAAAACTCACTTGAATAAATAGATTTGCACCTTTCTCAACAATCTCCCCCTTTTTTGATGATGGCAAAATAATTATTATTTGAGTTAACAAGTAAACTTAAATGTAAATTTTTTCCTAAGCTCCCCCTAAAAGTAAGCTCCCCCTAAATGAATGATCTATTTGAAACAAGGGGACATAAAAAATAGAGAGACAAGATAAGACAAAATAAACAGATAAAATAAACACACACAAATACACACGTAATATGCATATCAAACAAAACATATCAAATAAAGAATATCAAACAAACTCCCCCTTTTGACAACAACAAAAAGGGAAACAATCAAAGTAGTTGATGAATAAGATAATGTTAAAGGAATTTATAATTACACAATTACACAATTGAAATCAGATGCAAAAGATAAAGACACAAAAGTTTAAATCACTGAATAACAAGAATAAGAAAAGTTGATCTATGCCAGTAATGTAATAGACAGATTAAGTAACCATAATTATTGCAGAAATGATGAAATAAAATTAAAAATTTTCTAATTTAATAGTGACGATCATTGTTTAGTGTAATTAAGAAAATGATAAAGGAAAGAATGATTGGCGACATTGTGCATCTTTTCAAATTGAATGGCACACTTTGTGCATCTTGTCAATTTTGGGCTGATTTTGTGCCTCTTTATAATTTGGTGAACATTGCACATCTTTTGTATCATGACACACTTTGTGCCTACTTAAAAAAATTTCTTTCCAACACCACATTCTCTTGACACAAATACAATAATGAACACTTTGAGATAGAAAACAAGAGCAATATTAAGACATCAAATATGCAACAATTTAAGCTAAGTAATACATGTCTAAAAATAAAATAATAAAAAGAACTTCTAATCTACGCCCAGTCACAAAGTAATCTAAATATTTTGAGAGATTAAATTATGCATAGCAATTACTATTGTAAAACAGATTCAACTAACATTTCATGAAGACAATCAACTATGTTTGATTAAAAAAAAAATTCAAGTCACAAAGGTATATGCATCCAAACATGATTTGTTCATTTCATTTAACATGCATTTTTGTTACATGCATCCTTCCATACTTCTTCCAACATAAAGGCTACATTCATACATCAAATCTTTCACAAATAACTAAATATAATAAAGTCTAACAAAAATAAAGAAACAACACAACAACTTCAAAACATAAACATCATTCAGAATAACAGCCAAATAACATAATCACAACTACAAGCTTGAAGGACCCTCATCTGGAGGTGGCGGTGTAGCAACGAACATAGAAAAATAGCTATTAATCATGGCAATATTAGTGTTCACTGATTCAAACTAATCACGAATCCAACCTCTATCTTTATTATATCTATCATCCTGCTACTTCAAATGTGCCTCAAAATCATCAAATCTTTGATCGAGACAATCAAAGCACTGGACCATATTTTGATAAAAGTCCTGATTAAGTCCAAGTGCAGGGGTTAGTGCAGGTGCAGGTGCACCTTCTTCTTCAAAATCATCTCCAGATCCCTCTCTCCCAAAAAGTGGCATCGATAAAGTACATAGGCAACTCAATAGGTCCGCTAGGGTGGACTAAATTGTACTTCTTCTCTAGGATATAAGAAATTATATGTCCCAGGGCAATATTTTTCTTTCTTTTGATGCTAGGATGGCCAATGTTAGTAAGAGAATACAAGTAGTCCATGATTAATTGGGCTTCATCTATAGGTTGTCCAGTCATAATCAAGTAGGTAACAGTTGAGAGGAGGGGTGTCATATTGACTCGATCTCTAGCTTTTGGGATAATGGAGGTTCTAAGAACGTGCTGAATAATCCTTGCATTTTGGTTCAGGGTGTAGACTCTAGGTAAATGACTTGGTTGGCTTACGCCCCTAAGAAACTGATTGACTTCTGACCAATCATAGTCAGCTCTGGAGGTCAGGGTGTGTGCTCGAATACCTAGAGTTCTAAGGTGAAGGAAAGTCCCCAAATTCTCCTTAGTAATTTCTACTCTCTATTTTAGAACATAAGAAGTGATCCTAGTGTGGTCCTAATTTATTTTCATGTTTGTGAGGAAAACATGAAAAAGTCCTTATTGTAAGCATGAGTGAGAGTAAGGAAGAACGAAAATTGGGTAGATTCAAAAAGTGGCATTACAATAAAATGGATGTTCTCCTAGATTAAGAGATGAGAGGGTGTAATTTTGGAAGCACTAAATTATAGGTAAGCATCCTCATTTTGTTGAGACAAAAAATTGTCATCCCAATCTTGTTTGGAGGATGAACCTCTAGCATGTCGTGATCTTTTCCCGCTACAAGACATCTCTAATTTGTGGCTTTGAAGGGTTTGAAATAGTAGTATAACGAGTGAAAAACTCCCCATCTATATAAAGATAAATGATCAATCATTCAGTATGAAAAGATTTCGTACGGGATGAAATAAATTTTGTACAGGACGAAATAAATTTCATACGTACGAATGGAAACGGCCAAAAATAAAATGGCTTTTCATAAACTGCCCTTCCCGATGCGTCCTTTTATATAGGCTTTTTGACTACACGATCGTACAGACGATCACATGTTCTTTCGAAATGATCAAAAAATTAAAGATCATTTCGATGACGGTTGGCTTCATCCTTAACCAAAAATGACAATAAGGATCGTACAGACGAACGATACGTTCGTACGTACGATCAGTAATAACTGCCTAAAATTGCAAACCAAAACCCATTCATACAGACAAACCTATACATATCATATAGTATGATGACATCATCATACAACATAAACTATTAAAAATATTATTCCGTCCCCTCAACTCTACAAATTTTCATGCATACGTTATAGAATTCATATTGTACGAAATAATTTTGTACAATACAAATAGAACAACAAAAAATAGTACATAGAAAGCTCAAAAACCTTTCAAAGTAAAATATTTTTCATTTTTCATTAAATTACAAACAATAAAAAGACAAAATGACAAAATATAATGAAAAATAAAATAAAAACATACAACTTATGCTGCACAAACTTGACATAAACAAACATACAATCTAGCATAAAATAACATTTGCAGAAATTTCAATTATGTATTAAGATCAATCACACCTAGCCTTATCTTTAAAATGCTAAACATGTCAAAAGCTAGTGGTTTTGTGAAAATATCTGCAAGTTGATCCTTAGTAGCAACATGATGTAATTCAATTTCCCCTTTTACTACATGATATCTTATAAAATGATGCTTTATATCGATATGCTTGGTTCTAGAATGCTGAATAGGATGCTTTGAAATGCACATGGCACTACTGTTATCACAAAAGATTGGAATTATGCTAAATGAAAATCTTAAATCAATTAGCTATTATTTTAACCAAAGTACTTGTGCAACACAACTTCCTAAGGCAATATATTTAGCTTCTGTAGTTGAAAGGGCTACTGAGTTCTATTTTCTACTAGACCAAGAAACTAAAGAGTTTCCTATAAATTGATAAGTTCCAGAAGTGCTTTTCCTATTAACCCTATATCCAGCAAAATTTGAATTAGAGTATCCAACAATTTCAAATGCAGTGCTATTCTTATGATACCAAATTTCTAGGTTTTTAGTCCCCAAAAGATATCTCATAATTCTCTTAACTACAGTCAGATGTGACTCTTTAGGATCCGCTTGAAATCTAGCACACAAAAACTAAACATGATATCTGGTCTGCTAGCTGTCAAGTAAATCAAAGATCCAATCATCCCTCTAAACTTCTTTTAATCAACAGATTTTCCTTTAGGATCCTTATCTAATTACACTGAGGAACTCATGGGTGTATTCACTGATTTAGCCTTATCCATTTCATACTTTTTTAGGATTTCCTTAGCATATTTTGACTGGCTCAAAAAGGTTCCATCCTCGTCCTACTTAATGCTAAACCCCAAAAAGTAACTCAAATCTCCAATTAAGCTCATCTCAAATTCCTTACTCATTATTTTTGAAAATTCATCACACAGATTTCTATCGGTAGATCCAAATAAGATATCATCCACATAAATTTTAATAAAGAGTATTTCATCTCCTACTCTTTTTATAAAGAGAGTGGTGTCCACACTCCCTTTTATAATAATCGTTCAAGTAGGAAAGTGCTTAGCCTTTCATACCAAGCTCTAGGTGCCTGTTTAAGTCCATATAATACCTTTTTCAATTTAAAAACATGATTAGGAAATTATGCATTTTCAAAATCTAGAGGTTGCTCAACATAAGCATCCTCTTTTATCATACCATTTAGAAATACACTCTTTACATCCATTTGATACAACTTAAAACCTTTAAAATATGCATAGGCTAAAAGCACTCTAACTTCCTCAAGTTTGGCTACTGGGGAAAAGATCTCCTCAAAATTAATTCCTTCAATCTGATTATACCCCTTAGTCACTAACCTTACTTTATTCCTTACAATCACTCCAGAATCATTCATCTTGTTTTAAAATACCCACTTTGTCCCAACAACACTTTAATCTTTTGGTCTTTCTAAATTCCCAAACACCATTTCTAGCAAATTAATTTAACTCATCATGCATAGCTAGAATCCAAAACTCATCTGAAAGTGCTTAGTTTTACACTAGTGGGTTCAATCATTAAAATAAAAGTGAAGTGATT
The DNA here is from genome assembly GCA_019925795.1 of Dendrobium chrysotoxum. Classification (NCBI taxonomy): domain Eukaryota; kingdom Viridiplantae; phylum Streptophyta; class Magnoliopsida; order Asparagales; family Orchidaceae; genus Dendrobium; species Dendrobium chrysotoxum. Next base: position 35,600,562 of record CM034300.1, on the reverse strand, counting down.
TACTTCTTTCCTCAAACCATGCCTAGTCCTAACTCCTTCACTTGGGTCACCCAAAATCAACTCTTTAGGATGACTCTTAGCAAATTTCCATTCCTTAGGAAATTGGGTTTCTTCCTCATTTTTAACCCTTTCTTCAACTTTTTTATTTTCAAGTCCTTGGGTTATTTCCTCAACTTCATCTTCCGACCTAGACCCTCCATAATTATCAGATTCATCCAAAATAACATGAGTGGTCTCCTTAGCTACCAATGTCCTTCTATTAAAAACTCTATAGGATTTTCCAACACTTGAATATTCTAGAAATATTCCTTCATCAGATTTAGGATAAAATTTACCTAAGAGAGTTTTTCCATTATTATGTATGAACACTTTACATCCAAAAATATGTACGTGTGAGAGGTTGGGAATTCTACCTTTAAGAAGTTCATAGGGTGTCTTATTTAATTTTGATATAATGTACACCCTATTCAATACATAACATGAGGTACTAACTGCTTCAGCCCAAAAATGTCTTGGAAGTGAATATTTTAGAAGTGAATATTCTGCCAACATGGCTTTAGCAACTTCAATTAATGTCCTGTTCTTTCTCTCAACACTCCATCATGCTGAGGTGTCCTAGAAGCTGAGAAGTTATGATCTATTCCTTGAGATTTACAAAAATCATCAAATAATTCATTTTCAAATTCTACCCCATGATCACTTTGGATAGTAATAATTTCAAATCCTAGTTTTCTCTGAATCTAAGTGGTAAAATCTCTAAACTCCTCAAATAATTCACTCTTAAGATTTAAAAATCTAATCCATGTGAATCTTAAGTAATCATCCACAATTACATACCCAAACCTTTTCCCTCCTATACTTAAGGTACTAATGGGTCCAAAGAGATCCATGTGAAGAATTTTTAAGGGCTTGCTAGTTCTAACTTCCTTGATTGAATTGAAGGAGGATTTGACTTATTTTCCTAGTTGGCATGCATCACATAAGTGATCTTTTGTAAAGTCTAATTTGGGTACTCCTCTAAATAACTCTTTTTGGGTGATTTTTCTAAGATTTCTCATGCTAGCATGATAAAGTCTTCTATGCCATAACCATGACTCATCAGATACATTTTACAAATAAAAAATAGTAGAAGATTTTATAGAATTCAAATCTAGCATGTACACATTATTTACTCTATCACCATTTAACACAATAATTTCATTTTGACAAATAACACAGCTAGTAGGCAAGAATTTAATATGATAACCTTTATCACACAGTTGACTTATGCTCAACAGATTGTGTTTTAAGCCTTCTACTAACAGAACATTTTCAATCATAAAATTCTTTAAATTTCTAATCATACCTGTACCTATCACTCTCTTGGTGGTATTATCTCCAAGTGTAATCTTGCCTCCATTCTTGGCTTCCAGCGATAAGAATTGAGTCACATCTCCAGTCATTTACTTTGAACCGTCGCTGTCCAAGTACCAAATGCTCTCATGAGGTCTTTGTGAGAGCATTCCTCCTCTTGATCCGAATGATCAAGATTGTCAGCCATCAAACATAAATTTGTTATTTCCTCTTCAGGTGCTATTTTTGAGGAATCTAAAGCTGAGTCCACCCAAAATGCTTGCTATAGTCTCTTCTTGCCCCTTCTATCCTTTGGTTTCTCCTCAGCTTTCTCCTTGCTAGGATTGGCCTTGAGATTAGGGCACTCAGTATTTATGTGTCATGGCTTCCTGCACTCATAGCAAATAACATCATTAGAAGCCTTAACATTTTTATGGAACTAACCTTTGTTCCATTACTGGCGTCTCCTCTACTTCCTCATTAGGAAACTTTTGAACTGCCTTGTCATTAAGGCAATATCCTCTTCATCCTCAGGCTAGGACTGATCACTCTCCGAGTCATCCACTTTCAATGCAATGTTCTTTTCTTTACGTCTATCACCTGTATCAATATGTCTTTGAGTCACTCCTTGCTTGTAAGCAATCAGTGATCCAAGTAGATTATCAATAGATTAAATATTTAAGTCTTTTGACTCCGTTATAACAGTAATCTTTGCATCGTAACTAGTAGGCAAACATTGTAATATTTTATTTACTTTTCTAGAATTGGTTATTTCCCTACCTAATGCATGCAATGAAGTTTTTATTTGTATAAAATGAGTATACATGTCACAGATTAACTCATTCGATTTCATGTAAAAAAGTTCATAATCATGAAGTAGAATGTTCAATCTAGATTATTTCACTTAATTGGTTCCTTTATATGTAATGCAAAGCTTATCCCAAATATCTTTTTTAGATTTACAAGTAGAAACATGCATGTAGTCTTTCGATTTCAATGTACAAAAGAAACTATTAAAACACTTAGCATTCAATTGAGCTAATTCACATTCTTCTACAGTCTAATCAGCAAAAGGTGTTTGAATCTAATTCCTTCTATAAGTCTAGTAGGTTCAGTGTAACCTTCCTGTACTAAAATTCACATGCGATAGTCAAGTGATTGTAAAAAGGTAGACATGCAAGTTTTCCAAAAATCAAAGGGGATGTTTTCAAACAATGGAGGTCTAGTGATCGAATAACTCTCAGGTGTGTTTCAAGTTCCAAATTAGCCATGATTGAATTTTAAAAAGTAAACTAAACAGTATTTTTTGAAATAGGCTCTAATACAACTAGAAAGTTCGAATAGGTTGTCAAAACCTATTAATTATGTCCATATGCTAACTAAGAGGGTGGGGGGGGGGGGGTGAATTGGTACTTTAAAAAATCTCTTTGAAGTTTTGAAAAATGTTTTTATAAAAATCTTTAGTATATCGTATAGTAAGATTAAATTCGTACTATACGAACAGTTATAAAAATTGAGCTTTTTCAACCACAAAAAAATAAAGTGCAATGCAGAAATTAACAATGCAGTAAATAAAACCAAGAACAGAGAACACCAAATTTTATAGTGGTTCAGTCAAACATGACCTACATCCACTCCTTAGAGATTCCTTCTCTAGGTATTACACTAAACTAAAGTGACTCTCCTTTTGCCCCCATAGCAAGGCGGAGAAGCCCTTAGAAACTCTCTTCCACCAAACCCCAGTGTGACAGAGAACCGTTGTCCTTTTTCACCCTCCTGGTGAAGGTAGAGAACCCACTTGTCCTTTCACACTCTCCAGGTGTCGGCAGAGAACCAAACATCCTTTTTCACCCTCCTGGTGACGGCAGAGAATCGGACCTTTTTCAAAGATCTTCTCTCAAGAGTCTTCAAAGAGATAGGGAAGAGACTTGAAGTACAAACAATGAGATCCTTACCTTTGGGCAACCTTGTGAATCCCCTCACAATTTCCTCTTCAAAGATCTCACCACTCTCACTCCCAAACAAATGTTAATGGGAAAATTGAGAATTTTGAAAATAACATCTCCAGTAAGAATATCAGCCAGTTTAATATAGTCCCAAGTGTTATCAATGATAAAAGAGTTCACTTTAGTAGTGGCAGGGGAGAAAGAATTGATAATGGAATCAATGGACTTACCTCCAAGCCACTAATCTTGCCAAAAGAAGATATTCACTCTACTAAGCTCCCATTTAACATGAGGTTCAGCACTCCACTTAATGTTGCAAAGTCTTTTCCACACTATGGAGTCACCAAATTTAACAACACATAAAAGGATGCTTACTGACATAATACTTATCAATCCTAAAGTTGGACCAAAGAGATAGTCTAGAATGAAAATTAAACCACAATTTAAAGGAAAATGCATAATAAAGATCAATCATGTTTTTACAACCCAACGTCCCTTGATTAAGAACCCCACAACACTTGGTCCAAGAGGACCAAATAACATTAGAGTTCACATTAGAGCCACGCTAGAAGAACCTATTGATAAATTTCTCAATTCTAACACAAACAATAAGCATAGGTTGCAAGGTTTGAAGGGAATAAAATGGTAAAGAACATAAAATGCTTTTGATAAGGGTTAATCTACCCCCAAAACTAAGGAAATTAGGGACCCAAGAGAAAAGTCTGTTCTGCACAGTAGTAATAAGATCGTCAAAAAGAAAAGTTTTCTTTCTACCCTTATGGAGAGGGACCCCTAAATACTTAATAGGTAAAGAACCTTGAGCAAAGACGGTATTATGCTTAATATTGATAATACGATTGAGGGAGACCTTGTTAGAAACAATAATGCAGCTCTTATTTTTATTGAGAAAAAGACCACTACACTTTTCAAATATATTAAAAACCTCATAAGTTTTTAACCCGATTAATCGACGCATTAGAAAAAATAATAACATCATCAGTAAAATATAAATGAGAAACATGAAAGCCACCCATAGTTCTAAAATAATTATTAGGAATGTTTTCATAAAGGTTAATAAGCCCTCTAGACAAATACTCCTTGGCAATAATAAAGAGGGCAGGAGAGATAGGATCACCTTATCTTAACCCGTGAGAGGACTTAAAAAAACCATGACTTTTGCCATTAATGATAATAGAGAAATAGGGTTTTTCAATAGAATTTTTAATAAGGTTAACAAATTTAGAATTGAAACTAAATAAGTGCATGATGTGATAAAGAAAATCCCAACTAATATGATCATAAGCTTTAGCAATATGCAATTTGAAAATAATGCTACCAACTAGCACTCTAACATCCAAATCATTCAAAATTTCTTGAGCTAATAAAATCTTATATGAAATATATCCCCCTTTAACAAAGCCAGTTTGATTAGGGGCAATGATTTTATGAAGAAAAGGAGTAAGGCGGTTAATAAGCATTTTAGAAATCACTTTACTAAAAAAAGTACAAAGATTGATAGGTCTAAAGTCATTCCAACAAGAAGCCCCATTCTAGTTTCCAGCAAAGAAATCTAAAATAGCATAAAAAAAGATCAAAACTCATAATGTCCCAAGCTTTTTGGAAAAACTTAGTCGTGTAACCATCAGGACCAGCAACAGAGTCAGAATTCAAATCAAATTTTGTTTTCTTTATTTCCTCCAAAGTAGGGGGAACAGTAAGAGCCAAATTATCATCCTAGTTAATGATATTAGGAATAATACTAGGATTATCAATAGGCATGGGAGTAAAATTATTATTAAAATTTTTTTTAAAAAAATCCACGCTATGGTTGGCAATTTCCATAGCATCTTCAGTATACGAACCATCAGCACGAGCAATTTTATGAATATAGTTCCTAGCTCTATTCCTTTTAACTAAAGCATGAAAATACTTAGTGTTATTATCCCTGTCAATCAGGTGCTTAGAAGCCACTTTCTGCTTCCAATAATTTTCCTCCTAGTTATGTAAATTACACAAAACTCTTTTAACCTGTTGAAGTACAATAAAATTATCATTAGAAGGATGGTTTTGTAGAATCTGCTCTAAAGAGGTAACTTTCTCTTTAGTAGTGATAATGTTAACAAAAAAATTTTTGAAGACATTCTATTTCCACCAATTAATTTTTTGCTTTAGTCTTTTCAACTTAAGCCACAATTTGTTTATACCACAAATTGAATTATCATGGTGAAGGGGGGCTTGCCAATTCTCTTGCACCATGTCCATGAAAGAGTGATCAAGAAGCCACATGTCCTGGAATCTGAAGTTATAGCTAGAGATATCATTTCTAAGCCTAATAGTAATAAGCTAGGGGGAATGATCAGAAAGGGTTCTACTAAGATGTTCAACATGCATAGAAGTAAAATTATTAATTTAACTATCATTAAACAAAAATGATCGAACCTTTGCCAAAGATTTTCACAATTCCAAGTAAAATTGCTACCTGTATAATCAATATCAATAAGGTTGCAATCAAACATCATCTTATTAAAGTCCTCCATAGATTGATAATTTGGAGTAGACCACCCAAGTCTTTCATCTGGGAGGAAATAGTGTTGAAGTCTCCACCCACCGTCCAGGGAGATTAATACTATTATGAAAAAGAAGAAGTTGGTCCCATAACGTCTTTCTACTGCTATGAGAAGAAGCCGCGTAAACAAAAGAAGCAAAATAATGGGAGTGCATAAACCAATACTACTATGAAGCACCTGAGTAAAATCACCCAAAATATCAATAACCAAAGGATCCATCCAAATAACCTAAATCTTATTAGAAATATTAGCCACAGCATGATTGAAACCCAAAAATCTAGTAGTACTATTCATTTTATGAATAGAAATAAATGGCTCAATAACAATAAGCATGGAGACATTATGAATATGACACAAGTTCTTCACTCTAACTCTAGTAGAAGGGCACCCAATACCTCTGACATTCCAAATAATAAACTTAATTATAAGAATTTAAATGAGTGCATTGAGATCGGGTGGTTCTAGGGGATTTATGCATGATATTTTTGTGTTTCTTATTCTTTTTGGATTGAACTGAATGAAATTCACTATCCTCCTCTCCAGCTTCCTTATTGATATCAATTTGATTGTCACTAACATTTATAAAAATCAAATTCTTAGAAGTAGTTTGAGAATCCCTATAACCCCTTTTCTTAATAGAACCAGATTTAATATTACCCTCCATAACATCCCCTTGAGCAAGTTCTCCTTCTTCCAAATTTTGCTTTCCAATTACCTACACATGAGAAGTAGAGGAAAATTTAACATTTTGATTTGACTCCTTCTTATTAATATCAGAACAAATTTCAACTTAGCTCTTATTAGTAGAACAAGTTAATGGAAAACTAGTAAGCATATTATTTTGCTCAACAACCATAATATCCATTTGATGCTCTGAATTTGTTTCCCTCCTATAGACTAAATAATTATTTCCAACAATACTAGATGGAGGATCCACAATCCCTCCGACCTTGAGGGATTTACTAGAGGGATTATCACCCATTTTAAGTAACGATGGGGCCACCATTTCATGATCAGGATTGTCCCTTTGAGAGTTATGCTCCTCAACCATTTCTTGCATAGGGTTAGCAACTTGAACATAGGCATGATTCTTCACAATATTCCCCCTCTAAATGTTTAGATGTTTCCATATGCTTGCATAAATGAGGATGTAATTTAAAGCATTCAGAGTTACCATGACCATGCATTTTACAATAACCACAAAATATTAGCAAATTTTCAAATTCAACTTTTTTTTTTGGTAACCATTGAGCTTAGAGCCAATCCATATTTCCTTAGGATGTTTCTTGGAAATATCCATTTCAACCATAGCCCGAGAAACTAATGGCCTGGAAACCACAGAAGTAGCTTGGTCCATCTGTAATGGTCTACCAAAGTTAGAAGCTAAAGCAAAAAGGATTTAAAAATTAAAAAAATGCAGCCCCAAATTTGGGAATGAAATCCACATAGGGGCTATAGGTGATTCCTCTCTAACATCAAAATTCAGAGTCCATTTAAGCATACACATTTGGCATCCTTGAATATAATATGCTCTTCTCAAAAAAATATGACTATAGTCTAAAGCATTGGAAAGTTATATAGCAACATGGCGTTGATCCATCAATCCAATAGAAAAGGTTCCAAAAAGCTTGGGGTTCATGAAAAACTTGCAGATAATATCCAAATTTGGTCGGCAAAACAAAAATTTCCCCACAAGGGTAAAGGCGAAGGGAGCGGCAAGATTAGAAATAACTTTATCGTCAAGCAACAAAGCCGATAAACCCTTGAAAGAAGTATGAACAAAATATATCTTAGAGCTATATGACGAAGCACCACCAGCAAGAACAACCTTTAAAGATCCCAACTTACCTTCAACATTCATAGTGAGCCAAGGGTTTGATGACGACGGCGTCATCATCACCCAAAACTACCAAAAAAGTTAAAGGAAACAAAACAAAACCATGAAACCGAACAGAAAAAAGAGAACAATCAGTTAAAAATGAATAAAACCAGCCACAACAAATGATCCATGATGAAGAAATGGATGCCCGAGTAGGAGCCCTTGAATCGCCTCAAAATCGCCAAAGAACAAAGAGCCGTTACTAGAGGTACAGGTTAATATGCAATAGACCAAATGACCAAATGACCTCCAAATCATGTGAATTTTAAATCATAGGTTAATCAAAGTCAAAAGTTTAAACTCAAGAAGTTTGAAGCTATCAAAGTCTTACTAGGTATTTTAATCAATTCCAAAAGTATATACATATATATATATATATATATATATATATATATATATATATATATATGGGTTAAAACCCACAGAGAGGCCTATGCGTTAATTAACAGAATAATTACAAAGTCCTTAAGGGGGACCCTTAGCTCCCTAATGCTCGAACGAGCTACAAAATAAAAGAAAAGAAAACCTACGAGCCGATAATCCCCACTAAGCCAAAATACAAAGATACCTAGTAATATGCTAATGATGCTAAAGATAAAAATCCAAAAAGGAAAGATACAGATAGGACCATGAAGCACAATCTTTCTGTAAAAAATACTGATCACAACTATAAGAGTAATCTCATGAGAATCAAAAGGGCTGTAAAACAAAAAACTAAAATATAAAGAAACAAAGTAGTATAAATGGAAATTAATTAACTGGAGAGCAGAATAATAAGTAATTATATTACCCATATGAAGTTCCTGAGTAAAACACTTACCATAGTTGAGCAAAATGTTAACACCCATGTAAACCAACTCTATAACAATGATCCAAGGAATAACATCAATGCAAATGATACAAAAATAATAACATAATGGAGAATGACAAGCCATATAGGTGATAAGCAAAATCCAAACAAAACCACCATTTAAAACCAAATAAGGGTACGGGCTAAATGAGCTCAGGATAGAATGAGACCAGCAAACATCACTCGGGTAAACCCAATGCCACTCCAATCCTACCACCAGCCAAAGAAACCACCCCTAGACATATAGTTCCAAAATGTAATAGGATAAGCCCACAGAGAAAGAAGTTACCCATAAACCAAAAGAGATAAGTCTGGATAGAAAAGCAAAATAGCACAAGAGAAAAGCTGAGTGACCCCACAACCAATAGCACAGGTCTCCTAGAACAACACGAATAGCCCAACCAAAAACACCCCAAGGCCAACAACCAAAACCCAGGAAATCGAGATGAGGAGACAAAGACACCCCATGCAGCCCAGCAGACCACCAAAAACACCAAGCAACCCCATACCAGAAATTCCATAAAAGTAATAACATAACACCAGCCCCCACTATTACTCCCATTAATACCCATCTCCAAAAAAACCAGCCAAAGCCAAAACCCATAACAGCAACAGGAGGTAAGAGAGCAACAACTAGGAATACCGTTAGTAATAAAACTAGTGCAATCACAGCTGAAGCCCAGAACCCCAAAAAATGCAACTAGAAAGAACCAAACCACCTCAAAGTTCCACCAGTAGTTCACATTCACCAAAAAACTAAAAAAGAAGACATAAAGCATACTCAAAAGCATAAAATTGAAATTAGCAAGCCACCAAAGAAAGGATCCAGCAGAAAACCACCACCAAGGCCCTAGACCAAACCATAACCACCCGAAAGAAACCAGCCGAGCAACACCACCAATAAGAACCCACATCAAAACCCCAAAGCAAGAAGGAAAACCTTATAAAAACTAGAAAAATATCAAATTACCGCCTGACATAAGGCATACTACTTTTATCTAATCTTAAGAGCCCTTTTAGAGGGTTAGGTAAATTAACAACTGCAAAATAAATGAAATAATCCGACTTGCTCCCAAAGTTGGCAAGCCAATTAGCACAGGCGTTACCTTCCCTAAAAACTTGAGAGAAGGAAACATTAATAAAGATCATCAAATGTTTAATATCCCTAACAAGATAAAAAATTGTAGGATTGCAAATCGAATCTTCACTATTGTTAATGCATTGAATACTATGAATAGAATCAACCTCAATCACAATGTTAGTAATATCAAGAGATATACAAATTCTTAGTCCATAAAGAATAGCATTAAGGATAACAAAATGGAAATTACCATTCTGAAGAGGACCCGAAAATGCCAAAGTGATATTCCCTTGATGGTCTCTGATGATCCCACCACACCCCAAGATGGTACCATTATCATAACCACCAACATTTAGTGTATAACAATCCAAAGATGGCTTAGTCTAGTACACATATTGAGGTTCAGAGATAGGATGAATCTCAACCAACCTGATGCCTAAATCAATAGCAACAAAATAGTAGTTCTTGAAGCTCTTGATAGAAAGGAGATTAATAGAAAAAGACTCAGAACTTTATCTTTAATATTTTTGATAATCCTATGATAGTTCATTCTAATACCATTAAAAAGGGAGTTTTTCCTCTCCATCCATAAATACCACAAAATAACATAAGGAATTAAGTTTCTAATATGACCTTTAGAATTGACAAACAAAGAATGAAGCAAAGCATTAATAGATAAATTAACATTAGAGCAATTTAATTTTAAAATATCATCACAATAACTGCAGGTTTTAAAAGCTAAAGGACCCAAAAGAAAAATGTGATGCATATTCTCAACATGATAACATCATTAACATTTGGATGATAAGATAAAACTTCTTTTTATCAAGTTTCCATCAGCAAAAATGAATCTATGAAAAATTCTCCAAATAAAGATAGCAACAATAGACAGAATACTTTTATGCCAAATCATGGAGAAAATTTTAGTAACCTCATTTTTGGTTCTAAACTCATGCCAAGCATCTTTTAATCTAAAAACCCCATCTTTAGATAGCTTACGTAATAAAAGATCTTTCGAGTCCAAGTTCAAAGGAAGGTTCAAGATTGGTTGAATAATAGAATCAGGAATCACATTAGCAAGTTTATCATAATCCCAATAGTTATCGATAAAGAAAAAATTAATCGTAACTATAGTAGTAGAAGAGGTATTAATATTGGAATCAATAAAATGATTACCCAACCATTGATCTTGCCAAAAGAAGATGTTGCCACCACCAAGTCCCCAAGAAAGATGAGGCTCAACAGCCCATTTAACCTTGTAGAGCCTTTGCCAAACCTTGGAATCACCTATATTAAAAGAACAAATAGTAGGGTGCTTCGCCACACAATATTTGGAATACATTAACTTAGCCCACAAGCTCACTTTAAATGAAAAGTAAACCATAACTTGAAGGAAAAACCATAGGCCAAATCAAGCATACACTTACACCCAAGGCCACCCTCCTCTAGCACACCACATCACTTGTCCCAAGAGGACCAAGTAATTTTGGTGTTACAATTAGTCCCTTTCCAAAAATATTTATTAAAAATTTTATCAATTCTATTACAAACCATCTTGGTGGGAAAAAGAGTTTGAAAAGAGTAAATAGGGAGAGAACAGAGAACACTTCTAATGAGAGTAAGCCTACCACCAAAACTCAAAAAATTTGAATCCCAAGACAAAAGCTTATTTTGCATGGAAATAATTAAATCATCAAACAGAAAATACTTCTTTCTACCTTTAAAAAGAGGGATCCCAAGATACTTAATAGGTAAGTGGCCCTATACAAAACCAGTGAGGTCTTTGATAGCCATAATACGTGCACTAGGCACCTTATTGGAAACAATGAAATAACATTTTTGAATGTTCAACAAAAGCCCACTAACATTTTCAAAATTATGAAAGAAATCTAAAAGTCTATTAATCCTATTAAGAGAAGAATTCATAAAAATGATAAAATTATTAGCAAAACATAAATGAGAAATAGGAAAACCCCCCAAGGTCCTAAAATAGAGGATAGGTTGGTTCTCAAAATGGTTGGCAAGGCCTCTAGAAAGATAATCAGCATAATAATGAAAAGGGCTGGGGACATAGGATCACCCTATGTCAACCCATGAGAAGATCAAAAAAATTTATAACTTTTGCCATTAATAACAATAAAAAAGAAAGAACCTTCAATACAGTTTCTGGTAAGATTGATAAAAATAGAATTAAAACCAAATAATTGTAGAATATTATAGAGAAACTTCCAATTAATATTATCATAGGCCTTAGAGATATCAAGCTTCAAAATCATATTGCTACCTCTCACCCTAACATCAAGATCATGGAAAAATTTTGGAGGTAAGAGGATATTATCAGCAATAGCCTGACCTTTAACAAAACCCATTTGAAAGGGGGAGATAATTTTAGGAAGAATAAAGGTTAAACGATTCATAATAATTTTTGAAATCAACTTGCTAAAAAGGTGCAAAGACTAATAGGTCTAAAATCATTTCAATTACTAACATAAAGGCTCTTGGGAATAAGAACAAAAGAAGTAGAGGTAAAGAATTTAGGCATATCATGCCCAATAAAAAACTCCATAACAACAGAATAAAGATCATCACTAATAATATGCCAAGTTTTTTAGAAAAAATTAGTAGTGAAACCATCCGGCCCAGCCATAGAATCACCATTCATACCATAAATAATATCTTTTAATTCATCAAAAGAGGGGGGTTTAGAAACAAAATCATTGTCCTCATGAGAGATAAGATTGGGAATAATAGAAGGATTCTAAATAAACCCAGGGGTAAAATCCTTATTTAGCTGATTTTGGAAATGCTGCACCGCCAATATAGCAAACTCCTCGACATTCTCAGTAACAGTCCCATCCTCATGATTGATTTTGTTAATAGAGTTCTTAGCACGCTTCCTCTTAACCAAAGCATGAAAGTACTTAGTGTTGTTATCACCTTCCAGAAGATGCTTTGCAGCAGCTTTTTGTTTCTAAAAAGCTTCCTCTTGAGCTTGAAATTTAAAGTGTTGCGAATCTGGATTCAAGGACCATGATTTTGATGATAGCATCCTTTCATTTTTGTTTGAGTGTCTAACATTTTAGGTTCATAAGATTAAGTGCAATTCAATCCAGCTCAAGATCGAGTCAGTCCGTTTGTGTTTTTAGGTTCAATATAATTTTTTATCTTTTTGAGTCAAGTATAATGTAACAGATCACCAAGCTAAGTAACCTTACACACACATAGTCATGGGGAAAGTTTTAGTGAGTTAGAGTTTCTGTTCAAAATTTTATTCAAATCATCCTGGACGATATTCACATCATCCTGGATGATCCATTTAAAATAGAAACCCTAATTAGGGTGACCATACTAAGTCGGTCTGATTAAGCGGATCATCCTAGATGATACACCAATCATACATGATGATATGCTCAAATCAAAAATTCTCAGCTGCCATACTAAGTTAGATAAGTTTTTATTTTTAGAGATTTGGTCTAATTATCCTGGACGATATGTGTATCATCCTGGACGAACCATTTCAATCATGCCTAAATTAGTCAGGGGATTAAGGAAAGCAATTAAGGTTTGAGTAATTCGATCATATCATCCTGGACAATCGCAAGATCATCCTGGATGATCAATTGGAAATCCTGACCCAAATAATCCTTTGGATAATATTCTTGATTTTGAACTAATCGTATGGGACGATCAAGTCATTTTTTAATCATCAAGTATGGTTTGGCTGTACGACTTGAGGAATCTATTGGACGATTTTAATCTTTTTGAACTAATCATACAGGATGATATATATATCATCTTGGATGATTAAGTTATTTTCTTCAGATCATCCAGGCCTTTCTCTTGGACATCTCGAGCTATCTACTAGACAATATTCCTAGATTGAACTAATCATCCCGGATGATCGCAGAATCGTCCCGGATGATATAAATAAAATTATCTTCTAATCATCCAGAAGAACCAGATCATCCAGGCTAAAAGGGTCTAATTTACACTAATCATACAAGATGATCTAAGGATCATCCTGGATGATATTTGATGACTAGTTGAATTTTAGGGCAATTTTTGAGCCCTACTATTTAAGATCTCTTGTCTTCTATCATTGAGATCTTTCACTGCTGTCCTTTCTTATGAGAGACTTGAGAAGGAGAGAGAGAGTGCTTGGAAAAGAGAGAGAAGATCTTGTGAGGAGGAGTTTGTGAGGGGTTCACAAAAGTTACTCCAAGCAAGGATCTGAGTCGTCTTCTTCGGTCGTCGTCTGTTGTCCTTGGTGTCTCTGTGGAAGGATCATCTACAAGAAGATCAAGGTTCTCTGCCTGCTTCAGGAGGAAGTGTAAGGAGTCCAGGTTCTCTTCCTGCTTCAAGAGGAAGTAAAAGGAGTCTGGGTTCTTTGCCTCACGAGGTTGGTGGAAAGGAATTTTATACAGGCTTCTCCGCCTTGCTATGGGAGCAGAAGGAGAGTCACTTAGTGTTAATATAATACCCAGAGGGGAGGCTCCGGGGAGTGGACGTAGATCAAGTTGACCGAACCAGTATAAAATATGGTGTATTCTTTCTGATTATTTTCTACACTTATTTTTCTGTTGATGATTGTGTGATTGTGATTATTATTTTGTTATTATTGAACATCTGCACATCATCACGAAATTATAAATATTTTAAAACATTCAAAAAGATTTTCTAAATCATTTTGCTCTTAAATTTTTAAAATAACCAATTCACCCCCCCTCTTGGTTAGCCTCAGGCTTGTTCATAAAGGCTTAATATCCCTAACGAACATTCAAGTGGTATTAGAGCGGTATTCATAAAATCTAGTTTTGAAAAACTTTTAAATTTGATCCCTGGCTAACTTTGGTAATAGAAATACTGCTAAAGGTTATTCCATTACTCGTCCACCTTTATTTGATAACATACTATTTAATTTTTGGAAAACTCACATGTCCACCTTTTTACAATCAATTGATTATCGCTTGTGGAAGCTTATTAAAGATGGTTATGAAGCACCTTTTAGACTTGTCAATAATATTAAAACTGAACTTCCTTTTGCTGAATGGACTTTTGATGATAGGGATCTAGCACAACTAAATGCTAAATGTTTGAACTATTTTTTTTGTGCATTAAAATTTGAAGATTACATGCATGTGTCAACTTGTACGACTGGCAAAGAAATCTGAGATAGATTATGTATCACATATGAGGGCACAATTGAAGTTAAACAGTCTAGATTGAACATCTTGCTTCATGACTATGAATTCTTTCGCATGAAACCTAATGAGTCAATATCTGAAATATACACTAGGTTCAGTCAAAACCTAGTGAGCATTATTTCAAATTTGAAATTGTAAGTCTCAAAGAAGAAAATAAATTTCTAACTGTAAAATTCAGTACATTTGAGAATAATGAAACACCTCCTATATTTGCACAATTTTACAAACCTCCATCACTTGAAGAATCTCATTCAAAATCATCAAAGAATGTATCATCCAAACCTAGGAAGAGGCACTATCACCCATATAGATTAGTTAACCCTTTTCCTGACATTAGATGTTTTTCTTATGGCATGTTAGGATATATCTCTCACACCTGCACTGTTCACCATAGTAGACATTGGGTGTGGAGGCCCAAATTACATGCTTCACAGCACAACACACATATATTGCATTCTTCTTTTTATAAGAAGGAACCCAAACTTGTTTGGGTTCCTAAATCTGACATTTGATGATTTTGTAGGGGTGCTCTCACACAAGACCTCATGAGAGCATGTGGTACATGGATAGTGGATGCTCAAGACATATGACTGGAGATGCAAATCAATTTATTTCGCTGGAGGCTAGGGCTGGAGGCAAGGTCACTCTTGGAGAGAACACCACCAGGAAAGTGGTAGGTGTAGGTATAATCAGAAACTCCATTAACCTTTTGATTAAAAATGTAATACTTGTAGATGGACTGAAACACAACCTGCTCAGCATCAATCAACTCTGTAATAAAGGGTTCAACATCAAGTTCCTCGCAAACACATGCATTATAAGCTTAAATAATAACACTATTTTACAGGGCAAGAGGATCAATAATGTCTACATTCTTGATTTAAATAAAATTTAAAGTGCTGCTTCATTTTGCTTAAAAACTGCTACTGATGAGTTTTGGTTATGGCACAGGAGATTATGTCATGCCAGCATGAAAACCCTTAGAAGAGTCACCCAAAAGGACTTAGTTAGAGGTGTCCTCAAGCTTAAGTTCACTAAGGACCACCTGTGGTGAAGCCTGTCAGCTTAGGGGGAAAAGTCAATGGATTTTTGATTATTGATGATTACTTGAGGTTCACTTGGATTAGATTTTTATCACATAAATCTAAGTCATTTGATGAATTTAAATCTTTCTCCACTTGGATTCAGAAGAAGTTAGGTTGTGAGATTTTGACCATCCATAGTGATCATGGTGGGGAGTTTAAAAATGAGAAATTTAGAACCTTCTATGAGGAGCAAGGGATTAGCCACAAATTTTTAGCTCTTAGGACCCCTTAGCAGAACAGGGTAGCCGAACGAAAGAACATGACCTTTGGGGAAGCTGCTAGAGCCATGCTTGCTGAGTATTCACTTCCAAAATACTTTTGGGTTAAAGAGGTGAACACAGCATGTTATGTGTTGAATAGGGTGAATGTCAGATCCAATCTGAATATGACACCCTATGAGATCATTAAGGGTAGAACTCCAAACTTGTCCCACCTCCATGTCTTTGGCTGTAAGGTATTCATTCTTAACATTAGGAAATCATCCTTAGGAAAATTTAACCCAAAATTTGATGAAGGAGTGTTCTTAGGATATTCAAGTGTGGGGAAATCCTTTAGGGTATTTAATAAGAAGACATTAGTGGTGGAGGAGACTACTCATGTGGTGTTTGATGAATCTGATCCTAATGAGGCTAGAGTTGAGGAAGAAGAAGGGGTAGGAGAGATTACCTAAGGAGTTAAAAATACAAATCTCGAGGAAAGGATAGAACCTCAAAACACTTTGCATAGAGATTGGAGATATTCTTCGAGTCATCCTAAAGAACTGATCTGAGGAGACCCTTCTGAAGGTGTTAAAACTAGGCATGGAATTAGGAAGGAAGTTAACCATTCTGCCTTAATCTCAATGATTGAATCCACCAACATAAATTAAGCCCTTTCTGATGAATATTGGATCTTAGCTATATAAAAAGAACTTAACCAATTTTGAGGAATGATGTTTGGGAGTTAGTAGAAAGACCTAAAAATCAAAGTGTAGTGGGAACCAACTGGGTTTTTAAGAATAAAATGAATGATGCTGGTGTGGTGGTTAGGAATAAGGAAAGATTGGTGGCTAAGGGGTACAACCAATAGAAGGGATTAATTTTGAGGAGACCTTTGCCCCAGTAGCTTGATTGGAAGCCATTAGGGTGTTACTAACCTTTGTATGTCATAAGGGATTTAAGCTTTTTCAAATGGATATCAAGAGTGCCTTTTTAAATGGGGTAATAAAGGAAGATGTCTTTGTAGAGTGACCCCTAGGTTTTGAGAGTTCCCAATATCCTAATCATGTTTACAAATTAAAAAAGGCCTTTTATGGTTGAAATAGGCACCCAGAGCTTGGTATGAGAGGCTTAGCACATTCCTATTAGAAAGAGAGTTTTTTAAGGGGAGCGTAGACACCACCCTTTTCCTGAGAAAAGTAGGGAATGTATTACTCATTGTCCAGATCGATGTTGATGATATACTTTTTGGATCTTTTGATAAAAACCTATGTGATGATTTTTCTAGAGTAATGAGTAAGGAGTTTGAAATGACTATAATGGGAGAATTATCTTACTTTTTGGGATTTAGTATAAGCTAAATGGATGATGGAACTTTTATCAATCAATCAAAGTTTATTAAGGACATCTTGAAGAGATATGAAATGGATAAAGCCAAGATAATAAACACTCTCATGAGTTCTACTGTCCAGTTAGACATGGATTCAAATGGAAAATCTATTGATCAGAAGAAGTTTAGAGGAATAATTGGATCATTACTTTACCTAACTGCTAGCCGACCTGATATCTTATTTAGTGTTTGTCTTTATGCTAGGTTTCAAGATTATCCTAAGGAATCCCACTTGACTGCAGTGAAGAGAATCCTTAGATATCTCTTAGGGACCCCAACCTTAGGAATCTGGTATCCTAAGTACAACACTTCTTTTGAGATTATTGGATATTCTGATTCTAATTTTATAGGGTGTAGGGTGGGTAGAAAGAGCACTTCAGGAATATGCCAATTCATAGGACAATCTTTTATCTCCTGGTCCAGTAGAAAACAAAATTTTGTAGCACTTTTCACTGCTAAAGTTGGGTACATTTCCTTAGGAAGTTGTGTGGCCCAAGTCCTTTGGTTGGAGGAATAAGTTTTGGACCTAAGATTACATGTTGGCACAATTTCAGTTCTATGTGACAACACTAGTGCCATCTGTAACTCTAAGAATCCTATCCAACATTCAAGAACCAAACACATTGACATAAGGCATCAGTTTATTAGGGACCATGTTACAAAAGGGGACATTGAGCTACACCATATAGCAACTGAAAATCAACTGGTTGACATCTTTACTAAACCACTGGCCTTTGACTCATTCAGCATTTTAAGGACTAGATTAGGTGTGATTGACATAAATGCATGAATCTGATGATTACTAATTTCTTAATTTTTCTGCTTTTCACTTTTCTTTTAGTTTTTTGTTTGATTTGATTATTTGTTTCTTTTTAGATCGTCTATTTTCCTGCTGATTTTTATTTGCTAATTTTCGTGTGTTTGTTTTTTCTTCCTTTTTATTTATTTTTTTTTTTTTTCAGAATCAGATCACTGCTCACTAGTACTGATAAACTAGATTTCTGACTGAGAGTTTTGCCTTATTTTTGTTTGGAAGCTTATAAGCAGTGATTTACACCTCGAATCAGTTAAAGGAAAGAAACATTGATGATTGTTTCTCTTCCTCTAACTCCTTTAATGGTGTATTATTTCTTTTGGATAAAAATCTTCTTCAAAATTAAAAAGTTGGTTTTTGAAATAGAGATCTATTTTATCTTCCTACAGTAATCTTCCTCATATGAATAGTGCTTTCAAAGCATTGAGTCATTGTTAAGCTTTCTTAATCAGGTGATTACACTAATCATGTAGAGTATGATTTTGTTCTGTGAG
The DNA here is from genome assembly GCA_019925795.1 of Dendrobium chrysotoxum. Classification (NCBI taxonomy): domain Eukaryota; kingdom Viridiplantae; phylum Streptophyta; class Magnoliopsida; order Asparagales; family Orchidaceae; genus Dendrobium; species Dendrobium chrysotoxum. The sequence goes on along the minus strand of CM034300.1, from coordinate 35,581,723 downwards.
TTGATCCTCCTTACTGAAGGGAGTGGGTTTTCTCTGCTCTTATGTCTGGAAGGTAATTCCACAACTAAGATTATTTAGAGATTATGAAATGAAGCAAGCTTGCAAAAGAAAAAAAGGCACAAAATGAGCCCAAAGCTGAAAGATGCTCAATATCGCCAAATTGAAAAGATACATAAAGTGTCTGAAAAATTTAAAGATACACAAAGAGCACCAAATAAATTAAAAAAGAGGCATAAAATGAGCCCACAAAGAAATAAGATTTCTTCTATTTTGGATCTTTAAATATCTTAGAGAAATCCATGCACCACTTTATAATTTCAAAAGCTTGAGATGGAAAATCAGATTTATGATTCCTTACTTTGCAATACTATTTTATCAGATATTTTTCTGGAATGAGGCTTGAAAGGATCTCTTTTTGAATCTAATTTCTTTTCTTCTAAACTAGACTTTTATTTGAAAGGAATTTGAACCTGTAAGGTGTCTGAGGTAGGAGTTAGAAAAATCAATTTTTTTAACTTTTTTAGATTTCAACGTCGTTGATTTTCTTCTTATTGGCTTTAGAATTGAAATTTAAGGAAAAATTCTGATCTACTGGAGCTGATCGATTAAAAAAAAGGTTTTTTTAATATTGTTTTCTCATTTCTACTTTTCCTTGATTTGGATTGATTTTGATTTATTCTTTTTTTGTGTGCTTTGGGATCCCTGGTCATTCCTCTACATCCTTCATCTTTTTCATTTTTTGGTCACATCATCCTGGACGATCCGTACATCATCCTAGATGTTATGATCAAATCATCCCCATCTTGATCCAATGGCTGATCTGCACCAATTATTTGTGATCGTCTTGGATAATCCACCTCATCATCCTAGATGATCCACATGGTAGAAGCTGGATGATTCAAATTCAGCCCGACCTATTTATTCATTGCATATCATCCTGGATGATCCACCTAATCATCTTGGATGATACTTTAGTCAAAGGTTATCCAGCCTATCTCCTCAGGATGATTTCTGTGTCTAATCATCCTGGACAATATCTGATCGTCTTGGACGATCTGACCGCCTTTTTGACCAATCATCCTGGATGCAATTATTACCCTATCATCCTGGACGATCATGCGATCATCCTGGACGATCTAGATGAACTCTATCTAAATAGCTATTTTCTCCACCATTTTTTACCATTCTTATTTCAATCCTTAATCCAATCATATTCTAACGGCTGGTTGCAAATGACCTAGGCATCAGGGTGCTAGTTTCTCCTGGGGAAGTGTCGATCCCTACTTTCCTGAAGCAGCCGATCAGGCTTCCTTCCTGTGCAACCTTAATGTGGGGATCATGCAATCCAAAATTATCAACCCCCAAATCCTCATGTATCCAATACTTGACCTTTTTGCCCACACTTTCCTCACCTTCATTCTAACTCTCGCTTTTCCGTTTAGGTCTGAGCTTCTCTGCATTTTCTTTATAAGTCTTCACGTCGACTCTACTTACTCCGATCTTCGCTCCTATGTTAATCATCGTCCTGTCGAACTAATAACCTATGATTTTTATGATATTCTCTAACTTTCCATTACTGACGATAAACTCTATCTTGTGTTCTCTGATCCTGATTTTAACTAGAATGTCGCCAATCATTTTCTTAGAAACACCAATGCCCCTTACCACGATAATGCCTATTCTTCCCTAGTCAAGGATGCAAGGAAAATCTAGTTTGTCCTTCACTCCTCCATCATTCCAAAGGCTGGAGACCGCATCCACATTACCCCCTTGCTCTCCATGACTACCTATTATATTATGGCCCATCGCGACTTCAATGCAACTGACCTCATCTTTCACTACATCGAACACCTCACTAGCATTAGGGATCCGAGCCACAGGAGACAACCAAATCTAGCCTTAGGACACATCATTGCCTATTCTCTCAAAATGAAGTACAATCAGTAATATCTGATTACAGTTGATATCAATCCTTCCTTCTACTCCAACAACTCCTTCCACATTCTTCACAATACACATCTTCATCCGGGGCCCAGCATGGATGTTGAGGGAGAAGAGGAAGAAGTTGCTCCTGTACCCATTGCACCTGCTCCTCTCCATATAGAGTCACCTCTTGATCACCTGGTGCACTAGTTTGACTAGTGGGAGGCACTTTAATGCCTACGTCGTTGCCTAGGAGCAGCAACATGCTGAGGATGTCAATCACTTTAATGCCTACGTAGCCCAGAAGCAGCAGCAGCACGACCAGGACATGTCCTGGTTTAGAGAATAGTTTGCCACTCTTCACAACCTATTTTAGCCACCACCCCCTCCTCCATCTGATCAGGATCCCCCTTTTTAGTAGTTTGTTTGCTTTTGCTGATATTTTGTGTTATTTTTATACTATTTTTTTTCTTTCTAATGTGTTTATGTTGTGTTTTCCCTTTTTGAGATGTCAAAAGGGGGAGTAGTTTATGTTGTGGGTCATTGTAAATGTTTAGTTCAATATTCTAAATTATTATTGGAAATATTCATTGTCTTGAATAATAAATATTCACCATATTTATTTACTAAATTTTGATTAAATAATAAATGTTTGACATCATAAAAAAGGGGGAGATTGTTATAAATCTAGATTTAAGGACTATAAATTTGATGATAGAAAACCTTTTCATTTCTGTTTGAGTTTCTAACATTTCAGGTTCACAAGATCAAGTACAATTCAAGCCAGCTTAAGATCGAATCAGCCGTTTGTGTTTTCAAGTTTAATGTAATTTTTCATCTTTTTTGAGTCAAGTATAATGTAACGGATCCCCAAGCTAAGTAACCTTGCACACACACACTCAGGGGGAGAGTTTTAGTGAGTTAGAGTTTCTGTTCAAAATTTTATTCAGATCATCCTAGAAGATATTCACATTGTCCTAGATGATCCATTGAAAACAAAAACCCTAATTAGTGAGACCATGCTAAGTCGGTCTGATTAAGAAGATCATCTTGAATGATACACCCATCGTATAGGATGATATGCTCAAATAAAAAATTCTCAGCCGCTAGACTAAGTTACGCAAGATATTATTTTTAGAGATTTAGTATAATCGTCCTGGATAATACGTGTATCATCCTGTACGATCCATTATAATCATGCCTAAATTAGTCAGGTGATTAAGGAAAATAATTAAGGTTTGAGTGATTCGATCATATCATCCTGGACGATAGCAAGATCGTCCTAGATGATTAATTAGAAATCCTGACCATCCAGAGCATTTCAGCTGGACGACCCGAACAATCTCTGGATGATATTCTTGATTTTGAACTAATCGACCGGGATAATAAAATATCGTCCGGGACGATCAGGTCATTTTGTAATCGTCCAGCATGGTTTGGCTGTACGACCTAAGGAATCTATAAGATGATTTTGGTATTTTTGAATTAATCATACAGGACGATATATGTATCATCCTGGATGATCAAGTCCATTTTCTTCAGATCATCCAGGCTTTTCTCCTGGACGTTCCGAGCTATCTTCTGGATGATATTCCTGATTTGAACTAATCATCCCGTACGATTACAGAATCATCCCAGATAATCACAGAATCATCCTGAATGATATGAACAGAATTATCTTTTAATCATCTAGAAGAACCAGATCATGTAGGACAAAAGGGGCTGATTTACACTGATCATACAGGACGATCTAAGGATCATCCTAGATGATATTTGACGACTAGTTAAAATTTAGGGCAATTTTTGAGCCCTACTATTTAAGATCTCTTATCTTCTATTATTGAAATCTTTTGCCGCTATCCTTTCTTGTGAGAGACTTGAGAAGGAGAGAGAGAGAGCTTGGGAGAGAGAGAAGATCTTGTGAGGGGTTCACAAAGGTTGCTCCAAATAAGGATCTGAGTCGTCTTCTCCGGTTGTTGTCTCTTATCCTTGGTGTCTCTGGGGAAGTATCATCTTTAAGAAGATCAAGATTCTCTGCCTGCTTTAGGACGAAGCGAAAGGAGTCCAGGTTCTCTGCTTGCTTTAGGAGGAAGCGAAAGGAGTCCGGGTTCTCTGCCTCATCGGGTTGGTGGAAAGGAGTTTTGTACAGGCTTCTCTGCCTTGCTATGGGAGCAGAAGGAGATTCACTTAGTGTTAGTTCAATACCCGGAGGGGAGGCTCCTGGGAGTGGACGTAGGTCAAGTTGACTGAACCACTATAAAATCTTGTGTGTCCTTTCTAATTATTTTTTGTACATATTTTTCTTTTGATGATTGTGTGATTTTGATTATTATTTTGTTATTGTTGAATATCTGCACATCATCATGAAATTGTAAATATTTTAAAACATTTAAAAAGATTTTCTAAATCATTTTTGCTTACGAATTTTTAAAATAACCAATTCACCCCCCCCCCCCCCCTCTTAGTTAGCCTCGAGCTTATTCATAAGGGCTTAGCATCCCTAATGAACTTTCATAAAGAGGAACTCCTTAGCCTCTCTAAGTAAAACTAAATTAGCATCAGAAGGAGACATTTGACAAAGAGCTTCAACAGTGTTAACTCTATCTTCCGCACTTAAGATATTAGTAAAGATATTTTTAAAAATATTATGATTCCACCAATTAAGGATTTGTTTCAGTCTTTTCAATTTAAACCAAAATCTTTTCATACCAAGGACAAAGTTATCAGGATGCAAAGGGGCACACCAATTTTCTTGAATCACATTCAGAAAGGAGTCATGAAGTAACCACATATTTTGAAACCTAAATTGAGGAAAGGAATTCACATGTCTAGTCTTAAGCCAAATTAATAAAGGGGAATGATTAGAAAGCATTCTGCTGAGATGCTCCACTAAAATAGAATTAACAGAGTTAAGCCAACTATCATTAAATAAAATACGATCCAGCTGTTGCCATAAATGAGCACGGTTCCAAGTAAATTTGTTACCAGAAAACTAATATCAATTAAATTGCAATCCATAATCATATTATTAAAATCCTCCATAGCATGATATATAGGAGTGGAACCCCCAATATGCTCAGAAGGATTAGAGATGGTGTTAAAATCACCACGCACAAGCCAAGGAAAATTACAGATGCTCTAAAAATTAGTGAGTTTCTCCCAAAGTACTTTTCTAGTGATATGAGAGGATGCAGCTTAGATAAAAGAGGTACAATAATTCAAATTCAAAACTTCAATATTACAATGCATAACTTGAGTAAAATCACCAATAATATCAATCTGAACGAGATCCTTCCAAAACAACCAAATTTTATTAGTAAAGTTCGACACAGCATGCTTAAAAACTAAATATTTAGTAGTACTAAGTAATTTAGAAACATTAATAAGAGGTTCAAGTAAAGTAAGAATATAAACATCATAAATACGGCTTAAGTTGTTCACCCTCAAATGAGAAGAAGGGAAACCAATGCCTCTAACATTCCAAGCATTAGAATTAAACTTGAAAAATAGATCTAACAACAAGTTTGCGAACGGGTGTTCCTAGCAGATTGTAAAATAAAGTTATTACTTTTCCTGCCAATCCCATTTTGTAATTTAATGACATTTAGCAGGAAAGGCCTTATCCTCCGTATCAATAAAAGCATCACTTTAATAATGAAAGTTAGAGGAATGCTTATTATCATTTTGCAACCTGCCTTATCTTACCATTTGAGGAATTTCACCTTCCTCCAAGAGATCTCCATTCTCTACACTTTCATTGCTATTCAAACCTAGTCCCACATTTTCTTCCACAACCAGTGCCAATTCACCTTCCTTCAAGTTATTATCAATCCCCACATTCTCTGTACTGATCCTTTCACTAACAGTAACAATATCCTGATCATTCACAATAGATTGAAAAGAAATAGTATTAGTGCAATTATTTGTAGTCAACATATAATCCATATCCAGAATTTTTTTGTTCACAACACATGGACTAATAGATTCTGAAATAGCATTATTTTTAGTAGAAGTGATGGTTAGCATTTGTTCAACCAATTTTTCACATTCATTAACTAAGTTGGCAATATTACTAATAGTATTGCCCTCCACAATGGCAAGGGATGGTCCCTCCACAATGGCAAGGGATGGTTCAGTATGTTCACTAGAAGATTGTATCGGTTCATCATACGATTTAGGAATATTCCCTTCCACCTCACCATAAATCAGATTTCCATTCTGAAGATCAACCAAATTGACAGCATTTCCTTGATGTTATTTGGAAGAGACTTTTTCCTTATGAAGACGAGGATGCAACCTGAAACATTTATTAACACCATGACCATGCATTTTACAATGAGAGCAGAAAATAAGTAAGTTTTTGAATTCAACTTTTTGGAAATAGCCATTCAACTATGACCCTATCAAAACTTCATTAGGGTACATCTTATAAATATCAAGTTCAACAAGAATACGTGCCACGGACAGATAAGAAATAGCGGCAGTAGCTTGATCCATTTGTAACGGTCTACCAAAAATAGAAGCAAGACTAAATAGAATTTGCGAGTTAAAAAAATGAAGTCTCAAGTTCAGAAAAGAAATCCACACGAGCAATAGGTGATTCCTCCCTCTCATCAAAATTTGGCGTCCATTTGAGAAGTCGCATCTGACAAGCCTGAATATAGTATAATCTCCTTGAGAAATTGTAGCTATAATCAAGGTCATTTGTAAGTTGAATAGAAATATGTCGTTGATCCAGCAAACCAACATGAAAGGATCCCATAAGCTTCAAGCTAACAAAAATTTTTTGAATAACATCAAGGTACGGACGACGAAGAAGAAATTTACCAACCAATGTTGGGGCAAAAGGAGCAGCAAACATAAGAAACCACAACATCATCAAACATAAAAGACGGACAACCCTTGAACATGGTTTAAACAAATTAAAGTTTAGCTGAAGAAGAAGAAGACCCAGCTAAAACCTCCTTAAATGACCTAGAATGACCATCAGGAAGTGAAGATGTCGATGATGATGATGGAGTCATCATCTCCCAATGCCAAAACCACAGAAAAATCCTCAAAAGAAAACCATGATGAAATGAGAAAGAACAAAGAAGAAAAAATGAATAAAAGGCCACCAAATGAGCACGCCACAAGGTCAAAACTAGAGCACATGAAGTAAAGCCCTAAATCACCTAGGAATCTCCAGAGAGTAGTAGCCAAAAAAAGCCAAAAGTAAATATATCTATACACTTAAAAAATGCATTTAAGGTTAATTAAACCATGTATTAAGGTAAAATCAATGGTCAGCTTACCATGATACTCTATGTTAGCAAAAAATAAAATAATAAGTCCTAATGCTCTATAAATTTACACTTAGAACAATTTTAATCACTAAGTTCATTTCTAATCGCAGAAATTGAACTGGTCAATTAAATCCCTTAGAGAGTTTAAATATCCATGGAAGTTTTTTAACTTGTCAAACACATCCCCTAGAACCCTCCATTTAAATTTTAGCTCATGGTGAATTATATTAAGTGAATAATTCTTTTAATATCCCAAAGAGTACTTATGAAATTACTTTTAATACTTTCAAAATTAAGGGTTAAAATCATAGGGATTTTAAAATGCTCCTTAAGAAAAATCTATGGAGCCCTAGTATGCATGATTTGGCCTACTATGGGAAGCATTATGAATTTTTTGAGTTTCCTTCATTCTTTGGATTTTAATTTAGGATTTGCACAGTCAGCTAGCTGACTATATTGAATTTTAACATGCAATAACTTCCAATTCATGCCCAATGATTGTTAGAACCACAAGATTGAAATATAACACCATATTCAGTGAAATCACCATAATGTATTGAAATAGATCGTTTTGATGTTAGCAACAACCTCCTGTTTAAGATTTTAGTTTTAGAGACAAAATGGCTTGATCCGGTCGATTCAATGCATCAATTCACTTGAAATCAAATCAAAGAGGAACATGGTAGTGGAAACTTCATATCAGATAGCTTAATGCCACTGGTGTGAATATTCCCTTCATAATTTTTTGGATCTATATAAATTAGAGCTTAGGTTTGAAGTCCTACCTCACAGATATGGGGATTGGACATGAATTTGGGTGACTCAAGTTTTTCTACTCCTAGGACACAACTTTGCTTCAAGTCATAGAGTTTGAGGAGTAGTGGGTTGGAAATTTAGTATTCCACTAAAGGGGGTCATTGAGGCGAGGACTGGAGACTAGGCAAATATATAGGATTAAATTTGGAGCTCTAGGGAATTATATGTAATTAAAAGAAGAAACCCTCCTTGAGGGAAATTTAAAGTATTTATAGGCTTGATTTCAATACATTAACCCACTATTTTGGCAATCTTAGGCTAGGTAAAGCCACAATTTCAATTGGGGATGGTCTACATGGAGTCAGGGAATAATATTCAAGTGAGTTTGAGTGTACATGGGAAGTTAAAGAGGAAGTTAGAGTTGAACTAGTGTGATTGGTCACTAGTTTTCTTGAATTTTAGCCTCCTCCAACCACCACCTAGCCTAACGTTATTGGGCTAAGTGTATTGAAAGTATTGGGATGTAAATGCATATGAATGTAAGGTCTTGCAAGTTTAGGCTTCAAAATGGTTCAATGGATTTAGGATTTTTGTATTTGGGTTAGCCCAATAGGTTGACATAGGTCAAACCTGGGGTTGGGCTGAACATGTTAGGTGCATAGAGTTTATGGGCCACTTAATGTAAGTGCTTAGGGATTTTAATTATAAGGATTGAGAAATAGCTCAAGAAAACCACTTTGGTTTCATTTAGGCCAAGTCATATGGCTAACCCATGTTAGCTTAAGTGTTAAGTTTCCTAGGGCTGACCCTTGGGGACCTAATGGATAGTCCCAGTGGGTTTAGGTACCTTGGTTTAGTCTAGATAAATGATTTTCAAATTTAGGTGCTTTAGGGTTAGTTTGGTCAATTATGGTTGACTTAATATACTAGGCATAACCATGGGTAAGAATTAGGTCCAAAACATTCAAATTGACATTTAAATTTTATTGGAGAAATTTTTAGACCATGGCATGGTCAAGATTTATGAAATACATGTTTAAGGGTTTAATAGATACTTTGGTCAACCTTTGTTAACATGGTCGACTAGGCTTGACTAAGACTTGGGTTTAGATCCAATCCGCTCTAAATGAGACTTAGATTTAATTGGGAGTGGTCTTGGGTTATGGCTGAGCCATGAAGTTATTTAAAAGTTTAATTTTAGACTTTCTATGGTCTAAGGGTTTCTTGGCCAACCATGTTGACCCATGATCCACCAAGGGCTCATGGAAGTTTAAATCAATATGATAATGATTATGAACATGTTGAATGAGTTTCCAAATCTTCCCAAGGTGATTTATATGAGGATTCCATGACCAATGGCATGGGTTGTAAATATTTGAAGGTTTTGTAAGCATGTGAAATACTATGGGTTTTAGAGTATAGAAGGTCATTAAGGCCTCCAAAATGATTAAGTAGACTTTAAAGACATGCCTAATCAATATTTAAATGATTAAACACCATTCTAGAGACTTTACCTAGGGTTATGAATAAATTAAAAGTTCCCCTGAGTATGGGAAAAGCCCAAAAGCTTTATGGTTTGGATTTGGACATTATATTTTAAAATTGGAATTTGATTTAGGATTGAATTATGTGTGATTGCGAGAAAAAGGATAAGTTAAAAAATTGATTTTCTAGCTAGATCAACCCATCTTGAATATAGTATTTGGGAGTGTCTTCCTTTCCTTTATAGATTTGTAAAGCAATGAATGAAAACAAACAAAAGCATTCATCCTTAAAAATAAATGAAGCACACTTAAAGAATGAAGAATAGTTCTCTAGTATAAACATCTAAAGTTCTGCAATAGTTGATAAACTTCATGAATTCAAAAATGAAGTTTATAAACATTATAAAATCTATAATGTAGAGATGAAGAAGATCCATGGATGTGAAATTTTAGATTATGAATTTTGTCCTGGTCAAGATTTCTTGCTTTTTTATTATAGGAAGAATTTTATAATGAAATACTTAAATCTGGAAGGTCTGTCCCTTTTACTATCATTAAATCTACCTTAACGGTGCCATAAGGATTCAAGATAAACACACTTTTTATATCTTCAAGGTTAATGGTCATAGATTGAAACCTTGTGGATGAGAAGAATTAAGAATAAGAAAAATCTTGAATATGCATATAAGGAGTTTTAATTTTTGGTGTATTTTAATATATATGTGGTTGTTACTCTTATTTTTAATCTTTTCTATGTAAAGGATTGTTGTTGTGATAGCATGTCTAGAGTTATAGCTATGAGAGCCAGTTTATTGTGATGGTTAGATTGGTGCTTTATTCACTAGTTATCTTATACTTTGTGTTATAGTTTCATATTATTGCAATCCAGGATCCCTAGTATCTGATTTTGATGATGACAAATAATATTGACTGGATTACAATGCTCTTTTTTGAAAAATATAGATATTATTTTTTATCTGTGAGCACTAACATTTAAGGTAAGATACACACCGCTCAAGACTGCTGGAGACTCAAGACTGGGTAGAATAGGATGTAAAAGATTTTTTATTTTATATTTTCTTTATTTTACATTTTTTGAGTCCACCATAAATGAGTGATACAAATTGGGTGACCGTGCACACACACTCAGGGGAGAGTTTCTTTTTTGAAGATAATTTTTTTAAAAGAAAATTATATTGTATGATTTTTAAACATATTGTACGATCTGTCATCAAAACTTAGGCTTAACGGCTAATTCTGATAATTAGTTTATGAACGAATCATACTGTTTGATTATGATCGTACTGTACGATTTATTTCCATCTAAAAACCCTAGCCGCTAGCATAATTTAGGTAAGATTTTGAATTTGATCTTTGAACTAATCATACTGTATGATATTAATTATACTGTATCATCATTTGAAATCTTGCCAAAATTATCCACCATAATTAGGTAATAAAATTATGGTATATTAATGACTGCCATTCATACTGTATGATACACATCATACTATACAAACTATAGAGATGAAACTTGGTCATCCTAGAGATCATTCCAGATGAAAGCATAATTTTTGAACTATTCAGCCTAGACGATATTCATATCATATAGCATGATGTGCTTGAATTGAACTATTCATACTGTACGAAGTGTACAGTATAGGATGAATTATAGAGATGATTTTCGGTCATCCCATAAGTTGTACCGTATGAATAGTGGAAAATAAAATGATTGTCCTATACGATCTCAATATCGTATGGTATGATGTGCTTAAAGTTTGTGAACTGTCAGTCTCCCTTCATACTAGATGGAACTGATTTTGAACTGATTGTATTGTATGATATTGGATTGAATAGTGACAACAGAATTGAATGATTAGGGTTTTCTGAAGCCTAATATAAAAATAAGTTTTTTTTATTCTTTTAAAAAGTGTGTGAAGGAGAGGAACGTGATAGCTGAAGGAACTATTGGGAGGGAGATTTTTAAGAAAACCATGGTTTATGAGAGGAAAGAGAAGGTGAGCTTGAGCATAAGGCAGAAGGAGTGTGAGGGGATCACACGGTTGCTCTGAGCTAGTTGCACGCTTTCACCTCCTGTGGCCTTGGTGAGTCTTCTGGGAGCTCTCTAGGGAGAGAGGCTTCTAGGTCAAAGTCCTTAAGGTTCTTTGCCTTCTCTAGGAGGGAGAAAAAAGAGAAGGTACACTGCCATCACAAGGAGGGTGACATAGCATCTGGCACTCGGCCACATCGAGGAAAGTAAAAGTGAGTTTTGTAATGGCTTCTCTGTCTTGCTGTGGGAGCATAAGGAGTGTCAACTTTTAATAGTGCAACTCTCGGAGTGGAGGACTCCGGGGAGTGGACGTAGGTCAAGGTTGACCGAACCACTATAAAAATTTTTGATGTGCTTTTTCTATTTTTCACATTTTACTTTTCTTGCATTTAATTTTAGTTATAACTTCTTAGTAATGTTTGATTTAATATTCCATTGTTATATTTAAAATTTTACCACCATTGTTGTAATTGTAAACAAATCCTTAGCTTCTACATTTGATTAGTTTAATCATCTTTTATATATATGAAAAATCTATAAAAAATTATATCCCTTATCTTGGACTTATTTTTTAAAATACCAATTTATCCCCCCCCCCCCCCCCCCCCCCCTCCTTGTGCATCTCATACTTTTAAGTGGTATCAGAGTGGGGTTTCAAAATAGTGTTTTAAAAAACCTAGAAACATATGATCCATGACACAGTTTGGTAATCGTAACACTGCGGAGGGTTATTTCATAACCCGTCCACCCTTATTTGATAATATACCATTTGATTTTTGGAAAATTTGCATGTCAACATTTTTATAATCTCTAGAATATCGCATATGGATGTTGGTACAAGAAGGATACTCTACACCTTTTTGTCTCATGAATGGCATTAAAACTATTTTATCATTTAATGAATGGAGTAATGAGGATAGGGAACTTACATAGTTGAATGCAAATGCTTGAATTATTTCTTTTGTTCATTGAAATCAGAAGATTATACATGAGTGTCTACTTGTAGTACTGGTAAGGAGATCTGGGATAGATTGTGTATCATGTATGAAGAAACTAGTAAAGATAAAAAGTCTAGGCTAAAAATTTTACTACATGATTATGAACTAATACAAAAATAACTGCAATAATTGAGTCCAAATATTTTAAATATTTATTCAATTAACAATTTGCTTGGATCACTCATTGCCTATAAGAAAGGAATGAGTCAAAGGCAAAGTGATGCAGCAGATAAGAAGAAGGAACGAACTGTGGCTCTAAAAGTGAACAATTTATAAAGTGCCAGTTCTGCAGTAGAGGAAGATGATGACATAGCCTTGATGACTCCTTAGTTCAAGAATTTTCTAAAAAGGAAACAAAGGCGTTATCAAAATAACTAGAATAAAGGTAAAATCTCAAAGAATTTTTAAGTTACATCTGACACAATTTGCTTTGAGTGTAGGAAAACAGGTCATCTCCGAGCTGATTACCCCAACATGAAGTCTCACCAAACTAAGGAGAAGGGTGATGAGAAGTCAAAGTGAAAGAAGGGCAAGCTAAAAATATTAAAAGCCTTTTGGGCCAACTTTACCTCAGAATCATCAAAAGAAGAAGCAGAGGAGGAGGTAACGAATTTGTGTCTTATGACTAATGATAACCTTGATCAATCAGATCAAGATGAGGTATGTCAACTTTCTTATGATGAATTATTAGTTATTTCTGAAAAAAATTCATGACTGGTATTGGAAGTTAAAGAAAATACTAGCTAGTCTTAACGCTGATCTTAATACTTTAGAAAAGAAGTATGCTAATTTAGTTAAAGAACATTTTGACTTCGATAGAGATCACATGTCCCCACTTAATGAATTTGATACATTAAACAAGAAGCATGTTGAATTAACTGTTACACATGATTCCATGAAATCATCATATATTAAACTAAAAAATGCATTTAAGGAATTAGATAAACTTGCATGTGAACTAGATAACATTGAGCATGCATTAAAATGAGAAGTGTGAAGCTACGAAAGCGCAATGAATACTTAAGAGTAAAGGTTATAGCATCAAAAAATAATAAACCATTACCCTTATGTGTTCAATGGAATAACCCCTCAACATTGCATGCATCACACAAACTTAGGAAGAGGCACCATCACCCACACAGGTTAGTGAATCCATTTCCTAGTTTTAGGTGTTACTTTTGTGGCATGCTAGGTTACATAGCCCGCACTTGCACAATCCACCATAGGACACATCTAGTGTGGAGACCTAAATTGCATCCATCACAGTATAACATGCATACATCTCATTCATTTAAGTATAAGGAGGAACCCAAAGTCACGTGGGTTCCCAAAACTAACCTTTGATTGACATTGTAGGGGTGCTCTCATAAAAGTCCTAGTGAGAGCATGTGGTACCTGAATAGTGGCTGCTCGAGATATATGACTGGAGACATGAAGCATTTCTTGACACTAGAGGCCAGGTCAGGAGGTAAGGTGACTTTAAGAGACAACACCACCAGGAAAGTGGTGGGCTTAGGTATAATTGGAAATTCTAAAAATTTTGTAATTAAAAATGTTCTATTAGTTGATGGTTTAAAGCGTAATCTATTAAGTATTAGTCGACTGTGTGACAAGGATTTTGACATAAAGTTTCTTTCTAATAAATGCATGATTAGCTTAAACAATAAACTTGTGTTAGAAGGAAAATGGATAAATAATGTCTATATGTTAGACCTTAACTGCATTAAAAATTCAAACCCTTTATGTTTAAAGATAATAGTTGATGACTCTTGGCTATGGCATAGGTACTATGCCATACTAGTATGAAAACACTCAGGAATATCACTCAGAAAGACCTAGTTAGAGGCATACCTAAGTTAGACTTCACTAAGGACCACATATGTGAGGCATGTCAACTAGGAAAGGAAGTGAAATTATGATTTCATTCAATCAAGGATATCAACACCTCTAGGCCATTAGAAATACTTTACATGAACCTATTTGTACTTGTTAGTATAGCTAGCATAGGAGGGAAAACTTATGGATTTGTAATAGTGGATGACTTCTCTAGATTTACTTGGGTAAGATTCTTAGCACATAAGAGTGAGTTATTAGAAGAATTTAGAACCTTCTCCACTTGGATTCAAGGGAAATTATGATGTAAAATCTCAACAATCCATAGTGATTATGATGGAGAATTTAAAAATGATAAGTTTAAATCTTTCTGTTAAGAGATAAAAATAGAACATAATTTCTCTGACCCTAGGACCCCAGCATAATGGAATAGCTGAGAGAAAAAATAGAACCTTGGTTGAAGCTGCTAGGGCAATGTTAGCTAAATACACTCTCCCAAGATTTTTTTGGGTAGAAGTAATGAATACGGCTTGTTATGTTTTAAATAGGGTGAATGTTAGACACAATCATAATAAGACACCCTATGAACTCCTTAAGGGTAGGACACTTAATCTTTCTCACTTACACATTTTTTAATGTAAATATTTTATCTTAATTAATGGTAAGTCACCCTTAGGAAAATTTGATCCTAAATATGATGAAGGTGTCTTCTTAGGCTATTCATCTATATGTAAAGCCTATAGAATCTTCAATAAGAGGACCCTAGTAGTAGAAGAGTCTACCCATGTGATATTTGATGAATCAGATAAGACCTCTAAACTTAATCCTGAAGAAGAAGAAGTCGAGGTCATTCAAGGGGTAGAATCCATTGCCCTAGAAGATAGAGTAGAACCTCAGCAGCAATTGCCTAGAGATTGGAGATACTCTTCTAGTCATCATAGAGAGTTGATCCTTGGAGACCTATCTGAAGGTGTAAAAACTAGGCATGGACTTAGGAAGGAAGTTAGTCATTATGCATTTATCTCCATGATTGAACCCACTAATATAGATCAAGCCTTAAGAGATGAATTCTGGATTCTAACAATGCAAGAAGTGCTAAACCAATTTGTTAGGAATGATGTGTGGGAATTAGTCAAGAGACCTAAGGAATAAAGTGTGGTTGGAACAAAGTGGGTCTTTAAAAATAAGATGAATGACTTTAGAATAGTAGTGAGAAATAATGCCAGATTAGTAGCTAAGGGGTACAACCAAATTAAGGGAATAGATTTTGAGGAAATATTTGCCCCTGTAGCTAGACTAGAAGCCATAAGGGTACTCTTAGCCTTTGCTTGCTTCAAGGGTTTTAAATTTTATCAAACGGATGTTAAGAGTGATTTCCTAAATAGGGTAATCAAAGAGGATGTTTATGTTGAGCAACCCCCTAGATTTGAAAACTCACAATTTCCAAACCATGTATTTAAATTGAAAAAGGCATTATATGGGTTAAAGCAAGCACCAAGAGCCTCGTATGAAAGACTTAGCACATTCCTACTAGATAGAGCCTTTGTTAAGGGTAGTGTGGACACCACCCTTTTCTTAAGCTGACCCAAAAGAATCCAACATAACTGCTGTCAAGAGAATTCTTTGATATTTACTAGGCATCCCTAACTTAGGAATTTGGTATCCTAGACACAATACTACATTTAAAATCTTAGGGCATTCAGATTTTGATTTTGTAGGATGTAGGGTAAATAAAAAAAGCACATGTGTTACCTATCAATTCATAGGACAATCCTTAGTTTCATGGTCCAGTAAAAAACAAAATATGGTAGCCCTTTCTACGGATGAAGCAGAATATATAGCAGTAGGGAGTTGTGCTACTCAAGTTTTATAGTTAAAACAATAACTTTTAGATCTTGGACTACCTATAGGAACCATCCCAATTATGTGTGATAATACTAATGCAATTTACATGTCTAAAAATCCAATTCAACACTCCAGCACAAAGCATATAGATATTAGGCATCACTTTATAAGAGATTATGTAGCCAAGGGAGATATCGAACTACACCATATAGCTACCGGAGATCAACTGGATGACATATTCACAAAACCACTAGCTTATGACACCTTTAGCACCTTGAGGACAAAATTTGGTGTCATAGACATTCATGCTTAATCCAAGAAAAATAAAAAAAAATTATTTGAAAGAATTTCTTTATTATTATCTTTTAAAATTACATGTGTTTGTTCGTGTACTTGTTTTTATTTTTTTTGTTCTTATTTGTTAGAAAATTAAAAAAAAAGGTTTCCTGATTATCTCACACACATCTTACTGACACCAAAATCTTGAACTTTTGTTTCTATCATACTGTATAATCTTCACAAATGTATAAATCACAACCCTTTATTCCATCAACGATCCAGATTTACTTACTGATATACACATCGTACTGTACGAACCACCACTTATACTGTATGATCCATGTGTCACTCACAGTTCACATGCAATCCATTTGGTATGACATTATTGATCATCGTACTGTACATTTCCTCTCTTCGTACAGTATGATCTATTTGTCAAATTGGAATGGGACGAATTTAAACTCGATTGGTATGATCATAATTGTACTTCATACTGTACGAACACCTATTTATACTGTATGATACTTATTTGTCAAAGGTCATACCGACTAAAAGTTCATGCGGGATGTTAAGCCCTTATGAACTAGTCCCGAGGCTAACAAAGAGGGGGGGGGGTGAATTTGCGAGCGAAAATGATTTAGAAAATCTTTTTGAATGTTTTAAAATAATTATAGTTTCACGATGATGTGCAGAAGTTTATCAAAACAAAATAATAACTACCATCACACGATCATCAACGGAAAAGTAAAGCGTTAGAGATAATCAGAAAGAACACACCAAATTTTATAGTGGTTCGATCTACTCGACCTACGTCTACTCCCCAGAGCCTCCCCTCTGGGTATTACACTAACACTAAGAGACTCTCCTTCTGCTCCCACAGCTAGGCGGAGAAGTCTTTACAAAAACTCCTTTCCACCAACCCAATGAGGCAGAAAACCCAAACTTTTTTCGCTTCCTCCTGAAGTAGGCAGAGAACCTTACTTCCTTTTGCTTCCTCTTGAAGCAGGTAGAGAACCTTGATCTTCTTGCAAATGATCCTTCCATAGAGACATAAAGGACAAGAGACGATGACCGATGAAGATGACTCAGATCCTTGCTTAGAGCAACCTTTATGAATACCTCACAAGCTCTCCCTCATAAAATCCTCTCTCTCTCCCGAACTCTCCCTTTCTCTCATGTAAATCATACTGGACGATTTCAAAATGACTTGATCATTTAGGATGATATTTTTATCATCCTGTATGATTAGTTCAAATTGGGAATATCGTCCGACAGACTGTTCAGGTCGTCCAGGTAAAATGCACTAAATGGTCAGGTTTTCTAATTGATCGTCCAGGATAATCATGCGATCATCCAGGATGATATGATCGAATCACTTAAATCTTAATTACTTTTCTTAATCACCTGACTAATTTAGGCATGATTATAATGGATCATCCAAGATGATACACGTATCATCCAAGACGATCAGATCAAAAAGCTAAAAATAAAAACTTGCCTAACTTAATATGGCGGCTGAGATTTTTTGATTTGAGCATATCATCCTGTATAATGAATGTATCATCCTGGATGATCTGCTTAATCAGACTGACTTAACATGGCTGCCCTAATTAGGGTTTTTATTTTCAATGGATCGTCCAAGATGATTTGAACAAAAAATGAATAGAAACTCTAACTCACTAAAACTCTTCCCCTGAGTATGTATGTGCAAGGTTACTTAGCTTGAGGATCCATTATATTACACTTGACTGAAGAAAAGTAAGAAATTACATTGAACTTGAACCACATACAGAATGGCTCGATCTTGAGCTGGCTTGGATTGCACTTGATCTTGCGGACCTGAAAAGTTAGGCAATAAAAAAAATAGACATGTTTGTTATCATAAAAAATGTAATCCTTGAATCCAGATTTTCAACAATCTCCCCCTTTTTGATGATGACAAATATTCGTTAGTAATTTCAAATTCAGTAAATAAATATTGAACAGTGATAAATCAAAACACTGAACATTTAAATATTAATAATTCAAAATATTGAACTGAATATTTATAATGACCTAGAATATAAACTACTCCCCCTTTTGACATCTCAAAAAGGGGAAAATATCACATAGATACAGAAGAAAAGAAAAAGAAAAAAAAAGTACAAAACTAACACAAGACATCATCAAAGGCAAACAAACTAGTAGAAAGGGGAATCCTGATCTGATGGAGGAGGAGGTGGTGGCTGAAATAGGCTGTGAAGCCTGACAAACTGTTCACCAAACAAGGCCATATCCTGGTTGTGCTGCTGCTGCTGCTGGGCTATATAGGTATTGAATCAGTTGACATCCTCACCATGCTACTACTCCCGGGAAACTACATAGGAGTCAAAGTGTGCCTCCCACTGGTCAAACCTGTGCACCAGGTGATTAAGAGGTGATTCTATACAAAGAGGAGCAGGTGCAGCGGGTACAGGAGCAGCTCCTTCCTCTTCTCCCTCAACATCTGTAATAGCTCCGGATGAAGTCGTGTACTGTAAAGAACATGGAAGTAGTTATTGGAGTAGAAGGAAGTATTGATATCAGATGGAACTGGATATTAAAGATTATACTTCATATTAAGAGAATAGGCAATGATGTGTCCTAAGGCTAGATTTGGGCATCTCCTGTGGCTCGGATCCCTATTGTAATGAGATGTTTAATGTATCGAATGATTAGGTTAGTTGCATTGAAGTCACGATAGGCCATAATGTAATAAGTAGTCATGGAAATCAAGGGGGTAATGTGGATGCGGTCTCCAGCCTCTGGAATAATAGAGGAGTTAAGGACATGCTGGATTGTCCTAGCATCATTGACTAGGGAAGAATAGGCATTATTATGGTAAGGGGCATTGGTGTTCCTAAGAAAATGATTGGCAACACTCTAGTTAAAATTAGGATCAGAGGACACAAGATGGAGTTTATCGCCAGTAATTGAAAGTTAGAGAATATCTTGAAAGTCTTGGGTTGTTAGTTTAAAAAGGTGGCCATTAACATAGGAGTGGAGAGTGGAGTAAGAAGAGTCGATGCGAAGATTTACAAAGAAAATGCAGAGAAGTTTAGAGCTAAACAGAAAGACAAGAGTCAGAATAAAGGTGAGGGAAGTGTGGGCGAAAAGGTCAAGTATCGAATACGTGAAAATGTGGGGGTTAGCAATTTTAGATTGAGTTATCCCCACATCAAGATAGTACAGGAAGGCAGCCTGATCGGCTACATCAGGAAAGTGGGGATCGACACTCCCCCAGGAGGAACTAGCACCTCGATGCCTAGATCATTTTCCACAAGCCATGAGGAGATGATTGAGTAAGCATCGAAGTAAGGAATGGTGAAATAATGGAGCAATTTGGTTATTTAAATAAAAATTGGCCAGATCGTCCAGGACGATCGCAGGATATTCTAGGATTATAGGAGTTATAATGGCATCCAGGATGATTGGTCAAAAAGGCAGTCGGATCGTCCAGGATGATCAGATATCATCCAGAATGATTAGAGTCAACCGATTATCCCGAGGAGTCAAGCTGGATGACCTTTGATGAAAAGTATAATCTAGGATGATTAGGTGGATCATCCAGGATGATATGTAATAAATAAATTAGATGGGCCAAATTTGAATCATCCCACTGCTGCCATATGGATAGTCCAGGATGATGAGGTAGATCGTCTAGGATGATCACCAATAATTGGTTTAGATCAGCCGTTGGATCAAGATGGGGATGATTTGATTATATCATCCAGGATAATATAGGGATCATTCAGGATGATGTAACCAAAAATTAAAAAAATGATGAAGGATGGAGAGGAATGATCAGGGATCCAAAAATACAAAAAAAATCAAAATCAAACAATAACAAAAAAGAAAAAATTAAAGATAGGAAAACATCAACAAAAATATATATATATTTTTTAATCGATTATCTCCAGTAAATCAAAATTTTTCCTTGAGTTTCAATTCAAAAGCCAATAAGAAGAAAATCGATGACGCTGAAATCCAAAAAATTTAGAAATCAATTTTCGTAACTCCTACCTCAGACACCTGACAGGTTCAAATTCCTTTCAAACAAAAGTCTAGTTTAGGAGAAAAGAAATTAGATTCAAAAAGAGATATTTTCAAGCCTCATTCCAAAAAAATATCTGATAAAATATTATTACAAAGTAAGGAATCAGAAATCATGATTTTTAATCTCAAGTTTTTAAAAATAGTAAGTGGCGCATGGATTTTCTTAAGACATTTAAATATCTGAAAGGGAAGAAAGCTTATTTCTTAGGGGGCTCATTTTGTACCTTTTTTTTCAATATATTTGGCGCACTTTGCGCATCTCTTGATTTTTGATACACTTTATGTATCTTTATAATTTTTGGTGTCATTGTGCATGTTTTCATTTTTGGCCCATTTTATGCCTTTTTTTTTATTTCTTTTTGCAAGCTTGCTTCCGTTCATAATTGTTAAAGAATCTCAGTTGTGAAATTACCCTCCAGATATAAGAGAAGACAAAACTCACCCTCTACAATAAGGAGGAGTAATTCACAGAATAAAACCATTCTACATATGATAAGTGCAATCACCTGATTAAGAAAACCATAATAATGATTCAAAGCTTTGAAAATACTATTCATATGAGGTAGATTACTGTTGGAAGATAAAATAGATCTCTATTTCAAAAACCACCTTTTTAATTTTGAAGAAGATTTTTATCCAAAATAAATAATACACCATTAAAGGAGTTAGAGCAAGAGAAACAATCATCAATGTTTCTTCCCTTTAACAGATTCAGAGGAGTCTATCACTGCTTACAGGATCTGATTCTGAAAAGAATAAACAGTAAATAAAAAAGAAGAAAAATAAATAAATGAAAATTAGAAAATAAAAATCAGTAGGAAATAGCCAAATTCGATAAGCAAATGAAACATAAGGAAATCAGTAGGAAAATAAAAAATTCTAAAATGAAATAGACAATCAAATCAAAATAAAAGCCAAAAGAAAAATGAAAAATAGAAACTTCAGAAATCAGCAATCATCAAATTCATGCATTTATGTCAATCACATCTAATTTGGTCCTTAATATGCTGAATGAGTTAAAGGTCAGTGGTTTAATAAAGTTGTCAGCAAGTTGGTTTTCAATTGCTACATGGTGTAGCTCAATATCCCCTTTTTGTAACATGGTCCCTAATGAAATGTTTCCTTATATCAATGTGTTTGGTTCTTGAATGTTGGATAGGATTCTTAGAGATGCAGATGGCACTAGTGTTATCACATAGAACTAAAATTGTGCCAACAAGTAATCCTAAATCAAAAATTTGTTGCTTCAACCAAAGGACTTGGGCCACATAACTTCCTATGGCAATGTACTCAGCTTCAGTAGTGAAAAGTGTAATAGAGTTTTGTTTTCTACTGGACCCAGAGACTAAAGTTTGTCCTATGAATTGGCAAGTTCCTAAAGTTCTCTTTCTATCCACCCTACAGCCTATAAAATCAGAATCAGAATATCTAATAATCTCAAAAGAAGTGCTATAAATAAGATACCAAATTCCTAAGTTTGGGGTCCCTAAGAGATTTTTAAGAATTCTTTTAACTGTAGTCAAGTGGGATTCCTTAGGATCAGCTTAAAATCTAGCACCAAGATAAACACTAAACATAATATATAGTCGGCCAACAGTCATGTAAAGCAGCGATCTAATTATTCCTCTATACTTCTTCTGATCAATAGATTTTCCATTTGAATCTTTATCTAATTGAACAATGGAGCTCATGGGAGTGTTTATTGGCTTGGCTTTATCCATTTCATATTTCTTTAAAATGTCCTTAATGTATTTTGACTGATTGGTAAAATTTTCATCATTCAATTGCCTTATGCTAAACCCCAAAAAGTAGGACAATTCTCCAATCATACTCATTTCAAACTCCCTACTCATTATTTTAGAAAAATCATCACATAAATTTTGTTGAGAGGATCCAAACAGCATATCATCAACATAGATCTGTACAATGAGTAAATCAATTCCTACTTTCTTGAGAAAAAGGGTGATGTCTACGCTCCCCTTAACAAATTTTCTTTCTAGTAGCAATGTGCTAAGCCTTACATACCAAGCTCTAATTGCTTGTTTCAATCTGTATAAGGCCTTTTTTAATTTAAAAATATGATTTGGATATTAGGAACTCTTAGAACCTAGGGTTTCCTCTATAAAGACATCTTCCTTTATTACCCCATTTAAAAAGGCACTCTTAACATCTATTTGAAAGAAGGTTAAATCCCTTATAACTTGTAAAGGCTAGTAGCACCCTAATGGCTTCCTATCTAGCTATAGGGGAAAAGGTCTCCTCAAAATCAATCCCTTTATTTAGTTGTACCCCTTATCCACCAATCTTGCCTTATTCCTAACCGCCACACCAGAATCATTCATTTTATTCTTAAAGACCCATTTGGTTCCCACTAAACTTTAATTTTTAGGCCTTTCTACTAACTCCCAAACATCATTCCTCACAAATTGCTTAAGTTCTTCTTGCATATTTAAGATCAAAAATTCATCAAAAAGGGCTTGATTGATGTTGGTGGGTTCATTCATTGAGATAAAGGTAGAATGATTTACTTCATTCCTATGTCCATGCCTAGTTCTAATACCTTCAGAGGGTCTCCTAAGATCTATTCTTTAGGATGACTCGAAGAATATCTCCAATCTCTAGGAAAAGTATTTTGAGGTTCTACCCTTTCCTCAAGATTTACATTTTCAACTCTGGACTCCTTAGGATCAGATTTATCAAGCACCACATGAGTAGTCTCCTCCACCACCAATGTCCTCTTGTTAAACACCCTAAAGGATTTCCCCACACTTGAATATCCTAAGAACACTCCTTCCTCAGATTTTGGGTCAAATTTTGCTAAGGATGATTTCCCATTATTAAGAATGAAAACCTTACAACCAAAGACATGGAGGTGGAGTTCTACCCTTAATGATCTCATCGGGTGTCTTAGTCAGATTGGATCTAACATTCACCCTATTAAACATATAACAGGGTGTGTTCATCGCTTCTGCCCCAAAAATATATTGGAAGTGAATACTCAGCAAGTATGGCTCTAGCGGCTTCGACTAAGGTCCTATTGTTAAGTTCAGCTACCCCATTCTACTGAGGGGTCCTAGGAGCTAAAAAGTTATGGCTAATCCCTTGCTCCTCATAGAAGGTTCCAAATTTCTTATTTTTAAACTCCCCACCATGATCACTATAGATGGTCAAAATCTCACAATCTAACTTCTTCTGAATCCAAGTAGAGAAAGATTTAAATTCATTAAATGACTCAGATTTATGCAACAGAAATCTAATCCAAGTGAACCTTGAGTAATTATTGACAATAAAAAATCTATAGACTTTTCCCCCTAAGTTGGCTATACTAATGGGTCCAAAGAGATCAATGTGAAGGACTTTTGAAGGTCTAGAGGTGTTAATATCCTTAATAGAGTGAAAAGAGGATTGGACTTGCTTCCCTAGTTGACAGGCATCACACAGGTGGTCCTTAGTGAACATAAGCTTGGGGACACCTCTAATTAAGTCCTTTTGGGTGACTCTTCTAAGGGTTTTCAAGCTGGCATGACATAATCTCCTGTGCCACAACCAAGACTCATCGACAGTAGTTTTTAAACAAAATGACGTAGCACATTCAATGTTATTTAAATCAAGTATGTAGATGTTGTTGATCCTCTTGCCCTGTAAAACAGTATTATTATTTAAGCTTATAATGGAAGTGTTTGCCAGGAACTTGATGTTGAACCCTTTGTCGTAGAGTTGACTGATGCTGAGCAGGTTGTGTTTTAGTCCATATACAAGCAAAACATTTTCAATCAAAAGGTTCTTAGAGTTTTCGATTATACCTGCACCCACCACTTTCCTGGTGGTGTTGTCTCCAAGAGTGACCTTACCTCCAGCCCCGACCTCTAGTAAAATAAATTGATTTGCATCTCCAGTCATATGTCTTGAGCATCGGCTATCCAGGTACCACTTGCTCTCACAAGGGCTTGTGTGAGATCAACCCTACAAAATCATTAAATGTCAGATTTAAGAACCCAAATAAGTTTGGGTTCGTTCTTATGAAAAGAAGAATGCAATGCATGTGTGCTATGCTGTGAAATATGCAGTTTGGGTCTCCACACCTAATGTGAACTATGGTGAACAGTGCAGGTGTGAGAGATATGTCCTAACATGTCACATGAGAAACATCTAACACCAGGAAAAGGATTAACTAATCTACAGGGGTGATTGTGCCACTTCCTAGGTTTGAATGATACATATTTTGATGATTTTGAATGTGATCCTTTAAGTGATGGAGGTTTGTAAAATTATGCAAATGTAGGAGGTGTTTCATTATTCTCAAATGCACTAAATTTTATACTTAGAAATTCATTTTCCTTTTTGAGACTTGTAATTTCAAATTTCAAATAATGTTCATTACTATCTAAATCAGATGCATGATATTCTAATTTCTTAAATGCATCTTCTAATTCAATAAGCAATGTTTTCAGTGAATCATGCTCGATAATTAATTTAGAATGCTTTTTATTTAATTCATTAAATTTATTAAGTAATGACATATGACTGCGATCAAGTGTACAATGATCCTTAATCAAAACTTCAAGCTCTTTTTCCAAGTTTAAGAATTCCAATTTTTGGCTAGCACGTATTTTCTTAAGTTTCCTATATGATGAATGATTTTTTTTTTAAAACTTCAAGTAATTAATCATATGATAGCTCACATACCTCTTCTTGGTCAGACTGACCACGATGTTCATCCGCCATCAAACAGAAGTTTATTATCTCCTCTTCCACTTTAGTCTCAGAGGAGTCAGATGCTAAATCCGCCCAGAAAGCCTTTTGGATCCTCTTCTTGTCCTTTCTAAATTTGGGTTTCTCCTCACCCTTCTCCTTGCTTGGGTGAGCCTTAAGTGTAGGATAATGAGCTTTTATATATCCTAGCTTACTGCATTCAAAGCACACTGTATCAGAAAAACCTTTAAAAGTTTTGCTACTCTTACCTTTGTTCCATTTCTGAAAGTTCATGTGTTTCATCCTTATAAAGCTTTTGAATTACCTAGTAATTAAGGCAACATCATCGCTTTCAGACCCAGAAGAATCAGTCTCTATATCATTGGCCTTCAGCGCCAAAGTTTTCTCTTTCTTTTTCTCACTTGTGTCAAACTGTCTTTGGTTCACCCCTTGCTCATAAGTAATGAGTGATCCAAGTAAGTTATCAATAGAATAAGTGTTCAAATTCTTAGATTCAGTGATAGTAGTTATCTTAGCATCATAGGAAGAGGGCAAACATCTCAAGATTTTGTTAAATTTTTCATAATTTGTGAGTTCTCTTCCTAAGGCATGCATGGAGGTAACGATTTGTGTGAACCTAGTATATATTCAGATATTGACACACTAGGTTTCATGCGCAAGAGTTCATAGTCATGAAGCAAGATGTTCAACATAGATTGTTTAACTTCAAAAGTGCCTTCAAAAGAAATGCATAATCTATCCAAGATTTCTTTACCAGTAGTGCGTGTAGAGACACGCATGTAATCTTCAGATTTTAGTGCACAAGAAAAAATAGTTTAAACATTTTGCATTCAGTTGTGCTAAATCACGATCATTAAAAGTCCATTTGGCAAAAGAAAATTTAGTTTTAACACCATTAATAATTCTATAAGGTACATCATTACCATCTTTAACAAGCATCCACATGCGATAATCTATAGATTATAAAAAGGTGGACATGCGAGTTTTTCAAAAATCAAAAGGTATGTTATCAAACAAGGGTGGTTGAATAAAAGAATAACCTTCAGCAGTATTTCTATTACCAAAGTTAGCCATGGATCAAATTCAAAAGTTTTTCAAAACTTGATTTTATTAATCCCACTCTGATACCACTTGAAAGTTCTTGAGGGATGTTAAGCCCTTATGAACTAGTCCCGAGGCTAACCAAGAGGGGGGTGAATTGGTATTTTTAAAAATTCATGAGCAAAAATGATTTAGAAAATCTTTTTGAATGTTTTAAAACAATAACAATTTCACAATGATGTGCAGAAGTTTATAAAAAAATAATAACTACAATCACATAATCATCGACAGAAAAGTAAAGCATAAGAGATAATCAGAAATAACATACCAGATTTTATAGCGGTTTGGTTAACTCAACCTACATCCACTCCCAGAGCCTCCCCTTCTGGAATTACACTAACACTAAGTAACTCTCCTTCTGCTCCCACAACAAGGCAGAAAAGCCTTTACAAAAACTCCTTTCCACTAACCCGATGAGGAAGAGAACCCAGATCCTCTCTCTCTCTCTCCCAAACTCTCCCTCTCTCTCTCAATGCTCTCTCAGGCAAGGAAAGTGGCAAAAGATCTCAACAATAGAATATAAGAGATCTTAAATACAAAGGCTCAAAAATTGCCCTAAATTTCAACTTGCCATCAAAGATTGACCAGGATGATCGGTAGATCATCATGTATGATCAGTATAAATCAGACCCTTTTGTCCTTGATGATCTGATTCTTCTGGATGATTAGAAGACAAATTCTATTCATATCATCCGGGATGATTCTGTGATCATCCGGGATGATTAGTTCAATTCAGGAATATCATCCAAAAGACTGTTCAGGTCATCCAGGAGAACTGGTGCTGGACGATCTCAAAATGACTTGATCGTCCAGGACGATACGTATATTATCCTATACAATTATTTTAAAAAGACCAAAATTGTCTGGTACATAGTTCAGGTCATACTAGTAAATCATGCTGGATGATTTCAAAATGACATGATCATCCAGGATGATATTTTTATAGTCCCGTATGATTAGTTCAAATCAGGAATATCGTCCGACAGACTGTTCGGGTTGTCCAGGTGAAATGCACTAAATGGTCAAGTTTTCTAATTGATTGTCCAAGATGATCTTGCGATTATCTAGGATGATATGATGGAATCACTAAAACCTTAATTACTTTCCTTAATCACCTGACTAATTTAGGCATGATTGTAATGGATCGTCCAGGATGATACACATATTGTCCAGGACGATCAGATCAAATAACTAAAAATAAAAACTTACCTAACTTGATCTAGCGGCTAAGATTTTCTTATTTGAGCATATTATCCTGTACGATGGGTGTATCATCCAAGACGATCTGCTTAATCAGACTGACTTAACATGGCTACCCTAATTAGGGTTTCTATTTTCAAGGGATCGCTAGGATGATTTGAATAAAAAATGGACAGAAACTCTAACTCACTAAAACTCTCCCCCTCAGTGTGTGTGTTCAAGGTTACTTAGCTTGGGGATCCATTACATTACACTTGACTTAAGAAAGGTGAAAAAATTACATTGAACTTGAACCACATACAGACTGACTCGATCTTGAGCTGGCTTGGATTACACTTGATCATGCGGACCTGAAAGGTTAGGCAATCAAATAGAAATAGACATATTTGTTATCATCAAAAACATAATCCTCCGATGACCCCTCAAGATGAATGAAATCTCTTAAGATTGTCTAGTACGATACCGATCATACTGTATGATTTGATTGCTTTTTGACTATTCAGCCAAACAAATTAATATCCCTAATCATACTGTATAAACCTCTTCGTACTGTATGAACTTCCCAAAACTCTATATATTAAAATGTTTGGCTGGACTAACTCACTACATCTCTGTCATTCTCTCATCCTCTAAATCCTTTTGTATAATGGCTGGTGGAAGCAAGCATGGTAGACTGATCAAGGGGAGCTCCACCTCTCATCAGTTCAGTAGTTATTTTCTCTCCATCGTAGATGAAAAAGTCTACCATAGAGGCCAAGATCACCCCGTCTCGCATGCTAAACCAGTAGCCTAAAATTTTGAGGTTATGAACCTTTTTGCCTCCACCACTCTCCAATTTCTTCTTACCTTGGCCTTCCCTTTTCATTCTGAACTCCTATATGAATTATTAGCGAATCTTTGGATAGATTTCAAATGCACCACCTTGACCTCATTTATCTGCAAATAAAATGTCAAAATCACTAAAGCCGATCTAGTTGAACACATTGGCCTCTCTACCGAAGGACCTCACCCCAAGTCTCTACACACAAATGAGTTTGATTGGACCTCTGTTAATATGCTGCTTAGGAATGTGCCCACAAACCAACACCTACCACTTGTCAAAACTCTAACTCAAAATGCCTGCATCATCCAGAATGTTCTTCAAACCTCTATTATACCCAAGGCTGGAGATCACATACATATTACCCCACTTCTGTCTGTCTTCACTTACTTAATCATGTCCACCACCCAATTTGATGAAGTCCAAATGATCTTAAACTACATTCATAACCTGTCTTCTATTAGATATCCAAGTGCCCGACATAAATAAAATATTGCCTTAGGATATATCATAGGATACATCCTCGATGCCAAATATCAACTCACCTTTCCTATTCCACCTAATAATCTTCCTATCTTTTATACAAATGCCTCATTCTATATTCTTTTCCATCAAGGGCAAGAGCACACTGATCCAAATTTTGATGATGAAGGGGAAGCTACTCCTGTAGGAGGACCTCCACCACCATCGATACCACCACCTGCACCTGCCTACCCTGCCTACCCTCAGGATGATATTATTCAGTGGCTCGATCAACTTGAAACTCGGTTGGACTGCCACATTGACCAATAACAATGATAACATGAAGATGATATGTGATGGTTTGGTAAATGATTCACCTCGATAAATCATCAATTTGCATCCATCCATCAGTACTATCAGCCACCACCACCACCACCACCTGATCAAGATCCAACCTACTAGTAGCTTTTGTTTGTTTGTTGTGTATTTCTTTTTTTTGTACTGCTTTACTTCTCCGTTTGTGTGTACTCATCTTTTTGGTGATGTCAAAAGGGGGAGAAGCTATGTTCTCGTTATTTATATGCTATGTTATTTTTAAGCTGCGTATATATTTTTTATTATGTTGTGTTATTTTTAAACTGGTTATATTTTATTTATGTTTTAAAAAAATAAAATAATAATAATAATAATAATAATAAAAAATTTAAAATTAAAAAGAGATTTTGTTTGTAAACCCTCCCATCTTTTAAAATCCATGATATAGTGAAGGCGAGCTAAGGAAGAAATATCATTTATCTTGCCAATTAGATAATATTATTTGACATCATAAAAAAGTGGGAGATTATTGTAATCTAAGATCCCTAGTATCTGATTTTGATGATGATAAATAATATTGATTGGATTACTATACTTTTAGTTGGAAAATATAGATGTTATTTTTTGTCTGTGAGCACTAACATTTTAAGTAAGATACACATCGGTCAAGACTACTAGAGACTCAAGATTGGGTAGAATAAGTTGTAAGAGAATTTGTATTTTGTATTTTCTTTATTTTATATTTTTTGAGTCTGCCACAAAAGAGTGCATGTAAATTGGGTGACCATGCACACACACCCAGGGAGAGAGTTTCTTTTTTGAAGATAAATATTTTTTTAAAAAGAACATCATACTGTACGATTTTTAATTATACTGTATGACCTGTCATTAAAACTTAGGCTTAACAGCTAATTTTGATAATTAGTTTGTGAACTAATCATACTGTATGATTATGATCATACTGTATGATTTGTTTCCATCTAAAAACCCTAGCCGCTAGTATAATTTAGGTAAGATTTTGAATTTTATCTTTGAACAAATAATACTACTGTACGATATTAATCATACTATATTATCATTTAAAATCTTGCCAAAATTATCCCTCATAATCAGACAATTAAATCATGGTTTATTAATGACTGCCATTCATACTGTATGATAGATATTGTACTGTACAAATTACAGAGATGAAACTTGGTCATCCCAGAGATCATACCAGACAAAACCATAGTTTTTGAACTATTTGTCCCGAATGATATTCATATTATACAGGACGATGTGCTTGAATTGAACTATTCATACTGTATGAAGTGTACAGAACGCGACAAATTAAAGAGATAATTTTCGGTCATCCCATAAGTCGTCTCGTATGAACAGTGGAAAATAAAATGATCAACCTATACGATCTCTAAATCGTACGGTACGATGTGCTTAAAGTTTGTGAACTATTTGTCTCCCTTCGTACTTGACATAACTGATCTTGAACTTATCGTACTGTATGATATTAGATCGTACTATATGAATACTGACTGCTAAATTGAATGATTAGGGTTTCCTTAAGCCTAATATAAAAATAAGTTTTTTTTATTCTTTTAAAAAGTGTGTGAAAGAGAGGTACATGATAACTGAAGGAACTTTTAAGAGGGAACTTTTGAAGAAAACCATGATTTATGAGAGGAAGGAGAAGGTAAGCTTGAGCGTGAGGGAGAAGGAGTGTGAGGGGATCACACGATTACTTCGAGCTAGCTGCATGCTTACTCCTCCTGTGGCCTTGGTGAGTCTTATGGGAGATCTCTAGGGAGAGAGGCTTCTAGGTCAAAGTCCTCGAGGTTCTCTGCCTTCTCCAGGAGGGAGAAAAAGGAGAGGGTCCGCTGCCGTCACCAGTAGGGTGACATAGCGTCTGGCACTCCGCCACACCGAGGAAGGTGAAAGTGAGTTTTGTAAAAGCTTCTCCACCTTGCTATGGGAGCAAAAGGAGAGTCAACTTTTAATAGTGCAACACTCGTAGTAGAGGACTCCGGGGAGTGGATGTTGGTCAAGGTTACTAAACCACTATAAGAATTTCTGGTGTGCTTTTTCTATTTTTCACATTTTACTTTTCTTGCATTTTATTTTGGCTATAACTGCTTGGTAAAGTTTGATTTTAATATTCCATTGTGAGATTTAAAATTTTACCACCATTATTGTAATTGTGAATGAATTATTAGCTTCCACATTTGATTAGTTAAATCATCTTTTAAAAATCTGAAAAATCTTTAACAAACTAGAACTCTTGTCTAGGACTTTTTTTAAAAAATATCAATTCACCCCCCTCTTAGCGCATCTCATACTTTCACATATATATCACATGTTTTGTACTTTTCTATTATTCAAATGAAAATGTGTTATTTATTAATGTTTCTATTATTATTATTTACATTTGATTAAATTACCTTATACTTAATGTTTTATGTTGTCTTCCATTAATATCTCTGTTTTTGATTATATATTTAACCCCAATGAAATGATAATTAAAAATTATATAAAATTAGGATAATAATAAAACCTAAGATCATAGTTTCAATGAACATTGCTTTATAATTCATAGATTGGAAAAAAAAAATAATCTACAAATTTGACCCTTTTAATTATTGACTTATCCTTAATTTATAAGTTATACATTTATATAATGGCCTTTGAACTGAAGATGAATAATTAGGGTTAAAGAAAATCTATGAGTAGAATAAAATGGAAAATCAAAATTGACCTAAATATGGAATTAACAATCTTATTAAATCATGACATTAAACTCATTATAAGTGTAAGAAGATTTTAAGCAAAATTGATATTTAAAATCATTAACTTTATACTCCACAAAAATGAAAGTGAAAAGAGTTTTGAAAGAAAACAAAAAAGAAAAAAAGAAGAAAAAGGGAAGTGAGTATAATAAAAAATTGGTATCAGATAAAAGCTTAGATTTTGACTACAATCTTATACTTAATACAAAGGATAAGATAGGTAAACAAGTTCAATGAAATTTCAATTTTAATTATAAACACATCAAATCTTTAAGCTATATTATTCAATTCAGAATTCTCTATATGCAAGTATTGCGGTGGCAGCATGATAGAGCCACAACATGATATCAAAATGTTCAAATGATGTAGTGTCATAATTTCCCATGCCATGGCGCTATTTTTGTACTTTTGGTGCTGCAACACTCAAATGTTCACAGCACTACGATGTTGCAGTTGTAACTTCCAAGGGAATTATTCAATTAGTGAAGAGAGTCATTCACTAATTAACTAATCCATGTCAACAAGTAATGTGGTGCTGTAAAAGCTTCAACACTAAGGTACTAGTTCACTTCAGGGGTGTCACAGTGCCATTCTTTCAAGCACCGCAATGCCAGATACCATTATTTTTATTTATATAAATATATGTGATGCTATATTTATAAAAGAGTTTAATCACTTTGGAACATTCAGTACATTTTAGAGTACTTCTTTAGTCCCCTCATGGAGTAAAATATAAGAGAGGCTAAGAAAGTATAAGATACAATCCTTTGAAGTGTTTAGCCTACATTTCTTGAAGCCACTCTGTAAGTTAAAGGGACAAAGTGTTGAAACTTAGAAATTATGATTGAGTTTTATGTTATGTGATTTTTTGATAATAATAAAATATTATTGTTATGATATTATTATTTCTCCTACCCTATATTGGATATATTTCTATTTTTTTAGTGTGTACTAATATTTTAGGGAAATCATACACCAGATTACTAAAGACTTTAAGACATAGTAGAATAGGTTTTCATGTAATAAAGTCTATAAATTTTTATTTTTTTGTGTCTAAGAATGTGTGATTGTAATTAGGGAACTATGCACACACATAGGGGGAGAGAGTTAAAAATTAAAATTGAATTTTTTACCCTATTCGTATTGTACGGTGTTAGTTCGTATAGACAACTAACAGTGTATGAAATTTGGTTTGTACCAGATCGTCCAGATGAAATTGAACTATGCATTTAGACAAACTAAAATCATACAGTCGACTAATAGTGTATGAAATTTGGTTCATACCAGATCAACTAGATGAACTAAAATCATATAGATCACTGACAGTGTATGAAATATGTGTCATACTAGATCATCTAGATGAACTTGTACTATTCATTCAGATGCACTAAAATCATAAAATGACTAATAGTGTATGAAATATGTATCATACCATATCATCTAGACGAACTTGAACTATTCATACAAATGATCTAAAATCATACAGACGACTAACAGTGTATTAAATGAAGTTCATACATGTTCATCTAAGGATTTTTAAACTATTCGTATAGATGATCCACCATCGTACTATATGATCTAACTTTGTTTGACTTTGAAATTTTAGTTTTTGGATAGTTTTTTTATGAAATTTCTATATAATGAGTCCTAGAAACTATCTACCAATCTTTTTGCTATGTATTTCTCTTTAGAGTGAAAAAGGCGAGTGTGTTTGGGAGAGTGTTTGGGAGTGGAGAGTGTGAGATCTTGTAAGAAGAAATTATGAGGGATTCACAAGGTTGCCCAAAGGTGAGGATCTCTTATTTATCTTCTTCAAACTTTTGCCCTACTTCTTTGAAGACTCTTGAGAGAAGATCTACAAAGAAAATTGGGTTCTCTGCTTTCACCAGGAGGGTGAAAAAGGATGAGGGTGTTCTGCATTCACATGGAGGGTGAAAAAGGATGACAGTTCTCTACCTTCACAAGGAGGGTGAAAAGGATGACGGTACTCTGCCTTCACCAGGAGGGTGAAAGGATGAGGGTTCTCTACCTTCACCAGGAGGGTGAAAAAGGATATGACGGTATGCTACCATCACTTGAAGAGTGTAAAAGGCGTTGGTTCTCTACCGCACTAAATTGGTGGAAGAGAGTTTGTAAGGGCTTCTCCACCGTGTTGTGGGGGCAAAAGGAGAGTCACTATTATTTAGTACAATACCTAAAGAAGAAGTCTTCAGGGAGTGGATGTAGTCTAGTTGGACTTAACTAGTATAAAATTTGGTGTTCTTTTGTTCCTTTACTTTTTCCTGTATTTTAATTATCTACACTTTAAATTACTATGGTTGGAATTTCTTTTGTGATAATTATTTTCAGACAACTACAAATTTTAGGATCATCGATTAAATTTTCTAGAAATGATTTTCAAAAATTCTAAGAAATTTTTAATAAACCAATTCACCCCCTCTTGGTTAGCCTTGGGAAAGTTCTATTAGATTTAACAACTTACACAAACTTTCAAGTTGTATTAGAGCCTATTTCAAAAATTAAAGTTTAGACTACTTTTTGAAAATTCTATCATGGCTAATTTTAGAAATCAAAATACTGTTGAAGGATATTTGATAACTAGACTACCTTTATTTGATAACATTCCATTTGATTTTTGGAAAACTCGTATGTCTACTTTTCTGTAATTGCTTGACTATCGCATGTGGATGTTAGTACAGGAAGGCTATACTGCTCTTACTAGAATTATTGATGGAATTAGGGTTGAAACACCATTTAATGATTGGATTTCACATAAAAGATACTTATTATAGTTAAATTCCAAATGTTTAAATAGTTTTTTCTGTGCCTTGAAATCTGAGGATTACATGCATGTTTCAACTTGCAAAATTGGAAAAGAAATCTGGGATAGACCTTGCATAACTTATGAAGGGACAAATGAGGTGAAATAATCCAGGTTGAATATTTTATTATACAACTACAAACTATTTCGCATGAAACCAAATGAGTCTATTTCTGATATGTATACAAGTTTTACCTAGATTATTACCTCATTGCATGCTTTAGGTAGAGAACTAACTAATTTTGAAAAAGTCAATAAAATCCCATGTTATTTACCTACTACTTATGATACAAAGATAATTGCCATAACAGAATCAAAAGATCTGAATGTATATTCTATTGATAATCTGCTTGGATCACTGATTATTTACGAGCAAGGAGTGAATCAAAGATAGATTAATGTAGGTGACAAGCAGAAAGAGAAGAATATAACTTTGAAAGGGATAAATCAATGCCTGAGGATGAAGAAGATATTGCACTCATGATTAAGCAATTCAAAAGTTTCCTTAGAAGAAAGCAATAGAGACGTTAGCATTGGAACAAAGGTAAGTTCATTAGGAATTCAAAAGTTTCTAATGAAGTCATTTTCTATGAAACAGAAAGCCGGGACATATAAACTCTGATTGCCTGAATCTCAAAGCTAATCCTAACAAGGAGAAAGTTGAAGAGAAAACTAACGTTAGGAAGGGCAAGAAAAGAATTCAAAGAGCTTTCTGGGCTGGCTCAGCTTTAGACTCATAAGGGCGCTGCCAGGTTACTAATAACTTGCCAACTGTAACACAGTGCTTAATGATAAATATATGAATGAATAATTGTTCGAGTATTATAAATGTATGTACTAAATTACTAAGGAGATCAACATACCACTCGAATGCTACCCTAATTAAACTACTAACAAATAACTTGAGCATAAGTTCATCATTCCCTCTAATATTATAACATTGGTATGATACTAAGCTAAGTTTTGCTTGGGGTTCTACAACCCATCAAACTATTGAAAATATGGAGGGACAAAACTAGTGGAGTACAATACCCTCTCATACTCTATTGAGTAAGGATTACCATTACCAACTAAATTTCTAGATTTTTTGGATGAGATGGCTTCCTCAACCATTTACAACATAATATCATTTATCTAGCTAGGAGATAACTATACATACTATCTCTACATTAGAATATTGAAGGGTACTAGTCATGAAAGTTCAAGTGAGGTAGATAAAGCTAGTTTAACTACCCAAGCCACAACAAGAGGGGTGAATTAGTGTTTTGAAAATTTCTTTTTCAAAATTACTTCTTTGAAAAAACTTAATATCAAATTCAAAAGTACATTTAGAGGTTTATTTAACAATGCGAAAGCTAATGATATAAAGACATAAATGTAATCTTTCTTTTATTTTGATTTAATAGAAAACATAAATATGAATTTTTTTATAGAATATTTTCTTTTTTATTCTTTTATCACAAAAATTAATCCAAAACAATCACATTATTTCAACTTAGATTTGCAATAATATAGCATGCAGGAAATTAAAAATGTGAAAAGTAAAATGCAAGAAGAAAAAGCAATGAGCACACCAAAAATTTTATAATTATTCAATCAAACATGACCTACGTCCACTCCACAGAGTCCTCCACTCTAAGTATTGCACTAAACCTTTAGTGACTCTCCTTTTGCCCACACAAGAAGGCAGAGAATCCCTTATAAAATCTCTTTCACTAACCTGGTATGACAAAGTACCAAAATACTTTTCACCCTTCTGGTGAGGCAAAGAACTGAAATTATTTTCACCCTTTCAGTAAGGAAAAGAACTTGATGAACTTTAGCCTTAAAGACTTTCTCCTTGGTACTTCTCTCATGATAAATGAAGATACATGGAGGAACTTAGGTAGAAGCTTGCTTGGAGCAGTAGCATGCAATCTCCTCTCACAGTACTTCTCCCTCAAATATAACTTCAACCCCTTTTTGTCCAAACTCTAGGATATCTCAAGAAGATAAAGCCCTTACAAAGAACTCTCTTAGAAATTTTCCAACAGCCAAAGAATTTTGCTAAATCTAAAAAGAGAGCTTACATAAAAGGCTTCCAAAAACTTTAAATTTTTAAATCACCCATCTCTGGTAGTACAACATGATATAAGGATCATAAAGTATGATTATTTTAATAAATCTTATTAATACTATATGATGAATAAGGATATGTATAATTATTTTAAATACTTAAACTTATCATCTAGTATAATATCAAGGTCTTATAATATGATTAGTTTAGACAAATAAGATTTTCATCCCATACGATCGTTGTTGATTAATTATCGTCTTGGGAGCTAATCAGGCCATACTCTGCAAAGCTTGACATCATACATTACAATCATAAACCTCAATTAATCCTGATTTAATTGCTTCATTATAGGATTAAATTAGATAAGATATATTTATATCATATAGTATGATTATAATTATACAATATGATTAGTTATTTTTCAAATTTCAAAAAATTGCCTAATATAAGATACAGAGCGAGGTTTCCTGATCACAACTGATGATCCCATACAATTTGGATTATGTAGCATGATTAGTTAAAAATTAAAATATCTAATTAAATATTTTAATTAATTTTTATTTCACTCAAATCATATAGTACGATCTAGACTATATAGTATGATATTTAAAAATATTAAAACATTTAATTTTACTTCCTTAATTATGTGTGCACAGTTGCTAAGCTTAACTTTCACCTTTTATAATTCATAGAATGAAGAAAGATAAAATAATAGACTCTTATAAATAATAATCTTAAGCTACTTAATCTTGAGTTCTGATCCTTTGAAAGTGCTTGGAGTATATTATAGCTGAAACATTAGTACACATAAAAAAAATTAATTAATAATAATAAGTAGGAGAAACTAAGTAAACTCCAATAATATTTATAATCATTAAATTATAGGCTCAGGCTCTTGATTTGTAATAAGTGGGGATGGTACTAGAGTTCTACCAAGACCTTGCCTACCCCCACAAGCCTTTTCAATGAAAAATGAGGTTCAGACAAGTCCACTAATGGGACTATCGACACTACGACTGAATTATTTAGAACTATTGGCTCATTCCTGGATACCATAATAATGCCCGTATCTATGACTTAGGGTGTCACCCCCAACACCATTAACTAGGTAGCCATCACCACCATGGTTTGAGCCATCTCAACCATCTGAGTTTATAACTGTAAAATTGTAGCCTCCATATTACCACACTAAGGTGAACCTCTTTATATGGTACTAAAAGGTACATCAACCTCTTCTTACCCTTCTATCTCAATATATGGCTCCTCCTATGCATCTAACATACCTTACATAATGATAACATAAACATGATAGATAAGGATATCATCGTCTAATCCTTCTCCTAGCAGGTAATCCTCAAAGAAACTCTGATAAAGGGCATCAATATACAGACCCATAGGAGAAGAGTTCCTAAGGCGACCGAGAGTGCAAATTGACACCAATGGAGTTGGGGAACTCTCTAAAAGAATTGTATCCACATGATCTACAAAAGTATCATAAATCATTCAATTTATTATTAATATTGATGGTTGAACTATGTTTGACTACTGAGTTGTAGTAATTACCTGAACTATCTTGATAGGCTTATATGTCTATCTATTTCTCCATACCCATCTATTGTGATGGGAGTCAGTACGAATGTCAGGATATAATAGGGGAACACCAATGAAAAAATTGAGTAGAGGTTGGGATGGCTGTGGGTGATATCCATTGCAATGTGGGCTTTGTATAATTTTAGGAATACTTATCTGAGGCCTAACTGTATTAACTATGCTGCAACACTGCTGGCATTTGGTGTTTGCCCTATTTTCCACCTAAAACTCTAATGGGCAAGATATCACTGATACTAAGTAAAACCTAGGGTGATCTGGTGGAGTAACCTCTCATCACTAGTAAAACCCCTACCCTCTACTGAGTAGATAATGCTCTTAATCCACTGAGAGTACCCTAGAAGGATCATCCCTGGGGACTCTAGCTTATGGAAGGGAAGTTACAATAGGAGGGGCTACCATAATATGGATGACATCATCCTTATCACTATTGTGTACTAATGGGGAGAAGTATCCTTTCTGAACTATAAGAATCTATGGGGTAACTAATGCCGTAGGGACCCATGAAATTTATAATCAATATAGCTCCCACTATGTTGGAACCCTCTTTAGCTATACTAACTCATGATATACCAAATAATCTACTCTCTACTGTAGTATTACCTCATATGCTACTAAGAGAAACCTCCTATTCTTGTTCCTCTAAGCCCTTCCCTTAAAGTTAAAGGTGGAGGAAGCCAAGATAACGGAACTAACTAATTGAATAATTAGAGTAACATCAGATACTAGAGGAGTGGTTATAGGGGCCTACTCGACAATCTCAAATTGAGAGAATAAGAAAAATTAGAAACCTGATATGTAGAGGTAGGGGAAGGCAGCTCAGCATGGGTACCCCTCTACCTCAAGGAGGAAGGAGGAGGGTGAATCGAGCACGGGCAGCCTCACACAAAGTAAGAAATGAGGGAACTACTATCTATTCATGCTAAGCGGATAAAATTATTAGAACTATAGGTATTGTAGATGTAAGTTACCAAACTACTTGATGTGAAGGATGAGAAGGAAGTGGCTTAGGCATAAGTTTCCTAGGCATGGGGCACACTTGCTTTGCTAGAATAGCAATGGGATGAGCAAGTGCTCAGACTGGCTTTTAGACAATTGGATGACTGAAGGGGCAAATGATTGTGCGACCTCTTCTCTTAGGGAAGAAAAGGTAGAAAATTGTAAGGGGGTTAGCCCACAAAAAGTGATGGAAGTTATATTAGTTAAGAGATAAAATTGATATCCCCTTTAGGGAGGGTGGATAATAGGGACTCTGAGAGTGTAACCGTAGAGTTCAGGACCAAAGTAAAGTAATTAAGGACTGAAGAATGCTATGGAAATGTCTGCTAAGGACTAAAGTGAATAGCATAATGCAAAACCATGAGATGATATGGAGAAGAGGGTGGAATAACCAAGAAGGCTTAGAAAGGAAGAACCAAAACTAAGGAGTACAAAAATAAGAATATATATAGAAGATCATAATATAACATCTGAAGATATAGAAATAAATTAGTCCCACTATGGTGACCAAAAATCTATGAGACTCCAAAAGGGATGCTCATAGGGGTTTGAATGTAAAGGGTATGATTGCAATATCCTATAGGAAAAAAATGGTTATATGCCTTTACACTTTTCATAAGTAGGCTAATGGAAGTATATATTGGGTCATACATTTGATTACCTATAGAAAATAGTAGCTTATGCCGACATCTCTTGATGAGTAATGATATATTTGATTGAAGAGTCATACTATTTCCCCCATGTGATATATTAGCTTAAATGAGGTTTATTTGATATAGTTGTCAATTTTTGAGGGGTGTAAACCCCTATGGTTAATTACATTTTAAGCCTTAACCTAAGTGATTTGGGATTCTACTTTAGTTTCTTCTTGGTTTATTATGTAATGGAATTCTCAAGTTCTTCTAATCAAAAGGAGATAGGATCAATGGGCTATTCACACACACAAAGATCATGTCATTTAATTGGTCCTGAGGGAAAAAATCAAGCGAAGAGAAATCACACATAAGGCATGCAAGAGAGAGAGAGATGGAAAATATGTCATTAGTGTGATGTATATAAGTGGGATTTATAGTGTCCCAAGAATAGTGAGCTCACCCAACAATAAGGCATGTAGCAATGTACTCATAACACTAGCCTTAGTCCTAAATCTATAGGGGATATATTATACTCCAAGTATTAACACCCACAACCTTGCTAAAGTAAGATAATGAGGGGAGTTATAACTTAAATCCCTCCAGGCACCTAAGTAGCCCTGCCATGTTTTGCAAATGTAGTTTCAAGGACTATGATTTTGATCATAGCAAACATTTCAATTTTTGGTTGATTGTCTAATCTTTCAGATCCGCAGGATCAATTGCAAGTTTAAGCCATCCCTAGATCGAGTCAATATATTTTGTAATTCAAGTCCATTGTACTATTTTCATCTTTATTGAGTCAAATATAATGTAAGGATCCCCTAGCTAAGTAACCTTGTACACACATACTCAGGGGGAGAGTTTTAGTAAATTAGAGTTTCTGTTCATTTTTTGTTCAGATCGTCCTGGACGTTATTGACATCATCTTGGACCATCCAATGAAAATAAAAACCCTAATTAGGGTGACAAAGTTTAGTTAGTTTGAATAAGAAGATCGTCCTTAATGATCGTACAGGATGATAGGCTCAAATCAAAAATTCTCAACTGCCAGATTAAGTTAGGAAAGTTTTTATTTTAAGATATTTGGTCTGATCGTCCAAGAAGATATGTGTATCATCCTGGATGATCTATTACAATCATGCCTAAATTAGTCTAGTAATTAAAGAAAGTAATTAAGATCTGATTGATATGATCATATCATCCCGGACAATCATAAGATTGCCCTGGATGATACATGCAAAATCCTAATCGTCCAGTGCCTATCACCTATACATCCAGAGCTGTGTGTAGGATGATTTTGTCATTTTTAAACAAATTATATGGGATGATTAACATATCATCCTTGACAATCAAGTCATTTTGGATCTTCCAGTATAAGTTCCCCTCGACGACCAGAGCTATCTTCTGGACGAAATTCCTGATTTACACTAATCATCCCAGACGATCACAGAATCGTACGGGATGATCTGAACAAACTTTTCTTTTAATCATCTAGAGAAACAAGATCATCCAGGCTGAAATATGAGTTTTTACACTGATCATACAGGACGATCCGTCGATCGTCCTGAACGATATTTGACGATCAGTTGAGATTTAGGGCAATCTTTGAGCCCTCCTTTAAAAGAACTTTTTCTCCCAATAAGAAAAATCTTTTGCCACTTTCCTTTCCAGAGAAAACCTTGAGAGAGAGAGAGAGCTTGGGAGAGAGAGAGAGAGGACTTATGAGGAGGAGTTTGTGAGGGATTCACAAAGGTTGCTCAAAGCAAGGATCTGAGTCATCTTCTCTATTCATCGTCTCTTGTCTTGTCAGTATCTCTGTGGGAGGATCATTCGCAAGAAGATCTGGGTTCTCTGCCTACTTCAGGAGGAAGCAAAAGGAGTCCAGGTTCTCTGCCTACTTCAGGAGGAAGCGAAAGGAGTCTAGGTTCTCTGCCTGCTTCAGGAGGAAGCGAAAGGAGTTCAGGTTCTCTGCCTCACCGTATTGGTGGAAAGGAATTTTTTTGTATAGGATTCTCCACCTTGCTATGGGAGCAGAAGGAGAGTCCCTTAGTGTTAGTGCAATAGCCAGAGAGGAGGCTCCGAAGAGTGGACGTAGGTCAAGTTGACTGAACCATTATAAAATCTGGTATGTTCTTTCTGATTATTTTCTGCATTTACTTTTCTATTGATGATTGTGTGATTGTGATTATTATTCTATTATCATTGAATATCTGCACATCATCACATAACTATAAAAGTTTTAAAACATTAAAAAAGATTTTCTAAATTGTTATTTTTCTCTTGAATTTTTAAAACTACCAATTCACCCCCCTCTTGGTTAGCCTCAGGACTAGTTCATAAGGGCTTAACATCTCTCATGAACTTTCAAGTGATATTAGAGAGGGATTCAAAAATTAAGTTTAGAAACTTTTGAATTTTGATCTATAGCTAACTTCAGTAATCATAATATTGTTGAAGGTTATTCAATTATACGACCACCATTATTTGATAACATACCTTTTGATTTTTGGAAAACTTACATGTCCACTTTTCTTTAATCTATAGATTATCGCATGTGGATGCTTGTTAAGGATGGCTATGAAGCACCTTTTAGAATGATTAATAATGTTAAAACTGAACTGCCTTTTACTGAATGGACTCTTGATGATCGGGACTTAACCCAACTGAATGCCAAATGTTTGATCTATTTTTTCTGTGCATTACAATCTGAAGATTACATGCGTGTTTCTACTTGCACTACTGGTAAAGAAATCTGGGATAGATTATGCATTACTTATTAAGGTACATTTTAGGTTAAGCAATCTAGATTGAACATCTTACTTCATGATTATGAACTCTTTTGCATGAAACCTAGTGAATCAATTTCTGAAATGTATACTAGGTTCACTCAAATTGTCACTTCTTTAGGAAGAGAACTTACAAATTATGAAAAAGTGAATAAAATTCTGAGATATTTGTCTTCTTCTTTTGATGCCAATATAACAACTATTACTAAATCCAAAGTTTTGAACATTTATTCTATTGATAACTTACTTGGGTCACTCATTGCTTACGAGCAAGGAGTGAACCAACGATAAATTGATGCAGGTGAGAAAAAGAGGGAGAAAACTGTGGCACTGAAGGATAACGATACTGACACTGACTCTTTCAGGTCTGATAGCGATGATGTTGCCTTAATTACTAGGCAATTCAAAATATTTCTAAGGAAGAAACATAAGAACTTTTAGAAATGGAACAAAGGTAAGAGTAGCAAAAATTTTAGAGGTTCATCTTATACTGTTTGCTTTGAATGTAGGAAGCCTGGACATATAAAGGCTGATTGTCCTACACTTAAAGCTCACCCAAGCAAGGAGAAGGGTGAGGAGAAACCCAAGTTCAGGAAGGATAAGAAGCGGATTCAGAAGGTATTCTGGGCAGATTCTGCATCCGACTCCTCTGAGACTGAAGCTAAGGAGGAGACTATAAATTTGTGTCTGACCCCTGATGATCATCCTGGTCAGTCTGATTAAGAAGAGGTATGTGAGCTAACCTATGATCAATTGCTAGATGTTTTTGAGAAAATTCATTCATCGTATATAAACTTAAAAAAACAAATGCCATCCTGAAAATGGATTTCCTGAATTTGCAAAAAGAGCATGATGTTATGATTAAGAATCATTCTACACTTGATAGTAATCACATGTCCTTACTTGATGAATTTGATGAATTGAACAAAAAGCATTCTGAACTAATTATTGAGCAGGAG
Organism: Dendrobium chrysotoxum; assembly: GCA_019925795.1. Taxonomy (NCBI): domain Eukaryota; kingdom Viridiplantae; phylum Streptophyta; class Magnoliopsida; order Asparagales; family Orchidaceae; genus Dendrobium; species Dendrobium chrysotoxum. The sequence goes on along the minus strand of CM034300.1, from coordinate 35,537,944 downwards.
TCATTAAAAACATTGCATGTTGATTTTAAAAAAGCTTATAAAGAATTGGACACCATGGCATGTAACTTAGCTAGTGATGAGCATTATTTGATGTTTGAAATTGCAAGTCTCATGAAGGAAATTGAATTTCTAAGACTAAAAATTTGTGCTTTTAAGAAAAATGAAATACTTTCTACTTTTGCATAATTTTATGCACCTCTACCTTTTAAAGAATCTGTTTCAAAATCATTAAAGCATATTTTATACATACCTAGAAAGAGGCACTATCACCCACGTAGATTAGTTAATCCTTTTCCTAGAGTTAGATGTTTTTCATGTGGCATGCTAGGATAAATCTCACACACCTACACGGTTCACCGTAGTACATATTGGGTATGATGATCCAAATTGCATGCTTTACAGCACAGCACACATATATTACATTCTCCTTTTGATAAGAAGGAACCCAAACCTATTTGGGTTCCTAAATCTGACGTTTGATGATTTTGTAGGTGTGCTCTCATATAAGATCTTATGAGATCATGTGGACCTAGACAGCGGGTGCTCAAGACATATGATTGGAGATGTAAATCAATTTATTTCGCAGGAGGCTAGGGCTGGAGGTAAGTTTACACTTGGAGATAACACCACCAGGAGGGTGGTAGGAGCAGGTATATTTGGTGATTCAAAAAATTTCATTATTGATAATATTTTGCTTGTAGATGGATTGAAACACAACTTACTGAGCATTAGTCAACTTTGAGACAAAGGATACAACATCAAGTTCCTGCCCACTTGCTGCATTATAAGCTTAAATGACAAAATTATTTTGCAGGGACAAAGGATAAATAATGTCTACATGCTAGATGTAAGTTGCTTTAAAACTGATGTTTCAATTTGCTTAAAAATTACTGCTGATGAGTCTTAGTTATGGCACAGGAGATTATGTCATGCCAGTATGAAAACCCTTAGGAGAGTCACCCAAAAGGATTTAGTTAGAGGTGTGCCCAAGCTTAAGTTCACTAAGAACCACCTGTGTCATGCCTATCAATTAGGGAAGCAAGTCCACTCCTCTTTCCGCTCAATTAAGGACATCAACACCTCTAGACCTTTAGAAGTCCTTCACATGGATTTGTTTGGACCCATTAGCACTGCCAGCTTTGGGGGGGAAGTCTATGGATTTGTGATTGTTGATGATTACTTGAGGTTCACTTGGATTAAGTTTCTATCACATAAATCTGAGTCATTTGATGAATTTAAGTCTTTCTCCACTTAGATTCAGAGGAAGTTAGGTTGTGAGATCTTGACTATTCATAGTGATCATGGTGGAGAGTTTAAAAATATGAGATTTGAAACATTCTGTGAGGATCAAGGGGTTAGCCATAACTTTTCAGCTCCTAAGACCCCTCAACAGAATGGGGTAGTTTAAAGAAAGAATAGGACCTTAAAGGAAGCTGCTAGAGGCATACTTGCTGAGTATTCACTTGCAAAATACTTTTGGGCTGAAGCAGTGAACGCTTCTTGTTATGTGCTGAATATGGTGAATGTTAGATAAAATCTGAATAAGACATCTTATGAGATCATTAAGGGTATAACTCCAAACCTGTCCCACCTCCATGTCTTTGGCTGTAGGGTTTTCATTCTGAACAATAGGAAATCATCCTTAAGAAAATTTGACCCCAAATCTAATGAGCGAATATTCTTAGGCTATTCTAGTGTGGGGAAATCCTTTAGGGTGTTTAATAAGAGGACTTTGGTAGTGGAGGAGACAACTCATGTGCTGTTTGATGAATCTGATCCTAAGGAGACTAGAGTTGAGGAAGAAGAAGATGTAGGAGAGATTACCCAAAGAGTTGAAAATATAAATCTGGAGGAAAGGGTAGAACCTGAAAACACTTTTCCTAGAGATTGGAGATATGCTTCGAGTCATCCTAAAGAAATGATCTTAGGAGACCCTTCTAAAGGTGATAGAACTAGGCATGGACTTAGGAAGAAAGTAAACCATTCTGCCTTTATCTCAATGACTGAACCCACCAACATCAATTAAGCCCTTTCTGATGAGTTTTGGATCTTAGCTATGCAAGAGAAATTAAATCAATTTGTAAGGAACGATGTTTGGGAGTTAGTAGAAAGACGTAGGAATCAAAGTGTAGTGGGAACCAAGTGGGTCTTTAAGAATAAGATGAACGATTTTGGTGTGGTGGTTAGGAAATAGGTAAGATTGGTGGCTAAGGGGTACAATCAAATTAAAGGAATTAATTTTGAGGAGACCTTTGCCCCTGTAGCTAGTTTGGAAGCCATTAGGGTGCTACTAGCCTTTGCCTATTATAAGAGATTTAAGCTGTTTCAAATGGATGTCAAGAGTGCCTTTTTAAATGGGGTAATAAAAGTGGATGTCTTTGTAAAGTAACCCCTAGGTTTTGTGAGTTCTCAATATCCAAATCATATTTACAAATTAAAAAAGGCCTTATATGGATTGAAACAGGCACCTAGAGCTTGGTATGAGAGGCTTAGCACATTCCTACTAGAAAGAGAGTTTGTTAAGGGGAGCGTAGACACCACCCTTTTCCTTAGGAAAGTAGGAGATGATCTACTCATTTTCTAGATTAATGTTGATGATATACTTTTTTGATCTTCTGATAAACATTTATGTAATGATTTTTCTAAAATAATGTGTAAGGAGTTTGAGATGAGTATTATGGGAGAATTTTCCTATTTTTTGGGGTTTATCATAAGGCAAATGGATGATGGAACCTTTCTGAATCAATCAAAATACACTAAGGACATCTTGAAGAAATATGAAATGGACAAAGCTAAGCCAATCAATACTCCCATGAGTTCCACTATTCAGTTAGATAAGGATTCAAATGGAAAATATGTTGATTAGAATAAGTTTAGGGGAATAATTAGATCACTGCTTTACCTGACTGCTAGTCGACCTGATATTATGTTTAGTGTTTATCTTTATGCTAAGTTTCAAGTTGATCCTAAAGAGTCCCACCTGACTGCTGTTAAGAGAATTCTTAGATATCTTTAAGGGACCCCAAACCTAGGAATCTGGTACCCTAGGCATAGCACCTCTTTTGAGATTATTGGATAATCGGATTCTAATTTTACAGGGTATAGGGTGGATAGAAAGAGCACTTCTGGAACATGCCAATTCATAGGACAGTCTTTAGTCTCCTGGCCCTGTAAAAAACAAAACTCAGTTGCACTTTCCACTGCTTAAGCTGAGTACATTACCTTAGGAAGTTATGTGGCCTAAGTTCTTTGGTTGATGCAATAAGTTTTGGATTTAGGATTACCTGTTGGCACAATTTTAGTTCTATGTGATAACACCAGTGCCATCTACATTTCTAAGAATCCCATCCAACATTCTAGAACCAAACATATTTATATAAGGCATCACTTCATTAGGGACCATATTACAAAAGGGGATATTGAGCTACATCATGAAGCAACTAAACCACTGCACTTTGACTTATTCAACATTTTGAGGATTAGATTGGATGTGATTGACATAAATGCATGAATCTGATGATTACTGACTTCTGATATTTTTCTGTTTTCTTCATTTTGCTTTTAGTTTTTGTTTATTTTGATTGTCCATTTTACTTAAGAATTTATCTTTTCCTGCTGATTGTTGTTATTTGATTTGCTTATCAGATTTGATCTTTTTTCTACTAATTTTCATTTGCTGGTTTTCATTTATTAATGTTTGCATGTCTATTTTTCTTCCTTCTTATTTTGGTTGCTGATTACTCACTTCAAAATCAGATCACTGCTCACTACTACTGATAAACTGGATTTTTGACTGAGAGTTTTGCCTTATTTTTGTTTAAAAGCTTGTAAGTAGTGATTGACTCCTCTAGATCTGTTAAAGGGAAGAAATATTGATGATTGTTTCTCTTACTCTAACTCCTTTAATGGTGTATTATTTCTTTTGGATAAAATTCTTCTTCAAAATTAAAAGTTGGTTTTTGAAATAGAGATCTATTTTATCTTCTTGCAGTAATCTACCTCATATAAATAGTATTTTCAAAGCTTTGAATCATTGTTATGTCTTTCTTAATCAAGTGATTGCACTTATCATATGATGTATGGTTTTTGTTTTGTGAATTACTCTTCCTTACTATAGAGAGTGAGTTTTGTCATCTCTTATATCTGGAAGATATAATTTCACAGCTAAGATTCTTTAACGATTATGAAAGGAAGTAATTTTATAAAAGATGCACAGTGTGCCAAACAAATTAAAAAGGAGGCACAAAATGAGCCTAAAGCTAAAAAGATGTGAAATGTCGCCAAATTGAAAGATACACAAAGTGTATCAAAAGTCAAAAGATGTGTAAAGCGCCAATCAAATTGAAAAAAAGGCACAAAATGAGTCCATAAAGAAATATACTTTCTTCCCTTTCAGATATTTAAATGTCTTAGAAAAATCAATGAGCCACTTAATATTTTCAAAAGCTTGAGATTAAAAATTATGATTTCTGATTCCTTACTTCGGAATACTATTTTATCAGATATTTTTTTGGAACGAGGCATAAAATGATCTCTTTTTGAATCTAATTTCTTTTCTTCTGATTTATACTTTTGTTTGAATTTGAACCTATAAGGTGATCGAGGTAAGAGTAACGAAAATTAATTTTCTAACTTTTCTGAATTTTAGAATCGTTGATTTTCTTCTTGTTAGCTTTATAAATTGAAACTCAAAGGGAAAATTTTGATTTATTGGAGCTGATCGATTTAAAAAAAAAAGTGGCCTTTTTGATTTCATCCTTTTGATGTTTTCTTATGTTTAACTTGTACTAGTTTTACTATTTTTATATGCTATTTTCCCTTTTTGAGATGTCAAAAGGGGGAGTAGTAGTTCTTATGTTTTGGGTTAGTTCAGTGTTCTTATATTATTCACCTACTATTTAATTACTGATTTTAAAATTATTAATAAATATTTGCCAGTATAAAAAAGGGGGAGATTATTGCAAATCTTGTTTCAAGGACTATGATTTTGATGATAGCAAACATTTTTATTTTTGGTTGATTGTCTAATCTTTCAGGTCCGCAGGATCAATTGCAAGTTCAAGCCAGCCCTAGATCGAGTCAGTCTATTTTATAATTCAGGTCTAATATACTATTTTCATCTTTATTGAGTCAAATGTAATGTAAAGGATCCCCTAGCTAAGTAACCTTGCACACACTCACTCAGGGGGAGAGTTTTAATGAATTAGAGTTTCTGTTCATTTTTTGTTCAGATCGTTATGGATGAATTCACATCATCCTGGATGATCCAATGAAAATAAAAACCCTAATTAGGGCAACAAAGTTAAGTCGATCTGATTAAGCAGATTATCCTGGATAATCCTATAATTATACAGGGTAATAGGCTCAAATTAGAAATTCTCATTCGCTAGATTAAGTTAGACAAGTTTTTATTTTAAGATATTTGGCTGATCGTCCCAGACGATACGTGTATCATCCTGGACGATCCATTACAATCATTTCTAAATTAGTCTGGTAATTAAGGAAAGTAATTAATATCTGATTGATACGATCATATCATCCCAAACGGTCGCAAGATCATCCTGGATGATACATGCAAAATCCTGACTGTCCAGTGCCTATCACCTGTACGTCCAGAGCTGTGTACAGGCCCTCCTTTAAAAGAACTTTTTCTTCCAATAAGAAAAATCTTTTGCCACTTTCCTTTCTAGAGAAAATCTTGAGAGAGAGAGAGAGAGAGCTTGGGAGAGAGAGAGAGAGGATCTTATGAGGGGGAGTTTGTGAGGGATTCACATAGGTTACTCCAAGCAAGGATCTGAGTCATCTTCTACGTTCGCCGTCTCTTATCTTATCGGTATCTCTATGGGAGGATCGTTCGCAAGAAGATTCGAGTTCTCTACCTGCTTTAGGAGGAAGTGAAAGGAGTCCAGGTTCTCTACCTACTTCAGGAGGAAGTGAATAGGTTCTCTTCCTGCTTCAGGAAGAAGTGAAAGGAGTTCAAGTTCTCTGCCTCACCAGGTTCGTGGAAAGGAGTTTTTTGTACAGGCTTCTCTTCCTTGCTGTGGGAGCAGAAGGAGAGTCACTTAGTGTTAGTGCAATACCCGGAGGGGAGGCTCCGAGGAGTGGACGTAGATCAAGTTGACCGAACCACTATAAAATCTGGTTAGTTCTTTATGATTATTTTTCTCATTTACTTTTCTATTGATGATTGTGTGATTGTGATTATTATTCTATTATCGTTGAATATCTGCACATCATTGAATAACTGTAAAAGTTTTAAAACATTCAAAAAGATTTTCTAAATCATTATTTTGCTCTCGAATTTTTAAAACTACCAATTCACCCCCCCCTTCTTCGTTAGCCTCGGGACTAGTTCATAAGGGCTTAATATCCCTCACGAACTTTCACCATGGACATATTATTCTTCCTGGAAAGGATAGCCATCTAGACCCACTTAAACATTTAAATTCAAGGCTCCAAGTTTCTATGTAAAGGTAAGATAAGGTGGATGGTTATAATTAAGAATGGGATTTATAACCACACCACATAGGCAAATGCAGCTTGGTAATGTGTGGACATGAAATGCTCATGAAATTTTTGGTTATCTAATATTAAATTCATTTGCAAAAGTAAAATCTAGCAGGCTAACTCTATAGGCAATGCATGCAGGGTGTCAACATGGGTTTTATGGACCTGTGATTGGGTTATTTGTTATTTTAAAAGGGTAACTTTTAAAAGGCCACAAAATTTTATGGTTTATATATATATATATTGAAAGTTCGATAGGGATGTTAAGCCCTAGTGAACTAGTCCCGAGGCTAACCAAGAGGGGGGGTGAATTGGTTATTTAAAAATTTCACGATAACTATGAAAATCTTTTTATAACGTGCAGCGGAAACGAATTAAAACAACGATGAAAAGATCAACCAAAGATATTCACCCAAGCAGTTAATATCAGGAAAAATTAAAGTGCAGAATTGAATCAGAAAAGCAAACCAGATTTTATAGTGGTTCGGTCAACTTGACCTACGTCCACTCCCCGGAGCCTCCCCTCTAGGTATTGCACTAAACAGAAGTGTCTCTCCTTTTTCTCCCACAGCAAGGCGGAGAAGCCTGTACAAAAATCTCCTTTTCACCACACGGTGAGGCAGAGAACCCGACCTCCTTTCGCTTCCTCCTGAAGCAGGCAGAGAACCTTCGAACTCCTTTCGCTTCCTCCTGAAGCAGGCAGAGAACCTACGAACTCCTTTTGCTTCCACCTGAAGCGGGCAGAGAACCCCGGATCTTCTTGCGAACGATCCTCCCACGACGAACACTGACTAGACGAAAGACGACGAGCGGAGAAGACGACTCTGATCCGTGCTCGGAGCAACCTTAGTGAATCCCTCACTAACTCCCCCTCACCAGATCTTCTCTCTCTCTCCCAACTCTCTCTCTCTCTAGGGGTTCTCAGGGAAGGAAGGCAGCAAAAGATATTTCCAAAAATTGGAAAAAGTTCTTATAAAGGAGGGCTTAAAATTTGCCCTAAACCTCAACTGGTCGGCCGAGATCGTCCAGGACGATCGGTAGATCGTCCTGTATGATCAGTTCAAATTCAGCTGTTTTAGCCTGGACGATCTGGCTCTTCTGGACGATCAGTAGAAAAAGTTGTTCATATCATCCCGTACGATCCTGCGATCGTCCGGGACGATTAGTTCAAATTGAGGGAAATCGTCCAGAAGACAGTTCGGGTCGTCCAGAGAAATCTGTGCTGGACGACCAAAAAAATGACTTGATCGTCCCGGACGATAGGGTCATCGTCCGGTACGATTAGTTCAAAAAGGCCCCAAATCGTCCTGTACATAGTTCTGGACGTACAGCTTAAATGCACTAGACGATCAAGATCGTCCGGGACGATCCTGCGATCGTCCAGGACGATATGATCGTATCAACCAAAAATTAATTGCTTTCCTTAATTACCAGATTAAATTAGGCATGATTGTACTGGATCATCCGGGATGATACACGTATCATCCGGGACGATCAGACCAAGTATCTAAAAATAAGAACTTGCCTAACTTGATCTGGCGGCTGAGAATTTCTGATTTGGGAATATCGTCCCGTACGATCCGTAGATCGTCCAGGACGATCGGCTCAATCAGACCCTCTTAACTTAGTCGCCCTAATCAGGGTTTCTGTTTTAACTAGATCATCCAGGACGATGTGGATATCGTCCAGGACGATCTGAACAAATTTTTAACAGAAACTCTAATTCACTCAATCTCTCTCCCTGAGTGTGTGTGTGCAAGGTTACTTAGCTAGGGAATCAGTTACATTACAATTGACTCAATAAAAAGAAAAATCATACATTTGACACACTTGGACCCGATCTTGAGTTGGCTTGAGTGGCTCACAGTCTTTTGTGCCTGAAACAGATTAGCCAAGCAAAACACACTAGAAACATGTTTGTCATCATCAAAACTAGATTTGCAACATATATATATATATATATATATATATATATATATATATTCATTGTTCCTATGTGTTGACCTCATATGTGTATGTGGTTACCAGGGCCAAACTAAATGCTAGAATCTACCCAGATCTTAGATAATTCCATATGAAATCTAGAAATTCAAATCAAAATTCAAGGTTTAAAAGCCTTTTCTAGTGAATTTTTAAATATTTTAAATCCTAGTCAAATGACCTCTGATTCAAAATCTATCAATTATATATTGATTAGGCATGTCCCTAGGGTCTACCCTCCAAATTTAAGCTCAATCTGAGGTCTTTGACCCCAAGAACTGGATTGAAATTCAAAGACTATAAAACCTTCAAATATTTATGGCCTATGCCATTGGACCTGCTACCTAGTGAATTCTGACCTTGGAACCTTCTCCAAACTCTTTGATCACATCCAGACCCTTGATTATCATATTTTGAACATTAAACTACAATTTGGTTGACTCATTTTGACCCTTAGTTGACTAGAGTTCAAAATGACCAAAATGCCCCTAAAGTGCAATTTTGGAGTTTTCTTCTAAACTCCAATGGAACCTTTTTAAATTAAATCCTAGAACCTCTTCCAATGCATCCTAATCATTATTCGGAGTGTATAGGACTCAAACCCAGACCTTGGTCAAGCCTGGTTGACCAGGTCAACCCAAAATGACCAAAATACCCCTTTGGGGTATGAACTATCAGCGATCATAAATCTCCTACGAATACTCTTGATTATGAAATTAATGATAAATTATCTAAATTATCATAGTTAAATACCTGAGTGAACTATTATTTTGACTCTCTGGGGTTATATATGGTTCTTATTCAAATTTGACTACGATAATCAAGATGAAATTTTAATTCTATAAATTGAACCCATTATGGAATGGTATGCTTGTCTCTTGAGATGATATAGCATTCATAATGATGCATTCAATTTCAAAATTAAAATTTAAGAAATTAAATTGCCGAAAGATAATTAATCTTTTAAAAATTAATAACACTTTTTAATCAAATAACTATAAAATGGCGACTCCACTGGGAATAATCTCTCTCTCCCTCTTTAATAGCGATAAAAATTTTATTGCATCGATAATTTTGACTACCTTTTCTTCTGTTGGTCCCTTTGCCCATTTCTTCCTTGGGTGAATATGGCCAACATCAACAAAATTTGTTAAGATCGAGGTGAGTGTAGGAAACCTCCTTCTAAGTTGGGTTTTGATATTTTGTCTCCAAGTCAATTGGTAGAGCAAAAGAGTCAAGCCGAACCCCTCAAAATCTTCCTATAGATGTTAGAAACCCACATGCTTAAATCAATAAATAGAATGCTAAGTTTCAAAACAAGAGATCCTTCAACTTTAGTATCAAAGTTTTGATTCTCTAGCTAAATTCAATCTTTTTCAAATCATAATTGATTTCTATATTTTATCTCTACATATCAAACTACAAGTCTTATAGTTTAATACATGTGATAGAATATAGACTTCTTTTCCAAATTCAATTCAAAACCTTGATCCCTTTGGCAAAGTTAATTCTTGACATTTCAGTCCTATCAATTTGTTGGGGTGAAAGAGTCGAGTGGACTTCTTAGATTCTTCACCTAAAAATTTGCAAACCTCTACGTTGAATGCGAATTCAATGTATTGAGTTTCAAAATAAGGGGAGATGCTGCCAGATTTACAAATCACCTTCCAAAATTATTCAGTTTCAATCGTCATTGCCATATATTTTCCTACAAGAGTTTCTTGTAGTTTAACCACAATGTTAATTCAGTCCTTTCCAACAATCAACTTCAACTTTGAATTTTCTCAAATCAATACTCTGACATTTTTACACCAGAGTCAATCTACAAGGTAAAAGAGTTGAGTTAAAACCCCTTGATTTTCCCTAATTTGTAAACCTTCATGTTGAGTTTCAAAATTTAGGAGAGATCCAGTTTTAAATCTTCAGAGTAAAAGCATTCAACTTTCAAAATTCAAACTTCTTTTCAAAAATATTCAAATCAAATCAAATTGTCATTGTTATATATTTTCTGCAGCATGCTCTTGTAGTAAAACATATACAACAAAAAATTCAAATTTTCTTCAAATTAAAGTTAACTTCTCTATTTTATTATTGCATATCAAATTATAATTCTTTGATATACATAATAAAATATAAAGTTCTTTTCAAATTTCAAATCCAAGATTCTAATTCAAATCTTATCTTTTCAAATCTCAAAAAAATCAACCCTCTAAAATGGCTGAAAAGTTACTTGTCTTTGTTGACCAAGACCTCTATATTGAAGAACTGATTCACACTAGTACAATCTAGTTTAGGTTGGGATTTAACTCCCTGAAGTTGTCTGTCAATGGAAACACAATTATTGACCTTGCTACTGGAATCGATAAGGATGCTCCTTTGGTCAAGCTAGCAATAGGGGCAGGGACTAACATTCCCCCCATTCTTGAAAAGGAGGAAGCTGTTGCCCCCATACGCACTGTACCCTTTACTCAGAAGGACAAGGAACAGAAACCCGTTATTTATACTAAAGTTAATTTTGTATTTGAAAAGGAATCTTCTAGTACTGGAGCACTCTTTGGTAGCAAGAATGCTAGAAAGAACTATTTGAGGAGGGTGAGGAAGAAGATCACTAAATCAGGGAAGATGGTGAGCAGAAGGCCGTAACTAAAGTTGAACCTAAGGCTACCGAGGAGCTGCCAATCCCTACCTCTTCTCCACTCCTGAAAGGAGGAGAGAGCTACCAAGATAGCTAGCACACTGCCATGTTTAGTAGATTACAGTGTCAAGAGGACTCTTAAGGAGAAGCAAACTCTAAAAGCTAGAGTGTTAATAAACATCATCCATACTTATACTGCTCAAGTTGGTTATACTAAAGAACAATACATGAGACACCTGAAAGGAGTGATCTTGCATAAACTTGAGAAGGAATTTTTAATGCAAGAGAAGCTTAAAGTAAAGAACTTAACTCCTTAGCTAGTGCGAAGGAACAAAAAATTTGTTAGACAGCCTGTCATTTCTGTTTTGGTGGAAAATATCACTGGGTGCCTCGCCTCCCATCTGTAAAGATAGAGGAAATAGTTTTAATGGGATCTGGTAGGGGTCACCCTGACAGCGGTAGACCGCCGATCCCTTCTTCAAGATTTTGTAAGTTGGCACCTATGATAGCCAAATCTACAGAAATTATTAAAGATTTGAAATCAGTGAACGTTAAGGGAAAGAGGCCCATGTCACCTGGAAAGCACTGCGTACTAAATAAGTTGAGTAAATCTATCAGGATATATATTTAAGATAGTTTTGATCTACCATCAGTTGATGTCCCCCAGCTCCCTATTCAGGGAGGTAAGGACTCTACCCTTATTGATATTGGAGCTTTAACTCTCCAAACTCCTTTATCACAAATTACGGTGGATGTCCCTCTACCTATTAAGGATGCCACCCTAATGACTATCGATCTCGGGATAGTCAGAGGGTTGGGGATAGTTTCAAATGTTGATGAAGAGATGCTAGACCAGCTAGTAACAAAAATAGTCACAGAGAAGGATATTAAAGTTGAACAAATACTCTCTAAGTTGGAAAGAGAGGAACTTAACTAAGAACTTGAATTCAAAGGATATTTATCGATCGACTCAAAAGTAATTGGTGGCAAATCAGTCGATGAGGTAGCCCAAGATATCCGTGAAATTCTTAAGAAAAGGCGATCAAAGCCTTCGATCAGGAAATAAATGATTTATTTTTAGAAGAAGAGTTAGTAGGAAACATTTGTCTGGTTGAGACTCGAGCATCATCCAAGGATGTTGAGCCTTCAAAATCCCATCCTAGTAAGAAAGAGAGTTCAACAGCTCTTGGGTCAGATGAATCTGTAAAGGTCAGAGATGATGGATAACATATCAAATATATTGAGAGATAGATTGCTGAGAAGTCCCTGTAGCTTAAGGAAATGCAGGATCAGTTAATGAGGACTCAATAATCTTAGTCTGACCCACCGCAACTTATAGTTCAATCAGTGGTTGATCAGAATAGACATCTAGAAATTAGTTTAAGAGTTCCCGAGCTAGTACCAATTCCCCCTGTTCAACCAATAATTCAGCATGCTCAACCTACAGTTCTCCCAGTTCCCCCAGCTCAACCTAAGATAGATATCAAATAGATTGTTTAGATGCAAGTAAGGGAGGCCTTAGCTCACTCTCAAGTAATTGTATCTATTCCGAAGTGTAAGTCTTACCCCGAAGAATATGACCAAGTTCCTTATCCAAAGGGCTTTGTGCCACCTTCTTTTAAGGTTTTTAGTGGCATAAAAAACCTGAGACAACTTTTGGCCCATTTCCATGTAAGATGCTACAATATAGGAGGGTTAGATGCTCTACTATTTTGCCAATTTATCAGTATTCTTTCTTGTATTGCTTTGGATTGGTGCAAAAATCTACCACATGGTTTAGTGAGAACATTCACAGAGCTTGAGGGTCTATTTTTAAAGAGATTCTCAGGAGCTCAGCAAAGAGTAGCTATTGGTGATCTAATAGTTGAGAAAAAAAATAGAGAGCCATCTTTATTTAATTATACCTAGATGAACCCTCTTATATGGAGAATATTACATGTGATGAAATAACATCTACTATGAACTATGGTATATGAATTGGAAACTCATCTTTAGGAAAGGATTTATTTAGATCTATAAAGTCAATGTAGACATGATTTTAATTGCTCTTAATCTTTACTCGAACAACACTGGCCAACCAACTCAAATATTTTTCTTCCCTTATAAAACCAACATTTGTAGGTTTTTGTTGTAAATCTGGACCCAAGTCTTGTGATTTTGATGATAATAAATATTACTAAATTTTTTACTATGCTATTTGAATCTATTGCATATTTGTTTTGCCCTGCTCACTAATATTTCAGGATCACAGTTCACTTGTAACCTCGATCAGCTCAGGACTGAATAGACCAGGAATTTTCACTATACTATTTTTAAGTCTTTTTATAATTTTTACCATTCTTGTGTTGAATATGTATTATACTGGATCCTAAAGCTATATAACCTTGCACACATACACTCAAGGGAGCAAGTTGGTGAGTTAGAAAAATTTGTATTTTTTGAACAAATCATACAGTATGATTTATATCATACTATATGATCAGATAATCAAAAAACCCTAATTAGGGCATCTCTGTTAATGAAGATTGATTAAACTAATCATATTATATGATTCATGCCGTATAGGATGAATGGTTATAATCATTTAAACAGCCGCCAATCACAAGTTAGGTATTATTTTAAAATGCAAATTTGTTCTAATCATACTATACGATATGCATCATACTGTATGATATATGGCAATCATGTCTAAATTGATCTTGTGATTAGGAGTTTAATTATGGTTAAATTATTCAATCAGATCGAATAAGACGATCGAAGATGATCGTACTGCACAACACAATTCCTGTATGGTATAATAATTAAACGATGCCTATCATACTAGATGATTAGCTATGTGCTTGTACTAATCGTACTGGACGAGGCTCTCAATCATACTGTACTATCAATATAAACACTTAAAGTGATTGTTTAAAGGGTTGTATTCTGTACTGTCTGAAAGTGTTATTTTAAATGAATCATATAATATGACCTTGGATTATACAGGACGATCAAAGACGTTAGATTAAAATTTATGTCTTTTTTAGAGGCTCTCTATTTAAAATCTTATATAGCCTTATCTGAAAAGATTTTAGCTGCTAAGTGTTCTGTGGGGGAGCAAAATGGTGCTTAGGAGAGCTTTGTGAGAGAGAATAGAGGGAGAGTTTTTCTTATAAGGGAGATTTTTGAGGGATTCATAAGGTTGCTCAGAGCAAGATTCTTCCTCATCTTCTCCAAGCTTCTACCTTGATCCTTTGAATGCTCCAGGAAGACATTCTATAGTACTAGTTATAGGTTCTCTACCTTCTCTAGGAGGGAGAAAAAGGATTCTTGGTTCTTTTCCATCTCTAGGAGGGAGAAAAAAGATTCATAGTTCTCTGGCATCACCTGGAGGGTGTAAAAGATTTAAGGTACACTGCCATCTCTGTGAGAGTGTAAAAGCTTTTGGTTCTACGTCGGACCGGGTAGGTGAAAGTTATTTTGTAAGGGTTTCTCTATCTTGCTATAGAGGCAAAAGGAGAGACACTTCTGTTTGTGCAATACCTGGAAAAGAGCTTTTTGGGGAGTGGATGTAGGTCAAGTTGGACCAAATCACTATAATTCTTGTTTATTTTTGTGTTATTATTCTGTAATTTTATTTTTTGTGTTTTACTATGTGGTTGATGAACTTTGATTGTCTATTATTATAATTTAAATCTACTTCTGCATTAGGGGATTAAGGTGTTTATTTTTAGATAATTAAAAGGATATAAAAAGATTTTCTTTTTGTTCAAAATTTCTAAATAACCCATTGCCCCCCTCCCCCCTCTTAGTTAGCCTCAAGTTGGTTCCTTTAGGTTTGCAACCTTCCTGAGTCGGTACGTGGTATCAGAACGGGATTCAAAAATAAAGTTTTAGAAAACTTTTGAAAAATGATCAATGGCTAATTTTGGTTATCATAATACTACGAAAGGATATTCAATCACACGATCACCTTTATTTGATAATATTCCTTTTGACTTTTTGGAATTCGCATGTCTACTTTCTTGCAATCTACAGATTATCGCATGTGGATGTTTGTTCAAGAAGGATATTCTACACCTTCATGTTTTGTGAATGGTATTAAAACTAAACTACCTTTTTCTTAATGGAGTATAGAGGATAGAGATTTAGCTCAACTAAATGCAAAATATTTAAACTATTTTTTCTATGCATTAAAATCTGAAGATTTTATGTGTGTACCTACTTGCACAACTGGAAAAGAAATTTTGGATAAACTCTGCATAACCTATGAATGAACAAATGAAGTAAAAAAATTTAGGTTGAACATTTTACTCCATGATTTTGAACTATTTTGCTTGAAACATAGTGAGTCTATTTATGAAATATATAATAGGTTCACCCAAATTGTCACTCCCCTGCATGCATTAGGCAAAGAACTTTCTAATTTTAAAAAGGTTAATATAATTCTGCATTGTCTACCTAGTTCCTATGATGCCAAAATCACTACTATTACTAAATCCAAGGATCTGAATATTTATTCAATTGATAACTTACTTAGATCAGTCATTGCTTACAAGTAAGGAGTGAGTCAAAGACAAATTGATGCAGGTGATAAAAGAAAAGAGAAACTATAGCCTTAAAGGCTGATGATTCTGATAGTGATAATTCTATTCTTGAAGATCATGATGACATTATGCTGATGACAAGGCAATTTAAAAGCATTCTAAAGAAAAATCAAAAGCATCATTAGCAATAGAATAAAGGTAAACCTAATAAAAATTCTAAGGCCTCTTCTGATGTTATCTATTTCATATAAAGGAATCTAGGGCATATAAGAACTTATTGCCCAAATCATAAAGCTCACCGAATCAAGGAGAAGGGTGTAGATAAAGCCAAATTCAAGAAGAACAAGCAACAGACTCAAAAGGCTTTTTGGGTAGACTTTGCTTCAGACTCATCTAAGACAGAAGCTGAAGAGGATGTAACCAACCTATACCTAATGGCAGATAACCATCTTGATCATTCTTATCAAGAGGAGATATGTGAGCTTTTCTATAAAAAACTATTTGAAATTTTTGAAAAAATTCATAATGTATATAGGAAGATCAAGAAAATCTGTGCAAGCCTTAATTTTGATTTTCACATTTGGAAAAAGAGCAAGATTGTCTTTGGAAAGATCACTTTACTTTAGATATTAATCTTATTATCTTACTAAATGAATTTGGTGCATTAAATAAGAAGCATCTTAATTTAACTGCTGAACATGATTCCTTGAAAGCATGTCATGTTGATTTATAAAATTCAGTTAAAAAATTAAAAGCATGTTTAGATGAAGCTTATGGTAGGGAGCATGCATTAAAAATTGACAATTCAATTCTTGAAAGTGCAAACAAATTTTTGCAAGTGGAAGTAACTACTTTTAATGAAAATAAACTATTACCTGCACTTGCATAATTTCACAAATCATCGCCACAACAAGTATCATCTAAACCTAGGAAAAGAGGCACCATAACCTACATATATTAGTGAATCCATTCCTAAAAATTAGGTGCTTATCTTGTGGTATATTAGGACATATCTCCTACACTTGCACAGTCCACTATATAATACATTCAGTGTGGAGGCAAAAATTGCATAAACTATAGCATAGCATGCAAGCATATTATCCATAAATCATAAGGTGTAACCCAAACTTGTTTGGGTTCCTAAATATAATCCTTGATGATTTTATAGGGCTTCTCTCACAAAAGGCCCAGTGAGAGTATGTGGTACCTGGACAACAAATGTTTAAGGCACATGACTGGAGATATAAAGCAATTCATCACGCTATAAGCCAAGGAAGAGGCAAGGTAACACTTGGAGATAACACCACTAGAAAGGTGGTTGGATCAGGTATAATTGGCAACTCAAAAAATTTCATCATTGAAAATGTCTTACTATTAGATGGCTTAAAATATAACTTACTCAGCATCAGCCAATTATGTATTAAAGGCTAATCATGTTCCTACTAGATAGAATCTTTGTTAAGGAGAATGTAGACACCACCCTATTCCTCAAAAAGGTAGGAGAGGAACTAATCATTGTCTAGATTTATGCTGATGATATTTTGTTTGGATCTTCTGATAAAAATCTATGTGATGAATTTTCTAAGACAATGAATAAGGAGTTTGAGATGAGCATAATGGGAGAACTGAGCTACTTTCTTGGATTTTGTATAAGGTAGAAGGATGATGGAATTTTCCTTAATCAATCAAAATACATTAAGAACATCTTTAAGAAATATGAAATAGACAAAGCCAGGGCAATTAACACTCCCATGAGTTATATAGTTTACTTGGACAAGGACTCAAATGAAAAATCAGTTTATTAGAAGAAATATAGAGAAATAATTGAATCACTTCTTTAGTTAACTGTTAGTAGATCTAATATTACATTTAATGTTTGTCTCTGTGCTAGATTTTAGGTTGATCCAAAAGAATCCAACTTGACTGCTGCTAAGAGAATCCTTAGATATATCTTAGGAACTAAAAATTTGGGAATATGGTATCCTAGGCACAACACTTTCTTTGAAATCATAGGATATTCTAATTTAGACTTTGCTAGATGTAGGTTTGATAGAAAAAGCACTTTTGGATCCTACTAATTCATAGAATAATCTTTAGTCTCCTAGTCTAGTAGAAAATAGAACTCAGTAGCCCTGTCCAATATAGAAACTGAATACATAGCCTTAGAAAGTTATGTGGCATAGGTCCTTTGGATAAAGAAATAAATTTTAGATTTAGGACTAACTTTAGGCATCATTCCAATCTTATATAATAACACTAGTTCCAATAATATTGTAAAGAATCTAATCCAACACTCCAGGACCAAACACATAGACATAAGGCACCTTTTCATTAAGGACCATGTCACCAAAGGAGACATAAAACTACATCATGTAGCCATTGAAAATTAGCTTGCAGATATCTGTCTTTTGAAACCTTCATTACCTTAAGAACTAGATTAGGTGTCATAGATATTCATGCTTGAAATTAGATGCTTTAAAAATCTTTAACTTGATTGTTATTTTTGTCTTATGCTTTTGTGTTTTAGTGTTTGATGCTTTTCTTTATGCATGTGATTATTTATTTCTTTTAAAATTTAAGAATTTGATCACTACTCACTTCAAAAGTAAAATTTTCCCAAAATGAAAATCTTACCTATGCTTGTAAAATAGTAATTGACTCCTTTGAAAAAAAATAAAAAAATTAAAAATTAAAAAAAAAGTAATTAACTCCTCTGAAACTGTTAAAGGAAGAAAAATTGATGATTATCCCTCTTCCTCAAACTCCTTTAATGGAATAACTTCTTTTTAAATAAAAATCTATTTAAAATTTAAAATTGGACCTAGAAATAAATATCTGTTTCATCTTCCTATAGTTTTCTATCTCATGTGAATAACTTTTAGAAATCAATGAATCTATTTCAAATCTTCTCAATCCAGTTGTTTGTCTATATCATGTTGATCAGATTTTTCTTTGTGGTTTACTCTTCCTTATATAAGAGAGTGAGTTCTTCTTCTCTCATATTTGGAAGATAATCTTATAACTAAGAGGTTTTAAATATTTAGAAAGGAAACAAGTTGGAAAAGTGAAAAGTGGCACAGAACGAGCCCAAAAGCAGAAAAGATGCGAAATGTATGCCAAAATTTGAAAAGATGCACAAAGTGTATCATAAATCAAAAGATGTATAAAGTACACCAAAAATTAAGAAAGAGGCACAAAATGAGCCCACAATGAGTTAGCTTCCTTTTCTTTAAAATCTTTAAATCTTAGAAAAATCCATATGCCAATTGATATCATCTACACCTGAATTTTAAAATCATGATTCTTGATTCATCTCTTTGCAATGCTATTCTCTTAGATATATTATTGAAAAAGAAGTTTGAAAAGTTCCCATTTTCTCTCTGATTTATTTTTTTGAATTAGATTTTATTAAAAAAAAACTTTAACTTGTAAGGAGCTTGAGTTAGGGTTAACAAAATTCAAATTTCTAATCTTCTGGATCTTAGCATTGTCAAAGCCTTTCTTACTGAGTTTTTTGCTCTAATCATTGGTAAACGTTATATTTAATACTATTGATTGATTCTTAAAAAAACATTTCTTGTATATTTCTATTTGTTTACCTAATTTATATTATGTTTTGTTTGTTTTTGTATTGTTAATTTGATGTATTTTCCTTCATGGAGCTTTCCTGATCATTTATTCTCATCTTTAATTTTTACTCAAATCATGTTATATGATCTACATTGTACTATATAATCTTCACAAATATCATCACAGATCCGATCACATTATATTCAATGGCTCCTATTCTTCAATCATTGGTGATCATACTACATGAAAACTTATATTTGTACTATATGATCCATGTGGCAGTAGACGTTGGATGAATTCAACCGGTAGATATTAAATATTGTATCATAATATATGAACACCTGTTTGTACTGTATGATCCATTTAGTCAACAGTTGTCCAGATTGACTCCTTGGGATGAACGCCTTATTTCTAATCATTTAGTATGATTCTGATCGTACTATATAATGAGACTGACTTTATGGCTGGATCGGATTAGACGAATTGATTGTACTTAATCATCCAGTATGATCTCAAGATCATACTATATGATCTATCTAATTTTATATAAACAAACCAAATTCATTCTTTGTTCTTCACTCCAATCCTTCCAATTATCCTCACATCTCACATGAGCTCTAAATCTTGGTAATGGCTGGAGGCAAGCGTTCTTGAGCACTCATCGGGAGTTCCTCCCGACTCAAGTAGATCCTAGATTTATTAAGGATCTTGATGAAGAGGCCTGCATTAGATATAAGAATTCTAAAATTACTCCCTCCAAAGTCATCATACAGAAGGATCTAAACTTTTAAGTACTACCACTGTTTGCCCATACCACTCTCACTTTTATTCTTACTCGTGCTTATCCTTTTAATGCTGAATTACTTTTTTGAATTTTTTGCAAGCCTTAGAATTAATAATGAGAGTACTGCCCTCTAATATTATATTAATATGAAACCAATAGAGATTACCTAACAAGACCTTCATGACTTTCTACATCTTTTCACTACTGGTGAAAAAATTCATGTTCTAGCTACAAATCCTAATTTTGATTGGACCCTTGCTAACCCCACCCTTAGGAAATCCAATGTTAGATACCACATAGCCTAGGTCAACACTCTAGTTTAGGATGCCTAGATCATCCAGCACAAACTTAGAAACCTTATCATTCCTAAAGCTGCTGATTGAATCTATATTACTCCTATTCTTTCTCTTGTAACATATTTCAAAATGGCTCAAATTAACTTCAATGCAACTGACCTTATTATCTGCTATCTTGAAAATCTAACCGTCATTAGAGATCCCCACCATAAGAGAATGCCTAATCTTGCCTTAGGACATGTCATTACCTTTGTCCTTAAAACCAAATACACCTTCTAATATCCAGCACCACCTGATCACCTCCTAGTTGAATACACAAATAGCTCTTCCATGTCCTTCACAGTGCTCATTATTGCAATGTTCACTATATCGATGAAGAGCCTGTAGCAGAAGAGAGAGGACCTATTCTAGCACTAGCTCCTATTTGCTAGCAATCTCAATTCGATCAGCTGGTCCAGAGGTTTGATCAGTGGGAGCTCCATTTTGATGCCTACGTAGCTGAGCAGCAGCAGCAACACGAGAATGACTTAGCTCATTTCTATCAGTATGTAGCCTAGCAACAATAGCAACATGATTAGAGTATGGCATGGTTTGGCAGTTTGCCTTAATCCACTAGTACTTCTAGCCACCACCTCCTCCACCTCCATATGATCAGGATCCCTCTATATTTTAATTTCTTTTATATTTTGTAATCTGTGTACTCTTCATATTTTTTAATTTCCTATTTGTTTAATTATTATTTCCTCCTCTTTTTATGATGTCAAAAGGGGGAGTAGCATGTATTGGTAGCTTGTATTTTTCTCTGTAATGTTAAATTCCATATTTGTCTTTTAATTTTCTATATTTTCCTGTTGTGTGTTAATTTTTTTAAATAAAAAATTAAAAAATTTTCTTAAAACCTCCCTTATTTTTGAAAAATACACTTAGTGAGGGGGAGCTTAGGGAATAGCAAAACACTCTTGAATCATAAACCAATAATTTTTTTGATCATAAAAAATGGGGAGATTATTATAAATTTGGACTCAAGTCTTATGATTTTGATGATAAGAAATATTATTAAATTTTTCACTATATTATTTGAATTTATTACATATCTGTTTTGCCCTGCTCACTAATATTTTAGGATTATAGCTCACTTGTAACCTCGATCCGCTCTAGACTGGGTAGACTTGGAATAAAGCCTATATCTTTAAGTCTTTTTATAATTTTTACCTTTCTTGAGTCAAATATGTATTATGGTGGATCCTAAAGCTAAGTAACCTTATACACGTACACTCAAGAGAGTGAGTTAGTGAGTTAAAAATTTTTTTATTTTTTGAACTAATCATACAATACAATTTATATCATATTGGATGATCAGTTTATTAGAGAACACTAATTACGTCACATCTATTAATCACGATTAATTAAAGTAATCATACTGTATGATTCATATTGTATAGGATGACCAGTTATGATCATCAAAACAATCGCTAAATAGAATTTTGGTATTAATTTAAAATTTAAATTTTGTTCTAATCATATCGTATGATATGCATCGTATTGTACAATTTATGATAATCTTGCCTAAATTGATCCAGTGATTAGGAGTTTAAATATGGATAAATTATTTAATCAGAGGATACATGATGATTGGAGATGATTGTATTGTACGACCTGATTCCTTCATGGTATGATAGTTAAACACCGCTTATCATACTAGATGATTAACTATGTGTTCGTACTAATCATACCGGATAAGGTTCTCAATCATACTAAATGATCAATATAAATTGTACTACCTGAAAGTGTTATTTTGAATGAATCATACAATACAATCTTAGATCGTACTAGATAATCAGAGGCTCCAAATTGAAATTTAGGGCTCTTTTAGAGGCTCTCTATTTAAACTCTCATATAGACTTATTTGAAAAGATTTTAGTAGCTAAGTATTCTGAGGGTGTGCAAAGATGTGCTTAGGAGAGATTTCGGAGAAAAAAGAGGGAGATTTTCTTTGTAAGGTAGATTTGTGAGGGATACACATGGTTACTCTAAGCAAGGTTCTTCCTCATCTTCTACAAGCTTTTGCCTTTATCCTTTTAAAGCTCCAAGAAGGCATTCAGCAGCACTAGTCCTAGGTTATCTACCTTCTCCAAAAGGGAGAAAAAGGATTCTCGATTCTCTGCCATCTCCAGGAGGGAGAAAAAGGATTCGCGGTTCTCTACCATCACCTGGAGGGTATAAAAGATTTAAGGAAAGCTGCCATCACTGGAAGGGTGTAAAAGCTTTCAGTTCTCTACCATACCTGGTAGGTAAAAGTGATTTTGTCAGGGCTTCTCTGCCTTACTGTGGGTGCAAAAGGAGAGACACTTCTATTAGTGCAATACCTGGAAAGGAGCTTTTTGGGGAGTGGATGTAGGTCAGGTTGGACCAAACCACTATAAATCTTTTTTGTATTTTCATGTTATTATTCCACAATTTGATTTTTCTATGATTTACTGTATGGTTGATAAACTCTGATTTTTTATTATTATAATTTTAATCTTCTTCTGTAGTAGGGGATTAAAATATTTATTTTCAGATATTTAAAAGGATATAAAAAGATTTTCTTTTTGTTTAAAAATTTTAAATTACTAATTCACACCCCCTATTCTTGGTTAGCCTCAAGCGGGTTCTTCAGGTTTAATATTACCAGTTCACCCCCCCTGTTCTTAGTTAGTCTCAGGCGGGTTCCTTTAGGTTTAACAACCTTTATGAACTTTCAGTTTCTTGACTTTAGAGATGACTTTTCATTTAATTTGAAGTTGCATATGTTGAAGCGCTTATTTTATTGGAACCATATTGGATGAAGTATGATATCTAGAGATAATCTTGGCATTTCTTCATAACTCCAAGCAAAGTAATATTTAAACTTCAAGAGCAACTCAATCATATTATTTTCCTCACCATCATTCAATAATAAGCTAATAAAGATCAAATGAGGGTTTTCTTTGATGCACAAATTTATTTTTTTTAAAGATTATTTACTATTGATTTAATTTCCTCTTCAAATTTAGGATGTGCATTCCTAATTTATGAGTCATCCGGATTATCTAAAGTCTCAAAATTTTTTTTTCTAATTAATGATTTAACATTAGTAGAAAAAAGACTATTAGACTAGATTAATGGTTATAACTAAATAGTATTCATCATCGAAAGGGCAAAAAGTATTGAAGTCAACACCAACTTTAAATTTATTTTATAAAATTTAGTATTCCATAGGTTTGTAAATTCTTGAGCTTCACCATTAGTCTATATTGATGGTGTAGAACTTTATTTAGGAAAGTTATTGACACAGTTAGAATACCGGTCAAAATGTAACTTTATTACTTCATCCTTGAATAAATCAAGGATTACATAAGTATTTATAATTTTAATGGTAGATTTTTTAAAGGTGTTGGTTTTAGAGTCTTTATTTAGAGTGAGAGAGACCTTAACAGGCAACCCAGCTATATTATTTTGAGTTAATAGGGTTAGAGTCACATTCTATAAATACATCTTTAATCTTTCTTTGATAGGCATTTCTGTATTTTCATTCTCAACAACTTGGACCTTTCCTCATCATTGTCTTCATTAATAGAAATTTTAAACTTTGGTTGTTCTATAATATTCAAAAGTACTTTAGCCTTTTCATTTTTCTTAAACACATATGATTTGACCTCTGAACTTGATTCCAAATCAATATACATTATAATCAAGTTTATTTATGTGTTTTTTCCTTTATTTTTATTTTTCTCATTTTACCATCCTTAACTGCTCCCTCTAGATCATTGAGCCATATTACCACCTCTTTATGAGGGAGGGGAATTTATTTTTATTTTTCTTATTTTTCCATCCTCGACCGCTCCATCAAGATTGTTGAGTCATTCTACCATCTCTTCGTGAGGGAGGTGAAGGTGACCAACGAACATTGTGTTTAAGGTTAGAATGCTTTTCTTCTTCTTCTTTTCCTTCGAATGCTTTACTTTTTCTTTTCATTCTTTTTTATCTCAAAACTTTCAACATTTCTTATTTTTCCATCCTCAACCTGTCCATCAAGATTGTTAAGAAGATTGTTTGCTTTGTAGGTAGATAATAATTTCTTTCATCATATATACTAACTTTATTAATTAAAAATGGATGGAAATCTCCCTTAAAACCGTGCTCAATACCTTTTTAAGAATACTTAATACACTAATGTAGAAAGGGAAGCACCAATATGTATTTATGAAACTAATTTCTACCCAAGAGAGCATTAAACAATGCCTCTTAATCTACTATTGAAAACTTGGCTTCAATTTTAAAGTTGTCTATGTCTAACCGTAAGGTTATAGAACCCAAAGCTCTCTCACCTTTTATTAGAACTAAGTTTGTGGGTATCTACTTTTAAAAAAGAAAAAGTTCTGAGATCATTATGTTGATTGAAGCGCCCAAATTAATAAGGTCATGAGAAAACTTAAAGTTACCTATATTTACAAAAATATACAATAAGTGATTAGGCTTTGTGGTTCCCAATAAAAAGTCTTCATTTGAAAATGTTACTCCCAGAACCTCTTTAATGTATAAATCATCTTTGGACCATGTTAATCTCTAAGCCATATAGATGTCTGGGTTGAGTAGAGCTTGATTAAAGCCTCTCACATTTCCTTAGAAAGGAATAGAGTATCATAAATACTAAGTTTTACTGGCAATTTTTTTAGATGAGCTAACATATTATATTCCACTATAGAAGTTTTTGAGTTAATTGCATCTTGATCTAGCTGAGGTTGTGTTGAAGCTTCTATATTATCGGTGACTTCTTTTCATTCATCAACTGCAGGAATTCACTTTCCATAATTTACCACTATGGAGATTTACTTTAACTACCTATTCTGGGGAAGAAGTCACTATATCATTTACTCTTTATCATTGCTTACCTTCTAAATTATATCCCAAAGTTCATCTAAATTGGACATCTCAATCTCTATACTCTTAGGGTCACCAAGGATGTCGTTAATAGGAGAATCGCTATATAAAATTACTGATGAGACTCTTTTAATTTATTTAAGTTTATTTTAGATTATTTAGAATTGGTTTTTATTGAACTATTTAAACTGCTCATTATATGATCATCTTCAGATATAGATATAATATACACTAAATATTTATTCATTGCTTTATTAGCCCCTAGAGGGACAAAATAGAAATTATATAGTATAAGTGTTACAGGAGATTTTGATCCCCATCCACAAAAATTATAACTTTACTATTTATATTGTGACTTTTATTTATACTTTCCTTCTTCTGAACTGTTGAAGAGTGATGAAATGGTCTCTTCTTAAGTTCTTCAGTTGGAATCTTATTATGGACCTCTTCTATGGAAGCTACCAGATCCACCAAGATGGGTTTCTAAACTCCTAGAGATGCTTAAGAAGATAACCATCATCAGGTTTTTAGATTCAAGGGGTAATAAAAAGCTCTCTAATTATACATTTAGTTAATCCTTAACATGAATTAACTAAATTCTCCTTGGGCTTCACAACTGTCCCAGATTTGATATTCTTTTCAAGATACCCCTTTAAGGTATAACACTTTGGCTATCTTAAGCTAACCATCGCAAAGGTAAGCACAGCTACAAAGTGTATAAACCACTCAAATCTAACTAAAAAAACTAATGTGAGTAATTAGGGGGATGTAGCTTAAATGGTAGAATTGAAAGTGTAGATAGCCAAAAGGATTGGATATGAAAAATTAGAAGGTGGACCATACTTTTTCCATAGGGTCAATGAAAATAGAACAAATTGCAATAGTAGAAGATGGACAATAGACAATCCTTGTGTTATTGAGCTAACATCCAGCGATATGGGAAATAGCTGAATTGTACTGATTTTCCCATGTCTTCCAACCTCTTAGGTGAGAAAGTTTAAAGTCATATTTCTTTAAGAGATTCCTACAAGTTCTTTTAGTTACATTCTGTTTGAATGAATATGACTTATTTTTAAGTGCTTCAAACTTTTCTTTATTCTCTTTAAGAGTGAGATTAGAACGAGGCTTGAATTGTTCACTATGGGTTTTAATATACTAGCTGTACTGAGAAGGATGACTTAAATTTTCTTCTTGAGATTTTATAGTCTGCTTGCCCTTATTAACTATCAAAGCTGACCACGACTTTTTTTATAAAACCTTCTAAGGTCTTAATTTATTTATTTCTATCACTGGTTGATCTTTAAGGATTAAAATTAGAAAGCTTCCTCTTAAAGATTGGAGGTTTTACTTAACAATTTCTCAAATGTCTTTATAGTAAGTCCTTTCAACATGAAGGCCACCAGACATTGTATATTTTTAAGGATTATTTCTATAGTGTGTTGCTCTTAAAGCTGAGCCTCGCACAACATGCTAAGATTTCTCCATCCTAAATTGTAATCTATTAAATTTTCATTTGGTTTCTATTTTTCAATAACCAAATCCCTGACTGCGACATGATGGTGTGTTCTAGTAAACCTTCTCACAGATAAATGTTCAAACTCAGCAAAGGTATAAACTAACATATTTGATAATTATGCATACCAATCGAAAGCCACCTCAAATAAACTTCTTACAAACTACCCGAACAATAGCACATTGATTCTCCTTGCATTACAATAACTTGTCTGGAAATGTGTTAAATGTTGTCTATGATTTCTTATACCATCAAAGTTTTAGAATAAATGTTGATAAGATGGCAAGTCATATTCTTTCGGGTAAGGTCTACCCCTTAGAATAGATGAAGTGTCTTGAGATTGTGCCAAAGCCTCTTTTACTTGCTACTCTACCAACTTATTTATGCATATAGATTGTAGTTGCCCTTTTTCTATTTTTATAACCTTGGTTTCATTTTCTTTGACTATTTCCTTCTGCTTACTGTAGTGCTGAATAGATTTTACAAGTATTTATTCTATCTATGCTTTAGTTAAAGTTTTTTTACTTTGTAGAACTTCCATAGAGGCCATTAATTCCTCCATCCTCTTTCCATTTTAGCAATTTGTTCAACAATATAACTCAACCATTCTCATAATCATTGTGTTAGATTTGATATATCTTCTTCTCTAAATTGACCTCTAAATGATTATTTTACCTTTAACCTTTTTTTAGGGTGGATGGCTGGTTGTCTACCATGAAAACACTCTCAGACATTTATTTATCCATTCAGTTAATTGTATCCATTTTGATGGCTTCTTTTTTATCTATCTTCTTTATGCTCTCCTTTAGATGATTCATCACCTCCTTTATCAATCTTCCCACCATATTATGTGTGTTGACTAGTGTATATACTTTTATTTGAATGGATTGCATCAGTGCTTTAACCTTTTCACTACTTTCCTCTGTTATGTGGTCTTTACTGGCAACCAATGTAGTCAAACTGGAAACCATCTTAGGTCGCTAAACCTTCCTCCCATCAGATCTTAAGTTTGGCTAATTTAAGGGTTTCAACCTCTTATATAAAAAAAGGATAATGATTGGCTACCCTCACAGTGATCCTGGCTAACTCTTGAGAATTTATATGCCAAAGAGTGATAAGGGAATCTAAATGATTTATTTATTGATTGACAAGAAGCAGGCAGAGTTATTGGGTTGTACCCTCTTTGGGCCAAAAGCTCCATAACTCAAGTACTTCATCGGGCTTTGATAATTTGGATTATTGATAGGAACATATTTATCATCAGATATAGAGAACTTCTTTGTTTCTCATTTATAGTTTGTAATGATAATTGGCTTTACAGGATGTCCATCTTTAAACTATGCTCTTCTTTTAACAGGCTGGGCAATGGTTCATTCTCTATGTTACTCTGACCTAGCTCGGGTAGAAATTGCATCCATCACATATTTTAAGAATTCTGTCTTTGACCATCCATAATAGGTGGCACAATCATGAATCAATCTATTTAATAAAGTATTAAACTTCCATTTCCTTCCATACAAGGAAGGAAAAATAAGAGTTTTATAGTATGTGGGTAGTGGGGAGTTAACAATCTAGTGAACATTTTTATCTCTAGCAGCTGCAAAAAAATGGGTGAACATACTTCTAGCTAACTATAAGGAATTTATGGAAATCATAGATTCATCTTGTACTTCAAGTAACTTCTTTATAGATGCATTAACTATAAGATTAATCGAACTCTCTTCCTCATGAATTTTGGCCTTTTTAGCCCTTCACCATAGATGGCAATTCCTATTCTTCTTCTAAGACTTAATCATCTTATAAATTACTAAGGATAACCTGAGTTTAAATTTGGTATAAATAGGGATCTAAGAATTCAGGATGGTCTAGCCCTTCTGGCTAACTATATATTTTCGAAATGTGGGACATGATAAGACTAAAGTTTAATAATGACAAGACTAGTTACAAACCCACCCTCAATAATGTTATAAATAAAGGTTTATTTAACACAAATTTTAATAGGTTTTACTACTTTAGTCAGTGGTCCAGTAATAATAGATTGAAAATTGTTAAACCTAGATATGAACTTGACTATGGGACCCATAGCAAACTGGGCCTGATTCATAGTAATATTAATGTCGCTTGAAAAGTGAAAGATCAACTTTCATGACATTTTTTGAAATTAAACCAAAATTTTGAATTCATTTTTGAGCTCACTCATTTTAGACAAGAAATTTAAATCTTGGAGAAATACTAAGCTAAATTTATTGAATCCCCAAAATAAGTTTGAAAAAAAATGGAGTTGAAATAATTTTCTACTTCGACTTTATAAAACATTAAATCTAAATCTGGTTAGAAGGATCTCCAACCAGAGCAATGATTTAGATATTATTTTAAACATGGATTTGAACCAGGAACATGTCTAAAGACTTCAAACTGGGGAGAATTAACTTTTGTAATATTATGATTTTGATTTAGATAAGGACCTAGTATATAGACTTCAGATCAGAGGGAGGGATAATTTTGATAGGATTAAGGTTTAGATTTAGACCTTAACCTGGTCCAAAGAAATTAGTTAAGAGGAAATTAGTTGGACCAATATTAAATTTAGATTTAGATCAAGACCCAGTCCGAAGACTTTAGAATGAGGAAGATGATTTTGATAGGATTTATATTTAGATTTTGAATAAGACTCGATCCAAAGACTTCATAATAGGGAGTGTTTAATTTTAAGATATCAGTTTAAAGTAGAACCAACCAGGGTTTTCTACCTAACCTAGGACCAAATTAGTATGCTAGACATCTATTATTATTTGAGGGTTTACAAATAAAACCAAAATTTAGACTTTACATGCAATGACACTGATATGGGTTCCTACCTAACATAGGACCAAATGAGTATGTTGGATATTTATAGTTTTTCGCAAGTTTTCAAATAACACCAAAGTTTTGACTTTACATGTAATGACGCCAAAAATTGTTCCTACCTGACATAGGACCAAATTAGTACATCGGGCATCTACAGTTGTTGTTGGGTTTACAAATTAAATCAATATTTTTTACTTTACATGCAACAACACCGACAAGGTTCCCCACAAAACCTAGTAAACAATTAGTATGTTGGGCATCAATAGTTGTTATTATTATTATTATTTTTTTGATGAACTACATTTTACAAGAAAAAAATTACAACACTAAATGATAGCTATCCTAGCGCACTCCTTCAACAAAAGGGAATAATGTTGAAGGGTGGTTTATGTCTAAAACACTTTTCCAATTAAAATTGCCTAACATTGCATAGGATGCATAAAAATTAGCAACCTTATTGAATTTCCTAGTAACATAATTGAAAATGAAAATTTTGAAACTAAAAAGAAAAGAAATATCTAGCTCCAAATTATCCACATAGTGCCATTTGATGTTATCCTTTGATTTTTATAGTAGATTGATCACATTGATATTATCACCTTCAATCCAATGTCATCCTTGTCACGCATCCAACCTTGGATGATATCCTTAATTGCTAGGATTGCACATTATTCCAATTGAGCATCATCCCAATGAACCAACTATCTCCCAAAAGCCAAGAGAAATCTACCTTTTTGATATTTGATCACTCATTCTATCGAAGATTTATTTAATTGAGTAATTGGAGCATCCACATTTACTTTAATCTAATTTGGTGGTGGAGATTCTGAATATCATTGTTCAACTCAAAGAGCTAGATAGCATGCAACTTTTTAAAAATTTAATTTCTATGTGGTTTTGATGTTGCTGCCAGAACATTAGCTATATTTACAGTTGCAGAATAAATAGGTTTCCCATGTTTACAATCATTCGTTGCCCTCCGAGTAGAATACAACATAATAATAAATATTTTTTATTACAGGATTATTATTGGATATCATCTTTAGTTGTTTTATAGGTTTAGCGAAAGTTTTGAATACTGGCAAATTAATTCCCCATTCATGAAGACAAGAAAAAACCTCAATTAACTTAGTATAGGTTATTACAATATGTTGATTATCTTCAATGTGCTGGCACCCTCTCTAACATAACTTAGATTCTTGCAACCTCCTATAAATAAGCCACACAGAAGTTAGAAAAGCATCCCAATAAAGACTCCACACGAACAAGGAAACTCTTAGTCTCATTTTTAGTGTCTTTATTCACCTAGCTTTTTCACATAGAATTGAACTCTTATAATGCATCTCAAAACCATAGCTCTACAAAAGTTTTACCTATTTTAGCATATGTTAGCTCTAGTTGATCTTCCTTAATATTAGGGTGCATGGGTATTTTAAGAATTATCTAAATCAGTTGCTCCCCATAGAACTCGTTTAGCATGTTTACGTTCCACTCCCCATTCTCCATAAGCTGATCACTAGTAGTATTCTATAATCCATGGATATCAAAAAAGGTAGGCCTTATTAAGGTTCATGTCCCATATCCAAGTATCAAATAATACATTAACCTTTCTTCAATTTACAAGTTTCCATCTCATCAATGGCTTCAAGAATTGAGCTCCATGAATGAGTATAACAAGTAGGAGAAGTTCCTCGCCTAGGCAAATAGTTCCATAAATCACTTTCGTATTTTGCACTAATTTTCTTATTTACCATTGAATTAGGATTCTTATAGAATTTCCATACTAATTGTGCTCTCAAAAGTCCTAGTCAGGTTGCTGATGAATAGAACTGAAGAACCCCATTTGAATTGGAAGACAGAGTTCCACATAAGCCATATAGTGAAAGCCTTGCATTCCTTGCTCCTTATACCACAAGTGCTTTTTGCATATCTGATCAAGTTCATTCAAGATCCCTTTTGGAACTAAAGAATGTAATAAAGATGACTTAATGAGTGTGACTCTCCCTACAAGATACAATGAATGTCATCCCCAAGTATTTAACTTATCCAAAGCATGCTGCATAATGGATTGAAAGTATCCTGATACATACCTCATCAGAATTTTCATCCCCAGATACAAAAATTCTTTAACATATTTGAAACCCAACTTCTTATCTAGTTTCTTCTTCCTTCCAATTGGTAGAGATTAGGAACATCACAGTATTGACAAACTTTTGATTATGTTTTGCCCTATCGAAGCATTATAGTCTACCAAAATTGTCTTGATCAAGCCAGAACAATGAGTTAATGCAGCTACAAAAATTAGCACATCATCTGCATATAAGAGGTGTGAAAAGGTTTCAAATGATGGAGCAATTTTGATGCCTCATCCCATGCCTCTTTAGTGAAAAGATTTAGATAATAGTTCAGAGCACAAAATAAATAGGTATGGAGACAATGGACAAGCCTATCTAAACCCATATTTTGCCTGAACCCACTTAGTTTGCCTCCCATTAACAAGAATTAAGTATCTAGGAAAACATTCCATGATCTAGTTAGAACATTTGAGAGGGAACCTATAAGCTTCACGACTTGGGCTAAAGTGAGGACAACACATACTATCATAAGTTTGCTCCAAATATATTTTTAAAGCCAACAGACTCTCTTTTGCTAATGAGAACTTGAACTTGTTGAAAATTTCTTATGCTAGCAAATGAATGTTTGAATTAGAACTATTTTTGGACAAATGCTACCTGCTTTTCAAAAATTAGTTTTTGTAATGCATTCTTTAAACTATTCACCAGCATTCAAGCAGTAATTTTGTAAGTTGTTTGATATAAACCTATAGGCTTGAATCTTGAGGATCCACTGAATTTCTAACCTTATGGATAAGAACAATAATAGTGTCTTTCCAAAAGGATGGCATAAATCTTGATGAAAGAAATAATTCATAGATTTCAAAACATCCACCTTTACTATCTCTTAATAGTACTTCAAGAAGAAGCAATAATCTTATCAGCTCAAGGTGAATTTTTTCTCCACATTTTTTTATAGTTGAATACATCTCCTCCCTAGTGAAATTAACTATCAACAAGTCCTTTATACAATCTTCCATCTACTGTCTTTAATTAAAATTAGAACATCCATCTAAAAGGCATTGCCTCTCTATCCATTTACTATTAAAAAACTAAATGAAAGTTGATTCAATTGCAGCTGGGTCTTCAGTCATCTCACCATTTTGCTTCATGATTTGGTTTATCCTATTGGCATTTCTCCTTCATGAAGCAAATGAGTGGAATCAATGAGTACCCTCCTCCATCCACCTAACTTTAGTTCTTTTTCTCTACCAAGTTGCCAACCTTGTAAGAGTACATTCAAGTTCTAGGATTTTGGTTCTGAGCTCTACCAGTTGCTATGAATTTAATCCTCCCAAATGACTTTAAACTTCTTGCAAACATAAAATTCTATCCTGAAGGGATGTCTTTTTTTTTTTTTTTTTGAGGGAATTGCAATTTGCATTCAAGAATGAACTAATTACAATAAATGAAAGCCTTACATTCCTTCTTTAACAAACTAGACAAATTAGAAGGAATATCGGCAAAGGAAAAACTATCAAAAGAAAAACTATCGTGCAAAGCCAAAGTAGCACAAACATCGGCTACCTTATTACAAACTCTATGAACATGATTAAAAAAGACCTTATTGAAATCATTAAGAAAGAAGAAATCCTTAGAATTCCTGTTATTGAAATGGCACTTCAACTTCTTCAAAGAGTCTTGAATAAAGTTGATAATATTTATGCTGTCTCCTTCAATAATCACTCCTTTACTCTCCAACATCCAAGGTTGTATGAAATCCTTAATAGCCAAAACAGCCTCAAACTCAAGTTGAGAGACATCCCAATGAAGTTTCTTCCTACCAAACGCTAATAGAAGCCTTCCTTTATGGTCTCGAAACACCCCTCCGATACCAGCTTGATTAGAATCCAACAAAGAAGCATCAACATTAATTTTGATCCATCATAGTGGTGGAGGGTGCCAAGAATCAATAGACTCCCTTAGGAGATTAACACCCCAGCTATCTAGAATTGGATACAATTTTATATTTGCCAAAAACAGAACATTTGTAGCCACCAAGGCACTAGAGAGAGCAGTTTTTTCGTGAATAAGATCATTCCTCTTCTTCCATGAAAGAAAAACTGTTGTAAAGTAGATCTTAACCATGTTATGAAATCGAAAAGAATGTCTTCTAACCTCTTCCAAACACTTCTCTAATGACTGAAAGATGGGAATGAAGATTCCCCATTCTCTTAACCTGAGAATAATCTCTTCCATGAATTTGCAATATACCACAATATGGGCGTAGCTCTCAACTTCTTTACACCCTCTAGGACATTTGTCATTAAGAATTAATCTTCTATACTTAAGGAATTTATAAGTAGGAATGGCAAACTTACACATTCTCCACCAAAAGAGCTCCACTCTCGAGTTTAGCTTAAGACTTCTTAACCAACTTGCAAACCCATAATTTTCCTCCTTGGACCAACTCTTCATTGATTCCTCATAAGCCATAGAAGTGATTGTTCTCCCATTATGGTGTTACATTATTTCCAAATACTCCACATTAGCCTTCTGATCAATAGGGACCTGCAATATCAAAAGAATAAGAACATCACTGAAAAACTGTTGCAGCAACTCTTCATTCCAGCTACGGTTTGGGAGGATAAACTGGTTTAGGCTCAGATCTTCCAGTCCCACATAATCAGCCATAGTAGGCCAAGTACTGAAGCACCTATCTAGTAGCCAAATAACCTTCATAACATTAATTTTCCCTCCATCTGCAACTCTCCATCTCATAATTAGCTTGAGGGACTTCCCACCCTCTAACAAAATCCGCCAAGCCATAGAAGACCCCAATTTCTTTTCACCACTAAGGAAATTATCACCATATTTATTAATAATATTTTTATGCCATAAATTCCCTTATTGCTGGATACATCTCCAAGCTAACCTTGATCTAAGAGGTCCCACACGATGAACAGAAGAGTGCAATCCCAAACCTTCCATAGCTTTCAGTTTATATAGTACTTCCCAAGCAACATAATGCATCCCCTTCCTACCACAACTCTTGTGCAAAATAAAATCTTTACAGAATTGATTAACTAGATGTAATAATTTCTTTGGAACCAAAGAATGTGTTGATAAGAAGCTTGGAAGAGTCAAAATGGAGGATTTAACAAGAGTTATCTTACTAGCCACAGATAAATGCTTAATTCCCCAAGTATTTAGTTTCTCGAAAATGAGGTCAATCATGATCTGAAAATCTTGTCGCTTCAATCTTCTTAAAGCTATTTTAATACCCAATTAGATCAGCTCCTTAACTACCGTAAAGCCCAATTATTTCCTTATCAAATTCCTAGTTGAATTGTTAACCATTTTGCCAAAAAGAATTAAAGATTTTGAGACATTAACATTCTGTCCAGTCCACTTACAGAAATCAGCCACAATGGTTTTCACCTCCTGAGCCAATCTTGTAGAAGGACGAGCAAAGATCAACACATCATCAGCATACAATAAGTGAGTAATTTTCTGAGATTTTGGAGAGATCTGGACACCTAATTGCATCCCTCTTTAATTAATTGCATACGCCAAAAGCTGAGAACTAATGATGAATAAATATGGAGATAATGGGCAACCTTGTCAAAGACCACTGTTGCAAATCTGGTTTTAAAGATTATGATTTTGATGATAGAAAATATTTCTATCTCTGGTTGCCTGTTTAATCTTTCAGGTACGCTTGTTTATTTACAAGTTCAAGCTAGTCCAAGCTCGAGTCAGTCTATTTTGAAATCTAGGTCCAATGTACTTTTTTATCTTTATTGAGTCAAATGCTATGTAACGGATCCCCTAGCTAAGTAACCTTGCACAAACACACTCAGGGGGAGAGCTTGAGTGAATTAGAGTTTCTGTTCATTTTTTAATCAGATCATCTTGGACGATATTCACATCATCCTGGACGATCCAGTAAAAACCGAAACACTAATTAGGGCGACCAAGTTAAGTCTGTCTGATTAAGCCGATCATCCGGACCATCCATCCATCGTACGGGATGATAGGCTCAAATTGAAAATTCTCAGACGCCAGATCAAGTTAGGCAAGTTTTATTTTTAAAGATTTGATCTGATCGTCCTGGATGATGCGTGTATCATCCTGGATGATCCATTACAATCATGCCTAAATTAGTCTGGTGATTAAGGAAAGTAATTAAGGTCTGATTGATTCGATCATATCGTCTTGGATGATCGCAGGATCGTACGGGATGATGTGTTAAAAATCCTGACCGTCAAACATGTTTTGCCTGTAAGTCCAGAGCGGTGATCAGGACGATTTTGGCACTTTTTTAACTAATCGTACAGGATGATAGAAATATCATCCTGGACGATCAACTCATTTTTAGGTCGTCCAGCACAAGTTCCTCTTGATGACCAGAGTGGTCTTCTGGACAAAATTCCTGAATGTACACTAATCATCCCGGACGGTCGCAGAATCGTACGGGACAATCTGAACAACTTTTTCTACTAATCGTCCAGAAGAGCCAGATCGTCCAGGCTGAAACGGTTAATTTTGAAATGATTGTACAGGACGATCTAGAGATCGTCTTAGACGATATTGGTCGACCTGTTGAGATTTAGGATAAATTTTGAGCCCTCTTATAAAAGATCTTTTTCTTCCAACAGGAAAAATCTTTTGCCACTTTCCTTTCCAGGGAAACCTTGAGAAAGAGAGAGAGAGCTTGGGAGAGAGAGAGAGGATCTTGTAAGGGGGAGTTTGTGAGGGATTCACAAAGGTTGCTCCAAGCAAGGACTAGAGTCATCTTCTCCATTCATCGTCTCTCATCTTGTCGGTATTTTTTGTGGGAGGATCATTCACCAGAAGATCCAGGTTCTCTGCCTGCTTCAAGAGGAAGCAAAAGGAGTTCAGGTTCTCTGCCTTCTTTAGGAAGTAGCGAAAGGAGTTCAGGTTCTCTGCCTGCTTCAGGAGGAAGCAAAAGGAGTTTAGGTTCTCTGCCTCACCGGGTTGGTGGAAAGGAGTTTTGTACAGGCTTCTCTGCCTTACTATGGGAGCAGAAGGAGAGTCACTTTTGTGCTAGTGTAATACCCGGAGGGGAGGCTTCGGGGAGTGGACGGAGGTCAAGTTGATCGAACCACTATAAAATCTGGCGTGCTATTTCTGATTATTTTTTCCACTTTATTTTTCTGTTATTATATGCTTGGGTGAAATCTTTGGTTGATCTTTTCGTTTATGTGTTTACTTGTTTCTGCTGCAAATTATCAAAAAGATTTTTCCTGTTGCTCACAAATTTTTTAAAAAACCAATTCACCCCCCCCCTCTTGATTAGCCTCGGGACTAGTTCATCAGGGCTTAACAACCCTATCAAACTTTCAACCACTCCCAGCTTTAATCCAACTAGAGAGTCTACCATTTAGAATGAAAGAATACTTAACATTCTTGACACATTCCATGCTGAGCTTACAAAAGGAAAGAGGAAATCCAAAAGCTTGCAGCACTTGATACAAAGTTCCCCAACTGATGCAATCAAAAGCTTGCTCCATGTCTAATTTAACTGCCATCAGCCCCTTCTTATCTTTTGAGATCCTAAATTTGTGAAGGATCTCTTGAGCAAGTAAACAATGATCAGAAATTGATCTACCTGGGATAAAGGCAACTTGTTCTTTTGAAATAATCTTGGATATGCAAACTTTAATCCTATTAACCAACATAGTCGTGATTAACTTATAAGTAGTTTTACAAAGGCTAATAGACCTGAAATTAGATGGTACCATAGGATTCTTGACCTTTGGAATTAAAATAAGTATAGTATCCTTCCATTCATCCTTTATGGAACCGGTTGTAAAGAAATTGTCAACAGCTTTCCAAGTAGAATCTCTCACAATGCTCCAAAAGATTTGAAAAAATGAAGGCGTAATCCCGTCCAACCCAGGGGATTTATTCCTGCCTTGCTAGAAAACCGCAATTTCCAATTCTTCCTGAGTAAAATTACTGCTTAAGAAGTTTACATTCTCTGAATTCAGCTTCTGGTTTTCAGAAAAAAGGGGCCAACCCGTCAAGATAGACGTTCTAGACCTCCATTTATTTTCAAAGAATCTATGAAAGACAGCTGAAATCTGCTCAAAATTTTCCACTAAGGCATTATCTTCATTCCTAATCTGTCTTATGAGGTTCCATTCTTTTTAGTTGAGGCATACTTGTGGAAGAAATTTGAGTTAATATCACCATTCTCATGCCATTTCACCTTAGCTCTTTGGTTCCACCAAGTTGATAATCGGCGTAAGGTAATATTAAGATCATGAACTTTACATCTGAGTAAGTTTAGCTTGTCCACCGTTAATCCACCTTCAGCAGCTTCCTCCAATTGAAGTTCCAAGATATCTTTCTTTAAGTCTTCTTTATGTAAATTCAAATTTTTGCATTTGTTTTTGTTCCAGAAGAATAATGCTCCCAAAGATCTTTTAAGCTTCCTTTACAAAATATCCATGTCATTACCATGATCCGATTTACTCCAAGATTTTAAGACAATACTCCTGGCCGCAGGATAGGACTTCCAAGTCTCCTCAAATCTGATAAATCTAAAATTGTTCTGAGCCTCCAACACCTTGAAAGCAATTGGACTATGATCAGATGCCACCCTTTCTAAATGTCTAACACATGCCAAAGGGACCTTTTGAAGAGCCGCCGCATTCAACAAACACCTATCAAGCCTTTCCCAAATTCTGAGGGCTCCTTCTTTGTTATTGGACCAAGTAAATCTAGGACCGATAATACCTACATCATGAAAATCATTGTTAGTCATAAACAACTTCATCTCTTGAGGCCCTTTGGAGAAAAGGAACCTCTTGCCACCTTTCTTGTCATCACTGGATAAGATACAATTGAAGTCCCCACCAATCACAGATGGTATATTACCCACAACAAACTTCTCAAGCATATCCCATAAACTCCTTCTCACCCGAAAGTCCTTGTTGGCATAAATCGTGGCCTCCTTCAAAGATCCTATCAGAGGAGCTTCATGAACTACAATAACAACTTGAGGAGAATGTTCCACAACTTTAAAATATACCTTATTTCTATCCCACAACACTAAGATTCCACTAGAGGTACCTTCAGTAGGATGGAAAAAGAAATCCCACTCACTCCCAAAAGCCTTATCAACATCAACCGTATCAATAATAGAAAGCTTAGTCTCGGTGAGACCAACAAAACAACCTCCATAATCTTTAGCTATCTCTCTGAGATAAAGGGAGGCCTCCTTCTTCTTGGCCCCCCTACAATTCCAAAATATAAAGGAAGACATTAAGTATAAGTAGGGGAAAAGTCCCCACCTCTCTTTCTACCTTTACCTTCACCTCTTCTATTCTTGCAAGCAACATCAATAGGACCCAAAGATCTAACTTCTTTGGCCAGTTTTAATTTACCAGTAGTTGAGTTAATACCCACCATGTTGCTAGTCCCTTCTTTTCTCAAATGAACTAAATCACGTTTGGCAGATTCATTCGGTGAAACACAATCACCTCTATCAATTTTATCATCAGAAGAAAGTAAACTACCTTCCACCAGCATTTGAATGCAATTAGCCTCCAAGACTTCATTCAATCCAGGATCTCTATTTTCCTCTTCCAAAATGCTGAATTTGTTGTCCAAACAAATGTCAGTGATGTTGGGAGATTGCAGCAAACCTTTTGGGGTCATCAAGCTTTTATCAACAATAGGAATGTTTCCTGGAATAAGGCCTTCATCATTATTCCCCTTTGTAAGAATTTCCACAATTTCCCCATCTTCAATGTTGGAATGCTGATTAACTGAATTCTATTTTGGATGAACCAAAAGACCAACTGACTTTCTGAAATTCCGAATTCGGTTATTCTTGAACTTAACATGTATCCAGGGATCATATTCATTGGGCTCAATAGGATTGATACTATCATGGATATTCCCAAATTTCTTTTCAGGTGGCATAATATCAACATCCTTGGGAAGCAAACTTTTGTTGTTAGTACACATGGTCTTCAAATGACCAATTTTACCACAATGATAACAAAGAGATGAAATCTTTCATACTCCACTCTTTGAAAAGATCTACCATGCAGACCTTCAATCCATACACCATTTGGTAGTTTTTTGTCTAACTCAACACAAACACAAACACGAGCATACTCCCTCTTACCCCATTTTAATGAATTTCCATCAAGATACAAAGGTAATCCTATCATAGATGCAATTCTTGCTATGTTATGTTAATCCCAACAATTAAGTGGTAGGCAAGGCATACAAATCCATACCGGTGAAGTGAGGCCTTTAAGTGATTCAAGAAAGAACAAAGGGGACCATCTATCTGTTGAAATTTAGGATCCCGAGCACTTAATTTTGATGGTGACAACTAATACTTACTGAATCCATATAGACTTCCTTTAGATTACAAATGCTTAATCCTTGTATATGAGCACTAACATTTCAGGTCAGATGCACACTGCTCAAGGTTACTGGAGACTCAAACCGGGTAGAATAGGATGTTGAAAAGTCTATAATTTTTATTTCTTTATTTTTTTTCTCTTGAGTCTGCCACAGAAACATGCATGTGAAAGGAGCAACCATGCACACACACAGGGGAAGAATTGTTTTAAATGTTTAAAATTTTTTTTTTAAGAATATCATACTATATGATTTAATATCGTACTGTACGATTAATTAATAATACTCAGGATAATGGCTAATTTTCAGATGATTAAATTTATAAAATGATCGTACTGTACGAAACCTATCGTACTGTATGATTTGAGAAACCCTAGCCGCCAGAATAAGTTTGGTAAGTTCTTAATTTTGATTTCATGAACTGATCGTACTGTACGATGCCTATCGTACTGTACGATTAATTAAATACTTACCAAAATTATCTCCCTAATCAGGAAATAAACGTTGGTTTCTAATTTAAAAGTCGATCGTAATGTACGATCATATATCGTACCGTACAACTGACAGAAAAGATTTCATTCATCCCATCGAACATACCAGACGAAACTAAGGTTTTTTTATTCTGTTCGTCCTGGACGATATTCATATCATACAGGACGATATCTTGAAATGAACTAATCGTACTGTACGACTAGTGGAGTGCTGGACGACCGACAGAGACGATTTCATTCATCCCATCGATCGTACCAGATGAAACCAAGAATTTTTGTTCTATTCGACCTGGCCGATATTCGTATGGTACAGGACGATATCCTGAAATACACTAATCGTACTGTACGACTAAAGGAGTGCTGGACGACTAGCAGAGATGAATTCTTTTGTCCCCGGGATCGTCCCACAGATCGTCCTGTATGAACAGTACGAATCAACTGTATCGTTATGCACGATATACATATCGTACAGTACGATATGTATACACTTCGATAACTGTTCATCTGTATTCATACTGGACGGAGCTGTAATTGAACTGATCGTACTGTACGATTATAGATCGTACTGTACGAACAGAAATGCAAAAGTTGAAACTTTTAGGGTTTTTTGAAGTCTAATATAAAAACAACTTAAAATTTTTTTTAGAGGGTTGTTGATCTATCCTCTTGCTGTGAGAGGCTTTGAGGGAAGAAGGAGATTCGTGAAGGAGAAGTTTTTCCTCAGAGAGATCCAGGGCTTGCGAGAGGAAGGTGAAGGTGAGCTTGAGCGTGAGGGAGAAGTAGTGTGAGGGGATCACACGGTGGCTCCAAGCTAGCAGCATGTTTTGCTCCTCTTGTGGCTTTGGGGAGTCTCGAGAAAGTTCTCGAGGGAAGAGTCACTTCAAGATCGACATCGCCAAGGTACTCTGCCATCTCTAGGAGGGAGAAAAAGGAGAAGGTCCGCTGCCGTCACCAGGAGGGTGACATAGCGTTTGGTATTCCACCGCACCGAGGGAGGTGAAAGTGAGTATTATAAAGGCTTCTCTACCTTGCTGTGGGAGCAAAAGGAGAGTCAACTTTTACTAGTGCAAATCCTGGAGTAGAGGATGCCGGGGAGTGGACATAGGTCAAGTGACCGAACCACTATAAAAATCGCTGGTGTGCTTTTTCCGTTTTGCCGTACTTTACTTTTCATGCTCTTAATTAGTACGTCAAATTGCTTGGTGAAAAATCATAATTTGAATCTTGTATTGTAAAAGTTAAAATTGAATTACCAATATCGTTGTTGTGATCATTGTACTTGCTTCCACACGTTATTCGTTGAGTTATCCTTTAAAAAAAATAGAACTCTTATTTAGGGTTGAATTTTTAAAATACCAATTCACCCCCCCCCCCCCCCCCCCTCTTGGCGCATCT
Organism: Dendrobium chrysotoxum; assembly: GCA_019925795.1. NCBI lineage: Eukaryota > Viridiplantae > Streptophyta > Magnoliopsida > Asparagales > Orchidaceae > Dendrobium > Dendrobium chrysotoxum. The sequence goes on along the minus strand of CM034300.1, from coordinate 35,496,032 downwards.
CGTACTTTCACTATCTAATCCAATAATGTGGCCCCCAATGAACCAAGGACCACCCCTCAATACTTCTTCTAAAACATCAGGATTCTTAAAGGAACAAAGAATCTAATTGAATCCCAGGGTTGTTAAGTTGAAATTTCCAAACATATTCCATTGCTGCCGGAGTTCCATGCTACAAGCTGGAAAAGGGATGTTACCACGAAGAACCTTAATCACAAGTGAATTCTTCAGAACATTTGAATTAGCATTTTCAAAATCAGAGTTCATAACAACTGCAATTCCATCTTCTATCATGAGGGTAGAATTCCTATCAAGGTTTAACTTAATGTGTTGTGCCTTTTGCCAGGCATTCAAAAAATTCCCTTTCAGACCATTGCCAGCAACATTCGTAGGAATATCATTTCCATTCTTAAGATCGCTCTCCAAGATAATTGGTGGATTAAGATTAACAATATGAATACCATTATTCAAAATACATTCAACATTTAGTACACTGCCATATTTCAGTATAGAACTTGAGTTTACCTTAGCTGGTGAGTCCACTTTATCACAATCAGGTCGCGTATTCTCAGAATCATGAAAATCCTTGTTAGCTTCATTCAAGAAATTCATATTTATCCCTGGCCAGAGGTTAGAGATTACATTTGAAAAATCAAATTTGTTAACATAGATTTTCATATCTAACGAAGAAGTTTCACAATCGTTTAGAGGTGAATCAATAGTATACTTCACCTGCATAGGAGAATGACATGCAGCAACAGTCAAAATACCTTTTCCTTTACTTCAACAAAGTCAATCTTCTTAGGATAAGAATCAGTAACATCTTTAATAACCAAAGGCCTATTCATCAAATTCGAAAGTGTTCCATCTGCTTAAAACCCCAGAAACCCATGACGCTGGTGATCATCCTTCTTAGCACGTCCGTTCAACCCACAAGATTGACAGAATGCAGCTGATGCTAGTGCTACAGATGGCCGACGACTATCTGCCGCCATCACCTAAGGCGGCGATGAAGGCGGATGACAACCGGGAAAATGAAAGATTGAATCTAACATTGACTTTCTCTCTCTAACAGTAACTTTCTCTCTCTAACTTCAACTACTACTTGCTGCTCCATGGGATGTCTTCTTTATCATTAATTTTTTCAACTAGTTTTTACTCTAATAGTGTAGGGATCTTAGAGATTTGTTGAGCTTTCTTTGCAAGATATTAGCTTCACTTCCATAGTTTTTTTTCTTCCATTCTTTAGAGATATTGCTCCAAGAAGCTAGGTAAGAAGTCCATACATTATCTTTGACTAAACTATTAAAATAAAAGCCCTCCTTCTTCTGGGCTCCTCTACAGTTCTACATCATGATTGAGTTCATTAATAAGGTAAAGTATAGGCCCTGTCAAAAAAATTCCCACATTTTTCAATCTTCCATTTCATTGGAGTTACATTGATAGGCCTCAGCATTTTTAGCTCCTTGTTGATCCTAGCACAAATATTTTTACCCTTCATACTAGCTTCATCAAAAGAAATTTTCTTATCCTCCCAACAACCAAATAAAATAATGCCTGGTTTATTCAACTCTTCCTTAACCCAAACATCACTTTGACGAACTTCAATAGATTCATTTACAATAGAAAAACTCAAAATTTTTCAACGAGACATAATGATCAACATCAGTTCTTTCCACCAAACTTTTATCAATACTCGCATTAACTACCTCACCATTAAACTTCACTTCTATAGGATTTGTATCACACCCTTTGCAATGAAGCCTTTCAGATTCATTAGATAGCACCTCATGAGTCATTGCTTTAATGGCCTTATTTAGACAGCCTTCTTCTTTCTCCTATAGAATATGATCCTCCTTCCTCACAGATTAGTTAACTAATGGATTACCTACCTTAACAACCCCATTTTATTAATATATTTCATTATGAACTTCAAACTTTGTAGAATACTCACAAGCTTTTATCTAAATAATTTGAACATAAGAACCTTCTTTCAAAGCATTCCCCTTCTTAAGAAAATACTTGTTATTGAACTTGCCTGATAAAGGTACAACTCATGCTTGTCAATTAAAGAAAATCATCTCCATACCATAAGGCAAAAGGGTTGGTCATTCCTAACATTTTCCTCCTATTATAAATTTTTATCCAATCACCATAAGAATCTTCATTATTTCCCACATGTATATTTGCTGCACAATTACTTTCTATAGGAACCTAATTTGGTGGATGCACAACAGAATGATCCATAAGGGGCTTCTCCCTTTGATTCTCATTTCTAAAGACATCCTTTGCTTTAGACTAGTTAATAACTTCTGTAGGACATTAAAACTATGTGTGACCAAGTTTCCCATATATGTAGCATAAGTTTGATATCATTTTATATTTTGCTGGTTGAAAGAATTTCACATTGCTTCTTTCAATCCACACCCAAGTATGAAATTTGCATTCTAGATTGATTCTGACACAGACCCTCATAAAATCCCTTCTCCCACAATGGAATTTTTTGCATCAATTAACAAGGGTTGGAAATTTGATGAAGCAATACTAGCAACATTCCTCTCAAATAGGAAGGTAAGGGAATATGACATAAATAGGAGAAGAAAGGCCTTTCATAGAGAAGGTTGTAAAAGAAGGAGACCATCAGCAAAACCTCTTCCTTAGCTACCTTGGACATGAAAGAACAAATAACCCAACCTATGCCTATGCCGGTTAGTTGAAAATTCCAAAACATGGACCACTGTCTCTTTAGTTTTATGCTTAGAATATGGAAAGGAAACTTCTTTCTCAGTGGCTTGACTACTAGAGCAGTTTCAAATATTTTTAAATTAGGCAATTCCGATTATGAATGTTGTAGAATAGTTTTTCCGTCTCTTCAAAAAGAAGACCCAACTTCACTTGCATTCAACCTGAAATGTTCTTGCTTCTCCCATGCATTATCAAGACTCGTAGCATATATTATAACTTTATTATTAGTAAAACATCCCTCTTTATTATAATCCATTCCTTCAGTGGCATTGCATAGAAGACTTGAGGGAGATCACATTAGTTAAACTAATGAGTTCCATGCGCATTTGAATTTACTACATTTTCCCCAGATGGTGAATTCTTCACTATAGAATGGCCATCACATTCATTTAAAAATAATTGGTCAGCTTGACTCTAATCAATATAGCCATTGGTAGCTGGAATATCCACCTCAATAGTAGTGACTCAAATAGCACCTGCATCAATTTTTTTGAACCTAATCTGATGCCGTATTTGAAGAGGAAGCACCATCAGGATTTGTAAATATAAAATTTTTCTTCCAATGCTTTGAACAATCATCATCTTCATTAAGATTCCTTCAACCATCAATGCAATTTGATATCACCTTCTTTCCCTTCCCAATGATAGGAAAATCTTTAACACACAAAGAATCAACTTAGCGTTGACTGAACCAAAGATTCACTTAGTGTTAGTGCAATACCCATAGGGGAGGCTCCAGGGAGTGGACGTAGGTGAAGTTGACCGAACCACTATAAAATCTTGTGTGTTCTTTCTGATTTTTTCATTTATTTTTCTATTGATGATCTTGTGATTGTGATTATTATTCTGTTATTGTTGAACATCTGCACATAATCGAAAAACTATAATTATTTTAAAACATTCAAAAAGATTTTTCTAAATTATTTTTGCTCACGAATTTTTAAAATAACCTATTCACCCCCCTTTTGCTTGGCCTCAGGACTAGTTCACAAGGGCTTAACGTCCCTAACGAACTTTCAGAGGTCTTATAGCCTAAGCTTGCCTCAGAACCTATGTCTAAAATGAGCACTAAAAACCAGTGACCCAAACCTACCTAATGTAATGCAAGATCTGGACTTACCCAAGCCTGGATGGGGGAGCTAGCTAAATAACCTAGGCACTTTAAAACTATGTATCCAGTCACTTATAAAAGAGTGGGTAGGGACGTTGTATTAAGTTTAAGGAAAGCGGGGCCGACATCTAGAGAAAATTCCTAATTGGCCCCTTTGACTTATATTGGATAATTGATGCTTAAAGTAAAATGCAATTAAATCTTTGACTCTTTTTAAATTTATATCTAATACAATATATATTAATTAGCTCGATTAAATGCTTAAATTAGGATGAAGCAATTTTAAAGAAGGCTTAAAAATAATTTTTGTCCCAAAATACATAGATTCCCCTTGACAAATATGTACCCTCATAAGCCAGGTGGTCTGCTAGAAGTAGCAGGCGGGGAGGTGCCTAACAAATAGAAAGATAATGCAAGAACATGCTGTGAGAACTCCCGGCAATCCCGGGCTTAATTTTTAAAAGCATTAGAGTTGCTATCTTATCTTAAAAATTTTAATTTAATTAAACTAGAAGAATTTTGTATGTACCCTCACCAGCCTCCGATTATTCTAGGATAAAACAAATACGACATGCAAGATCACCAAAAAATTACTAAAAGCATGTAATCCTACATCACAATCAATATCAAACAATCAACTTTAATAAAAAAATCAATTTAAATTTAATTTCTATAGGAAAATGCCTTTTAATATTATAACCCAGGGTTTGTAGGAAAAGTAAAGTGGTCGGGTACCACTGAATACAACCCGGATTCTACTCCTAAGATACAAGTGACTTTTGAGAATTGGGAATCTTCTCATTCTTCACTTCTTCATCCTTCTACGGGCTCCTTGGATTGTTGGGTCCGAATATCCAAGTGAAGAGAAACTCCTCCCCGAAGAGGTGTTTTCTTTTCTTCTTGGAGATTTGAAAGTTTCCAAATTTGAATTTTCAAATTAAGAGGGACTCTCCCCCGAGGGATGTCAGCCTTCTCTTTAAAATTTTGATTGGAATCATATCCCATCTAAACTAGTCACTTTAAATATGTACAACTCAAATACAACTGAAATCATATTAAAATACATTGAATGAAAATTAAAAATCTAGACTCAATAACCCGTAAGGTTATCCTAATAAATTAATATTTAAATTTAACATCCCAAGCACTTAAAATTTGAAATTAAAAATAAAAAGAAAACTCAAATCATAGCCATGCTTGTCCATGCTCTTTTAAATTTAAAGGGCGACTTAAGCAATTTTTGAAGCACTTGTAAAAAACATCATCAATTTTTTAAAGCTTTATTGATTTTGTCCCCTTTAGCTTTCAAGCCCTATACGAGCATGGCCACCTACATAAAATTTAATTAGTATAAATCATCTCTAACCTAGGGGTAGATCAAACACATAATCAATCAGATCACAGATTATATAAAATAAAATAAATAATCACATCAATCAATCATCATGCAGTGAAAACCATGAAAAACCAGACACAGCAAAAATATAAACACCGACCTAGCCTACAACTTGAGTTAGTTATCCTAGAAAACTATCTAATATGTGTGAGGTGGGCTGTGTGGCTTGAATATGTCCTATGTAGGATAGTTAGTTCAAGTTGCTTTAATGTTCTGGTTGGTTCAGAGGTTTGAAGGAAAACTTTAATTAAAGTTTAAATATTAGTAATTTAAAATTAATTTTAAGATATTTTTTAAAGTGTTAAATGGATACCACCTTTGTTACTGACCGAGGTTGTGAAGTTTATTTCACCTTCCTTTGGGCTAAGTTACTAGCCTCGTAAGTATGGGTTACCCAGTGGTAACCGATATTTTTTTTTAAGAAGAAACCCATGGAGGGGCCTACGTGTTAATTATAGGAAAAAAGTACAAAGACCTTAAAGGGGCCTCAAACTTCCTAATGCTCAAAAGAGCTATAAAATTAAAACAAAAAAAAACCTATGAGCTCGAGTCCCCTACTATGAAAAAGTACAAAGATACCTAGGTACATTCTAGGGTGCATAAGTAAGAGCACCCAAAAAGGAAGCAGATAGTAAAAAATATCAGTGAGCTCCAGCTTCCTATCCAAAAAATAACACCTCGATTACCTGCACTATTTAAAATCTATACGGAAAGGTGAAGGCCACAAAAACATTAACATAGGAAATGTTAAATCTATAAAAGGAATATAATACCACCAAATATACCTGTTACAGATATAATAAGGCCAAATGGGAAAGAAACCCTGATTCCAAAGATTATTAGTAGAGTAACCCAAGGAAATAAACAAAACCTTATGAATAATGATAGCAGAGCCAAAACTCAAACAAGAATGTTCACCACTATTATTCACCTCTAATAAAATGGGCAAGGAACAATATGAACAATACTCAATCAGAAAGTTCAAGAAACCAGCCAGATCAAGGGGATCCAAAAAAATAGAGCTTAGAATATAGCCACCACCTTCATGATTAAAACCCTTAAGCCGCTCAATTCCAGACCCATAAAAGCCCATGTAGCAGAGATAATCAAGAAGAGGTAACTGATCCAACCTCACCAATAGAAAATAAATAGACCAAACCCACCACAGCACAATGACCTTCCACATCCAGCAGAACCAGCTAAAGGCCCCCCAAATAGTAATCAGCAAAGACATATTGTCCAGTCACCACTCATTAAGGAGACCCAAAACACCCCAACCAGCACAACCAACTATAGGCCCCAGAAGAAAGCAGATAGGCCAGCAAACACAGCAAACAAGACTCTAGAACACCCCATCCTGTAGCCACCCAAAATAGAAACCCGAAAGATCAAGGAAGTCATAATAGCTGGGCCAGTCAGAAAGACACAACCACAGCTAAAAACCACGAGACGACAGCAAGTCAATATAGCTGGGAATATAAGAGCAACAAAGGGGATTTAATTTAGGATCTATAAGATACCAATCATTTCTCAACACCCCAATAAAGAAGCACAACAACTGAAATAGACGAAAGCTAAACGCCCAAAGAGCCAACAGAACCACAACAACCAGTAGAATAAACAGACATAAATGCTCACTCTCAGTGACACCTAGGAAATAGAAAAACCGAGAAGGACTGAAGCAGCAAACAACCCTAAACTAGTTACAGTAGTAAACAACATCAACCACAACATCGAACTAAACTAAGGAAAGCTCCCAAACAAAATAACAGCTAGGAATAAAAGCCACCACCAAACAAATAAGAAAATCCCCAACTAGCTAGGACATGGAAAGAATAAAAGTAAAACAAAGAGGCTAGGAGACACCAGAAATAGACAAATCAAACCAGCCAAAATTATTGTGACAACAAAAAATTAGAGAACCACCAAGCCCAAACAAAGAACCAAAAACCAAAAACCCCAGAAAATTAAATTCTAAAATGAGTATTAATTTTATCCAATCTAGTAAGCCCTTTAACTTGGGCAGGTAAATTATTAGTAGTAAAATCAATATGGTGCTCCAACTTACAACCCTATTTAGCCAGCCAAACTGCACAGGAATTCCCTTCCTTAAAGACAAAAGAGAAGGAGGCATTAATAAGAGTCATAAACAATTTGATGTCTCTCAGTATATAAAAAAGATTAGTATTGCAAATAGATTCCTCCAAAGTATTTAAACAATGATCAGAGCAAATCTAAAATAGCATAGAAAAGATCAGAGCAAATAATATTCCAAGCTTTCTGAAAAAACTTAGTAGTAAAGCCATCAGGGCCAGCAATAGAATCACATTCATGTCATCAACAATACCTTTTAATTCCTCCAAAGAGTGGGGTTTAACAAGTAATTCATTATCCTCCTGAGATATAAGATTAGGGATTATGTCGGAATTAATAAGATTAACAAGGGTAAATGCTTTATTAAGGCGATTATGACAATGCTGAATAGCTAAATTAGCAATTTCCTGCCCATCTTCAGTAGTAGAACCATCATCCCTAGTGATTTTATTAATGGAGTTTTTGGCTCTTTTTCTTTTGACCAAAGCATGAAAATATTTGGTATTATTATCCCCCTCAACCAGATATTTTGCAGTAGCTTTTTACATCCAAAAAGCTTCCTCCTGCGCTTGTAAGGTAAACAGATTGACTTTAGCCTCTTTAAGAAAGTTAAAATTAGCATCAGAAGGAAAAACTTGACAGTTAGCCTCAAGAGAATTAACTTTATCTTTAGTAATTAAAATATTGATAAAAATATTTTTAAATACATTATGATTCCACCAATTAATGATCTATTTTAACCTTTTAAGTTTGTACCAGAAGCTCTTCATGCCCTAGATCAAATTATCAGGATGCAAGGGAGCATCCCAATTTTCCTGAACAACTACCAAGAAGGATTCATGCAGCAGCCACATATTCTAAAATCTAAAATGAGGCTTAGAGTTCATCTGTCTAGCTTTAAGCATAATCAAAAGCAGAGAATGGTCTGACAGAGTTCTGCTAAGATGTTCAACAGAAATAGAATTAAAAGAGTTAAGCCAATAGTCATTAAAAAGAACACAGTCCAACTGTTGCCAAAGATGACCACGATTCCACGTAAAATTATTACGAAAAAAACTAATGTTAATCAAATTACATTCCATTATCATGTTGTTAAAATCCTCCATAGAATGATAGTTAGGAGTAGAACCACCCAAACGCTCAAAAGGATTAGAAATTGTATTAAAATCACTACCCGCCATCCAAGGTATGTTGGCCATACCATGAAAATTAATAAGTTGATCCCAAAGAATTTTTCTTATATTATGAGCAGAAGCGGCATAGATAAAAGAGGCATAGCATTTCTCATTTAAAAATTCAATGCTACAATGTAAGACTTGAGTAAAATCACTAATAACATCTAACCTAATAAGATCTTTCCAAAAGACCCAAATTTTATTTACTGAATTAGAAACACAATGCTTAAAACCCAATATTCTAGCAGTGGACTATAATTTAGAGACATTAATAAGCATCTCAAGCAAGATAAAAATAGAAACATTGTGAATACAACATAAATTCTTAACTCTCAACCTAGAGGAGGGGCAGCCAATACCCCTAACATTCCAAATAATAGTTTTAAACATAAGCAACAGTTAGTGACTAGTGTGTGAGCGATGAGTGATTCTTGGAGATTGAATAATGATGTTTTTGCTTTTCCTACCTCTCTAGCTATGCATTTTAATAAAACTAGTATTAAAATCATCTTTAGCAAAACATTTAGCAATAATTCCCATATCCTCAGTATGAGTAAAAGCATCACTATTATAATGAGAAGTTGAAGGAAGCTTACTATCATCTTGTTTGACTCTCTAACTAACCTGTTGAGGACATTCATCCTCCATAAACATACCATCGTCCTCCATATTACTTTTACTTCTCCCATCCAGGCCATCAAAGCATTCCCCAAGAGGAAGGCTATCCTCCACCAAAGCTAATTCACCTTTCTCCAATGGGTTTCCATTCCCATCACTTTCTTTATAAGGTAAATCACTGACCTCATTAACTTGTATCACATTGACCTGCTCATTCAAAATAAAAGGATTAGAAATTGTGTTAGATAGCAGATTGCCATCCATATCCGACAATTCTTTGTTAATCAAACAAGGACTAATGGAATAAAAAAAATAGAATTTTGGACAACATTATTAGGCAAAATTTGCTCAACCCTATTCTCACTAACAGAAAGTGGATTGAAAGACTTTTTAACATTAACTCCCTGATCATAATTTGAACAAACCACATTAGAAACCGTTACATCAGGATCACTACCAGCTAATTGCATAAGCTCCTCAATAATTTGAATTGGTTTAGAGATGTTGCCCTCCAAGATAACAGGGTTAGGGGTAGTAACTTCATGAGAAACGTCAACCCTTAGTAGTTGTTTGGAAGAGTACTTATCTTTGCATGGGTGACGATGCTTCCAAAAGCATTCGTTAATACTACGACCATGTATTTTGCAATGAGAACAAAAGAAGGGTAAATTTTTAAATTCCACTTTTTGGAAATAAACCTTCACCTCCGATCCCATCCAAATCTCAGTTGGATGTTTCTTAGAAACATCCAATTCAACCAAAACCCAAGCTACGGAAGGCTGCAAAATAAAAGTAGTGGCTTGGTCCATTTACTATGGCCTTCCAAAGATTGAAACCAAACCAAATAAAAATTGAGTATTAAAGAAATGAATTCTTAAATTTGGGAAGGAAATCCACACTGGTACAATAGGGGATTCCTCCCTAATGTCAAAATTTGGAGTCCATTTAAGCAAATGCATTTGACCCACTTGTATATAGTAAGATCTCTTAGTAAATATAAGACTGTAATCAAGGTCATTAGATAGTTGGATAGCAACATTCATTTGATCCAACAAGCTGATTGAAATGATCCCGATAGTTTTAGGTTAAGAAAAAATTTTCATATAACATCAACGTTCGGGCGCCTTAGAAGAAATTTACCAACCAGCGTTATAGCAAAAGGAGCAACCAACTGTGCAACCACAGAGTTCTCAAACAACAAGTCCAGACAACCTTTAAACGAAGAATGAATGAAATGAAACTTTAATGAAGTTGTAGACAAACTAGCCAAAACATCTTTGAAAGAATGAGATTTCCCTTCAAAAAGGGTAGAAATCGATGGGTTAGATGACAACGGAGTCATCATCTCCCAGCACCTAAAAACTAGAAAAAAACCTCAAATCGATGAAGGAAGGAAATGAAATAAACAAAGAGAAGGAAAGTAAATGAAAAACAAAATCAATCCACACGAGGAGGGCGAAATCAATCGAACGAGCGAAAGAAACCTAGATTGCTTGGGAATTACCTCGGATGCCAATGCAAAGAGATGTTATCTTTTGAGTTTCATTAGTAATCGATATATTTAAATGATTTAATTTGATTAAGGTTTGAGGGTCATTAAATTTTTAATTACACTTAATTAGTTACTAATTTTATGGTTTGAATTAATTTAAGTTTGCTATCAACCGATTCATGGGATTATGCCACTAGGCTCGAGGAATAACGCCTACTTAGGGTAAATAGCCCCGCAACCCGGAGTAGTCCAGCCTAAAAACCTACTTGATATAATTATATTAAGGGTTTTAAGCTTGATTAAATCATTAATAATCAATTAATTTGAAGATTTTAATACTCCATTAAATCCATTTATTGCGTTGTGCCACCATGCTTGAGGAACCAGACCTCCTTAGGACACTTAGCCCTGTAGCCCGGAGTAGTCCATCCTAAAAACTTCATCTTTGGAGTGGTTATTGTATATTAATGGGTTGGTTGAGTGATTTAAATATTGACTTAATATTTCCTATAATTTAAAATTAATTATCAAATTTTGGAATTTTCTAGATTATTTTAACCATTTAATTAAGGAGTCAAAGGTTGACTTTTAGATTAAATTATGTTTCTTGAGTTTTATTTTTGTTTAAATATTAGTCCTTTTAATGAGTAGTTAGACTTTATGTTTGCTAGATTTGGAATTTTCTATGGAAAGTTATGAATTTTAGAAATTTTGACTTAAAATATTTTGCTTTGAGGTTGAACGGATTGTTGACCTTTTAAATCTAAATTATTTCTGGTGGTCTCATATTTTTGATAAATCTTAGACCCCAAATGGAGTCCAATGCTTTTGAGTTTACTGAATTTGGAGCTTTCTTGAATTAGTTATGATTTTTTTAAAATTTTGGGTATTTATTGAATTTTTTAAAATTGTTCAATTAAGGGTGTTTCAGTGGTTTTACTCTAAATGAACTCCTAACTCCTTGAAATCAACTCCAAAGGTTAGGAATGACCTAAGGAGAGATTCCCAAGTGTTTGGAATTTTTTTGGAATTTTAATTACTTTTAATTAATTAAATTAATTCAATATTAAATTTCAATTAAAATTTAATTAAACTTAAATTTGATGTCAAATCAAAGGGATTTTATTTTTCTTTGATTAAGGGTTGCATTCTGGTCAGTTTGAGATATTATTTATATTTTTTTATTTTATTTGGATTTATTGTAATTGTTGGAAGTTTTGAGGTTAATTAAGGGTTTAAACTTAAGTAAATTAATTAAGGGGCTTAATGGTTTCAAAAATTAGTGAGAATTTTTCTAGATCAGAGAATGTCACTATGTTTGAATGCTTTAAATTTCAACTCTATTGAACATATATTTTAATTTCTAGAATTATTCTAAACTTTTTAAACATAAATCCTTAATTATTGTCCCTAATGATGTCTCTAGGTTTTATGAGCTTAAATAAATGTCTTAACTAACCCTTGGACTTAACATACATGATAAGCACACATATAAACACAATCACGTCCTTAGAACTAGGAGAGCCTAGGCTATGTGCATGTGTGTGCATCCTAAACATACAAAGACTAAACATGATTAACTTGGACAAAATCTTGATTAGTGAATAGTTGAAGCACAAGTATAAACTAATCCTTCCCATGATTTCGTTTCAAGAATTTTCAAACTATGTTTAAAATTCCAAAACTTCTTTCAAAGTTCTCAAAATAAACACATATAATTTAAAAATTAATTTTAATATCTAGAAAATAGGTTAATTTTTAAAATTCTAGAAAATTTTAAATAATTAAAATAGCTTCAAAATAATATTGAAAGTACTTTAATAATTTGAGATAATTTAAAATAGAATTTCTCAAATTTTGAAATAATCTTGATTGATATTTAATTAAATAGTAATTAAATATTGAATATTCAAAAGTGTTTTAAAGTATTTAAAATATATCAAGAATTTAAATCTAAAATTATTTTAAATTGAAATACTTAAAATTCTAAAAATTGTGATAAATTTTTTATATTTTTTTAAATAATTTGAATTTTTATTGAATTTTTAAAATTTTAAGTTAATTAAAGCATTTAAATTAGTTTTAAATTATATATTACTTAAAGTAATTTTTAAATTGAATCAAATTAAATCTTAAATATTTATAAAATTCTAAATTATTTAAGATAATCTTACTTAAATTTTAAAAATTATTTGAATTTAATTTCAATTAATTATTAATTAATACTTAAATATTTAATTATTTAAAAAATAATTTAATATATAATATATCTGAAATAGATTTAACTTCAAATTAAAATATTTTTGAAAATTATTTAATTATTTAAGAAAATATAATAATCAATTAAATATTAAAAATATTTAAAAAAATTAAAATTATATAAATATATTAAATATAATATTTTAATTAAAAGAATTGAAATACTTTTCTAATTTAATTAAAATAAAAAAATAATTTTAGAATTAAAAAAAAACTTAAATTGGTATTGATTTAAATATTGATTAAATTTTTAAATGTTGAAATCATTGGAAATATTTTAAGAAAATGATATAAATTTAATTTAATTTTAAAATAAAATATGCCAAATAATATCAAGAATATTGAAAGTATTTTAAAATATAATTTAATTTTTCTGAAAATATATAAATTAATCATTTATTTAAATATTAATTAAAATGTAAATTTTTAAATATTTAAAATAATTTTAAATATATTAAATATCTTTAATTAATTTATATTTAAAATAAATAATTTTAAATTTGAGCATTTTGGTATGAAAAATAATTTTGTTGGATTTATATTTTATTTTAAATATTTTTTTAAGTTTTCTCGTAAAAGAAAGGATTTAAATTAATTTAAATTAATTAAAATAAAACAGCGATGCTGGAGATACGTGGCGGCCTGCTATTGGTTGATCCAAACTATAAAGGTGGTGTGCAATCATTTGTAATGATTATGTCATCGTGTAATCATTATAAATGATTGTAATGGCGGTGCTCTCGATCCTACGGCCACTTAACCAAGTAAGCGTAGGTTGCAGGTCGTCCGATCAGGCACAATTTTGAATCAACAATCAGGATTACACCGAATGGATGTATGTCCGTAACAATCAATCCTATGGTTTGAAATGAATGTAGGATGGCATAATTCAAGCCAGTGATCCAAGATTCAATAGCCCATGAATTATGCAATTGAAATGCGTATCAGATGCCGTCGAATTGCCCGCAGTTTAAACTAGTGGACTATATCACACCGGACCGTAAGATTGACTGCGGGATTGACTGCACGGTTGAGCAGTGCCGTAGAATGGCTAGATCCAAAAAAATAGGATTTTTGGCTAGTTCTTCCCATCTAATGGATGAAATGTTTTGAAATTTTAAACTTAAGTTAAGATAATGAATAGAGATCTTGGGGTTTTTTTTTTAGCTTAAAATAGTCCTAATGAAATGCTAATTAACTCAGACTAGTGTGACCTGAAGCTAGAGTTTAAAGGGATTTTACCGTGAGGTTTGAGGGGAAAAAGGTTTCTCTGAATTTGTAATATGTTCTCGTATATTTTCCCTCTTGAATCCATAATTTGATAAGCAATGGATCACCAAGAATGAGCCTTGGATGTATTATGCTTGAGTTAGCTGGAGGGCTAACACGACAAGGTTTTGGTGTTGGATTTTCAGTGGGGGATGTGTGGGGTGCTTACGGGAGCTCAAATGAATAAAATGTTTGACTGGAGAGCTTGAGTATGGATAGATATTGCTTGAGTTTGAATGAGCTTGATTCAAGGAGTTTTACCCTATTCATGCTCCTCCATATCAAATGGACGGCTAAGATCATCTTGGGAAGTTGCTAGATGGCTGCCAAGTGTGCTGGGGGTAGTTGGGAGCAGAGGGAATCATAGGACAAGCGTACATCTTATGTGGAAAGGGTGTTTTCTCCTTTATGAGCATGTGGGATTAATCCAAGCCATTGGATCTTAATCTAAAGGCTTGGAGTATCTTTAGGAAAGTTCTAGAGACTGTTAGGACTACTGGGATGGTTTAGATAAAAGAGGATTAGCTTGGGTTAAGCCATTTGAAGCTTTAAACCATTAAAAGGGATTTGTTGACTATGTTGACCAGTCAACTGGTCAACAATAAGTGAGGTGGCACCTAGGTGGTCTCAAGAACTGGTTGGGATGATATGGAATGGGTATGTTGTAATCCACTTAAAGTTCGAGTGGATTAGAATGTGTATGTGAAGGCTTGACTATGGGTCAAGATTTAACCAAGTTGTATCAAAATGGTTTGACTCAAAAATATGCTCAAGTGTATTTGAACCATTTATTGGAATAAAATTTAAGGCTTAAGAACATTGATTTGATGACATGATGTGGTTTCACCTAAATAGATCAGATTTGATTTAACTTGAATTCAGTTGACTAAATCAATTGATGAATGACTCAAAGGTTCAATCAAACCCAAATCACCAAGGAATGTGTTCAAAGAAGATTTGAGTGAATTTGATAGTTTGATATGGGTTAGACATGTTGAATGGCTTGAAATGATCATTTAAAACCTTAATGGGCACTCAGGTCAACCTAGATTGAGTTGGTTAACTAGGTGGACCTAGGGTCTAGGTCTAGTTTGAACCAATTTGAAATGGCAAATGGGGTCTGCTAGAGGTGATTTTAGGGTCTGGAATGGTCATTTGGGTCAAAACACCTATTTGGACCCTTCATATGTTATTTGGTTAACCTAGATTGACTTGGTCAACCAGGTAAACCTAGGGAATGGGTTTGGGCTCAATAGATCTAGAATGATGTTTTGAGTTTGTTGGAAGTGGTCCTACGGTCAGGAGTGGTCAATCTAGTCAAATGACTATTAGAGTCAAGAGGACCTATTTGGTTAACTTATGTTGACTTGGTTAACTAGGTTGACCCAGGGATTGGTTTTTAGTCCAACAATTTGGTTCAATATTTGAAACTTGCTGGAAATTGTACCATGTAATTTGGAGGTCATTTGGTTTGAAATACCAATTAATACCCCTAAGGGGTATTTTGGTCATTTTGTTCCCTAGTCAATTGGGGGTCAAAATGGGTCCATCAAAATATAGTTTATTGCTCAACAGAACATAATCAAGGTTTTGGAGGCGTTCAGAGGATTTAGAGAAAACTCTAATGTCAAAATTCACTGGGTAGTAGGCCTAGTCGCATATGTCATAAATATTTTAAGATTTTACAGTTTTTGGAAATAAATTTAGTTTCTAGGGTTAATGACCTCATATTAAGCTCAAATTTGGAGGGTTGCTTTTAGAGACATGTACTATCAATATTCAATTGATAGACTCTAAATTAGAGGTCATTTGACTAGGGTAAATAGTGTGAAAAATCCCTGGAAAAGGCTTTCAGGATAGGGCCTTTAGACTTAGGATTTTAGTTTGGATTTCTATGTTTGATTTAGGTTTTAAGTCTAGATGATTGAATTTAAATTATACAAATCATTTATGATCATTTGGATAATCATATGTGATAGGATATGATTAAAGCTTGATCATAGATAGGATTAAGGTGTGAACTAGAGTTTGGATTTTAAACTAGACCAAAGTTTGGATTTTAGTTATGGTTTGAATTGAATTAAGATCTGGATTGTCTTGAGGTTAGGATTGATCTGAAGTTTGAGTAGGTTTGAAATCTAAATGGATTTGAGATATGGATTAACTTGGATATAGATTGAATTAAGATCTAGATTGATCAGAAACTAGAATTGACTTAAGATCTAGATTGATTTGAGTTTTGAATAAGTTGATTTAAGGTCTGGGTTAGTCTACATTTTAAATAGATCTGGGGTCATGATTGATTTAAGATCTAGATTGATCTAAGATCTGGATAGATCATAGGGTCTGGTTTGATCTAGGGCATAGGTAGATCCTAGGATCTGGATTGATCTAGGGTCTAGGTAGATCCTAGTGTCTGGATTAGCCTAGGGTCTAAATGGATCCTAGGGTTTGGATTGGCCTAGGGTCTAGGTGGATCTTAAGGCTTAGACAAGTCTGGAGGCTAGATTTGTCCTGGTGACCTCATAAAAAAATGAGGTCAATAAATGGACCCCCAATATGTGTAATAGAATGATGTTCTATTGCACATATTGGCGTTGACCGAATTAAAAGGTCAAGTCTAGAATTTTGTTCTTAAGGGAAGGACAAGTTTATCTCTAGGGAATCAGGTTTTTAATTGATATTAGGATAGTGCCACGAAGGGTGTACTCTACCACTAGCAGATCTGGTCCTAAGGGATGGGAATATCTACACCCTAATAAAAGGAGAGGAAACTAAATTAATCATATAGGAAGGAAGGACTCGTAACTATAGAGGATATAGTTTGAATATTATTCATAGGGAATGGAAAGCCTAACCTTAGAGGATTGAGTTTTAATTATATACAAAGGTATTACCATGGAGGGCATGCTCTGCGACTAGTAGATCTGGTCCTAAGGGAAGAGAAAATCTAACCTTATAGGATTGAGTTTGAATTGATACTAGGGTAGAGCCAGGAAATGTGTAGTCTACCACTAGTGGGTTTGGTCCTAAGGGAAGGGAAAACTTGAACCCTAAGGAAATGAAAGATTAAATATTGTGATTTGAAATTAAAGTTAGGATGGTGCCACGGGGGGCATACTCCATCACTGGGGGGCCCAATCCTAAGGGAAAGAGAACACCTAACCCTAAGGAGAAGAAGATTGAATGATCGTATAGGAAGGATGAACTCCTAACTACAAAGGATAGAGTATGAATTAGCACCAGGGTAGTTCCACGAAGGGCGTACTCTACCGCTAGTAGGACTAATCCTGAGGATGGAAAATTTGGGCTAACCCAATGAGTCAGCTATGGTCCACCCAATGACTAGGCTAACCAGAAAGTTGTAATGAGTCACATGAAATATAATGGAAGTGCTAGCTTAAGCCAATTGAGTCTAGTTTTAAATTAGGTTTATAGAGTAGTCCTTTTTACCAATTAGGTCAATCCAAGTTACAAACCCATGTGGACTCGATGCATAGGACACCTAGGGTTAGCCCTAGGGATCCTATGGACAGACCTATAGGGTTAAATAGGTTTACTCAAGCCTTAGTTAATCGATTTAGAAAGGGATTCAATGTATGCAAGCTTGGTCAACCTTATTTAACTTGGACAACATTGGTTGACCTAGTCAACCAACTTGACTCATGGGTTGGGGTTTGGTTTATCACATTCCAAATGATGTGTTGAACACTTTGAAAGGGGTTTTATGGATTGGGCAAGTCTATACATATGAAATGCATGTTAAAATCCTTAAGGAGGCATTTGGTCAACCTAGATTGACTTTGTAAACTAGGTCAACGTGTAAGCTAATATTGGTCTCAACCCTTTTATAATTATAAGTTGAACACATTGAAATTGGTTTCATGTAATGGTAAGGTTCATATATATGAAATGTAGTATTAGGGTTCAATTCTATGTAGTTAACCTATGTTTGGTCAACCACAATTGATCATGGCTTTAGTTTTGTTTTAATGCATGTCAAATGGTATTTTGAACATATTTGGAGATGGTAGTATGCCCTAGTTTTATTCGGTCATGTTGAAGTTTAAAGAAAATTCAATTTCCAAAGATTTGGGTTTTAGAGTTTTGTGGACAACCATCATAAACCAAGATTCGGGTTGGTTTAATGCATCATAATAGTGATGATGATCATGATCAATGAGTTGGATAGGCCTCCAACATCAAAAATCACAATATGCCATGTTCAGTGGCATAGGCTATAAATATTTGAAGGTTTTACAGCTTATAAAAATTCTTTTAGTTTTAGGGGTAAGGGATCATGAAATGCTTTCTAACTGATGTGGTTGACCCTAAGCACATGCCTAATGAATATGTAAGTGATAGATCAGGAATCCATGGTCATTTTATTAGGTTTCAAGGCAATGGAAATTACTCCAAAAGTATGTTATGGACTAAAGGGTTTTGGGTTTGGCTCTAACACTAGATTTTGAATATTTGAATTTATTAATGGGTTTAGTCATTGGATTGGAGTTATATTTCATTTAGATAATAATTTGGGAATATTTAAGGTTTTAAATAGTCAGATCATTTGTAATTATTGCTGATCATTAGTGATTGAATAGGTGATCAGCTAACTATTATTAAGAACTATCAAGTGATGGATTTAGATATTGATTTTGATTTAGTAATTAAAGTGATTAATGGAGGTCAGTGATTGAGGGAATCTTAGGATTTGGAATAATCATACCATTGATAATCTATGGTGATTATCTAGTGGTAGATGAGATGTTTGAATGATAGTCAAGGGTGATTATCAAGTAATGGTTTCAAGGGTCAATGATGAAATCACCATCACAAAATAGACTGATGAGTTTGATTTAGGATTTTAAATGTGTTTTAATAATTTAGTTTTAATGATTGGTGTTTAATATGGGGAGATGTGACCTCATTAAAAAATTGGGTCAACAAAATGGACCCCCAATAGGTGTGATGAACTACATGTTCATATTGATCGAAGCAATCAACTAAATCCAAAATATTTTTTGACATTTAGATTTGACATTAAATAGATTTATACTTAACTAGGATAGCATCTCCTAGACATGTGGATGGAAATCTAAATGGGATAGTAGCTCCCAAATAGATGGATTAGATAAGTCTTAAAAATCTTCTTTCTAAACCAAGAAAAGGAATGAAAATACAAATGGAATCAAACCTATATCAACAAAGTAGGGGAAATTTTTAAAGAACGGGAAAATATATAAGGAAATTTACACCTAAACATGGAAGGTTTAGATTTAAGATTTAATTAGGATGGTGCCATGAGGGGCTTCCTCCACCATAAACAGATGATCATATGATAAGGAAGCATATATCATGGACTTATACCAATACATAGAAGATCGAATTTAGATTTAATTATACCAATACATAGAAGATCGAATTTAGATTTAAACTAGGATGGTGCCAAGAGGGGCTTTCCCCACCGCTAATAGATAATCATGATAAAAGGAAGCCTTTATCATAAACTTATACCCAATCTTAGAGGATCAGATGATCATATAAAATGAAGCCTTTATTATGGACTTATACGAACCCATAGGGGATTAGATTTAGATTTAAACTAGGATGGTGCCACGAGAGGTTTTTTGCACCACTAGCATATCATCATGAGGAAAGGAAGTCTTTATCTCAGTCTTATAGCTAATCTAAAAGGTCCAATTTTAGGTTTAAACTATGATGGAGCCATGAGGGGCTTGCTCCACTACTAGCAGATGATCATATTAAAAATAAAACTTTATTACAGACTTAAACCCAAATGTAGAGGATCAAATTTAGATTTAAACTAGGATAGTGCCACCTAGGGTTTGCTTCACCACTAGCTAATTTTATTTAAGTATATAAGATGCCATGTAGATGGGCTTATACCTATTGGATAATTTAGATGAAGATGGAATGTCAAATGAGAGGTGACTATAGAATATAAAGATTTATATGATCAAACCATCACAACCTTAATGGAAATGATACGATAAAGAATTTACACCCTTTCTTTAAGGATTTAGTTTAATAATATTTGGGGAATTCAAAACTTATATGCTTTAATATAAACTTTGGACCCACTATTATCCTCAGGACCTAGTTTCTTTCAAAAAAATTTTGTACACTCAAGAAATATACAAAATTAATGACATGAAACTTTTTATTTATTATAATATTTCTCTTTTAACATTATCCACCATAATAACATTTGAGATATTGTCCATTTATAGGTAACATTGGATGATCTCCTTTATGATCTCCCTTAATATGCCTTCTCTATCATAAACGGACCTTCTCAAGTTGGTTCGAATTTATTGCCTATCTTTTAATGTACCAAAATGGGTCCACGTAGAACTAAATCTAAGTCTCCTACTCAGAAAGTTCTGCAGTGAACTCATTTATCATGTGCTTTAATAATTTTAGCTCTATATATCTTAAGGTTCTATTGAGCCATCAAACACTTCTCATCTAATCCATCGAGTTCTTTTAGTATGAGTTTTTTATTTTGTTCTTATATGATCTTATAGATAATTGCTATATATTGTGAAGGTAGCTGTACCTCTAAGGGGAGAATATTCTCTTCTCTGAATAATAAAGAAAATATTATAGAATGAGTAGAAGTTTTATATGTGCTTCTATATGCCCATAAAGCCTCTTATAACTTTTCACGCCATTAGAATTTGTTGTCATCCATTATTTTCTTTAGAATTTTAACAAACATTTTATTGAAGTCCTCAACCAATCAATTTACTTGAGAGTAATAGATTGTTAAGTATCTCCAATCAATGTTATGGAATTTAGCAAAGTTATTTATCTTAGTGCTTCAAAACGATTGACTTTTATCAAATATTTTTTGGCAAGGAATACCAAATTGATATACGATATGGTCTTTAAAGAATTTTAGATCATGGTGAGCTTTGACTTCTCTTAGTGGAACTACTTTTGGGCATTTAGAGAAGTAATATGTATCTGCTAAGATGAACCTATGACCTTTGGAAGAAGGTGGATCAATTAGACTGACAATGTCCATACCCAGCTTTAAATGGCCTTGAAGCAACAATTGTGCATAATATATTTGATGGTTGATGTATAGCCACCCCATGTACTTGGCATTGATGACAACAATATGCAATTTTCATGCCAACATCAATTATGAATGTCCAAGAATAACCCATTCTTTAAATTTCCATTTTCATCTTTAGAATCGATTGATGTGCCCCATATAATCTAACATGTACTTATTCTTCTATGTTCAATACTTCTTATTTACTTAAAGTCCTTAACCATATCTTATCAAACGATCTTTTGTATAAGGTGTCATTAATTAATGTATAGGGCAAGGATCTTCTTTTGATTTGATTTGTCATCGATCTATCATGAGGGAGCTTATTTTATTGGAAGTATTCAATAAAAGATTTTCACCAATATACCATTTCATCATCAACTACACAAATAATTTTCACCTCAATTATGGATTTTTTATTTGTATATTCAAAGTCTATGGATGATAAGACTATACAGCCTTGAGCTTTAATAGAATTAAATGCCCTTCAGTGAAAGCTATAATCTTGGCTAATTTAGCTAAAGCATCTTTTTTAGAATTTTATCCATAGGGAATCTTATACAATGTTATATTCTAGATTTATTTGAGGAGATGCATTGTATACTGATGATAGGGAAAAATATTTTCTTTTAGTACTTGATAAGTACTGGAAATCTGATTAATTTGTAGATACAAATATCCAAAAAATTTTATTTCTTGAATTTCATTCAAGTTCATCAATTCTAACCCATTTTATAGTGTCTCATACTCAACTTTGTTGTTAGTATGAGGTTCTGACTACTGGTAAAAGTTAGACATTGCACCCTTTTTATGGGTAATGTGTACTATATTGATTCCAACATTTCCTGGAGAAATATGATCAGAGATTTCTTATTTACTAGAAGTAGCACCATTAAAATAAAATTCTAAGATGCATATCTCATTTGATTCTAGATTCATGATTTGTTCATATAGTAGTTCATCATTGATCGACCAATAATCTTATAGTAGATGAGTTATTAAAAAAGCTGTCACGGCTTGCCCTATTAGTACTCATAAAGGAATGAATGTGATTTCAAATTGTGACAATATCATTGACTATTAAGCTAGTCTTCCTAACAGCATTGGATGAGTCATCAAATATCATAATAAATTTATTCTAGATATTAGATTAATATTGTGGGAGAGCATATAATGCCTTATTTTTTGAGCAGCAAAGATTAAAGCTAAATAATGTTTCAATATCGCAAAATAATTTACTTCAGTTAGAAGTAAATTTCTACTCATGTAGTAAAGTGCATCGTCATTCCCATCCTTATTAAACTAAGCTAACAAGATGCCAAGAGACTCACTTAAAACTATAGTATATAAAATTAGCAGCTTTCATGGAATAGGAGCAGCTACAATTGGAGGATTTATCAAATACTACTTAATACTATCAAATACTTTTTGATAATCTTCATCCTACTTATAACTGGAATCTTTCTTGCATAAAGCTATAAATGGCTGACACCTATCTTAGAGATTTGAAATAAATCATCTAATGTATGTTAATCAACCTTGGAAAGATCTTAATTGAGTAAGACTTTTAGGCGGTGGTATTTTTATTATAGTTTTGATTTTACTTGAATATATATCGATCTCTTAATGTCAGACAATAAAACCTAATAACTTTCCTAATGTGACACCAAAAGTACACTTCAATGGATTCATTTTTAAGTTATGCTGCCATAACTCTAAAATATAATTCTTAGATTATATAAATGATCATGTTTTTCAAGAATTTTAATGACTAGATCAACGAGATAACACTCCACTTGATGGTGGATTAGTTCATCGAAAATCTTCATCAATGCTCACTAATATGTTGCCCCAACATTCTTTAATCTAAATTGCATAACTTTATAATAGTGCACTCTTATCAGTGTTCTAAAAGCTGTATACTGCTCATCCTCAGGATCCATTTAAATCTGGTCGTACTAGACGAGACAT
The DNA here is from genome assembly GCA_019925795.1 of Dendrobium chrysotoxum. Taxonomy (NCBI): domain Eukaryota; kingdom Viridiplantae; phylum Streptophyta; class Magnoliopsida; order Asparagales; family Orchidaceae; genus Dendrobium; species Dendrobium chrysotoxum. Next base: position 35,472,818 of record CM034300.1, on the reverse strand, counting down.
CTATAAAGGAAAATATTGCATGAGAGGAAGCAATATCAACCATAAGTTCTAGTATAGGAAATGGAAACTCATCTTTAGTACAAGCTTTATTCAGATCTCTAAAATCAATGCATACATAAATTTTACTGTTCTTCTTCTTGAATGGAATGATGTTAGCTAACTAATTTGGATATTGCTCCTACCTGATAAAGCCTGCATTAATTAACTTTTTAACTTCAAAAATTATGTTTTGCTCGATATCAAGTTGCATTAATTAAGGTGCTTGTTTAACAGGAGCCATTCCTGGCTGAATTTCTAGCTAACAGATTGCTGTGTCTGGAGATAATTCAGGCATTTCTTCATAACTCCAATAAAAATAACCTTTAAATTCCATTAATAATTTTATCATTTTCTTTGCTTCAACCTCGTTCAATATGGGTCTTATAAAAATTGGATCAGAGTTTTCTTTTAGTTGTCACATTTATTTCTTTTAAATTGCCAATTATAGATTTAATATTTGCTTTGAGTTCTGTATGTGCTTCCCTAGCCTGAGGTCATCTTAAGTTTCTAAATAGAGTTCATTAATGGTTTTATCATTTGTTGAGAAGAGACTATCAGATTCCAGATTATTTGTTATAACTATTTAATATTCAAGATCGTCAAATGAATATAGAGTAGCGAAGCCAATGCTTGACTTGATATATGTTTGTGGTTTCTTTTACCTAAGAAATATTTGATTTGATGAGCTTTACCTATAGTCTAATTTGATTCCATTAAACCTTTCTTAGTGAACTTGATTACACAATTAAGGTATGAGTCAAAAGGAAGTTCCACTATTTTTTCCATTAATCAATCATTGAAGGGTACATCAGTTTTAGTAGTTTTGTTGGCAGAGGGTACAAAGATCTTTGCTTTGGTGTTTGGGTTTAAAGGATGAGAGGATTTCACCTTTAACCTCTTTGTATCGTGTTGGGAAAGTGGAGTAAGGTAATATTTTATATACTTTTTTGACCTCTTCATGGTAGATAGATCTGAATCAGCTTCTTTAGTGACATGGACCATATGCTCATTACTATCAGCTTCTATAGAAATCTCAAACTTTGATTGCCTTATATTATTCATATTTTCTACAACATATGATTTTTTATCAATCACATATGATTCTTCCTCTGAGTTGCATTAAAAATTGATATATATTATTGGTGCCTTTACTTTCACACTTGGCTTTCCATTTTCTTTTATTGATCTATTTTTCCATCCTTAACCTCTTCCTCTAGATTGTTGAGACATTATGCTAACTCTTTGTGAGGGAGAAGCAGATAACCAATGAACATTGTGTTTGATATCATAATGCTTTACTTTTCCCTTTTCGTTTTCTTTTTCTTTCCTTTCTTTTTCTTCTTCTTCAATGAGTTTGAGATTTCTAGAGAAGATGATCTTCTTTTGGGGAAGATAGTATGAATTATCTTTGTATATACAAACTTCATGAATTAAAAATGGTTGTAAATTACCCTTAATGCAATGCTCTACTCCCTCACGAGAGTACTTTTTTTATCAAACCCTCACAACACATTTCATCATTACTGAGTTTGTTAGTATCCACCCTTAGGTATGCAAGAGTTATAGGAGCCATAATGTTGAACCGATGCACCTGAATCAACCAGAATAAAGATAATTTTAAGTCCCATATTCATATATATATATATATATATATATATATATATATATATATATATATATATATATAAATAGGCAATTATGATTCGGAGTTCCGTACAATATATCATCACCTAAGAATGCAACTTCTTGAAATTTTTTACAACTCAAAGTTTCTTTAGATTGTATTGATGTTAACTGACTCATACTAAACTTTGGATTGACTAAAGCTTTAATTAAAGCCTCACTTATTTTTTTTGGAAAGAACCAACACATCGTAGATGCTCAATTTTGAAGGTAGTTTTCTAAGACGTGTCAATACATTACAATCCACTTTAGGAACATATGAATTAGCCATAAATGAATTTATTTGAACTGGTGTTAAAGTTTTATGATTATTCACCACTTATGTTTCTTGGTTAGCTAAGGATCTTAACAGTGGTAACACCTTACCCCTATGCATATTTTCTTGGACGATCTCTTCTAAGGAGGAGACAGTCGATTCTTTTGATTCCAAATGTTTATTTATCTTTAATGTTTCATCTGATGAATTGTCACAAACAAATATCTCAATTTCTATACAAATAGGATCACCCTGAATATCAAGGATAGGGGAATAACTATTAGAGAACAATTAAAGAGATTCTTTTAATTAATTTAAGTAATTTTCAAGTTCTATAAGGCTATTTTTGATTTCATCATTTGTTTGATCATCACCATATACAGGTAAGATATACACTGAAGCTTTCTTCATTACTTTCTCGCCCCTAGAGGGATAAAATAAAAAACATACAGTGTAAGATATACAAGATTCTTTGCTTTGTAATTAAAAGAAACTACAACTTTGCAATTTTTATTCTTGAGCTCCACTTTTTGAACTACTAAATACTGATTAGTTGATGTCTTATTAAGTTCTTCAATAGGAAATCTCTTATGTACTTCCTCAAGAGGTGTTAGATCAACTTGGATGGGACTTTGCACTCCTTGAGATACCTAAGTAGATGAATGATAAAGTTTTCTAGCATTTTTCAAGAAGATTGGGATAAATCTATATCTAATTTATCATCATGCTTTAAATTTAAGATTGATGCAGAAGGTGCACCAATCATGCATTTAGCATATCCTTAACTTAAATCAGCTAAATACTCCTTGGGTATCACAACAGATTCATCTTTAATGCTTCTTTCAAGCCACTCTTTGAAAGTTACATAGTCCTCTATATCTTGACTAATCATTCGATTAAATGGGCAATTATTAGGTTATCCCACTTTGCCCTCATCATCTAGCTTCTTTGGTTCAAGTAATTTGAATTCAATTTTTCTTTAGAAGATTCATGAAGATTCTTTAAACAATATGTATTTTTAATAAGTATTTTTTATTCTTAAATTCCTCAAACCTTTACCTATTTTCTTCTGTAGTGTAATAGGGTCTAGTTCTAAACTCTTGATGATTCTGGGGTTTATTATATTGTTGATAATTTGGAGGAAGACTTGAATTTTTTGCCTGAATCTGCATTTGTTATTTTCCTTTATCTATTACAAACACTATTACAGACTTCTTTCCAAGCACCTTCTAAGGTTTTACTTTTTTGTATTCTACTAGATATTCATATTTTGAGAAAGGTAATTCAGATATTTCTCTTTGAAGATTAGAGGCTTTATTCAACAACTTCTTAAAAGTTATAATTATAAATCCTTTCAGTAAGAAGGCAATTGGACCATGAATATTCTTTAGAAAAATTTTTATGTCATGTTGTTCTTGGCGTTGAGGCTCATATTTCAAGCTAATGTTCCTCCACCGTAACATACAGTCAACTTGACTCGCACCAAGTTTTTATTTTCCACTACTATATCACCTACTGTGACAATGTGATGTGCTCCATCAAACCTGTTGGTGAACATCTGTTCTAATTCTAAAAATGTATAAATCAACCCATTTAGCATCTCAGCATGCCAATCAAATGCAATATCTGATAAACTGCTCACAAATTATCTAAATAATAGAGCATCACTGCCTCCTACATTACAACAGCTAGCCCTGAAATGCACTAGATGTTGCTTTAGATTCCTTATTCCAAAAAAATTTTGAAATGATGGTGGAACAAATCCATTAGGATAAGGAACCAAGTCATAATTTTCATGGTAAGGTCTACTTTTCAGAATAGACAAAGTACCCTTAGATTGTGTTAAAGCTTCCGTGACTCATTACTTTGCCATCTATTTAATATCTACTTCTTGTACTATTTCTTTTTCTGACTATATAATCTTAATTTTATTTTCTTTTGTTACTTCTTTTGGTTTATTATAATTTTTGATAGATTCGACTGGAATAGAGTCTATTTAAGCCTTAGCTAAAGGAACCTCTTATCTCTGGAGGGATGCTATAGAGGCCAAGAGCTCTTCCAAATGCTTCTATTTTTTTCTATTTAATCATCTTTCTATCTTAGCTGATCCAAAAGATTGCTTACAAGATTAGGAGTGTTTTCTTCATCTTGTTGTTCTTCTTCTTAATTTTCAGCCTCTACTGGATTCAATTTCATTTTCCTTTTATCTTTTTGTATAGATGACTGTGTATCCACCATGAATACACTCTCAACCATTTCATAATCTTATGAATTTACTACTGCATTATCTACAGCATCATACTGATTTATTTGTTGAATACTCTCCCTTAGTTGATCCATCATTTCTTCTATGGATATCCCTGCTACATTATGTGGATCCATAGGAGTGTATTCTCTAACAAATGATGATTCTTTAAAAGACTTTCTCTTCTTTTATTTTCCATCTTCCATATGTTATTAGTGAGCAATTAATGTAATTGATGTGGCAACAATTTTAGGACACCAAACTTTATCACCATTATGTAACATCACTAGTTGGCTTATAAATTTTAGCCTCCTTCTATCAAGATGAGGAGAAAAATCTTAATCTTGTACCAAATGTTGATCAACTCTGAATGGATTCTAGCCTGAAGAGCGACTAGAGGTTCTAGTTGGAATTTTTTTGACTTTACAGATGAACGAAGGGAAATGGGATTATACCCTTGACAGGCTAATCCTCCATATCCTAAGGATTTAATCAGATTAAAATGACCATGATTATTTGAAGGTACTATATGATGATTAACTTATGATCTTCTAAATTCTTACTGATATTTTTATAGTAGTTACCAACGTACTAGGACCACTATCTATGAACTGTACTCTTCTCTTGATAAGATGAGATATTTCTCTCTCTCCCATTGAGTGTTCTTGCACTCCAGTAGATATCATAGCCTTCACACTTCTCAAAAACTTAGTCTTCAACAGCCCATTAGCAACAACATAGTCATGAATTAACTCATTCAAGAAAGACTTAAACTTCCTTTTTTTCTATGATAAAGAAGGTAGAACATGATTATGGTGGAAAGGAATAGGTGGAGAATTTGCTAATGTAACTAGATTCTCTTCTTTAGCAGCAATAGATATGGATGAAAGTAATTCAAACTCATTACAGGGGATTCATATAATACTTTAGATTCCTTATCTACCATTTTAGTTGACTTCAGTTTAGTAGATTTAGCTGCAACATTCAAAAGGCTGTTCTCTTACTTTCAACTTCTTAGCTCTACGCCTAAAGTGATGATTCTTATTTCTATGATGATATTTAGTCATCTCTTTGATGGTGGAGGTTGACCCAATCTTAAATTTAGTGGGGTAGAAAAATTTAGATTCCATGGCATCTTTCCCTTCTTGCGTGAAAATAGCCATGTGAAAGTTATCCGGGAGAACATTGAGGGTTTAGGAGCTATCGGGGTAGTAGAAAACCCACCCTTAAGTAAATCAATAGCATCTTTAGTAGGTACAGATTCAACATTGACCACATCAGATTGTTATTCAATGATGGTAATCTGAACATTATTCATTGATCTAAACTGGATTACAATCGCCTCATCAGATAAACCCAGAGTAATATTCATGTTTGGATTATCGGAGAAAGAGAATATTAACTTTCAGTCATTATTTCTTTAATTGATGAGAATCATATATCAATCTTCAAATTTCACTTATCTTTAAATAAGCTATAAGTATGAAGAATATACTTAATGAAGTTTACTTAATCTGCAAAGCATAAGTAAACTGAGGTGAATCAGAATTCTAAAATTTTTAAATGGACCTGTGTTTAAAGCTTATGCAAACATATACTTGAGAAGGTGTTTAGATTTAAGATTTAAATTTAGTTTATATGGATTGAGAGAAATCTAATCTAAATGACTTTAAATTGGTAAGAAGTAAATTTAAACTTGATTTGAATTTAAATTTTATAAGAACATTGAACAAGGACCTTTCTTCATAGACATTCAAGTGTGGATAATGGAAGAAGGTATGAACTTGATTTGAATTTTGATTTGGATAGAGAAATCAATGAATGGTCTTTGAACAAAAGAGAAAAATAAGTTTTAAATTTTTAATTTAAAGATTGAGTTTATATTAAATCTAATAGCCCAAACATTTAATTAAATCTACATGTATTTAAAAAATTTAGCCTTCACAAAATATAGAGAGAGTTTTCTATACCCATCTGAGTCGCCAAAAAAATCTTTGGACAAATTTAACATCCAAAATGTAAATGTATCATACAAGATTTACTTTAAATTTATATTATGGGGTTTCTTTAATTAAATATACATATATTGACATTATACCATCCCTAAGGATAAACTAAAACTTCACTATCGATTTGAGAAGAGAACCTTCCATTCTTGATTGAACACTACTTAGGGAATATTCAATTAGCCCCGAAGGATAAAAGAAACATTCACCTATCATTTTAATTATGAAATTAATCTAAAGTTTAAAGCTTAGGCCTGCATTCCACAAATCTTGCACGTAACTTACAAAGAAACTAAGGTATGATTTAATTTATTATGGGTTATAAACTCGGGGCAAACCCCTATAGTTAAATATATCTCTTAAGAGAAAACTCTTGATTAAAGTGAAGACTAAAAATTTTTGAAGACATATAGATCAAAAGAAATGTTTGAGCTAATAAGATTTAATATATAAGCTTTAGATATAAAACTCTCCAGTTGTCCTTAGATATTTGATTTAGACTTTTTTTTGTTGATTTAAAAATATGAAATTTAAAACTGAATGTGTAAAAATTGAAGAGGTGTTTATAATCTAGATTTATACTTACATGGAGTACATTGCCAGCTAATAATCCTATTGCATATTTAATCACCTTACATGTAATGCATGATAGGCTATGCTCTATCCTAAGATATTAAAGGATGAATTAGAATCTAAAATTTATGAGTCAAGGTGAGTATTTTTAACTTTAAGTTCAAATGACTCTAGTAAGAAGACTCTAGTAAGAAGACTCACTAAAAATATTAAACTTTAGCTTATTTAATTTACCTAACTAAATTTTTTAACCACCAAAATTTCTAAGAAATCTGCAGCATAATGGCCCTATACCAAAACATAGCATCTTTCGAGTGTAATGAGGACCCCACTACCTTTCCCATGATGGGCATAAAAGTTTGGCTTAATGTTCATTACAAAAATTAAAATGCAGGCATATATGGATTATTAGGTTAAGTGGTTGGTTATATGGTACCCAATATCGTATCGTCACAGACTAGTATACATTTTCCTACAAAGTCTGAAATATATACACCTAAAGAAACCTAGAAAAACTTCAACCCACTAATACAAACTATAACTCATATGAATGCAATGGATAAAGTAATGTAATAAATGAAGGACTAGATATAAAAAGTAATTTATTTATTTTATGATTTAATAATTTTTAATAGACTCAAAATCCGTAGGATAGAAAGGTGGCTAGGCTCCACCATAGCAAAACTAGTTTTCTAATCCTACCATATATATAGATTCAAATTTACTTACTAATGGTCTTCAATCTCCAAGTATTCTATGGAATTCCAAAAAAGAGTATCCTTTAAAGGAAAAAATATCACCTTTTTTAGCCCCATTTGTATATGTATAAGTAGATAAATTTGAATCTTTAACAACTCAAGACGTTATAAAACTCAATCAATATATATTTTAAGTTTAAAATGACTTATACTTATATACATCATTCATAGGTACATTCTACTTTGACTCTAGGCAATATAAAAGCATATTTAAGTGCTAAGTAGTTGTGTAATAACTTGATGCTTCTAATGTAGTCCTTAAAGTGCCTAAGTGCACCAACATGAATTTAAAATATATGACATCCCAATTGCTTAAAATAAATAAACATACACATGGTACTCTCCAAGAAAATTACCTGTCATGCAAATAAGACAACCAGCCTAACATAGGCTAGAGTTGGTTGTCTTAGTAAACCATTTAAGTGTGTGTAGAAAGGTTATATGGCTTGGATAATTCTTAAGCTTTATTGATTTAGAGTTATCTATAAATAAATTTATTTGTTCAAGGTATTTATAGGGTGATTTGAACTTAAGTTATAATGATTTTGAGATTTTAATTTCTTTTAAATTTAGATTTTTGAGCTTATTTAACTCTAGGTGTTAAAGAACATAGAGTTCAATAACTTTTAAATGCTAGAAGTTGTTGATTAGTATGCCCTAGACTAAAAACTGTATTACTACCAATCCTTCAAGTCTAGAGTAGATTGATAACATGGAATTTTCCATTTTATTTAAATGTTTCGATCCTTAAATCTTTCTCAATCCAATACACATTTGCATGCCTAAAAGGAATCAAGCATAAAGGTATGAAAAGCTGTAATGTTACATGTTTTATTAATCATTTTTATTTGAATTTAGCTTATCATTTACTAATTTATTTAACTTTATATTTTAGTGTTTACATTCTATCAAATTTGTTCATGGTGTTGTCACAATCAGGATGAGGATCTAAGGCCTCCATAGGACATGTTGCCTTGCAGCTTGAGGTAGTCTAGCCTAAAAAAACTTTAATGATAACAATATTCATTATTTATTTAATGTTTGGTTACTAATTTAATTTCATTGATTGATGATTAACTGATATTTTAATGATTTACTAATTTTTCAAATTAATGAATATTTTAATGTATTTAACAAATGGTCCATTTCTTGACTTTTTTATTTACATTAGTTTTTAAAATTTTTATATCATTCATAAATACTGTACCTAGAAAATCCAATGCCATTGAGTTTATTAAATTTGGATTTTACGATAATTAGTTATGAATTTTATAAGTTTAATGCATTTTATGAACTAAGTTTGACCCAAAAGTTGACTTTTTGATTTACACTGAATTTTAAAGTATTTATATTTTTCATAAATACTAGAACTAGAGATGAGTCCAATACATTTGAGTTTACAAAATTTGGATTTTTCTAGAATTAATGATGAATTTTTTATGTTTAGTGAATTATGTATTTATTTAATTATTTAATTAAGAGTATTTTCTTATTTTTGTACCAAATAAACTCAAAATTTTCCCCAACTATCAGAAATAAAACCTAGGGATGATTTTTATATATTCTACAAAATTCATTTTAGTTTAATTAGGAAATTTCCTGATTCTAAAATCAATTTTAATTTTGGATGAATCTACGTAGGCTTTTACTTTTCCTATGTTGCACTTTTTATTCTTGGAATTTTAATATATTATTTAATTTTTTTTAATTTAATATGAATTTATTATGTATTTTCGATGATCCTAAGTCAATTATGTACATAAATCTTTAGTTCAGTAAATAACACACCAAGTAAAATGACCTCCAAATGCAATAAAATTTGAAACATAGATAAATGAATACATGTGATTCAAACCCACTAAATTTGAGTTCATTAAAGCCTCCCAAGATTTAGATATCAATAATCACACCAATATACATCTACTGCTTTGTTGATTTATTTTAGGATCTAAACTCATGGGATTTTGGTGAAATAAGTGATTAATAAACCCTTTAAGATTGTATTATAAGCACACCAAGATTCAACTCATAATTCTCTATGGATTCTGGTTTATGAATTTTCAAATTCCTAGGTCAAATGATGACCTAGAGATTTAAAAAATTTATTTGAGCTTCTTAAACATTTCAAATTGAATTGAAAATTTTTGGAGATGTGTTAAACATCTCCAACAAATATTCCCTTCAATTTGATCTCAAGGTGATCTATATTTTATGAATAGTCCAAGAAATACCCTAGAGAGGTGAATTACACTTAATGGGTTACTGTCAATGACTTATAACCAAGAGGATTTTATAGTACTCCTAAAGCTGAATCCATAGAGCCTAAGCATTTCAAATTTGGACATGTAGAAGAGGAGACATAAATTTTGAAAGATTTAATAATTTTCTAGAAAAATTTAATCTATAATTACATAGTAATATTCCCTTTTAACGTTGCACACTCTGATTGGTCATCCAATTATTAGCACATTAATCGTATCAATATGGGATTACAGTTAGCCATATAATTAAGATAAAGTGGTTCAGATTTAAAGTTTTGAAACCATGAGATCAAAGTATTGAATGAGATATGATTGAATCGGGATCATCGTTTGGAATGAACAATCCAGATTTTGTCTTCAACCTCTCATTCAACTTATTGATTGTATGTGTATTCCAGCTATACCTTGGAGATTAACTGGATGAATTTAGTTTAAACATCACACAGAGCATCAATAACTTAAAAACATTCAATCTAATGGTCTAATCAAAGTGGATTGAATGTTTCTTTCACACTTGCATTGACCTATCTAAGATGAAGCTCAAGAATAGAGGATTACCTGATTTAAAGCTATAATTCCCTTAGCCATGCTTTAGGCATGATCATTTGGATCATTGGAATGCTCCTTCTCATAATGTCAATACTCGAGGATGAATGGATCTAAAGTTGAGTTTTCACGATGGAAGGGTTATCAGAGATTACTCAAAACATCCCTAGGACCTCATAGAGATGGCTGAGAAATGAGGAAAGGGATGCCCTTATACTCACAAAGCTTTTTAAAATAAGAGAATGAACCCTTCTTTAGCAAAATTTTGAGATATTATAGATTTTTGGAATGAACATGGTAGGGATTTCAGCATGATTCATGCTACCTCAAAATACTTGGCCGAGTTAGGGAAGCTTCATAGGGTTCAAGGAAGAGTTCCTAAAGCTTTGAGAGTTTAGGTTTATTTAGTTTGTAGGAATAGACTTAACCGTGAGTCACATGGTGACAATTTCTTAAATTATGGTCGAACCTGACAACTCTATAAGGACAGCTGAAGTAGACCTCGTTGAACATTCCTGAACTCAATTTAGTTACACCTAGGCTTGGGAAGGTCAATCATGCATGTAATGTAGATTTTGGTGCTTTAGGTGACTTTGGGATAACCCATTATGTGAGCTCACGTTAACCAATTGGCTGGGATGACCAGGACAGATGCAATGAGTAATAGGGAATGTATTGAAACTGGTAGCTTAATCCAACTGAGTCTATGTTTAGATTAGGTCCATGAAATGGCTACTTTAACTTCCTGGGTCAAGCCAAGTGGATAACCAAAGTGGACTCAATACATGGGTCACCTAGGATTAGCTTCTATGGATCCTTTGGATAATAGCCTTATAGGTTTAAATGGATGTAATTAAGACATAGTCAATTGATTTGCAATTGAACATAATTTTTGCAAACTTGATCAACATTTATTGATTTGGTCAACTAAATTGATTCAGGGTTTGGGGTTTGGTTCATCCCATTCCAAATGATGTGTTGAACACTTTAAAAGGGGTTTCAAGGATTGGGAAAGCCTACATGTATGAAATACATATTAAAATTCTTAAGAATACATTTGGTCAACCTAGCTTAAATTGGTCAACTACGTAAACCTATCAGCTAAGATTGAGCTCAAAGCATTCTAAATGATATGTTGAACACATTAGAATGGGTTTTATGCAATGATAAGGTTCATATAAATGAAATGTATCTTTAGGGTTCAATGGTTCTAAATGATCAACCCAGGTTAAAATGGTTAACCAAGATTTATCATGGCTTAAATTTTTGTTCAATACATGTTAAATGGTATTTTAAGCATATTTGGAGAAGGTTGTATGGCCAAGTTTTTGTGAATCTAGATCTAAGGACTATGATTTTGATGATAGCAAACATTTTTGTTTCTAGTTTAGTGCCTACTCTTTCAGGTTCACAGGATCAGTTGCAATTCAAGCCAGCTCAAGATCGAGTCAGTCTGTGTGTGTTTTAGGTTTAATGTATTTTTCCATTTTTCTTAAGTCAACTGTAATATAATAGGTCCCCAAGCTAAGTAACCTTGCACACACACACTCAGAGAGAGAGTTTTAGTGAGTTAGAGTTTCTATTCAAATTTTGTTCAAATCATCCTGGATGATTTTCATATCATCCTGGATGATCCATTTAAAATAGAAATCCTAATTAGGGCGATCATGTTAGGTCGGTCTTATTAAGCAGATCATCCTAGATGATATACTCATCGTATAGGATGATATGTTCAAATCAGAGAATCTCAGCCGCCAGATCAAGTTAGGCAAGTTTTTATTTTTAAAATTTTGGTCTAATCGTCCCAGATAATATGTGTATCATCCTGGATGATCCATTATAATCATACCAAAACTAGTCTAGTGATTAAGGAAAGTAATTAAGGTCAGAATAATTTGATCATATCATCTTGGACGATCAATTAAAAATCCTAACCGACCAGTGTATTTCACCCTGGATGACTCGAACAATCCTCTGGATGATATTCCCAATTTTGAACTAATCGTACGGGATGATATCAAAATCATCCTGAATGATTAGGTCATTTTGACATCGTCTAACATGGTTTGGCTGTACGCTTCAAACACTGTATAGGATGATATTGGGAAATTTTGAACTAATCAAACAGGATGATATACTTATCATCCTGGACGATCAAGTCATTTTCTTTAGATCATCCAGGCTTTTCTCCTAGACGTCCTGATCTTCTAGATGATATTCCTAATTTGAACTAATCATCTTGGATGATTAAAGAATCATCCCAGATGATATGAATAAATTTTTCTTCTGATCATCCAGAAGAACCTGATCGTCCAGCCCAAAATAGGTCTGATTTACACTGATTGTACAGGATAATCGAAGGATCATCTTGGATGATATTTGACGGCTATTTGAAATTTAGGGTAATTTTTGAGCCCTTCTATTTAAGATCTCTTTCATTCTACTATTGAGATCTTTGCCACTTTCCTTACCTAAGAGAGCCTTGAGAGAGAGAGAGAGAGAGAGAGAGAGAGAGAGAGAGAGCTTGGGAGAGAGAGAGAGAAGATCTTGTAAGGGAGAGTTTGTGGATGTTCACAAAGGTTGCTTGAAGCAAGGATCCGAGTCATCTTCTTCGGTCATCATCTCTTATCCTTTGGTGTCTCTGTGGATGGATCGTCTACAAGAAGATCAAGGTTGCCTGCTTCAGGAGAAAGCGAAAGGAGTCTAGGTTCTCTACATCACCGGGTTAGTGGAAAGGAGTTTTGTAAAGGCTTCTTTGCCTTGCTGTGGGAGCAGAAGGGGAGTCACTAAGTGTTAGTACAAAACTCGGAGGGGAGGCTTCACGGAGTGGACATAGGTCAAGTTAACCGAACCACTATAAAATCTGTTGTGTTCTTTCTGATTATTTTCTGCACTTTAATTTTTTGTTGATGATCGTATGATTGTAATTATTATTTTATTTTATTAAATATTTACACACCATCACAAAATTATAATTATTTTAAAATCATTTTTGCTCATGAATTCTTAAAAATACCAATTCACCCCCCTCTTAGTTAGCCTCGGGCTAGTTCATAAGGGCTTAACATCCCTAACAAATTTTCAAGTGGTATTAGAGAGGGATTCATTAAATTAAGTATTGAAAAACTTTTGAATTTGATCCATGGCTAACTTTAGAAATAGAAACACTGCTAAAGGCTATTTCATTACTTTTCCACCATTGTTTGATAACATACCTTTTGATTTTTGGAAAACTGCATGTCCATGTTTTTACAATCTATTAATTATAGCATGTGGATGCTTGTTAAAGATGGTTATGAAGCACCTTTTAGACTTGTTAATGGTATCAAAACTAAACTTCCTTTTGCCGATTGGACCTTTGATGATAGAGATTTAGTACAACTGAATGAAAAATGCTTGAACTATTTTTTTGTGCTTTAAAATCTAAAGATCACATGCGTGTGTCAACCTGTATAACTGGTAAAGAAATCTAGGATAGATTATGCTTTACTTATGAAGGTATAGCTAAAGTTAAGCAATCTTGGTTAAATATCTTACTTTATGACTACGAACTTTTTCGCATGAAACCTAGTGAATCAATATATGAAATATATACTAGGTTTACTCAAATTGTCACCTCCCTATATGCTTTAGGAAGAAAACTCACTAACTACAAAAAAGTGAATAAAATTCTGAGATGTTTGCCTTCTTCTTTTAATGCCAAGATAACTGCAATTACTTAATCCAAGGATTTGAATACGTATTCTATTGATAACTTACTTGGATCACTCATTGCTTACGAGCAAGGAGTGAACCAAAGACAACTTGATGTAGATGAGAAGAAGGAGAAAACTGTGGCACTGAAGGCCAATGATACTGATTTTAATTCTTCAAGGTCTGAAAGCGATGATGTTTCCTTAATCATTAGGTAATTCAAAATCTTTCTAAGGAAGAAACATAAGAACTATCAGAAGTGGAACAAAGGTAAGTCTAGCAAAAATTTTAAAGGTTCTTCTGATATAGTTTACTTTGAATGCAGGAAGTAAGGAGATATAAAAGCTGATTGTCCTACACTTAAGGCTCACCCAAGTAAGGAGAAGGGTGCGGATAAACCCAAGTTCATGAACAAAAATAAGTGGATTCAAAAGGCTTTCTGGGCAGATTCATCATCCGACTCCTCTAAGACTGAAGCTGAAGAGGAGACTACAAACCTGTGTCTAATGGCAGATAAACATCTGGGTCAATCTGATCAAGAAGAGGTATATGAACTGACCTACGATCAATTACTTGATGTTTCAAAAAAAATTCATTTATCATATAAAAAACTTAAGAAAACTCATGCTAGTTTGAAATTGGAACTCTTGAATCTACAAAATGAGTATGAAGTATTGCTTAAGGATTATTCTACACTTGATAGCAACCACATGTCATTATTTGATGAATTTGATCAGTTGAATAAAAAGCATTCTGATTTGATTGTTGAGCATGATTCATTAAAAATATCGCATGTTGAATTAGAAGTTGGATTTAAGGAATTAGAAACTCATGCATCTGATTTAGATAGTAGTGAGCATTATTTAAATTTTAAAATTATAAGTCTCAAGAAGGAAAATGAATTTTTAAATGTAAAAATTAATGTATTTGAGAATAATGAATTACCCCCTATATTTGCACAATTTTATAAACCTCTATCACTTGAAGAATCTTATTCAAAATCATCAGAACATGTATCATCCAAACCTAGGAAGGAGCACTATCACTCATATAGATTAGTTAACCCTTTTCTTGGCGTTAGATGTTTTTCTTGTGGGATGTTAGGACATATCTTTCACACTTGCACTGTTCACCATAGTACACATTGGGTGTAGAGGGCCAAATTACATGATACATAGCATAGCATACATGTATTGAATTTTTTTTCCATAAGAAGGAGCCCAAACTTGTTTGGATTCCTAAATCTGATATTTGATGATTTTGTAGGGGTGCTCTCACATAATACCTCATAAGAGCATGTGGTACCTGGATAGTGAATGCTTAAGACATATGACTGAAGATGCAAATCAATTCATTTCACTGGAGGCCAGGGCTGGAGGCAAGGTCACTCTTGGAGACAACACCACCAGGAAAGTGGTGGGTGTAGGTATAATAAAAAACTCTAAGAACCTTTTGCTTAATAAATATTTTGCTTATAGACAGACTTAAACACAACCTGCTCAGCATCAGTTAACTCTGTGACAAAGGGTTCATCATCAAGTTCCTGGTAAACACTTACATTACAAGCTTAAATAATAATATTATTTTGCAGGGCAAGAGGATCAACAACATCTACATGCTTGATTTAAATAACATTGAATGTGTTGCTTCATTTTACTTAAAAATTGCTACTGATGAGTCTTGGTTGTGGCCTAAGAGATTATGTCATACTAGTATGAAAACCCTTAGAAGAGTCACCAAAAAGGACTTAGTTAGAGGTGTCCCCAAGCTTAAGTTCACTAAGGACCACCTGTGTGATGCCTGTCAACTAGGGAAGCAAGTATAATCCTCCTTCCACTCTATTAAGGACATCAGTACCTCTAGACCTTTAGAAGTCCTTCACATGGATCTCTTTGGACCCATTAGCATTGCCAGCTTAGGGGGGAAAGTTTATGGATTTATGATTGTTGATGATTACTTAAGGTTCACTTGGATTATATTTCTGTCACATAAATCTGAGTCATTTGATGAATTTATGGGATTCAGAAGAAGTTAGGTTGGGAAATTTTGACCATCCATAGTGATCATGGTGGGGAGTTTGAAAATATGAAATTTGGAATCTTCTTATGGGGAGTAAGGGATTAGCCATAACTTTTTAGCTCCTAGGACCCCTCAGAAGAATGGGGTAGCTGAAAGGAAGAATAAGACCTTGTGGAAGCCTCTAGAGCCATACTTACTGAGTATTCACTTCCAAAATACTTTTGGATAGAAGCGGTGAACACAACTTGTTATGTGTTGAATAGGGTGAATGTTAGATCCAAACTGAATAAGACACCCTATGAGATCATTAAGGGTAGAGCCCCAAACCTATCTCACCACCATGCCTTTGGCTGTAAGGTTTTCATCCTTAACAATGGGAAATCATCCATAGGAAAATTTGACCCAAAATTTGATGAAGGAGTTTTCTTAGGATATTCTAGTGTGGGAAAATCCTTTAGGGTGTTTAATAAGAGAACTTTAGTGGTAAAGGAGACTACTCATGTGGTGTTTGATGAATCTGATCCTAAGGAGTCTAGAGTTGAGGAAGAAGAAAGGTAGGAGAGATTACCCAAGGAGTTGAAAATGCAAATCTGGAGGAAAGGGTAGAACCTTAAAATATTTTGCCTAGAGATTAGATATATTCTTTGAGTCATCCTAAAGAACTAAACTTAGGAGACCCTTCTGAAGGTGTTAGAACTGGGCACGAACTTGGGATGGAAGTAAACCATTCTTCTTTTATCTCAATGACTGAACCCACCAACCTTAATCAAGCCCTTTCTGATGAACTTTGGATCTTAGCTATGCAAGAGGAATTGAACCAATTTGTAAGGAACAATGTTTGGGAGTTAGTAGAAAGACCTAGGAATCAAAGTGTAGTGGGAACCAAATGGGTCTTTAAGAATAAAATGAATGATTATGGTGTGGTGGTTAGGAATAAAGCATGATTGGTGGCTAAGGGATACAACCAAATAGAAGGGATTGATTTTGAGGAGGCCTTTGCCCCTGTAGCAAGATTAGAAGACATTAGGGTGCTACTAGCCTTTTCCTATTATAAGGGATTTAAGCTTTTTTAAATGGATGTTAAGTGTGCTTTTTTAAATGGGGTTATAAAGGAAGATGTCTTTATAGAGCAACCCCCAGGTTTTGAGAGTTCCCAATATCCAAATCATATTTTTAAATTAAAAAAGGCCTTATATGGATTGAAACAGGCACCCATAGCTTTGTATGAGAGGATTAGCACATTTCTACTACAAAGAGAGTTTGTTAAGGGGAGTGTAGACCCCACCCTTTTTCTAAGGAAAGTAGGAGATGATTTACTCATTGTACAAATTTATGTTGATGATATATTATTTGGATCTTCTGATCAAAAGTTAAGTGATGATTTTTCTAAAATAATGTGTAAGGAGTTTGAGATGAGTATGATGGGAGAATTGTCTTACTTTTTAGGGTATAACATAAGGCAATTAAATGATGGAACTTTTATCAATCAATCAAATTACATTAAGGATATTTTGAAGAAATATGAAATGGATAAAGCCAAGCCAATCAACACTCCCATGAGCTCCACTGTTCAGACAGATAAGGATTCAAATGAAAAATCTATTGATCAAAAGAAGTATAGAGGAATAATTGGATCCCTGCTTTAACTGACTACTAGCCGACCTGATGTCATTTTTAGTGTTTGTCTTTGTGCTAGATTTCAAGCTGATCCTAAGGAATCTCACCTGATTGTACTTAAGAGAATTCTTAGATATCTCTTAGGGACCCAAACTTAGTAATTTGGTATCCTAGATACAACACTTCTTTTGAGATTATTGGATATTGTGATTCTGATTTTGCAGGGTATATGGTGGATAGAAAGAGCACTTCTAGAACTTGCCAATTCATAGGACAGTCCTTAATTTATTGGTCTAGTAGAAAATAAAACTCTGTTGCACTTTTCACTACTGAAGTTAAGTATATTGCCTTAAGAAGTTGTATGGCCCAAGTTTTTTAGTTGAAGCAACAGATCTTGTATTTAGGATTACCTGTTGCCACAATTTTAGTTCTGTGTGATAATATTAGTGTCATCTACATCTCTAAGAATCCTATCCAACATTCAAGAACCAAACACATTGACATAAGGCATTACTTCATTAGGGACCACATTACCAAAGGGGACATTGAGCTACACCGTGTATCAACTGAAAACCTACTGGCTGACATCTTTACTAAACCACTGGCCTTTGACTCATTCAGCATTTTAAGGTCTAGATTGGGTGTGATTGATATAGATGTATGAATTTGATGATCACTGATTTTTGAAGTTTCTATTTTTCAATTTTCCATTATTTCTATGTGTTGTGATTATTCTATTTTCTTTCTGGTTTTTATTCTCTATAGATTTTCCTTTTGTCATTATTGTTTTTTGAATTTGATAATTTCTCTTTATGCATTTTCCTTCTTCCTTTATTGATTTACTGTTTATTTTCTTCAGAATCGGATCACTGCTCACTACTACTAATAAACTGGATTTCTAACTGAGAGTTTTTGCCTTATTTTTGTTTGAAAGCCTGTACGCAGTGATTGACTCCTTTGAAATGGTTAAAGGCAAGAAATATTAATGATTATTTCTCTTCCTCTAACCCCTTTAATGGTGTATTGTTCCTTTTGGATAAAAATCATTTTCAAAATTAAAAAGTTGGTTTTTGAAATAGAGATCTATTTTATCTTCCTACAGTAATCTATCTCATATAAATAGTGTTTTCAAAGCATTGAATCATTGTTATGTTTTTTCTTAATTAGGTGATTGCACTTATCATATGGAGTATGATTTTTGTTATGTGAATTACTCTTCCTTACTATAGAGAGTGAGTTTTTCTTCTTCTCTAATGTCTGGAAGGTAATTTCACAATTGAGATTTTTTAGAGATTATGAAAGGAAGCAAGCTTGCAAAAGAAAATAAAAAGAGGCACAAAATGGGCTTAAAATAAAAAGATGTGCAATGTCGCAAAAATTTAGAAAGATACACAAAGTGTATCAAAAATCAAAAGATGCGCAAAGTGCACCAAATAAATTGAAGAGAAAATGACTCAAAATGAGCCCACAAAGAAATAAACTTTCTTCCCTTTCAGATCTTTAAACATGTTAGAAAAAATTCTTGCGCCACTTAATACTTTCAAAAGCTTGAAATTGAAAATTATGATTTCTGATTCCTTACTTTGTAATACTATTTTATCAGATATTTCTCTGGAACGAGGCTTGAAAGGATCTCTTTTCAAATCTAATTTCATTTCTTCTGAATTGGACTTTTGTTTGAAAGGAATTTGAACCTATAAGGTGTCTGAGGTAGGAGTTACGAAAATCAGTTTTCTAACTTTTCTGGATTTCAGCGTCGTCATGTTCTTTGTGTTAATGTTTTCTCGTCTTTTTTTCTCTCTTTATTTTGGTTTGATTTTGTTTTTTTTTTGTGTTTTTGGATCCTTGATCATTCCTCTCCATCCTTCATCCTTCATCATTTTTTTTGGCACATTGTCTTGGACGATCCATATATCATCCTGGATGATAGATCAAATCATCCCTATCTTGATCCAACGGCTGATCTGAACCAATTATTGGTGATCATCCTAGATGATACACCTCATCGTCCTTGACGATCCATGTGGCAGTAATTGGATGATTCAAATTTAACCTGTCTGATTCATTTATTATATATCGTCCTAGATAATCTACCTAATCATCTTGGATAATACGTTTAGTCAAAAGTCATCCAGCTTATCTCCTCGAGACGATCGTCTGTATCTAATCATTCTGTATGATATATGATCATCCTGGATGATCTGATCGCCTTTTTTACCAATCATCCTGGATGCCATTATTGCTCCTATCATATTGGATGATCCTTCGATCGTCCTGGACGATAGGTCCATTTTTTATTTAAACAGCCAATCTCAGTCATTTTTTTTTCACCACACTTTCCTTCTACACCCATATAATCTTTTCCTCATGGTTGGTGGCAAACAATTTAGGCATCAAGATACTAGTTCCTCCAGGGGAAGCGTTGATCTCTATTTTCCTGATGTAGCTAATTAGGCTACCTTCCTGCACTATCTTGATGTGGGGATCACTCAATCTAAAATTGATAACCCCGGCATTCTCATGTATCCAGTGCTTGACCTTTTTTCCCACACTTCCCTCACCTTCATTCTGACTCTTGCCTTTCCATTTAGCTCTGAACTTCTCCATATTTTCTTTGTGAATCTTTGCATCGACTCATTTTACTCCACTCTTTGCTCCTATGTTAATGGCCACCCTATCGAACTAACAACCAAAGACTTTCAAGATATTCTCTAACTTTCAATTACTGGCAATAAACTCCATCTTCTATCCTTTGATCTTGATTTTAACTAGAGCATCGACAATTATTTTCTTATGAACACCAATGCCCCTTACCATGATAACGCCTGCTCTTCCCTAGTCAAGGATGCTAGGATAATCAAGCAAGTCCTTCGCTCCTCCATCATTCCAAAGACTGGAGACCGCATCCATATTACCCCCTGCTTTCCATAACAAGTTATTACGTCATGGCCCATCATGATTTTAATACAACTGACCTAATCATTCGATACATTGAACATCTCACTAGCATTAGGGATCCAAGCCATAGGAGACGCCCAAATCTAGCCTTAGGACGCATCATTGCCTATGCTCTTAAAATGAAGTACAATCTATAATATCCAAATCCATCTGATATCAATTCTTCCTTCTACTCCAATAATTGCTTCCAGGTTCTTCACAGTACATGACTTCATCTGGAGCCCAGCACGGTTGTTGAGGGATAAGAGGAAGGAGCTACTCCTGTACCTGCTGCACCTGCTCCTCTCCATATAGAATCACCTCTTAACTACTTGGTGCACAGATTTAACTAGTGGGAGGCATGCTTTGACTCCTACGTAGTTACCTAGGAGCAACAGCATGCTTAGAATGTCAACCAATTCAATGCCTATAAAACCCAGCAGCAGTAGCAGCACAACCAGGACATGGCCTAGTTTGGAGAATAGTATGCTAGTCTTCACAGCCTATTTTAGCCACCACCTCCTCCTCCATTTGATCAGGATCCCCCTTTCTACTAGTCTATTTTCCATTGCTGATGTCTTGTGTTGGTTTTGTACTATTTTTCTTCTTTTTTCTTTTCTTCTGTGTCTATATGATGTTTACCCCTTTTTGAGATATCAAAATGGGGAGTAGTTTATATTCTGGGTCATTGTAAATGTTCAGTTCAGTATTTTGGATTATCAATGTACAAATATTCAATGTTTTGATTTATCAATGTTCACAATGCTCATTTACTGAATTTGGAATTACTAACAAATATTTGTCATCATCAAAAAGGGGGAGATTATTGTGAATCTAGATCCAAAGACTATGATTTTGATGATAGCAAACATTTTCATTTTTGGTTGAGTGTCTACCCTTTCAGGTTCACATGATTAGTTACAATTCAAGCCAGCTCAAGATCGAGTCAGTCTGTGTGTGTTTTAGGTTCAATATACTTTTTCATTTTTCTTGAGTCAAGTGTAATATAACGGATCCCCAAGCTAAGTAACCTTACACACTCACACTCAGGGGGAGAGTTTTAGTGAGTTAGAGTTTTTGTTCAAATTTTATTCAAATCATCCTGGATGATTTTCATATCATCCTAGACAATCTATTAAAAATACAAATCCTAATTTGGGTGACCATGTAAAGTCGGTCTGATTAAGCAGAATGTCCTGGACGATATACTCATCGTATAGGATGATATGCTCAAATCAGAAAATCTCAGCAGCTAGATGAAGTTAGGCAAGTTTTTATTTTTAAATTTTTGGTCTAATCATCTAGGATGATACGTGTATCATCCTGGATGATCCGTTACAATCATGCCTATATTAGTTTAGTGATTAAAGAAAATAATTAAGGTTAGATTGATTTGATCATATCATCCTAGATGATTAATTAAAAATCCTGATTGTCTAATATATTTCACCTAGATGACCCAAACAATCCTCTGGATGATATTCCTAATTTTGAGCTAATCGTATGGGATGATATCAAAATCATCTCGAACGATCAGGTCATTTTGACATCATCTAGCATGGTTTGGCTATAAGACCCAAATAATGTGCAGGATGATTTTGGGCAATTTTAAACTAATCATATAGGATGATATACTTATCATCCTTGAAGATCAAGTCATTTTCCTTAGATCATCAATGCTTTTCTCCTCGACGTCCCGAACAGTCTTTTGGATGATATTCCTGATTTGAACTAATTATCCTAGATGATCGAAGAATCATCTCAGATGAAATGAATTAATTTGTCTTCTGAACATCCAGAAGAACCTGATCGTCCAGGCCCAAAAGGGTCTGATTTACACTCATTATACAGGACGATCGAAGGATCGTCCTGGATGATACTTGATAACTAGTTGAAATTTAGGTCAATTTTTGAGCCCTTCTATTTATGATCTCTTTCATTCTACTGCTAAGATCTTTTGCCACTTTACTTACCTGAGAGAGCCGAGAGAGAGAGAGAGAGAGAGAGAGAGAGAGAGAGAGAGAGGGCTTGGGATAGAGAGAGAAGATCTTGTGAGGGAGAGTTTATGGATGTACACAAAGGTTGCTCGAAGCAAAGATCTGAGTTATCTTCTCCGGTCATCGTCTCTTATCCTTATGTGTCTCTGTGGAAGGATCGCCTGCAAGAAGATCAAGGTTCTCTGTCTTCTTTAGGAGGAAGCAAAAGGAGGTAAGTTTCTATGCCTGCTTCAGGAGAAAGAAAAAGGAGTCTGGGTTCTCTGTCTCACCGGGTTGGTGGAAAGGAGTTTTATAAAGGCTTCTCCTCATTGCTGTGGGAGAAGAAGGAGAGTCACTTAGTTTTAGTGCAATACCCGGAGGGGAGGCTCCGGGGAGTGGGCGTAGGTCAAGTTGACCAAACTACTATAAAATCTGGTGTGTTCTTTCTGATTACTTTCAGCACTTTACTTTTCTGTTGATGATCATGTTATTGTAGTTATATTTTGTTTTGTTAAACATCTGCACATCATCACAAAATTATAATTATTTTAAAATCATTTTTGCTCACAAATTTTTAAAAATACCATTTCAAACCCCCCCCCCCCCTCTTGGTTAGCCTCGGGCTAGTTCATAAGGGCTTAACATCCCTAACAAACTTTCACTAGTTTAACTGGGCCATGTTATAGTTTAATGAAAATTTAGTTTCCATGGTTTAGGCTTTAGGTTTATGTGGACAACCATGGTCAACCAAAGTTCAATGTTGGTTTAATGTGTCATACTAGTAATGATGATCATGATCAGTCAGTTTGAGAGGCCTCTAAGGTCAGAAATCAAAAGATGCCATGGTAAGTGGCATAGGTTATAAATATTTGAATGTTTTGTAGTATATAAATATTCTTCATATCAATATGCTTTACATTTTGGAGTTAGGGATCATGAAATTCTTTCAAATTGATGTGGTTGATACTAGGATATGCCTAATAAATATACAAGAGATAGATTAGGAATCCAAGGCCATTTAGTCAGGTTTTAAGGCATTAAAAATTGCTCCAAAAGTAGGTTATAGACCAAAGTGTTATGGATTTGGATCTAACTTTGGATTTTAGAGCTTCAAATCATTGATAATAATTGCTGGTCATCAGTGATTGAAGTGGTGATTAGCTAACTATCACTGGGAACTGTGAACTGATGGATTTAAATATTGATTTTTATTTAGGTCTAAAGTGATCATTGGAGGTCAATTATTTACGGAATTTTAGGCTTTGGAAAGATTATACCATTGACTATCAAGGGTGATTATCTAGTGGTAGATGAGATAATCAAATGACAATAAAGGGTGATTGTCAAGTGATGGTTTCAATGGTCAATGATAAAATCACCAGGCCAAAATATAGAGATGAGTTTGATTTAAGATTTGAAATATTTTTTTTAATGATTTAGGTTTAAATATTGGTGCTCGATATGGGAGCTCATTAAAAAATGGGGTCAATAAAAGAGTATACTTTGGAAAAATTAGGTAATTCATAGTTATTA
Organism: Dendrobium chrysotoxum; assembly: GCA_019925795.1. Taxonomy (NCBI): domain Eukaryota; kingdom Viridiplantae; phylum Streptophyta; class Magnoliopsida; order Asparagales; family Orchidaceae; genus Dendrobium; species Dendrobium chrysotoxum. The sequence continues at coordinate 35,448,676 of CM034300.1, read as the reverse complement.
GCCCAAAATATTAATTATCTAGTACGATATATTTTCTTTTGAATTCCCTTATAGAGATAAAATCTTAACCCTTATTTTTGCTCAGTATCATAAACATTATAGGTGTAGTAGGTAGTACTAGTTCATTTGCATTTTAGCGGAATACTTCCTCACTGAATTAATTCTCTCTCAATTTACTTTTTAATTAATCGACATGTGCACTTGTATATTTATTGTGTATTGCATAACAAAAAAAACTAAGTATATTTTAACCCATAGAGTAAACATAATTCATGCATTCAACGCAAACCCACAACCCCATCAACAAACTTGTCTTTAAAGAGGAATAACTGAGAAGCTTCTCTTGGAGATTTGATATTTTACTTTGAACTTTTTCAAATGTCTTTATAGTGAATCCTTTTAACAAAAAAGCCATCGGGCCATGTATATTCTTTAGGAGTATCTCTATAGCATGTTACTATTGAAGTTGAGGCACACACTTTATATTGAGATTCCTTCATCTTAGAATATAGTCTACCAAGTTTTCTTGGGTATCTAATTTTTTATCACTAGATCCCCGATTATCACAAGATGATATACTCCAATAAATGTTTTTTCAAATAATATTTCAAGTTCAATAAAGATATGTACTTACCCATTTAACAACTCTGTGTACCAATCAAAAGCTTCCACATTTAAAATTTTATAAACTACATGAATAAAAAAATATATCACTATCTCCTACATTGCAACAGTTAGCTCTGAAGGGTGCTAAATGTTGTTAAGGACTTCCTAGGCCATAAAAATATTTAAATAGAAGCAGAATGAATTCTTTAGGAAAAGAAACTAGGTCATATTCTTCCACGTAGGGTCTACCCCTCAGAATTGATGAAGGGCCTTGGGATTGTGTCAAAGCATGTTTTCCTTTTTTCTCTACTAACTGCTTTATTTCTACTAACTGTGTAGTCTGTTTCTCTGACTTTATAACTTTCATTTGATTTTCTTTTGCTATTAATTTCTATTGATTGTAGCATTGAATAGACTGTATAGGCTCTAATTTTGAATGTGCTTTAGATGAAGGAGTATTTACTTTGTAAAATAGACATGGTGGCCATTAACTCCTCCACCTTTTTCATTCTAGAAAGTTGTTTGTCTTTACAATTAAATTGCTCTAATAACTTTTTAGTCATATATGGTGTGTCTTCCTCTCCTAAATTAGTTTCTATAGTATTCACTTTACCATTACCTTTTTCTTTCTAAGCAAACACCATAAGAATATTTTTAGGCATCTCTTCATCATGAAATTCCTTTGTTGCTTTTTTAATGTCTTTTTCTTCATTAATTTTTTTTATACTCTCATTAAGATTGTTCATCATCTCTTCTATCAAACATCCCACTATACAGTGTGGGTTAACTAAAGTGTATACTTTAATCAGAGAGAGAGAGAGAGAGAGCTATTTTTGAGCTTTACTTTTATCTCTCTGTTCCTTTATTACATAGTCTTTAATGTAGACTAATGTAGTTAAAGTGGCTACCATCTTAGGTTTCCAAACCATCTTCCTTTCTAATATTTTAGCCACCTTATAGTTGAGCACGATAAAGATTATCTATCATCAAAGTGGTGTCGATCAACTCTTGTTAACTTTGTGAGTTGTGCATTTTGAAACTCCACTTCTATTTTAATAAGTAGAGGAATAATCTTCTCTCCATAAATCTCAGACTCAGCCTGGGTAGATATCACATCTTTAACAGATTTTAGAAACTCAATCTTTGATGGCCCTTTAAAAGCGTACATAGTCCTAAATTAGACCATTTAGAAATGTTTAAACTCTCTCCTCTATTTAGAAAAGGAAGGCATAACAAGAGTTTGTAAAAGGAAAGAGATGAAGAACTAGCTATCTAGAGGACAATCTCCTCTCCACCAGTAGCTCATTGAGGATAGAAATGGCTTCCACCCAACGTATGGGAGTTTACAAGGATTTAGGGTGCATAATTTCAAAATTAATAGGGGCTTCAGGTAACTTCCTTGTTGTTGCCTCACTTATAACGTTAAACAGACTTTCTTCATCTAACTGTTTGGCCATTGTGGCCCTCTACCTCTAACGGCAGTTCTTATTCCAACAATAAGATTTAGTCATTTCATTAATCACAGATGAATAACCATTCTAAAATTTTTAAGAGATTAATAATTTAGGATGGGCAACAAATTTTCCCTTCTCGTTTCTTATATACTTGGGGAAGGTGGGGAGAGAGAACATAGAATGTTTAACAACTACAGAAACAGTGATAGACTTACCTTCAACTATGACCTTAATAATTTATTGTTCAACAAGAACTTTTGTTTTGACCACTTCAGACTGTGGTATAATGAAGGAGAACTAGATGTTGTCAAATCCATAATAGAATTTAATCAGCAAACCCTTAACAAATAGAGCTTGGTTGAGATTGATGCTGACATCATTGGAGAATGAGAAAGTTATCTTTCCTAAATTTTTTATACTTGACTATAACTCTAAAATATTTTTTGAATTTATTGGTTTTAAATAGGATATTTATATAACTGAATGCAATATTGAGATCAATTTATTGAATCCCTAACACAAGTTTAACCAGAATGAAACTAGAATTTAGTTCTAAATTTAAGGATTTTTAGATTTAAAATGGTTAGAAGAATCTCTAACCTAGTTGATTATTTAGATAGGAATTTAGATCAAAATTTAAACTAAGATCTAGTCTAAAAATTTCAAATTGGGGAGATGAGAGTAAACTTGAATTTAGAATTAAGGAGAATCATATTTTGGCCCAATCCTAAAACTTTGGACTAGGGAAATGAATTTAAACTAGAATTTAAATTTTATGAATTCATATCTTGAATCAAAACCTTTATAAATATAAAGGACTGGCCTCCAATAAATATGAAGAGTGAAGTCTATCCCAGTGGAGTTACTAGAAGAATCCTATGAATAAATAAATTGTTAAATATGCCACATGATTTACTTTGTTGTTTCTTTATTAAAATTTGCATTGCATAACATCTATTATCTTAAAAGACAAATTGTTGTTTGACTATTGATTTGAAAATGGAAACTATTTACTTTTATATCCAGACTCATCATAAGAAATGTTTAACTCATCTTGAAGGATAAAGGGAACATTCACCTACCATTTAGAATATGAATATATAAACTAATGTATAAAGTTAGTTTGTATTCATAGGTTATTTCCCCTACATTAAAAAGGAACTAAGATATAGTTCATTTCTTTACTAGGTTTTAAACTCCCTATAGAGGCAAGCCTTCATAGTTAATTACATCTAGAGACAACTTTTGAGAATACTCTTGATTAAAGTGGAGACTAGACTTTTGAAATTTATAATGTTTTGATTAAAAATTTGAGTTATGAAATCCTAAGAATTGGTTTAGATTTAGATTTGAGATTTAGATTTAGAATTTATTCATAATGTGGATAACCCTCCTAGGGAGGGAATTTAGAGAGATGTATGTATAATTTGGAATGCAAGATACTATAGATCTATATGTAAGGAACAAGTATTTTAAATTTAGACAAACTTAAATTAGGACTCTTTAATATACAAAAGCACCTATCTAATGGAACCTTGATTCAAAGATGCCCTAAACTCTATTTTTTTAGTTAACTTTAAACTTCTAAAATTTTTTAAGTTCATATTTCCTAGAAAAATCTTGCAGTATATTGGCTCTAAACCATAAGAACACTATGGTAGCCCCAACTCTTAGGCTCCTCATTCTTACCATTCGCTTTTGTACTAGACTAGTCTACAACATAAAATTTTAAAATAAATGTATGTATGCATGTCAGGGTAAAGGTGTTCGTGTGTACGATACAACATTTGTATAATTCTAGAACTAGTAGACATATTCCGATAAAGTTTGAAACATGCATACCTAAAGAAACCTATAAAAAGCTACCCTATAGTGCAAATATAACACCCATATGAATATAATGCATGTAATGTGAAGCAGTATATGAAAAAGAAGTGTATTAATAAAACTTTTATTTATTTATTTTTAATGTAGAGTATAAACTACGGTCTAGTCAAATGTAAAAGTTGCCCAACTCCACCATAACATACTTGGATTTCTAGTCCTATACAAAATAGATTTAAATATGATTTCTTACTTTAGTATTTGTCTTCAAACATCAAGATCTTCTTTATGATTACTGAAGATAATGACATTCAAAGAAAGAAGAATCATTTTCTTTTTGAACTCTATGGGTATAACCAATCATCTTTAGTCTTTAAAACTCTCAACACTATACAACCTAATCTAACCATACAAAAATCTAAAACTTTACACTTACAATTACACATATACATTTACATTTACTTTAGGTACTAAGTACCTTTTACTTTTAACAGGAAAGTAAAAGAAGAATGGACATACTGAATGTAAATGGAGAAATATAGGTGTGTAGAATCTATTGCATCTAATACAACTTATAAGAGTAGAAGGTGTACCAACAAGAATATAAGTATGACATCAAGAGTGTAGGAAAGCAAGTAAACAAACATTAGAATCTAATGCATCTAATACAACCTACAAGAGTAGAAGGTGTACCAACAAGAATATAAGTATGACATCAAGAGTGTAGGAAAGCAAGTAAACAAACATAAGACACTCTCCAAGCAAGGTATCTCTATCACAATAAACCACACCACTTAGCCTAGGCTAGAGTTAGTTGCCATAACAAATAATCTAAATTGTGTGTAACAAGTTATGTGATTTGGATAAGTCTTAGGTTTACTATAATTTAATATTATGTAAAAATTTATTTTAAATTTGTTTCAAATCAAAGGTGATTTTTTATATTTAAATTTTAGTGTCTTATAATTTTAGATTTAATTTAAAGAATATATTTTAGATGTTGAATTATTTATTTTAAGCTTTAAAAAATATAACTCTTAACTAACCCCAAGTTTATGGAGTCATTGATCAGTAAGTCCTATGCTCATATTTATAATGCATTTGATTTCCCCTAAGGGATCAAGTCCATTGCATAAAGTTCTTCCTTTTTTTATGTATTTAATGATTTTGCTTTTAAAGAAAATTCTCAACTGATCACTTTAAATGCTTGATGTTTTCAATTGAAATATCCTAGTGTCATAATTGTGATGCTTTTGATTTCCCCTAAGGGATCAAATCAAGTGCTTAGTCCATTAAGTTCTTTATCTTCTTAATTTATGTTATTCAATTTATATTATATGTTTAATTCCAATTATATTTTAAATTTATAAATTTATGTCAATTTTAATTTTACTGTTTGTTCTTGAACTTTGATTTATTTAATTGATTCATTTCTAAATTTTTTGGATTTAAAATTATTTTTAGTATTATTTAATTACATTTAGTAATTAAGTTAGACCAAAAATTTTCTATTATTTTGCTAAATATTTAGGCTGTTTCTAATTTTTAATAAATGTTAGATTTAATTGGAAGTTGAATGCAATTTAGTTTGTATTTTTAATTTTTTTTTAATTTATAATTTTTATAAAATTAGCCAATTTATTGGAACTAAAAATTCAAATATTTAAGCTTTCTTTTATCTAAATCAATTCCAAACACCTTGAAATCATAACTAGAGATCATAAGTGGCCTTTAAAGATGATTACAAGAGTTTCAAATCATTTGAGAATTTATTTATATTTTTAAATATTTTATTTAATTCTTTTTTAATTTTCTTAAATTTAAAATTAATTTTTTATTTTAAAGTTTCTTGTAGGGCATTGATTTTTCATTAAAAGTACATTGACTTTCTGGAAAATTGAAATTTAGTTTATATATTTTTATTTATTTTAAATTTTTAATGATTTATCAAAAAACCTTTTTTGAGATAAGCCACGGAGGAGCCTACATGATAATAATAATTAAAATTATAAGTCCTTAAAGGGGATTAATAGCTTGCTAACACTCCAAAGAGCTACATCAAAAAGAAAGAAAAACTAAAGCTAAAAATCCCATCTAAATTCAAGCAAGCAAAAAAAGCTATGAAAATTCTAGATTGGCCAGCAGCTAGCACCCAAAAAGAGGAGATCCACTTGCTAAAAATCACAACATTTCTCAAAAAAAAAGACCCAAGCTTTAGCCACACCATCCTTGAATTAATCATGAAGCAAGAGGATAAAGTTGATGAACCAACAAAATTGGTTAAAATAATAATGGAGCAAGAAATAAAAAATAAACCTTTAAAGCCTTTGAGTTAATTTGTAAACAAAAACATTGATAATGGAAATATTCAAATTATAAGACATAATGAGAAAATGATGTAATAAATTGTAAATTAGGAAGCAACCAAGAATCATTGCCAAAAAATAAACCCTCCAAAATAAAATAAGAGAAGACATGCTAAATACCATAGCCAGCCCACACAACCAAAGAAGGATCCAGCCAAAGCAATCTAGTAGAACCCCTTCGAAACCCAGAATTACTACATATTACCACCAAAAACCACCAGATCAGATAGTAGAGAAAATGCATGGCAACACATCAAAGAGACCAAGTAACCATAAACCCACTAAAATCTATTAGCAAAAATCCAAGCACAACCCACCAGAAAAAATTAAATTAATTTACCACACAAAGAAGCCTATATGGACAGATCGAAAGTGAAAAGCCAAATGTACTTCAGGTGTATAGTATCAAAAAAGCTATCATGAAACATACCCAGTTGTTACTCAAATCTCATCAAAATACCAGGGCCACCACCTCAAAGAACAAGAGGAGATAGTTTTAGTCCATACAAAGATATAAAGGGTAGAGAATGCCCAAAAACCCTTAACACTATAACTATGTTTCCAATAAACCATAATAGAGATTATGAAGAAATAAAGCTCAGCTAACTAGTACAGGACAGGAAAATACCCATAATTAGTACCAGTATAGAAGTAAAGCCTTTTTGGAAAATTTTTGATTTTTCATTAAGGCAGAAAGAAGGGGTACATGAGAGTATAAACTAGAAAGAAATCAACAATTCTTCCCTTATACAAAAAATAAGAAGGCAAAGAAAGCCAAACAAAGGAACAATAAAAAGGAAAAGAAAAGAAAGGAAAATCCCCTCAACTGACAAAGTGAGGTCCCCCATGGTATTGTAGAGGACACTAACAAAGAAAATTAAAGATCACTCCAGATAGGGCCCAATAGCAATCTCATTTGATTTTGCCAAGCCATACAATACGCACAAGAAGACCTCAACATTGGTCAATTGAGGGGACCAAAACCTTGCCCAAGAGCTCCTTAGTTGCTTTTTTTCTATTTCTTGGGGCTGTGGTGACAGGCCTTAGTTGCTACAGTTCTTTCTATAAGGGACCATGAGATGGTCTAGGTCTTTTCTTGGAGAGATTCAGGCTTTTGTTGGAGAAATCCTTTTGGTGAGAATTCTGAGCAGAGAAGACTATAAGCCTCGGGATAAACACAATGAACGGTTGAATGGGAAACCTCTTTTCATGTTCATGTCTTGTAGAAGGTAAAGTGGGAAGCTGGGCTTTCATCTTGGGTTTTGTCCTTCTAGTGATGACATTCCAAGTTCCCAATTGGTCCACATCAGGAAATGGTATCTGAGTAGACATATGAATGACATTATTATGTAATTCCATAATAGTAGATGAATGATTAGTGTCAATGTGGCTATCAGCTGCAGCATAGCCTTTTGAGGGCATGACTCCACTTTATGAACAATAATTCCATAATTGAAACATAAATGAGAAAAGCCCTTGCATTCAACTCTTTTTAAATATCTGTCATTTAGACCCTTAATCCAAAATCCATGGGACAATTTTTATGTCAAATCAATGTGGACACAAACTCTAGCATAAGAACTTTGACCCCAACAGGATGAATGCTCATCCATCCAAAGAGGTTCACCAGTCATAGAAATCATACGTGTAATATTGGAAGGGTCCCAATACATTAGAGGATGTCATCAAAACTGGACCCAAATTGGTAAGGCAAACCCCTTAATATCATAAAGCGATAAGGAAGGTGACCACTTATCTAGACCAATAATGCTTCCATCAACAATACCAGGATTGCCCCTGAGGATGATATCACGGGTATTAAGGCTTTAAAAAATATAAATAAAGAAATTTGGAGCTAGGGTGATCAATTGGAACTCCCCAACATGTGACCATCTTCTTGATAGTTCACCATGAAGCCAAGCATAAGAGATCAGCATTCCTAAAAGTTTTTCAACTAGAGCACATTTCAATTTAGAAATATTTTCTTGAACTTTGTCAATGTTAAGGCTCAAGAAAATGCCATCCTCATCAAGCACCTCTTCTTTAAGAATCTTGTCTAAAGGCATATGAGAAAGCTTCCTCTAAGAAAAATGGCCTGGGCTTCGATCACTAAAAACACTAGACTGCTTTGGGGAATTCTGTTTGGTAGATTGTGGCTGAAAAACTACACCAATAGCTCCCAAGTTAATAGAAATTTTGTTAGAAGCATTAACACAATCATCTGATTTGCATTATCTTGTAGTATTGGGCTCTTGAGCTGAGTTATTGTGATTGTTTACACACTTGCAGGAAGACTAGCAATCCATGCTCACATCCAAAACATTTACACAATCAAATATAAAAAAACATTTAATTCCCTACCTTCGAATAAAGGAAGAATGTTCGGTACAGGATTAGCAACCTCTGACATGACCTCATAAATGGAGGAGTCCTAGGTTTAAGGGGCATACATAACGACCTATCCCAGCACAAAATCCCTCACTTCAACCGAGACCTACACGATACCCCTAGCTATATAATCGGATTGACATAAGGGAGCTAGTCGATATCCAGATATAGCTGCTCATGATTCTCTGAAGAAATGTCTACTGCCAAATATCCTCACCGGCAAGACCATCCTTCGAAGCATGTTCACAAAGATTTGATTCCTTTCCTTCTAAAACCTTCCAATAAATGCTATGCCTAGAATATTTTCTTCCACATCTACCACCGTCGGAGTGAGGAGAAGACTGACAACCACTCCTCCTCACCATGGAACCATGGAAAGCCAAACTCAATTTCGTTAGGTGAATTAGGGTTCACTAATTGACAGACAAAATCAACTCCAAACTTCTTAAAATTTGAACCCTACGTCAATTATGACCAAAAGAATAAATCTAAGATGTTTTAAGTCATCAATGTCACCCTAGGGTTAAAAATTAATTTCTAAATTTAAATGCTTTTGTACTTTAAAATTTTATTTCAGGAGATCTAGACCATGGACTGGGGCTAAAATTAAAGGCAAACTAACCCTTATACACTAAGATAACACACCATAAATAATTATTATCCAATGTTCTATGGAGTGTATATTATAAATTTTCAAAGGTCATGGTCATGAAATGATCCATTCGTTTGAAATTTTAATTCAGGGATGTTAACTAATCAAAAAAAGCCTAGGAAAAATATTATAGTCTAGTAGCCCGACCAGGTATTTTAAGGATTACAAATATTTTTGGATGACTATTTACTTATTTTTGCATATTATTTGGTCATTTATTTTGTGCACTTCTAACCTTTCAAGCAATAGCATGCATAAAGAAAGTCAAAATATGTAGGTTAAGACTATTCTGTCATTGTGGGAGTTAAACTATGTATTGAAGAGTCTATACTTTTAACTTTTTCTTGAGTCAATATATATAGAAAGGTGTATGCTAGTTTAACATCCATTCCCACACACATAGTGGAAATGAAAAAGAAATAAATTAATCTTTTTATTAATCATATTATTCAACCAGTTGAAAAAAAAATAACTAAAATGCTTAGTTTAAATTAAAAAATAATTTGAATTTTATTTAATCGTATAGTATGAACACCATATCATACTGAGTGATCGGCTGTAACAAGAAACCCCACTGTCGAATCTAACTTACCTAATATAAGAAAATTTTAAATTAGAAATTTAGACTATTCGTTATATATAGATAATTTCATAATTAGGTCAGATAATTTAGGAACTAATTGGATCTAAACAGATCATAGATTCTACTGTATAAACCACTTGAGCTCTCCCTGGATGATGTTTAGTTTATCTAGTACAATCAAAGATCACATTATACAAATCTCCTAACAATGCTTTGGGTGATGTCTTCTTTATCTTATTTAATTTATTATCTTATTTGGACAAATCATCCTATACTATTATTCATTTATCCAGTAGGATCAGTGGACAAATTCAACTAATTGTGTTGTATTACTATTCATCATACAATACTACAGTTGGATAGTTAAACTAATCATACTATATGGATAGAATCAGCAAATTTAAAAATTGAGGGTTTTAGAAGCCCACTATTTAAACTTTCTTAACAGACTTTATATGAGTATTGCGTAGTCTGAGAGCTTGAGCCTTCTATAAGGGTTTAAACAGATATCTTCGAGTAAGGAGAGAGAGGTAAAGTTGTGAGAGAGGGAGAAGATTATTGTTGGTTCAAGGGTGTGTGAGAGGGAGTTTTTACATGGTTTCTCAAACCAATTTCAACCTTCTTTTCTACTTAAGTCATGGTTTATCTTAAGGGAAACTACGTGTAGAAGATCTTGGTGTGAAATGGTCGTCACTACTCCATCGCACTAGGAAAGTAAAAGTGATTGGGCTTTTCTACCACACCTAATTGGTGAAAGGGATTCAGCTACTCCACCACACTAGGTTGGGGAAAGGTATTCAGTTACTTTGCCACATTAGGTTGATGAAAGGGACTTGGCTACTCCATTGCATTGAGTTGGTGGAAGTGATTGTGTAAGGGCTTCTCCACCATATTGTGGGGGTTAAAGGAGAGTCACTAACTATTTTATGTAATACCCGGAGAGGAGGATTCTGTGGAGTTTACCAAACCACTGTGAAACTCTAGTGAGCTTGTTCTCTTTCTTTCAATACTTTACTTTCTTGTATTTTTAATTTCTATAAATTTGATTTGAGGATAATTATTTTTGCATTACAACATCTTTGAGCTTGTTTTTAGATTTAGTATTTTTTGGAAAAGGAAATAGAAATAAAAAAAGAACAAAATATATTTATTAATTATTTTTCTTATAAAATCAATAATAAAAAATAACTATTTAATTATTAATTGCTTCTACATCAAAGATCAAATTTTTCTTTTAAATTTTGAATTTGGTTTTTAAATTTCATAAGGGTTATATAAAAATTATTTTAAAAACACTAATTCACCTTAATCTTTATGTTCCATTCCATAGTTCAAGTGTTTTCACAACCATTCATTTAACAAAAAAAAATTATGGCAGGTCAAGAACATGCCCTAATATAACCTAACAAAATTTGAGATCAATTGAAAAAATATATTAAGAGATTTGGGCTATAATATATCAAAAATCAATGTAATTTACTCTTTATCCACTCATCCAATTGCCTTGACTTTCTTTTTAAATTGAAGCCCTAATCATGATGGTTCCATAATGCTTTTGCATGCACTTTTTAGTTATGATTCTTTTTTAACTTTCAAAACATTTAACTAATAAAATAAATAATTATTTGCATTTTACCACCGCCATTGCCGCATGAACCTCATATAGTGTCGCATGTCACCTTGTGATGGTTGCCATAAAATGGCGAAGGTCAATCCACCTATCCATGTTAGCCATATTCATAATCATCTGATCTCTTGTTATTTGTGTGGATGGATCTGAATGAGCCAAACATACATGTGATATATCTGCCACTAGATCCAGATGAATGGATAATGCTATCCAACCAGATATGGGACACTAAATCAAACTAATGCACCATCGAACAATAAAAAATAAGCTAATTTATTCAGGTTAAATTTGAGCTAAGTAAACCAAATTGATTAAAATTTTAAGCATGGCATCATTACTATTTAATACCCTAATCCATAAAGTTTGGGGACCCCATGACATTTTAGTAAAGATATTTAAATCCAAGATCTTGACGTAGGGTTTGTGGTATACCTCTAAACAATGGATAAAATTTTTTGATTTTTGTGTCCTTGGACACCTTGGGTGATCCTCTTAATCATCCTTGAAGACCCATGTTTATAGGACTTATACATTAGAAATTTGGAAACCTTGTAGGATTGCACCCTTGATTACCCTAGTATTTTAGATCCCAATGGATTCTAGAGCTTGTGAAAGCATTAGGAGACTATAAGGAGCTCTTTGGAGGTAATCAGTCAAAGTATATAAACCTTGGTTTGAAAAGTAAGGAGGTATTTATAAGTGAGAGAAAATAAAGTATAATCAAATTATTTTCCACCTCATTACATGGAAAACTACCATTTTAGTTTAGGACTATCCAATAAGATTCGAGAGAACATTTCAGAGAGTTTGAGCCCATGTAATCAATTTTATAGGAATTTATAACTAAATCATTGAATGCACATGGGTTAGCAACCCCTGATAACCACTTTGTTAACCTCCTTTTTGCACTGATCAATTACATGATCTGGTCACTTATATTTTATAGATCAATCCACTTTCTTGCACATTAAGCCAAATTTGAGTTGAGGTGGCATTGATCTAAATTTGATTTCATTACATCACCTTGATTGAAATAAATTAAGTTCAAATCAACTCATATCGAGTCAAATTAGACCCGACCATGTGTGGTTGATATCGATCAATGCATATTTACTTTGTTAGGCTTTATTTGGATTAAATCAGCTCTAATTCATGGTTCAATCTTATCAAAAAAATTCAATTGGTGTTGTAATACCAAATTTGACTTGATTTATTGTCAATTTGAGCACAATTGCATCAAATTAGCTTAATCAGACTGCATTCAATCCAAATTGACTTAAATTAGGTCACATTGGGTGTGATTCGAGTTAAATTTAAGTTCAATTGATAAAATTTGAGCCCAATCAACTTACCAAATTGATCCAAATAGTTTCCAAATCACAAATTTGAAGTAGAGGACTAATATTTCATCAAAATCAAAAGATTGAGCCCTTGCCTTAGTTCAGTCGCATGAAATTCTCATACCAGTATAGAGCATAGCTGCTTTGGCAAGAAGAGAATAACACCGTACCATTTTGAAGTTTTGAAGAGGTGTACATTATCTCCAGGCCTTAGACCTCTCCGATTTAGGCTTCTTCTGGCCGGGTTCGATCATAGAGATGCCATGGAATAACCTCCCGTCTCCCTATTCTTGTCACGTCCCAATCTCCCTCTCTCCATTTTTAACTGAGGCCTGACTCCCTCAGATAGGGATCCACGCCAGCAGCCGACCTGGCCCCTCTCTTTCATCTCCTGACACATAAAAGGGAGGCCAGAGCCCCTCTTCCCCACTCGATTCCTTTCTTCTGACTCTAGAGATCCACAAGCCTCCTCTCCCATAGAGATCTCTTCTTCATGCTACAGCCATACTTCAACAGCCGCAAGCCACACTCATCTCATGACTCCCCATCCCGATTCCAACCTCCTCTCCCCACTAGCAAAGAGAGTGAAAAGAAATAATTCACTCATGAGGAGGCCATGAGCAACTTCACGCCCCCCTCAACTCACTAACTAATTATGACCCTCTCCCTCTCCCAATGCCCCAAGTGTAAGAGTCACCCATCTCTCTTCTTCTCTTGGAGTTTCATATGCGCAGCTCGCTGACACTGACCTCTCCCTCTTACCGGAGAGTGCAGAGAAGGCTGCAGCTATGGATCTCATGCAAAACCCCCTCCCCTTAGGCCTCCCTCATGCAAGACCTTCTCTATCGTCTCCTAACCCATGACTTGATCTCTCTCACTCTCAGGCCAATGAATGGAAGCCAACCCCATTCTAGACTCGAAACTTTAGTCGTCTCCACTTGTAGCTCCTATTGCCAGCAGTAGACCTGCAGGCCATGGTCCATCCAACCTTCTAATCTTTTGACCTGAGCTTGACCTCTTGAGCTAAGTCTGAACCCAAGCCCCATCACCAACTCCTATGGCCCAACCTGTCAAGATCCGTCCAAGCCTGACAATTATGGTCGGTCGACTGTTTTTTTAGATTCATTGCCACTGTCCTTTTTGAAAGAGGAAGATCTTCTATGTTGTTAGAGATCTATATTGACCTTGAAATTGAAATATAAAGATGTAAATACTTCTTTTATGTTTCTCCCCATACGAAGTTTGTTTATATTTTTCATTCTTTGTCCTATTAGGTGAAGCTATTTAGGATTATTATATACAATATGATCTTAACTTGTGAGCAAAGTTTAAATAATTTTTTGACTTACTTCTGTGATTTGTTATTTTGATTTTAATATTGCTATAGTATACACATTGACACCTCAGGAAGGCAATTTTGATTTCCTTAAAATATGAAATGTTTGAGCGTACATTCTTTGGTTTGTCAGTGCTAATAATTTTTGTGGTGGTTTTCATCTAAGAAGCATTTATCATTTTGTTTGCAACAAAATCCTAACTTGAGATATGTTTCTTACAACAATTTTTCTACAACTGAATAAATGGATATATAGAATTTGGTAGAGAAATTATGCTCATCTCATTTGAACTAAAAAGGAATAAATGTTCACAGTCTGGTATTCATGTGATTGTCTGCTTATGCATACAAGAAAATTCACCAAATTCAGTAACCCTTTATAGAATAACTGCATCAATTGTGGGCGGGGAGGGGGGGGGGGGGGTGGGGGGAAGATTGGTGTTATATATATCCTTTAAGAGAGGAAAATTAGTGAAAATTTCTAATATAAATCACCTACAATTCAACATCTCAATTGTGGGATTTATAGTTTACTTATTACAGAGAACTCTTCCTTTCTATAACATGATTGTTTGAGAGAAGTATGATTAATTTCTTCGTTCCAATACTTCTGTTGGGTGAAGGGATATTATGAGAATGGAATATCTTAGAAATGATAGCATGAAAGTTTGTACTTATTGTTGTGAATGTATGAGTTATAGTTGACACTAAACCACATATAATAATATCATAATTTTGTATCATAGTAAAATAAATTACAATTGATATATACATATATATAAATATTTTCTCGGATTTCATTTTGTTTATTTTACGATATAAGTTTATTCCACTTATTTATACCAATGTTTGATTAGTCATCTTTTCATGTGTCATACATTCCAAACATTTACATATGACAGTGCGATCGTACCCCCTTTACATTTTTACCCTAGCTAGCAGCATCCTTTCGGAGACCCACACACTTATAGACCAAGCAAACAAGGATAATCAAGCCAAACAATGTTGAGCAAGTCAACCAAGGTTTATAAAACTAAACCTAAACCCTAAATTTAATGATCTTGACTAAACTAAGTAACCCAAAACTCTTGGGATTATCCATTCGGTCCCGATGGATTTGCCCTACGTGGGCCCTTAGACCCGCTTGGGCTAACTAATTGGGCTAACCCAATTTACCATGATAGTCTTCACATGAGCCATCTCTTAGCCCATATAAAATTATCTAAAGCCAATGCTTATATTAGGTATCCAATGACCCTAAGCATCTATCATGGTAAGCCTAGCCGATGAACTCACCTGGGTCTGCCCATGGGGCTGACCCAATCCTATAAATTCCCAAAAATAGTGAACCATATTCATACCTAGGCCAACCTAAAGTAATTAAGCTATGTCATTACACTATAGTACCTTCTAGAAGCCTAGACCAATTAACTCAAGCTAGTAGGTGGTTGGAGGGGATAAAAAACTTCAAGAATAGTAAACCAATATGCTTGGTTCAATGATTACTACCAGGATAACTACCCATTTGGGCACATCTCTTCTAGAATTAATTTTTAAACCTTATTAGATCATCCCTAATATAAATTGTAACTTCAGCCTACAGGAGGAGGTTGAATTCCTGACTTGATTTAGTCAATTTTAGCCTATAAATACTCCTAAAATTTATGCTAAAGGGCTCCAAATTTTAATTCCCAGGGCTTCCATAGAGTTCCAACTTTATTTCCCTTACTTCCTAGCTAGTTCTTTATTTATTTATACGGAGTACAAATGAGCTCTAATGATCCCATCTTAGCAAAAGTGCACGTTCCGATCTAGTGGTCCACATATTCAAAAACCTAAAGAAGAATTGACCCTTCAATCCAATCAAAGTAAAAGTAACCATTATATTTAGGTTAGAATCAAACTCGTTCTTACATTTCATGAAGGTTACTTAGGTGTGAAGAGAACATTTAGTCCAACAAAATGTAAGAGTTAGATAAAATGTTCTTCAGAAAGTGAAGCTCTGTGATATCCAGTTTTATTAAGGAGATCTCTTAGATATTGAAGAAATTGCTCTATAGTTGAGGAATTATAAAGGAGGTGTCAGATGAAATAATCTGCAGTCATTATTTTTAAATAGAATGAATGGTTCTGATTAAGTTAAACTTTATCCCTAGCTTGATCTTGTGATTCTAAGCCCTTAATCCAAAGTTTTTTTTTATAAATTAGACATCTATAAATTAAAGCTGATGATCCAGATGCCCTGCTAATGATTGCTTAATAATCAGATGTCACCACACAGAAAGAGCCACTTATAATGTAAGTTGATTAAAGAAAAAAAATTAGGAATTCATTTGATCTTTAAAATTTCATAACTTCTCACACACTTATCTAAATTAAGTGTTCTTAGGCTCTATGGATTTGTCATGAGGAATACTTTAAAATCTCTAAGTTGTCAGCTTATAATTCTAATATATATTAAAAGTAATTTTTTAAATACTCTTTGGGGTATTTAAAGAATTATTCATTAAATATTATCATCTTGGGTTCATATTTGAATGGAACAATCTTTGGGTTGTGTTTGACATTTCCAAAAATTTGTATATACATTTGAATTATCTAAGGGCTTCAATTAAGCAATTTAAACTCTTTCATCATGATTTGACCAAAACATTGAGAATAATTTTAACATAAATCCATATAGTACTAGCAAATGGTTGTCTGTGGTTTGATAATGTATTACAAAAGAGTTAATTAGCCACCAATTTTAGGCCAATCCCTACTTCTATAGCCTAAAATGTAATTTCTAAGTGTATAAATATATTTACCTCGGTGATTGATTTCAAACCTAAGGGAGATTTTAAAGGTTTCAAACTTCTTGAGTTTGAATTTTAGGTTTTCTTTAACCTATGGTTTAAAATTCAATTGATTTGGTGTTCATTTGGTCTATTTATTAGTGAACACTAATTCTATTTGAATAAAAAATATTTCAACATGCTAGTGGTCTTATTTTTAATCCTAGGAAGAGTTGTTTCATTTCGGCTAGTTCAATATCTCAATGGATAATTTCTATTATTGAACATAAGTTTGGCTTCTCTCATAAAATTTTATCTATGAAGAATTTAGGTACCCCTCTTTGTAGAGGTAATAAGCGTTCTCACTTATTTGATGACATTCTTACAAATTTTTAGAAGAAACTTTCATCTTGGGCTTTTAATTTTTTCTCGTTTGGTGGTTGATTGGTGTTATATAAACATTTTTTGTGCTCTATTCCTATCAATTTATTAAATAATATATGTCCCACCTAAAATGTTTATAGAAAAAATGGAAAGAATATTCAATAAATTTTATTGGGATGCTAAGATTGGTATGCCTTCAATTATGTGAGCTTCTTGGAGTAATTGTTTTGGGGTTCGAGAGGAAGGAAGGTTAAGGTTTAAGAATTTGAAAGATATGTCTTAGGAGTTTTCTCATAAGCTATATTATGCTTTAAGATCTAAGAAGAGTTTGTGGGCTAATTTCATGATCTCTAAGTACTGTACCAATAAACATCTTATCATTTATCATTTCAGATAAGGGGATTCTATTAATTGGGGAAGGTTGTATTCTATTAAGTGGGAAGCAACTGAATTTATCAATTAGGGGATTGGGGTTGGCAATATTTTCTTTTGGCAAGATAAATGGCTTGGGAATTTTTCAATTGATAATTTATTGAATACTCATTCCACTTCTGCTTGCAAAGTTAATAATTTTTTTATGGATGGGGTTTGGAAAGCATATTTACTTAGTGATTTTATTCCTAATTTAATTGTTAATCTCATCCTCAATATTCTTATTCCACTGGATAATGAAGATTACAGTATGTTCGATCTTACTGATGATGGTAAATTTTCCCTTAAGCAGGTCTGGATTACTATCAGGTAATCTCATGCTAAATCATTATTTTATTCGGCTACTTGGCATAATAGCATTGCATATTCTTATTCTATCCTTATGTGGAGGATTTTAAATGATTATGTACCCCTTCACTCTATTTTATTGAAAAAAGGTTTTTCATTATTTATAATGCCAATGTTGTTATCATATTGAAAATCTCAATCACGTTTTTATTCAAGGTCCTATTGCTATGAAAGTTTGATTATATTTTGACAACATGTTTAATGTTCAAATTTCTATTTTAGAGAACAAACTATTAAAAAAAATTAATTTAAAAATCATAAGATTAAAATAAATTTAAATTGAATTACTTGAAATAAGAAGATAAATAAACTAAAGGACTTTATGCACTTGATTTGATCTCTTAGGGGGATCAATTGAATTACAATTATGAGCCAAGGAACTTTCAATTGATCACTTCAAGTACTTGAATTGATCAATTGACAATATTCTTTAAAACCTAAATCATTAAAACAACTAAATAAAATGAAGGGCTCTTAGTTTAGGATTTGATCCCTTAGGTGAAATTAAATGCATCCTAAAAAAAAGCCTAAGACTTGTTCATCATGACTCATGACACTTAAGGGTTATTGAGCACTGTGTTATTTAAAACTAAAATAAATAAATCAATGCACATAATATATTCTTTAAAATAAACCTTAAATTATAAAATACAAAATTTTAAATTGAAACTAATCACCTTTAAGAAGAATTAAATTAAAAATAAAATATCAGATAACATTAAATATTAAATAACCTTGGACCTATCCAATCATAAGACTTGTTACACTCGTTCTAGATGGTTTTGTAGGGCTACTAACTCTAGCCTAGAATAGGCCAATGGTGTGGTTTGATGTGATGGAGATACATTGTTTGGATGGTATCTTATATTTATCTAATTACTTTCCAACACTCTGGATGTCATACATGGTTATATTTCTTTTTGGTACACCATAGTCTTTTTTAGGTTGCATTACATGCAATAGGTTCTATACACCCACATCACTTTTATATACATTACTCTTTAACTTTCTTGCAGAATGATGAATGTATCTCAAACTTGATGTAAATGTAATGAGTTAATTATAAATGTAAATGTTGTATATAGATCGAATTGTATAGTGAAGATTTGTAAAGATTAATGATGATTGCTAATACATATAGTGTTCAAAAAATGAAATGATTATTCTTCCTTTGAAGATCATTCTCTTTGGAATCTTAAAGAAGATCCTTGAGCCTAAAGATAAAGACTAAAGTAAAAAAATCATATTGAAATCTACTTTGAAAAGGGATATAAGTCCAACCCTACTATGGCGGAGTTTAGCCACCCTAATTTTCAACTGACCTAGGTTTGTATTTTATATTAAAAATAAATGAATAAAAATTTATTTATACACTACTTCATATTATAGGAACATCATTCATATAGGTGGTTGATTTGCATTAGAGGGTAGCCATTTCATAGATGTCTTTTAGTGTACATGTTCTAGACATTGTAAGAATATATATCCTAGAAAGAACAACTTTTTCTTAACATACATATATACATGTAGTTTAAATTTCTACAATGTACACTAAACAAAAGCACACAAGCTTATAATAATATATAGTGTTGGCCTTTGTGATGGGGCTACTCTACTTTTAACTATGGGTTTAAGGACTTTATGCTGCCATTTTTTTAAGAAAATTCATACTTAGAAAATTTTATAAGTTTAGTGTTGACTTATAAAGAAATTTAGTGTAAGAATGTCTTTGAATCAAACATATGCTAGATAGGTGTATCTGTGTATTAAAAAGTCCAAATTAAATCCTAAATTAAAAATTCTGGACTCATTAGGTATAGAACCATCTTAACTTGCATCATGAGGCGATTAATTACTTAGGATTTTAGCTAGTAGCCAACTCCAGGTGGGCATAATCCAAATAGTATACACATCTCCCAAAATTTTCTCCTCAAGAGGGTTATCCAAATCTTAATAAAATTCAAACTATTAATCTTAATCTGAATAAATCCTTAAGATTTTCATGCTCAAATTCTTGATTAATCTTTATAAATTTGAAAAGTCTAGTCCCTACTTTAATCAACAGTATCCCTAAGACTTGTCTTGGGATGTAATTAACTATAGAGGTTTGCCTTTATAGGAAGTCTAGAACCTGGTGAAAAAAATAAACTCTGTCTTAGTTACTTTCTATGGTAGAGAAAGAATCTTGTGAATGCAGATTATATCTTTATGCATTAATTTAGTTTCATATTCAAAATATTAGTGAATGTTTCTCTTATTCTTTGGAATGAGTTTAGCATTCCGTATGTGGTATCTGGATATGCAATAAAAGTTGTATCTCTTTTTAAATTGTTAGTTGAGCATCAGTTTGTCTTACTAGGAAGTAGATATTATGCTATACATATTTGATTAAGGAAACATAAAATGAATCATGTGGTACATTTAGCAATTTTTATTTATCCATAATTTAAAATGAAACACTTACATCCGAACACATGCAGATGAGATAAATTAGGTGTTCTACCCTCAATCAAATCATAAGTTCTCTTATTAAACTTAGATCTCATTTTTACCTTATTAAGCAAATATAAAGCAGTATTTATTGTCTCTATCCTAAAATAGTTGGATAGACCATTCTCATAAAGCATAGCCCTAGAAGCCTCAATTAGTATCTAATTTTTCTATTTTTAAAATACCATTATATTGCTAGGGGTTGAAATGTTTTATTCCATCCTAGACTCTTCACCAAAGACTTCAAAATTATCATTCTCAAATTCATATTTGTGGTAGCTATGGTTAGTGGAAATTAAACAACTTATTTTTCTCTTAATCCAACTTGAGAATATTATAAATTCCTCAAATTAATAACTTTTATTTCGAAGAAATTTAACTGAAGTATACATAGAATAACCATTAACAAATACAAATCCAAACGACTTCCTTCCCACACTTATTATACTAATTTATCTAAATAAATCAATTTTAGTACATTTAAAGGTCTTAGGGTGATTATATCCTTAATGGAATGAAATGATGACTTGGCTTGCTTCCCTAATTAGCTTACATCACAAAGATGTTCTTTAGAAAAATCTAACTTAGGAATGCCTCTAACCAATTCTAACTGAGTGACCTTCTTATGGGTCCTAATGCATGTATGACATAGTCTCCTATCATAATCATGATTCATTAAAAAAAGTTTTTAAACAATATATAATAATAGTTTTATTAATGTAATTTAGATAAATTATATATATATAATTAATTAATTAATCCTTAAACCTTCTAATATAGTTTTACCATTTTGTAATATTAAGCATTTTGTAGAAAGAAATTTTATGTTGAATCCTTTATTGCATATAAAACTAATACTTAAAAAATTATGCTTTAGATCTTTCACTATCAAAATTTTTTTAATTATAAAACCATAAATATAACCTATTGTAAAGGGCCCACTACATTTTTGGTAGTGTCATCTCCCAGTGTAGCCTTTCCTTGGCTCCTGACTTCTAACATGATGAATAATTTCATGTCTCCAATCATGTGTCATGAATATTAGTTGTCTTGGTTCCACATGCTCTCACCAAACCTATTATGAGATCATACCAACAATTCCAATAATAGTTTAATTTGGGAACTCAAGTGGGTTTGGGTCCCTCCTTAAATTGCAATGAAATTTTATTATGCTGTGTAGATGATGTCTTGGGCCTCCTAACCTTATGTGATTAATGGTGGATCCTATGTGTGCAAATGCACATAATATCTCCTAATATGCTACAAGAATAATAGTTTACTCTTAGAAATGGATGCATTAATCTATATGAGGAGTGAGGTCTCCTTTTAGAAATGGTGGTGCATGCTATGTCTTGATGTGTTGCTTATCAGTGTGTGTAAGTCTTATTACATATTTAGTAAGTGCTATTATTTTCTTTTTTTAAAATACATTAGTGCTTTTTGTATGCCTATCTCTACTTTTAATGTATGTTAATCTTCCTACAAATGCATCACATCTTTTTCTAATTCATTAAAATTTTAATTCAAGATGCTTTTTAATTAAAAATTCATGCTTCTCTTTTAATGAAACAAAATTAGCTTTTAAATTTGAATAATTATTAATGACATTGGTAAGCTCTTCTTATAATGTGTAATATCATCTTTTAGGTTGTGAATGCTTATTTTTTTTTAATTTTCTTTAATTATCATGTAATTATTTTGAAAAAGAAAGCAATTCATCATAAGTTAGATCACATACCTGATCAAAGTTAGAGTCACAGTACTATTCTTGGCCACGAGGAACAAGTTTATAGCCTCCTCTTTAGCTTCTATTTCTAATGATTCTAATTTTTTGTTTGCCCAAGAAGCATTTTAAATTTTTTATTCACCCCTCTTTATAGTATCTTTATCCTTACCCTTTTATTTTACTAAGTGGTTCTTTATGTTAAGGCATTCAAATTGGATAATACTTAGCTTTTTACACTTATAACCAATAACATTAGTAGAATACTTATATGACTTTGTATTCTTACCTCGATGTTTGTCACTATAGAGCTTATGCTTATGTTTCAAAACACTTTTAAACTGTCTGGTCATCAATGCCATATCATCCGTTTAATCTAAATAAGAATCACTGATTTTAGTATCACCTGCTTTTAGCACTATTGCCATTTCCTTCTTCCATTCATCTATATTTGCATTTCTTTGACTGACCTTTTTCTCATATGTAATAAAAAAAGTAAGCATGTTTTTCAATAGAATAAAAATTTAAATCATTACATTCAAAGATTATAATAACCTTTGCTTCCCAAGATGAAGGTAAACAACATAAAATCTTATTTTCTTTTTCAGCATATGGTATGTCTCTACCTAAAGCATACATTGATTTAATATTTTTTGTAAATCTATTATACATATCAAAAATAGAATAGTTATGTCGCAGAGATGACTTTCCATCCTTCTGCTTCTCAGACAAAGGAGATGACATTCCCTCTTTTAGCTCCTTGCTATAGTAGTGGTGCCAACCTTCCTTTAGCTCCTCACTATAGTAGAGATTTCATTCCTATTTCTGCTCCTTACTATGGTAGATATGCCATCCCGTAGTCTCTTTCGCCCAAAGATTTTTCTTAGAGCTCTTCTCTAAGAGCTCTACAATCCAAGATAGAAGTTATAGGAACAACTATGTGAATCCCCTCACACCCCTTGGCATCCTTAAGTAATAATCTCCCTCAACCTTAGCTCTCTCTCTCCAAAGAGGTGTGTATACCCTCTTACAAGCATGGAGACTTCCTCTCCATCTCTCAAGTTATCTCCATTGGAAAAACATCTTTGACTACTCAACCATCTTGAAACTCAACTCTTATGATAAGTTTATAATGTGGTCTCTTTAAAAATCCCAAATTTTCAAATATAAGCTTGTGATTATAAAATACGATAATGGCATTATATGTTAGGATTAGTTCAATTCTATCATGTATCATCATGTATGATATACAATCGTACATTATGATAGTTATATCGAATAGTGGGTCATCTAAGATAAATTGAGGTTTGTCTTGTGACCACTCTAGTCGCTCATCATATATGGTAGTGGTAGTACAATATAATCATTAATAAAGATTTGATCATGATTTAATTTATTAATATATGCGATAAAATTATGCAATATTAATTTATGGTTGTACACTTTGAAATACTTCATACCGTATAATTAGTTCAACTTTTGAGTTTAATATTTGCCTAATTGTAGTAACATAGATTTGACGGTGGGGTTTTACCAAAATAATTGATTGTCATGTATGATTGGAGGTTGTATCGTATAATTAAATAAAACTCAATTCAATTAATCTAATTTAAATAAATAGTTGAATTAATTTTAATTTTAATATGTTATATAGTACAATTTAGATTGTACAGTATGATAAAAAAAATTCAAAAATTCATTTTTTCCCCACTTGTGTGAGTGTGCAGCTAACATACACCTAATACATTTCTCAAGAAAAGATAAAAGAATAGACAATATCATTTTAGACTAACATAGACATTGATGCTGCACTATCTTGAGTTTAATTCTTCAGTCTAGCTTGATGTTTACAATACCTAAAATGGTTAGTGACACACAAAGAATATACAATGTATAAAATAAAGCATTAATTAAACACGTAAATAATGTTTGTAATCTTCAAAAAACTTACTCGTGCTCCTATATTTCAACTAGCATTACATTTCATTTGTTTATTCATTACTTTATTATGTTTACTTTTTATGTGCATTAAAGTTCCAGCCTTTTCTAGGTTTGTTTTTGCATTTAAATGTTTGCACAGATTTTTCCTCAGCTCGTAGGAATAAAATTTTTTATACTCATAATTAAAGAATAAAAATTAAGGCTTAATAACTTAGTAATATAAGAAAATTAGAAAATAATTCAAGAGTTTCTTGGGGTCTCATATGCATATTAAACTATTATTTTCCTTCTTATGTACTTCTTTGCCTTTATCTAGAAGTAGACTAGTCAACCTATAATGGAAAAATCTAATTGAAGGGTGTTTTGCTCTTTTGGGATAATACATATTTTCTATGGATTTTCAAACATTCATGTTTTTTTTTATTGCATAGTGTAAATCAGCATGCATTGCACTAAAAACTCAGCAAAATAATTTAATTCCACTAATGGTGAGGGGCCATTTAGGATCTCTTAGATGTCGGCTCCATATTTTAAAATCTAAATAATAATAACTCACCTATCTTGATCTACATTAGACTAGAATCATGGTTTTAAAGAGATTAGAATGAGTTAGTTGGCATTCATATTCTAGGCAATAGCATATGTCCACAAGTGTTAGGCATTCCTAAAATTCTTTCCAAAAGTCAAATATATAAGGCCCATTTTCTTAACCTATATATCATTAGACTAACTTAAATACACTATTTTATAGTGACTCACTTTAGTTCTAGGTTAAGAGGAAGACCCAAAATCATAAGTCCTCACCTTTCATGAATATTATCTTATATTTGTAATAAATTTTTATCTATAAAATAAATTCCATAGATTGCCCTTATGGGGAATAGAGATCTATAAATTAAAATAAAATCCATTTTATTATTAAAAAATAGGGAAAAATCACTAAAAATGTAGATAGGCTTTCTAAAACCCATTTATACTTTTAAATATTGCTATAGAATATCTTTGTTGTTTCTTAAAATAGTGTGATAATCTCTCAATTATATTTGATAGTAGAAATGGCACTTTTTGTTAAAATTTATTCTAACTATTAAACCAGTCATAAAATATTATATTCATCTTTTTAGATGATATTTATTCCCATCGATGTGTTAGATAATAATGATGAAATTTAAAATCTTTATTTCTCTTTTCAAACACTTTCAATAGAATTTCATATTCATCACATGAGATGGCATATTATTCTTTGAATTGTGTTTGATCATATAAATAATGTTTTCTAAAACCTTATTCTTATCCTTGAATCCATTATATAATATCATGCTTTTCTTATGAAGTGATAGATTATTTTCAAAGCAGCATTCAATCACTAAAGTAAGTGCTCTCAAATTGAATCAGTGTGGTTCTACTTTCTCACTGATATGATTCAATGAGGAATGTCAAATTCATGCACTATATTATCCTAAAAAAGTGGAAAGAGTCACTATTTTATTTCAATGGTAACTGGTTACTTCTCTAAATGGGTTGAAGCAACCCAACCAAAGCACATAATGCTTATTCCCTAACTCAAAAGGCCACTAGCTTATTCTATGATACAACATAATAGGTGGCTAACTTATAATTAATCCAAGTACTTGATATTAATGATCTCGATGTGTAATATTAATGTTATTAGTAATGTATAATGGCAAATAATATCCCATTATTTTAATATTAAGCTTCAATTTTAGCCTTTACTATTGAGCACCACACAACCCAACATGTTCCTCAATTT
This sequence comes from Dendrobium chrysotoxum, assembly GCA_019925795.1. Classification (NCBI taxonomy): domain Eukaryota; kingdom Viridiplantae; phylum Streptophyta; class Magnoliopsida; order Asparagales; family Orchidaceae; genus Dendrobium; species Dendrobium chrysotoxum. Next base: position 35,422,634 of record CM034300.1, on the reverse strand, counting down.
TGATAATTTAAGCATCATTTCTATAAAACCACATCTGATTGAATGATTAAAAAAACTCAAAGTTCCATTTATCAAGGAGTAAGAAAGGGTTGTTTTCTTAATATCATGCCATTTATTAAGGTGTTACTTGATGCCTTACTTAGAAACTTCTCAAATATCATATTGATGAATCAATTTAAAAGTATACTACTAGCCCAAGAATATTCCTTAAACTGATTTAAATTAGATGTAGCACATATAATTGAGGATTGCATTTCATTTTCAAATTTATTAAACTTAATATGTTATCTATATCAACTCATCCAAATTATACTTTCCACAATCAAATCTCTAATAATGAAATGATGTTATGCTCACACAAACTATTTAATGAACAAATCTTTTAGCTTAAATGTATTTGAGCCAATCCATTTGGGTGTTTTGCATATCAATCAAATGTAACCACTATTAGGATTTTGATAAATTGTCTAAAAAGGAGAATGTCATTACCCCTAGCATTATAACATCTAGCCCTAATATATGAAATAAATTAAATTGGTTTATTTGTACCAATATACACCTTTCTCAAGTAGTCAGAAAACTGCCGTACTAAGGCACTCATGTGCTTCAATTCCCTCAAGCTAACTCCCTACAACACCCTAACTCACTGGTTGATCTAAACTAGGTAGCAACTCTCTAGAGGATAGTTTAAACCCAACCCAATTGCTTGTTATAGCCATGTTTTAGTCCAAGTTCATAATTTAAAACCTACTAAAAACTGCTAAATTGACTAAGTAAAGGTTTGACATTCCATTTCATAAGCTTTCCTTTAGTATGAATATTAATTCCCGAATTTTCCAAGACTTAATGGCTTGTCAAATTATGAGTTCAAGTGATCATTGATAAGCCTTTCACAAGTAAGCTATAATTGTTGCTCTACTACCAAGCAAAGCTTGCAACCTAAATGTGACTTATTCTCCAAGGGTTGGTTATTATGCAATAGTAAAACTATCCACTAATTTCACTTAGGATTAAGGTAAAACTCAAATATGATCACCTATAGTTTAGGGTTAGGACATCATGAAGTGAAACCTTAGTCCATGGGAATTTGGCCAATGGATTGAAGGTTCTCACCATATTTACCATCTGGATCGCATTAGATTTATTCCAAGGGAATTTTTATAATCTTCTATGTTGAAGCTCAACAGATTGTTAAATCTTAAGCTAATGTCCAAAGGCTAACCAAGAGGGGGGATGAATTGGTAATTTAAAATTTTCCTTAGTTAATTAAGAAAATCTATTAATAAAAATTTTGACAATATAAAATTTCTAAAAGGAATTTTTCAACCACTGAATAATTAAAGTAAATGCAAAACAAGTAAAATGCAGTAAAAGTAAGAATAGAAGACACCAGATTCTATAATGGTTTGGTCCAACAAGACCTTAGTACACTCCGTGGAGACTCCTTCTCTAGGTATTTCACTATACTCAAGTGACTCTCCTTTAGCCCCCACAGTAAGGTAGAGAAGCCTTTACAATTTTCCTCTCTTCCACCAAACCTCAGTACAGCAGAGAACCGTCGACCTTTTTCACCCTCTAGGTGAAGGCAGAGAACCCACCATTCTTTCTCACCCTCCTAGTGATGGTAGAGTACCACACATCCTTTCACACCATCCTAGTGTCAGCAGAGAACAATTCATCCTTTCACACCCTCCTGGTGTTGGCAGAGAATCGGACCCTTCTCTTAAAAGTCTTCTCTCAAAAGGCCTTCAAGGAAGTAGGGAAGTACTATGGAGAAAAAGTAGGAGATCCTTACCAATGGGCACCTTTGTGAATCCCCTCACAAAACCATTTCACAAGATCTCTCACTTTTTCACTCTCAAATCACTCTCCCAAAACACTCTCTTAAGGCACACTTAGGAGTATTTTTGTAGAAGTCACTTGGACAGTCAATTTTTTGGACTCTTATATACAAAGGATAAGAAAAACCATCCAAAAACTAAAATTTTCAAGTTTGACGAATTCAGATCATACCATATGATCACACTTAGTACGTACGAACAATTCAAAAAATGAACAATTCATCCCGTACGATACTATACAAACCTATAAAGACCCTATTTTTGCACTATGGAAAATGATGTACGAAACCAAATCTTACTATATGAACAGTTTAAAAAATGAACGGTTTATCCTGTACAATCCTGTACAAACCTGTAAGACCCTATTTTTGTACTCTGGAAAATGATGTATGAAACCAAATCATATTGTACAAATAGTTCAAAAATGAGCAATTCATCCTGTATGATCATGTATGAACCTGTAAGACCCTATTTTTGTACTCTAGAAAATGATGTACATAATTAAATCATACTGTACGAATAGTTCAAAAAATGAATGATTTATGCCATACGATCCTGTACAAACTATAAGACCCTATTTTTGTACTCTAAAAAGTGATGTATGAAACCAAATTGTAATGTACGATTCATACTTAGAAAAACCTTAACTCATGAATCAGTCAGGTTCATTCTAGAGGGGGTATTCAATACAAATCATCCCGTATGATTTAAAATTATACAGTATGATGAACTTAAAAAATTTTGTCTCACTCCCCCAGTGTGTGTGTGCACGTTTATCCGATTACAATCACACTCTCTCAGATTCAAGTATAATAAAAAATAAAAAATAGACTCCAACTACAACAATCCTTGATTTTATCTGTCTTAAAGTCTTTAGCAGTCTGTAGTATGATTTTTCTAAAAAAATATATTATTACACACAAAAACACGCTTTCCAACATATATCAGGAGAAACAATAATCAAACAATAAGATTTTGATATCATAAAAAACTCACATGATTATAACAACAAAATCTTGAAAGTTAATTTGCAACAATCTCAACATTCTAGGTTAATAAAAAAATTTAGATCATTGTTTATTCGTGATAGAGGAGAAAGAAAAAACTTTGAGTCCATCATTTAACTCAATTTTAAACCATGGCTGTGATTTCATTAGACCAGATCCTACGCTTCCCTCATAATTTAGGCTCCTTTAATAAAAGCAATTCAATCAAACATCAGATTGACATTGTTAAAGCACAACTAGTTGAGGGATCCACCACTTTTTAAAGTGACTAATCTGGGTATGCTAACTAAGTAAGTAGTTTTAATAAGGGATTAATTAAATCAATAAGAGATCTGTCTCATGTATGCATTTTGGTTTGGCGATCAGGCTTCCTCTATACTAAATTGTGGCTTCTACTGTTGATTTAAGAGTTTTTTTATTTTTTGTTTCATTTTCTTGGTTCTAATCGGTGCTCCCTCTGGCCTGAGGCGTTTCGACTTTTGGTTTTTTTGCTTTTTCATCAATGGGGGCTAAGTGGCAGCAAATAAAGGTTTTTTTGGTGCTACTGGTAATGATTCTAACTCTAAATCTCATACTTTTCATATTGTTCTTGCTGGCGAGTCTTCTTTGAAAGAAGTAGATTTTTCATTTACAAAGTCTTCAGTAAAAGGTATTCCAGCTTTGTTGATTTCTAAGGAAGATATTGTGAAACTTGACTCTCCTTGTCAATTCACATTGGTTGGAAGTTCTCTCTATGACGTCCTAACTTAGATTCTATTAGGTCATTTTTTGATAATCTTAAACTTTATGGTGTGTATTCTATATGACTGTTGGATTCTAGGCATGTAGCTATTCAACTTTCTAATGACTTGGACTATAGTCACAATTTTGCTAGAAGGTCTTATTACATAAATAATTATCAAATGAGATTATTGAAGTGGTCTCCTTACTTTGATATTAAATAAGGGCCTTCTATCATTCCCATATGGCTTTCTTTTCTTAATTTGTGAATACATTTCTTTAATTCAGATGTTTTACATGCTTTGGGATACATATTTGGTAGACCCTTACAATCGGATCAAGCTACTGCTTCAAGATTTAGACCATCTGTAGCACAGCTTCTTTTGGAGATAGACATTACCAAAAAACATCCAAGAGAGGTTTGGCTTGGATCGGAAGCTTTTAGTTATCTACAAATGATTGAAATTGAAAATATACTTGATTTTTGCAGTCATTGCAAAGTCCATGGTCATTCGCTCAATGAATGTTTTGTGGCTCATCATCTTCTCTAAAAAGGAATCAAGGAGGGGAACTCTATGGTTCTTACTAATAAGAATGATTCTAATGATAATGAGGCTCACATTCCTTTATATGTGAATAATGTTCTGATTGTAGATGGGGCAAACATTGAAACCATACCTTTGGATAAACCTATTAGTGATCATGAAGCAAATTTAGAAAATCATCCTCTTACAGAATCTCATACCTTGCCTCAAATAGGTGGATCAAATTTTCATAATAAAGAGGGTGATTCGACTATTTTTACTAGCTTGCATATGAAGGAAGTGGTTCAATTTGAAAACAAGGAAAAGGATTTACACATTGTAGAAGATTGTGGTGCTTTGATACAAAAACAATGTGCTTTAAATCATACTAATGAAGAGAAATATGAGAATGAGGATTGTGGTAAGGACAAAATTATGGAGGAAGGAGAATTTTTACTAAACAAAAATGGTTCTCAACTAGGAAAATCTGAAGGTATAAATAATGTATCCATGTTATCCCCTTCTTCGAAACAAAATGCCAACAAAAATGAGGATAGTTATACCAAAGTTGGAAAGAAGAAAAATAAAAATAATAACCCTCAAAATGCCAAAATTCTAGAGTCACTCGAGCTTCTAATCCTTCCTCTTCCAATGGTTAAAGCTCTTATTTAGAGCATTAGGGGTGTGGGTAATTTCCCTTCTAGGGATAGGGTGATGAATTTATGCAGAATTCACAATATTAATTTTTTAGTTTTACTTGATCCTTTAACTTCTTCTTCCAAGATAGATTTGATTCATGTTAAATTAGGTTTTGATCAATCATTTAGTAATTTCTTTGATAAAATTTGGATTTTTTTGAAACAATGGGTTAGTTTAAAAATTATTAATGATTATCTTCAAATTGTGCACAATAGGATTAATTTTCTTCAATTTTTGTGTTGTGCTTCTTTTGTTTATGCATCTTGCTCTAGAATTAATAGGAGAACTTTGTAGACTCAGATCACTAATTGTCCTTCTAATATAACCAAGCCTTGGATGGTTGGTGGTGACTTCAATACAATTACTAATGTTAATGAGAGAGTTAGAGGGAAACCTCCCAAATTTTAAGCAATTGAAGACTTTAAGGATATGATTTTAAACTCTAACTTACATGATAGTGGTTTTACGGGCAATGTATTTACGTGGAATCAAGCTGCCATGTGGCAACAGTTAGATCATATTCTTTTTAATAATTTATGGATATCTTTAATTTTCATAGTACTCACATTGAGCATTTATCTAGAACTTTATCATATTACTCTCCTCTTATTTTGAACATTTCTATGCAGTATGATAGTAATCATTCTCCTTTTAGATTTCAAAATATGTGGCTTCTTCATGAATCTTTTCTTAACATTGTGGAGAGCAATTGGCATACACCTTTATTTCCTTCTGATAATATTGGTGGCATGACTAGACTTTGGTTTGAGATCAACAGGCTTAAGCAGAAATTGAATTGGTGGAATAAATGTGTTTTCATGAATTTATTTTCTTGTATTATGCAAGTTGAGAATAAGGTTTTTTTGGCTGATAACAATTACATGAATGATCCTTCTGTGGAGAACCTTCTCTCTTTAAATGAGGCCAAAGATATTTTATTCAAACTTCAAGAACTAGAAGAAGCTTTTTGGAAACAAAAAGCTCCTTGTAAATTCTTAGTTTTTTTTTTAACTGTGCAAATTGCATTATCAATAAAAACAAAGATACAAATTACTAAGTTACAAGAAGCCTATCACAATCCTTCCTAATCAATTGAACAAACGTTGATGGAAGTTCACTACCCAAAAAAAGGTCCCAATAGAAATCACCCAGTATGCCATGATGAGAACAAATATCTACCACATTATTACACTTTTTAGGTACGAAATGAAAAATAACATTCTTAAACAGTTCAAGAAAAGAAAGATCCAATCTTTGCATCCAATTATTCATGTCAGGATACTTCTTCACAAAATTCTAAAGAAACTTCATGATATTCACATTATCCCCTTCTATGAGAATCCCATTACTGACCCACATCCAATCCTTTATAAAATTTTTGAAATCTAGTATAGCTGCTAATTCCGTGTAGGCATCATCCCAATGAACAACTTGCTTCCCATATGCATAAAGAAATCTACCTTTAAAATCTATTAGAACACCTGCTATACCCGCCTTATTTGACTTTGTTGTAGCAGCATCAATGTTCAGTTTGATCCAATCTTTAGGTGGGGGACACCAAATATTCGATAGCTCTTGATGATTGATCTCCTAGCTCTTTTCAATTGGAAACAAGTGCAAAAATGTCTAGGATGAAATTTCGTAGCAACAGTCAAAGCAGCAGGTGATGGTTTACCATGTTTTTTCAAATTTCTAGCTTTCCAGTCTTGATAGATAGCATAAATGTAAATTCTTGGAAGGCCAGACTTCACTCCAACTCCCTTCTTCCAATCTTCAAGGCATTGGGATAAACTTTGAAACTTAAGTACATTGATACTCCATTGTCTCAACATATCTAAAACATCTGATAATTTAATGCATTGAGTCAAAATATGCTCCAAGTCTTCAATTCCATCACAACCTCTCAGACAGTAGAAATTATGTTGCAGCTTTCTCTGATGCAACCAACCATTAGTAGGCAATGCATTATTAAAGAGACTCCACCAGAATAACTACTCCCTATTATAAATTTTCAATTTTCTCATCCAATTCAAAATCAATCAAGTTGTCTTGTTGGATAGGAGAATTAGCTTCATAAGCTAAAGCAGCAATTGACTTACCAAAATTGGAATAGATCAACTCCAAGCCATCTTCTTCTTTATCAATAGAAGTAGGAGTATTCAATATGAGTATTATCATATCCTCAGAAAAATAAAATTTCAAAAACTTCATATCCCATTTTCTCTCATCATCAAGAAGTGTGGACACCTTTTTATCTTGGAGCTCTGTTAGATTGCAAGTAGCAGGCCACTTCTTTAAACATCTATCAAGCAATCAAATGTCATTCATAATGTCAATATTAGTATCAGAAGATACATTCCATCTAACAATCGACTTCAAAAATTGAGCACCATCTTTGATGATACGCTATAAAGGAGAAGCATTTCTCTTCAATTCTTCATCCCTAACTCCTACTCCATATTTTGCCTTTAAAACTCTACCAAGAAGTGAGTTCTAATTTTGTATAAATTTCCACGCAAGACGAGACCTTAGAGGACCCTTTCTTTCAGTAGCTCCTTGAATGCCAAAACCTCCTATATTCATAGAAGAACATAAAGTCTTCCATGAAATATAATGTAACCCTTATCTTCCTTGCTCCTTATGCCATAGAAAATTTTTGCATACTTTGTCTATTTCTAATCAAATGCTTTTAGGAACCAAAGAATGAGGCATTAAAAATGATGGAATAGAAGAAAAAGCCATTTTGATAAGCATAATTCTTCATGCAAGAGAAAGAGATCGAGAGCTCCATGTGTTTAATTTCACCATCGCCTTATCCAAAAATATTTGAAAATTAGCAACCTTCATTCTTCTCAATGCCATTTTGATTCCAAAATATGTTATCTCATCAACAACAATAAGTCCCACTAATTTATTTAATCTTCTTCTCCTTTTCTTTGAAACCACTTTCCCATAAAGAATCATGGATTTCCTATAACTAATGTGCTGACTAGTCCAATTATTATAATCGAATAAAATCTGATTCAAGATTCTTGCATTGCTCCTAGATGCCTCAGCAAACACTAACACATCATCATCATAAAGAAGATGAGATAAATTATCAGAATTTCCAGCCACTCTAATGCCAAGTTGGTTATCATTCTCTTTAAAGGCCTTCAAAAGGACTTTAGAACACAAAATGAATAGACACGGTGAAAGTGGACACCCTTGCCTGAAGCCACAACCAGTTACCCTCCATTTGCCCATTTTCCCATTAATCTTAATGGAGAATTTCGGATTGCTAACACATTGCATAATCATATTTATTATCTTACTTGGGAATCCCATTAGCTTCATTACTTGGTTCAATATTTTCCAACACATGCTATCATAAGCTTGTTCCATATCAAGTTTCAAAATCATAGAACCTGGTTTAGTAACCAAAAATCCCATTTTATTGATGACTTCATGAGCTATAAGATAGTTATCTGAAATATCTCTACCATGAACAATGGCACCTTGAACTTCAAATATGATACTAGGAAGGCAAACCTTTAATTTACTTAATATCATACATGTAGTCATTTTGCAGATTGATTTGCATAATTTGATGGGATGAAATTTGGAAACTCAAAAGCATTAGGAATTTTAAGGATGAGAACAACCATTGTTTCCTTCCAATAATCTGGCATAATACCCAAAGAAAAGAAATCATCTATTGCGTTCCTCATCTCATTCATCACAATACTCCAAAAGATTTGAAGAAACATGCTTTAGCACCATCAGTTCCCGGTGACTTGTAATTACTCCTCTTCATAACAGTATGAAAGAGCTCATCTTTAGTAAACTAAAAATTAACAGCTACCATCATTTCTTTGTTTAACTAATCTTGAACTTCAAACATTGGCCAATTAGTTAAATCGCAACTTGTTCTCTTCCACTTGTTCTTAAAGAACTCCTCAAAAGCTAAATGAAAAATTCCAAGAGTCGTCTCAATAATTCCATTGGGATAAGTGATTTGATTAATCATGCTACCATTCCTTCTAGCAATTGCATATGCATGAAAAAAATGAGATTTTTGATCTCCTTCTTCCATCCATTATGTCTTAGAATGTTGCCTCCACCAAGTTGCAAGTCTAGCAAGTGTGATGTTCATCTCATGCACCTTTTTTCTAAGAATAAGCAACTTTTAATGGATCAACACCTTCACTGTAGTCTCTTCTTGTAACAATAAGATTTCATTTTGTAAGTTTGCCTTGAGATCATTCAATTCCCTTAGCTTATTTTACTCCAATAAAAAAAACATTTAAGAGATCTTCTAACCTTCCTTTGAAGAACCTCTGCAGGTGACCCATAATAGCTTTTACTCCATGCTTTAGTCATAATGCCTCTCGAAGCATCATACAAACACCGAATATTCTCAAATCTGATCTCCTTATGCTTATAATCCTTTGAATTATTTAGATTAAATAACAAAGGACAATGAAAAGAAGTGACTCTTGGAAGATGCTTTACTAATGCTCAAGAAATATTCTCCAAAGCTTTAGAGTTTAATAAAACCCTATCAAGTTTCTCCCAAACACGAGCAAGGCCTTCCTTATTATTGCACCAAGTATACTTAGGACCACCAATATCCTTGAAATCTTTATTAGTAATGAACTCCTTAATTTCTTGAAGACCTTGAAAAAAAAAACCTTTTAGCACCCTTCTTTTATTCCTTAGAAAGTAAGCAATTAAAATCTCCTCCTATAATACAAGGATTCTCACTAGAAGTATGATCTTCTATCATTTTCCATAAATACCTTCTTTCATAAAGATCTTTATTCCCATATACAAAAGACACTGTCTTTAAGAGGCCTCTAGGGGAAAGTAAATTCCCTATCATGCATTAATTTGCAATGGAAAAGGAAGACATCTTATTGTTAGATGGAACGTCAGCAATGGAGAATCTATAAATGTATTCAGGGATAGTGGGATCTTGGATAAGAACCTTAGAAGGTGGCCTACCTTTGTGATTCCCCAAGTGATGGAAGAGATTACGGTTGCCAGATTCATTACAAATGGGTGCTGGAAATTATTGGAGCTTGGTAAGATGTCTGGGAAAGACCTGGTGGACCTTATTAGTAAAACTCCTATTTCTCATGAGTTATTGAAGGATAAACTGGAATTAGTTTCTTTTAATTTTAGTAAATCTATTGCTTCTCTTTCTTTTTAGGCCATGATCAATCATAAGTTGCAGGAACAGTATTGGAAATGGATTAAGAGAGCCAAGCTTAATTCACGGGTTGAAGGCTTCTGGTGGAGAATTTTCAACAGAGCAATTCCTACTAATCAATTCTTATGCTACAGGAGATTAATTAATAACAATGTATGTCCTAGAGGGTGTGGTATGATTGAAGACATTGAGCATGTAGTTATCTTTTGTCAAAAATTGATTAAGGTGCTTTAGCTTCTCAACAAATGGGGATACGGTATTCCAGGATTCTATTCGCTAGAACAGTGTTGTAAATGGCTGGCCTTGCAAAGTAACTAGATGGTTAATTTGTTTTGTAATGTTATTTATTTCTCTTGGAAGGCTAGGAACAAGCTCATCCATGAAGGGAGAGATGATAGTGAATTGCTCATTCCTTCAGAATCCATCAGCTATGCTGCCATTACAATATCCAAGATTCCTTCTAGTTTGGGTATATGGGTTGCTAACCAGCCTCAAAAGCTATTGAATTCTCTTTGGCATCCCCCTCCACCCGATTGGATTAAGGTTAATGTTGATTCCTCTCTTCTTCAATCTTACAAAGCTGGGATAGGAGTGGTTTTTCGTGATCACAAAGGTAGATTTTTGTTAGCCTTTGGACATTCTTGTGTTCATTGGGATATCTCTCGGTTGGAGCTCATGGCCATTCAATCTATCAAAGGAATTTTACAAGAGTGGATGTTCAATTATAAGGGGATCATTATTGATGGTGACAATGCAAATAAAATAAAGTTCATTCAAACATTCTCGAGGTCTAAGCAGGCGTTGGATCATCCTTATTCTTTCAATGAGTTTCAATTTGTTATTTTTAATTGTATAGATAGAAATGGCAATAAGTTAGTGAATCTTTGTGCTAACTATGCAATTTTTAGTTCTTTTGTTTGGGATGGCATTGGGTTAATTGAGATTCCTCCTTCTTTCTCTTCTTTGTTAAAGGAGGAATCAGATGCCATTAGCTAGCCTTTTGTATCATCTCTTTTAATAAGATTCTATGCACCTTGATGTATTTTCTCAAAAAAAAAAAAAAAAGTATACCACCCAATGTTCCATTAGCTGCAAACTAGAAGAAGTCCCAATCATTACCAATAATTTGATGAACTTAAGATTTATCCACTTTTACTACCTTAGTTTCCAATAAACCAATAAACAAAACATCATTCTCAATGACCAAACTTCTCAAGTAATGGGAAGCTTCCTTTTTCTTTGCTCCCCTACAATTCCAAAAAACCATAGAAGACATTTTATGAATGAAATGGGGATGAGGCCCCAGCCCTATCAATACCTCCTTCACCTTTCCTTGTTCTTTGGATTGCCTTTATTGGTCCCAACCTCTTCAATTCTTTGGACAACTTAACCTTCTATTTCCCAGCCTCTAAAGATCGAGAAGAACCAACGTCAGATTGGTTTATTAAGCTACCATTCATTTCATTATATAGGACAAATGAGACAAGATTTATTTCTTTCTAATTACTCACCAAAAGAACACAATTGGTAAGTACTCCAATAGTTCCACCTGAGACATTATCATCTTTTCCACCAACTCTTCCAATATCAAATCTTCCAGTACCCTCCTCAGTGTCTTTAATTTGAACTTCATGAACCAATTCTATTTCTGAAGGATTTTTATGTATAGGAACATTATTAACAAATCAAGAGAATTCAACATCAATTTCTCTTGCACTTTCATCATTAACTTTATTGAAATCATTTACATCTACAACAAGGCTGTTAATCTTCTCGCAGCACTTTCATCTCCTCATTTTTGTTTCATTCTTCCTTCTATCTTTATTCTTCTGAAGCAGCAAAATTAGTATTTGAATGCATTTTCTCGAATATAGAAACTGATTCAATTGAATTTTTCTGATGTTAAAAAGGCTTAAATATGTTAGCAAACTTAAAATTCTTCTTTCTATGAGAAACATGAATCCACAGACCATAAGAGTTAGTTTCATCACTAGCCTTATTACCCACTATTTCAACAGGAGTATACTTCAAATCATCAGATAGTTTCTTAAAAGGATTAGCAGGACTTTTCTATGGAATTACCTCAGACTGCACTTGAAGTTGGTCCCCATTACTTTCCTTACAACTTAAATGATTATGCCCAACTCTACCATAATTAAAGCAAAATGATGATATCTTTTCATATTCAATTCTTTGAAAGAATCTACTCTGAGAACCTTCAATCCAAATTCCTGATGGGATCTGAGTATCTAATTTAATTCAGACACAAATACTAGGAAATTCCCTCCTCCCCCAATTAAACATATTACCATCTATGTAAAGTGGAACACCAACTGTGGAGGCAATCCTAGCAATATTGTTCTCATCGTAATAATTTAAAGGGAGATGAGGCAAACAAATCCAGATTGGTGAGTATAGACCCTTATAGTTAATGGCAAAAAATGAGTATTCCATTTATCCATACCAATGATATAATTACCGACAAACCTAGGTCATTCGCTTAGCATAGCTTCAATTACTTCCTGAGAATGAAAAGAATAGAGAAACCAATTTATTCCCAAGCTAGTTAAGTAAAATGCACCAACCTTATTCAATTGACTCCTTAATTCCGAGCTTGAAACTGAAATAAGAATAGAGTTTCCAAACACCTTTACCACCTCAAAATTTTGAAGTCTATGAATATTAGCTTATTTATTTTGAGGTTCTATTTTGACTGCTACTCCATCATTAGCCAATTCAACATTTACCTCTGAAGGTACCACTTTAATATTTGAAGGTTTCTTCCACACATTGATTGGTTTTGCAGCAACATCATTAGAGTCGTTATGTTGAGAATTCTCCAAAGTATTTTCTCAAACATCTTTAGGTGCTTCATATATATTTATATTTTGACCCAATTCCTTTCCCGTCACACCAATTTCTCCTTCTTCTAGAAAAGAAACTTTACTACCATTGACAGAGTTAGAAAATCTATTAACTTTTAACACCAGACCCACCGATGAAGATGCTTCTTTATAAACCTGATCTTCATGAATAGAACTATTCTTGAAATTATTGGAGATAGAAGGAAGAACTTCAGAGTCATCCAACAAAACACTCTTACCCTTGCTGGAACAAGAAACCACATTCAGAGATTTTAGGAAATCTGAACCATCTCTTATTACCAGAGAAGTTCCTGAAGGCAACTTTCGCAAATCAAAACTCTAACAAGAAACACTACTGCGAAAATGGTGGGGGGAGGAATGACTGCCGGAGGCGGCTTTCGATTAACTACCACCATGGTTGCGATAGTGGGTACCGCACCACCCGAGAAATGTGCTCAAATAGAAATTCAAAAAAGGTCACCTCTCACTAGAATCATGGACACACTCTCACTAGAATCATGAGTTGGGTATTGATTATTTTGAGAATGTGTTTAATATAAATTTCAACCCAATTTTGGATTTGGATTTCTCTTTTATTCCCTCTATTATTTTTGAGAAGGATAACGTTATGCTTACTAAAATTCCTTCTACTAAGGAAATTTGGTTAATCATTAAGGAGATGAACACTAATTTGGATGTTGGCCCCGATGGATTAACAACTAAATGAAAGTGCGAATAGGTTGTTAGACCTACTGCTCACGTCCCTAGGCAAACCAAGAGGGTGAATTGGTCCTTTTAAAAATTACTCTTGGAATTTTGGAAAAATTTTAAGTAAATCATACAGTACGATGTAACTTAGTACAGTACGAACAGAGTTTATTTTTTACTTACTTCAAATCACAGAATTTCAACCACAGAAAGAAAATAAAATATAGAAAAAGTAAAGTGCAGAAAATTAAACAGTAAGAACAGAAAATACCATAATTTATAGTGGTTCGGTCAAATACGATCTACATCCACTCCCTAGAGACTCATTCTCTAGGTATTGCACTAAACTTAAGTGACTCTCCTTTTTCCCCTACAGCAAGGCGGAGAAGAGGTTATAAAATCTCTTCCACCAACCCCGGTGCGACAGAGAACTGTCGTCCTTTTTCACCCTCCTGGTGAAGGCAGAGAACCAAACATCCTTTTACACTCTCCAAGTACGGCAGTGAACCGTCGTCCTTTTCCACCCTCCAAGTGATGGCAGAGAACCGGTGTCCTTTTTCACCCTCCAAGTGATGGCAGAGAACTGGAATCCTCTTAAACAAAATACTTGCAAAAGTCTCCAAGGAAGTTAGGAAGATGCTTGAAGAACAAGTAAAGAAATTCTCACAATTGGATAACCTTGTGAATCCCTTCAGAGTTCTCTCTTCAAAGATTTCTCAACACTCACTCCCAAATACTCTCCCAATCACTCTCCCTTTCACTCTCCAAAAGTATTTTCACAGAAGGATCTTTCTACAAGTCAATTTAAGGATCCTTATATACTAAAGGCAAGAAAAACCATCCAAAAACTAAAATTTTCAAGTTTCATGCGTCCCGATCGTCCCGTACGATCGATCTTCGTACTGTACGAATAGTTTAAAAAATGAACGATTCGTCTAGTATGGGCCAGTACAAACCCAATTTAGTGCCCTTCGTACAATAAAATATCATGTTCGAAATACATTTCGTATTGTATGAATAGTTCAAAAAATGAATGATTCGTCCTGTACGAACCAGTACGAACCCAATTCAGTGCCCTTCGTACAACAAAATATCGTGTACGAAATATATTTTGTATTGTATGAATAGTTTAAAAAATGAACGATTCGTCCCGTACGAACCAGTACGAACCCAATTCAGTGCCCTTCGTACAACAAAATATCGTGTATGAAATACATTTCATACTGTATGAATAGTTCAAAAAATGAACGATTCATCCCGTATGAACCAGTACGAACCCAATTCAGAGCAGTTTGTATAGCAAAACCTCATGTACTAATAGTAATTCATACTTTATAAACGTAACTTTGAAAAAATTTCTTGGCATATGGGTTCGATATGGAGGACATATACTACAAATCATCCTGTATGATATGAAATCATACTGTATGATCAGTTTAAAAAATTAAGTTTTCTACTCCCCCATTGTGTTTGTGTGTACAGTTATCCAACTTACAATCACACTCTCTCAGACTCAAGAAAAATAAAAAAATAGACTTCATTTATAGTGAACAAATGAACTTGAAGTCTTTAGCAATCTGGAGTATGAATTTCCTGAAATATACTTTAGTACACACAACAACAAAACTCAAATATTTGTTAGGAGAAGAATAAAACAAACAATAAGCTTTTATAATCATCAAAAATAACTTGTATTAGAATTCACTTGAATGAACAGATTTTACCAAATCATAATAATCTGCACCATTTTTATGATGGCAAAATAATTATTATTTGAATGAACAACTTAAGTCACATTTCTCCTAAGCTTCCACTAAATATACACTCCCTCTAAGTAAATGAAGTCCAATGCTCCCTCTAAAGCCTAAGCTCCCCCTAAAGAAATGACCTATCCTAAACAAGGGATAAACGGGAACATACTGAATAAGCGAAGGAAAGGGTACCAAAAGGGTAAGAAGAATAAGAATTTAACATGCAACACAAGCATTACAAACACTACACACAACTAAAGTACATTCATACATTCTTACATACACAAGTAACTAAAAACTTAAATGCAACAAGTCAAAACGAATCAAGCACACAAAGTCAAACAATAAAAACTTATCAAGCAAATAAAGTCAAAAAATAAAACTCTCCCCCTTTTGACAACAACAAAAAGGGACACTCAAATTAGTTGAGAGGTGGAATAATGTTAAATGAAGTTTAACTACAATATTCAAATCAAATGAAAAAAAAAAAACTCAAAAGTGTTAGATTGCATATTATAATAAGGAAAAGATAAGTTGATCTAAAGTAGTAATGTATTAGACAGATTCGTAGCCTCAACTTGTGCACAAAAGATGAAATAACATTACCAAAATTCTAAGTTAAAAGTGACAATCATTGATGAGTGAACTTGAAGAAAAATTCTAAAGGAAACAATAATTAGCGACATTGCACATCTTTTCAAAATGTAGGCTAATTTTGTGCTTTTTCTAGATTTGGCGACATTGCGCATCTTTTATTGAATGACACACTTTGTGTGTCTTTTTAGATTTGGCGACATTGTGCATCTTTTATTGTATGACACATTTTGTGCATCTTTTCAAGCTTTGCTTTGAATGTAAGATTCTTTCCAACAACATTATCTATGGGTCACAAGTATAATAATGAACACATTGATATAGAATATAAGAGTAATATTAAGACATCAAATATATATCAATTTTGACTTAATAATACATGTCTATATAAGATAAAGTAAGATCTTCTAATCTACACCAAATCATAACGATATCTAAATATTTTGAGATTTTAATGTTATGCATAGAATTTTCTATTATAATATAAACTCAATTAACATTGTAGACCATTAATCAACTATAGTCGAGTGTTTTATGATTAGAACATTTTCAGTCAATAACATAAAAAGATATGCACAGAAACACTTGAACATTTCATTTCTGATCATTTTCAAAACATACATAATAGTAAGCTTTACTTTGTAGCACAACATCTTATGATAAACTTGCTAACATTCTCAAAACATAAAAACAAATATGCCAATCAGAAAAGAGAATCACATACACATCCAAGCCAAGCCAAACAAAGCAGACTAGAAATCTAAAGGACCCTGATCTGGAGGAGGTGGTGGAGCATCGAACAAACCAAAATAGCTGTTTAGCGTTGCAATATTTGTGTTTATAGAATCAAATTGTTCTCTTATCCACACTCTATCCTCCTTATACTGATCATCCTATGGATTTAGGTGTGCCTCCATACGATCAAATCTTTGATCCATTCTATTAAATTACTGGACCATATCCTGGTAGAAGTCTTGGTTGGGTCCAGGTCCAGGTGCAGGTGCAGGTGCAGGAGCAGCTGCAGGTTCATCATCAGAACTAATCACATATTCATCTCTCCCAAAAAGTACTCTAAAAGAGGCATCAGTGAAATAGAGTGGGAGTTCTGAGGGTCCGTTAGGATGGATTATGTTATACTTTTTCTCAAGAATAAAACAGATTACATAACCAAGGGCAATATTCTTCTTCCTCTTTACACTGGGTTGGCCAATATCATTAAGGTAAAAAATGTAGTCCAAAAGTAGTTGGGCTTCATCTATTGGTTAACCAGACATGATCAGATAAGTGACACAAGAGAGAAGAGGGGTCATGTTTACTCTATCTCCAGCCCTAGGAATGATAGAGCTCCTTAGAACATGTTGAATTATACGAGCATTTTGGTTTAAGGTGTCGACTCTAGGAACATGAGTTGGTTGTCTTACACCTCTAATGACCTGATTGACTTCAGTCCAGTCATAATCAGATCGAGCTGTTAAAGTGTTTGCCCAAATGCCCATAGTTCATAAATGAAAGTACTCTCCTAGATCCTCCTTGGTAATCTCTACTCGCTGTTTCAAAACATATGAAGAGATCCTAGTATGATCATGACTAAAAATCATGTTGGCTAGAAAAATATGAAATAGGTCTCTATTATATGAGTAGATTAGAGTGACAAGGAAGGAGAATTGGGTAGTATCAAAAAGTGGCATTACTGCAAAATGAAGATTCTCTCGCAGTAGAATATGAGAGGGAGTGATTTTGGATGCAGCATACCTATAGTATGCCTCTTCATTTTGCCCACTTAAGAAATTATCATCCCAATCCCTCCTAGAAGAAGCCCCTCTGGATTGACGCACTCTTTTCCACTTCAAGACATCTCTATTCTATGCTCTAAAGGGTTTGAAGTGAAGATGGAATGAAAGAAAATGACCCTTCCTTTTATAGAAAATCAGATCAATCATAATGTACGAAATCATTTCGTACAAGACAAGATTTATTTCATCCGGGATGAATCGAATTTCATATGGGATGAATGAAAGCAGTCAAATTGAAATAATTTTTCATAAACTGCTCGTCCCGAGGCGTCCTTTCGTACAGGCTTTTTGACTTCCTGATCGTACATATGAAGATGTGTTCGTTCGAGACGATCAGAAAATTAAAGGATCATTCAGGCGATCGTTAGGGTCGTCCTCATGTTAAATGATGCTTGGATCATACAGATGAATGATGTATTCATATATATGATCATCAATAATAACTGACACTAATTGTGATTCCTCCCCCTTTCGTATAGATGAAGTCCATGCAATCGTATAGTACGATGGTGTCATCATACGGTACGAATAGACAAAATAAGATACACTTTCGTCTCTCCAATCTTACAGGTTTCCAACACTCAACTAAAGAACAAAACAAAAATTTTTTTATTTAAAAAAAATGACAACACAAAGGATACCAATAAAACATAAAACACTAGAAAATAAATCACTTGCAATGAACATACCAACAAACACATATAAACACACATTTGCAGAATTTTCAATCAAGCATTTAGATCAATTACACCTAGCCTTGTCCTTAACATGCTAAAAGTGTCAAAAGCTAAGGGTTTTGTGAAAATATCTCCAAGCTAATCTTTAGTAGCAAAATGATGTAGTTCAATTTCCCCTTTCGCTACATGATCTCTTATAAAATGATGTCTTATATCAATATGCTTGGTTCTAGAATGTTGAATAGGATTCTTTGAAATACAAATGACACTAGTGTTTTCACAAAAGATTGGAATGGTGCCAATTGAAAATCCTAAGTCACTCAATTATTGTTTCAACCAAAGCACTTATGCTACACAACTCCCTAAGCTAATATATTTTGCTTCAGCTGTAGAAAGTGCTACTGAATTTTATTTTCTACTGGACCAAGATACTAATGAATTGACATGTCCTAGAAGTACTTTTCCTATCCACCCTATAGCCTGCAAAATCAGAATCTGAGTATCCAATAATATCAAAAGAAGAACTATTCTTAGGATACAAAATCCATAAATTTTGAGTTCCTAGAAGATATCTTAAAATCCTTTTCACTGCTGTCAAATGTGATTCCTTTAAATCAGCTTGAAATCTAGCACATAAGCAAACACTAAACATAATGTCAGGTCTGCTAGCAGTCAAATAAAGTAAAGATCCAATTATTCCTCTAAACTTCTTTGATCAACAGATTTTCCCTTAGGATCATTATCTAATAGTACTGAGGAACTCATGGGTGTAGTTATTGGTTTAGCATTATCCATTTCATACTTTTTGGGGATATCCTTAACATACTTAGATTGACAAAGAAAAGTTGCTTTCTCATTTTGCTTTATGCTAAAACCAAGAAAATAACTCAAATTACCCATCAAACTAATCTCAAATTCACTACTCATTGTCTTTGAAAATTCATCACATAGAGTTTTATCAGTTGATCCAAAAATGATGTCATCCACATATATTTGTATAATGAGTATATCATTTTCAATTCTTTTCAAAAATAGAGTGGTGTCCACACTTCCTTTAACAAATGATCCTTTTAATAAGAAGGTGCTTAACCTCTCACACCATGCTCTAGGAGCCTATTTTAGTCCATATAATGCCTTTTTTAATTTTAAAAATATGATTAGGGAATTTAAAATTTTTAAAACCTTGAGGTTGCTCAACATAAACATCTTCTTCTATTACCCCATTCAAAAAGGCACTCTTAACATCCATTTGGTATAATTTAAAATCTTTAAAGCAGGCAAAGGCTAACAAAACTCTAATTGCTTCAAGTCTTGCTACAGGGGCTAAATATCTCCTCAAAATTAATTCCTTTAATTTGATTATACACTTTAGCTACCAATCTAGCCTTATTTCTCACAACAACCCCTGAATTATTCATTTTGTTTTTGAACACCCACTTAGTCAAAACTACACTTTGATCTTTTGGCCTTTCAATTAGATCCCAAACATCATTTCTTTTGAATTGATTTAACTCTTCTTGCATTGTCAAAATCCAAAATACATCCAAAAGTGCTTATTCTATATTAGTGGGTTCAATCATTGAAATAAATGCTGAATGATTTACCTCTTTCCTCAAACCATGCCTAGTCCTAACTCCTTCACTTGGTTCTCCTAAAATTAATTCTTTAGGATGACTTCTAACAAATTTTCATTCTCTAAGCAATTGGTTTTCTTCTTCCTTTTCAACCCTTTCTTCAACTTTTTGATCTTCAAGTTTTTGGGTTACTACCTCAACCTTATCTACATCCAACTTTGACCCTTTATTATCATAATATTCATCAAAAATAACATGTGTGGTCTCCTCAACTATCAATGTTCTCTTATTAAGAACTCTATAGGATTTTCCAACACTTGAATAACCTAAAAAGATTCCTTCATCAGATTTTGGATCAAATTTTCCTAAGAGAGTTTTATCATTATTATGAATGAACACTTTACATCCAAAAATATGTAGATGTGAGAGGTTGGGACTCCTTCCTTTAAGAAGTTCATAGGGTGTCTTATTTAATTTAGACCTTACGTACACCTTATTCAACACATAGCACGCTGTACTAACTGCTTCAGCCCAAAAATATTTAGGAAGTGAATACTCTGCCAACATGGCCCTAGCAATTTCTACTAATGTCCTGTTCTTTCTTTCTACAACTCCATTCTGTTGAGGTGTCCTAAAAGCTTAAAAGTTGTGTTCAATCCCATGAGATTTGCAAAAATCATTAAACATTTCATTTTGAAATTCTCCCCCTTGATCACTTTGGATAGTAACTGTTTCAAAACCCAGTTTCCTCTGAATCCAAGTGGCAAAATCTCTAAATTCTTCAAATGATTCACTCTTATGATTCAAAAATCTAATCCAGGTGAATCTAGAATAGTCATCCACTTTTTCCTCCTAGACTTAAGGTACTAACAGGTCCAAATAAATTCATGTGAAGAATTTCTAAGGGCTTGCTAGTCCTAATTTTCTTGATTGAATTGAAAGAGGATCTCACCTGTTTTCCTAATTGACATGCATCACACAAGTGATCTTTTGTGAAGTCTAATTTGGGTACACCTCTAACTAGTTGCTTTTGAGTGATTTTCCTAAGATTTCTCATACTAGCACGACAAAGCCTTCTATGCCATAACCATGATTCATCAGATACAGTTTTCAAACAGAGAGCAGTAGAAGGATTAACAAAATTTAATTCTAGCATGTAAACATTATTAACTCTATCACCATTCAAAACAACAGTTCTATTTAGACTAATAACATAACTAGTAGGCAAAAACTTTATATGATATCCCTTGTTACATAATTGACTTATACTCAACAGATTGTGTTTCAAACCTTCAACCAACAGCATATTTTCAATCACAAAGTTTCTAGAGTTTCAAATTTTACCTGTACCTACCACTCTCTTGGTAGTATTATCTCTAAGTGTAACCTTGCCTCCATTCCTGGCTTTCAGCGTTATAAATTAATTCGTATCTCCAGTCATATGCTTTGAGCAGCCACTGTCTGGGTACTAAATACTCTCACGAGATCTTGTGTGAGAGCATTCCTACAAAATGATCAAACGTTAATCTTGGGAACCCAAACAAGTTTGGGTTCTCCTCTTGATAATTTTAAACCAGATACATGTGTGATATGCTGTGATTTATGCACCATAGGTCTCCACACTAACTGTGTTATATATCTAAGTGTACAAGTGTGGGAAATATGTCCTAAACTACCATAAGAAAAAAACTTTATTTCCTATAAAAGGATTCACCAATCTATTCTTCTTAAAAATTATCTTCTTAGACTTTGAACCAGTGGTCTTGTAGTAGGATTCATGAAAATCTTCAAGTTTAGGTGGATTTCTATTTTCTTTAAGTTCTTTTAATTGAACTTTAAGATAAGCATTAGAACTTTCTAGAATCGAATTATCAATCTTCAAATCATGCTCTCTAATATTTGATTCATCCATATAAGTTTTAAAATCATTTTCAAGTTCAGTGTGAGATGATTTTAAAAGATTATACTGTTTGTTTAAATCATCAAACTCATCCAACATGGTCATGTGGTTGCTATCAATTAATGCATGATCTTTCCTAAGGATCTCATATTTTTTCTGTAGCTATAAATAATCCAAATTTAATTTAGCATGCAATTTTTTTTAGTTTCCTATATGCTATATGTATGCATTCAAAAACTTCAAACAACTCTTCATAACCTAAGTCACATACCTCTTCCTGATCTGATTGATCAAGATTGTCAGCCATTAAGGACAAATTTGTGACTTCCTCTTCTGGTGTAGTTTCTGAGGAATCTGAAGCTGAGTCTGCCCAAAATGCTCATTGAAGTCTCTTTTTACCCCTTCTTTCTTTTGGTTTCTCCTCAGCCTTTTCCTTGCTAGGATTTCCCTTGAGATTGGGTCAATCTATCTTTATGTCTCATGGCTTCCTACACTCATAGCAAATAACTTCATTAGAAGCCTTAATATTCTTTTGGAACTTACCTTTGTTCCACTATTGGAGTATTCTCTGCTTCCTTTTTAGAAAACTTCTAAATTGCCTTGTCATCAAGGCAATATCCTCTTCACCCTCAGGTAGTGACTGATCACTTTCTGAATCATCTACCTTCAAAGCTATGTTCTTCTCCTTTCTCTTCTCACCTGCATCAATCTATCTTTGAGTCACAGATTGCTCATAAGCAATTAGTGATCCAAGAAGATTGTTAACAAAATAAATATTTAAATCTTTAGATTCTGTTATTACAGTTATCTTTGCATCATATGCAGTAGGTAAGCAACAAAGTATCTTGTTAACTTTTTCTGTATTAGTTAACTCCCTACCTAAAGCATGCAATGAAGTGGCTATGTGAGTAAAATGTGTGTACATGTCCGAGATTGATTCATTCAGTTTCATGTGAAATAGTTCATAATCGTGCAAGAGAATATTCAACCTAGTTTGCTTCACTTCATTTGTACCTTCATAAGTAATGCAAAGCCTATCCCAAATTTATTTTCCTGATTAACAAGTTGAAACACGCATGTAGTCTTCTAATTTTAAAGCACAAAAGAAACTATTCAAACACTTAGCATTTAATTGAGCCAGCTCACGTTCTTCTACAGTCCATTCAGCAAAAGGTGTTTGAACTCTAATTCCTTATATAATTCTAGTGGGTATAGTATAACCTTCCTGTACTAACATCCACTTGCGATAATCAAGAGATTGCAGAAATATAAATATGCGAGTTTTCTAAAAATCAAATGGGATATTATCAAACAAAGGTGGTCTAGTGATCGAGTAACCTTCTAAAGTATTTCTATTTTCAAAATTAGCTATGATCGAATTTCAAAATATAATTTAAATAGTGATTTTCGAAATTGGCTTTGATACCACTTAAAAGTGTGATTAGGTTATTATACCTACTACTCACATCCCTAGGCTAACCAAGAGGGGGGGGGGGTGAATTGGTCCTTTTAAAAATTACTCTTAGAATTTTGGAAAAAATTTAAGTAAATCGTACAGTACGATGTGACTTCATACAATACGAATAGAGTTAATTTTTTACTTACTTCAAATCAAAAAATTTTAACCACAGAAAGAAAATAAAACACAGAAAAAGCAAAGTGTAGAAAAGTAAACAGTAAGAATAAAAAACATTAAAATTTATAGTGGTTTGGTCAAACACGACTTACATCCACTCCCTAGAGACTCCTTCTCTAGGTATTTCACTAAACTTAAGTGACTCTCCTTTTGCCCCCACAGCAAGGTGGAGAAGCCTTTACAAACTCTTTTCCACCAACCCCAGTGCGGTAGAGAACTGTCATCCTTTTTCACCCTCCTGGTGAAGGCAGAGAACCAAACATCCTTTTACACTCTCCAAGTGTGATAGAGAACCGTCATCCTTTTTCACTCTCCAAGTGATGGAAGAGAACCAGCATCCTTTTTCACCCTCCAAGTGATGGCAGAGAACCAGAATCCTCTCAAACAAAACTCTTGCAAAAGTCTCCAAGGAAGTTAGGAAGATGCTTGAAGAATAAGTAAAGAAATCCTCACAATTGGATAACCTTGTGAATCCCTTCACAATTCTCTCTTCAAAGATTTCTTAACACTCACTCCCAAATACTCTCCCAATCACTCTCCCTTTCACTCTCCAAAAGTATTTTCGTAGAAGGATCTTTCTACAAGTCAATTTAAAGATCCTTATATACTAAAGGCAAGAAAAATCGTCCAAAATTGAATTTTTCAAGTTTCACGCGTCCCGATTGTCCTGTACAATCGATCTTCGTACTGTACGAATAGTTCAAAAAATGAACAATTCATCTAGTACTAACCAGTACTAACCCAATTCAGTGCC
This sequence comes from Dendrobium chrysotoxum, assembly GCA_019925795.1. Taxonomy (NCBI): domain Eukaryota; kingdom Viridiplantae; phylum Streptophyta; class Magnoliopsida; order Asparagales; family Orchidaceae; genus Dendrobium; species Dendrobium chrysotoxum. The sequence goes on along the minus strand of CM034300.1, from coordinate 35,398,398 downwards.
CTTCGTACAACAAAATATCATGTATGAAATACATTTCGTACTATACGAATAGTTCAAAAAATGAACGATTCTTCCCGTATGAACCAGTACGAACCCAATTCAGTGCCCTTCGTATAACCAAATATCATGTATGAAATACATTTTATGCTGTATGAATAGTTTAAAAAATGAGTGATTCGTCCCGTACGAACTAGTAAGAACCCAATTCAGTTCCCTTCGTACAACAAAATATCGTGTATGAAATACATTTCGTACTGTACGAATAGTTCAAAAAAAGAATGATTAGTCCCGTACAAACCAGTACGAACCCAATTCAGAGCAGTTCGTATAGAAAAACCTCATGTATGAATAGTAATTCATTATGTATGAACGTAACTTAGAAAAAAATTTCTTGGTATATGGGTTCGATATGGAGGACATATACTACAGATCATCCCGTACAATATAAAATCGTACTGTAAGATCAATTTAAAAAATTAATTTTTCTACTCCACCATTATGTGTGTGTGCAGTTATCCAACTTACAATCACACTCTATCAGACTCAAGAAAAATAAAAATACAGACTTCATTTACAGTGAATAAATGAACTTGAAGTCTTCAGCAATCTGGAGTGTGAATTTTCTGAAAAATGCTTTAGTACACACAACAACAAAACTCAAATATTTGTTAGGATAAGAATAAAACAAACAATAAGCTTTTGTAATCATCAAAAATAACTTGTATTAGATTTCACTTGAATGAACAGATTTACCCAAATCATAACACTAAATTTTTTTAGAAAACTTGGCATATTATTAAAGAGGACTTAGTTAATGCTGTTGTTGACTTCTTTAAGGGTAACCCTTACCCTAAATTTTTTACTTCTACTTTCATTGCTTTAATTCCCAAAAGTGATGTCACTAATTTTTGAAATAATTTTCATCCTATTAGTCTTTATTCTTTTTCAATAAGCTTAATGCCAAGTTGCTCATGGGTATATTAGCTTAAATCCACCCTAATTTTATCTCTTTTAAGCAAATGAGTTTCATTAAAGGTCGATCTATATTTTATAATATTTTACGGGCTCAGGAATTACTCCATGATTTAGAGCCTAAAACTACTGGTGGTAATGTTGGGTTCGAAATTGATAGTACCAAAGCTTATGATAATCTTAATTGGGAATTTCTTTATACTATGCTTAATTTATTTGGTTTCAATAATGATTTTATTAAACTTATTAAGAATAGTATTAAACATTATTTCTTTTCAATTATTATTAATGGCAAGAGCCATGGTTTTTTTATTCTTCTCATGGGCTCAGGTAGGCGGTATCACTTATCCCCTTCTTTGTTTATTTTGGCTATGGAGTTCCTTTCAAGAGGTCTTAATGATATTTTTAGGAAACATCCCAATTTGTAGTATGGACTTTTGGTTGTTTCCCTATGGCTCATTTAATTTTGTTGGTGATTTTATTAATTTTACTAATGGTTCCATAAAAATGCTTAATACCCTATTTAAATTTCTTGGACAATTTCAAAAGGCTAGTGGTTTAATTTTCAATCCTCTTAAACGTTGCTTTATCACTTCTAGGTCTATCTTGAATTAGAGAATTAACTCTATCCAGAATATATTTGGTTCTTTTAACAAGAATCTTTCCCTTGAATACTTAGGCACACCTCTTTTCAATGGTAAGAAGAGATCTCATTTATTTGGGGACATTTTTCTAATATTCACAAAAGGCTTTCTACTAGTGCCTTTAATTTTCTTTTTTTTGGGGTAGATTAGTTTTAACTAAGAGTGTCCTTTGTTTGATTCCTTTTTATTTATTTCATACTTTATATCCTACTATGAATTTTTGTAGTAGGCTTGAAAGAATTTTCACCAAATTTCTTTGGGGGCCAAAGAGGGTAAATATGCTATTTTATGGGCTTCTTGGGACAAATGCTCTGGTGTTCATGATGAATATAAGCTTGGATTTAAGAACTTGGATGACATGGCTCTTGGTTTTTCTTATAAATTTTGGTTTACTTTAAGGTCTAAAAGGAGCCTTCGGGCTAATTTAATGATTTCTAAGTATTGTGTTGGCAAACATCCTCTCAACTATTTTTTTTAAAAAAATGGGACTCATTTATTTGGAAAAGGTTTTACTACATTAAGTGGATGTTGAGCAATTCATTCAATGCGGGACGGGGATTGGTGACATCTTTTTTTAGCAAGATAATTGGTTTGGTAATTCCTTTATTAATAATTTTCTAGATACCCATTCTACTAGTACCTATAAAGTTTCCCATTTTATTCTTCATGGGATTTCAAATGCGGATTATCTTAGTGAGATGGAGCCCGATTTCATCATTAATCTCATTTTGCAAGTTCCTCTTCAATTATACAAGAATGATTACATTTTGTTCAATAAGTCTAATGATGGGAGCTTTGTGCTTAAAGAAGTTTGGCATTTTTTTAGGCATATTCAGCCTATATCTTAGTTTTTCCCTACTATATGACATAAAGTTATACAAGCTTCTTTTTGTATTCTTACTTTGAGAATCTTTAATAATTACATTCTTGTAGATACTATTTTGTTCAGAAAGGGTTTTTATATTATTTCCAAATGTCAATATTGTTATCATATTGAAAGTTTGAATCATCTCTTTGCTAATGGCCCCATTGCTCTGAAAGTGTGGTTGTATTTGATAATGTTTTTATTACCCAATTTTTTAAGGATTATAATAGCATTAAGCGTGTTATGTAAGCTTTACTCATTTCTACTAAGTGTCATATTCATAATGTTTTACCTATTATTAATTATTGGTTTCTTTGGAGAAGTAGGAACGAGTGAAACATGATAATATTCCCGTAAATGTCTTAAGCATTATTTTTAAAATTAAGGATAAAGTGAGAAAGTTCTATTAGGTTAATTTGATTAAAAGTAGTGATTTTAATGGCTATTTTCAAACTACTGAGAATATTGGTATTAATATTTTGTCTACTCTACACACTCTTAATTACACTATTATTAGATGGATCAAACTCATCCAAGGTTGATATAAACTCAATATTGATGGCTTTATTAAATGCTCTGGGTGTAGAGGTCTCATTCATGATGATAATGGTCATATCATTGTGGCTTTTGTGGGTCCCTCTGATGTCTAGAATTCCATTATGGCTGAACTTCATGCTTTAAAGTATGGTTTACAATTATGTATTTCTTTAGGGATTAGAAGTGTCTGGATTAAAGTTGATGCTATGATTGTGATTCATTATATTATTGATAAAATTAATGTCAATCCCTCTTATTTCTATATCATCAGAGCAGTTAAGCAGTGGCTTTTGCTAATCAATTTTTTTATCACTCACATTCTTAGGGAAGATACTTTGGCTTTAAATTTTTAGCTGACTTGGGTAGCAATCTGATGAATAATGTGGAATATATTGGGTCGTCTCTTCCCAGCAAACTTTTGGGTCTGGCTAGAATTGAATGTTTGGGCCTTCTTTATGTTAGAGTTAATTAAGTTTTTACTATCTTTGTTTTTCTTGTCCTAGATTTTGTGGAATATACTAGGTGCTCCCTTCCTACCTAATTATTTTGGGTGGCCCGGGGTCCTTCTTTTGTTGCCTTTTAGTAATGGGTTTTTTAATGTTGAGCCCCTTTATTTCTTTTTTATGTTGTGTTGGACCATTCGTAAGCCATGATTGTATCAATTATTTTGCTATTTTAAACTTCATTGACTGCTCATCTATTCCTTTTATTATTTGTTATAGGTTAGAGTACTGTGGTTTTATCTGGAATTGATTTACCTTCCTCCACTCCTTTAGGTGGCCTTATAGGTTTGGCTGACCTGGTATGAAGTCTTATTATTTACCTAGATTAGTGGCCATCAAAGTTTTGGTTATCATGCTAGTGTTTATGTGCTTAATTTTCCCTCTCTAGTTATTCCTTCTCTCACTCTCTATTGGCTAGTAGGTGAGGATTCATGCTTCTATACCTATTAATCCTAAATCGTATTACTTCTCTGTATATTCCTTTCTTCTCCTCCTTTGTAAGTATTTGCTTGGCTTTGGTGGGATGGGGATTATATTGGTGTGGCTTTTGAGTTTATATCATGATGACAATACAGATACAATGTTCCTAAGCTTTGTTGGCCCATTTATTTGCTAATTTCTAATTCTCTTGTTTTGGAATTTTTCTTGTTAGGGTTCAATATTTCCATCACCTACCTGCCGCTTTTGGTTTTTTATGTGTTGGTGATTTCACTGTTGATATTTTCTTTGTTGGGATGGTGCATAATTAATCTTTGGTGGATCTAGTTGTGGTCCTTACAAATATTTTGTTTAAGCTCTTCTTCTTGGTTGATTCTTGGCTTCTACTATGCTATTCTTTAGGGTTTTTCTTACTTTGATGGGTTGTGGTTGTTTTTTGGGAATCAAGAATTTCATTTAAGACTACCTAGGTGGTTTCCTATATCTGTCAATTACAATATGTTAAGGAGCTTCTCTTGCTCATGCTCTACTTTTACTGTGCTGCTCTATTTATCACTGTGCAACTCCTATTATAATTGGAGGCTTGTGGTTATGCTGGTTTTTATTTTGGTTGCCCTTAATGCTTTTGCTTGGGTTGCTATGTGTCTGGTCTATAATTCTTTTATTACTAGTGGTTTGTGTCTTCTATTGTGCAGCTGTAATCACTTTGTCATTTCTTTGTTAACTGCTCACTTAAATGTCATTGCTAATGGTTTTATGGATTTTAACTTCTTCATTCTGAATATTGTCATGAGCTTTAACCTTGTAGGTGGCTATAATAGCATGAACCCTTTTAGTTTCTACAGGTTTATAGATTAGATTATATATTTCTACTCTTTTAAGCATTTTTTGCAAGTCTGCCACTCTATGCAGTGCAATCTTCAATTTGGGTTTCCTTTGGACTTTTTTTTAGAAGTCTGTGTTGATTTCCTTTCTTTTGATCCTCCTATTTTTTGGGTTTTGTCTTCTTGCCATCTTAGAATGTTCTTAAGTTTTTTTTGTAATTGTCCTTAGTAGGGATCATAGGCTTTTAGGTTTTCTTTTGCTTGATTTTTTAGCTCTTCTAAGCAATAGTAAGCTTGAGGTCCCTTCTAAGGACTCCGTAACATTTTTCTTAATTAATGTGTAGGCCCCTCCATGGTTTTTTCCTAAATAATAATAATATTAACAAAAATAATAATAAAAAAAATAAAAATAAAAATAAAAATAATAATATATTATTATTATTATTATTATTATTATTATTATTATTATTATTATTATTATTATTATTATTATTATTATTATTATTATATAAGTGAGGTCTCTTTGTGTCTCTTTTTTAGTTTTATGGTTTTTCCTGTTACCTCTTGTTGTTTTTTCACTCTTTGGCCATCTTCTTTTTGTTTTTGTTGGTTGGGTAATTTTCTATATTTTGTTATCTTTTTGGTTTTTTGTTAATGCTGGGGTTGTTTATTTCTCTTGTATTCTCTGATGGTAATGGGAGTTTTTGTATTTATGGAAATATTTGTAGTTTTACTGGCCCTCCTTCTGTCGAGGTTGTTCTAAAATCAATAAAATGGATCTTTCTTTTTTGGGTTCTAGCTCTTGGCTACCCTAGAGGTTACTAGGTTATTTTGTAATTTTTCTTGGAGGGGACTTTTGGCTTGTAGGTTTTCTTTTTATTAGTTTTGTAGCTCTTCAGAGCAGTAGTGAGTTGAAGGTCCCCCTTAAGGATCTTGTAGTATCTTTTTTAACAACGTGTAAGCCCCTCTATGGGTTTTAACCAAAAGATAATAATAATTATATAAGTGACATCTCTTGGTGGCCTAAAATATTGTTTCCATTATTATGATTGGCAAAAGTAATGGCTTCTTTAAACCATCTTAAGGTCTAAGACAAGGGGCCCCCCTTTCCCCTACTCTATTTATTATTACTGTGGAGTATCTCTCTAAGGGCCTTTATAACTGGTTTATGAACCACCCTTCTTCGTATTTTCAATTTAATGGGGACCTCCCTATTTCTCATTTAAGTTTTTGCTAATGATTTTATCATTTTTTCCATTGGCTTTATTAGAATTTTTAACCTTCTTATGAAACTTCTTAATAATTTTGAGGAGATCAGTAGCTTATCTGTTAATATTACTAAAAGATATTCCATTAATGATAAGAATCTTAATTCCAATCTTAAAATGGCATCAAGAATATAACTGGTTTTATGCATTAAAATCTTCCTATCAAATATCTTGGCATCCCTCTTTACCTGGGTAAGAAATGTTCTTTAATTTTATATGATATCATCTACAAAATTCAGAAGAAACTTTCATTTTTGGAATTTAATTTCCTATCCTTTGGAGGCATATTGACTCTTATCAAAAGTCTTTTATGTTCCTTACCAATAAATATGCTTCAAACCATTAACCCTACCCAGCCTATTTGTAGTCGCATTGAAAGATATTTTAATAAAATCTTTTGGGGCTCTACTTAAGCCTCTTTTAAAATTCATTAGAAATCTTCGAAAACTTATTATGGTGCGGTTGTTGAAGGGGGTTTGGGGTGTAAATTTATGAAGGATGTTACAGATGCTTTTAATTTAAACTTTTGTATTCTTTTAGGGCTATGAGCAGTCTATGGTCCAAATTTATGAATTTTAAAAATTGTGTTGGAATGCACCCTACCATTTGTTCTTCCAAGAGAGGTGACTCTATTATCTGGAAAAGGCTTTGCAATATTATGTGGGAAGCTGAAAATTTCTTTCAATGGGGCATTGGGACTGGTAAGGCTTTCTTATGGCAAGTTCAATGGTTGGGTGCTTTCTCTCATGATAATATGTTTCATACTCATTGTGCTTCTGTTATTAGAGTTCAAAACTTTATTTCCCTAAATAAGTGGAATGTCCCTAAGCTTTTAGAAACATTGTCTTGTCATTTGGTTGAGCAAATTGTTAAAACTCCATTGATTAGTGAGGTTGAGGATTGCATTCTTTATAATATTTCTGCTAATGCGAACATTTCCCTTAAATAGACTTGGAATCATGTTGGACATTAAAAAGCCTACTTCTACTCATTTTGCTAAAATTTGGCATAAAAGTATTCCTATTGATGATAATCTTAAATCTAAAGGTTTTGTTATTCCTTTAAAATGTACTTGATGCTACCATTTGGAAAGTATGAGTCATATTTTTGTGAGTGAGACTATTGTGGCTAAGGTGTGGATGTATTTTGATGATGTTTTTTATACTAATTTTTTCAAAAGGAATGTTAATATCACATTTATGCAAAATTCTTAGTTTTTTAAACCTAAAAGGCATTTCTTGATTGTTATTTCCATTCTAATTCTTTGGTTTCTTGGGTTGGAGCATAATGAGACCATTCATTGTAATGAAAGAATGGATCATAATAGAGTGATACTTACAATCAAGGAGAAAATCTATCATATTTTTACTATTAACCTTTAAGGTTCCAAAAATTTCAAAGGTAACACTTATGTTGCTTATGATTTTGGTTTAAAGTTGGATTTGAGAATTGATTCTCAAAGTTCTAAGTTTTTGTACTAGATCAAACCTAAGACTCCTTATGTCAAACTTAACTCTAATGGTTCTTTGAAGATGGATTCTTATGGGTATGGGGTATCATTAGTAATAAATTGGGGAATGTTATTATTGCATATGTTGGTTATCTTACAATATGCTCTATCATTTATGTTGAGTTTAAAGCTCTCTTTTGATCTTAACAGTCGTTTAGCTATGAACATTACTCAATTATGGATTAACATTGATGCAATGCTTTTGATATAATATTTGCAGAGAGATGCCTCTAATCCCTATAATTTGGATCTTATCTATTTACTTAGGGAAAAAAAATCTATAACTTAAAGTTCATTACCATCTTTCTCATGTCTGGAGGGAAGCTAATTGTTGCGCTGACTAGCTTACTAATAAGGGATGCAAGCTTAATGATAACGTATAATTTTATGCTTATAATCTCCTTAACCTTGTTGGTTTAACAAGGCTGGAGAAGTCTGGGCTTCCTTATGTAAAACTTTGAGTTTAGTGTTCTTTCTATGGATTGTTGTTGTTGGTTCTTCCTCTATTCTTCTGTTGGTGTTCTATTTTCTTGAGTTAGCATGGTTAAAGTCTTTTCCTGCAACTTTGTATTTTTTGTCCTATTCTGGTGTTGTAGTTTATTCATTATTGTTCCCTGGTTGGTAGCACTCCCTATCTTTACCAGACTATTGCCCCTATGGTATATTTTTTTTGTTTGTTTGGGCGGCCCCTCTGGTGTTTTATTATTATGTTGTTCTTTTGGCTGGTGGTTTGCCTACTAGAATTCTTATTGATGGCTTTTAGATGGGTACAATTGATCTCATGTATCTGTTCTTCTATGGTGTCTATGGCTCTTATTAGTTTTTCTTTTTCTGTGTTCAGTTTATGGGTATCCTGTTGATGTGTCCTGACTGGTGGTTAAACCAATGGTTGGCCTTTTCGCTGGGTTCTTGATTGTTGGGTTCTTGATGGTTGTATTTGTTATCTTCGGTTTGAGCTATGGCCCTTATTTGGGTTCATGTTTCATCTAGTTTGGTTGCATATCCATGCAGTTCAATTGGTTTATATTCATGGGATTGGTCGTGTTCTTCAATTTGTTGATTACAATGCCATGGACTACAGGTTTTTCTATGCTTATAAGTATTTATATTTTTATTTTTAGGACTATTTTGTTCTTGCTTTTCTTTTCTTGCCAGTGCAGGTTCAATCCTTTTAGTAGGTATGGTTATTTGGTAGATGGCATTGAAAGATAATTCAAGCTATGGCTTCCTGTTTTGGGTTTGCGCTACTTATCAACATTTTCAATTTAATTTTGTAATGTAGTAGGGATCAAATCCTCTTAGGTTTTCTTTTACTTTTGGGTACTATCCCTCTATGCACTTAGTGAGAGTGAGATCCCTTTAAGGACTTGTAATTAATTTTTGATATCAGTGCATAAGATCTCTATAGGTATTAACCAAATAATAATAATAATAATAATAATAATAATTATATAAGTGAGGTTTAAAAATACATAATAAATTCTATGAAAATTATAAAAATTTTAAATAACTTACAATAAACTTATACTAAACCAGTACTACAAATAAAAATGCTAAGGATTAAAATTTAAATCATAAAACCCAGAATCAACTTAAATTTTACTTTTTTATAAATCATTAAAAACTTAATTAAATTACGACTTCTAAATGGGATCAAAATCTTATGGAGTAGCCTTGGGTTAGACTATGGACCAATCTTATGGAGTAGCCTTGGGTTAGACTCATGGACCAAGTTTCATGAGATTCAAAATCCATTTGCTAGCTCATATAGAATATCCTAATCCAATAAATTATTATGAACTCTTTAACATCAAAAATCATAAATAAACGATGAAAAATAAAAGCAAATGTAAAATAAAATGCATTTAACTTGTAATTTTAAATGTAATAAATAAATAAAACCAATGAAAAATAAAATCATAAATCTTATGTCAAGAAAAACCAAATCTAAAATTAGCTTAAAAGACACTTAAAACCAGCTTAAATGAAATACTTTATTTAAAAAAATTAATAATTATTATAATATAGAAATTTATGAAGCCACTTTGAGGTTATTTTCAATTCTAAAAATTATATAATTGATTTTTAAGACCCATATAAATATTAAATATTTTGTAATATACTCATAACGAACTAAAAATAAAATATTTAAAATTTAAAACATTTAAAATAGATTTTATATTTATCTTGTACTTTTGGATTAGATGATTATCGTGAGATATTGTTAATGGCAAGCTAAATTGCCCGTGGGGAGAGGTTTTCCTAGCTTCATTTGTGCTTGCACAAACTTATCAAGGCCTTGGTAAGGCAAGCATAATGTCGTATCCACTTACTCATGATATTTTGACCACTTTTTTCTTTGAGGTCAATTCCAAACTCAAATCATCAAACCATATGAATCCTTTTTCAAAAGGAAACCCTAACTTGATAGAAACCTTAGGCGAAGATTTGGAGTTATATTTGGCCAATTGCACATTCACTTATCATGACCTTAGAGTCTCCCTAGAGACCTTTAGAAGCCTCCATGACCTTCCAATCATTAAACCATAATTCCATGAACCTTAAAATCAAAACTTTCTTATAATTACATATCATGATGCTCAACATGGCATATTTATTAAAAGCTCCTTCTAAACCTCTTAAAACCTAAAGCTTAAACAAATGTATGAAACATCATTCAATCATTGTTGATGGTGCTAAGTAAAATTGATGTTAATGTTCTTTACCTAAATTCCTGAGGAAATGATTATTTTATTTGATGTTGTGTAGGAAAATCACTGATAATTTAGCATTTAGCATTGCGGTGCACAGGCACTTCAAGCAGCAATGTAATAAGCACCCCAATGCAAGCCATTTGATTTGGTGATTTTGTAATTTAATGTAGGGCCTCAGTGTTGATTCCTAAAGTTGTATTGTTACAATCTAGGAGCTCGACCGTATAGTTTGATGATTACAAACACTATTGGATACTTCATTTAATTTTTCTTGCATCATGTTTAAGATATTTCATTTTTCGAGCTACTAACTTTTAGGTATAACGTACACCAAGAAAAGATTAAAGCACCAACTTAAGATAATATAGTATTAGGGTTAAAGTCATCTATATGTTATAGAGTCCATATTTTTCATTTTTTTTTCTTAGATTTATTTCTATATTAGGTGTATATTAGCTTAGCAATCATACACACATACACACAAAGGATTAAAATTCAGTGTTTTCATTTCTCTATTTATCATATTGTATGATCCATAACATACTACATGATATGTTCAAACAAAAATTAATTAAAATATTTAATTAAGTGAGATTAATTAAACTTATCATATAATTAATGGTACTTCATGATTTACACATCTTACTGGATGACCTAGTATAATAAGAAAACTCATTATAAAATCCTTTTTTTTATTTTTTTTCTCATTGCCAAATCCTTATTACTTATAATAGGCAAATTTTAAATTTGAAAATTAGAATTATCATGTCGTATGAAATACTTCATACTATATAGAATTTAGTTATACATACCTAATTTATGTTTGACAAATTAAAAAAAAGAATTGAATCTGATCTAATTATGGATTATAATGTATGATATTTATATCGTATAATATGATCCATCTAAGAGCTCTCTTGATGAGCATTGGTTCATCCTGTAGGAATTTGACCTAATCATACTGGACAATTTCTAATCATACAGGATGACCTTTGAAGGCATTGAACTAATTACACAGTATGATTTAAAAATTAGACTTATAATGAGAGGTAGTTTAATTAAAAATTAAGATTTTTAGATCCCACTTTATAAAATTTATTTTGACTCGAGAGAATAAGTTTTTCGGCATTTAGATAAGTTTTTATTTAGTGAGAGAGTTTAAAAATATTTCACAAAGTAAAAGGAGTGAGTGGTGGTGAGGTTGAGAAAGTGAGAAGAGCCCTGAGGGTGTCAAGGGAGTGCTAGGGTGTTCTCATGGTTGCTTCAGCTGACCTATACTTGTATTTCTATTTGTGTTGAGCTCTTGGAGGGAGAGACTTCGAAGCAAAATGCTCTCACTAGCTATTGAGCTAGAAATGGGTTCTCGACTGAGCATAGAAGTGAATGAGGTTTCAGCATCTCTATCAAGCTTAAGTAGGAAAAGAGATTCAGCTACTCCGCCAAGATGAGTAGACGAAAGAGGGGATCAATATCTATATGGATCATGCAGGTGTAAGGAGGGATGGAAACTCTTCTTGGCTGAGGAGGTGGGAGAAGGGGACTCTTTGGGTACAAAGAGTTTGTAAAGGTTATTATCTGCTGGTCATGGGAGAAGGGATTTTCTACCTAGCTGTATGTTGAAGGAGAGACACCTACAGTGAAAATCTTAAAGAGGTGGACCTTCAGGGAATTAACATAGGTCAATTTGATCAAACAACTATAAACCTCAGTTTACATCATCTTACTTTCCGTACATTACTTTTCCTATAAATTATTTTCATTACACTATGGTGTTGATTTGGTTATTTTTTAAAAGAGGCATTTTGGTGAATAATCATTGATTGAATCTTATTTTGAAAATTAGTAAATAACAGAAAGAAAAATATATTAATTTCCTTCAACAAATATGTTCTTCTACAAAATTGTTTACAAAGTCAAATTAAAACAAAACTATTTCTTTATTATTTTAGATTTTTTTTTCTTTAATGCTTCCACATATTACCACGTTGTGGGACAAAGGCTTGATGTTGTGGTTGTTGTTGTAATGCTTCCACATATTAAAAATTTAGCCATAACTCTTCAGAAGGGTTCTCAATAACCCAACCACCACTGATTGAAAATGTACCATTTGATTTTGGAAAATTTGTATATCAATATTTTAGAATCAATTGATTTTAGCAAGTGGCACATGAATAAACCTAGATATTCCTTACAAATTTGAATTTTGAATGGAGTTATAGAAATACCCATTATTGAATGGGCTTTGAAAGATCGAGAAATTGCACAACTAAGTGCTAAGTTTTAATGATGTTTTGTTTGTGCACTTTGATCTAAAGATTACATATGTATTTCTACTTGCAATAGTTGTAAGGAAGTATGTGACAAACTTTGCTTTACCTATGAAAGTACTAAAAAATTAAACTGTCACGCTTGAATTTTTTGTTACATTAGTATGAACTTTTTTGCATGAAAATTAGTTAATCCATTTTAGATATGTATACTACGTTAAATAAAATCATCACATCTTTACATGCATTAGGTAAAGATGTTAATAAAATATTATGTTGCCTACCTAAATCATGGGATGCTAAAGTAACTGCAACATCTAAATCTAAAGATTTGAATGAATACTCTATTCTGAATATTATTGGCTCTCTACTTGCTTATAAGTGAAATGTGATTCAAAGACATATAGATGCATGTGAATGATGAAAGGATCGAATAGTAAAGTTAAAGGAGGACAACACAGATAGTAATAATTCTTATGCTAGTGGAAGTGATGACTTTGTATTAATGAGACAACTATTTAAAAGCTTCCTGAAATGCCAACAAAAGTGCCACTTCTATCTAAATAAAGGTAAAATTGTAAAATATAACAAGTTTTACTATGATGTGATTTATTTCAAGTGAAGGAAGTTAGGTCAGATTAGATCTGATTTCCCTAACGTCAGAAGCCACCAACTAAGGATATGCGTGAGGACAAATTAAATTTAAAGAAGGGCTAACAAAAGTTTCAAACATCCTTCTAAGCAAACTTATAATCAGATTCATCTGAAACCAAACTAGAGGACGAGGTAACCAACTTAAGCTTAATGGAGATTATGTTAGTAGCTTTGATAGTGCTGAGGTATGTGATTTACTATATAATGAATTACTCCCTTTATGTAAAACATTACATGATTTGTACATGAAATTAAAAAGTAATACTCATAACTAAAAAAAATTCTATTTTTAAAGATGAGCATACCAACTTAACTGATAATATTCCAATCTATGAAATGAGCATTTCACCTTAGATAAGAAATTGTAATCATTAACCAAAAAGCATGTTGGACTAGAAAAGGAGCATGTAGCATTAAATGAAAAACATATCACATTACAAAAAAAAATCATGATTCCTTGAGTAAAGTTCATAATGAACTTAAAGAAGCATTAAAAGAGCTGGAGGAGCTAGCTTTAAAAATGAATATTAATGAGCATGAAGCATTAGTTCAAATAGGCATTGAAAAAAGTTTAAATGAACACTTAATTAAAAAAAACACTACACCTAAATAAAATACACCTAGGCCTACATGCACTATGAAGCCACCCACAACATGCATCATCCTTATCGAGAACGAGAGCTCATTCCCCTTTTAGACTAGTAAATTCATCTCCAAGGAATAGGTATTGTCCTTCTGGTACATTAGGAGATATTACTCACACATGCCTACTCTAAATACACCATAGAACACATATGATCTGGATTCCCAAAATATCAGTAGCATAGCATATAATTTATACATTCAAGCACAACATGGGACCCAAACACACTTGGGTTCCCAAACTTAATTTATAAGTATTTTGTTGGTATGCTTTTAGAAGAGGTCCAATGTGAGCATGTGGTACCTAGATAATGGATGCTTAAGGTACATGACAAATGATTAAAAGTAATTCATCATGTTGGAGGCTAGAAGTGGAATCAATGTCACTTTGGGAGACAACATTACTTGGATAATAGTTGGTGTAGGTAAATTTGTAAAATCAAAAGATTTACTGTTAAAAATGTTTTATTTGGTGAAGGTTTAAAATATAACTTGTTAAGCATTAGCCTACTGTGAGATAATGACTTTAATATAAATTTTTTTTCTAACAAAAGCTTAATCATGTTAAATGGAAAACATGTTTGAAAGGAATGCAAATTAATAACATTTATAAGCTTAATTTAAAGTATTTGACAAATCATGTTATATTTCTTGTTTGAAAACTACTATTAAAGAGTCTTGGTTATGGCATAAAGGTTTTTTTGTGCTAGTATGAAAACACTAAGAAAAAATTACTCAACTTTACTTTGTAAGAATCATTCTGAAATTAGAATTCTCAAAAGTTATTCTCTATAATACACATTAACTAAGAAATTAATCTAAATCATCTTTTCACTCTATCAAGGACAAAATAACCATGAGACCTTTAGAAATTCATCATATGGACTTATTTGGATCTATTAGTACAAAAAGATCAAGAGGTAAGTCATTTGGTTTATTATTGGTGATAATTATTCTAACTTTACCTGGGTAAAGTTTATGGAAAGTAAAAATGACTCTTTAAAAAATTTAGAAAGCTTGAATTCTTAGAAAAAATGGATGTTTAATTTCTTCAATTTATATTGAGTTTGAAAATGATAAGATCAAATTATTCTATCAAGAGTCATAAATAGAGCATAAATTATTAGCCGCTAGAACCCTACAGCTAAATGGAATGGTTGATGCTGCTAGGGTAATGTTAAGTGAATATAGTTTGCCTAAATATTTCTTGGCAGACGTAGTTAACAGTGTTTTCTATGTACTGAATTATATAATCTTAAGATCTAGGCTCAATAAAAAACCTTATGAACTACTAAAGGGTAGAACATAAAATTTATCATATCTGCATGTACTTGGTTGCAAATGCATTATTCTTAATAATAAAAAATATCACTTCAAAAAATTTATTTCTAAGGCAGATGAAGCTATTTTCTTTGAATGTTTCTCAATACAAAAAACTTATATGGTCTTCAATAAAAGAACCTTCATTATAGAGGAATCCACCCATGGTGTGTTAGATGAATTAGATAAAATTATTAAAACTAGGATAGATTATGATGAGGAAGTTAATATAACTCATGGAGTACATGCTATTAATCTAGAAAATAAAGTAGAACTTCATGTTCTATTGCCTACCTAATAGATGTACTCATCGAGTCACCCTAAAGAGCTCATTTTAGGAGATTCGTCTATAGGGCTTAGAACTAAGCAAGGTGTTAGGAAAGAGGTTAGCAACATAACATTTAGTTCAATGATAGAACCCATTAATGTAGATCATGCTTTAAGTGATGAATTCTTATTTTTGGCCTTACAAGAAGAGCTTTACAACTTCATAGAAATGACATGTGGGAGTTGATTAGTAGACCTACTAATCAGAGTATAGATGGTACCAAATAGGTTTTTAAATATAAATTAAATGACTATGATTAGTTGTTATAAATAAGGCTAGGATAGCAGCTAAGGGGTACAATCAAGTAGAAGGAAATGATTTTGTGGAGACTTTTGCACTGATAGCTAAGTTAGAGGCTCTAATAGTTTTGTTAGCCTTTACCTGTTTTAGAGATCTAAAGTGCTATTGAATGGATGTTATATGTTATTTTTTGAATGCTATGATAAAAAGATGTTTATGTACATCAACCCCAAGGTTTTTATAATTCTTCCTTTCCCAATTTATTTTACAAGCTTAAAAATGAACTTTATGGGCTTAAGAAGGCAGACACCTAGTGCTTGGTATGATAGAAATAACAATTTTATCTAAGAGAAATCATTCATTAAGGGCATCATAGACACCACCTTTTTCCTCATAACATTTGTAGAAGATTTACTCATAGTTCAAATTTATGTGGTTGAAATTCTATTTTTATCCATAAATGAAAATTTATGCAATGAATCTGTAACTTCGGGGAGGTTTTAAGACCTCTTTGAACTATCCCTAGGTGCACCAAGTGGGGTGTGAATTGGAACTTTCAAAAATACTATGACAAAAATAACTTCTTGTTGATTTATGCACTATAGCAATTTTCAAAACCAATCTAGATGAGTAATTAACATAGGCAAAAGCAATTTAAAACTTAATAATAATTTTTTTTAATTCTAAGGTAGAAACAAATCAAGCTAAATTTGAATTTACTAGCTAACACAAATTAAACTCTCTATAGCTTTTAATGACAAATAAAATTCATATATGAAATTTAAAGTGCAGAAATAAAAATGCAAAAAAAAAAAAAATCAGAAAGAGCACACCAAAATTTTTGACCTTCATCCACTCCATGGAGTCCTCCTCTCTGAGCATTACACTAACACAATAGTGACTCTCAGTTTGTCCCCTCAGTAAGACCAAGAAGCCCTTACAAAAATCACTTCCACCAAACCCGGTGCGGTGGAGAACCAGAAGATATGTTACCCTCTTGGTGACGGTAGTGAACCATCAATCCTTTTCACCCTCCTGGTGAAGGCAGAGAACCAAGAAATATTTCTTACCCTCCTAGTGAGGTAGAGAACTGTTAATCCTTTTTCACCCTCCTGGTGAAGGCAGAAAACCCAAGACCCTGACTTTGAAGCTTCTCTCCCAAGAGCAACTCCAAGAAACTCACCATGGTTATAGGAGGAGGCAAGGTGTAGTCTTGATCTTTTAAGGAGGTTTTGGCTGGTTCCTCTTCTTCTTCTGCTAAGCTTCACTTTGTTCAAACTTCTTTTAAAGGTTGTCTGGCTTTGATATTTGATGACTCTATGGTGTCCAAGCTGGCTGCCATGTTTGCTCTTACTTTGGTCGGCAAGTTTCTTCTTAGGCATCCAAATCTGGATGTCATTCGTTAGTTTTTTGCTAATCTAAAATTATTAGGATCTTTTCATATTGGTATGTTGGATCTGAGACATATTATGATTCAACTTAGTAATGATATGGACTATAGTCGCTTTTTTTTAAGGAGATCTTACTACATTCAAGCTTGTCATATGAGATTACTCAAATGGATACCGAAATTTGATGTCCGTAAGGAATCTCCTATTGCTCCTGTGTGGATCTATTTCCTGAATTTGAGACTTCATTTTTTTAATTCTCAAATTTTATTTGGCTTGGCTTCGATTCTTGGTAGGCCCTTACAGACAAATCAAGCTATGGCCTCTATCTCTCGTTCGTTTGTGCCCGTGTTTTAGTTGAGTTGGATATCTCTAAAAAATATCCTAATGAGATTTGGATTGGTTAGAGTTGAATGACTATTTCCAAAAAGTTGAATTTGAAAATTTACCCATTTTTTGTTCTCATTGTAAGATGCATGGTCACAGGTTAAATGAGTGTTATAGGTTACATCCCCATCTTCAGAAGGAGAAGGGATCCTCCAAACAACCATCTAGAAAGGATGATTCTTCAGTTGATCATGATATTGTGATTCCTAATCTGGATGTTGTTGAGGGAAACAGTCCTAAAATGCAGGATAATGTTGAGGAATCCATACAACTTGCCATAGCTCATACTAAATTGCATTATACTAATGTTGATGAACCTCTTCTTGGTCAGGGAGAAATTCTCAACTCTATATCTTGTTTAGCTCATGGCTCTCAAAACATGGATGAATAAATGCTGGTTATCACTACTAATCTAAATTTTGTTCCATCTTCTACTATAAATCCTTGTGCTCTTATCAAAAACTTACCTCATATAGATTTTGTGTTATTAAATAATAGTTGTACTAATAATGTGCTGTCTTAATCTATTGTGAATGACCAGGAGGATGGTCATATCAGCTTGGGGGAGGGTAATGTTGGTAGTGAATTGAGTAGTAAAATCTATGAGGAAGATGGAGCTATCTTTGAGGAGGGTGAACTACCTCAGGAGGTGAGGTTGGCAGGTTTGATCAATGATGGTAAGCTTCCCTTAAATTCTCAATATCATAATGATGCCTTTACTGATACAGAGTATATGGAAATTATGGCTAATTTTTTTGCTAAAGATGATAATGACACTAGTTACATCAAGTTCCAAAGTAGGAGAGGTAGGAAAAATAAGAACATCATTTTATAATCTCCTAGAACCACCCGCTCACATACTAGTCATTAGCCTCTATTTTTTATGTTTAATTCTATTATTTAGAATATTAGGGGCATTGGGTGTCCCTCTTCTAAATTAAGAGTTAAGAACTTATACCACATTTATAATATTTCTATTCTTATTTTACTTGAACCTCTTATTTCCTCTGCTAAATTACTTGGAACTGCTTGATTTTTGGGTTTTAAATATGCGATTTCGAATGTGGCCAATAAGATTTGGGTGCTTTGAAAGGATCCGATTTGTATAGATGTTATTGGAGATTTCACTCAAGTTATGCATTGTAAGATTGAGGTTTTAAATTTACATTGTTGTGCCTCTTTTGTTTATGCTGCTTCTTCTCGTTATACTAGGAAATTGTTATGGGAGAAACTCATCAATTTTCATAGTATTTGTAACTTGCCCTAGCTTGTTGGAGGGGATTTTAATACTATCTCTAATCCTTCTGAACGTATAGGGGGTTATTTTCCTATCTATCAATCTATGGAGGATTTTAATAATATGATTATGGAATGTAATTTAATTGATATTGGCTTCTTCGGTAATAAATTCACTTGGAACCATGGTCATTTATGGCAAAGGTTGTATCGAGCTTTATTTAATGATTACTGGCTTAACTCTTTTAATTATGTTGTTGTTGAGCATCTTAGCAGGACTCTTTCTGATCATTCTTCTTTGTTAATTACTCTTTAGACTAAATATATTAATTCACCTTCTTAATTTAGATTTCAAAACATGTTGTTACTTCTTGACTCTTTTCTGGACTTGGTTCAGGAAAATTGTTATGCCCCTTTATATATGGATAACTCTATCTTTGGCATGAGGAGACTTTGGTTTAAACTAAAAAGGCTTATGCAAGTTTTAAACTAGTGGAATCATAATGTGTTTAAAAATCTTTCCACCAATATTTTGAGTGCTAAAGAGAAAGTGAATACTTTTGAGACCTAATGTCAATTGTTTCCTTCTGATGATAACTTCAGTTTACTGAGGGAGGCTAAAGATAGTCTTTGTAAATTACAAGCTCAGGAGGAAGTTTTTTGGAAAGAAAAAGCGATTGTGAAACACTTTCTTGAAGGTGATAATTATACTAAATATTTCCATGCCTTGGTTAAGAGGAAATGTGCTAAAAATTATATTAATAAAATTAATCGTGATGATGGCTCTTGTACTAAGGATGGCTTGGAAATTGCTAATTTAGTAGTTCAACATTTTCAAAAGTGTCTGAATAAGGATTTTAGTCCTGCTCATATTAATAACCCTACTATTATCCCCAACCTTATTTCTCAATAGGATAATGCGTTTATTTCTAAACCTCTTACTTTAGAGGAAGTTAAAGATATTATTCATAGTAAGAATAGTGACTCTGTGGCTGGGTCGGTTGGCTGCACCACTAAGTTTTTCCAGAAATACTAACATATTATTAGTAATGATCTTTTTTCTGCTATTAATGATTTTTTTGCTGGCAATTCTATTCCTAAGTATTTTACTTCTACTTTTATTTTGCTTATTCCCAAAAATAACTCTATTAGTAACTGTAATTATTTTAGACTTATTAGTCTATGCACCTTTTTTAATAAATTGCTTTCTAAAATTCTCATGAATTGTTTAACTTCTTGTTTGCCTAAAATTATCTTGCCTTTTTAAATGGGTTTTATTAAAGGGCGGGGTATTGCTGATAATATTCTTTTGGCCCAACAATTTTGTCAAGACCTGGATGTTAGGGTGAGAGGTGGTAACTTGATTTTGAAACTTGATATTGCTAAGGCTTATGATAACATTGATTGGAATTTTCTTTACAATATTATGGAGTTGTTTAGTTTTAATTTGAATATTATCAATCTTATTAAAATTTTCACTGGGGTTCTAATTTTTCAATGATTGTTAATGGTAAAAGTAATGGTTTCTTTAAGTCCTCACATGGACTTAGACAGGGCAATCCCATATCTCCTGCACTTTTTATTATTACTACTGAGTACTTATCTAGAGGCATTGCTAACCTCTTTGAGAATTCCCCTAGTCTCTATTTTAGAACTTTGGGTGGTTTTCTTATCTCCCATTTATGTTTTATGGATGACTTCATCATTTTTATGAATGCTTCTATTAATAGGATTAATAAACTTATGGTTTTATTTCTTCAATTTGAATTGGTTTGGGGTCTTGCTCTTAATAAACATAAGTGTTGCTTTATACCCTCCAAGATTGTGTCTAATGACCGTATTCTGGCTATTAAAGATTTAACTTATTTTGTGCATAGCCATTTGCCTATTAAGTATCTTGGGGTGCCACTCTTTAAAGATAAAAAGAAAACAATTCTTTTTGAATTTAATTTCTGTTGTGCAGAACAAACTTCTATCTTGGGATTCTAATTTTCTGAGTTTTGCGGGTAGATTAATTCTCATCAAAAGTGTTCTTTGTTCTCTCCCAGTTTATATTTTTTAAACTCTTCTTCCTACTCAAGTGGTTTGTAATAGAATTTATAGGCTTTTCATTAAATTTTTCTTGAAAGGGGTTAGTAGCTACTCTAAAATTATCTGGTCCTCTAGGGATAAGTGTTGTGGTGTCCTGGAAGAAGGAACATTTGGGTATAGGAGTATGAATGACTTGGCCGATGCTTTTTATTTCAAGTTATGGTATAATTTTTGTGCTAAAGTGAACCTTTGGATTAATTTTATGTATGCTAAATATTATGTGGGTAAACATCCGACTACTTATTATTTTAGCCAAGGTGATTCTAAAGTGAACCTTTGGTCTAATTTTATGTATGCTAAAGTTATGGTATAATTATTGAGCCTTTTATCTATTGGGGGCTTGGTGATGGTGACATCTTCTTTTGGCAAGATCATTGGTTGGGGGATTAATGAATTGATTCTATTACTAACACCTCTTTCACTGTGGCTGTTAAGGTCAATTATTTCTTTATTGATAATTTTTGGGATTATGAAAAACTTGCTAATGTTATTCCTAACTCTATTATCCAACAAATTTTGGACCTCCCCCTGAATACTGAGTCTGATGATTTACTTTTATGTGGTTTTTCCAAAGATGGTGGTTTTAAATTAAAGGATGCTGGGCATGTAATAAGATCTAAGAATGAGGTTACTAATATTTTTTATATGCTTTGGCATAAAAGTATTCCTTCCACGGTGGCTGTTTTTATATGGAGAATTATACCTAAGTTCATTCCTATGGATAATAACTTAATTAAAAGAGGTTTTATATTACCGTCCAAGTGCCAAAGTTGTTATCATGTGGAAAATATGCATCATGTTTTTCCTTCTATTCCACTTTTTTTTTTTTGAAGAAATGCATAGAGAAATTTTATTGATAATTCAAATACAAGCTCTAAGTGATAGCACCACTATCAGCTTCCTCCTTTAACAGAGAAACAAAGTAAGGAGGAATGTTATTACAAGAAAAATTATCCCAAATAAAATAAGAAGAACAAGCATAGTTAGCACAACAATCAGCTAACTTATTACAACTCCTGTTGACAAAATGGAATAGCACTTGGTTAAGGACTCTAAAAAAAGATAAGTCTTGCGGCTTCAAGTAAGTATCCTTCATATCTTCATTATTCATCACGCCTTGGACATACTTCTTCACATTATAATTATCTCCATTTATTATGATTCCTTTTACCTCATACATCCACTCTTGAAGAACATTCCTCAAAGAATGAACTGACATAAGCTCCAATTTTGAGCAGTCCCAATGCAAACAAGAAAAGCCAAAAGCATACACAAATCTTCCTTAAGAATCTCTTATCACGCCACCTACTCCAGCCTTATAAAATCTCTCAAGCGAAGCATCAACATTGAGCTTAATCCACTTGGGGGGAGGAGGATACCAATAAGAAGAAGACAGTTGCAGCTGGTTGGTACCCCAGTGATCCGAGAACGGATTGAAGCTAAATGAGGCAACAGCTAAGTTGATTGAATTTACTGCTATAACAGAGATACAGTCTTCTTTTACACCATGTTTAAGCTTGTTTCTGCTTTTTCAAGAAAGAAAGATGGTAGAGCAATACAAATTCCATATAAATGGATTGCAATTTGATAACACAGACAACTCCTGATGGCTTTCTTCCAGATCAGTAAAAATAGGGACTTAAATCCCCATTTATTAAGCATATTTATCACTTGAGAGAGATACGCATAGTTGACTGCTATGTGTTTAGAATTTTCTATTTCTTTGCATCCTCTCGGACAGCCATTGTAGTCCTGCTGTCTTCTATACATCAGAAACTCATTTGTGGGGATTGCCTTTTGATTTAGTCTCCACTAGAATAAATCAACTCGGGGCCGAAGTTTTAGCTTCTTCATCCATCTCCAACTCAGATCTTCTTCAGGAATACCAAGTAGCTTCTCAGAAACTGATACTACTATAGATTTACCTGAGCATTTATACATCATCTCTAATTAATCACCTTGTAATTCTGAGTGTATTGGAATAGATCTAATTAATTCCACCAAGTCAGGACCGAAGACCTGTTTCAGCTTAGGAACATCCCACTCTTCTTTCTATATAAAATTCATAAGACATGAACTTTCTTGACTCAGCTCTGCAACAAAAGTGGGCCAACGATCAATACTCTTATCTAAAACCCAAACATCTTTAAATGTATTGATGTAGGTACCATCCGAGACCTTCTATTTCATAATTTCCTGCAGAAATTTGGCCCCATTAATAAGAATCTTCCAAGTAGGAGAGGCATTTCTCCTAGTTTCAGAGTTCCAAACATCCTTCCCATATTTTTCCATCAAGATCCTATTAAGAAGAGAGGAAGGTTTTGTAATAAAGTTCCAAGAAAATTTAGCCCTTAGCGGGCCTACTTTAGCAGCTGCAGATTGCACTCCTTGGCCACCCCTTCTTTTAGTTCTACATGAAGTTTCTAATGCAACATAGTGAAGGCCTTTGCTTCTATCCCCTTTTTGCCAAAGAAAATCTCTACTCATCCTATCCAAATCATTCAACACTCCCATAGGGACTAGCGAATGCGTAGATAAGAATGTCGAAAGGGAAAGAAAGATGACTTAAGCAGTAGCAGCTTTCTTGAAAGAGAAATAAATCGGTTTCCCCATGTATTTATTCTATTATATGCCTTCTCCAACAAGTTTTGAAAATCTGAAAGAGCCAACCTTCTTAAAACCAATTTGACTCCAAGATAGGTGACTTCTTTAGCAACCTTAAAACCAAGAGTTTTTGAAGAGCAACACTCCTTCTTCTACCAACTAATTTCCCAAAAATAACAAAGGATTTCTGAATATTAATCTTTGGACCCATCCATTTGTTGTAATCCTTCATGATTTTGATTATTTTCTTCACACTCCTCTTATGCTTAGCCTTAGAGAAAATAATAATATCATCGGAATATTGAAGATGTGAAATTTTTTTTGCATTAGGAGCCACTTTGATACCAATGCTTCTTCCTCTTTTAGTAAAAGCATCAGATAGCACTTGAGAGCACAAAATGAAAAGATAAGTTGACAAGGGACACCCTTATCGAAAACCGCTTTTGGCCTCTACCCATCTAGTTTTGCTACCATTAATCAAAATAGAGAATTTTGGATCAGCCACACACTGCAATAACATATTAGAAAACTTCCCAGGGAAACTATAATGCTCTAACACTTCCTTTAAAGTAGACCAACACATACTATCATATGTCTGTTCCATGCCAACTTTAATTGCCATCAATCCTTTCTTAGCTTTAGAGAATCTGAACTTGTGGATTAACTCTTGGGTAAGCAAAACGTGTTCAGATAAAGAACGTCCTCTAACAAATGTAGCTTGGTCTTCAGATATAATTTTTGGAATGAACCAAATTAATCTATTCAACCACATCCTTGCCACAATTTTATAAATAGATAAACAAAGGATGATTGGTCTATAGTTGGAAGGATTGTGAGGGTTTTTCAGCTTAGGGATTAAAACCACTAAGGTTTCCTTCCACTCACTACACATTACACCAGTATTATAAAAAGAATAGACCGCCTTCCAAAATCATCTTTTATAATTTTCCAATAGAATTTAATGAAAGAATAAGAGATGTCATCCAAACCTGGAGAAATATTAGCTTCAAGATGACAAACAACACGATCTAGCTCTTCTTTAAAGAATTCAGCCATCAGTAAGCTTCTATCTTCTTCATTCAACACATAAGAAGGAGATGACCAGCCCCTAAAAATGCACCTTCTTTCTTTCCATTTTTTTCTAAAGAACTCATAGAAAATTTCTTCTACTTGGCTCTGCTCCTCAATCAAATTGCCATAACAATCATTAATTTGATTAATCTGGTTAGAATTTCACCTTACTGAAGCAAATGCATGAAAATACTTTGAATTGGTGTCTCCTTCTTCTAACCACTTAACCTTCACCCTCAGTCTCCACCAGGTGTCAAGCCTTCCAAGTGTAGAAATTAACTTAAGTACCTTAGACTTCAGAAAACAGAGACTTTCTTCCGACAAGCCTCCTCTTTCAGCTTCCTCTTCTTGCATCTCCATGATTTCATTCTTAAGATGCTCTTTTAGCATATTAAGATTCAAGTTTTTGATTTGCTTCAAAAGAATAATGCCTTCAAAACTCTTTTGAACTTAACATTGAGAGATTGAACTACATTACCTCGCACCTGCTTTTCCTAAGATTTAGCCACAATCTTTGAAGAAGCTGTTGCAAATCTGGTTTTGATGATGACAAACACGTTTCCAGTGTGTTTTGTTTGGCTAATCTGTTTCAGGCACAAAAGACCATGAGCCACTCAAGCCAGCTCAAGATCGGGTCCAAGTGTGTCAAATATATGATTTTTTCTTTTATTGAGTCAATTGTAAAGTAACTGATCCCCTAGCTAAGTAACCTTGCACACACACACTCAGGGGGAGAGCTTGAGTGAATTAGAGTTTCTGTTCATTTTTTGTTCAGATCATCCTGGACGATTTTCACATCGTCCTAGACGATCCAACCAAAACAGAAACCCTAATTAGGGCGACTAAGTTAAGAGGGTCTGATTAAGCAGATCGTCCTGGACAATCTCTGGATCGTACAGGACGATATGCCCAAATCAGAAATTCTCAGCCGCCAGATCAAGTTAGGCAAGTTCTTACTTTTAGATACTTGGTCTGATCGTCCCGGACGATACGTGTATCGTCCCGGACGATTCAGTACAATCATGCCTAATTTAATCTGGTAATTAAGGAAAGCAATTTATTTTTGGGTGATACGATCATATCATCTTGGACGATCGCAGGATCGTCCCGGACGATCATGATCGTTTAGTGCATTTCAGCTGTACGACCCGAACTGCGTTAAGGACGATTTGGGGCCTTTTTGAACTAATCGTACAGGACGATGTCCCAATCATCCTGAACGATCAAGTCATTTTTTGGTCATCCAGCACAGATTTCTCTGGACGACCCGAGCTGTCCTCTGGATGATTTTCCTCGATTTGCACTAATCATCTCGGACGATCGCAGGATCGTACGGGACGATATGAACAACTTTTTTTACTGATCGTCCAGAAGAGCCTAATCGTCCAGGCTGAAATAGCTGAATTTGAACTGATCGTACAGGACGATCTATCGATCATCCTGGACGATCTTGGCTGACCAGTTGAGATTTAGGGCAAATTTTAAGCCCTCCTTTAAAAGAACTTTTTCCAAAAATAAGAAATAACTTTTGCTGCCTTCCTTCCCTGAGAAACCCTAGAGAGAGAGAGAGTTGGGAGAGAGAGAGATCTTGTGAGGGGGAGTTAGTGAGGGATTCACTAAGGTTGCTCCAAGCACGGATCAGAGTCGTCTTCTCTGCTCGTCGTCTTTCGTCTAGTCGGTGTTCGTCGTAGGAGGATCGTTCGCAAGAAGATCCGGAGTTCTCTGCACGCTTCAGGTGGAAGAAAAAGGAGTTCGAAGGTTCTCTGCCTGCTTCAGGAGGAAGCGAAAGGAGGTCGGGTTCTCTGCGTCACCGTGTGGTGAAAAGGAGGTGTTTGTACAGGCTTCTCCGCCTTGCTGTGGGAGCAAAAGGAGAGACACTTTTTGTTTAGTGCAATACCCGGAGGGGAGGCTCCGGGGAGTGGACGTAGGTCAAGTTGACCGAACCACTATAAAATCTGGTTTGCTTTTCTGATTTAGTTTTGCACTTTACTTTTCTGATATTAACTGCTTGGGTGAATATCTGTGGTTGATCTTTTCGTTCTTGTTTATGTGTTTCCGCTGCTACGTATCGAAAAGATTTTCATTGTTATCATGAAATTTTTAAATAACCAATTCACCCCCCCCCCTCTTGGTTAGCCTCGGGACTAGTTCACTAGGGCTTAACATCCCTATCGAACTTTCAAGTGGTATCAGAGCGTGATTCAAAATTTAGGTTTAAAAACTTTTGAATTTGATATATGGCTAACTGTAATAATCGTAATACTGCTGAAGGTTATTCTATTACAAGACCACCATTGTTTGATAATATTCCTTTTGATTTTTGGAAAACACGCATGTCTACTTTTCTGCAATCTATTGATTATCGCATGTGGATGTTAGTTAAGGACGGATACGAACCACCTTTTAGACTGATTAACAATGTGAAAACTGAATTGCCTTTTGCTGATTGGACGTTTGATGATCGTGATTTAGCACAGTTAAATGCAAAATGCTTGAACTATTTATTTTGTGCTTTAAAATCTGAAGACTATATGCGTGTTTCTACTTGTACAACGGGAAAGGAAATCTGGGATAGATTATGCATAACATACGAAGGTACAACTGAAGTCAAACAGTCTAGGTTAAACATCTTGTTACATGATTACGAACTTTTTAGCATGAAACCTAGTGAGACTATTTCAGAAATGTACACAAGGTTCACTCAGATTGTTACCTCTTTGCATGCTCTAGGTAGAGAACTTACTAACTACGAAAGAGTGAACAAAATTCTTAGATGTTTTCCTGCTTCTTATGATGCTAAGATTACTACTATTACTGAATCTAAAGATTTAAATACTTACTCTATTGACAGCTTACTTGGATCACTCATTGCTTACGAGCAAGGGGTGAACCAAAGGCAACTTGATGCAGGTGAATGCAAGAAAGAGAAGACAGTGGCACTAAAGGCCAAAGATTCAGATGCTAGCACTTCCGGGTCTGATAGTGATGATTTTGCCTTAATCACATGGAAATTTAAAAGCTTTCTAAGGAAGAAACATAATAACTATCAGAAGTGGAACAAGGGTAAGTCCAATAAAAATTTTAAGGGTTCATCTGAATCTATTTGTTTTGAATGCAGGAAGCCTGGACACATTAAGGCTGATTGTCCTACACTTAATTCTCACCCAAGCAAGGAAAAGGGTGAGGAGAAACCAAAGTTCAGACAGGACAAGAAGCGGATTCAGAAGGCGTTCAGGGCAGACTCTGCATCCGACTCTTCTGAGACTGAAGCTGAAGAGGAGAAAACAATCTTATGTCTGATGGCTGATGATCACCCTGGTCAGTCGGACCAGGAAGAGGTATGTGAGCTGACTTACGATCAATTATTTGAAGTTTCTGAAAGAATTCATACATCCTATAAGAAACTTAAGAAAACTCATGCTAGTTTGAAATTAGATTACTTAACTTTGCAAAAAGAGCATGATTATGTAGTTAAAGATCATTCCACACTTGATTCCAATCACATGTCTTTGCTTGATGAATTCGATGAGTTAAATAAAAAATATTCTGATTTAGTGTCTGAGCATGATTCATTGAAAACTACGTATGTGGACTTAGAAAGAGCTTTTAAAGAGTTAGATACAATGGCATGTGAAGTAGAAAGTGGCAATGGAACATTGAAATTTGAAATTGCAAGTTTAAAGAAAGAAAATGAGTTTTTGAAGGTAAAGATCAGTGCTTTTGAAAAGAACAAAACACCGCCTACTTTTTATGCACCGCCACCTTTTGAAAAATTTGTTGCAAGTTCTTCAAAGCATGTTTCATATACATCTAGGAAGAGGCATTATCATCCACGTAGATTAGTTAACCCTTTTCCTGGTGTTAGATGTTTTTCATGTGGCATGTTAGGACATATTTCCCACACCTGCACTGTTCACTGTAGTACACATTGGGTGTGAAAATCCAAACTGCCTGTTTCACAGCACAGCACGCATGCATTGCATTCTTCTTTTCATAAGAAGGAACCCAAACTTGTTTGGGTTCCTAAGACTGACGTTTGATACTTTTGTAGGTGTGCTCTCACACAAGACCTCGTGAGAGCATGTGGTACCTGGACAGCGGATGTTCTAGACATATGACTGGAGATGCAAATCAGTTCATTTCGCTGGAGGCCAGAGCTTGAGGCAAGGTTACACTTGGAGATAACACCACCAGGAAGGTGGTAGGCTCAGGTATAATTGGTGATTCCAAGAATTTTATGATTGATAATGTTTTGCTTGTAGATGGACTGAAACACAACTTGTTGAGCATCAGTCAACTCTGTGACAAGGAATACAGTGTCAAATTCCTGCCCACTGGCTGCATTTTAAGCTTAAATGATGAAGTTGTTTTATAGGGGCAAAGGATCAACAACGTCTACAAGCTGGATGTAAGTAGCATTAAATCTGATAATTCAATTTGCTTAAAAACTGCTGCTGATGAGTCTTGGTTATGGCATAGGAGATTGTGTCATGCCAGTATGAAAACCCTTAGGAGAGTCACCCAAAAGGACTTAGTTAGAGGTGTGCCCAAGCTTAAGTTCACTAAGGATCACCTGTGTGATGCCTGTCAGTTGGGGAAACAAGTCCAATCCTCTTTTCACTCTGTTAAGGATATTAGCACCTCTAGACCTTTAGAAGTTCTTCACATGGACCTCTTTGGACCCATTAGCACTGCCAGCTTAGGGGGGAGAGTCTATGGTTTTGTGATTGTAGATGATTATTCGAGGTTCACTTGGGTTAAGTTTTTGTCACATAAATCTGAGTCATTTGATGAGTTTAGATCCTTCTCTACTTGGATTTAGAAGAAGTTAGGATGTGAGATTATTACCATCCATAGTGATCACGGAGGGGAGTTTGAAAATGAAAGATTTGGAAGTTTTTGTGAGGATCATGGGATTAGTCACAATTTTTCAGCTCCTAGGACCCCTCAGCAGAACGGGGTAGCTGAAAGGAAGAACAGGACCTTAGTGGAAGCCGCTAGAGCCATGCTTGCCGAGTATTCACTTCCAAAATACTTTTGGGCTGAAGCGGTGAACACTGCCTGTTATGTGCTGAATAGGGTGAATGTGAGAGTCAAACTGAACAAGACGCCTTATGAGATCATTAAGGGTAGAACTCCAAATCTGTCCCACCTCCATGTCTTTGGCTGTAAGGTTTTCATTCTGAACAACGGGAAGTCACCCTTAGGAAAATTTGACCCCAAATCTGATGAAGGAGTGTTCTTAGGATATTCAAGTGTGGGGAAATCCTTTAGGGTGTTCAATAGGAGGACTTTGGTGGTGGAAGAAACAACCCATGTAGTGTTTGATGAATCTGATCCTAAGGAATCTAGATCTTAAGTAGAAGATGAAGAGATTATTGAGGTTACCCAAGGAGTTGGAAATACAAATTTGGAGGAAAGGGTAGAACCTCAAACCGAGTTGCCTAGAGATTGGAGATATTCTTCGAGTCATCCTAAAGAACTGATCTTAGGAGACCCTTCTGAAGGTGTTAGGACTAGGCATGGACTTAGGAAGGAAGTAAACCATTCTGCCGTTATCTCAATGACTAAACCCACCAACATCAATCAAGCCTTGTCGGATGAATTTTGGATTTTAGCTATGTAGGAAGAATTGAATCAATTTGTAAGGAATGATGTTTGGGAGTTAGTAGAAAGACATAAAAATCAAAGTATTGTGGGAACCAAGTGGGTCTTTAAGAATAAGATGAATGATTCTGGTGTGGTGGTGAGAAATAAGGCAAGATTGGTGGCTAAGGGGTATAATCAGATAGAAGGGATTGATTTTGAGGAGACTTTTACCCTTGTAGCTAGATTGGAAGCCATTAGAGTGCTACTTGCCTTTGCCTGTTATAAGGGATTTAAGTTGTTTCAAATGGATGTTAAGAGTTCCTTTTTAAATGGGGTAATTAAAGAAGATGTTTTTGTAGAACAACCCCCAGGTTTTGAGAGTTCCCAATATCCAAGTCATGTCTATAAATTAAAAAAGGCCCTATATGGATTGAAACAGGCACCCAGAGCTTGGTATGAGAGGCTTAGCACATTCCTATTAGAAAGAGAGTTTGTTAAGGGGAGCGTAGACACCACCCTTTTTCTGAGAAGATTAGGAGATGACTTACTCATTGTCCAAATCTATGTTGATGATATAATTTTTGGATCTTCTGATAAATATTTATGTGAAGAGTTTTCTAAAACAATGAGTAAGGAGTTTGAGATGAGTATGATGGGAGAATTGTACTACTTTTTGGGGTTTAGCATAAGGCAAACAGATGATGGAACCTTTCTCAATCAATCAAAATACACTAAGGACATTTTGAAGAAATATGAAATGGACAAAGCCAAGCTAATCAATACTCCCATGCCCTCCTCAGTTCAGTTAGATAAGGATTCAAATGGAAAATCTATTGATCAGAAGAAGTATAGAGGGATAATAGGTTCACTGCTTTACCTGACTGCTAGCCGACCTGATATCATGTTTAGTGTTTGTCTTTGTGCTAGGTTTTAGGCTGATCCTAAAGAGTCCCACCTGACTGCTGTTAAGAGAATTCTTAGATATCTTTTAGGAACCCCAAACCTAGGAATTTGGTACCCTAGGCACAGCACCTCTTTTGAGATCATTGGATATTCTGATTCTGATTTTGCGGGGTGTAGGGTGGATAGGAAGAGTACTTCTGGGACTTGTCAATTCATAGGACAGTCGTTAGTCTCCTGGTCCAGTAGAAAATAGAACTCAGTTGCACTTTCCACTGCTGAAGCTGAATACATTGCCTTAGGGAGTTGTGTGGCCCAAGTTCTTTGGTTGAAGCAACAAGTCTTGGATTTAGGAGTACCTGTTGGCATAATTTTTGTTCTGTGTGATAATACTAGTGCCATCTGTATCTCTAAGAATCCAATCCAACATTCTAGGACCAAACACATTGATATTAGGCATCACTTCATTAGGGACCATGTTATAAAAGGGGACATTGAGCTACATCATGTAGCAACTAAAAATCAGCTGGCTGACATATTCACTAAACCACTGGCCTTTGACTCATTCAGCATTTTGAGAACCAGATTAGGAGTGATTGATATAAATGCTTGATTCTGATGACTGCTGATTTATGATTGTTCTGATTGGTATTCTGATTTCTGTTAGTTAATTTTGGTATTATGATTTCTGATTTCTGTTAGTTAGTTTTGGTATTCTGATTTCTGATTTCTATTAGTTAGTTTTGGTTTGATTATTTTCTTTCAATTGATTTTATTTCTTCTGCTGATTTCTGTGTTAGCCTTACTGTTAGTTTGATTAGAGTATTTACTTTGCTGTGATTTTCTACCTATTTTTATTTGTTTACTGGTTCATATCTTGCACTTACTGTTTTATGCTTTTCAAGATCTATTCACCGCTCACTACTTCTGATGATCTAAATTTTTGACTGGGAGTTTTTTACCTTGTTTTGGTTTGGAAGCTGGTAAGCAGTGATTGACTTCGCTGAATCTGTTAAAGGGAAGAAACATTGATAATTGTTTCTCTTCCTCTAACTCCTTTACTGGTGTATAGTCTCTTTTGAATAAAAATCCTCTTCAAAATTAAAATGTTAGTTTTTTAAATAGAGATTATTTTATCTTCCTACAGTAATCTGCCTCATATCAATAGTATTTTTCAAAGTCTTGAGTCATTAGTTTTATTTTCTAAACCAAGTGATTGCATTTATCATATGTTGTATGGCTTTTGTTTTGTGAATCGTTCTTCCTTACTGTGGAGAGTCATCTCTTATGTCTGGAAGATAATCTCACAGCTGAGACTCTTTAATGATTATGAAAAGGAGAAAGCTTATAAAAGATGCGTAGTGCGCCAGATAATTTGAAAAAGAGGCATAAATGAGCCCAAAACTGAAAAGATGCGAAATTGCCAAATTGGATACACAAAGTGTATCAAAATTCAAAAGATGCGCAAAGCGCCAACCAATTTGAGAAAGAGGCATAAAATGAGCCCAAACCAAGCTTTCTTCCCTTTCAGATTGTTAAATGTCTTAGAGAAATCTGTGCGCCACTTAATATTTTCAAAAGCTTGAGTTTTGAAAATCCCGATTTCTGATTTTTTACTTTGTAACATTATTATATTAGATATTTTTCTGGAACGAGGCTTGAAAGGATCTCTTTTCAAATCTAATGTCTTTTCTTCTGAATCAGATTTTTGTTTTGAAAGAGGTTTGCATCGATAAGGTGCCCGGGGTCGGAGTTACGAAAGTTGATTATTTCCAACCTTTTCTGGATTTCAGCGCTGTCAGTTTTAGTTTTTTGTTGTGTAGTTGTTCTATTTATGTCTTATTTCCGTGTTCTATTTTTCCTCCTCCTTTTTGTGATGTCAAAAGGGGGAGTCAGTTGTAGTCATGTCTGTTTCTATTTTATGAGTCATGTTTCCTGTATTGTTTTAGTTGTTAAATGAAAATTTGAAAAAATGTTTGTGTTATGATCTCCTAGTTTACTTTTATTTTCAAACTACTTTACAAAAGTTTGCCATCATCAAAAAGGGGGAGATTGTTGCAAATCTGGTTTTGATGATGACAAACATGTCTCTACTGTGTTTTGTTTGGCTAATCTGTTTCAGGCACAAAAGACCACAGCCACTCAAGCCAACTCAAGATCAGGTCCAAGTGTGTCAAATGTATGATTTTTCCTTTTATTGAGTCAATTGTAATGTAACTGATCCCCTAGCTAAGTAAACTTGCACACACACACTCAGGGGGAGAGCTTGAGTGAATTAGAGTTGCTGTTCATTTTTTGTTCAGATCGTCCTGGACGATTTTCACATCATCCTGGACGATCCAGCCAAAACAGAAACCCTAATTAGGGCGAATAAGTTAAGAGGGTCTGATTAAGCAGATCGTCCTGGATGATCTCTGGATCGTACAGGATGATATGCCCAAATCAGAAATTCTCAGCCGTCAGATCAAGTTAGGCAAGTTCTTACTTTTAGATACTTGGTCTGATCGTCCCGGACGATTCAGTACAATCATGCCTAATTTAATATGGTAATTAAGGAAAGCAATTTATTTTTGGGTGATACGATCATATCGTCCTGGACGATCGCAGGATCGTCCCGGACGATCATGATCGTTTAGTGCATTTCAGCTGTACGACCCGAACTGTGTTCAGGATGATTTGGGGCCTTTTTGAACTAATCGTACAGGATGATGTCCCAATCGTCCTGGACGATCAAGTCATTTTTTGGTCGTCCAGCACAGATTTCTCTGGACGACCCGAGCTGTCCTCTGGACGATTTTCCTTGATTTGCACTAATCGTCCCGGACGATCGCAGGATCGTACGGGACGATATGAATAACTTTTTTTACTGATCGTCCAGAAGAGCCTAATCGTCCAGGCTGAAACAGCTGAATTTGAACTGATCGTACAGGACGATCTATAGATCGTCCTGGACGATCTTGGCCGACCAGTTGAGATTTATGGCAAATTTTAAGCCCTCCTTTAAAAGAACTTTTTCCAAAAATAAGAAATATCTTTTGCTGCCTTCCTTCCCTGAGAAACCCTAGAGAGAGAGAGAGTTGGGAGAGAGAGAGAAGATCTTGTGAGGGGGAGTTAGTGAGGGATTCACTAAGGTTGCTCCAAGCACGGATCAGAGTCGTCTTCTCCACTCATCGTCTTTCGTCTAGTCGGTGTTTGTCGTGGGAGGATCATTCGCAAGAAGATCCGGGGTTCTCTGCCCGCTTCAGGTGGAAGCAAAAGGAGTTTGAAGGTTCTCTGCCTACTTCAGGAGGAAGCGAAAGGAGGTCAGGTTCTCTGCCTCACCATGTGGTGAAAAGGAGGTGTTTGTACAGGCTTCTCCACCTTGCTGTGGGAGCAAAAGGAGAGACACTTTTTGTTTAGTGCAATACCCGGAGGGGAGGCTCCGGGGAGTGGACGTAGGTCAAGTTGACCGAACCACTATAAAATCTGGTTTGCTTTTCTGATTTAGTTTTGCACTTTACTTTTCTGATATTAACTGCTTGGGTGAATATCTGTGGTTGATCTTTTCGTTCTTGTTTATGTGTTTCCGCTGCTACGTATCGAAAAGATTTTCATTGTTATCGTGAAATTTTTAAATAACCAATTCACCCCCCCCGCTTGGTTAGCCTCGGAACTAGTTCACTAGGGCTTAGCATCCCTATCAAACTTTCAGAAGCTGGATAAGAGGTCAAAATTTCTTCAAATCTCACGAGTTTATTTTTCTAAAAATAAGAAGAAACAACTTTAATCAAGATATGATAGTGATCAGATGCTACTCTAGCTAGGTGATGAATAATTGACGGTTGAATTGCTTCTAAAGCCAATGAGTCAAGAAGACAGCAGTCCGATCTCTCTAGAATCCTAGATCCACCTTTTTTATTTTTGCTCCAAGTGTATTTAGGTCCAATAACTCCAATATCGTGGAAGTCACATTTTTTCATAAACATATTCATGTCTTGAGGGCCTTGAGAAAAAGCAAACTTCTTACCACCTCTTTTCTTTTCTTATGATAGGATGCAATTAAAGTCTCCCCCCACTATAAAAGGAATATTCCTATCCGAATGAGCTTCAAGACTTCTCCACAAGAATATCCTCTTATAAGTTTCTTTGTTACCATAAACTGTGGCAACCAACCACTCACCTTTGTTTGGAATATTAAGTTCTCCCACAACAACTTGAGGAGAGGCTTCTTTCACCGTAAAAGAAACTATATTAGCCCTCCAACACACCATAATACCACCAGACAACCCTTCAATAGGATAGAGGAAGAAATCCCAACAAGGTCCAATCATTCTATTGAATTCAAACTTATTAACAGAAGAAAGTTTTGTCTCAACAAGCCCAACAAAGAAAATATCAAAGTCTCTCACCAATTCCTTCAAATAGTGGGAGGCTTCATATTTCCTAGCCCCCCTACAATTCTAGAAAACTATTGATGACATTTAAGGTTAGAGTTGGGATTGCTCCCACTCTTACTTCTCTTCAACACATCCCCTTTACTTTTTTAAAGAAGAATATTGTCTTTACCCAAAGATCTCAGTTCTTTTTGAAGTTTGAATTTCATGCCTCAAGAATCTTCTTCCATAAATCTTGAACCAGATTTAGAAGTCTTCACATCTTCAGCAACAAGTTCTCCTTCTTCTAATACTCCATTTGAAGGTTTAAGAAACTCTGGATTGACATCATTTGCACATTCCAAAATTTTAAACCTATTCATATCAGCTAATAATGTTGGAGCACCAGGAGAAGATATCCTACTATCCAAAGCCACAACAGCAGGGCGATCAACATCTCTCGACAGACCTTCAGCAGCAACATCCAAAACCTTTGGTTCATCACACCGTGAAGAATCTACTACAATTGTTGGTAGCTCCTATTTATGAGAGTCCTCCTCCACACTAATTAAATCCATTATTCCTCCTTTCTCTGAATCCTGAGACACTTTCTTAACTGGTTGGAATTTTTTAACAAAAATAGGCCCAGCATTTGAGCATTTACCTTTATCAACATGATTGCCTCTGAGATCATCAGAATAGACTTTCTTTCTTCTCCTATTTTTGACATGGACCCAAGGACCATAAGAAGGTCCTGTATTCACATCTTTCAAAAATGGCTTGTTAGACATGCTAACACCCTCTTCCAACCTGGAAGCTCCCTCCTTCAAATCAGAATTGCCATTTAAATTACATTCATCAACCAGATGTCCAACTTTCCCACATTTGAAACAAAATGAGGAAATTTTTTCATACACTACTTTTTGGAAAAAATGACCACTCGAACCTTCCACCCAAACTCCCATGGGAAATTATTATTCGAGAGCCATGCAAACACAAGCACTAAAATACTCCCTTTTACTCATTGGAACATATTACCATCAATCCAGAAAGGAGTTCCAATCATTGAAGTAATTCTCACCACATTTACTTCATCCCAACAAAGCAGTGGTAGATGTGGCATTCTAACCCATATTGGAGATAATAATCCTTTAAAAGAAGAAGGAGAAAATTTAGGAGTCCACCTATCCATTCCAACAATATGCCCATTGACATACCAAGGGCCTCCCTCTAAAACTTTCTCAATTGCCTCCACATTGGAAAACGAGCAAAGAACCCATCCTATTCCAAGGATAGTTAAGAAAAACTTCCCCAATTGCACCCATTGACGATGTAACTCATTTGCAATCAGATGGATAGGGACCTCCCTCCCAAAAACCTTTTCCACAATAGAGAACAAGAGCTTATCTGTATTCATTTTAACACTTGCTTCATTCAGCTTAACCGCCATTCTATCTTCAGAAAGAATAGATTCATCCATGGAGAAATTAACTTTGATATTTGGTCGCTTCATCCATGGGTTGTTGTTTTTATGAACAGGAATATCACCTTGTTCATTCTACACTTACGAACTCTTAAAAAGATTTTCTCCTTGAGCATTAACACAAACATTAGAAGGCTTAATCGTTCCCAAATTTCTTGAAGATTCATCCTTCTCTAGAGAATGAGGTTTAACAATGTTACTGTTAAACCTATTAATGAATAACTTCATGCCCAAAGATGAAGATGCCTCAAAATCGTTCAGACTATTATGAGGAGTAATGCAACCAGAAGGTCGTGGAGCTTTAATCACTTCATTCAATAAACCTTTACCTTTGCTAGGAATCAGAGGAGACGTCAACTTCAAACCAGATGAGGGCTCCACAATCTTCAAAGGACCCACCTTGAGAGATCTACCATGGACATCAGGATAAATAAGAGCACTGGATAAGGAGGAAGAACTATGGTGACCAGTAGTGGTAGCTGCCGCCTCACCCTCCATTCACGAAGAACCCGCAAAAATAGTGGAAAGAATCAAATTTGAAAAAAAGGAAGTTTCTCCCTCTAACTTTCCGAGAGTTTCTCTCTCTAACATAAGTATTTTTTTGAAGATATTTCTTTCTATTCCATTAGCTATTAAAACTTGGACTTATTTTTATGACATTTTTCATTTGAATTGCTTTGATGCTAATATGTCTATTAATGTTATGCTTAATTGTTGGTTTATTAAGTCCAAAGGCCATATCAGAAATGTTATTCCCTCACTCATTTTGTCGTATTTATGGTTGGATAGGAATAATTATGTTTTCAATGGCGTTGCTATGAACCACTATAGGATTATCTAGAATGTGAAAGATCAGGTTTTGCTCTTTATTTTTTTAAGTTGCTCTCGATCAAGAATTTTAAAAACTATTACTCTGTTGCGTCTGATTTAGAGATTAAGTTGGAGTTTGATCATCATCCTAAAGAACCTAGGATTATTTATTAGACTAAACGTCCTCTTAACACTTGTAAGCTGAATATAGATGGTGCTATCCTTGGGGCCTCTTTGTGTTGTGTTGGGGTTATCAGGGACTACCATGGTAGTTTCATTATGGCTTTTGCTGGTCCTTTACAGAATTGTGATGTTAACAAGGTTGTCATATTGGCTATGCTCCACAGTTTAAGATTATGCATTTCTCTTGATTTAACTAATATTATTATTGAAGTTGATTCCAATTATTATTTTCAATTTTTAAATTTTGTTAAGGATATGGTGTGTAATTCCAATCTTTTTTATCTGGTGAGGGATATTAAGAATTTGTTGGTATTTATGAACTGCATGTGCTAATTAGCTTTCCAATTAGGGGTATGGCTTAGAGTGTCTGTCTGATTTTATTGCCACTAACCTCCCTGCTCTGCTGACAGATCTTCTAAGATTAGACAAAATTAGTTTGGCTTATGTTAGATTTTAATAGTTGATGTTGGTTGGAGGTTTTTATCTTCTTTTCTTTTGTCCTAGAGGCTCGCTCTTAGATTTGGTTTTGGGTTTTATTCCTGTGCTTTTATTTCTTTCTGCTGCTTTATTTTTATTTGGGGTGCAGCTGCTTTGTTTTTGTTTGGGGTGCAGCTATGTTGCTTAGTCAGGCTTTGTCTTATTTGGTTTTCAGGGTGCTCAGGTGGCCTTGTCCCGCTGCTCTATTTTTTGGCCAGTTGGTTCTATTTATAGTTTCCTTGTTCTATTTTAGACCTACTATGGATATTTGCTGTGGGTTTTGTGTTGCCTCTTGATGTCTTATTTTAGGTGTTTTTTAGGTTTTTCTTGTGTTTGGTCGGTTGGTTTGGGTTTGCCTCTTGGTTGGCTTCCTGGAGATTATCCCTGTGGCCATTGGTTTCTTTTGCTTTTCTATTTCTGTTTGGGTGCCAAGAGTAATTTCCTATGCTGCTCTTTTTTGGCCAACTTTCTTTGTTGGTGTATACTTTTATTGGGTATCTTTTGGGCTTGTTTGCTGGGCGATTCCTGGTGACCCTGGGCCTTTGTTGACATTAGGTTTTATGTCTATCTTTTATGTAGCATTTTCCTTAATGGATCTAGGGCTTTTGCTTCTTCTTGGAGGTTATGCATGGATGACTAGTTGAGTAGTCTTGTTATGTTTATCTAGTTTTGGTTCTTGTTTCCCTTGTGTTCTGGTTGGGTGGCCTCTAACCTGGGCTATCAGCTGGGGACCTCTTTTATCCTCCCACTATCTCGCTATTTATTTTAACTGGTTTGGTTTTCTCCCTGTTGTTACCCGTGCCCGAATATCTTGGAATTATTGCTGTTGTTTTAGGTCTAATGGTCCCTGGTGTTGTTTATTTCTTGTTGGTATGACTATCCTTACTAATTTGGAGGTGATCAAGTGTGGTGACCCTTCTAACATTACTTATGTTTTTATTATTGGGGATTATGAGGTTGATGTTGGTTGGTCTAGCTACTCAGATGACAATGTTTTAGATCCTCTTTTTGCTTCCTGCTGCTTCCTTTTTATCTATCTTTTGAATATCTACTGGAACTATCAACCTGTTAGCTCTTGCTTTTACTTGAGGTTTTTATTTCATGGGCATCATCTTTTTTTGCAGAATATTCTTAGTGCACATGTTCGTTATGGTGCCATTTTGGATGGGAAGCTGGAGCTGATTGAGATATTTTGGTTTCTTCTTTTTTATGGGTGCTCATTCTTGTGCACCGTAGAATGTACCTAGGTTTTATTATATTTTTTATTAGTAGGGAACTCGAGCACTTAGGATTTTTTTTATTTCTTTTTGTAGATCTTCTTAGCACTAGTGAGCTTGAGGTCCCTTTAAGGACCTTGTAATTTTTTATTGAATTAATGTGTAGGCCCCTCCGTGGGTTTCCCTTTAAAAAAAAATGGGACACTACATTGGACAGAAGAGTTAGGAATGCAAATTTTACCAAAACTATTCTTCTAGCAATAGATAGAAACTGACTTCCCCATGCATTTAATTAGTCCAATGCATGATCCATTATGCTTTGAAAATTAGTATAGATAAGCCTTCTAAATGCTATCTTTACTTCAAGATAATTTATTTCCTTCATAACTCTATCCCCAAATTATTTTCTAGCCTTTTCTTCCTCCTTCTAGTAATTAAATTCCCAGAAAACACCATGGACATCTCTTTATTAACTTTCTGCCCAGTCCAACAACTAAAATATGACATTATCCTAGTAATTTTCCCCATAAATTTGGTATATGCTAGAGAAAATATCAGTACATCATCTACATAAAGTAGATGAGCTATTTTGTCAACATTTTATGCCACTTTGATCCCTAATTCCCCTCCTCTTTGCTAAATAGTTTTTGATAGTTGCTCTGCACACATTACAAATAGATAAGATGATAAAGAGCACCCCTACCTAAAGCTACTCTTAGCTTCAATCTATTCAGTTTTGCTACAATTAATTTGAATAGAAGATATGGGGTTTCAAACACACTCCATAATCCACTCAAAAAATATGAAAGGAATGCACAACATACTTAGAAATTGGGAGAATATAGACCAATCAATGCTATAATAGACTTATTCCATGTCTAGTTTAACAGCCATCAACCCAATTTTAGAGGAAGATTATCTAAAATTATTGAATATTTCTTGAGCCAACAAATAATGATCTGACATAGATCTGTCTAGCAGAAAAGCCACCTACTCTTCTCATATGATCTTAGGAAGACATAACTTTAATCTGCTGAGAAGTATCCTAGCCACCACCTAGTAAATTGTTTGGCAAAGACTAATCAGTCTAATATATGAGGGATCTAAAGCATTATGCACCATAGGGATAAAAATAATTAGAGTATCCTCCCATTCTATCGCCATTTTTCCTAAATAAAAAAATTACTAATTTCTAAGAAAATGTCTTCCTTAATAATCCCCTAATAAACTTTGAAGGAGGCTGAGATCCCATCTAGCTCTGATTATTTATTATTCCGCAAATGATTCAGTCCTTCCCAAAGCTCATCCTTAGTAAATTAAGCAATTTGACTTAAGCCTACTTACTTCTATTTGTTGGCCCACTTTAACCTCCAACCATCCTTTTAAAACACCTTATTTCCCTCCACTTCTTCTTAAAGATCTAAAAGAAAATGTACTGAATCTCCTATTGATCATCACCAACTCCCCATTCAAACTCTAAATTTGCTTCACTCAATTCCCATTTATTTTAGTTGAAGTAAAATCCGGGAAAGCCTTGGTGTTAGAATCACCTTCTTCAAACCACCTTGATTTAGCCCTCTTCCTCCACCATGTTGCCAGCCTTGCAAGAGTTACATTGAACTATTGTACCTTTCCTCTAAGCATTGCCACATTTCTAGGTAACAACCCCTCCTTCATGCTTTCTTCAATTTGCAACTCAAGAATCTATTGTTATAGATCCTCCATTAACTTTAGAAGCTCTTTCTGGTTATTCTTTCTCCAATAGAATAAAGCTCTGAGAGTTCTTTACAATTTTATTGAAGCACCTCTAACTCATTCCCATAATAAAATTTTGTAAAAGCCTTATAAATAATCCCCCAAGCAGCAAGGTAGGAAGCCCAAACATTTTTAAACCTCAAGACCTTCCTTTGTTATTGATTTTTGTTCAATTTCAACAATTCAGGGCAGTGATCTGACACCACCCTAGCTAAGTGACTCACCACTACAAATGGAACCTTTTGAGGAGGTTTTAAATTCAACAAATATCTATCCAATTTTTTCAAATTCTAGCCAAGGCCTTCTTATTGTTGTACCATCTAAAGCTGGATCCTATACTCCCCACCTCATACAAATCATTATTTGTAATAAAATCTTTCATTTCCTAAGTTCCTTGCGTTAAAGAAGACATCCCTCCTTCCCCCACCATTACAGGAAGTTCATTATAGGAATAAGCCTTAATCCTTTCCCACTAATCTCTTTTAACATGGGTGTCTTTATTTCCATAGACAATAGAGAAAAACCACAGCCTAAATCTGGAGTTTTTAGTTTCCCAATGACACACTGGTTAAAAGCTTCAAGCAAGGTACATGTATCCACATCCCTCTTTCACATTACTAACATATCTCCCAAAGACCCATCAACATTATAATGGTAGAACTCTGACTATTCTCCAATAATCTTATTCACCTCTTCCCAATAAATAGAAGACACCCGTCTTCAAAAACCTAATAAAAAAACATCATTATTTTTAACAACCACCCTTAAGTATAAAGATGCATCCCTCTTCCTAGCTCCCCTACAATTCCACAATAACTATGGAAGACTTTAAATACCTAAAGGGGATGATTCCCCACCCATCAACTTACCACCAACTCCACTTTCCTCTTCCTTGGGAAATCCTTTACTTGCTCCAACAACTTGAGCTCCTTATTCAACCTTACCTTTAGATCCCCAGACATACCATTACTTACCCCTCACAAGTGATTCAAAATAGAAATACCCCCCTCCACTACATCAGGAACAAATTCAATAATAGATTCAGGAGGTAACTCGAGCCTTCCCAGCACCATGTTGATTCCATCCTTCCTTCCAACCTTCAAGTCTACCCCATCCAAAGAACCTTCACCCTTACATAACCCAGTAATCATTCCTTATAATTCCTTCAAATTAAATAAGATAAAGATTCAGAGCTACCCTCTGCACCCCATATCTATTAATTACTTAAGGTGCTTTGCCACTCTCTAAAGCTTTGCCCTACTCCACTTTTAGGTGTTGAATTTCACCATTTTCCTTTAGGATTTCTTCTTTATGTTGAACAACTTCCACTTGAAGAACCTTTGGTGCAACTATTATTGTCTTCTCCTTTTAACATAACCTAGCAGAGTCCTTATAAAAAAATTCAAAAAAATTTCTAGTTGACTTCATTTGGCTTACTTTTCCTTTAGATTCCTTATGACCAGCTCTTGGACACACAACATCAACTCTAGGTTGACCCTTCCATACCTCTCCTATAATAGCCATCAAAAAATGAATGCATTAAAATCAGAAGCTAAAATATTTGTTTGTTTTTAACCTCAAACCTAACTTAGAGTTATTAAACACAAATCTTCTATAAAACATAAAAATAAATAACTTTAATCATTAAATTGAAATTTATTAATAAAATAATAAAACATTAAATTTAAAATCAAATTAAACCATTTATCCTATAATAATTAAAAAAAATTCAACATATAAACAATACAAACATCAACCCCTTAAGGCATATCTAAGCAAACAACCTTAGCACAATATTCAGAATTGGCATGCCATGAAAACAAAACCAAATCTAGGTTAGGTCATTATTGTGTTTAATTTTTGAACTGTGGTTTGTTGGATACCTGGCTATGTGGGCGTCAGATGCTATGTTATATACTTTTCCTATACTTTGGCATGTCACCCATACATTAAGCATATTTATTTTCCAACATTGCACCTTACTATTTCTAGCATATTAAACCTAAACTAGTATAGTGAGAGTCAAGTTTTCTTTTGTAAAGTGTTAATGTAAAATATAAAATTTCAATGTAATGGTGTAAAGTGTAAAGGTAAAGTGTTAATGTAAATGTAAATTGTAGAGATAAATGTATAAGTAGAATAAGTTATAAATGGATAAGAGTTGTAAAAATCTTAAATGTTCTTGCTTATCATATACACTTGTAGGACTCTGAAAGAAGTGATCCCTCTTCCTTTGAGGGACATTATCTTTTGGAATTTTATTGTAGATCTGGAGCAAGAAGACCTGAAGATTAAATAAGCAATTTATTTATAAGAATATGCATCATTATTTAGGTGTAGAAAATCAATCTCGCTGTTAGTGGAGCTTGGCCACCTTTTCTTCCACTAGATCCTCAGTTGTACTTGTAGTGTTTTTTTCCATATTTCTTTACACATTTCTTCATTCATACATACTCATTCTTGCATGGTTTGTAGATGAGTTGTAATTAGGAATAGTATGTTTTCTTAGATTTTTTGGTGACATATGTGCCCTTGCTTAGACACACACGATAGACTCTTAAGATGATGTCATTTTATATTACATTCTGTAACACCTTTACCTATTCATACAATACTCACACATACTTATTTTCCTACAATACACACAAACCAACAAACACAAGCCAATTGTAAGCTATGAGTAGCCTAAGAAATAGAGCTAATCCTACCATTCCTCATGGTTTAGCACCGTTATGTTACTAAATGTTTCTTAGAAAGCTATTAATGTAGATAACATTAGTTATGTAGTGTAGATTGCATTAAGTGCATCATAGATTATTGACTTCAATTTTTTATGAAGTCAATTCTCCACATCTAACCTTTATACATCAATCATTAAAATGCATTACAAACCATTAATCTAACTCATCACTGTGCTTTAGAATGGAGACTTGATCATTAACCAATGAAATCATCACTTAACAGTTGCATTTGATTGTCATTTGATCATCTGATTAGTTAATTGATAATCACTATATTATTATCTCTTAAATGTTGATAACAAAACTAAAACACCTTCAATCATTGACCTTTATTAACAAATTAAAAACTCAAGAAAAAATCAAACATCAAATTCATCACATGATAACCACCACTAATTATAACCTAATCATCTGTTCAATCATTGACAGTCATCATTGATTATCATTGACCTGAGCATGTCAAATTCAAAATTGACAAAAAGAAACCTAAACCAAACACATTGACCAAACTTAATTCTAACTTCAAACCTCAAAGTCTAGTGCTCAAAACAAAACCATAAACCCCTAGGTCCATAACCTATTTGTAGACAAATTTCAATCACCTCAAAACCCAACCAATTGACCTTGGATTCATGAGCAGTTAGTTGCATATTAATTAATCAAGTCTCTAGGTTTGACCACACCAATTTGGAAGCATTCCAAGACCCCTAACCCTTTCAAAATAAAGCATTTTCTTAGGCTATAAAACTTTTAAATATTTATAAC
The DNA here is from genome assembly GCA_019925795.1 of Dendrobium chrysotoxum. NCBI lineage: Eukaryota > Viridiplantae > Streptophyta > Magnoliopsida > Asparagales > Orchidaceae > Dendrobium > Dendrobium chrysotoxum. Next base: position 35,353,623 of record CM034300.1, on the reverse strand, counting down.
TTACGCCACTCGATGTGACATATTATAGAATTTGACCTTGTAAGCCTCCCGTAAAAGTTCAAGGGTGGTGGTTAAACCTCGCTGAACTACCAAAGATGTAGCAAGAGGAGGGTGAATTGGTGATTTAAAAAAAAAATTAAAATACTTTATGAAAACTTAATTACCAAATTCCAATTTTAAAATTGAAATAGATATTTGACAATGCAAAGACTAGTCAATGTATGAATTATTTTGTGTTTTGATTTAGTAGAAACCACAAGACATAAAAATAATTTTTTATGTTTTTCCATGAAATAACTCCAGATCAATCACAATGTTCACAAAAGAGATTTTCAAGAAAAATTAAATTGCAGGAAATATAAAGTGCAGAAATTAAAATGTTTAAGGAAAAAATACAGAACGAACACACTTGATTTTATAGTGGTTTGATCAAATAATGACCTACGTCCACTCCCTAGATTCCTTCTCTCTGAGTATTGTACTAAACCTTTAGTGTATCTTGTTTAGCCCCCACATCAAGGTGGAGAAGCTTTTACAAGAATCACTTCCACCAACCCAATGTGTCAAAGAACTGGAATCCTTTTTACCCTCCTAGAGAGGCAGAGATACCTAGAAACTCTTTAGTGTGTCTAAATAGCAGAACGAACACACCTTATTTTCCTATAATATACACAAACCAGCGAAGTTGTTTGTACAGTACGAACAGTATAAAATTAGAAATTAGAAATACTTAAATTTAATTGGCAAATAGAGTTTTATTTTTAATGAATCATCTAGTATGATATTGGTTGTTCTATACAATTAGGTTAAAAACCTTAATTATAGAATTAGTCATTATTAACAATTAAAAAAAAAATGGTCATACAGTATGATATGGATCGTACGGTGCGATTAGTTTAAAAATTTTAAAATTGATTTTTTCACTCCCAGTGTATGTGTGCGGGGTCACTAAATCAACATACACCCTTATATGGCTTAGACTCAAGATATATAAAATAAAAGAAATTAAAAGTACATGCTTTTTCAACACATCCACTAATACTCAATCTTGAGCCAAGAATGATCTTAATTGGTGTATGATATATGTAAAATGTTAGTACCCATAGAAAATGCTAGGGGAAATGAAAATTCAATCAATAATATTTGTTACAGTATAAAGGTGTTCATATAGTATGAACAATATAAAATAAGGAATTAGAAATATTACTTAAATTTAATTAGCAACTAGAGTTTTTATTTTAGATGAATCATCTAGTATGATATTGATTGCACTGTACGATTAGGTTAAAAACCTTAATTATAGAATTAGCCATTATTAATAATTTTACAAAAATTAGTTGTACAATATGATAAGGATTTTACGGTGTGATTAGTTTAAAAATTTTAAAATTAATTTTGTTACACCCCAGTGCGTGTATGCAGGGTCGCTAAATCAGAATACACCTTAGATGGCTTAGACTCAAGATATATAAAATAAATGAAATTAAAAGTATATGCTCTTTCAACACATCCTATTCTGCTCAATCTTAAGCCTAAAATAATTGTAATTGGTGTATGATATATCTAAAATGTTAGTACACACAAAAATTACTAGGGGAAATGAAAATTAAATCAATAATATTTGTTACCATCAAAATCACAAGCTAGGGATCCAGATAATAACAATCTCTCCTATTTGATGATGGCAAATATTTTTGGTTAAAAAGCAAATTGATTATATTTTCTCCTATGCCCCCCCTTACTAAGTTAGATATTTTAAAGTAAGGGAACAAAAGACACACATTTTTTTTTAAAAATTAAAATTTAGAAAAGAAAAAAAAAAGTAGAATATAAAAATATGAAAATATAGAAATAAAAAAAAATAAGAATGAGCTACAACTAAGAAATACTCCCTCTTTCGAGATCACAAAAACGAGGATCATTAAAATAAAGAGAAGAAAAAAAAGCATAACATAGAAATACATAAAAGAACTCACAACCAAAAGTAGGAGGGCCTTAATTAGGTGGCGGTGGAGGTGGCTAAAAGAAATAATGAAGGGAAGATAATTTTTTATTAAATTAAGAATGATCTTACTCACGCTGTTGCTGGTACTATTTGTGGTGCTGTTGGATCTGATCTTGTTGTTGCAAATATTACTACTGGAGATCTTAAAACTATAGCTGATGTAGCTCATACTGATGGTGAAGCTAGTCCCATGGCTGAGTAGAAACCTGATACTATTGGGCTGACTGTAACTCCAGATGATTTAGTTGTTTGATAATTGAGTCATGAGCATAAAACTCATGAGTAGGTGCTACAGCTAGTGCTGGTGGTGGAGGTGGTAGTAATGGTAATTGCGCTACTCCCCCTTCCTCATTAAAATTTGGCTCCTTTATTGGCTCATCTCCCCAGTGTTGATGAAAAAGAACATGGAATGGGCTGTCAGTGTGAAAGGTTGGAAAGTGATCAGTAGTGCTAGCATAAACAAGCTAATTCTTTTAATCAAGGATATAAGCTACCATATGTCCTAAGGTAATATTTTGCTTTCATTGGGTAGAAGGTTAATGAATAGCAGTGAGATTATGGAAATAGTCGATAATCATATAAGCTCCATTAAAAGGTTTGTCTGACATAATGAAATATGTAACTAAAGATATGAGTTGAGTAATATTGACCCTATCCCCAAGCCTTGTGAAGGATTGACATTCTAAGGATGTGATGGATGACACAAGCATTTTAGTTTAATAACTAAAGTAAGGGTTGGTGTTGATTTAAGCGTTGATCCCTAATAGTAAGTGAGGTTTAGGTCCTTTAGTAGATAGGTGTATTTTTTGGGCTAGGTGTTCTTTAGTAATTTCTTTAGGTCTTTTATAGACTTATGAGGACATGATAGAGAAGTAACTCATTCACTTTAAGACTAGAAAAGAATTCAAAGAGGAGTTCAAAATGGAATAAAATAGCAAGGGTAAGGAGAAAGTGTGGGGTAGTAAAGCACAAAGATTCATGACTTGATAATGGAGGGAAAGCTGGTCTATGAGACGATTGGGTGTGATATGAGAAATTTTGATGTGATGATGTGTGGCCTCATCCTATATAGTTTGAAACCTATCATCCACAGGACAATGAGAGGAACATCCCTGAAAAAGATGTGCTTGCATTCTATCCTAACTATTTAGAGGAATAAGGATTAGAGTAGAAGGAAATGAATGGAAATAGAAGTTGAGTGAATGAAATACTTAGAACTCCATCCAGTTTAGAGAGTTCTCACTAGATCCTACAGTATGATCAAGGTTAGTATTGGATGATCAAAGGAATTCAAATTGTCTAGATGAATTGTCGAAAAAGATGGTCAAATCATACAATATGATAATGATCGTACTGGATGATCTTCGATAAAGAGATCATCCTAAGGAGTCATATGGATGCCGTTTTGACTAATGGATCATCCTGTATGAATAGGTGATCATACAATATGAAAGTGTAATTATTATCATACCTACCGATATGAATTTGTCCAATGGCTGGCAACTTATGGATTATATGTATGAAGAGGTAGTTGAATAGTACGATCACTAATTATTGGTCAGACCATGGATGTTGATTTCATGAGTGGTGAGGATGTACAGACATACAAAGATTGTACAGAATGGATGTGGTTCGTACAACACAAAGAAAGTTTAAACAGTGTGACAGAGGTTCGTATAGTATGATGTGAGAAATTTTCTATTTTTATTATCATTTTTTAAGTGTGTTGTGTGATAATCAGGGAGATTTTCGTAATTAGCATAATCAAACATACAAAATATAAAACAAGTAGAAAAAACTAAAAGCAAAAATAGAATGAAAAATAAAACAAGCAGGGAAAGCACACAAAACTAACAAATTATACCTCATGTTTATTTCACTTGGTATTGAGTCAAGCATGAATATCAATGACACCTAGCTTAGTCCTCAGTATACTGATGGTGTCATAGTTTATGGGTTTGGTAAAAATATATATTAATTGATTTTTAGTGACTAAATGATGTAGTTCTTTATCTTCCTTGGCTACATGATCTCTATTGAAATGATGTCTACTGTCTATATGCTTATTGTGGGAGTGTTGAATTGAAATTTTAGAAATGCAAATGGAACTAGTGTTGTCACACAAGATAGAAATAGTGTCTAATGATTATCCAAAGTCTAGGATTTATTATTTTAGCCAAAAAACTTAGGCAACACAGCTTCTACAGCTACATATTTTACCATAGCGGTGGATTGGGCTACTCAATTTTGCTTCCTACTAGACCTAGAGACAAACAAATCCCCTATTAATTGACAGGTTCCTGAGGTTATTTTTCTATCTACCCTACATCTTGCAAAGTCAGAGTCTAAATATCTTATGATTTCAATGAAAGAGCTATGGCTAGGATATAAGATTCTTAAGTTTTGGGTGCCTAGAAGCTAACTAAGAATTCTCTTAACTGCATTTATATGGGATTTCATTGGATCGGCTTGAAATCTAACACAAAGACATACACTAAACATTATATCAATTCTTCTAGTAGTTAAATACATAAGTGATCCTATTATCCCCTATACTTCTTCTGATCTATTAATTTTTCATTTGGATCCTTATCTAATTGAATGTTAGAGCCCATGGGGGTGTTTATTGCCTTAGCACCTTCCATATCATATTTCTTTAAAAGTTCTTTGATGTATTTACTTTGACTATGGAAGGTTTCCATTATCTCTTTGTTTCACACTAAATCCAAGAAAATATGTAAGCTCTCCTATCATACTCATCAAATTTTTTACTCGTTATTTTTTAAAATTCATTAAAATATTTTCAATTGTAGATCCAAATAATATATTATCCACATAAATTTGAATAATGAGTAAATCCACTCCTATTTTTTTTAGGAATTGGGTGGCGTTTATTACTACACTTAATAAAGTATCTATTTAGGAGAAATGTGCTCAGCCTCTCATACCAAGTTGAAGGAGATTGCATTAACCCATATAATGCTTTTTTAATTTATAAACATGATTGGGAAAAGTTGAATTTTTAAAACCAGGGGTTGCTCTACATAAACATCTTTCTTAATAACCTTGTTCAGAATAACACTATTTATATCCATTTGATGCAACTTGAACCTTCTAAAGCAAGCAAAGGCTACCAACACTTTGATAGCTTCTTATCTCATTATAGGGACAAAGGTTTCTTCAAAATAAATGCCTTCTACTTGGTTGCATCCCTTAGCTACTAATCTAGCTTCATTCCAAATCACAACTCTAGAATTCATTCATCTTATTCTTGAGCACCCACTTGGTTCCTATAATACTCTCGTCGTTAAGTCTACTAACCAATTCCTAAACATCATTCCCAACAAATTGATTCAATTCTTCTTGCATAGCTAGGATCCAAAACTCATGTGATAAGCTTAATTCATATTAGTGAGTTCTACCATGGAGATGAATGTAGAATGAATAACATCTTTCCTAATTTCTTTCCTAGTCCTAACTCCTATAGAAGGATCTCCTAAGATGAGTTTCCAAAAATGACCAAATAAATATCTCCAATCTCTTGGCAATGGCTCCTAATGTTCTACTTTATCTACTTGGTCAATGGATTCCACTCTTTGGGTAACCTCAACCACTTCTCCTCCTTCTAACCTAGGTTCCACAGCTCTATGAGGTTCATCAAATACAACTTGGGTGGACTCCTCTACTAATATGGTTCTCTTATTAAAGATCCTATAGTAGAGGAGTATCTTATAAATACTCCTTTATTAAATTTCGGATCAATTTTTCTTAGAAGAGATTTACTATTGATATGAATGAAACATCTACACCTAAAGACTTGCAAATGAGATAGATTGGTTTTTCTACCCTTAAGTAGCTCATAGGGTTTTTTATTGAGTTTGGATCTATTAATAATCCTATTCAACAAATAATAAGTAGTATTCACTAATTATGCCCAAAAATACTTAGGGAGTGAGTATTCAGCTAACATAGCCCTAAAAACTTATACTAAGATTTTATTCTTCCTTTCAGCTATCTTATTCTACTATGGGATCCTAGGGTCATAAAAGTTATGCTCTATTCTTAACTCCTTACAAAAGATTCAAACTTATCATTTTTAAATTCTCCACCATGATAACTATGGATATTTAATATTTAACGTCCTAATTTTCTTTGAATCCAAGTGGAGAATATTCCAAGCTTCTCATATGATTCACTTTTAGAAGATAAGAATCTAACCCATGTGAATATAGAATAATCATTAACAATCACATAGCCATAAGTTTTCCCTCTTAAGCTGGTTGTACTAACGGGTCCAAACAAGTCCATATGAAGGATTTCTAGTGGCCTAAAGGTAATGAAGTCCTTAATGGAATGAAATAATGATTTGACATATTTTTTTGGTTGGCATAAAGGTGGTCCTTAGAGAAATCTAACTTAGATATTCCTTTAACAAGGACTTTTTGGGTGATCTTCTTAAATGTATTCATACTTGCATGACATAGTCACCTATGCCATAGCTAGGATTCACCGACAATAATTTTTAAACGTAAGGAATTTGAATATTCAGCACAGTTTAAATCAAGCATGTAAACATTATTAATCCTTTTTCCTCAAATTAACTATATAAATTAATTTAACATTTAATAGAAATTTGATATCAAATCCTTTATTACAAAATTGGATAATACAAAGCAAATTATGTTCCAAACCATCTACTAGCAAAACATTCTCAATGCTAAAACATTTAGAATTGTCAATCATACCTGAGCCCACCACTTTCCTAGTAGTGTTATCTCCTATTGTTATCTTTCCTCCTGCCCTCACTTTCAGTATGATGAATTGCTTTATAACTCCAATCATGTGTCATGAGCATCTACTATCCATGTACCACATGCTCTCACTAGATCTTTTTCTGAGAGTATCCCTACAATGTCAATCAATGATAAGTTTTTGGAACCTAAGTGAGTTTGCATTCCACCTTATACTTTAATGAATGATTTGCATGCATGCTATGCAAAAGGTAAATGTTTTTTTTTCATCCACACTAAATGTGTTATACGGTGTATTATGCATGTGCAAGCAATGTATCCTAACATGCCACAGGAGTAACACCAAACATAGGTATGAGATAATGCATGTTATGATGTAGGGTTATACTGTTATTTTAGTATATGCAGTGATTTTTTTGTTTTGGAGTGCATCAATTTTTGGTTTCAAAAACTCATTTGCACTTTGAAATCATTGAACTTTATGTTTCAAAGCATGCTCACTATGGTTAAGTTCGGATGTGAGTGTTTTTAATTATTTGTATGATTCTTCTGACTCAGTATGCTCAGATTTCAAGGAATTATGTTCCTGAGATAAATCAAGGTTTTTCTTATTTAATGCATCAAATTCATCAAGTAAAGAGTGGTGCTCCTTGTCTAGGGCAATGTGTTCAACCCTAAGACTATCATGCTCTTTTTTGTAAATAAAAAGAATCCACGTTTAAGCTAGCATACATTTTCTTTAGTTTCCTATATGAGTCCTACATTTTTTGAGAAATAATAAACATAAGATTATCGTTACCCATAAGACATAAGTATGTTAACTCCTCCTCTGCTTCATGTTCTGATGCTTTTAAGGTAGAGCCAGCCTAAAATACCTTTCATGACTGATGCTTCCCCTTTTGGAATTTGGCATTCTCTTCACCCTTCTCCATGGTACGGTGAGTTTTTAGATTGGAGCAGTTCATTGTAAAGTGCTTTAGTTACCTTCATTCAAAGAAAATAGTATCAGATGAGGTTTTGAAATTTCTATTTTATTTATCTTTGGTCCACTACTGATGACTCTTTTGCTTTTGCTATAGTAAGATTTTGTATTATGGGGTCATCAGTGCTATGTCATCATCATCTATAGTTGTAGAGCTGTCACTTTCAGATTCGTTGGCTTTTAGTGCCAATACTTTGTCCTTTTTCCTATCACCTGCATCAAACAACTTTTGACTCACGCTTTGCTCATAGGAAATGAGTGAGACAAGTAAATTATTAATAGAATACACATTCAAATCCTTAGATTCAAAAATAGTAGTTACTTTAGCATCATAACTACATGGTAGCCAACACAAGATTTTGTTGACCATTCTAGAATTTGACAGTTCCTTACCTGTAACATGCAGGGATGTCACTATCAGGGTAAACCTAGTGTACATATCTCAAATAATCTCATTAGGTTTTACGTGAAAGAGTTTATAATCATGTAAAAAAATATTTAACATAGACTGTTTAACTTCACTAGTATGCTCATAGGTGGTACATAACCTATCCAAAATTTCTTTCATAATAATACATGTAGAGACTCTCATATAGTCTCTATATTTCAAGGCAAAGAAAAAATATTTTAAACCTTTAGCATTCAGTTGAGGTAAGTCTCTAACCTCAATACTCCATTAAGTGAAAGGTATATCAGCTTTTAACCTATTAACTATACGTGACGGTATAAAATAACAAGTTTTTATCAAATAGTACATGCAAAACTAAATTGATTGCAAAAAAGTAAACATGTAGATTTTTCAAAAATTAAATGGAATATTATCAAAAAGTAGTGGATGAATTTTTGAATAACCCCCATGGTGTTTCTATTTTTAAAGTATGCAATGGATCATTTTATTAAGGTCCTTTAAAACTCTACTTTTAAGCCCATTTTTGATACCAATTGAAAGTTAAAGGGAGGTGGATAAACCTCATTGAACTATCAATAATGCACTAAAAGGAGGGTTAATTGGAGCTTTTAAAAACTTTTTATTTTTCAAAAATACTTTTTGAAAATTTAATTACCAAATTCCAATCTCAAAATTGAAATAGATATCTAACAATGCAAAGGCTAGTCAATGTACAAATTTTTTTGTGTTTTGATTTAGTAGAAAGCACATGATATTAATTATTTTTATTTTTCGTTGAAATAAGTACAATCTAATCACAATGTTCACAGCATAGATTTGTAAGAAAATAAATCGCAGGAAATATAAAGTGTGGAAATTAAATTTGTGTGAAGAAAAAATACTTAACGAACTCACCAGATTTTATAGTGGTTCGATCAAATAATAACCTACATCCACTCCCTAGAGTCCTTTCAGGGTATTACACTAAACCTTTAGCATCTCTCATTTAGCCCCCATAGCAAGGCTGAGAAGCAATTATAAGAATCACTTCCACCAACCCGGTGAAGCAGAGAATTGGAATCCTTTTCCTCCTTGTGAGGCAAAGAACCTTGGAAGCTTTTTATACCCTTCTAGTGAAGGTAGTGAACTTATGAGCCTTTTTTACCCACATGGTGAGGGTAGAGTACCTTTAAATCCTTTTTCACCCTCCTGGTGATAGAAAAGAACCCTACGATCTTCAACTATGAAGTTTTTATCCTTAGAGGAACCCAAGAAATTAACAAAACCATTGGAGCCTTCAAGGTGCAAGCCTTCTTAGAGAAACCATGTGGAATCCCCCTACCCTCCTCCCTCTCATACAACCTCTCCTACTCCTTCTCCAATGCTTTAAGACCTCTTACAAATGTCTCCCAAATCTTTTTAATAGCCAAAAAATCATTAAGAATTAAATAAGAGAGATTTCATACAAAGCATTAAAAAAAACCTAAAATATCAATTCTATTGCTTATATTCGTACAGTATGATTAGTTAACAAATTTAGAAATTGTTGAGTACAATGGGAAAGTCATGGGACAAACTATTCAAAATATGGAGATCGTATGCACGTATTGAAAGTACGAGATGCGCCAAGAGGGGGGGTGAATTGATATTTTAAAAATTTAACCCTACACAAGAGTTCTAATTTTTTTTTTATTTTCAAAACATAATTTAACGACTAATGTGCGGAAGCAAATACAACGTTCACAACGATAAAATTGATAGTTCAATTTTAGATTTTACACCACAATATTTAAATACTGATTTTTCACCAAGCAATTAAAACGCACAAATTTAAAGCATGAAAAGTAAAGTACGGTAAACAGGAAAAAACATACCAGAGATTTTTATAGTGGTTCGGTCACTTGACCTACGTCCACTCCCCGGAGTCCTCTACTCCGGGATTTGCACTAGTAAAAGTTGACTCTCCTTTTGCCCCCACAGCAAGGCGGAGAAGCCTTTACAATACTCACTTTCACCTCCCTCAGTGCGGCGGAATACCAAACGCTATGTCACCCTCCTGGTGACGGCAGTGGACCTTCTCCTTTTTCTCCCTCCTGGAGATGGCAGAGTACCTTGGCGATGTTGATCTTGAAGTGACTCTTCCCTCGAGAACTTTCTTGAAGCTTCCAAAGCCACAAGAGGAGCAAAGCATGCAGCTAGCTTGGAGCCACCGTGTGATCCCCTCACACTACTTCTCCCTCACGCTCAAGCTCACCTTCACCTTCCTCTCTCAAGCTCTAGATCTCTCCAAAAACTTCTCTCTACCGAATCCCCTTCTTTTTCCTCCGAGCCTCTCACAGCAAAAGGATTGATCAACAACTCCCTAAAGAAAATTTTAAGTTGTTTTTATATCAGGCTTCAGAAAACCCTAAAATTTTCAACTTTTGCGTTTCTGTTCGTATAGTATAATTTATAATCGTACAGTATGATCAGTTTAATTACAGCTCCATCCAGTACGAGTACAGACGAACAGGTATCAAATTTTTTCATATCGTACTGTACGATATGTATATCGTACAGGACGATACTATTGATTCGTACTGTTCGTACGGGATGAACTGTGGGACGAACCTCGGGACGAAAGAACTCGTCTCTGTCAGTCGTCCAGCACTCATTGAATCATATAGTATGAATAGTGTTTTTCATGATATCGTCCTGTACGATAAGAATATCGTCCAGGCCAAATAGTACAAAAATTCTTGGGATCGTCTGGTACGATCGCTGGGATGAAGGAAATCATCTCTGATAATCGTGCAGCACTCCACCAGTCGTACAGTACGATGAGTTCATTTCTTCATATCGTCCAGGACGAACATAACAAAAAACATTGGTTTCGTCTGGTACGATATCTGGGACGAATGAAATCGTCTCTGTAAGTCGTACAGTACGATATATGATCGTATAGTACGATCGACATATAAAATAGAAACCAACGTTTATTTCCTGATTAGGGAGATAATTTTGGCAAGTTTTAATTAATCGTACAGTACGAACCGTATCGTACAGTACGATCAGTTCAGAAAATTAAATTCAAAAACTTACCAAACTTATTCTGGCGGCTAGGGTTTCACAATAACATATTATCATACAGTACGATATGGATCGTACAGTACGATACATTTGTAAACTTAATCATTCGAAAATTTGCCGTTAGCCTGAGTATTTTTAATAAATCGTACAGTACGATGTGCTTAAAAAAATTAATCATTTAAAAAAAATTCTCCCCCTGTGTGTGTGCATGGTTACTCCTTTCACATGCATGCTTCTGTGGCAGACTCAAAAAAAAAAATAAAAATAAAGAAATAAAAATTACAGACTCTTCAACATCCTATTCTACCCGGTTTGAGTCTCCAGTAATCTTTAGCAGTGTGCATCTGACCTGAAATGTTAGTGCTCATATACAAATATTAAATATTTGTAATCTAACGAAAGTCTATATTTACTCAGTAAGTATTAGTTGTCACCATCAAAATTAAGTGCTCGGGATCCTAGATTTCAACAATCTCCCCCTTTTTGATGGTGTCAAATAATATTTTCTGATGGACAGATGTTCTGACTTCTTTAGCTCCCCCTCAGAAGAGTAGCTTATTAATTTTTAAATAGGAGGAGAAGAAATAGTTTTTTTTTTATTATAACATAAATAAAACAACAAGATAGAAAAAAACACAAATGTAGTGAGAACATAAACAACCAATAGCATTTAATAGTAAGCAAAAACATAATACAGAACACACAGAAAAGTCTCCCCCTTTTGACAGCACCAAAAAGGGAAGAAAAAGAAAAAATAAGTACACTGATAACAAACAGAAAACAGAAACATCTACAATAACCTAAAAATCTGGATCCTGATCCGGAGGTGGTGGTGGAGGGTCGGGAAACAGCTGGTGGTACTGATGAAGGAGGCGAACTGGTGATCGATCGATGTGAAGCGCTCCTTAAACCATTTCATATCCGTGTCATGCTCCTGATGTTGCTGAGCGATGTGGGCATCCAACCGAGTCTCCAGACGATCAAGTCATCGAATAATGTCGTCGTGAGGGTAGTCGGGAGGAGCAAGGCCAGGTGGTTGGATTGGTGGTGGCGGAGGTGCGTCAGCAGGAGCAGCAGCCTCCTCGTCATCAAACTCGGGATCGGCGGGAGCGGCCCCCCGATGGAACAAGATACGAAAGGAGGCATCCGAGTAGAAGATAAGAAGGTGATCAGGAGGGAGCGGATAATGAAGTTGGTATTTTGCATCTAGGATGTAGCCTATGATATGCCCTAAAGCAAGGTTCAATTTACGACGGGCACCGGGATATCGGAAGGTAGACAAGGTATGAATGTAGTCAAACACCATTTGTGCTTCATTGAATTTTATGCCAGACATAATGAGATAGGTGACGACAGAAAGTAGGGGAGTAATATGGATGCGATCTCCAGCTTTAGGTATAATAGATGTGCGTAGGACATGCTGGATAACGCGGGCATTTTGATTTAAGGTTTGGACCAGGGGTAGGTGTTGATTGGAGGGGACACCTCTAAGGGTCATATTTACTGACGTCCAATCATAGTTGTTGGAGATCATGGATTGGGGACAGGGCCGTCAGTGGACAGCCCGATGTGCTCAGCAATGTCGTTAACGGTGATAACGACATTCTGTTTACAGATATAAGATGTGAAGGTAGTATTTTCAAGGTCGACTCAGATATTGGCAAAAAACTCAAACAAGAGTTCGGAGTGAAACGGAAAAGCAAGAGTCAGAAGGAATTGAAGGCTAGTGGAGGCGAACAGATTCATCACCTCAAAATTTAGGGCGGCCTGATTGAGCATGCGGGATGGAGTGAACTTTGCCTCCTTGATTTTGATATACACTTTCTCGTCCGCAGCGGAGAGAAAATGATCATCGAAGCGCCGAGAGGAGGAAGAGCTCCCGACGATCATTCGACCACGCTTACTGGACCCAGACATTTTGGAAGAAAGGATTGGATGAATGATGAAATTCAGAGGGATTGAAAGGTGAGGAGAATTGGCAAAGAATCCCTCCCATTTTATAGAATCTGGGGGATATCATACAGTACGATTGAGTATCGTACAGTACGATATGCGCAATAATGTCGTCTGGACGACTTTTCAGAAAAGTGAGTCACATCGTACAGTACGATCAGTATCGTACTGTACGAACGTGAGTGTAAGGCGTTCATCCCAACGAGTCGTCTGAACAACTTTTGACCAAAAGTGTTCGTACAGTACGAACAGGTGTTCGTACAGTACGATAGGCAATAATGTTCGTATCCGACGATTTAAATTCGTCCTAATCCGTTTGACATGTGGATCGTACAGTACGATTGGTATGTCGTACAGTATGATGACCAATAATTAGTATCGTTTGGTACGAGTAGTGAATCGTATAGTATGATAGGTATAAGACATGAAAGATCTGAACCGTTAATGGGAATGGACGGCTGAGATTAGAGAGATTTGAACCTTATCGTACAGTACGATAGTAGATCGTACAGTACGATTGTTAGAGAATATCAAAGTTTGTGAGCAACATGGGAAGAGGATCAGGAATCCAATTTTTTGTGTTTTTTTTTTATTTTTTTTATTTTAACAAAACAAAACAACCACAAACCAATTTTTTTTGTTTTTTGTTTTTAGTTTGTTTTTTTTTTTTATGTTACATTAGGCGTGAATGTCTATGACACCTAATTTGGTTCGTAAAGTGCTAAATGTGTCATAACCTAATGGTTTTGTGAAAATGTCCACCAATTGATCTTCAGTAGCAACGTGGTGCAGTTCAATATCTCCTTTGGCTACATGATCTCTAATGAAATGATGTCTAATGTCTATATGTTTGGTTCGTGAGTGTTGAATTGGATTTTTGGATATGCAAATAGCACTAGTGTTGTCACACATGATCGGAATGGTTCCTACAGGTAGTCCTAGATCTACAAGCTGTTATTTTAACAACAACACTTGTGCAACACAGCTACCTACCGCTATATATTCCGCTTCGGCTGTGGATAGGGCTACTGAATTTTGTTTCCTACTGGACCATGAAACTAATGATTGTCCAATGAATTGACAAGTGCCAGAAGTGCTTTTTCTATCTACCCTACATCCTGCAAAGTCTGAATCTGAGTATCCTAAGATTTCAAAAGAAGTGCTGTGTCTAGGATACCAAATTCCTAAGTTCGGGGTGCCTAGAAGATATCTAAGAATTCTTTTGACAGTAGTCATGTGAGATTCTTTCGGGTCAGCTTGAAAACGGGCACAGAGACACACACTAAACATTATGTCTGGTCTACTGGCAGTCAGATAGAGAAGCGATCCAATTATTCCCCTATACCTCTTTTAATCTACAGACTTCCCACTGGGATCTTTATCCAATTGAATATTAGAGCTCATGGGTGTATTCATAGCCTTAGCATTGTCCATTTCATATTTTTTCAAAATATCGTTGACGTACTTAGACTGGCTAAGAAACGTTCCACCTTCTGTTTGTTTTACACTAAATCCAAGGAAGTAACTAAGTTCGCCCATCATGCTCATTTCAAACTCGTCGCTTATTGTTTTTGAAAATTCATTACATAGGTTTTTTTCTGTCGATCCGAACAATATGTCATCGACATAAATCTGAACAATGAGTACTTCAACTCCTACCTTCTTAAAAAATAAGGTGGTGTCCACACTACCCTTTACAAAGCCTCTATCTAGTAGGAACGTACTAAGTCTTTCATACCAGGCTCTAGGTGCTTGTTTTAACCCGTATAGTGCCTTTTTCAGTTTGAACACGTGGTTTGGAAATTGTGAGTTTTCAAACCCCGGAGGTTGCTCCACATACACATCTTCCTTGATTACTCCATTCAGGAAGGCACTCTTTACATCCATTTGATACAGCTTAAAATCCCTAAAACAAGCAAAAGCTAACAGTACCCTGATGGCTTCTAGTCTAGCTACCGGAGCAAAGGTTTCTTCAAAATCTATTCCTTCAATTTGGTTATACCCCTTCGCTACTAACCTAGCCTTGTTTCTTACTACTATTCCTGAGTCATTCATCTTATTTTTAAAGACCCACTTAGTTCCAACCACACTTTGCTCTTTAGGCCTTTTGACTAACTCCCATACATCATTCCTAACGAATTGGTTCAACTCTTCTTGCATTGCTATGATCCAAAATTCATCTCCTAAGGCTTGATCTATACTCGTGGGTTCAATCATAGATATGAATGCAGAATGGCTAACCTCTTTCCTAAGTTCATGCCTAGTTTTTACCCCTTCTGATGGGTCTCCTAAGATCAGCTCTCTAGGATGACTAGAAGAAAATTTCACATCTTTAGGCAGATGTTCCTGAGGTTCCGCTCTAGTCTCTATGGTAATGGTTTCTACTCCCCATATAACTTCAACTTCTTCTTCGTCATGATTAGGTTCAGATGTCTTATTGGATTCATCAAATACCACATGAGTGGACTCTTCTACTACTAGGGTTCTTTTATTGAATATTCTATAGGCTTTACCTACAGATGAGTAGCCTAGGAAAACCCCTTCATCAGATTTAGGATCGAACTTTCCTAAGGGTGACTTGCCATTGATTAGGATGAAGCATTTGCACCCGAAAACGTGTAAGTGGGAAAGATTGGGTGTCCTACCCTTAAGCAACTCATAGGGTGTCTTATTAAGTTTGGATCTAACATTTACCCTATTTAATACATAGCATGCTGTATTTACTGCTTCTGCCCAAAAGTATCTAGGGAGAGTGTATTCAGCTAACATAGCCCTAGCAGCTTCAATTAAAGTTCTATTCTTTCTTTCTGCTATTCCATTTTGTTGAGGAGTTCTAGGGGCAGAGAAATTATGTTCTATTCCAACCTCTTTACAAAAAGATTCAAATTTATCATTCTCAAATTCTCCACCGTGATCACTATGAATTGTTGAAATTACACATCCTAATTTCATTTGAATCCAAGTGGAGAAAATTCTAAATTCTTCAAATGACTCACTCTTATGAGCTAGGAATTTCACCCAAGTAAACCTAGAGTAGTCATCTACTATTACAAACCATACAACTTCCCTCCTAGGCTGGCTGTACTAACAGGTCCGAACAGGTCCATGTGGAGAGTTTCTAGTGGCCTAGTGGTGCTGATATCCTTGATTGCATGAAATGAAGATTTAACTTGTTTTCCTAATTGGCAAGCATCACAAAGATGGTCCTTAGTAAAGTCTAACTTTGGTATGCCTCTAACTAAGTCTTTCTGAGTGATGTTCCTAAGTGTTTTCATACTAGCATGGCATTGTCTCCTATGCCATAGCCAAGAGTCCTCTGCTATTGTTTTCAGACACAAAGAGTTTGAGGTTTCAATGCAGTTCAAGTCTAACATGTAAACATTGTTTATACGTTTTCCTTCTAACACAAGTGAATCATTTAAACTAATCATGCATTTGTTAGACAGAAATTTTATATCAAAGCCCTTGTCACATAGTTGACTTATACTTAAAAGATTGTGCTTTAAACCATCCACTAAAAGTACATTCTCAATAATTAAATTTTTAGTATTTCCAATGATACCTGAGCCCACCACTTTTCTGGTGGTGTTGTCTCCCAAAGTTACCTTGCCTCCTGACCTGGCCTCCAGTGTCATGAACTGCTTCATGTCTCCAGTCATGTGTCTCGAGCAGCCACTATCCAGGTACCACATGCTCTCACTAGGTCTTTTGTGAGAGCATCCCTACAATGTCAATCATGGATTAGCTTTGGGAACCCAAGTGAGTTTGGGTTCCACATCATGCTTATATGAATGAAATGTATGCATGTTATGCTGTGATTAATACGATTTTGGTCTCCACACTAGATGTGTCCTATAGTGAATTGAGCACGTGCGAGTTATGTGACCTAGCATGCCACAAGAATAACATCTAACACCTGGAATTGGGTTCACTAATCTACGAGGGTGGTAGTGCCTATTTCTGGGTTTGGATGATGTATGTCGTGCTGGTTTTGAATGAGATGATTCACATGGTGGAGACTGAAAGAATTCAGCAAACGTGGGTGGTTTTTTGTTATTCTCGTATGCATGAAGTTTTTCATTTAAAAATTTGTTCTCTTAGTTAAGACTAGCATATTTAAATCTCAATGCTAGCTCACTACTACTAAGTTCCCCTGATAGTTCTTCTAGTTCCTTAAATGCATTATCTAATTCAACATGTGATGATTTCAAGGTATCGTGTGCAGTGGTTAACTCAATATGCTTCTTGTTTGATGCATCGTATTCATCAAGCAAAGACATATGATCTTTATCTAAGTCAGAAAAATTCTTTACTACACTAGCATGCTCCTTTTGTAAAGTACTAAACTAAGTATAAAGACTAACATGCTTTTTCTTCAATTTTCTATACGAGTCATGGATTTTTTCAGAAATAACAAGCAGTTCATCGTAAGACAGTTGACATACCTCATCTTGATCTGATTGATCAAGATTATCATTAGTCATAAGACACAGATTCGTTACCTCCTCCTCTGCTTCTTATTCCGATGATTCTGAGGCAGAGTCGGCCCAAAATGCTTTCTGAGTCTTAAATTTGCCCTTCTTCAACTTTGATCTTTCCTCACCCTTCTCCTTGGTTTGATGAGTTTTGATGTTAGGGCAATCAGCTCGGAGATGACCGGGTTTCCTGCACTCAAAGCAAATTGTTTCAGATGCAACCTTTGTATACTTTGAGTTCTTACCTTTGTTCCAATTGCTTTGATGATGGCGCTGCTTTCTTTTCAGAAAATTTTTGAACTGATGAGTCATCAAAGCTATGTCGTCATCTTCCTCCGCTGCTGAGCTGTCACTTTCAGAATTGTTTGCTTTTAAAGCTACTGCTCGCACCTTTTTCTTTTCACCTGCATCACTTTGTCGTTGACTCACTCCTTGCTCGTAGGCAATGAGTGACCCAAGCAAATTATCAATAGAATAAACATTTAGGTCTTTTGACTTAGTTATTGCAGTGATTTTAGCATCGTATGAGCTAGGCAAACATCGCAGTATTTTGTTTACTTTTTCCGAGTTAGATAACTCTCTTCCTAAAGCATGCAGTGATGTTATAATCTGGGTGAATCGAGTGTACATGTCAGATATAGTTTCACTAGGTTTCATGCGGAATAGTTCGTAATCATGTAACAATATGTTCAACCTAGATTGTTTGACCTCACTAGTTCCTTCGTACGTGATACACAGTTTGTCCCAAATTTGTTTACCAGTAGTACAAGTTGATACTCGCATATAGTCTTCTGATTTTAATGCACAAAAGAAACAATTTAGACATTTAGCATTTAGTTGTGCAAATTCTCTATCCTCAATGCTCCATTCATTAAATGACAGTTCAGTTTTAATTCCACTCAACATACGAAATGGTGCAGAAATATGGAGATCGTATGCACGTATTGAAAGTACGAGATGCGCCAAGAGGGGGGGTGAATTGATATTTTAAAAATTTAACCCTACACAAGAGTTCTAATTTTTTTTTTATTTTCAAAACATAATTTAACGACTAATGTGCGGAAGCAAATACAACGTTCACAACGATAAAATTGATAGTTCAATTTTAGATTTTACACCACAATATTTAAATACTGATTTTTCACCAAGCAATTAAAACGCACAAATTTAAAGCATGAAAAGTAAAGTACGGTAAACAGGAAAAAACACACCAGAGATTTTTATAGTGGTTCGGTCACTTGACCTACGTCCACTCCCCGGAGTCCTCTACTCCGGGATTTGCACTAGTAAAAGTTGACTCTCCTTTTGCCCCCACAGCAAGGCGGAGAAGCCTTTACAATACTCACTTTCACCTCCCTCGGTGCGGCGGAATACCAAACGCTATGTCACCCTCCTGGTGACGGCAGTGGACCTTCTCCTTTTTCTCCCTCCTGGAGATGGCAGAGTACCTTGGCGATGTTGATCTTGAAGTGACTCTTCCCTCGAGAACTTTCTTGAAGCTTCCAAAGCCACAAGAGGAGCAAAGCATGTAGCTAGCTTGGAGCCACCGTGTGATCCCCTCACACTACTTCTCCCTCACGCTCAAGCTCACCTTCACCTTCCCCTCTCATGCTCTAGATCTCTCCAAAAACTTCTCTCTACCGAATCCCCTTCTTTTTCCTCCGAGCCTCTCACAACAAAAGGATTGATCAACAACTCCCTAAAGAAAATTTTAAGTTGTTTTTATATCAGGCTTCAGAAAACCCTAAAATTTTCAACTTTTGCATTTCTGTTCGTATAGTATAATTTATAATCGTACAGTATGATCAGTTCAATTACAGCTCCATCCAGTACGAGTACAGACGAACAAGTATCAAATTTTTTCATATCGTACTGTACGATATGTATATCGTACAGGACGATACTGTTGATTCGTACTGTTCGTACGGGACGAACTGTGGGACGAACCTCAGGACGAAAGAACTCGTCTCTGTCAGTCGTCCAGCACTCATTGAATCGTGTAGTACGAATAGTGTTTTTCATGATATCGTCCTGTACGATAAGAATATCGTCCAGGCCGAATAGTACAAAAATTCTTGGGATCATCTGGTACGATCGCTGGGACGAAGGAAATCGTCTTTGACAATCGTCCAGCACTCCACCAGTCGTACAGTACGATCAGTTCATTTCTTGATATCGTCCTGTACGATATGAATATCATCCAGAACGAATAGAACAAAAAACCTTGGTTTCGTCTGGTATGATCTCTGGGACGAATGAAATCATCTCTGTAAGTCGTATAGTACGATATATGATCGTACAGTATGATCGACATATAAAATAGAAACCAACATTTATTTCCTGATTAGGGAGATAATTTTGGCGAGTTTTAATTAATCGTACAGTATGAACCATATCATACAGTACGATCAGTTCAGAAAATCAAATTCAAAAACTTACCATACTTATTCTGGCGGCTAGGGTTTCACAATTACATATTATCGTACAGTACGATATGGATCGTACAGTACGATACGTTTATAAACTTAATCATTCGAAAATTAATCATTAGCCTGAGTATTTTTAATAAATCGTACAGTACGATCCAAGGTCGTACAGTACGATGTGCTTAAAAAAAATTAATCATTTAAAAAAAAATTCTCCCCCTGTGTGTGTGCATGGTTGCTCCTTTCACATGCATGCTTCTGTGGCAGACTCAAAAAAAAATAAAAATAAAGAAATAAAAATTACAGACTCTTCAACATCCTATTCTACCCGGTTTGAGTCTCCAGTAATCTTTAGCAGTGTACATCTGACCTGAAATGTTAGTGCTCATATACAAAGATTAAACATTTGTAATCTAACGGAAGTCTATATTTACTCAGTAAGTATTAGTTGTCACCATCAAAATTAAGTGCTCGGGATCCTGGATTTCAACACGTATAGTTCAATTATCTTAAGTTTGTATAGGAAGATCGCGAGGATGATTAGAAATCATCTCTACCTATCTTACTATATGATTAATATCACATGGTACAATATGTCATATTAATTAAACCTCTATTTGATTGACTAATCTTGGGGAATAATTTAAGTTTTTAAATATCATACTATATAAAGGTGTTCAGATAGTATGAATATTACAAAATCAAAAAATAAAAATACTTAAATTTAATTGGTGATTATGGATTCTATTTTTAAAAGGATTATCCAGTAAGATATTAATTATATTGATGATTAGGTCAAAAACATTAATTATAAAATTAGCCATTATTAATAATTTTAAGAATTACTAATTGTATAGTATGATATAGATTGTACAGTATGATTAGTTAAAAAATTTTAAAACTTAATTTCTCACTCCCTAATGTGTGTGTGCACAGTTACTAAACAAGAATACACCCTTATATGGCTTAGACTCAAGAAATATAAAATTAAAGAAACTAAAAGTACAGACTCTTTCAATATATTCTAATTTACCCAATCTTGAGTCTAGAATGATCTTGAACAGTGTATGATGTACCTAAAATGTTAGTATACAGATAAATAAATATACAACACAAATGCTAGGAGAAATATAAATTCAATCAATAATTTTTGTTATCATTCAAATCAGAAGCTCGGGATCCCAAATCACAACATCCTCAAACTCATCTATCATAACCATTATCATTAGTATGATGCATTAAGCCAACATTAAGCCCTTGGTGGACCTTAGCTGACCATGATTGACCATTATGTCATCTAAACCCTAAAAACTTTAAAATTAATTTTCCCTTAAACCTCAATAAATCTCAATAAAACCAAACCCTAAAATCACTTCTAACATATCCCAAATAGGATTTGTAGTACATTGAACTCAAACCGAAGTCATGGATAATATTTGTTGACCAAGTCAACCTACGTTGACCAAATCACCCATCTAGCCTTTACACTTACATTTCATACATGAAGAGCTCACCAAATCTTTTGATCTCCTCCAATAAACCCAAAATCATATTTGGAATTCATTCAACCTAAGGCCAACTATTGGTAAATCATAGTTGAGCAAGTCAACCTAGGTTGATCAAGGTGTCCTTTATGGCATTTAAATATACATTTCATATAAAGAGACCGTATCAATCATTGGGACCTCTTCAAATGAATTCCAAATGATATATGGAATGCGTTGAACCTAATTCTAGCCCATGTTTCAACCTAGTTGAACAAATTATCCAAGGTAGACAGACATATACTAAGGTCCTCTTAAATTAAACTAACCTAAGTACAGTAAATCTAAATTGAATTCTAGGGATTGTCCTTGAGATCCCTAGGAACCTAATTGACCCAACCCATGGTTCCACTTGGGATTGCCACATGGCTTGACAAAAGTGTTCAAACACTTATTATTGAACCAAAATTTCACATATGTCAAATTAGATTGAACTAATACTTGTATTACATAGCTAATGGTCCCATACATTTTCCCTGACTTGCTCATCACTTGGTTCATCCAATTAGGGTCTCCCAGAGCCTCTAAGAAAGATCAAGCTTGATCAAGCCAAATTAAACCCTAAATTGGACTAAAAAACCTCTAGACTCCTTGCCGCCTCACCCCAACCCATATAGTGGTCAGAATCCACCATAATCCTGAAAATTGATTGCATTACCGATGGGTTCATTTGGATATTACAAGCCATGTGACCCTAAGCCCTAAGACTCTCAAGAACTCTTCCCTGAGCTCCATGTGGCCGTCCTAACAGCACATAGTTGCTATAGGTAGCTGAATCAAGCAAAATTTCCATCCAAATGAACTACCTAATACTTAAAAAACCGCTAATTTCTATGAACAAGGATATTATTTTTTATTTTGAAAAGCTTCTTGAGAGTGAGAGCATCCATTACATAGTCTCCCAGCCCCTCCGTTGGTGGTTTTTGATGACCTTGATCGAGCTCCAGTGAGATTTCCACCATGAAAAATAGCTTTTAATGCACACCTTCTCTAGCCGAGGCTGCTTGAGAGTGGAACACTCCTTGGACCAAGTCAAATTAGCTTAAATCAATGCTAAGGAAATTGGAGCAATATCCTAGGTAATCTTCTAATCTTTAGCTTCTAAATCGGTATACTTGGGCAATCATGAGAGAAACCTCCAATTGAACCAAATCGGATGAGATATCATCTTGTCGATCTCTCAGATCTTGCCAAAGTTTGCTTATGGATGAGAAAGAAAGCAAGAGGTTGAAAAAGAAATCATAGTTTCCTATTTTGATCAACTATTATGATATGATCCCAATGTTTTGATCTACCTTAAATCACATCTGTCCATTCTTGAATCAGACAGTTGAGGGGAAAGCACATTAAACTATTAATAAGCCAATCATTACTTAGAAAATCCAATGGCCCGGTGTGTAATGAATTGCTAACTGGGTAATTTTCTTAGTTAATTTCACAAAGAATTCTTTAAACATCAAATATTCATAACTAATCACTCAATTTTCCAAATTAGGTTATCTTATAATTTATGAATTTTGCTTGAGAAGTGGTATCATAGCCCTATGATTTGAAATAGTAATTTCTAATGTATTAATAATAATATAAGAAATATGCTCTTGGGTATTTGTTGAATTATTTAGTAATTGCAATTAACCATGAGGAGAAATTAAGGTTGACGATTCTTGGTCATGTCCTTAACATACCTAAAAAACATTTCAGGTCAATTGAGAACCTCTTAGGGCTTCAACTAAGAATTTCAAAATCATAGGGCAATTCTTGACCTATGATTTGAAAATACAATATGTATTAATCCATAAGGAATTAGGCTATGTGCTTTGTTCTGCTCATTGCGACCTGTCCAAGGGTTAGAATACCATTGATTATCTCCCAATTTCTTGAATTGATTTCCCAAATTAAATAACATTTTATATGGTTGCATTTACTTTAGGGGTTTCATTTTAAAACCTAGGTGAGCCCAAATTTGGTGCATTTAATGCATATATTAATATGAATTTATATTTAAAAATTCACTGCATTTGGAGCTCATTTAGTTTATTAATTTAATATCCCAAATTCAATATATATAATGGGCTTAGGAACTTTGAAAATTTATAACAAATTCAAATAAAGCTAAAAAAATAAAAGGTAAATGTCAGTTTGTTCAAAGTTAAAAGCATAAAATAGAAAAAATAAAAGCCACTTGAAATTTAATCAAAGTAAAAATTTAAATTAAAAAAATAAGAAAATTAGATAATTAATCAAAATAAATAATTAAAACATATTTAAATTTTAAAATAAATTTTAAACACTTGGAATCATCTCTAAGAGTCATCTATGATATTTCGGGAATATTTCAAGAAGTTAAAGGTTGAATTGGTACAAAAATCCTAAATACCCTTTAATTAAAAAATTAGATAATTCATTAAATAAGCTAAACTTGTAAAAACTATTAATAATTATAGAAACATCCAAATTAAACAAACTCAAAGGCATTTGACTCTTATTTGTCTGTTATTTATGGAAAACATAAAAATTCCAAAAAAATATTGTAAATTGAAAAGTCAACATTTGATCAAAATCAAATAATTCACTAAATAAGCTTAACTTTTAAAAATCCTAAATAATTAGAGAAACATCCAAATAAAAGAAACTCAATGGCATTAGACTCATCATTGGGTTTATTATTTTTAAAAAGTATTAAAATTCTAGAAATTTTATATATTAAAAGGAAAATAATTATTTAAACCTAATTCATTAAAATAATATAAAAAATAAAATTCAGTAAATAACCAAAAATTCAGTAAACCTATAGCTCATTAAATTAAATAAGATTCAGAACAATAATTAATTATTTTTTACTTTATGAATGATGTAATAGGACACAATGGAGAAAAAGGATTCATGTAGCCGACCCCACGTAGTGGGACAAAGGCTTGATGTTGTTGTTGTGACTTTATGAATGATGTATTTAAGCTAAACTTCCTCGTGTTGTGGGCTATGTGTCCTAAAGAGGCCTTAGTCCTTATGCCCCTTATGAACACCATAAATGAATTGATAGAATATAAATATTAAATTATAAATTTAATAAATTAGTAATCAATGAATTAAATTAATCAAAAATCATTAATTAAACACTTATACATTTTAGCATTCATACCCTTGTGCTTGATTCCATTTAGAAGGATAAAGGTGTATTGGATTGCAAAGCTTTTAGCGACTCAAATACTTAATTTAAAAGGAGGATTCTATGTAACCTTTCTGCCCCATTTTTGGAGGATTATTAAAATTAGAAATATGAGTCTAGGACTTTCTAATTAATGGCTTCTACTTTTAAAAGTTGTTGAGCACTATGTTTTATAAAACCTAAGGCTAAATTACTTTAACAATTAAAAAACCTTTTAAATAAAATTTAAAAATTCTAAATCATTAAATATTAGAATACAAATCTTCATTCAATGTCCTCAAACAAACTAATTCAATTATAGATAATTTTTAACTAATAAATCCTAGGGCCTATCCAAGCCACATAGCCTTATACACATACATAGATTGTTTGATAGGACAACCAACTCTAGCCTAGGCTTGCCCGATGAATTGATTTAGATTATTTGGAGTGACTTTCCTACAGGGTAATCATGTGTGATTGCTTACTTTCTATACCTTGATGTCATATCTAATTTTTTATTTGTGTGCATTTAGAGTAGGCTCTTATGCCATTTTACTTTTTTATATACACTCACACTTAACATCGTTCTTATGTATATTTGTTTTCTATAGGCTGCTCTCTCATATTCTTGTAAAGTAAAATCTACTTAGGTAATGATTTAAAGGTAAATATAAAGGAAATTGCAAATATAAATATTTTAGATTCTTCTATAGCTTGATTGAGTTGTATAGGCCAAGAGTTACAATTGATTAAAAATTATTATTCATATAAATAGACTACAGGAAATTCAGGTTTTACCGGCGGCTATTACCGGCAGTTTGTTAGCCGTTGGTAATAATGACAGTTTAACCGGTGGTCTAAACGCCAGTATTAACCCATAGTTTTGTATTAAAAACTGCTGAAATTAGAAGCGCTATGGTAACCCCCGATAAGACCACCGATTTTATGTTTTACCGTTGCTAATACCGGTGGCCTGGGCCTCCAATGTTAAGTAAATTTTTCCGACGGCCATAACCGCCGGAGAATTGCCATAATAGACCTAATATTGCCCATCCCGAGCCCTTCCTCTTTATTTCTTCGATTTGCTCTCCCTGCATACGCTCACTCACGATCGTACCTCCAGCTAACTATGCAGGAATCCGGCTGCCATCGAGCTCCCTCCGGTCACCGATGAGCTCCCTTCAGCCGATGATCTCGCATATTGTTCAGCCGTCGATGAGTTCCCTCTGCTGACGAGCTCCCTTCGGTTTGGTTTTATTTTTTCTAAAATTTGTAATACCAACAAGTCATTTGTTTTTACTTTATTCATGGATGTTCTCACTAGACATTTTGAAGAGGATGTACCTTGGTGTTTGCTTATTACTCATGATATTCTTCTTGTTGATAAGATTAGAGAGGGAGTTCAAGTTGAACTTGATTTTTAGCTATTCTCACTAGACATGGATGTTCTTGTTTCTCAAAATCAATTTGGATTCATGCCAAGTAGGTCTATTATGGAGGCTATAAATTTATTGAGAGGTTGGATGGAGAAGTATAGAGAGAATGAGGAGGATCAACATATGATTTTTATTCATTTAGAGAAAGCATATAATAAAATTTGAACAGTTAATAATGCTTATAATATTCAAGTCATTAGGGATATGTATGTAGGAGCTATTACTTGTGTTTGAACACAAGGTGGTTTGACCAAGTATTTTCCTATTTCAATTGGATTACATTAAGGATCAGTCTTAAGCCCATATCTCTTTGCTTTATTCATGGATGTTCTCACTAGACATTTTAAAGAGGTTGTACCTTGGTGTTTGCTTATTGCTCATGATATTCTTCTTATTGAAAAGATTAGAGTGGGAGTTCAAGTTGAACTTAATTTTTAGCTATTCTCACTAGACATGGATGTTCTTGTTTCTCAAAATCAATTTAGATTCATGCCAAGTAGGTCTATTATGGAGGCTATATATTTATTGAGAGGTTTGATGGAGAAGTATAGAGAGAATGAGGAGGATCTACATATGATATTTATTCATTTAGAGAAAGCATATAATAAAATTCGAACAGTTAATAATGCTTATAATATTCAAGTCATTAAGGATATGTATGTAGGAGCTATTACTTGTGTTCGAACACAAGGTGGTTTGACCAAGTATTTTCCTATTTCAATTGTATTACATTAAGGATCAGTCATAAGACCATATCTTTTTTCTTTATTCATGGATGTTCTCGCTAGACATTTTGAAGAGGATGTACCTTGGTGTTCGCTTATTGCTCATGATATTCTTCTTGTTGATAAGATTAGAGAGGGAGTTCAAGTTGAACTTGATTTTTAGCTATTCTCACTAGACATCAATGTTCTTATTTCTCAAAATCAATTTGGATTCATGCCAAGTAGGTCTATTATGGAGGCTATATATTTATTGAGAGTTTTGATGGAGAAGTATAGAGAGAATGAGGAGGATCTACATATGATTTTTATTCATTTAGAGAAAGTATATAATAAAATTCAAATAGTTAATAATGCTTATAATATTCAAGTCATTAGGGATATATATGTAGGAGCTATTACTTATGTTCCAACATAAGGTGGTTTGACCAAGTATTTTCCTATTTCAATTGGATTACATTAAGGATCAGTCTTAAGCCCATTTCTTTTTTCTTTGGTCATGGATGTTCTCACTAGAAATTTGCATGATATTGTACCCTGGTGTATGCTTTTTGTTGATGATATTCTTCTTATTGATAAGTCCCCCTTAACATTACAGAAAAATTCTATAAAATGTTGGTGAGACTTATAATACTTTATGGTGCAGAATTTTTGCCATTAAAAGAGAAGCATAATATTAAGTTAAGTATTGCAGAGATTAGGATGCTCAAGTGGATTAGTGGCTTTACTCTTAATGACCAGATACGAAATGTGCATATACATAAAAAGGTTGGAGTAGCTCCATTGGATGATAAGTAGATTAGTTTCTTTTGATTTTTTTATGCTACCCTATGATGGAAGACATCAAATGAGCATGAGTAGGTAGTGCTTGGGCATGGCAAACTTTGGGTGTGCTAGCTAGTTCAGTTCTTTGAGCTTTTGGGCTGCTGGATGCTTCTTGGGTTTGGCTTGGCACCTTGGTTTTGGGCTGTGTTTTTGGGAGATGCTTGGTTCTAGCTCATTAATGCTTGAGCTGCTATTTTAGGTCATTATTTTAGAAAGTTATGTGGAGTGGAGTCTTGCCTTTCCCCTTCGCTGTGTTTTTGGGAGGTGTTTATTGGATGATTTGGTGACATTTGTTGGAGGAGTTTTGGTGGACGTTGGACCTTGTAGCTGTGGTGGACCCTTAGTTTGCAAGCCCTAAGCACTTATTTTATATTGCTTACTTTTTTCGTTGCATGCGAGGAAATTGCTTGCCGGTTGTTCTGAGGGTAGTAATTTTTTTAATTTTAATTTTATTTCATTTATTTGGATGTCAGCTTACTAGTTTTGAATTGAGTTATATTATACTAGTCCTAGTGTTCTCCTCTCTTGGCTCGTTCAAAATTAAATAACGTACACTTGTTCAGTTGGATATCTTCTAATAATTGATTTCACAACTTTATATGTAGGGAAATGTTTGCTTTTGCTTTAACATCCAAATGATTATCCAAGAAGAAATATATTGGATGTATAACATATTATAAAAGATATGTTGTCTGGTTGGAGCACAACAAGAAAATTAGCTTGCCCTTACTACATGGAGAATAGTAAAGCTTTCACACTAAAACATGGAGGAAAAAATACTTGGTTTGATTTCATCGTATGTTCCTACCTACTAATCATCTGTTTAGGAAGAATAAGGATGCATTCGTTAAAAACTGAGTTGAGAGGTCACCTCCTCCACCTAGATTAAATGGTGATGACGTACTACAAAGACTTTCTAACTTTTCATCAATTATTAATATTCCAATGTTATCAGAGTCTAAATTTCGAGGATATGTTGTTGAACATAATTGGATTAAAAAAAGTATTTTTTGGACATTACCATATTGGAGAACAAATTTGATATGGCATAATCTGGATGTTATGCACATTGAGAAGAACTTCATGGATAACAATTTTATTACAATTATGGATTTCAAAGGTAAGAGCAAGGATAATGTCAAAGCTAGGATGGACATTAAAGAGTACGGCCAGCAAAAAAATTTAGAGTTAGTACAAACACCGAAAGAAAAATTATGAAGCCCAAAGCACCTTACTCTTTCATGTTAGAGCAAAGAAGATCAATATATCAGTGGTTTAAATGTTTAAAAATGCCTGATGGCTATGGATCAAACTTAAGCTGATGTGTTGACCTTAAATTTGTGAGGTTAGTCGGACTAAAAAGTCATGATTGTCACATAATCATGGAGGTTCTCCTTCCAATCATAGCGTGTATGTTACCAGATTACATATCGAATCCATTGACTGAGCTTAGCATTTTCTTCAAAGAACTATGTTCATTTAAATTAAGAGAAGATGCTTTATGTAGGTACGAGGAGAACATACCAATCATCTTATGCAAGTTAGAAAGAAAATTTCCCCCATGATTTTTTGATTCTATGGAACATCTTCCAGTCCATCTACCTTACGAAGCTAGAGTATGGACCTGTACAATATCGTTAGATGTATCTTTTCGAGAGGTAAAACATGTTTTTATTAAGTTATTTTAAATATTTTTGAATAAGTTGAAAACATAAGTTTACTAACTTGATTTTTTTAATTGTTTAATAGATATTCGAACAAGTTGAAAAAATATGATAATAATAAAGTACGAGTAGAAGGATCAATATGTGAAGCATATTTGTCTCAAGAAATAATCCACTTCTGCTCTTACTACTTTGAGCCCCATGTAAGGAGTACAAGAACAAAGATTGCTCGTAACATGGACTTTGATGTACAAGAACAATCATAGGCTGCACTATCAGTCTTTAGAAGTAATGGAAAGTCCAGTGGCAAATTCGTTGAAAGATTTCTCAACGATTTAAAAATCAGAACAGCAACTTTATTTGTGCTACTGAACTATGAAGAAGTCCAACCAATCTTAGAGTAAGTTCTTCCATAATGTGCAGAATGAGTAATATTAATTTGAAATACTAAAGTATTATTTGGATGATTTGTCACCAGGTATTTCGTAAGCAATTTGCCTCTAACAGATACTATGGATATTGAGCAAGATTTTACAAATGAATTCCCAACTTGGTTTAAATCTTATGTGAGCCCTTAAATTCTAAAATTTTTATTTGAATTATATCTTATTAAATACTAAATACATGTAAAAATTTTCTTAGGTACATAACGCTGATAACAAGTGTTTCGATAAAGGTGTGCAAGCACTTGCATGGGGCCCAATGTGAAAAGTGAAGACCTTGCCAATATATATAGTGAATGGGTTAAAATTTCATTCAAAGTCATGGAGTAAAGGAAGAAAAACTAAAAAATATGGAGTATGCATTAGAGGGAATACTCATGAAGAAGATGAGTGTGATTATTATGGTATTCTGAATGAGGTTCTTGACCTGGAGTATCCAGGCGAAGATGAGAACTTTGTATGTTTATTTAACTGTCAATGAAATGATCCAGTACAGAATAGAGGCATAAGATTTCATCCTACATATGGTTTAGTAGATGTAAAACATAGTAGAAGATATGGGAAGTTTGATCCATTTGTGTTAACAAGTCAAGCTATTCAAGTTTATTTCAGCAAATATCCCAGTGGTCGTAAGGATAAACAAGATTGGCTAGCTGTCATAAAAATAAAAGCACAGGAGATAATTGATCAATAATATGTTATAGCAACTACACATCAAGAGGATGAGATGTCAAATTATAGGTTTATTCAAATTGAGGAGATGCCAACTAAAACCCATAACATTGAAATGCAGTTAGAAATTATGAATAGTTTAACTAGCTCATCAAGTGAGAACGAGGATGAAAATGAAGATACCCTGGAGAGCAGTGAAAATATTTCAGATTCTGAGTAGTTTTTTCAAATATATTTTGTATGTTAATTATCATCTACATTCTATTCTATTTTTTTTATTTTTACTTATACAAATCTCTGAACACTCACAATTTAATTTTTAAAATATAACAATTATTTACTAATTCCTTCTTTTAATGCAAATGGCTTCAGGTGACGATCCTCCTCGTAGATCCTACACCTCAAAGTTTTTTCAAAAAAAGTTGAGTGTTAGAGGACCTAGCAGACCTAGACAGCCTGATGAAGTGAGGGGAGGAGTTCAGTTCCACTTGTGATACCACCACCACCACCATCACCACCACTACCCAGGAGTCAGCAGCAATCCCCTAGTGAGCAGGGTGAAGGCCAGTTAGATCCACCTGCTGTTAGTGTACCACCACCCTTTCCTTGGTACTTTAGTCCTACGTCGACGAGTCCTCGATTTCCCTCTCCAGATCAGGCACATGTAGCTCCATTCTATCCATATTACATCCCACCAGCATCACAAACTGGTCTATCCACCATACCTTACCCTCCTGCCATATTATTACCTATATCCGGTGCAGCCAGAACACGGTGGACCATCTACACCAGCAGCGGTTGGTGCTGGGGATCCTATAGCTATAGCAGATAAGCATCTATACATTGAGCCTAAGGGAGATACGTAAGTTCATCTTATTTTATTTAGTTTATTATAATTTGATATATTATATATTATTGATAAAATAAATTAACCTGCAGCTTCAATCACTCAAGGCCACCTACCCACAAGATTCGGGACATCATAAAGAGCAAATATGATACTCCTTACTTATCATGGAAGAAGATCCCAAAAGAAATTAGGGATATATGGTTTAGAGAATTTCAGGTATATTTATTTTGCATGAATTAAAATATTTGATTTAATTTGTATTAATATTATTTGTTATGTCTATAATTTTTTACAGAAAGATTTTAGGTGGTTACCTGAGCATAACATAAGGGTCAAAAATAATTTTGAGAGGAGAGGATCGACCCATCTTAGAGACAAGTTCATGGACATTAGAATGTCTAGGCAGCATCCATCATAGATTGGAGAGGGCGTATGGGCAGATCTGAGTAGAGCTTGGGCGACCCCTGAGTTCATAAAAATAAGAGAGCAAAATAAGCAGAATAGAGCATCTGATTATGGTGGTTTAGGAAGCTCCCTTCACACTGGTGGATCTGTTCCTCATACAGAACATAGACGACGACTGATAAAAGCTTTCAATTAGTTTAATAAAAATATGTATATCATTTTAACTCTATCTTCTATTTTCAGAAAGAGTTTCTTGGCCGGGAGCTAACCCTACTGGAGTTGCATATGAGGACTCACCAACATCAAGCTGACCATCAGTGGGTCGATGAAAATTCCAAAAAAGCTCATGTGAGTATAATTTTTAGAGTTTGGGAATATACATTTAATATAAAAAATGTCATTCTAATATTAATTTATTTTATGGATTTATTCTCGCAGGATGATTTTGTATAAGTTCGGGACAGTCATCAGTTTACTGGTGAGGGATCATCTTCAGGATCGACCCAGTATTCTGAGTATCATACATGGTCAGATGTTATTGGAGGAAGGCAGAGAGGGAGGGCATATGACCTGGGTTCGTAAGGCTATGCTTATGAGGGCAGTTCATCCACATCAGTATTTTATGATCCTAGTGGAGTTGAAGAAACTGTTAGCCAGAGGGTTGCAGCCTTGACGAGAGAGATAGAAGAGATGAGAAAGGTACAAAATGAGTTGCAGGCAGAGCTGTGAGCCTATAGAGATGAAAATCAAAAGAAAAAAGATCTAGAGCAGACACATGAAACACCAGGCAGTGAGGAGACGGAGGATGATTAGTATTTTTATTTATTTTATGAACATTTGGTTTAAACTTTTATGAACATTTGGTTTAAAAATTTAGTTTAATTAACTTGTTATGTGAAGGTTATTAACATCTTTAAACATCTGCTTTAATGAATATTTGGTTTAAACTTTATATGTTATGTTTATTATAGAAATTATTTGATTTATAGTGGTGTGTTGCCCATATTTGTGGATTGATTATAGTGGCATGTTGCCCAATATAAACTGTGATAAAAGTTTTCTGTGCAGGTTTGTGGAAATCTGAAAAAATAGAGGAGGGGCTGTCAAATTGTTTTTCAGATGCTATAGGTTTTCGATGGCTTTCTAGCAGTTCAGCCATCAGAAAGCTTTGATACTAGAAGGCTTTAGGCCACCGCCGGTAATATACATTAGCCGCCACAAATTACCGGCGATCGCCGGCAGCCTAACCGGAATCTTCATTATCGAATGGCTAAGTATAACCACCGGATTCATAATTAAGCTGCCGGAAATGACCGGCAATTAACCGACGGTTTACCGGCGATCACCAGCGGTTTTCCCGCCGAAAACATCGATACCAGATGACTTATTTTAGCACCGAAAATATAAAAAGAATGCCAGTAAAACTGAAAGTAACACTGCCAGTAAAACCGACATTTTTTACGGCCGAAAAGCCGCTGGTGAATAACCGACGATCACCGGCGGTTATAGCAGCCGCCGGTAAACCGTCGGTAATTTCTAAAACCGCCAGAAAAAAAAATACCTCCGATAATAGCTAACTTTCCTGTAGTGATATATAGGTTCCAAAAGGAAATGTTTCTTCTTCTATTAAAGATCATTATCTTTTGGAATTCAATAAAAGATCCAAAATTCAAAAGATTAAAGGCTACATTAAACAACCAAATTTAAATCTAAATTTATATAGAGATAGAAATCTAGGCTTGTTGTTGGTGGAGCCTAGACTCCTTTATTTTATAAAAAACCCTGTATTGTACTATGAAATTATTAATTAATAAAAAATTTCTATAAAATGTTACTTATGCATCATTTTATTAGGAAATCATGTATATACTATAGAGTTATGATTATAAAGTTTCTAAATTATAATTCCATGATTCCTATGATAGAGCCTATTTAATCCATAATTTATATGACAATTGATTATGGTTATGAATTTTTTCTTGCATCTTACTCTAGGCCAGTGACAGTCCAAATTGTTCACACCTCTCAATCTCTATACATTCCTCTCCTATATTATCCTTTTAAAATTAAAATTCTAAAATCTAAATATTAAATTCAAATCCAAGTCCGGAATTTATAATCTAAAACCTTTGCATTGAAATTTGATAGCCCAAGCCTTTCCATAAATATATATGAATTTGAAAACTTTACTCTTCAATTTAATCGAGAGACTTGTCTTAAGAGATGAAATTAACTATAAGGGCTTTCCCTTATAGGAAGTCTAGAACCTATAAATAAAGTAAACCCTACATAAGTTTCCTTTTAAGATAGAAGAAAAATTTGTGGATGCAGACCTAAGTTTTCAATATTTATTTAATTTCATAATAAAAAAATAAGTGAAATTTGTTTTTATCATTAGGGGTAAATTTCATATTCCTTATGTTTTTTATTACAAAAATAAATAATTAAATTTAGTTCCATGATTAAGTGATAAATGAATATTCCTGTTATCGTTTGGGATGAATTGAATATTCCTTATGTAGTTTGAGTATGAAAAAAATGAATTCATTTAGTTTCATGACTAAAATAATTAATGAATATTTCTTTAATCCTTAGGGATAAATTTAATATTTTTTTTACAATTTTGATTACACAAAAAAATTTATTGATTTAATTTCATGATTAAAATGATAAGTGAATATTCCTTTTATCCATAGGGATGAATTTAATATTTCTTATGTTGTGTTTGATCATTAAAATGAATTGAAAGTTTCTCTTCTCAAATCGATAGTGAAATATTAGTATTTCCTTCGAAATGTTATAACTTAAAACTATACTAATTTGACTAAATAAACTTAAAGTATTTAAAAAGAATCATGTGGGCACCAATGTAAAATTTGTCTAAAATTTTTTCTAGTGACTCCATTAGGGATATACTTCCCTCTCCATCATTAATGAAGACTATTTTTTTTAAATGTATATAGATTTAATTATATGTTTGGGCTATCATATTTTATGTATATGTATATTTTTTTAAGTTTAGGTTTCGTATATTCATTTTTAGTTTAGCCTAGTATATTCATGTTTATTACATCCCTATATAAGTCTACCCAGTTCAGCCTTTCATATGCATGTTTTGCTCAATCTTACATATTTGCATGTTTGTTTAAATTTTATTCTATGCTTATGCGAGTAAGCATATCCCATGGTTGCATGGTTTTGTCCTGAAAACCTAGCAGACTAGGCCAGCAATAACACTAAATCGGTCATCTATAAGGTAAGGGTTCTGCTCGTGTGTAGTCTTGCATTTCCATGTGAATTTGTATGTTAATTTGAATTTTAGCATTTATCTTATTTCTATGCAAATAAGCATATCACTTGGTTACTTTGTTTCATCCTAAAACCAAGCGGACTAGGCCAACCAAAGTACTAAATTGGTCCAAGGTTAGGTAATGGTTCTGCCCATGTATAGTCTTGCATTAACATGAGAATTTGTGTATTAAAATTTTATCATTGAGTCTATGCTTATGTGAGTACACATATCATACGGTTACATGGTTTTGACCTCAAAACCAAACAAACTAGGACAACCAAAATATTAGATCGATCATAGGTTAAATATGGGTTCTTTCTATGTGTAGTCTTGCATTTGCACATGCATTTATATATTTATTTAAATTATATCATTATATTTTTGATTACACAAGTAATATTATCACATGGTTACTTGGTTTCATCATAAAAACTAAGTGGAATAGACCAACCAGATTACTTAATCGTTCAAAGGTCAGGTAGGGGTTCTGCCGGTGTATAGTCTTACATTTGCATGTATATTTTTATGTTTATTTAAATTTTAGCATTGAGTTTATGCTTACATGAGTAAATATAACCTGTAGTTACTTGGTTTTGTCCAAAAAACTAAGTGAACTAGGCCCAATGGAATACTGAATTGGTCCTAAGTCAGGCAAGGGAGATACCCATCGATAGTCTTACATTTTTGCATTTTTTATAGTCTTACATTTTTGCATATAGATAGTCTTGCATGTGTATGTCAATCACGTGCTTTAGATTATAAACTCCATTATTTTATCCCCTCTTATATAAAGTTTCTTCACTAAAATCATTGTCTAAATCTAAATCTAAAGTATATGGCATTATATCTTCTATATCTGATGATATATAGACAAGTGTCCTAATCCAATAGTTTTCAAAAAATCTAAATTCAAATCAAGTTTCTATCTTTCCCTCTAATTCAAAGTCATTTGGCTATGAGTAATTATCAAATCATTAAAATTAAAATAAAATTCCAATTTTTATCATTCTCCTGGTCTATGTTTCTTTAGACTAGGTCCATATCCAAAACATTGACAAAATCCAAACAAAAAATTTTTTTGATTCATTTTAGTTTAATCACGCTCAAGGCATTCAATAAACTTTACTTAGTATATGCTTCATACTTAGGTTTTGCCTAAAGGTTAGTGAATTTTAGAGATTGGTACAAATTATGGTCAATTACAAAAATAATGCTTGGAATTTTGATCTTCTCCTTCACTAATGATGTCAACATGACTTTAAATTAGAGTGCATCTATTGATGTCACTAAAATTTTGTTTTGGCTAATGGATAATGTTCAGTTTACCTTTACTACACCACATTCAAATATGGTCAAGATTAAATATGTTCCTGTTGTATTTGTCAAAATTCTACTTAAGGGTGGGTCTATAGTTACCTTTGTAGTGGCTAAACCTTAAGTGTTCTCTTGCCTTACTTTACTAAGACTATGTACTAGTCAAAAGGGAAAGTTTGCTATAATATCTTAGCTCCCTTATCTGAGCAAGTTCAATATGGGGTACAGAAGATGGCCATATCTCAAAGGAGAAACAAGAATTACCATTTGAGGCAAAGAGTTGAGAAAGTTAAACTAATACAACAACAACAATAACAAGCCTTTGTCCCACTACGTGGGGTCGGCAACATGAATCCTTTTTCTCCATTGTGTCCGGTTCAAAGTCAAATTCTCGTTTAAATCTAATAGAGAAAGATCATTTCTAATATTTTCTAACCAAGTCTTTTTAGGTCTACCTCTACCTTTCTTAACATAAGTCAAATCTAATACCTCTACTTTCCTAACTGGGTCATCGGAAGGCCGCCGTTTTATGTGACCAAACCATCTAAGGCGACTCTCTCTAATCTTATCCTCCACTGGAGCTACTCCAACCTTTTCACGTATATGCTCATTTCGTATCCTGTCTCTAAGAGTAAATCCACTCATCCACCTAAGCATCCTCATCTCCGCAACACATAACTTAGTATTATGCTTCTCTTTTAATGGCCAACATTCTGCACCATAAAGCATTGCAGGTCTCACCACCATCTTATAGAATTTTCCCTTAAGTTTAAGGGGGACTTTTCTATCACACAACAAGCCCGATGCATTCCTCCACTTCAACCATCCAACTTGAATTCTACTGATAACATCCCCATCTATTTCACCATCACTCTGAACAATAGATCCAAGATATCTAAAACGTGTACTCTTATTAATGACTTGATCGCCCAAAGTCACAATCCCCTCACTAGGTCTATTACTGCTAAAATTACACTCCATATATTCAGTTTTAGATCTACTCAAGCGAAAACCTTTAGACTCTAAGGTTGATCTCCAGACTTCAAGTTTACCTTCAACTCCCTCTTTAGTCTTGTCAACAAGAAGAATATCATCAGCAAAAAGCATACACCAGGGTACATCCTCTTGTAAATGTCTAGTGAGAACATCCATGACTAACGCGAAAAGATATGGGCTTAAAGCTGATCCTTGATGTAATCCAACCGAAATAGGGAAATACTTGGTCAAACCACCTTGTGTTTGAACACAAGTAGTAGCTCCTTCATACATATCTTTAATGATTTGAATATAAGCATTATTAACTCTTTCTTTTCAAGAACTCTCCATAGCACTTCTCTTGGAACTTTATCATATGCTTTCTCTAAATCAATAAATATCATATGTAGATCCTCCTTATTCTCCCTATATTTCTCCATCAAACCTCTCAATAAATGTATGGCTTCCATAGTAGACCTACCGGGCATGAATCCAAATTGATTTTGAGAAACATTAGTATCATGCCGCAGCCTACGCTCCATAACTCGCTCCCATAGTTTTAAAGTGTGACACATTAACTTAATTCCTCTATAATTCGCACAATCTTGTGCATCACCTTTATTCTTATAAATAGGAATCAATACACTCATTCTCCATGCATCTGGCATCTTTTTAGTCTTCAAAATATTATTAAAAAGTTTAGTTAGCCAAGAAATTCCTTCATCTCCTAAGCATTTCCACATCTCTATTGGGATATCATCAGGTCCAACACCTTTTCCACACTTCATTTTCTTTAAAGCCTCTCTAACTTCGGTTTTACTAATACGCCGATAAAAACAGAAATCTTTATTTTCATTTAGGATGCTAAGGTCACTAAAGTCAATTGTATTCCTACAATCTTCATTAAAAAGTTTATCAAAATATCTCATCCACCTTTGTTGAATATCATCTTCTAAGAAAAGTACTTTTTGATCTGATGAATGCTACAGCTAAAGTAGCCAAGCTGTAGAGAACTAAATTAGTATTTGAATAGTTTGAAGCTCTCTTTTGTTCTCATGCATCAAGTACAAATTAATTCCACCTTCTGTTATATGTGTTACAAATTTGGGCCCAAGTATAGTGATTTTGATGATAATAAATATTATTATTTCTTTACTTCTGCTATTCTTGGATATCTATTTTATTTGCCCTGCTTACTAACCTTTCAGGTCCACAGGTTCACTTGCAATGTCAATCAACTTAACATCAAGTAGACTATGATTGAGTCAATCTGTAATTTTTATTCCAATGCATCTTTTACCTTTTCTAGAGTCAAATATACTGTGATGGATCCTATAGCTATGTAAGCTTGCACACACATACACTCAGTGGGAGAAATTTTGTGAGTAAGAGAATTTTCTAGTTTTTGATCATATCGTACATGATAATTCTAAATCGTCCTAGACGATTAGTTAAAATAAAAACCCTAGTTAGGGCATCCCTAATTATTAAGTTTGCTTAACTAATCATCCTAGATGATTCATATCATATAGCATGATCAGTAAAGATTGAAACAAATACCCGCCAATCATAATTTAGGCAAGATTTCATAATTCAAAATTTGTTCTAATCTTACAGGATGATCCATATCATCCTGGATGATTCATGACAATCATGCCTAAAATAAAACATTAATTAGGGGATTAATTAAAGTTAAATTGATCGATTAAATCATATAGGATGATCGGAGACAATCATCCTGGATGATCCGAGCATTGCATGGAACGATATTAAATCGCCACCTATCGTACAGGATGAAAACATTAACTTTTTAACTAATCATTCTAGATGATATCTCTACATCATATTGGAAAAATTGTGTGCTTCATGGGATGATAATTAATCGCCATCCATCATACTAGATGATCAATAGCCACTCATGAACTAATTATCCAGGATGATTGAAAGATCATACAGGATGATTTGTTCGAATACTTGAATTAATTGTACAGTGCAATACTGATCGTATTGGCTGAAAAGACTATTTTGAACTAATCATACTGGATGATATTTGAATCATCCTAGATGATCTTTACTGCCAAATTGAAATTGGGGCTATTTTTGAAGCCTTCTATTTATGTTCTCTTAATTGCTGGTAAGCAATCTTTTGCTACTATTCTAACCAAAGAGAGCTTAGAGAAGGAGAAGGAGAGTTTTGGAGAGAGAGAGAGAGGATCTTATGAGGGGGAGTTTGTGAGGGGATTCATAAAGGTTGCTGCAAGTAAGGAATCGATCGTCTCTTCCTTCTTCATCCTTGGTTCCTTGGGGGCTCTTAGGAGATGATCATCAGCATCATATCTAAGTTCTCTACTCCAGGAGGGAGTTAAAGGATTGACATGTTCTCTACCTACTCCAGGTGGGAGTAAAAGGATTTCGAGTTCTCTGCCTTCACTAGGAGGGTAAAAAATGATTCAAGGTTCTCTGCCTCACTAAGTCGGTGGAAAGATTTTCTAAGGGCTTCTCCGCCTGGGGGCAAAAGGAGAGACACTAATTGATTAGTGCAATACCTAGAATGGTAGGTTCTAGGGAGTGGACGTAGGTTTGATTTGATCGAACCACTATAAAATTCTATGGGCTATTTCTTATTACTTTTTTCTGCATTTTAATTCTGCGCTGTACTGTGATTTATTCTGTGGTTGAAATCTCTTATTTTGGTATCTATTTCCACTTAAGTTGTTTTAGTTTTTAAAATATTTAAAAAGATAAAAAAGATTTTTCTTTTGTGTTAAAAAATTTTAAAACATCAATTCCCCCCCCCCCCCTCTTGGTTAGCCTCGAGCTAGTTCTATAGGGTTTAACCACCCTCATGAACTTTAAAGTAGTATTAGAGAGAGATTCATAAATTAAGTTTTAAAAAACTTATGAATTTCGATCAATGGCTAATTATGGTAATTGCAACACCGCGGAAGGTTAATCAATTACTTGACCACCTCTATTTTATAATATTCCTTTTTATTTTTTGAAAAGTCACATATCCACCATTTTATAATCAATTAATTATTGTATGTAGATGCTAGTTAAGGAAGAATATACTGCACCATTTCATCTTGTTGATGGCATAAAAATTGAAATTCCTTTTTTTTGAATGGACAACTGATGATAGAGATTTAGCACAAATTAATGCCAAATGTTTGAACTATTTATTTTATGCCTTAAAATCTGAAGATTACATGCGTGCCTCTACTTATGCTACTGGAAAAGAAATTTGGGACAGATTATGCATAACTTATGAAGGAACAATTGAAGTTAAACAATCTTGACTGAACATTTTCCTTCATGATTATGAACTCTTTTGCATGAAACCTTGTGAATTAATTTATGAAATGTATACAAGGTTTACAGAATTTATTACATCCCTGCATGCCTTAGGAAGATAACTCACAAATTATGAAAAAGTGAACAAGATTCTGAGATATTTATCTTCTTTCTATGATGCAAAAATTATTGCCATTATTGAATCTAAGGACTTGAATATTTATTCAATTGATAACTTACTTAGATTACTAATTACTTATCAGCAAGGAGTGAACTATAGGCAGCTTGATGCAGGTGATAAGAAAAAGGAGAAAACTGT
Organism: Dendrobium chrysotoxum; assembly: GCA_019925795.1. NCBI lineage: Eukaryota > Viridiplantae > Streptophyta > Magnoliopsida > Asparagales > Orchidaceae > Dendrobium > Dendrobium chrysotoxum. The sequence continues at coordinate 35,312,671 of CM034300.1, read as the reverse complement.
AGCCATCAAGGCTAATGATTCTGACCCTGAAAATGATTATATTGCTTTAATAACTAGACAATTCAAAAGCTTCTTGAGTAAAAAGCAAAAGAATCATCAAAAATTGAATAAAGGTAAAAATAATTAAAATTCTAAAGTGTCTTCTGATGTTATTTATTTTGAATGTAGAAAGCCAGGGCATCTGAAGTCTGATTACCCAACTCTAAAAGCTAACCCAAGTAAGGAGAAGGGTGAAGAAAAATCTAAGTTCAAGAAGGGCAAGTAAAGGTCCCAACAGGCTTTTTGGGTAGACTAAACATCAGACTCCACTGAAACTGAAGCTGAAGAGGAGGTAACAAACCTGTACATAATGACTGATGATCATTTTGATCACTCTGATCAAGAGGAGGTATGCGAGCTTACCTATAAATAATTGTTTGCAGTTTTTGAAAAGATACATTCTTTATATAGGAAGATTAGAATCTTACATTCAAGCCTCAAATTTGATTTCTTAATTCTACAAAAAGAGCATGAATGCCTAAGAAAAGATATCTCTACTCTGGATAGCAATCACATGACTTTATTAGATGATTTTGATGAATTAAATAAAAAGTATTCTGATTTAACTACTAAGCATGATTCATTAAAAACATCACAAGCTGATTTAGAAAAATCTTTCAAAAAATTAGAAACTATTACAAGCAATTTAGATAATGGTGAGCATTCATTGAAATGGGAAGTGGCAAGCTATGAGTTTCTAAGAGAAAAAATCATTGCATTAGAGCAAAATAAAACACCAACTTTACTTGAAGAATTTTATAACCCATCAACAAAGCATGCATCATTCAAACTTAGGAAGAGGCACCATAACCCAAATGGATTACTAAACCCTTTTCCTGGTATTAGATGTTTTTCTTGTGGCATGTTAGGACATATCTCCCACACTTGAACCATTCATCGTAGAACATGTTTGGTGTGCATACCTAAAGTTCTTCAAAATTTATAGTATAGCATTCATGCACTTCATTCTTCTTTTCATAAGATGGGACCTAAATCTATTTGGATTCCCAAATATGACATTTGATAATTTTGTAGAAGTGCTCTCACAAAAAGCCTCATGAGAGCATGTGGTACCTGGGCAGCGGATGCTCAAGGAATATAATTAGAGATGTAAACCAATTCATTTCACTGGAGGCCAGGGCAGGAGGCAATGCAGCACTTGGAGATAACACCACTAGGAGAGTGGTGGGCTCAGGTATAATTAGTAATTCAAAAAATTTCATCATTGAAAATATTTTGCTTATAGATGGATTAAAATATAATCTACTCAACATCAGCCAGCTCTGTGATAAAGGCATCAACATAAAATTTCTTCTAACCAGCTGTATTAAAGCTTAAATAACAAAAATTATTTTACAGGAAAAAGGATCAATAATATTTTCTTGCTGGGTCTAAATTACTTTAAAGCTGATACTGCTCTTTGCTTAAAAATAATTGCAAATAAATTATGGTTATAGCATAGGAGATTGTGTCATGTAAGTATGAAAAGCCTTAGGAAGATTACCCAAAAAGACTTAATAAGAGGTGTCCCCAAACTAGAGTTCACTAAGGACAACCTGTGTGATGCCTGTCTTTTAAGAAAGCAAGTTAAATCCTCCTTCCACTCAATCAAAGATATTAACACTAGTAAACCCTTAGACGTCCTTCACATGGATCTCTTTGGACCTTTCAACACTTTAAGCCTAGGAGGGAAAGTCTTTGGGTATATGATAGTCGATGATTATTCAAGGTTTACTAGGGTTAGATTTGTATCTCAAAAAGTGAATCATTTGAGAAGTATAGATCTTTTTCCATATGAATTTAGAGAAACCTAGGTTGTGAAATCTTAACTATTCATTATAACTATGGTGGAGAATTTGAGAATGAAAAATATAAATCTTTCTGTAAGGAGTAAGGGATATATCATAATTTTTTAGCTTCTAGGACCCCTCAGCATAATGGGGTAGTTTAAAGAAAGAATAGGACGTTGGTAGAAGCCGTTAGAGCTATGTTAGATGAATACTCACTTCTTAAATATTTCTAGGTAGAAGCGATAAATATAGCCTGTTATATTCTGAATAGAGTAAATGTTAAATCCAAGATGAATAAGACACCCTATAAAATCCTTAAGGGTAGAATACCCAAACTCTCTCAACATCATGTCTTTGGATGTAAAGTATTCATTCTGAAAAATGGGAAGTCTCAACTAGGAAAGTTTGTCCCAAAATATGATGAAGGAGTGTTCCTAGGTTACTCAAGAGTTGGGAAATCCTATAGAGTCTTTAATAAAAGAACACTGGTAGTTGAGGAGACCACCCATGTTCTCTTTGATGAATCAGATAATTCTGGAGTGTTTAAGGAAGAAGAAGAGGTTGTAGAAGTCACCTAAGTAGTAGAATCTTCAAATCTTGAGGAAAGAGTAGAACCTAGAATTTCACTGCCTAAAGAATGAAGATATTCTTCAAGTTTTCCTAAAAAACTAATCTTAGGAGACCCAACTGAAGGAGCTAGAACTAGAAGTGGACTTAGAAAAGAAGTAAACCACTATGCCTTCATTTCAATGATTGAACCCTCCAATCTTAATTAAGCCTTATTTGATGAATTATGGATCCTAGACATGCAGGAAGAGTTGAATCAATTTATAAGAAATGATGTTCGGGAGCTAGTTGGAAGACCTTAGGACCAGAGTGTTGTTGGAACTATATGGGTTTTAAAAAAATGAATGGTTTGGCTATAGTGGTAAGACATAAAGCAAGATTTATGGCTAAGGGGTATAACTAGATAAAAGAGATTGACTTTGAAGAGACCTTTATCCCTGTAGCTAGATTAGAAGACATTAGGGTGCTACTAGTCTTTACCTGTTTTATGATTCAAACAATTTTAAATGGATGTTAAGAGCACCTTTCCAAATGAGGTGATAAAAGGAGATGTGTATGTTGAACAACCTCTAGGCTTTAAAAATTCGTAGTTTCCTAATCATGTGTTTAAATTAAAAAAGGCTTTATATGGACTAAAACAAGCACCCAGGATATGGTATGAAAGACTTAGCACTTTCCTAATAGAAAGAACCTTTGTTAAGAGAGGCGTAGACACCACCCTATTTCTGAAATGGTAGGAGATGAATTACTGATTGTCTAAATCTATGTTGATGATATTCTATTTGGATCTTCTGATGAAAAACTATGTGATGAATTTTTAAAAATAATGAGTAAGGGGTTTGAAATGAGTATGATGGGAGAACTGACATACTTTCTTGGATTTAGTATAAGGTAGAAGGATAATGGAACTTTCCTTAGTCAATCAAAATACATTAAGAACGTCCTAAAGAAGTATGTGATGGATAAAGCCAAGCAAATCAACACTCCCAAGTGTACCACTGTTCAGTTAGGTAAGGATTCAAATAAAAAATCTGTTGATTAGAAGAAATATAGAGGAATGATTGGATCACTTCTTTACTTGCCTAATAGCAGACCTGATATTACATTTAGTGTTTGGTTCTGAGCTAGATTTTAGGCTGATTAAAAGGAGTCCCACCAAACTATTAATAAGAGAATCCTTAGGTATCTCTTAGGGACCCAATACTTAGGAATTTGTTATCCTAGGAATAACACCTTTTTTGAAATCACAGGATATTCTGATTCAGCTTTAACAGGATGCTGAGTTAATAGGAAAAGTAGTTCTGGGATATGTCAATTCATAGGACAATCCTTGGTCTCTTGGCCCAGTAGAAAATAGAACTTAGTTGCTATGTCCACTGCTAAAGCTTACTATATAGCCTTAAGAAGTTATGTGGCCCAGGTCCTTTAGTTAAAGCAAGAAATTCTAGAAATTGGACTTCCTGTAGGCTCAACTCTAGTCCTATATGAAAACGGTAGTGTCATATACATTTCAAAGAATCCAATCCAACACTACAGGACCAAATATATCTACATCAGGCGCCACTTCATTAGGAACCATGTTACCAAAAGAGACATAGAGCTACACCATATAGCTACACCATACATCCATGTCTTTGCCAATTAAAAGATGTGCAATATTCGCCAATTAATTGTAGAATACACAACAACAACAATAACAACAACAACAACATCAAGCCTTTATCCCACTACGTGGGGTCGGGTACATGAATCCTTTTTCTCCATTGTGTCCTATTAAAAGTCAAATTCTCGTTTAAATCTAATAAAGAAAGATCATTTCTAATATTTTCTAACCAAGTCTTTTTAGGTCTACCTCTACCTTTCTTAACATAAGTCAAATCTAAGACCTCTACTTTCCTAACCGGGTCATCGGGAGGCCGCCGTTTTACGTGACCAAACCATCTAAGGCGACTCTCTCTAATCTTATCTTCCACTGGAGCTACTCCAACCTTTTCACGAATATGCTCATTTCGTATCCTATCTCTAAGGGTAAAGCCACTCATCCACCTGAGCATCCTCATCTCTGCAACACTTAACTTAGAATTATGCTTCTCTTTTAATGGCCAACATTCAGCACCATAAAGCATTGCAGGTCTCACCACCATCTTATAGAATTTTCCCTTAAGTTTGAGGGGTACTTTTCTATCACACAATAAGCCTGATGCATTCCTCCACTTCAACCATCCAACTTGGATTCTGCTGATAATATCCCCATCTATATCACCATCACTCTGAATAATAGATCCAAGATATCTAAAACGTGTACTCTTATTAATGACTTGATCGGCCAAAGTCACAATGCCCTCACTAGGTCTATTATTACTAAAATTACACTCCATATATTCTGTTTTAGATCTACTCAAGCGAAAACCTTTAGACTCTAAGGTTAACCTCCACAATTCTAGTTTACCTTCAACTCCCTCTCTAGTCTTATCAACAAGAAGAATATCATCAGCAAAAAGCATACACCAAGGTACATCCTCTTGCAAATGTCTAGTGAGAACATCGATGACTAAAGCAAAAAGATATGGGCTTAAGGCTGATCCTTGGTGTAATCCAACCGAAATAGGAAAATACTTGGTCAAACCACCTTGTGTTTGAACACAAGTAATAGCTCCTGCATACATATCTTTAATGATTTGAATATAAGCGTTATTAACTTCTTTCTTTTCAAGAACTCTCCATAGCACTTCTCTTGGAACTTTATCATATGCTTTTTCTAAATCAATAAATATCATATGTAAATCCTCCTTATTCTCTCTATATTTCTCCATCAAACCTCTTAATAAATGTATGGCTTCCATAGTAGACCTACCCGGCATAAATCCAAATTGATTTTGAGAAACATTAGTATCACGCCGCAACCTATGCTCCATAACTCGTTCCCATAGTTTTAAAGTATGACACATTAACTTAATTCCTCTATAATTCGCACAATCATGTGCATCACCTTTATTCTTAAAAATAGGGATTACCACACTCATTCTCCACTCATCTGACATCTTTTTAGTCTTCAAAACAGTATTAAAAAGTTTAGTAAGCCAAGAAATTCCTTCATCTCCTAAGCATTTCCACACCTCTATTGGAATATCATCAGGTCCAACAGCTTTTCCACCCTTCATTTTCTTTAAAGCCTCTCTAACTTCGGTTTTACTAATACGCCGATAAAAACAGAAATCTTTATTTTCATTTAAAGTACTAAGGTCACTACAGTCAATTTTATTTTCACATTCTTCATTAAAAAGTTTAGCAAAATATCTCATCCACCTTTGTTGAATATCATCTTCTAAAAAAAGTGCTTTTTGATCTTCATCCTTAATACACTTCACTTGAACTAAATCCTTACTACTCCTATCTCTTTGTTTGGCTAGCTTATACATATATTTTTCTCCCTCCTTAGTATCTAATCTATTATATAAATCACTAAAAGCTAAACTCTTTGCATCACATATTGCTTTCTTAGATTCCTTACGTGCCTCTTTATATAATTTCCAATTATCAGAATTTTTACAATTAAACCAATTTTTATAACAAATCTTCTTATTTTTAATCTTTTCTTGCACATTTGGATTCCACCACCAACTATTTTTACTATTAGGAGCTTTTCCCTTTGAAACTCCAAGTACATCTTTTGCAATATTCTTAATATTACTAGCCACTTTTTCCCACATAACATTAGCATCCTCATGCACAGACAAAATCTTTAGATCTAAAATCTTACTCTCAAAAATATTTTTGTTAATATTCTTTAAATGCCCCCATCTAATCCTAGGAAAACGTTTTACTTTATTTTTTAATTTCTTCCCCATTATCTTCAAGTCCAAAACTAATAAACGATGTTGGGTACATAAGTATTCACTCGGAATAACTTTACAATCTTTGCAATCTAAACGATCTAATTTCCTTATAAGAAAATAATCAATCTGAGTTGTACTATATCCATTTTTATAAGTAATGAGATGCTCATTCCTTTTCTTAAATAATGTATTAGCAATTAAAAAATCATAAGCTAAACAAAAATCTAATATGGACTTACCACCTTCATTTGTCGTTCCAAACCCATGGCCACCATGAATGCTTTTAAAATCATCTACCTCTCTACCAACATGTCCATTTAAATCTCCTCCAATAAAAACTCTTTCTTCAAGAGGTATCTTTTGTATTAATTCTTCTAAGTCATTCCAAAATTTTAATTTTGAATCTATATTATAATTTTAATTTTAATTGTAGAATACACAAAGTATCAAAAATTAAAAGATGTATAAATTGCACCAAATAACTGAAAAAGAGGCACAAAATGAGCCCACAAAGAAATAAGCATCCTTCTCTTCCTAACCTTTAAAGATCTTAGAAGAATCCATATGCCACCTAATATCTTCAAACACTTGAGATTGAAAATCATGATTCCTGATTATTTATTTTTCAATACTATTTAATAAGATATTTTTTCTAGAATTAAGTTTGAAAGGATCATTTTTCTTATCTAATTTATTATTTCTGAGTTAGATTTTTGTTTAAAAGGAATTTTAACCTTTAAGGTATAAGAGGTAGGGTTTACAAAATCAATTTTCTTACTTTTTTTAGAATCCAGCATGTCTTTTCATTCTAATTAGTTTTTAAATCTTAAAATTAAGGGAAATTTATCATTTACTCTAGATTGATATTTCTATGTGTGTACTGGACTTTCTTTCTATACTTTATTCTATTTTAGTGTTTTTCTTTCTTCCTCCTTTTTGTGATGTCAAAAGGGGGAGTAGTATGTTGGTTTCTTAGTTTGTTACTTAATATATTATTTGCTTATATTTTAGTGAAATTTGTTTTATTTTATTTTTGTTCTTTTTTTATGACTCATTTAAAAATAATAATAATAATAAATAAAAAAAGAAAGAACAAAAGAACAAAAATAAAAAATTTTCCTAGCTTTAAAATTTTTTACAACAATATTTGCCATCATCAAAAAGGGGGAGATTGTTACAAATCTAGGCCCAAGTATAATGATTTTGATCATAAGAAACATTTTCATTTCTTTACTTCTACTATTCTTTGATATATGTTTTGTTTGCCCTGCTCACTAACCTTTCAGGTCAACAGGTTCCCTTGGAACATCAATCAGCTTAAGATCGGGTATACTAGGATTGAGTTAGTGTATAATTTATATTCCAATGCATTTTTTAGCTTTTCTTGAGTCAAATGTACTGTGATGGATCCTGTAGCTAAGTAACCTTGCACACACAAACTCAGTGAGAGAAATTTTATGAGTCAGAGAATTTTCTAGTTTTTTACCATGTCGTATAGGACGATTCTAAATCATCTTGTAAGATCAGTCTGATTAGGGCATCCCCGATAATTAAGTTTTCTTAATTAATTATCCTGGATGATTCATATCATATAGGATGATCAGTATAAATTTAAATAAATAGCTACCGATCATAATTTAGGCAAGATATCATAATTCAAAATTTGTTCGAATCGTACAGGATAATCCATATCATCCTGGACAATTCATGACAAAAAGAAACCATTAATTAGGGGATTAATTATAATTAAATATATCGATCAAATCATACAGGATGATCGGAGACAATCATCCTAGATGATCCGAGTACTACATAGTACGATAATTAGTGATCACTTATCGTACATGAAGAAAATTATAGCTTTTCAACTAATCATCCTAGACAATACCACTACATCATACTGGATGAATCGTGTGCTGTATGAGATGATAATTAATTACCAGCCATCGTACTATACGATCAATAACCACCGATAAACTAATCATCCAGGATGATTGAAAGATCGTATGGGATGATTTGTTCAAATACTTGAACTGATCGTACTAGATGAAAAGACTATTTTGTACTAATCGTACAGGATGATATTTGAATCATCCTGAATGATCTTTGCCACCAAATTGAAATTAGGGCTATTTTTGAAGCCTTCTATTTAAATTCTCTTAATTACTGCTAAGCAGTCTTTTACTATTATTCTATCTAACCAAAGAGAGCTTAAAGAATAAGAAGGAGAGTTTGGGAGAGAGAGAGGATCATGTGAGGGGGAGTTTATGAGGGGATTCATAGAGGTTGCTCCAAGCAAGGATTTAATCATCTTCTTCCTTCTTCATCCTTGGTTCCTTAGTGACTCTTGGGAGACAATCATCAACATTAGATCCAAGTTCTCTGCCTACTCTAGGAGGGTGTAAAAGGATTGTTAGGTTCTCTACCTACTCAAGGAAGGAGTAAAAGGATTATGGGTTCTCAGCCTTCACCAGGAGGGTGAAAAATAATTCAAGGTTCTCTGCCCCCCGGGTCAGTGGAAAGATTTTGTAAGGGCTTCTCCACCTTGCTATGGGGGCAAAAGGAAAGACACTAACTGATTAGTGCAATTCTTGGATTGGGAAATGTTGCAAATCTGGTTTTGATGATGACAAACATGTTTCTATGCTGTTTTGCTTGGCTAACCCATTTCAGGTACAAAAGATCAAGAGCAACTCAAGCCAACTCAAGATCGGGTCCAAGTTTGTCCAAATGTATTATTTTCCTTTTCTTGAGTCAATTATAATGTAACTGATCCCCTAGCTAAGTAACCTTGCACACACACACTCAGGGGGAGAGCTTGAGTGAATTAGAGTTTCTGTTCTTTTTTTGTTCAGATCATCCTGGACGATATTCACATTGTCCTGGACGATCAAGTAAAAATAAAAACTCTAATTAGGGCAACCAAGTTAAGTGTGTCTGATTAAGTAGATCATCCTGGATGATCCAGACATCGTACGGGATGATATGCTTAAATCAAAAATTCTCAGCTGCCAGATCAAGTTAGGCAAGTTTTTATTTTAAGATATTTGGTCTGATCATCTTGGACGATACGTGTATCATCCTGGACGATCCAGTACAATCAAGCCTAAATTAGTCTGGTAATTAAGGAAAGTAATTAATATTTAGTTGATACGATCATAAAGTATGGGACGATCACAAGATCATCCGGGATGATCAGGATGGTCTAGTGTGTTTCAGCTGTACGTGTAGAGCGGTCATCAAGCCGATTTTGGCCTTTTTTGAACTAATCATCCCGGATGATATCCTTATCATCTCGGACGATCAAGTCATTTTTAGGTTGTCCAGCACAAGTTCCTCTGGACGACCAGAGCGGTCTTCTGGACAAAATTCCTCAATTTACACTAATCGTCCCGGACGATCGCAGAATCGTACGGGACGATCTGAATAACTTTTTCATCTAATCGTCCAGAAGAGCCAGATCGTCCAGGCTGAAGCAGCTAATTTTGAACTGATCCTATAGGATGATCTATCGATCGTCCTGGATGATCTAAGCCGACCAGTTGAGATTTAGGGAAAATTTTGAGCCCTCCTATAAAAGGTATTTTTCTTCGAACAAGAAAAATCTTTTGCAACTTTCCTTTCCAGAGAAACCTTAGAGAGAAAGAGAGAGTCTGGGAGAGAGAGGGAGGATCTTGTGAGGGGGAGTTCATGAGGGGCTCACGAAGGTTTCTCTAAGTAAGGATCAGAGTCATCTTCTCCGCTCGTCGTCTTTCATCGTGTTGGTGTTCTTTGGGAGAGGATCATTTGCAAGAAGATCCGGGTTCTCTGCCCGCTTCAGGAGGAAGAGAAATGAGTTCAGGTTCTCTGCTGGCTTTAGGAGGAAGAAAAAGGAGTCTGAGGATCTCTGCCTGCTTCAAGAGGAAGTAAAAGGAGGTTAGGCTCTGCTTCTCTGTGTCGGTGGAAAGGAGTTTTGTACAGGCTTCTCCACCTTACTGTGGGAGCAAAAGGAGAGATACTTTGAGTTAGTGCAATACCCGGAGGGGAGACTCCGGGGAGTGGACGTAGATCAAGTTGACCGAACCACTATAAAAATCTGGTGTGTTCTTTCTGATTACTTTCTACGCTTTAGTTTTTCTGTGATTATCTGCTTGGGTGAAATTTGCATTTAATCTTTCCGTTTGAGTATTTACTTATTTCTGCTGCATATTATAGAAAAGATTTTCACTGTTTCTCTCGAATTTTTAAATAACCAATTCACCCCCCCTCTTGGTTAGCCTCGGGACTAGTTCATCAGGGCTTAACATCCCTATCGAACTTTCAAGTGGTATCAAAGTGGGATTTATAAAATCTAGTTTTGAAAAACTTTTGAATTTGATGCATGGCTAACTTTGGTAATCATAATACTGATGAAGGTTATTCAATTACACGACCGCCATTATTTGATAACATTCCTTTTAATTTTTGGAAACTTGCATGTCCACTTTTCTTCAATCAATTGATTATCGTATGTGGATGCTTGTTAAGGATGGATACGAACCACCTTTTAGATTGATTAATAATGTTAAAATTGAACTGCCCTTTACTGATTGGGCTTTTGATGATCATAATTTAGCACAATTGAATGCCAAATACTTAAACTATTTTTTCTGTGATTTAAAATCTGAAGATTACATGCGTGTGTCTACTTGTATGACTAGTAAAGAGATTTGGGATAGATTGTGCATCACTTATGAGGGTACAACTGAAGTCAAACAGTCTAGGTTAAATATTTTGCTTCATGACTATGAACTTTTTACATGAAACCTACTGAAACCATTTCTGAAATGTATACGAGATTCACTCAAATTGTCATGTCTTTGCATGCCATAGGAAGAGAACTTACAAATTATGAAAGAGTGAACAAAATCCTTAGATGTTTGCCTTCTTCATATGATGCTAAGATAACTGCAATCACTGAGTCTAAAGATTTGAATACTTACTCTATTGATAGCTTACTTGGATCACTCATTGCTTACGAGTAAGGGGTGAACCAAAGACAGCTTGATGCAGGTGAGAAGAAGAAGGAAAAAATAGTGGCACTGAAGGCCAATAATAGTGATACTAGTTCTTCCGGGTCTGATAGCGATGACGTTGCCTTAATCACTAGGCAATTCAAAATATTTCTAAGGAAGAAACATAAGAACTTTCAGAAGTGGAATAAGGGTAAGTCCAACAAGAATTTTAAAGGTTCATCTTACACTATCTTTTTTGAATGCAAGAAGCCTGAACACATTAAGGCTGACTATCCTACACTTAAAGCTCACCCAAGCATGGAGAAGGGTGAGGAGAAACACAAGTTCAGGAAGGAAAAGAAGCAGATTCAGAAGGCGTTCTAGGCAGATTCTGCATCCGACTCTTCTAAGACTGAAGCTGAAGAGGAGGAAACAAATTTGTGTCTGATGGCTGATGATCATCCTGGTTAGTCTGACCAGGAAGAGGTATGTGAGCTTACTAACGATCAGTTATTTGAAATATCTGAAAGAATTCATGTATCGTATAGGAAGCTTAAGAAAACTCATGCTAGCCTGAAACTAGAAATTCTGAACTTACAAAAAGAGCATGAAATTTTGATTAAAGATCATTCTACTGTTGATTGCAATCACATGTCTTTGCTTGATGAGTTTGATGAATTGAATAAAAAATATTCTGAGCTAACTACTGAGCATGATTTACTGAAAACCACGCATGTTGATTTAGAGAAAGCTTTCAAAGAATTAGACAATCTGGCATGTGAAGGGGAGAGTAGCAATGGTGCTTTGAAATTTGAAATTGCAAATTTAAAGAAAGAAAATGAATTTTTGAAAGTTAAGATCAATGCATTTGAGAAACATCAAACACCTCCTACGTTTACACAGTTTATGCACCTCCACCTTTTGTAGAATCTGGTTCAAAATCATCAAAGCATATTTCATACAAACCTAGGAAGAGGCACTATCACCCACGTAAATTAGTTAACCCTTTTCCTGGTATTAGATATTTTTCATGTGGCATGCTAGGACACATCTCCCACACCTGCACTATTCACCGTAGTACACATTGGGTGTGGAGGCTCAAATTGCCTGTTTCACAACACAGCTCACATGCATTGCATTCTTCTTTTCATAAGAAGGAACCCAAACCTATTTGGCTTCCTAAAAAAGACGTTTGATGATTTTGTAGGTGTGCTCTCACACAAGACCTCATGAGAGCATGTGGTATCTGGACAACAGATGTTCTAGACACATGAATGGAGATGTAAATCAGTTCATTTCGCTGGAGGCCAGGGCAGGAGGCAATGTTACACTTGGAGATAACACCACCAGGAGGGTGGTAGGCTCATGTATAATTGGTGATTCAAAGAGTTTTATGCTTGACAATATTTTTCTTGTAGATGGACTGAAACATACCTTGCTGAGCATTAGTCAACTCTGTGATAAAGGATACATCATCAAATTCCTGCCCACTTATTGGATTTTAAGCTTAAATGACAAAATTGTTTTTTTGCAGGGATAAAGGATAAATAATGTCTACAAGCTGGATGTAAGTTGTATTAAAGCTGAAAATTCAATTTGCTTAAAAACTGTTGCTGATGAGTCTTGGTTATGGCATAGGAAATTATGTCATGCCAGTATGAAAACCCTTAGGAGAGTCACCCAAAAGGACTTAGTTAGAGGTGTGCCCAAGCTTAAGTTCACTAAGGACCACCTGTGTGATGCCTGTCAGTTAGGGAAGCAAGTTCAGTCCTCCTTTCACTCTATTAAGGACATTAGCACCTCTAGACCTTTAGAAGTCCTTCACATGGATCTCTTTGGACCCATTAGCACTGCCAGCTTAGGGGGGAAAGTCTATTGTTTTGTGATTGTAGATGACTACTCGAGGTTTACTTGGATTAATTTTTTGTCACATAAATTTGAGTCATTTGATGAGTTTAAGTCCTTCTCCACTTGGATTCAGAGAAAGTTAGGGTGTGAGATCTTGACTATTCATAGTGATCATGGTGGAGAGTTTGAAAATGTAAAATTTGGAAGTTTCTGTGAGGAGCAAGGGATTAGTCAAAATTTTTTAGCTCCTAGAACCCCTCAGCAGAACGGGGTAGCTGAAAGGAAGAACATGACCTTAGTGGAAGCCGCTAGAGCCATGCTTGCTGAGTATTCACTTCCAAAATACTTTTGGGCTGAAGCAGTGAATACTTCCTATTATGTGTTGAATAGGGTGAATGTGAGATCAAATCTGAACAAGACACCTTATGAGATTATTAAGGGTAGAACTCCAAACCTGTCCCACCTCCATGTCTTTGGCTGTAAGGTTTTCATTCTGAACAACGGGAAATCATCCTTAGGAAAATTTGACCCCAAATCTGATGAAGGAGTGTTCTTAGGCTATTCTAGTGTGGGGAAGTCCTTTAGGGTGTTCAATAAGAGGACTTTGGTGGTGGAAGAGACAACTCATGTGGTGTTTGATGAATCTGATCCTAAGGTGACTAGAGTTGAGAAAGAAAAAGCGGTAGAGGAGATTACCCAAGGGGTTGGAAATACAAATTTGGAGAAAAGGGTAGAACTTCAAACCACACTGCCTAGAGATTGGAGATATTCTTCGAGTCATCTAAAAGAACTGATCTTAGGAGACCCTTCTGAAGGTGTTAGGACTAGGCATGGACTTAGGAAGGAAGTAAACCACTCTGCCTTTATCTCAATGACTGAACCCACCAACATCAATCAAATCCTTTCAGATGAGTTTTGGATCTTATATATGCAAGAAGAATTTAATCAATTTGTAAGGAATGATGTTTGGGAGTTAGTAGAAATACCTAGAAATCAAAGTGTTGTGGGAACCAAGTGGGTCTTTAAGAATAAGATGAATGATTCTGGAGTGGTGGTTAGGAATAAGGCAAGATTGGTGGCTAAGGGGTATAATCAGATTGAAGGGATTGATATTGAAGACCTTTGCACCTGTAGCTAGATTGGAAGCCATTAGAGTGCTACTAGCCTTTGCCTATTATAAGGGATTTAAGCTGTTTCAAATGGATGTCATGATTGCCTTTTTAAATGGGGTAATAAAAGAGTATATTTTTGTAAAACAACCCCTAAGCTTTGAGAGTTCCCAATATCCAAATCATGTTTACAAATTAAAAAAGGCCTTATATGGATTGAAACAGGCACCCAGAGCTTGGTATGAGAGGCTTAGCACATTCCTGTTAGAAATAGAGTTTGTTAAGGGGAGCGTAGACACCACCCTTTTTTTGAGGAGAATAGGGGATGACTTACTCATTATCCAGATCTATATTGATGATATAATTTTGGATCTTCTGATAAATATTTATGTGATGAGTTTTCTAAAATAATTTGTAAGGCGTTTGAGATGAGTATGATGGGAGAGTTGTCATACTTTTTAGGGTTTAGCATAAGGCAAATGGATGATGGAACCTTTCTTAATCAATCTAAATACACTAAGGACATTTTGAAGAAATATGAAATGGACAAAGCTAAGCCAATCAACACTCCCATGAGCTCCTCTGTTCAGTTAGATAAGGATTCAAGTGGAAAATCTGTTGATCAGATGAAGTATAGAGGAATAATTGGATCACTGCTTTACCTGACTGCTAGCTGACCTGATATCATGTTTAGTGTTTGTCTTTGTGCTAGGTTTCAGGCTGATCCTAAAGAGTCCAACCTGACTGCTGTTAAGAGAATTCTCAGATATCATTTAGGAACCCCAAACCTAGGAATCTGGTACCCTAGGCACAGCACCTCTTTTGAGATTATTGGATATTCTAATTTTGACTTTGCAGGGTGTAGGGTGGATAGAAAAAGAACTTCTGGAACTTGTCAATTTATAGGATAGTCTTTAGTCTCCTGGTCCAGTAGAAAATAGAACTCCGTTGCACTTTCCACTGCTGAAGCTGAGTACATTGCCTTAGGGAGTTATGTGGCCCAAGTTCTTTGGTTGAAGCAACAAGTCTTGGATTTAGGATTACCTGTGGGCATAATTTTTGTTCTGTGTGATAATACTAGTGTCATCTGCATCTTTAAGAATTCAGTCCAATATTCTAGAACCAAACACATTGATATAAGGCATCACTTCATTATGGACCATGTTACAAAAGGGGACATTGAGCTACATCATTTAGCAACTGAAAATCAGCTTGTTGACATATTCAGTAAACCACTGGCCATTGATTCATTCAGCATTTTGCGGACCGGATTAGATGTGATTGATGACTTCTTATTTCTGATGTGTCTATTTTTCATTCTATTTCTGTTAGTTAGTTGTTTAATTTGATTATCTATTTTCTGTTAATTTTTATTTGTCTGTTATTTTTCATTTAAGTCGTGTTAGTTTGATTTGAGTATTTATTTTGAGGTGATTTTCTACCTATTTTTATTTACTGGTTCATCTCTTTTATTTACTATTTTATACTTTTCAAAATCCGATCACTGCTCGCGACTTCTGATAGACTAGATTTCTGAATGAGAGTTTTACCTTGTTTTGATTTGGAAGCTTGTAAGTAGTGATTGATTCCACTGGATCTGTTAAAGGGAAGAAACGTTGATGATTTTTTCTCTTGCTCTGACTCCCTTAAATGGTGTATTATTTCTTTTGGATAAGAATCTTCTTCAAAATTAAAAAGTTGGTTTTTGAAATAGAGATCTATTTTATCTTCCTACAGTAATCTACCTCATATGAATAGTATTATTCAGAGTCTTGAGTCATTATTATGATTTTCTAAACCAAGTGATTACACTTATCATACGACATATGGTTTTTGTTTTCTGAATTACTCTTCCTTATTGTGGAGAGCATCTCTTATGTCTGAAAGATAATTTTATAGCTGAGATCGATTAACGATTTTGAGAGGGAGAAAGCTTATAAAAGATGCGTAGTGTGCCAAATAAATTGAAAAAGAGGCACAAAATGAGCCCAAAGCTGAAAAAATGTGAAATGTCGCCAAACTCAAAGATACACAAAGTGTATCAAAAATCAAAAGATGCGCAAAGCGCTAATCAAATTGAAAAACAGGCACAAAATGAGCCCAAATCAAGCTTTCTTCCCTTTCAGATCGTTAAATGCCTTAGAAAAATTCGTGCGCCACTTAATATTTTCAAAAGCTTGTGTTTGAAAATCCTGATTTCTGGTTTATTACTTTGTAATACTATTACATCAGATATTTTTCTGGAACGAGGCTTGAGAGGATCTCTTTTCCAATCTAATTTCTTTTCTTCTGAATTAGATTTTTGTCTTGAAAGGGATTTTCATCTATAAGGTTTCCGAGGTGGGAGTTACGAAAGTCGATTTTCTAACTTTTTATAGATTTCAGCGATGTTAATCATCTTTTTATTGGTTTTTTGGATTTAAAATCAAGAAAAAATTCTGATTTACTGGAGTAGATTGATCCAAAAAGAAAACTGTTATTTTTTGTGTTCTCATTTTGTATTTTATTCACTTTGATTTTGTTTTCATTTTATTGTTTGTGTCTTTGGGATCCTGATCGGTCATCTCCATCCTCCATCTTTTTCTTGTTTTCTTTCCATCGTCCTGGACGATACCCACATCATCCTGGAAGATCCAATAATCCTCCTGGATGATCCATTCAAATCATCCCCAAACTGCTCATGCTACTGAGTAGACGAATTATTGGTGATCATCCCGGATGATCCTTACATCATCTTGGACGATATGATCCATATCTTCCTGATCTGATCGAGCAGCTGCAAATGTGCCAATTATTGGTCATCATCCTAGACGATCCACCAGATCATCCCGGACGATCCATGTGTCAGCAGCTGGATGATTCAAATTCGGCCCGTCCAACACATTTATTGCATATCATCCTGGATGATCCACCTAATCATGCTGGATGATACTTTTCATCAACGGTCATCCTGCCTGACTGCTCGGGCCGATCGCCTGTGTCTAATCTTCCTGGATGATCTCTGATTTGACCAATCATCCTGGCCGTCATAAATGCTCCTATCATCCTGGACGATCTCGCGATCGTATAGGACGATCTGGCCAACTTCTATTTAAACAGCCGATTTCTTCAGTTTTTTTCACACATCTCCTTCCACTCTCCCTCACTTGTGCTTTATAATGTCTGGCGGGAAGCGTTCTAGATAAAAGGGTGCAAGCTCCTAACAGGGGAATGTTGATCCCCTCTTCCCCAATATAGTCGATCAGGCTACCTTCGAGCGCTATCGTGAGATGGGGATCACTCAGTCAAAAATAGTAAACCCCCGCACCCTTACCTATCCTATTCTCGATCGTTTTGCACACACCTCCCTCACTTTCATCCTTACCCTCTCCTTTCCATTTAGCATTGAACTTCTTCAAGTCTTCTTCGCAAATCTGCGCATTTCTGCTAACTATTCTACCCTCCACTCCTATGTGAATCAACGTCCTATAGAACTCACTGCTCAGGACTTTCATAACATCCTTCAACTCTCTATGTCTGGCGACAAAATCCACACTCTTATTACTGATCCTGACTATGATTGGAGTGTCACCAATCACTTTCTTCGACATATGAATTCACCCTGCCACAACAACGCTTGCACTTCCCTCCTTAAGGATGCACGGATCATTCAGCATGTCCTTCATCCCTCCGTCATCCCAAAGGCTGGGGATCGAATTCACATCACCACATTAATATCTCTAACCACATATTACATCTTGGCTCATCGGGACTTTAATGCCACTGACCTTCTTATCCGATACATCGAGCACCTCACCACTATTAGGGATCCGGGTCATAGACGTCGTCCCAATCTAGCCTTAGGATATATCATTACATATGCCTTGGAAACCAAATATGACCTGCAGTATCCAGAACCTCCAAATGTCCCTCCTTCCTTCTTCACAAATAATTCATTCCATGTCCTACACAGCACCCGACTACATCCGGAGCCCGCCCCAGATGTTGAGGAGGAAGAGGAAGAAGCTATTCCCGTTCCTGCTGCACCAGATGCACCTGCTCCCCTTCGTATCGCTTCTCCTTTTGACCATCTGGTGCAGCGCTTCGATCAGTGGGAGGCTAGATTTGATTCTTATGTTACTGCCCAGGAGCAGCGGCACTCTGAGGACCTACAGCACTTTACTGACTATGCTGCTCAGCAGCAACAGTAGCACGACCAGGACATAGCTTGGATTGGAGCCCACTTTAAAGCCATCCACAGTTACTTTACACCACCACAGCCACCTCCTCCTTCTGATCAGGATCCGCCTCCATTTTAGTGTTATGTTTTGTAGATGTTTTTCTTTTTCTGTTTGTACTGTTGTTTCTATTTTTCTATTTGACCTCCTTCTTTTTTGTGATGTCAAAAAGGGAGTCAGTTGTAGTAGTTTTTGTTCTTTATTTCAGTAGTAGTAGCTTTTGCTCTTATCTTGTGTTAGTTTTTTCATGTGTAGTTGTGTTTCCTGTACTATTCTGGTTGTTCAATGAAATTTGAAAAAATATATTTTTCGATCTCCTAGTTCTTTTATTTTTAAACTACTGCACACATATTTTCCATCATCAAAAAGGGGGAGATTGTTGTAAATCTGATTTTGTTGATGACAAACATCTTTCTATTATATTTTGCTTGGCTAACCCATTTCAGGTACAAAAGATCAAGAGCAACTCAAGCCAACTCAAGATCAGGTCCAAGTGTGTCCAAAAATATTATTTTCCTTTTCTTGAGTCAATTATAATGTAACTAATCCCCTAGTGAAGTAACTTTGCACACACACACTCAGGGGGAGAGCTTGAGTGAATTAGAGTTTCTATTCTTTTTTTGTTAAGATCATCCTGGACGATATTCACATCGTCTTGGACGATCAAGTAAAAACAAAAACCCTAATTAGAGTGACCATGTTAAGTGTGTCTGATTAAGCAGATCATCCTGGACGATCCCGACATCGTACGGGATGATATGCTCAAATCAGAAACTCTCAGCCGCCATATATAGTTAGGCAAGTCTTTATTTTAAGATATTTGTTCTGATCATCCTGGATGATACGTGTATCATCCAGGACGATCCAGTACAATCATGCCTAAATTAGTCTGGTAATTAAGGAAAGTAATTAATATTTAATTGATATGATCATATTGTCCAGGATGATCGCAAGATCATCCGGGACGATCAGGATCGTCTAGTGTGTTTCAGTTGTACGTGCAGAGCGGTCATCAAGACGATTTTGGCCATTTTTGAACTAATCGTCCAGGACGATCAAGTCATTTTTAGGTCGTCCAGCACAACTTTCTCTGGATGACCAGAGCGGTCTTCTGGATGAAATTCCTCAATTTATTCTAATCATCCTGGACGATCGCAGAATCGTACAGGACGATATGAATAACTTTTTCTTCTGATCGTCCAGAAGAGCCAGATCGTCCAGGCTGAAGCAGCTAATTTTATCATCCTGGACGATCTAAGCTGACCAGTTGAGATTTAGGGCAAATTTTGAGCCCTCCTATAAAAGATATTTTTCTTTGAATAAGATAAATCTTTTACTACTTTCCATTCCAGATAAACCCTAGATAGAGAGAGTTTGGGAGAGAGAGAGAGGATCTTCTGAGGGGGAGTTCATGAGGGGTTCACGAAGGTTGCTCCAAGTAAGGATCAGAGTCATCTTCTCCACTCGTCGTCTTTCATCGTGTTGGTGTTCTTTGGAAGAGGATCGTTCGTAAGAAGATCTAGGTTCTCTGCCCGCTTCAGGAGGAAGCGAAATGAGTTCAGGTTCTCTGCCTGCTTCAGGAGGAAGTGAAAGGAGTATAAGGTTCCCTGCCTGCTTCAGGAGGAAGCAAAAGGAGGTTAGGTTTTCTGCCTAACCGTGTCGGTGGAAAGGAGTTTTGTACAGGCGTCTTCGCCTTGCTGTGGGAGCAAAAGGTGAGACACTTTGAGTTAGTGCAATACCCGGAGGGGAGGCTCCGGGGAGTGGACGTAGGTCAAGTTGACTGAACCACTATAAAAATCTGGAGTGTTCTTTCTGATTACTTTCTGCGCTTTAGTTTTCTGTGATTATCTGCTTGGGTGAAATTTATGTTTAATCTTTTCGTTTGAGTATTTACTTATTTCCGCTGCATATTATAGAAAAGATTTTCACTGTTGCTCTCGAATTTTTAAATAACCAATTCACCCCCCCCCCTCTTGGTTAGCCTCGGGACTAGTTCATGAGGGCTTAATATCCCTATCAAACTTTCAGGAAAATCTCAGGAGTGGGCGTAGGTCTTATTTGACCGAACCACTACAAAATTTCATGTGCTCTTTCTTATTAATTTTTTTTGCATTTTAATTTTGCACTATTCTATGATTTGTTCTGTGGTTGAAATCTCTTATTTTGGTATTTGCTTCTGCTTAAGTTGTTTTAGTTTTAGAATATTTAAAAAGATAAAAAAGATTTTTCTTTAGTGTTAAGAATTTTTAAAACACCAATTCACCCTCCCCCCCTCTTACTTAGCCTCGGGCTTATTCTATAGGGTTTAACCACCCTCACATACTTTCAATATGTTGTTGGACAAGATATTATTATCTAAATAGTGAATTCCTCCCCTTCTATTGCATTACCCAGGGCACTTTTTGCAATCTCCATAATTGGAAGAAAGAGAAAATTTAAAGGTTTACTAGACAAATTGGTTTGTAATTGTCCAAATAGTTATAAACAATCCAAGTAAAAATTTTAAAAGTCAAGAATGTGGTGAAATTTACACAGGTTAAAAAAAAAGAACTGCATAGAGATAGGGTTGTCTCCACCTCTAAGAGGAGAAGAATCCAAGTAAGGGATTCTAGATATATAAAGTTATTGATAACATCTAATCAGCAAAGAGAGTCAAGAGGATTTTCTCTAGTCATTTTCAAGTATATTCCTATCAATAATCAGAGACATAAAGCCTTCAATCATGAAAGGTATTATCCAACCAATCCTCCAAGAGTTGCACAACAGAAAAGTGAATTAACTAAAGTTTACCATCAATTTTTGGCTCATCAATCAGTGAGGATTGATCAGCATCATTTCAAAGGTTGTCAATCATCTTCTCATCTAGATAGGACAAGATTGAAAAATAACATATCAGTCAATTTCTTTATCTAATGAGAAGAAGGTTTGGTAGCCTAAAATAGTTTCCACTTTTAGTACACCTATCATCAACAAAGCAAGTGTAGTAGAAGATAAGAGAAAGCAAAATAAGGACTAACCAGTGTCTTCCTCCAAAAAGGAGTATATCCTACTTGAACGACACAATGTGTTAGGAAAATTCATTGAAGAGATGATGAATTATTTTAAAGAATGTATACATAAAATAGATGAACAAGAAGGTAATGATATAGAAAATATGAATGATCTTGATGAGGAAATGTCTAAAAGTATATTCATGGTGGATTCATGATCATCAATCCAAACAGATAAGAGAAAAAAAAGTAAACTCTTTAGATGTTTGAAATGAGAAGGAAGAACAAGAAGATGAAGAGTGTGTTCCTAATATGACTAGCAGTGTTTTAAATAAGTTAATTTATAAAGATGAACAAATAATTCAAATGAAGAAAAAGTTGAAAAACTTAATGACTATTATAACTGCTCTTCAAAAAAGAAAAGAAACTCCTATTTAAGCTAAGATAGATTCAGTGCTAGTAGATTCTATTCAACACTACATAAAGCTTAAAGAAATGGTTAAAGAAAATATGATCTAGGACCTTAAATTAAAGAAATAAGTGGTTCAAATACTAAACATCAGATAAATGATAGAATAAAAAGTAAAGGAGGATCTAGCACAGTCTAAGGGGACCTAGTATGCTCTAAATGGTAAACCTTACCTAAAAGAGTATGACTTGGTTCATTATCCTAAAACATTTATGCCACCATCATTTAAAAACTTTAATGGTACAGGAAATCCAAAGTAACACTTAGCACAATTCAAGGCTAGTTATTACAATACAAGAGGCAGTGATACTCTATTATTTTGGTAATTTATAAGCAGTCTATCTAGAATAGCATTTTAATGGTATGCTGGAATACCCAGTGGGTCAATATAAATATTTGTAGAGTTAAATAAGTTGTTCACAAAAATAATCACTAGAATAAGTCACCCTATCATAGTAGGGGATTTGGTAGTGGAAAATTAGAAACCTGATGAACGTTTAGATAACTACATCCTAATATAGAGGAACATCAGTATAAAATCTGAACCTTAACTCCAGGAATAACATGCAATAGAGATTCTTTTAAAAATCTCCATGGTCCAATTACTTGCTTATTAAAAGTGTTCACAATTAAAACTTTTACAAAGTTATTGAGTAAGACCTCTAATCTCCAAGGCGAGATGTCTTAATTAACTTTATTAAAAGAGTAATCTCTTGAAGAAATCAGAAAGATAAAATGTCAAAAAATGTTAGAAAATAAATATGGGTCATTATCTACAGTGGATAAAGGGAAACAACCAATGCACATTCAGATAGAAAATCCAAATCATCCTTCCCAATATCAACACTATACAAAACCACAAAATGATCTACAATTTAGATCTAGACTTTATCTGACTCAATAAATAAATTAGGCTGAGATTTTATGAACTAAAAAATTTGAATGTTCAAAAGGGGAGCCATTAAAGAATCTTCCAAAATCTCCTAAACAAAATTGAATTTAAATTTTCTAAGCCTACAAAGCTGAAATATGTATCTAAAGTGGGGTAACCTGACTATGGCCCATATCATCAAATGATCAGTCATGAAATTGAAGAATGTGTAACCTTCAATGAGTGGCTTGAGAAAAGCATTAAAGATGGATCATTTGTGATACAAAAGGAGTATTTAGCTTATTCTGGTTAAGGATCTACTAAATGTAAGATTGGCGAGCAATCCATATCAATCTCAAATTTAAAATTTGATCGTGGTTGGGAAATAAATTTATCCCTATCTTCTAAGGAAATCAAAAGTAAACTCTATCATTCATCTGCTTAGGTATCTCAAGCAGTGTAATGTCCTATCGTATTATAACACCTCTTGAGGATGAAGTGCAGAATAGGGTTCTAATTGAAAGACTTAAGAAGTTCTCAGCTGGTCAGTCTTCAATAGTTTAAAAAGAGTAACCCAAGAAAAAAATTTGTAATGTAAATAATAGAGTCATAGTTTCTTCCAAAGGTAAAGTAAAAGATCTTTTACCTCTTATGCTATATGATTTCTATTTTATCCTTCCAAAGCTAAGAAAGTTATGAAGAATGATTCAGAGTATATATTGTCTATATCTAGTGATTTTAAAATAAATGGTAAAATAAATAATGCAATAGAAAACAACTCAATAAAACATGAAATAAAGTTAGATGAGCTAAAAGACTATCTTCAATATTTCTTTGATAGTGATTCCCCTATCCTTGATGTTCAGGGTGATCTTTTTTGTATAAAAATTGAGATATCTGATTCTGATAGTTCATCAAATAAAGTGTTAAAAGTAAATGATAACTCAGAATTAAAAGAATTCATTCCCCTACACTCAAGTAAATTTGCATAGCTGTAAAAATACTACCACCGTCAGCATCTATAGTCAACAAAAAAAGAAAATTGTTGATAATTAAGAAACTTTAACAATAGTCCAACCAAATTCAGATGTATCTAATTTAGATATTCTTAAACTAGATTATAATGTATTATCACATCTCAGAAAACTTCCTGCAAAAATGAGTATCTAACATGCTTTGGTTTTTTCTTAAGAAATGAGGGAGGCTTTAATTAAAGCTTTACTTGATTGAGAGATTTGAATGGCTCAGTTAACATTAGTATTGTCTAAAAAGGATTAATATTATAAATAAATGCTAAGGATTTCGTTTATTTGATAAAGATTTACTCTTGAGGACTAGAGATCATAATCATCCACTATATATTTATGTTAACATTGACAATTTTAAATTATCTCGTATTCCATCTGATTCAGGTGCTTTGGTTAATAGTACAACTCTTAGAGCTCTTACATACTTTAAGTGGATGCATGTAAACTTAGCTTTATTATAATGATGTTATGAGAATTCAACAAAAAGATGGAGGGCTTTGGGTTCAATAACCTAGTATTTAGAAGTAGGAAACCTTAAAATTGAAACTAAATTCCATATAATAGATTCTTAAACATCCTTTAATGCCGGCCAAGGTAGACCCTAGCACCATGAGTTCAAAATGGTGCATTCCACCCTTCATCAATGCATCAAATATCCTTGCTAGGATTGGCCTTGAGGTTAGGGTACTCTGTCTTTATGTGTCCTGGCTTCCTGTACTCATAGCAAATAACATCATTAGAAGCCTTAACATTTTTATGGAACTTACCTTTGTTCCACTGTTAATGTCTTCTCTGCTTCCTCCTTAGGAAACTTTTAAACTTCCTTATCATTAAGGCAATGTCTTCCTCATCCTCAGGTAGTGACTGATCACTATCTGAACCATCCACCTTCAATGCTATATCCTTCTCCTTCCATTTGTCACCTGCATCAATCTGTCTTTGAGTCATAGATTACTCATAAGCAATTAGTGTTATGATTTTGGTACATTTGTTTGTTCAAGTAAATTCTAATCCAAGTTATATTTTTAATGATTACAAAAGTTTATTGTTTGTTTTATTCTTCTCATAATAATTATTTGAGTTTTATTGTGTGTACTAAAGTATTTTTCAGGAAATTCACACTCCAGATTGTTGAAGACTTCAAGTTCACTTGTTCACTGTAAATGAAGTCTGTAAATTTTCTTTTTCTTGAGTCTGAGAGAATGTGATTGTAAGTTAGATAACTGTGCACACATACACAATGGAGGAGTAAAAGTTTAAATTTTTAAATTAATCGTACAGTACGATTTTATATCATACGGGACGATCTGTAGAATATGTCCTCCATATCGGACCCATATGGCAAGAAAATTTTTTTAAGGCATGTTCGTACAGTATGAAATACCTTTCATACATGATTTTTAGCTGTACGAACCGCTCTGACTTGTTCGTCCGTGGGTTCGTACGGGACGATATGTTTGTACGAAGCATACTGACTTGATCGTCCAAGGGTTCGTCCGGTATGATATGTTCGTACGAAGCGCACTGACTTGATCATCCAAAGGTTCATCCGGGATGATATGTTCCTACAAATCGCACTGACTTGATCGTCCAAGGGTTCGTCCGTGATGAAACAGTCGTACGAAGCGCTCTGACTTGATCTTCTAAGCGTTCGTACGGGACAAAATATTCGTACGAACGACGCTGACTTGTTCGTCTCTTGAGTCGTACGGGATGAATCATTTGATGTTTTAAACTATTTGTACAGTATGATTTTCAATCGTACGGGACGATCGGCATGAATTAAACTTGAAAATTCCATTTTTGGACGGGTTTTCTTGTCCCAAGTATATAAATGACTTAAAACTGACAGAAGGAAAGATCCTTCTACAAAAATTCTTTTGAGAAGTCTTAGGAGATTGATTAGGAGAGTGTTTGGGAGTGAGTATTGAGAGATCTTTCAAGAGAGAAAGGTGAGGGGATTCACAAGGTCATCCAATTATAAGGATTTCTTCTACTTGTTCTTTAAAGCATCTTCCTAGTTCCTTGGAGACTTTTGCAAGAGTGTTGTTTGAGAGGATTCCGGTTCTCTGCCACACTTGGAGGGTGAAAAGGATGACGGTTCTCTGCCGCACTTGGAGGGTGAAAAGGATGACGGTTCTCTGCCACACTTGGAGGGTGAAAAGGATGAAGGTTCTCTGCCGCACTTGGAGGGTGAAAAGGATGACGGTTCTCTGCCGCACCAGGGTTGGTGGAAGAGAGTTTGTAAAGGCTTCTCCGCCTTATTGTAAGGGCAAAAGGAGAGTCACTTGAGTTTAGTGCAATACCTAGAGAAGGAGTCTCTAGAAAGTGGATGTAGGTCGTGTTTGACCGAACCACTATAAATTCTTGTGTTTTCTGTTCACTATTTACTTTTCCACATTTTATTTTTCTACAGTTTATTTTCTTTGTGGTTGATTTTCTATGTTTAAAAGAAAGAGCAAAAAGTAACTTTGTTCGTACTGTACGAAGTAATATCGTACAGTATGATTAACTTTAAAATTTTCCAAAATTCAAAGAGTAAATAATTAAAGGACAAATTCACCCCCCTCCTCTTGGTTAGCCTAGGGACGTGAGCAATAGGTCTAACAACCTATTCGCACTTTCAAGTGGTATCAGAGATAATTTTAAAAATCATAGTTTTAAATACTTTTTGAATTTCAATCATGGCTAATTTTGGAAATAGAAATACTATGGATGGATACTCGATCACTAGACCACCGTTGTTTGATAATATCCCTTTTGATTTTTGGAAAACTCGCATGTCTACTTTTCTACAATCACTTGACTATCGCATGTGGATGTTAGTTCAGGATGGTTATGCTGAACCTACTAGGATTGTAGAAGGAATAAGAGTTCAAACACCTTTTGCAAACTGGTCTGTAGAAGAATGTGAATTAGCTCAACTGAATGCTAAGTGTTTGAATAATTTCTTTTGTGCTTTAAAGTCTGAAGATTGCATGCGTGTGTCTACCTGTAAATCAGGAAAGGAAATTTGGGATAGGCTTTGCATCATATATGAAGGCACGAATGAAGTGAAACAAATTAGATTGAACATTCTTTTGCACGACTATGAACTTTTTCGCATGAAATAGAATGAATCAATCTTTGACATGTACACTCGTTTTACACACATAGCCACTTCATTGCATACTTTAGGTAGGGAGTTGATAAATGCAGAGAAAGTTAACAAGATATTACATTATTTACCTACTCCATATGATGCAAAGATAACTGCAATAACAGAATTTAAAGATTTGAATGTTTATTATGTTAACAATCTTCTTGGATCACTAATTACTTACGAGCAATCGGTAACTCAAAGGCAGATTGATGCAGGAGAGAAGCGAAAGGAGAAGAACATTACTTTAAAGGTGGATGACTCTGAAAGTGATCAGTCACTTCCTAAGGATGAAGAGGATATTGCCTTGATGACGAGGCAGTTTAGAAGTTTCCTAAAAAGGAAGAAGAGAAGACGCCAGCATTGGAACAAAGGTAAGTTCCAGAAGAATGTTAAGGCTTCTAATGAAGTCATTTGCTATGAGTACAGGAAGCCAGGACACATCAAGATAGAATACCCTAATCTCAAAGAAAATCCTAGCAAGGAGAAGGCCGAGGAGAAACCAAAGGACAGAAGGGGTAAAAAGAGAATACAACAAGCCTTCTTGGCAGACTCAGCCTCGGATTCTTCAGAAATTGCTCCAGAAGAGGAAGTCACAAATTTGTGCTTAATGGCTGACAATGTTGATCAATCAAATCATGAAGAGGTATGTGACTTGAGCTATGAAGAATTATTTAAAGTTTCTGAACGCATACATATAGCATATAGGAAACTGAAAAAATTGCATGCTAAATTAACTTTGGATTATTTAGAGCTGCAGAAAGAATATGAGATCCTTAGGAAAGATCATGCATTAATTGATAGCAACCACATGACTTTGTTGGATGAGTTTGATGATTTAAGCAAACAGCATAATCTTTTAAAATCATCTCACGCTGAAGTTGAAAATGATTTTAAGACTTTTATGGATGAATCAGATTCTAGAGAGCATGAGTTGAAGATTGACAATTCGATTCTAGAAAGTGCTAATGATTATCTTAAAGTTAAGGTAAAAGCACTTAAGGAAAATAAAAATCCACTTAAATTTGAAGAGTTTCATGAATCCTACCACAAGATCACTGATTCAAGATCTAAGAAGAAAATTTTTAGGAAGAATAGGTTGGTGAATCCCTTTCCAAGGATAAAGTGTTTTTCTTGTGATAGTTTAGGATATATTTCCCACACATGTACACTTAAATATAGAACACATTTAGTGTGGAGACCTAAGGTGCATAAATCACAGCATATCACACATGCATCTGGTTTAAAATTATCAAAAGGAGAACCCAAACTTATTTGGGTTCCCAAGACTAACATTTGATCTTTTTATAGGAACGCTCTCACACAAGATCTCGTGAGAGTATTTGGTACCTAGACAGTGGTTGTTCAAAGCATATGACTGGAGATACGAATCAATTTATATCGCTTGAAACCAGGAATGGAGGCAAGGTGACACTTGGAGATAATACCACCAAGAGAGTGGTAGGTACAGGTATAATTGGAAATTGAAAAAACTTTGTGATTGAGAATGTATTGTTGGTTAAAGTTTTGAAACATAATCTGTTGAGTATTAGTCAATTATGTGATAAGGGCTATCATATAAAGTTTTTACCTACAAGTTATGTTATTAGTCTAAATGGAACTGTTATTTTGAATGGTTATAGGGTTAATAATGTTTACATGCTAGATTTTAATTCTGTTAAACCTTCTACTGCCTTGTGTTTAAAAACTGTATCTGATGAATCATGGTTGTGGCATAGAAGGCTTTTTCATGCTAGCATAAAAAATCTTAGAAAAATCACTCAAAAGCAACAAGTTAGAGGAGTACCCAAGTTAGAATTCACTAAAGATCACTTGTGTGAAGCATGTCAACTAGGAAAACAAGTGAGATCCTCTTTTAATTCGATTAAAGAAATTAGGACTAGCAAATCTTTAGAAATTCTTCACATGGATTTGTTTGGGCCTATTAGTACTTTAAGTTTAGGCGTAAAAAGATTTGGGTATGTTATTGTGGATGACTATACTAGATTCACCTGGATTAGATTTTTGAATCACAAGAGTGAATCATTTGAAGAATTTAGAGATTTTGCCACCTGTATTCAGAGGAAACTTGGTTTTGAAATAGTTAGTATCCAAAGTGATCACGGGGGAGAATTTGAAAATGAAATGTTTAATGATTTTTACAAATCTCTTGGAATTGAACACAACTTCTCAGCTCCTAGGACACCTCAACATAATGGAGTAGTAGAAAGAAAGAA
The DNA here is from genome assembly GCA_019925795.1 of Dendrobium chrysotoxum. Taxonomy (NCBI): domain Eukaryota; kingdom Viridiplantae; phylum Streptophyta; class Magnoliopsida; order Asparagales; family Orchidaceae; genus Dendrobium; species Dendrobium chrysotoxum. The sequence continues at coordinate 35,283,558 of CM034300.1, read as the reverse complement.
CAGGACATTAGTTGAACTACTAGGGCCATGTTGGCAGAATATTCACTTCCTAAATATTTTTGGACTGAAGTAGTTAGTACAGCATACTATGTATTGAATAGGGTGTACATAAGGTCTAAATTGAATAAGACACCCTATGAACTTTATAAAGGTAGAAGTCCTAACCTCTCGCATCTACATGTTTTTGGATGTAAAGTGTTCATTCATAATAATGATAAAACTCTTCTAGGAAAATTTGATCCGTAATCAAATGAAGGAATCTTTCTAGGATATTCAAGTGTTGGAAAATCCTATAGAGTTTTTAATAAAAGAACATTAGTAGTTTAAGAGACTACACATGTTCTTTTTGATGAATTTTATGATAGTAAAAGGGTCTAAGTTGGATGAAGATGAGGTTGAGGTAGTAACCCAAAAACTTGAAGATCAAAAAGTTAAAGAAATGGTTGAAAAAGAAGAGGAAAACCAATTGCCTAGAGAATAGAAATTTGTAAGGAGTCATCCTAAAGAGTTAATTTTAGGAGAACCAATTGAAGGAGTAAGGACTAGGCAGGGTTTGAGGAAAGAAGTAAATCATTCAGCGTTCATTTCAATGATTGAACCCACTAATATAGAACAAGCACTTTTGGATGAATTTTGGATTTTGACTATGCAAGAGGAGTTGAATCAATTCAAGAGAAATGATGTTTGGGAGATAGTTGAAAGGCCAAAAGATCAAAGTGTAGTTGGGACTAAGTGGGTGTTCAAAAACAAAATGAATGATTCAAGAGTAGTTGTGAGAAATAAGGCTAGATTAGTAGCTAAGGGGTATAATCAAATTGAAGAAATTGATTTCAAGGAGACATTTACCGCTGTAACAAGACTTGAAGCAATAAGAGTTTTGTTAGCCTTTGCTTATTTTAAAGATTTTAAATTGTATCAGATGGATGTCAAAAGTGTCTTCTTAAATGGGGTGATAGAAGAGGATATTTATGTTGAGCAACCTCTAGGCTTTAAAAATTCTAAATTCCCTAATCATATTTTAAAATTAAAAAGGGCATTATATGGACTAAAATAGGCACCTAGAGCATGGTATGAGAGGTTAAGCACTTTCTTATTAAAAGGATCATTTGTCAAAGGAAGTGTGGACACCACTCTATTTGTGAAAAGAATTGGAAAAGAAATACTCATTGTTCAAATATATGTGGATGATATCATTTTTGGATCAACTGATAAAATTTTATGTGATGAATTTTCAAAAACAATGAGTAGTGAATTTGAAATGAGTTTAATGGGTGATCTGAGTTATTTTCTTGGTTTTAGCATAAAACAAAATGAGGAAGGTACTTTTCTTTGTAAATCTAAAGAAGTTAAGGATATCCTCAAAAAGTATGAAATGGACAATGCTAAACTAGTAAATACATCCATGAGTTTCTCAATACTATTAGATAAGGATCCTAAGGGAAAATCTGTTAATGAAAAGAAATTTAGAGGTATAATTGGATCTTTGCTTTATTTGGCCGCTAGCAAGCCTAACATAATGTTTAGTGTTTGCTTATGTGCTAGATTTCAAGCTGATCCAAAAGAATCACATTTGACAGCATTGAAAAGGATCTTAAGATATCTTTTGGGAACTCAAAATTTAGGAATTTGGTATCCTAAGAATAGTTCATCTTTTGAAATTCTAGGATACTCAGATTCTAATTTTACAGGCTGTAGGGTGGATAGGAAAAGTACTTCTGGGACTTGTAAATTCATTAGAAATTCATTAGTATCTTGGTCCATTACAAAACAAAATTCAGTAGCACTTTCTACTGCTGAAGCAGAATACATTGCCTTAGGGAGTTGTGTTGCACAGGTGCTTTGGTTAAAATAATAAATAGATGATTTAGGTTTTTCAATTGGCATCATTCCAATCTTTTGTGATAACACTAGTGCCATTTGTATTTCAAAAAATCTGATACAATATTCTAGAACCAAGCATATTGACATAAGGCATCATTTTATAAGAGATCATGTAGCGAAAGGAGAAATTGAACTACATCATGTCGCTACTAAAGATCAGCTTGCAGATATTTTCACAAAATCCTTAGTCTTTGACACATTTAGCTTGTTAAGGACAAGGCTAGGTGTGATTGATCTTAATGCTTGATTGAAAATTCTACAAATGTAGTTTTATATGTATTTATTTGTTTGTTCTTTGGATGTGTTTTATTTTCTTATTTTTTATATATATTTTAGTTTATTTTGTGTTGTCTTTTAAAAGAAAAATATTTTTTTTTGTGTTTTGTTCCTTGATTGAATGTTGAAAGCATGTAAGATTAGAGAGATGGGAGTTTATTGTGTCTATTCATACTGTACGATTACCTAATCATACTTTACGATTACATCATCATACATGAACTTCGTCTGTACGAATTGGGAGGAAGAACAGTTAGGGTCAATTATTATTGGGGATCATACGTATGAATACGTCATTCGTCTGTATGATCCACATATCATTTCGCATGAGGGACGAACCTAACCGTCGCCTGAATGACCTTTAATTTTTTTATCGTCCCGGACGAACACATCATCGTCTGTATGATCAGGAAGTCAAATAGCCTATACGAAAGGACACCTCGGGACAAGAAATTTATGAAAAACTGTTTCATTTTGACTGCTTCCCTTCGTCCCAGATGAAATCTTATTCATCCCGGACGAAAACTATTTTGTATTGTACGAAGTTGATTCGTACACTACAATTTCAGGCATTTTCTATATAAAGGAGGGTCATTTTCTTTCATGTCACTTTATATCTAGAACCCTTTAGAGCTTTGAGAGAAGATGTTAGGCAGTGGAAAGAGAGCTCGTGTTACTAGGGGTCCTGCATCTAGAAGGAGTTGGGATAAGAACTTTCTAAGTGAGGAGAATGAGGAAGTATACCTTAGGTATGCTGCGTCTAAGGTCACTCCTTCCCGCATACTGTTGCAGGAAAATATTCACTTTACTGTAATGCCCCTTTTGTCTCCACCCAATTATCTTTTCTGTTGACTTTAATCTATGCTTTTAATAAAGGCCTCTTTCATGTGTTCCTCGCCAACATGACCTTCAATGAGGATCAATCTATCATTTCCTCATATGTCTTAAAGCAGAGAGTAGTGATAACCAAGGAGGATCTAGGGGAATATATTCATTTAAGAACCCAAGGGACTAGGGCTCTCACCTTCTCCACTAGACCAAAAAATAATTGGTCTGAAGTAAACTGAGTTCTTAGAGGTGTAAGCACACCCACACATGTTTCCCGGGTAGATTCCTTGAACCAAAATGCACAAATAATTCAGCATGTGCTTAGGACATCTATCATTCCTAAAGCATGAGACCGAATAAATTTGACCCCACTTCTTTCTTTAATAACTTTTCTTATTATGACTGGCAAACCTATAGATGAAGCCCAATTAATCTTAGACTACATCTACTATCTTTCTGGTATTGGTATGGCTAGTGTGAAAAGGAAGAAAAATATTGCTTTAGGACATGTTGTGTGCTACATCCTTGAGAAGAAATACAACCTAATCCATCCTTCTGGTCCTTCTGAACTCCCACTGTACTCCACTGACACTTCGTTTCGAGCGTTATTTGGGAAAGAAGGTACTGCTGATAGCTCAGATGATGAGCCTCCTTCTGCTACTGCTCCATCAACTGCACCCTCAACTGCATCTAAACCATCTCAAGATTTTTATCAAAATATGGTCTAACATTTTGAGAGAATGGATCAAAGATTTGATCACATGGAGGCACATTTGAAGAGACAAGATGATCAGTACAACAAGGATAGAGTATGGGTTAGGGATCAGTTTGAATCTGTGAATACTAACATTGCAATGCTAAACAACTATTTTGCACTGTTTGGCAATCAGCCACCTCCTCCAGATCAGGGTCCCTCTGATTATTAGTATTTCTTCTGTTTGGCTTGGTTGGATGTGTTTGTAGTTTGACTTTGTTGTTCTTTGTTATGTATTTGTTGTTGATGAGTTGTATGAGAGTTTAGCAAGTCTATCTTTTTCTATGTGCTGCACCAAAAAACTTGCTATTATATTTTATTTTATCAGTAGTTGTATGATATATCTTGAATCATTTTGAAATGAACAATGTTGTAGTGCTTTTGTGCATATCTTTTGTGTATTTTAAACTGGAAATTTTTCTTACACTAACACTTGACCGTAGTTGATCAGATTTCTAAAATATGAATTGAGAATTTATTACAATAAAAACTCTGTGCATAAAATTAAATTCTCAAAATATTTAGATTTCATTATGATTTGGTGTAGATTAGAAGATCTTAATTTATCTTAATTTAGACTTGCATTAGTTAGCCTAAATCATTATATAATTGATGTCTTCATATTACTTATAATTCCTATATCAAAGTGTTCATTATTGTAAAAGTGATCAAGGGATATTATTGTTGGAAAGAAGCTTATTAAATGAAGACAAAAAGAGTAAAGCTCAAAAAGATGCACAAAGTGTGCCATAAAATAAAAGATGCGTAATGTCGCCAAATTTGAAAAGAGGCACAAAATTAGCCCAAATTATGAAAAAGATGCGCCATATCGCTAATTGTCCTTTCCTTTAACATTTTCTCCAAATTCACTTATCAATGATTGTCACTTTTGATTTAGAATTTTTGGTAATCTTATTTCATCTTCGGTGCAATTATTATGGTTACTTAATCTGTCTAATACATTAATATCATAGATCGACTTTTCTTCTCCTCATTATTATAAGCAATCTAGATCTTTTTGAGTCTTTACTTGCTGCATGTGAATTTTAAATTGTAGTCAATCTTTCTTAAACATTTTTCAAATCCTCAACTCTTTTGAGTGTCTTCCTTTTTTGATGTTGTCAAAAGGGGGAGTGTTGTATTGTTTGTTTGTCTTTATTTGTTTGGTTGTATTTTCATGTATGTGTGCTTGTACATTCGCTTGTGCTTGTACATTTACTTGTGTGTGTATTTGCTTTTATCTTTTCTACTCTTCCCTTGTGTATTCCGTGTTAGATCCTCTAACCTCTTATTCCCTTGTGTCATTTAGGGTTTAGGGGGAGCTTAGGAGATCAATTATTTAGGGGGAGTATACATTTGTGGACAAAAGTGAGAGCTTAGGAGTCAATTTATTTTTACCCAAACAATAATTATTTTGCCATCATCAAAAAGGGGGAGACTGTTATGATTTGGGTACATTTGTTTGTTCAAGTAAATTCTAATCCAAGTTATATTTTTTATGATTACAAAAGTTTATTATTTGTTTTATTCTTCTCCTAATACTTATTTGAGTTTTGTTGTGTGTACTAAAGTATTTTTCAGGAAATTCACACTCCAGATTGCTGAAGACTTCAAGCTCACTTGTTCACTGTAAATGAAGTATGTAAATTTTCTTTTTCTTGAGTTTGAGAGAGTGTGATTGTAAGTTGGATAACTGTGCACACACACACAATAAGGGAGTAAAACTTTAAATTTTTAAACTGATTATACAGTACGATTTTATATCGTACAGGACGATCTGTAGAATATGTCCTCCATATCGGACCCACATGGCAAGAAAATTTTTCTAAGGCATGTTCGTACAGTATGAAATACCTTTCGTACATGATTTTTAGCTGTACGAACCGCACTGACTTGTTCGTCAATGGGTTCGTACGAGACGATATGTTCGTACGAAGCGCACTGACTTAATCGTCCAAGGGTTCGTCCAGGATGATATGATCGTATGAAGCACATTGACTTGATCGTCCAAGGGTTCATCCGGGATGATATATTTGTACGAAGCGCACTGACTTGATCATCCAAGGGTTCGTCCGTAAGGAAACAATCATACAAAGCACTCTGACCTGATCGTCCAAGCATTCGTACGGGACGAAATGTTCATACGAACAGCACTGACTTGTTCGTCTCATGAGTCGTACGGGACGAATCGTTCTATGTTTTAAACTATTCGTACAGTACGATTGTCAATCGTACGGGACGATCGGCACGAATTAAACTTTAAAATTTAGTTTTTGGATGGTTTTCTTGTCCCAAGTATATAAATGACTTAAAACTGACTGAAGGAAAGATCCTTCTGCGAAAGTTCTTTTGTGGAGTCCTAGGAGAGTTATTGGGAGTGAGTATTGAGCGATCTTTCAAGAGAGAATTGTGAGGGGATTCACAAGGTTATCCAATTGCAAGGATTTCTTCTACTTGTTCTTCAAAGCATCTTCGAAGTTCCTTGGAGACTTTTGTAAGAGTGTTGTTCGAGAGGATTCTGGTTCTCTGTCGCACTTGGAGGGTGAAAAGGATGACAGTTCTCTGCCGTACTTGGAGGGTGAAAAGGATGACGGTTCTCTGCCGCACCGGGGTTGGTGGAAGAGAGTTTGTAAAGGCTTCTCTGCCTTGCTGTGGGGGAAAAAGGAGAGTCACTTGAGTTTGGTGCAATACCTGGAGAAGGAGTCTCTAGGGAGTGGATGTAGGTCGTGTTTGACCGAACCACTATAAATTCTGGTATTTTCTGTTCACTGTTTACTTTTCTGTATTTTATTTTTCTGCAGTTTATTTTCTCTATGGTTGATTTTCTGTGTTTAAAAGAAAGAGCAAAAAGTAACTCTGTTCGTACTGTACGAAGTAATATCGTACAATACGATTAACTTTAAAATTTTCCAAAATTCCAAGAGTAAATGATTACAATAGGTCTAACAACCTATTCGTACTTTCAATTAGTGATCCAAAAAGATTATCAATAGAATAGGTATTTAAATCTTTTGATTCAGTTATAGCAGTTATCTTTTCATCATAAGCAATAGGCAAATAATGAAGTATTTTGTTCACTTTTTCATCATTCATCAATTCCCTACCTAAGGCATATAATGTAGTGGATATATGTGTAAATCGAGTATACATATCAGAGATTGATTTATTTGGTTTCATACAGAAGAGTTCATAGTCGTACAAAAGAATGTTCAATCTAGTTTGCTTCACTTCCTTTATACCTTTATATATAATACAAAGTCTATCCACAATTTTCTTTCCAGATTTATAAGTAAAAATACGCATATAGTCTTCAGATTTAAGAGCACAGAAAAAGCTATTCAAATATTTTGCATTTAATTATGCTAAATCACTTTCTTCTACTGTCCAATCAACAAATGGTGTTTCAACTCTAATGTCATCTATAAGTCTAGTAGGTATAGTATAACCATCCTTTACTAACATCTATATGCGATAGTCAGGAGATTATAAAAAGGTAGACATGCGAGTTTTCTAGAAATCAAACAGAATATTATCAAACAATGGTTGTCTAGTGATCAAGTAACCTTCTAAAGTGTTTTAGTTTCCAAAATTAGTCATGATCAAATTTTAAAAAGTAATTTAAATATTAATTTTTGAAATAGGCTCTGGTACTACTTGAAAATGCGAATAGGTTGTTAGACCTATTGATTGCATCCCTTGGCTAACCAAGAGGGGGGGTGAATTGGTAATTTTTTTAAAAAACTCTTGGAACTTTTGAAAACCTTTTATATGAAATTTAAATATATCATACAGTACGATCCAATTCATACACTACGATCAGATGTGAAAATTTAGTACTTGTCAACCACAAAAAAAACCAGTAAAAAGTAGAAAATAAAAATTGCAAAAATAAAAATAAGAATAAAGAACACCAGAATTTATAGTGATTCGGTCAAACATGACCTACATCTACTCCCTAGAGACTCCTTCTCTAGGTATTTTACTAAACCGAAGTGACTCTCCTTTTGCACCCACAGCAAGGCTGAAAAGCCCTTACAAACTCTCTTCCACCAAATCCCAGTGCGAAAGAGAACCATTGTCCTTTTTTCACCCGTACGATTCAGTACAAACCAATAAATCCAAAATTTCATACTCTGGAAAATGATATATGAAAACCAACCGTAATGTATGAATAGTTCAAAAATGAATAGTTCGTCCCGTACGATGTCTCGTACGAATCATGGAACCCCCATTTCATACTCTCGAAAATGATATATGAAACCATTTCATACTGTACGAACAGTTCAAAAATGAACAGTTCATCTCATATAATGTCTTGTATGAACCATGGAACCCCCATTTCATACTCTAGAAAATTATATACAAAACTATTTCATACTGTACGAACAGTTCATCCCGTACAATGCCTTATATGAACCATGGAACCCCTATTCGTACTCTGGAAAATGATATATGAAACTATTTCCTACTGTACGAATAGTTCAAAAATGAACAGTTCATCCCGTATGATGCCTTTTACGAACCATAGAAACCCCATTTCGTACTCTGGAAAAAGATGTACAAAAGTAATTCATACAATATGAGTTTTACTTAGATAAAAAGTTTTAATCAGGCTGGTTCGTATTAGAGGAGAAATAATACAAATCGTCTCGTACGATCACATATTGTACAGTATAATTAGTTTTAAAAAATTAAGTTTTATCTCACTCCCCCAGTGTCTATATACATAGTTATCAAACTCACAATCACACTCTCTCAGACTCAAGAATAGTAAAAATTACAAACTTCACTTATAAAAAACTTTAACAAATTAGCTTGAAGTCTTCAGCAGTCTGGAGTGTGAATTTTCTGAAAGACATGTTAGTACACACAACACAGAAATTCTAATATTTGTTAGGAGAAATAATAATCAAACAATAAGCTTTTGTAATCATTAAAACAACTCATATCAAAAACTCACTTGAATAACCAGATTTGCACAATTATCGATAATCTCCAAATTTGCACAATTCTCAACATGCTAAGCTAAAATGCACCTTTCTACATACATTGACTCAAGAAAAGTAAATTATGAACTTTTTCAAATAAGTCTAACCTATACACTTGGATTATACAATATGAATTGATAAAAAAATTTAAATATTTATTTTTCACTAGCCCAACATGTGTGTGCATGGTTAGTAAGCTCTCATAAAACTTTTACTTGCATTAACTCAAGAAAAATAAATTACAGACTCTTTAAAACAGGTCTAACCTATACAACCTTTTCTTGAGCTTTGATTCTCTAACCATGTTTTGTGTATGTTAAACCTAAAATATTTGTGATGCATATAGTAAAATATATAGTAATAACTTAGTAGAAACTAATGTTCATCAAGTAATATTTGTAATTATCAAAATATAAGGTTAAACTTACAGATTGTAATAATATCCCCATTTTGATGAGGCAAACATTATTGATTTGAATTGCAAGTTAATTTTAATTTACTATTCAGCTCTCTCCCTCATTAAGAGATTCCTTTAAAAAGAGGGAGAAACTTTTTTTAATGAGAAAATAACATAAATTAAAAATAAAATAAATTCATAACAAGTATTAAAAATAAATGACAATTATATTAATAAAAATAAACTAGTATAAACAACAAACTCCTTAATCCCCAATTTAAAATCACCAAAAAGGAGAATTGAATACAATAATACCTGGCAAAAATAAAAAAGGAAATAGAAGCACACAACAAAGAAAAAACAACTCCTCACATCACACACTACTCATAGGAGGGACCCTAATTAGGTGATTATGGTGGTGGGAGGAAGTAGTAGTGAATCATCTCTAACCCTAGTTCTCTTTCTACTTTTCATTATAACTCTTTGGCGACTCTTCGGCGATCTAGGGTTCCCTTGCGCGAGCTCCAATTCCCCTCTCTTGGCATGGATTTTTGTCTTTTATCTCTTTGATTTGTTTCTTTGTTGCCTTGTTCGCTCATTTTATGCTTTTTTTAGTTTCTTTTTGGTCCTATCATCATCAATCTTTTCATGTACTTTGTTTCTTGATGGAAAATATCACTCTTTTAAAGATGTTTTGGCTGGCTCTTCTTCTTCGCTACAAAACTTCAATTTATTCAAACTTCCTTTAAAGGATGCCCTATTTTGATGTTTGATGATTATGTGCTTTCTCACCTGGCCGCACTTTTTGCTTTAACTTTGGTTGGCAAGTTTCTTCTTTGACGACCAAATCTGGATGTTTTATGCAAATTTTTTGTTAATTTGAAACTTTCGAGTTCGTTTCATATTAGTTTGCTGGATCAGAGACACAATGCAATTCAACTCTCTAATGATCTTGATTATAGCCACATTATTTTAGGAGATCCTACTATATTCAAGCTTGCCATATGTGGTTATTCAAATAGACCCTGAATTTTGATGTTCATGAGGAATCCCCTATTGCTCTTTTGTGGATCTCCTTCCCTAATTTGAGACTTCCTTTCTTTAATTCTCAAATTTTATTTGGTCATGTGTTGATTTTTGGTAGGCCTCTACAAAAGGACCAGGCTACTACTTCTATCTCATGTCTGTCTATGGCTCATGTTTTTGTCGAGTTGGATATATCTAAGAAACATCCTAATGAGCTCTAGATTGGGTCAGAGTTGAATGGTTATTTCCAAAAGGTTGATTTTGAAAATCTGCCCATTTTTTGTTCTTACTGTAAAATGCATGGCCATGGTTTAAATGAGTGTTACAGGTTACATCCTCATCTTTGTAAGGAGAAGGACTCTTCCAAACAATCGTAAAGAAATGTAGTTCCTTTGGCTTCTCATGATAATGAGATTCCTAATCATGGAGTGGCTGAGGGAAATATTCCTAAACCGCAGGATAATATTGAGTATCCAATACAATTTTCTATTGTTCATAGTGAACCGCCTTCCAACAATGTTGATGATCCTATTATTGTATAGGGAGAGAATATTAACTCTATCTCTTTCTTATCTGCTGGTTGTGAAAATGTGGATGAGCAAATGTTGGCTATCACTACTAATCAAAATATTGTTACATCATCTTTTATTTGTCCTTGTACTCTTAACAAAAATTTGCATGATTTGGACTTTTTGATGATCAATAATAATTGTACTAATACTGTGACTTCTCAATCTACTATAAATGATCAGGTAGATGGCCAGCTCATTTTGGTGGAAGGAAATGCTATTATTGACATGAGTAGTAAAGGAAGTGTGCAGGATGGATATACCTTTGAGGAGGGTGAATTGCCTCAGGAGGTAAGACAAGCAGGTCTGCACAATGATAGTAAACTTCACTCAAACTCTCATTATTATAGTGATGCTTTAAATGATACAGAGGATATGTATATTGTTGCTAAATGTTTTTCCAAAGATGATAATGAAACTAGTTATACCAAGTTTCAAAATAGGAGAGGTAGAAAAAATAAGAACATCATATTACAATCTCTTAGGACCACCCGTTCGCAAACTAGTCATTAGCATCCCCTTTATGTTTAAATCTATTATTTGGAATGTTAGAGGCATTGGATGCCAAGTTTGAGGGTTAAGAACTTATGCCATATTTACAATATTTCTATTCTTGTTTTGCTTGAACCTCTCATTACTTCTATTAAATTACTTAGTACTGCTAGAATTTTGGGTTTTAAGCATTCTGTTTTGAATTCTGCCAATAAGATTTGGGTGTTTAGGAAGGATCCTATTCGGATAGATGTTATAGGAGATTTCACTCAAGTTTTGTATTGTAAAATTGAATTTTTAAATTTGAACTGTTATGCCTCTATTATCTATACTGCTCTTTTCATAATACTAGAAACGTTTTATAGGAACAACCCAAAAATTTCTATAGTATTTGTAACTTGCCCTATCTTCTTAGTGGTTATTTTAACACTTTTTATTCACTATGAGTGTATTGGGGGCTCTACTCCTATCTTTCACTCTATGGAGGATTTTAATAATATGATCATGGATCATAATTTAGTTGATATTGGCTTCTTTAGTAATAAATTCACTTAAAACTATGGTCATTTATGGCAACGGTTGGATCGGGTGTTGTTTAACGATATTTGCCTTAACCTTTTAATTCTTTTTCTGCTGAGCATCTTAGAAAAACTCTCTCTGACCGCTCTCCTATTTTAATTAGCCTCAAGATTAGGCATATGAGTTCTTTGCCTCAATTTAGATTTCAAAACATTTGGTTACTACATGATTCTTTTTGGACTTGGTTTAGGAAAATTAGCATGCCCCCTTGCATCCTGATAACCCTATCTTTGGAATGAAGAGACTTTGGTATAAACTGAAATGACTTAAGCAAATTATCAATTGGTAGAATCATAATATTTTTAAAAATATTTTCACCAATATCCTAAATGCTGAAGATAAAGTGAACACTATTTAGCTTAACTATTATTTATTTCCTTCTGACAAGAATTTCAGTTTGCTTAGGGATGCTAAAGATTATCTCTTTAAATTAGAAGCGCAGGAGGAAGCCTTTTGGAAATAAAAAGCGGTTGCGAAGCACCTTGTGGAAGGTGACATTAACACTAAATATTTTCATGTGTTGGTTAAGAGGAAATGTGCCAAAAACTCCATTAATAAAATCAATCATGATGATGGCTCTGTTACTGAGGATATTGAGGAAATTATTAATTTGGCGGTTCAACATTTTCAAAACCTCCTCAATAAGGATTTTACTCCTAGCAATATTTATAACCCCTCTATTATCCCTAATCTCATCTCTCAAGATGATAATGAGTTCCTCTCTAAACCCCCTTCTTTAGAGGAAATTAAAGAAATTGTTCATAGCATGAATGGTGACATTGTGGCTGGGTCGGATGGTTTTACCACTAAGTATTTCAAGAAAGCTTGGCATATTATTAGTAATGATCTTTTTTCTGCTGTTATGGATTATTTTGCTAGTCACACTATTCCTAAATTTTTTTACTTCTACTTCTATTGTTCTCATCCCCAAAAGTAACTCTTTTAGTATTGGAATGACTTTAGACCTATTAGTCTCTGCACCTTTTTTAGTAAGTTGATTTCTAAAATTCTTATGAGTCATTTAACTTCTATTCTTCCTAAAATTATCTCTCCTTATCAAATGGGTTTTGTCAAGGGGAGGGCTATTGCTGATAATATTTTTTTGGCCCAAGATTTTTTTCATGACCTAGATGTTAGGGTGAGAGGTGGCAACATTATCTTGAAACTTGATATTTTCAAGGCTTATGACAACATTGATTAGAACTTTCTTTACAATATTCTACATTTGTTTGGTTTTAATTCAGTTCTTATCAGTCTTATTAGAAACTGCATAAAAGGATCCTATTTTTCTATTATTGTTAATGGAAAAAGCACTGGTATTTTTAAATTCTCTCATGGCCTAAGACAGGGTGATCCTATCTCCCCTGCCCTTTTCATTATTGCTACTGAGTATTTATCTAGACGACTTACCAACCTCTTTGAGAATCACCCTAGCCTCCACTTTAAAACCTTGGGTGGTTTTCCTATTTCTCATTTCTATTTTGATGATGATTTTATTATTTTTACGAATGCTTATTTAAATAGTATTAATAGACTTATGGTTTCTTTCATAAGTTTGAAATTATTAGTGGTCTGTCTTTGAACAAGCACCAAGTATAGTTTTATTGCCTCCAATAAAGTGCCTAATGACCATATTTTAGCTATTAAAGGCCTGACTAGTTTTGTGCAAGGTCACTTTCCAATTAAGTACCTTAGGGTTCCTCTTTTTAAAGGTTGAAAGAAAACTTTTCTTTTTGTTGATTTGATTACTTCTATGTAGAACAAGCTTTTGTCCTGGGATTCTAATTTTCTGAGTTTTGGGGGTAGATTAATTCTCATTAGAAGTGCTCTTTGCTCTCTCCCCGTTTATATTTTCTAAACTCTTCAACCTACTCATGCGGTTTGCAACAGAATTGATAAACTTTTCCAAACTCTTCAACCTACTCATGGTCTTCTTGGGACAAGTGTTGTCGTGTCTTGGATGAGGGTGCCTTGGGGTGTAAAAGTATGTATGATTTGGCCTGTGCTTTTTCTTTCAAGTTGTGGTACACCTTTTGTGCTAAAGTGAGCCTCTAGGCTAAGTTTATATTTACTAAGTATTGTGTGGGTAAGAACCCAACTATTTACTTTTTTAACAAAGGTGACTCTAAAGTGTGGCAGAGACTTTGCAAGGCTAAATGGGTTGTTGAGCCTCATATTTCTAGGGGGCTTGGTGGTGGGAACATTTTCTTTTAGCAAGATCAATGGTTGTGTGTTCATTCTATTAATTCCATTATTAATACCTCTTCCACTGTGGTAATTAAGGTGAACTATTTCATTACTAAAAATTATTGGGATTATGATAAACTTGCTAATGTTATTCCTGACACTATTATTCAACAAATATTGAACCTCCCCCTGAACACTGACTTGGATGATTTATTATTATGCAATTTGTCTAAAGATGGGTGTTTCAGATTAAAGGATGCTTGGCATGCTTTTAGAACCAAGAATGATGTTACTAATACTTTTTCTATGATTTGGCATAAAAGTATTCCTTCCACTGTGGCTATTTTAATCTGGAGAATTTTACACAAGTTCATTCCTACTGATGATAACTTAATTTAAAGAGGCTTTATTTTGCCATCCAAGTGCCAATGTTGTTATTATGTGGAGAATATGCATCATGTTTTTCTTTCTGGTCCTTTAGCTATTAAAACTTGGACTTATTTTGATGATATTTTCAAATTGAATTGCTTTAATGCTAATTTGCCTATCAATGCTATGCTTAACTCTTGGTTTATTAAGTCTAAAGGTCATATCAGAAATGTTATACCTTCTCTTATTTTGTGGTATTTATGGTTGGATAGAAATAATTCCCTTTTTAATGGTGTTGGTATGAACCATCATAAGATTATTAAGAATGTCAAAGACATGGTTCTGAGGCATTTTTCTATTAATCTGCTCTCTGCTAAGAATTTTAAGAATTACTTCTTTGTGGCATCTGATTTAGGTCTCACGTTGGAGGATGTTCATCCTTCTACTGAACCTAGGTTTGTTTATTGGATCAAACCTCCTAATAACTTCTATAAACTGAATGTGGATGGTGCTGTCAAAAGTTCCATCTCGGGTTGTGGTGGTATTATTAGGGACAGTCATAAGAGTACTATTATCGCTTTTGTGGGTCCCTTACAGAATTGTGATGTGAACTTTGCTGCGCTCTTGGCTATTCTTCATGGGATTCGATTATGCATTTCTCTTGACATTTCTAACATTGGGATTGAAGTTCATTCTACTTATAGTATTCATTGTTTAAATAATGTTGATGATACTATATGCAATCCTGTGCTTTTTTATCTTGCGAGGGATATTAAGCAATTATTAAACTTTGTTAACTACTCCTTCTCTTATGTGTACAGGGAGGGGAATGCTTATGCCGAATGGCTTGTCAATTTGGGGTGTTATTTTGATTACTTTACTGATCTTTCTACTCCTAACTTACAGGCCCCCTTTAAAGTGATTTTAAGATTACATAAAATTGGTGTTCCTTATGTTAGGCTTTAATGTGGTTTGATGGATGGAGCTTGAGGTTCTTGATTTGTTTGGTTTGGGGTTGCCTCTGGATTGGTGTGCTGGAGGTTATCCCCATTGTGTTGTTCCTTTTTGCTGCTCTGGTTCTATTTGGGTGCCAACAATTTCCCTCTGTACTACTCGGTGATTTCTAGAATGCTTCTCCGGGGTGCTTTTGCTATTTTATTGGTGGGTGTTTCCTGGAGCCACACTATTTTACTGAGTTTTGTGGCTTTGATTTATGTAGCTTTGGCATCTGTGTGTTTGGGGGTCTTATTTTTTTCCTTGAAGTTATATTTTGTTGTTTGGCTATGTAATATATTTCCTGTGTGCTCTATCTGGATTATGGGCATGGATCTTCTGTATTTTGTTGGGGTTGGCATTAACCTGGAGTGCATTTTGGGGTTTTGCTTTCTTCTCAATTCTCATTCTTGGATGCTATCAAATCCTTGCTACTTTTTACTTTAGGAGTGGTTGGGGTTTGTGTGTCATGCTATGGCTATCTATCCTAAGTTGGAGGTTAACTGGTTATTTAACCCAGCTATCCTTTCCTGGTTATGGGGTTGTTGTTGGTTATCTTGGTTTCTTAGCTTTTATTTTTTTGGAGCTTATTAATACCTTATCTTGCATTCTTATTATTTATTTTGTGGATAACTGCTGGGACTATCAACCTGTATACATATGTTTTTATTCGTGCTATTTTTGTCTTGGGCATCACCTTTTTTTGCAGAATTTTCTTAGTGCTGGTGTTCATTGTGGTGTCACTTTGAAAGGGAAGCTAGATCTGGATGCTACTTTTTGGTTTCTTCCTCCTTTTTGGGTGCTCTTTCTTGTGCACCATAGATTGTACCTAGGTTACATTGTAATTTTGCTTAGCAGGGAACTCAAGCTCTTAGGATTTATTTTATTTATTTTTTTAGCTCTTTCGAGCATTAGTGAGCTTGAGGTACCTTTCAGGATTGTGTAATTTTTACCTAAATTAACGCTGTAGGCCCCTCTATGGATTTCCCCTAAAAAAAAGGAAGTAGTAGTGAATGGAGGAAAATGGATCACTAAACCATGCAAGTCAGCCTCGTACTATTGTTGCATCTACTCTTAGTACTGAGTGGACTTATTGATGTATGTATCTACCTTTAGCTCTAACCTTGCAAAATGTTATATCTATGTATCGTGAGGGTAGTGATGCTTAATTCGAGAAGCAGGCAATGCTGGTGCTCCTTATACTTTTGCTTCTTCCTCAGAAGATGCATCTATTAGGGCCCTTTGGTGCTCACTATAGATAATATGGAAGGAATTATCTATGATGAAGTACATATGTGGTCTGGTGGTGTAGGAAAGGTCAAATTATATGTAGTTTCAAGAACATAGCCAATGAGGTGTCCTAAGGCTACTTTCAATGGGCTCACATAATTCTAATAGAAGTGAGGTTTTCCATGTAACTAATGATCATATCACAAAAATTAAATTGTATGCCAGGATAATAAATGGGTGATATTTATGTGGTCGCTGGCTTTAGGAATAACATTATTTCTAAGAATGTGCTAATGTGCATTTAAGACCAGGGAACTCCCTGATGAATGATTTTGTGGTAGGGGATATTTCCTAATTATATAATGGATTGTAGTCTAATTAAAGTCTAAGGATCCATAAATAAAATATAGGGATGGACTAGCATTGGACAAGTGCATGGATTCATGCAAGTCATCAAAATTGATAGTGATGTGGTGGTGAAAGACTTGGCATTGTAAGGTGGTGCAGTCAAAAGTGATGTGTAGGTTGCAAAAAAGTCAAGAAAAAGTTTGGTGTGGTATGGGAAAGCTAGGAAAATAATGAACTAAAGAGTGTAAGTAACAAACAACTCAAATACCTAATATGAAAGATTTTCCTAATTCAAAATTTTCAATTCTTTGGTGGAGGCTCCTTTATATTGAGCATAAGAATCCTCTTCCTCCTCATATTGAAATATATCATCCACCCTTCAATGGGAATCTAAATGAGTATGCTTCGACGCTATGAAAGCTTGGCAGGAGAGTTTATGTAAGAAAAAAAAGAGTAAAAAGTTTGAATATGTGAAGAATTGGAATGAAGTTCTCTCTCTTTTATAGATTAAGTTAATCATATAGCATGATAGGTGGATTGTACTGTATGATCAAGACCATCCAAAATATTTCATTAGGAACATACAGGCAATGGTCAAATTGTACTGTATGATTATGGATCGTCCAACACAATCAGTATAATATTTATCACTCTGAGGAGTCTTTAGAAGGACTGTTGATTAAAAGAAATCTTAAGTATGATAAGCAATTCATGCAGTATGATCAGTGAAACCTGATCATCCAGAATAGTTAATATAATAAATATTAGTGCCTAATAAATAAATCCTACATGTATCTTACATGGATAAGGCTAAAAAATTTTATTTTCTACTAGACCAATAAAGTAAAGACTGTCCTATGAATTAATAAGTTCCAAATGTACTTTTCCTATCTAATCTATACCTAAAAAGATCTAAATATGAATATCCCACAAGATCAAATGTGAAGTTATTCCTAGAATACCATATGCCTAAGTTTTAGGTGCATATCAAATATCTTAGGATTCTTGCAACAACAATCATATGAGACTCCTTAGGATTAGCTTGAAGCCTAGGAATAAACACATACTAAATATGATATTCAATATAATAATATTCAAGTAAAGTTATGATCCTCTAATCCCTTTATATTTCTTCTAATCAATTAATTTTCTAGCTATATCCTAATCTAGCTAGATGGTTGGAGTCATTGGTGTATTTATACTTTAAGAACCTTTCATAACAAATTTCTGCAAGTTTTTCATTAATGTAATTTGTATGACTAAGGCAGCTACCCTCTTTTCTTTATTTTACACCGAACAAAAGAAAACAAGTTAGCTCACCCTTCATGCTCATTTCAAACTCCTTACTCATAGTGGCAGAAAACTCATAATATAAATTTTCATATGCAAATCCAAATAGTATATCATAAAAAAAAATTTGGCCTCTAAGTATGTAATCTCCAACTTTCTAAAGAAATATGGTGGTGTCTACATATCCCTTAATAAATAGTTTTTCTAAAGAATATTGTTGAACCTATCGTACCATAACTTAGCTGCTTTTTTTAACCCATACAATACTTTCTAATGTTTGTAAACTTGATGTAGAAATGAAGAAATCACAAATTTCAGTTGTTGTTCTACATACACAACCTCTTCTATAACAACAATTAAAAATGCACTCCCGACCTTCATTTGGTATAATTTAAAGCCTCTAAAACATACAAATGTTGACAAAACTCTTATGGCTTCTAAATTAACAGCTTATGGGGCAAAATTTTTCTCAAAATCGATACACTCTATCGGATTATACCCCTTAGCTACTAACCTTGCTTTATTTCTAATCGCAAACCCAGAGTCATTCAATTTTATTCTTAAATTCCATTTGGTGCCAATTACACTTTGATCCTTGGGTCTACTATCCAACTTCCATATAATTTCTTGCAAGTTTATTTAGCTCTTCTTACATGGCTAAGTTCTAAAATTTATTATTTAGAGCTTGATCTTCACTAGTTAATTCTAATATTGAAATGAATGTAGTTTGACTAGCCTCTTTTCTAATGCCTTACCTAGTTCTAACCCCAATAAATGGATCTCCTTATATGACTAAAGAAGTATCATAATTCTATAGGCAAAGGATCCTATGATTTTTCTCTATTTTTAGGTCAGTACTTTCTACTCCATATGTAATCTTTGCCTCATCACCAACATTTTTCTAGTCTCAACATATCTATCTGACTCATCAAATACCATATGGTGGATTCTTTTATAACTATGTCTTTTATTGAAGACTCTACAGGCATTACCTACTGAGAAAAAACCTAGGAAAATGCCTTATTCTACCTTAGAATTAAACTTTCATAAATGAGATTTGCCATTCACAAGAACAAAACACTTAAAACCAAAAACATGAAGATGTGATAAGTTTCGTGTCCTACCCTTAAGTACTTTATAGGGTTTCTTATTCAGCATAGACCAAATATTCACCTGATTCAACACATATTAGGCAATATTCACTACTTCTACCAAAAAAATTGAGGCAGGCTATACTCTCCCAAAATTACCCTAGCTACCTTTACTAGAGTTCTATTCTTCCTTTTAGCTATGCCATTTTGTCATTCGGTCCTAAGGGGTAATAAATTATGACCTCTAGATTCCTTACATAATAATTTAAATTTCTCATTTTAAAATTCTCCACCATGATCACTATGAATTATAGAAATTAAACACCATAACTTCCTCTAAATCTCGATGGATAGGTTCTTAAATTCATCAAATGACTCACTATTATATTCTAAAAATCTAACCCATGTGAATCTAGAGTAGTCATTGACAATCACAAGTTTGAAACTCCTACCACCTAGGCCAGCTATACTAACGGGTCTAAATAGGTCCATATGGATAATTTCTAGTGGTCTAGTGATTATAATCTCCTTAATAGAAGGAAATAAAGATCTACTATACTTTCATATCTGACAAGAATCATACAAATGATCCTTAATGAACTCATATTTGGGGATGACTCTAATACAAATCATGCTGAGTTATCTTTCTAAGTGTATTCATGCTAGCATGATATAGTCACCAATACCATATCCAAGACTCATCTATAATAGTTTTCAAACAACAAATATTATCAGATGAATCAAAAAAAATTCAAGTAAAGCATGTAAATATAATTAACTCTTTTTCCTTCTAAAATAGTATTTCCATTTAAACAAATAAGGCATTTTTAGAAAGAAACTTAATGTTAAAGCCTTTAATACATGCATTTTTTAGAAAGAAACTTAATGTTAAAACCTTTATTACATAATTCACTAATACTAAGCAAATTATATTTCAACCTTTCTACTGAAAGAAAATTTTCTATAGTAAAACCATTAGATTTTTCAATTATACATGTGCTTGTGCCTACGACTTTCCTACTGGTATTATCTCCCAAGGTTACTTTAGCCACCTGCATAAGATTATATTAGCATTTAAATCACTCCTATCCTAAGGTTAAATCTAATACCCATTAATCACATCATAGAGTGTAGAAATTAAATAAACATTCACAATAATAATAATAATCAACATGCAGTGAAAGCTCAAAATCCCAGCACACAACAGAAAAGTAAACACCAGCCTAGACTAGATTTAGAAGTGGTGCCTTAGCAAACCATCTAATTGTGTGCAGAAAATTGTGTGGTTTGGATATGTCCTATATTGGGTAATTAATTAAATTTTTCTAAGGTTTAGGTTTGTTGAAGTTTGGAGGAAAAATTTTGTTAGAGTTTAAATATTAATGCGTTAAGGTTTATTTTAAAATGTATTTTTGTTGTTAATTAATTAAATGAATTTAAGTAATTAGAAATTAAAGGACCAACAAATTTTAATAATTGGATTAGTTAATGATTTTAAAATTTTAAATTTAAGTTTTCTATCAACCAGTTTATGGCGTTGTGCCACCATGCTCGAGGAATAAAGCCTCCTTAGGATATGTAGCCCCGCAGCCTAGAGTAGTCCATCCTAAAAACTTGTTTGATATAATTACAATAATAATTTTAAGTTTGATTGGATAATTAATAATCAATTAATTTTAAGTTTTAACACTCCATTGAATCCATTCATGGCGTGGTGCCACCACGCTCAAGGAACAAAGCCTCTTTAGAACAAGTAGCCCTGCAGCCTAGAGTAGTCCATCCTAAAAACTTCACCTTTGGAGAGTGGTTGTTGTGTATTAAGGGGTTTGTTAAGTAATTTTGATATTGACTTAACATTTTTTGGAATTTAAAATTTATTATCAAATTTTAGAATATTCTCAATTATTTTTAATGTATTAATTAAGGGGTCAACATTAGACTTTTATATTCAAAAAAATTCTTGGAGTATTGATATTTTTGTTAAATATTATACCTTTCAATGAGTAATTAGACTTTGAGTTTACTGGATTTAGATTTTTCTATGGAAAGCTATGAATTTTTAATGTTTCAATTAAAATTTGAACTGAAATTGACCAAAAGGTTTACTTTTTGATTTTAAGTGATTTTTGATTATCTGATATTTTTAATAAAAAATAGACCTAACATAGAGTACTATTCCTTTAAGTTTGCTAAATTTGCGATTTTCTACAATTAGTTATGATTTTTCAAAACATATGTATTTATTTAAATTATTTAATTTTTTTAATTAAGTGCATTTTAATGATTTTGCTCCAAATGAACTCTCAACTCTTTGAAATCAACTCTAAAGGTCAAGAGTGATCTAAGGAGAGATTACAAAGTATTTGGGAATTTTATAGGATTTTTAATTATATTTAATTAATTAAATTAATTTAATATTAATTTTTATTTAAAATTAACTTATCCTTAAAATTGAAGTGAAATTAAAGTGATTTTATTTATTTTTTTATTAAGGATTAAATTCTGATTAATTTGATATATTATTTAAAATTTTTGAATTTAATTTGAATTAATTATGATTTTTCAAAATTTGGTTAATTAATGGATTTTTTAAATTACTTAATTATGGAGGTTTTGATTATTTTGATCCAAACTTTTTCTAAACTGCATGGAATCACTCCCAAAGGTCATAGTTGACCCATATGAGTGTTTTCATGAGTATAACATTTATTTTGTATTTTTATAATTTTTAATTATTTTTTATAATTAATTATTAATTTTCACTAAAACTTAAATTAACACTTTTATTTTTCCTAAATAGAGGATCAAATTTTGATTAGTTTGATATATTATTTGTAATTTTTAGATTTTATTTTGATTTATTATATTTTTTGAATTTTTTGGGTCCTAAAATAGGCTGAATTTTGACTTAATTGATTTTCTAACCTAATGACCTCCTAATCTAGTGAAATTTGGGCCTAAGGTAAAAAATGTCATTAAGTTCAATGTTCTGAAATTTCATCCCTATTGGATTTGTGTACAATTTCTTATAAATTTTCTAAGTTAACTAGACAGTTTCCTTAATTATTTTTAATAGGTGTCTCTAGTGTTCAAATGGGTTTGAAATATTGGTCACCTAACCCTGGGCCATATGCAAGAATACCAAAGTAATCAGATAACCTAATTCTATATATTTAAAGAGTTATGAATTTTCAAAATTTTGGGTCCAAAATGGACCCATTATTTTGAAAATTCACATCACAGCAATCCTTTAAGCATCTAGACCTAGGAAAAAACCAGGGAATGCATATGACGCTAAAAAATATTTCACCAAAAATTTGGTTCAATTTAATAACAGGATTATAAGAAAATTGAGAAATTTAGATTTTGAACAAACCTAAATAACTCCTAATTCTATGGTCAAAATACTTTGATTTTATTTTTAATAAATAGTAGGGTTCAAACCCTTTCCAATGAGCCCAAGAATATTAAATTTGGTGAAAAAATAGATTTTTTATGAATTTTTGAAGTTTTTGAGCATTTAATTGAATTTTTAACTCAATTTGAGCAAAAATGGTGACTCCACCGTGTTAGAAGCTGACACCTATCCTCGGTTGTGACTAAACAAAATCACATATGTGGTTTTAACTTAGCAACATCAACAGAGCTTCATCGCCGTCCAATCTGAGCCGGAGCGATATGGACGGTTGGGATCATGCCACGTCGGCATGCAGAAGATGCAGAAGACCCATGTTCGAGCCCTAAGGATGACACACAGTTCTGCGGGTCAAAGTGGCATATTAGGGGCTATCCGATCTTGCTTAAAAAATGACCAGATGGCTCTGATTCAATCAGAGAAAACTAGTTCAAAATGAACTAGAATATTCAAACACCCATAACATTCAAAATTCTCATCCAAATTGGATGAAATTTGAAACACATGTTTATGGTAACCTAATATTCCAACACCTGACGTTTGGAGGCTTCAAGTGTTGTAGATTTTCTACAATTTCAAATTAAAGTTTTAGAGAAAAGTTAATATATCTTACAATCCTGGGGATGGATGTTGGTGTTCTTGGGCTTGCTGGAAAGGTATTTGAATCCTCTACAACTTCTTTCACCGGTCCAAGAGCTATTGCTGGTTGGATTAGATTCTACTAAATAATTATTCTTTCTCTTTCATTCTCTCTCTCTCTTCTTATATCGAGATCCTTAGGCTTTCAATAACCTTTCCAATGGCTGGAGAATGTTTATTTATAGATGAGGAAGCTAAGTTATCGTTGACATGAGCTGGAGGTTACTAAATTGATGGTTTTAGTTGATAGAGAGTGGAGCCCAAGCTTAGAGTGAAGTGTGAGATTATTCCATTCCTCCTAATGACTACTTAGCTTGAATTGGAGGGAGAGAGTGACTTTAAGCTGCTGCCAACTAACCCTTCCAGCCACCCAAATACATAAGAGTTTGGATTTATTAAGATGATTTGGCTTTCCAAGGTGCAAAGCCACATAAGCATGTAATTTGACTTGGTTTACTACTTTGACCATTCAACTATGCCTTTGACTAATGAGGTGGTAGTTAAATATTCATGCTAATTGGTTGGAGTAGTCTTGAGGAGGATCAGGGCTATAGAATGAGAGTTTGAATATACACACATGTATGAAAAGAGGTTTGACCAAATCAAGTTGAGTTGACTTGGTGATTTAGTCAAGATAGCTAGGGTTTAATCCAAAGTAAATTTTCAAAATTTTTGTACCCTTGATTGTAGCTTTTGAAATCAATTTGAGGGCTCAAATGATTTGATTTGGTCATAGGGGTTTATTTGGCTCATTTAACCCTTAAAGTATTATTTGGTCAACCTAGATTTACCTAGTCAACTAGGTTGGCCAAGGGCTAAGGTTTGGGCTTAAAAGGTTTAATTTGATATTTGGAGACCAGTGGAGGTGGTCCCCTAGTCTAGGGAAATTATTTTAGTTAAAAATGATTATTTGAGCCCTTGAAGGGCATTTGGATTAACCCTGGTTGACTTGGTCAAGTAGGTTGACCCAGGGGCTGGGTATAGGTCCAATAGGTTTATCTCAGTATTTGGAGTTGAATGGAAGTGGTTCCATCCAAAGATATAATCATTTAATTCAAAATGACTATTGATACCCCTTGGGTTATTTTAGTCATTTTACCCCTTGGTCAACTAAAGGCAAAATGAGTCCACCAAATTATAGTTTAATGTTCAATATATGATAATCAAGGGTTTGGATATAATCAGAGGGTTTGGAGAAGGCTCCAAGGTCAAAATCCACTGGATATCAGGTCTAGTGGCATAGGCCATAAATATTTGAAGGTTTTATAGCCTTTGGATTTCAATCTAGTTTCTGAGGTGAGAGGCCTCAGATTGAGCTCAATTTGGAGGGTATACCCTAGGGACATGCCTAATCAAGATTTAATTGATAGATCATGAATCGAGGGTCATTTGACTAGGGTTTGAAATGTTTAAAAATTTACTGAAAAAGGCTTTCAGGATAGGGCTTTTGAACCTTGAAATTTGATTTGAAATCTGGATTTGATTTGGATTGATCTATGATCTGGGTAGATTCTAGGATTTGAATTAGTTCTAGTGGCCACATATAAAATAAGGTCAATAAATGGACCCCCAATATGTGTAGTAGAATGAAGTTCTACTGCATATATTAGCATTGATCGAATTGAAGGGTCAAGTCTGAAATTTTAATTCTAAAGGAAAGTAGAAAGTTATTCCTAAAGAATAATGGTTTGAATTGATACTAGGGTAGTGTCATGAGGGACATTCCCTACCACTAGTGAGTCTAATCCTAAAGGAAGGGAAAACTTATCCTGAAGGAAAAGAAAATTTTGATAGATTTTGTGGGATGGAAGTATTACTTTCCATAGAGGATGGGATTTGAAATTTGAAGTCTAGGATGGTGCCACAGAGGGTGTGCTCCATCACAAGTTAATGATCATGTGTGAAAGAAACTTGCTCCACATAGAGGTTCAAATCAAGATTTTGAAACTAGGATGGTTCCCTAGAGGGTGTACTGCATCACTAGTGGATCTAATCCTAAGGAAAGGAGGCACGGGGACTCATACCAATCCTTAAAAATTACAAGGTGACCCACTAGGATGGGGCCCAACAGGCTTAAATCCATTATTAGTTAGTCAAGACTTTAGGAGGTGGAAAGCACGGGGACTCACACCTACTCCTAAAAGGTCAACTTTCTTTTGAGTTTTCACTGACTAACTTAGCTAGAATGCACAGGGACTCATATCTAACAAGGGGGACTAGCTAAGGAGATTGTCTACCTAAACCTCTAATGAATTTGGAAAAAAACTATCAAATCTGATTTAATTCTAATCCTAAGGAAATGAAGCATGGGGAATCACACTTATCTTTAAAAACTAGAGGGTTACTAACTAGGATGGGGCTCAACAGGCTTAAATCCACCACTAGTCAGTCTAGATCCTAAGAGGTAGGAAGTACAAGGACTCACACCTACTCCTAAAAGATTAAATTTCTTTTAGGTTTTCAATAATTAACCTTGCTAGAAAGCACGGGGACTCACATCTAACCAGGGGGACTAGCCAAGGAGACAGTCTACCTAAACCTCTAAGTATTTTGGAAAGAACTATATAACTCAAATTTGATTTTCAGATGCTAGGATGGTGCCACGATGGGGCTTACTCCACCACTAGCAAATCTAATCCTAAGGAAAGGAAGCACGGGGACTCACACCTATCCTTAAAAGACTAAAAAATTTTAATTTTCATTTTGAATTGGATATGAATTTTGAATTTTAGATTTTGATTGAATTTGATTTGATCTGAGATTGATTAAAATTTTGATTTTAGATAGAGATCTAAATTTGGAAGATTTTGAATTTAAATCTAGCGAATTAAATTCAAAATATTTTGAATTTGAAGAGTGTTTTGTTGATGTTGAATTTGATACTCATCTGGCATGGTACTTCCTGAAGAGCATCCCCAACATTTGAAAATATTAGATGGCATCCATTAGGGTTAATCAATTAATATTTGAACCATTCACAAATATCATCTTTACAATAAAACGTCATTCTTATGTTGTCTCAAACTCCCCCACTGATCCTCGGTAGGCTAAGATAGGCATCCAAAGAACTAAGACCATGTCTCCTACTTGGAAGCTTCTAAGTCACACTATCTTATTATGGGATTTAATCATTTAAGTTTTGTACAACTCTGAATTTTTTTAAGCCTTAGAGACAATGCTCTGAAAGGCCAATCAACACTCCCATGAGTTCCAGTGTTCAGTTAGATAAGGATTTAAATAAAAAATCTATTAATTAAAAGAAATACAAAGGAATAATTGGATCACTTCTTTACTTGTCTGCTAGTAGACTTGGTAATATGTTTAGTGTTTGTCTTTGTGTTTGATTTCAAGTTGATCCAAAGGAGTCCCACCTGACTGCTGCTAAGAGAATCCTTAGATATATCTTAGGGACCCAAGACTTAGGAATCTGGTATTCTAGGAATGGCACCTCTTTTAAAATCATAGGATATTTTAATTTGGATTTTGTAGGATGTCGAGTTGATAGAAAAGAACTTCTAAGATATGTCAATTCATAGAATAATCCTTAGTCTCTAGACCAGTAGAAAATAAAACTCAGTTGCACTGTGCACTACTGAAGCTGAATACATTACCTTACGAAATTTTATGGCCCAGATCCTATGGTTAAAGCAATAAATTCTAGATTTAGGACTTCCTGTAGCACAATTCCAGTCCTATGTGATAACACTAGTGCCATCTATATTTTAAAGAATCCAATCCAACACTCCATGACTAAACACATCGACATTAGGCACCACTTCATTAGGGATCATGTTACCAAAGGAGACATATAGCTACACCATGTAGCCACTAAAAACCAACTTGCAGATATCTTCACAAAACCACTAGCTTTTAAAACCTTTAGCATCTTAAGAACTAGATTGGGTGTGATAGATATTCATGCTTGAAAATAATGCCATTTTTTTTATATTTCTGCTCTTAGTCTTTTGTTGGACTTGTTTATTTATTTCCTTTTATGTGTTTTTATATTTATGTTTTTGATTTCCTATTAGTTTTCTTCAGTATTTTAAAAATCCGATCATTGCTCACTTCTGCTGATGAACTTGCTTTTTAAATAAGATTTTTGCCTTATTTTTGTTTAGAAGCTTGTAAGCAGTGATTGACTCCTATAAAATAGTTAAAGGAAGAAACATTGATGATTGTTTCTCTTTCTCTAACTCCTTCAATGGTATATTTTTCTTTTTAAATCAAAATGTATTTCAAATTTAAAAACTTGGATTTTGAAATAGAGATCTGTTTTATCTTTCAATAGTAATCTATCTCATATGAATAGTATTCTAAATAACTGAGTCACTTTTGGATTTTCTAAATTAGGTGGTAGCATTTATCATATGAGTATGATTCTAATTTGTGGTTTACTCTTCCTTATACTAGAGAGTGAGTTTCTTCCACTCTTATATCTGAAAGATAATCTCACAACTGAGAGTCTTTAGAGGTTATGAAAGGAAGCAAGCTCACAAAAGAAATAAAAAGAGGCACAAAATGAGACTAACACTGAAAAGAAGTGCAATGTTTGCCAATTAATTGTAAGATTCATAAAGTATATCAAAAATTTAAAAGATGCGCAAAGTGCGCCAAATAACTGAAAAAGAGCATAAAATGAGCCCACGAAAAAATAAGCTTCCTTCCCTTTCAAATCTTTAAAAATCTTAAAAGAATCCATGTGCCACTTAATATCTTTAAGCACTTGAGATTGAAATCATGATTTTTGATTCTTTACTTAGCAATACTATTTTATTAGATATTATTTTGGAATGAAGTTTGAAAAGATCACTTTTCTTATATAATTTTTTTTTTTCTGAATTAAATTTTTGTTTAAAATGAACTTTAACCTGCAAGGTATCCAAGTTAGGGTTACAAAATTGATTTTCTAACCTTTCTGGATTTTAGTGTTGTCAATTCATTTCTTTTGAGTTTTTAAATTTAAAATTGAGGTAAAATTGTCATTTACTAGAGTTGATAAAAAACTTATTTTTTATTTTAATAACAATTTTTTATCATTTTTTTGTTGTTATATCTGGTATTTTGAGGTTACTTTTTTTATTATTTTGGATCCTCTCTGATCATCCCTCTTCATCATTCAATTCTTCCAAATTTTGTTCACATCATCCTGGATGATATGCATCATCTTGGATGATATGATCATATCATTATTCAACCCACACCTAACTGCAGATCTGAATCTATTATTGGTAATCGTCCTGGACTATCCCCCTGTTTGTCCTAGACAATCCACGTGGCAAAAATGGTTGGATGATTTGAATGCAACCAGTATGATCCATAAATACTAATCATTTAGATGATCCACCTGTTCATCTTGGATGATCACTATAGTCAATGATCATACAGGTTGAATCCTTAGGACGATCGCTTATGTTTAATCATCCTGAATGATTTTTGATCATCCTGGATAATATCACCACCTTTTTTGATGAATCATCTGGATGATAATTATTACAACTGATCATTTTGGATGATCTCATGATCGTCTTAGACAATTTTCCTGATTCTATATAAACAGCCAATCTCAGGCCTTATTCTTCACTCATGGATTTCCAAATCTCATTTCTCTCTTTCAAGCTCTAAACTTGGATATGGCTGATGGTAAATAATCTCATGCCATCCAAGGCAGCTCTTCCAGGAGTGTTATTGATCCTAGGTTTACTGCAGTAGCAGTTGAAGCTGCTTACACCCGCTATAAATCTACTGGTATCAACCCCTCAAAGATCATCAATCAATCCACTCTGAACTTTGAGGTACTACACCTATTCACTAACTCAACTCTTAGATTCATTCTTACTCTTGCCTTCCCTTTCAACTTTGAACTCCTATTCAAATACTTTGCCAGCCTTTGCCTTAATGTTAATTTTACTGCTTTGTAATCTTATGTGAATCGAAGGCCTATAGAGATTACCTATTAGGATTTCTATGAATTTCTTCACTTGTCCACCACTGGAGACAAACTCAATGTCATAGCTTCTGATCCTAATTTCAATTGGACCCGTATTAACAATACTCTTAGGGACACTAATGTTTAATTTCATGATTTCACTATCAGTACCTTAGTTAATGATGCTCGGACCATCCAACACATCCTTCGTAACTCAATTATTCCTAAAGATAGGGACCAGATTCACATTACTCCCATCCTTTAACTCACCACCTACTACATCATGACCAACAGTCAATTTAATCTAGCTTATCTTATCATCTAATACATTAAACATTTAACTTGTATTAGGGATGTAGGCCATAAAAGAAAGCCAAACTTTGCCCTATGGCATCCAATTGCCTATGTCCTTGAATCAAAATACAACCATCAATTCCCTGCTCCACCTGATCACAACCCTATCTTATACACCAATAGCTCCTTCCACACCCTTCACATTACTTGCCATCACCATGGGCATGAGGGGCTTGGTGAAGAAGAGGAAGGTCCTATTCTTGCACCTGCCCCTATCAGCCAGCAGCCTTAGATTGATTAGCTGGTTCAGTAATTCGATCAGTGTGAGGCTAGGTTTGAGTCCTATGCCACCGAGTAGTAGTAAAAGCATGAAGAGGATATTTCTCGATTTGAAAACTATGCCATCCAGTAGTAGCAGTAGTATGACTAGGATATGGCCTAGTTTTAACAAGCCGTTTACCTCTCTTTCCTGATACTTTCACCTACCACCACCCCCAAATGATCAGAGTTCTTCTTTCTAGTTGTTAGTGCTTGTGTTTGTATGTGAACTAGTCTTTATTTTTGTACTTTATTTTATTTTAGTGTTTTTCTTTCTTTCTTCTTTTTGTGATGTCAAAAGAGGAGTAGTTGTTGTCAGCTTAGTTTGTTACTTAATATGTCATTTGCTTATATTTTAGTGGGATTTGTCTTGTTCTATTTCTGTTCTATCTTTCATGTATTATGTTCTATTATTTATGTATCTTTTAAAAAAAATAAAAATTAAAAAAATTAAAAAGAAGAGAAAAGAATAAAAATAAAAAAATTTCCTAGCTTTTAAATTTTTCAGCAATGTTTGCCATCATCAAAAAAGGGGAGATTGTTGCAAATCTGGGCTCAACTACAGTGATTTTGATGATAACAAACATTACTGGTTCTTTACTACTACTATTCTTACTTATTTATTTTATTTTCCCTACACACTAACCTTTCAGGACCATAATTAAGTTCACTTGGAACGTCGATTAGCTTAAGATCAGGTAGACTAGGATTGAGTCAGTCTTTAATTTCTATTTCAATACATCTTTTACCTTTTCTTGAGTTAATATTTTGTGATGGATCCTTAAGCTAAGTAACCTTACACATATAAACTCAGGGGGAGAAATTTAATGAGTTAGAGAGATTTTTATTTTTGATCATATCGTACAGGATAATTCTAAATCGCCCTGGATGATAAGTTAAAAATAGAAACCCTAATTAGGACATCCCTGATTATTAAGTTTGCTTAACTAATCATCATAGAAGATTTATATCATACAGGACGATCAGTACAGATTAAAATAGAAAGCCGCCAATCACTATTTAGGAAAGATTTTATAATTTTAAATTTCTCTTATCATATAGGATGATCTATATCGTCCTGGATCATTCATGACAATCATGCATAAATTGATCCCATAATTAGGAGACTAAGTATAGTTATATTTATCAATCACATCATATAGGATGATCTGTTTGGATCATTCTGAATGATCCTTTTTATTTCATAGGACGATCCCCTGTCATCTAAGATGAAAACCATAGTTTTCTTCTGATCATCCAGGGGATCTTCCTAGACGTCCCGAGACTATTATGGGATGATATGTCGATTGCCAACTATATTTAACTAATCATCTTAGATAATCAAATAATCATACAGGATGATCTGCACAAAATATTTCTTCTAATCGTACTGAGAAAAGGTGATCATCCGGGCTTAAAAAGCTATTTTGTACTACTCGTACAAGACGATCTTTGATATAAAATTGAAAATTAGGGCTTTTTTAGAGGTCTCCTATTTAAGTTCTCTTTTTGGCTCTTTAACAAATCTTTTGTAGATGTTCTAACCTGAGAGAGCTTAGAGAAGGAGAAGGAGAGCTTGGGAGAGGGAGAGAGAGAATCTTATGAGGGGTAGTTTGTGAGGGGATTCACAAAGGTTGCTCCAAGCAAGGATTAGATCATCTTCTTACTTCTTCATCCTTAGTTCCTTGGTGGCTCTGGGGAGACAATCATCAGTATTAGTTCTAGGTTCTCTGCCTACTTTAGGAGGGAGTAAAAGGATTGTCAGCTTCTCTGCCTACTCTAAGAGGGAGTAAAAGGATTCTCGTGGTTCTCTGCCAACTCCAGGTGGGAGTAAAAGTATTTTGGGTTCTCTGCCTTCACCAGGAGAGTGGAAAAGGATTCAAGGTTCTCCACCTCATCGAGTCAGTGGAAAGATTTTGAAAGGGCTTCTCCACCTTGCTAAGGGGGGAAAAGGAGAGACACTAACTGATTAGTGCAATACCTAGAATGGGAGATTCTAGGGAGTAGACATAAGTTTGATTTGACCGAACCACTATATAATTTTGTGTGCTCTTTCTTATTACTTTTTCACATTTTATTTCTATACTTTTCTATGATTTATTATGTGGTTGAAATCTCTTATGTTGGTATTTGCTTCCGCTTAAGTTGTTTAGTTTTAAAATATTTAAGAAAGATAAAAAGATTTTTCCTTTTGGTTAAGAATTTTTAAAAGCACCAATTCAACGCCCCCCCCCCCCCCCCCCCCCGCCCTCTTGGTTAGCCTCAGGCTAGTTCTATAGGGTTTCACAATCCTTACAAACTTTCAAAAATCTTTACCCACCAACTAGGGAGAGTTTACAACATCATGAATATGAATAACCTGGTCCCGAAAAATCCTTCTAGTAATCTGAGAAGAAGTGGCATAGCTAAAAGAAGCAAAACATTTATAATGCAAAAAATAAATACAACAATGAACAACTTGTTTAAATTCACACGCAATATTAATAACCATATGATCCTTTTGAAGAACCCATATCTTGTTTGAAACATTAGCCACACCATAATTAACACCCAATTACCTAGCAATATTATCCAATTTAATATGAGAAATAAAAGGTTCAATCAAGATAAGCAAAGAAATATTATGGATACGACATAAATTTTTAACTCTAATTCTAGTAGAAGGATAATCAATTCCCCTAACATTCTAAATAATAGACATAAACGTAAGAATGTAATTGAGAAGTTTGTGATTGGGTGATTCTAGGCAAATGTAACATAATGTTTTTGTATTTCTTATTCTTTCTAGAATGGACTAGAGAAAAGTCACAATCCACATCACCCCCATCTTTATTACCATTGTCTGGAACGTCATTGACATTTGTAGAATCAATATTTTGAGACAGAGTATGGGAATACTTACAACCCTTTTCCAAATTACTATCTTGATAAATTGTACAATCCAAATTTTCACCTTGCACAAGTTCACCTTCTTCCAAGTTATGCTCCCTAGTGTCCTATACATGATTTATATTATTAGAAATAACAAGGTGAGCAAAATCATCATTATTTAAAGCACAATCAATTTTAGATAAATTCAAGTTAATAGAGCAAGGAGTTTTCAAACAAATTGAAGTGTTGTTATGCTCAACAACAACAACGTCCATTAATTCTACATTAATGATAGCCACCCTATGGTCCTCCACATTACCGATACCATTAGGAACTTGATTATGAGAATCAACCAGACCGGCCAGGGATTCCTCTACTTCATCTCCAGCATAACCAATATACCTAGGCACAATAGATTCATGAGTTTCATTCCAATAATATTTGAGACATTAGAGATGTTCTACTGATGCAAGTTGGGCTTCTGAAGCTTTTCCTGCATAGTTTCCCTTCCAATTCTTTAGGTATTTCTTAAGCTTACATAAATGAGGATGTAAATTAAAACATGCAACATTACAGTGTCCATCCACTTTACAGTAAGTACAAAATAAAGCCAAATTCTCAAAATCAACTTTTTGTTGGTATCCATTAAGCTTAGAACCAATCCATATTTCCTTGGGATGTTTCTTGGATATATCCACTTCAACCATAACCCTAGCTACAGACGGACGGGTAACTGACGCAGTTGCTTGATCCATCTGTAATGGTCTATCAAAGATGGACGCTAAAGTAAATAGACTCTAGGAATTAAGGAAATGAAGCCTCAGATTAGGAAACAAAATCTAAATTGGAGCTATCAAACATTGCTCATGAACATCAAAATTATGTGTTGATTTAAGCAAATGCATTTGACAACCTTGAATATAATACATTCTTCTAGAAAAAATTTGGATGTAATCTAAATCAATCAAAAGTTTAATCGCAACATGGCGTTGGTCCATCAAACCAAGTGAATGGCCCAAAAAGTTTGAGATTCAGAAAAACTTATGAATTACATCTAGATTTGGCCTACGCAAAATGAACTTACCCATGAGAGTAAAAGTAAATAGAGCAGTATATTGCGAGATTACTTTATTGTCAAATATCAAGGCCAGTAAACCCATGAAGGAGGTATGAATGAAATCCACTTTTGAATCAAAAGAAGAAGAACTTCCATTTAGAACATCCTTGAAAGATAAAGACTGACCATCCGCATTCAAGGTAAGCCCAAGGCATGATGACGACGGCGTCGTCATCGCCCAAAACCAATGGGAAAATGAAAAAAAATGGTCCAAAAAAAATGCTAAACACACTATCGTTAGACCACAAAAAATGAAAATGATTCCAATAAAAACAAATAATTTTTATCCACGATTAAAAGAAAATAAAAAGTTCATGTAGGTTGTCAAACCTAATAGAACTATCGCAAGGTTATCCAAGAGGAGGGTGAATTGGTTATTTAAAAATTTCTTGGAATTTTTGAAACTGTTTCTTGGAAAATTAAATCTCAGATCCTTAAAATATGCAATTATTTGAATATGATTATCACAAAAGTTATTTCAACCACAAAATATTAAAGTGCGTAAAATAAAAATATTGAAAATAAAAGAGATCAAAAGAACACCAAATTTTATAGTGGTTCAGTCCAACTAGACCTACGTCCACTCCCTGCAGACTCCTTCTTCAAATATTGCACTAAATAATGCGACTCTCCTTTGGCCCCCTACAGCAAGGCGGAGAAGCCCTTACAAATTCTCTCCCACCAACCTGCTGTGGCAGAGAATAGTCATCCTTTTCACCCTCCCTGGTGAAGGCAGAGAACCAGTCATCCTTTTCACTCTCCTGGTGAAGGCAGAGAACCCATTTTTCTTTTTCAACCTCCTGATGCAGGCAAAGAACCATCATCCTTTATCACTCTCCTAGTGAAGGAAGAGAACCTAGTCATCTTTTTTCACCGTCCTGGTGTAGGCAAAGAACCTAGACACAATATTAAAAATCTTCCCTCAAGAGCCTCTAGAGGAGATGTACAGAAACTTGAATAATACAAAGAGACCCTCACTTTGGGAAACCTTATGAAACCCTGACAACTCCCCCTCTCTTAATCTGTCACACTTCACTCTCACAATCTATCCTAAACACTCACACTCAATGGCCACTCTTAAGAGAAATTCACAACAAAGGTGTCTAGTGACAGTTTTTAGGACTCCTTATATAGATAAGACATGAAAAACCATCCAAAAACTAAAAATTGCAAGAAAGCTGCCCTACGATCGTACTGTACAATCACATATCATCCCATATGAATGCATAGTGTCCCATATGATTTCGCCGTATGAATGCATAATGTCCCATACGAACAGTTCAAATTTGTCTGTACGAACTGGTACGAACTCAATTCAGTCATCCATACGAATGTATATTATCTCGTATGATCAGTCTATAAGAACGCATAGTGTTTCGTACGAACAGTTCAAATTTATCTGTATGAATTGGTACAAACTCAATTCAGTCATACGTATGAAATGTATATCATCCCGTATGAACAGTTCAAATTGGTCTATACAAACCGGTACGAACTCAATTTCATACTCTGTTAGTCATCTATACGAAATTACATTATATAGTATGAATAACTCAAAAAATCAAGGCTTCATTTAGTTCAAACTAGTATGAACCCAATTTCATACTATGCTAGTCGTCTGTATAAAGTTACATCGTATAGTAAGAATAGTTCAAATTTTTAAGCCATGATTTGATTAACTGCACGTTGGAGGAAAAACCACTAAGTATAAATTGTATAGTACCATTGAAGATCATCAAGTATGATTAATTTTAAAAATTCAAGTCTTGTCTCTCTCTCCCTCCGTGTGTCTGTGTGCATGGTTACCCAATTACAATCACACTTGTTCTGACTCAGGAAATAAAAAATAGAGATATGCAAACTCTATTACATGAAATCTTATTCTAACTTGTCTTAAAATCTTTAGCAATCTGGAGTAGTATATAATTTCCCTGAAATATTAGTATACACCCAGAACAAGTATAGAATGAAAAAAACTATGAAATATAAAGATGTGAGCCATAATATTTGTTATCATAAAAAATATAAACTTGTGAGCTCGAGTCGTAACAATCTCTCCCTTTTTCATGATGGCAAATATTACGGGTTAAATTTGTAAATTAAAAGCATTTTCTCCTAATCTCCCCCATACTTATTTAAAAATAGAGAACTAAAATAATTTTCTATTTTTTAATAATAAAAGATAAATAAAATAAAAATAATAGAATGAAACAAATAAAACAGTACATTCTCAACAGTGTAAAATAAATACAACAGTACGTTATCCCCCTTTGACATTATCAAAAAGAAGAGAAGCAATAGAAAAATACAAAATAGAAAAAATAGACTACAGATCAAAAGGACCTTGATTAGGTGAAGGTGATGTTTTTAGAAGAATCGGTTTGAAATCTCAGCAAATTTTCTTAGAATCAGAAAGTTACCTCTTTATTTTATTCAAAAATATAGTAACGCATGAATTAACAATGCATAACCTAAAAAGGTTAGAGATTCAGAATTTGTTAATCCTAGCTCAGGTTCTTTAAAGGCTAAATAACCTTTTAAGAAAACATCAAAATCAAGGAATAAATTAGAGAAGGAAATAATAATCTTTTCAATACTCCCTGCATGAAAAATATCAAATAAAAGATTAATGCAAAAAGGTGAATCAAAAGTCATGATTTTCAAACTCAAGTATCAAAAATATCAATAGATATAAAGGCTTTCTTAAGATTTAAAAAAAATAAGAAATGTAAGCTAACTCATTGTGGGCTCATTTTGTGCCTCTTTATTAGTTTTTTTTTTTACACACTTTGTGCAACTTTTAATTTTTAATACACTTTGTGTATCTTTTTATTTTGGCAACATTGCACATCTTTTTAGCTTTGTGCTTATTTTATCCTCTTTTCTTTTTACAAATTTTCTTTCTTTCTATAATTTAAAAGACTAAAGTAAACCCAATCTAGTGATAAAAGTGACCAGCTTGATTAAGAAAATAACGAAGTAGATTCAACAACTTGCAAAAGATCCCTATGAGATAAAAAAGTTCAATTTCTAAATCCAATATATAATTTGATGTAGATTTTGAATCAAAAGTGAAATAGCCTCATTAAAGAAATTAGATAAAGAGACAAAATCATGAGTTTCCTCCCTTTGACTATTTTTAGAGAAGTTAATCACTATTTACATATAATTTCAAGTAAACAGGAGGTAAATTTTTTATTTTTAGAAAAAAAAATCTTTAAAAAGTGATTTGATTCTCTAAAGTGTATATAAAACAAAATGTGACATGTATGTATTGATCAGAGTGACTTTACAAATGATAAAAAGATCATAAATAAACTTATCTTAAAAAAAGCTTAAAAAAATAGCATAGAAAATTAAACACATTCACAAAAGAAAAAAAAAACATACATGTATATATTAACAACACACAATAAAACTTTAAATATCATCTTGCTCCTGGTTTGATGATTCAGAAGCTAAGTCTTCCCATGAGATTTTATGCTTTTTTTTATTTGCCCTTATTGCAATTTGCTTATTTTTATCTTTTTTCATTGCATGAAAAGTTTTTAAGTTCAGGCACTCATTTTTCATATGTCCGGGTTTCCTACACCCAAAGCAAATTACTTCAAAGGAATTCTTAATATCCTTACCATTTTTACCTTTGTTCCTTTTTTATTGATGTTGATGCTTGCGCTTCAGTAGCTTTTCAAATTTTCTCGTTATCGATGCTATCTCCTTACTTTCATCATCTATTGAGTTGCTTTTCTCCGTGTCTTCAATTTTTAGCACTATCATTTCACCTACATCCAAAAGTCTTTGACTCACAGTTTACTCATGAGTAATGAGTGAGCCAATCAGATTATCAATAGTATAATCATTCAAATCTTTTGATTCAATTATAGTATTGACTTTAGCATTAAATTTTTAAGGTAGACATCATAAAATTTTATTAACATTTTCAAAGTTTGAAACTTCTCTTCCAATAGTATGCAATGATGTTACTATTTATGAAAACCTAGTAAACATGTCTAAGATGGTCTCATAGCATTTCATATAAAAGAGTTCATAGTCATGCATAAAATATTCAACTTAGATTGCTTAACTTCACTAATACCTTCGTATGTAGTGCATAAACTATCCCAAATTTCCTTGTCAAAAGTGCATGTAAAGATTGTCATATAATCTTCAAAATTCAAAGCACAGAACAAACAATTCATATATTTAGCATTTAATTGAGCATTTATTTATTCTACCCTACTCCATTCAGTAAACGGTTATTGGTTTTGACTCCATCTATA
Organism: Dendrobium chrysotoxum; assembly: GCA_019925795.1. NCBI lineage: Eukaryota > Viridiplantae > Streptophyta > Magnoliopsida > Asparagales > Orchidaceae > Dendrobium > Dendrobium chrysotoxum. The sequence goes on along the minus strand of CM034300.1, from coordinate 35,245,397 downwards.
ATACATGGCAGTATAGAATAGCCAATTTGAATTTTATGCCACATTTGATAATTAATTGATTGCAAGAAAGTAGACATTCAAATTTTCCAAAAATCAAAAGAAATATTTTTAAATAAAGGTGGTCTAATGATCAAATATCCTTCAGTAGTGTTCTGATTTCCAAAATTAGCCATGATCATTTTTCAAAAAGTAATATAAACTTTAATTTTTAAAATTATGCTCTGATACCACTTGAAAGTTTGTGTAGGTTGTTAAATCTAATAGAAGATTCCCAAGGCTAACCAAGAGGGGGGTGAATTGGTTATTTAAAAATTTCTTGGAATTTTCAAACTATTTCTTAGAAAATTAAATCTCTGATCCTTAAAATATGCAGTTGTTTGAATATGATTATCACAAAAGATTTTTCAACCACAAAATATTAAAGTGTGCAAAATGAAATGCAAAAAATAAAAGAGAATAAAAGAACACCAAATTTTATAGTTGTTCGGTCCAACTAGACCTAAATCCACTCCCTGAAGACTCATTCTTCAAGTATTACACTAAAAATTAGTACTCTCCTCTTGCCCCCCATAGCAAGGTGGAGAAGCCCTTACAAACTCTCTCTTACCAACCCAGTGTGGCAGAGAACACTCATCCTTTTTCACCCTCCTTGGTGAAGGCAGAGAGCCCGTCATCCTTTTTCACTCTCCTGGTGAAGGTAGAGAACCTGTCATCCTTTTTTACCCTCCTGGTGAAGGTAGATAACCTGTCATCCTTTTTCACTCTCCTGGTGAAGGCAAAGAACATGTCATCCTTTTTCACTCTCCTGGTGAAGGCAGAGAACCATCATCCCTTTTCACCCTCCTGGTGAAGGCAGAGAACCTAGTCATCCTTTTTCACCCTCCTGGTGTAGATAGAGAACCTAGACACAATGTTAAAAATCTTATCTCAAGAGCCTCCATTGGAGATGAGTAGAAACTTAAGGAAGATAAAGATACCCTCATTTTAGGAAACCTTGTGAAACCCTCATAACTCCCCCTCACTTGATCTCTTACACTTCACTCTCACAATCTCTCCAAAACACTTACACTCAATGGCCACTCTCAAGAGAAATTCTTAACAAAGGTGTTTAGTGATAGTTTTTAGGACTTCTTATATAGAAAGATATGAAAAACTGTTCAAAAACTAAAAATTACAAGAAAATTATCCCACGATAAAATTGAATGATCACATATCATCTCGTACGAATGCATAGCATCCTGTATGATCCATCCATACAAATGCATAGTGTCCCATACGAACAGTTTAAATTTGTATGTACGAGCTAGTACAAACTCAATTTAATCATTCATACGAATGTCTATCATCCCATACGATCCGTCTATACGAACATATAGTGTCATATACGAATAGTTCAAATTTATCTTTACAAACTTATACGAACTCAATTCAGACATCTATATGAAATATATATCATCTCATGCGAACAATTCAAATTTATCTGTATAAACTAGTATGAACTAAATTTAGTACTCTGTCAGTCATCCATTTAAAATTACATCGTATAGTATGAACAACTCAAAAAATTAAGGCTTTATTTGGTACAAACTAGTATGAACCCAATTTCATACTGTATCAATCATCTGTACGAAGTTACATCGTACAGTATGAACAGTTCAAATTTTTAAGCCATAATTTGATTAACTGCACGTTGGAGGAAAAACCACTAAGTATAAATTATACAATACGATTGAAGATTGTCCAGTACGATTAGTTTCAAAAATTCAAGTTTTGTCTCTCTCCCCCTGTGTATGTATGCATGGTTACCCAATTATAATCACACTTGTTCAGACTCAGAAAATAAAAAATAGAGATATACAAACTCTATTACATAAAATCCTATTCTAACTTGACTTGAATCTTCAACAATCTGGAGTAGTATATGATTTCCATGAAATGTTAGTATACACACAAGACAAGTATAGAATGAAAAATACTATGAAACATAAAGATGTGAGCCATAATGTCTGTTATCATCAAAAACATAAACTTGTGAGCTCAAGTCGCAACAAAAATAAGCCCCAAAATGAGAACCCTAGAGTCGCTAGAGAATCTCTAGAGCACAAAAAAGGATGAGTTTAATCAATCTTAATTAATTATGGTTCCCTAAATAGAGTTTTTTTTTTAACTGATCATCTAGGATGATATAAATCGTACTGTATGTTTAGTTCAAAAAAAAAAAAATTTTTCTAACTCACCAACTCACTCCCTTGAGTGTGTGTGTGTGCAAGGTTACTTAGCTTAATATCCATCATATACATAGCATGACTCTAGAAAGGTAACAATACATTGAAGTTGAAATTAAAAATAGACTCAACCTAATCTACCGAATCTTGAGCTGATTGAAGTTCCAAGTAAACTATGGACCTAAAATGTTAGTGAGCAGGGCAACAAAATAGATATTCAATAGTGACAATTAATAGAAGATAGCAGTGTGAAAATAATAATGTTTATTTTCATCAAAATCATAATGCTTGAGCCCAGATTTGAAACATTAACATCACTTGTTCCTTCAAAACTTATGGATAACCTATCCCAAATTTTTTTACCACTAGTACATTATGGATGTAATCTTTAATTTTTAAAGCACAAAAGAAGTAATTAAGCCATTTTTCATTCATTTGAGCAAGATCATGAACTTCTAAATTTCATTTAATAAACAAGATTTCAACTTTAGAACCATTAAAATTTTTATAAGGAAGAGAGTAACCAATTTGAATCATGTGCCACATACAAAAATTAAAGGATTCTAGCAAAGTAGACATTCAAATCTTCCAAAAATTAAATGGAATGTTTTAAAATAATAATAGTAGGGTAATTAAATACATTCAGAGGTGTTTCTATAGCCAAAATGTGTCATGTTTATTTACTCATGTTTCTAAACCAATGGAGGTGAGAACCCCACTCTAAAACCAATTGAAAGTTCTATGGCACACCAAGAGTAGGGGGATGGGATGGGGGGGTGGGGGGGTAAATTAATATTTTAAAAAACTTTTTCATAAAATTAGAGTATTATGTGGAAGCTTAAGAAAATAAAATATTCAAAGCATAAACAAATATTTTTTTTTACTTTTTTTTTTTTTTGAAACTTTTTGCAAGAGTTTAACCAAATATTTAACAATGACAAAATCACATAGTTGTGTAGTGTAAACCAAAACACTGGAAGGTAAATGTATGAAAGTAATAGAAATGCAAACCAAATTTTTAGCTTTTATAGACTTTACATACACTTTTATCCTTGAAAAGTCTCCCTCATTTACCCTTCCAACATGGCAGAAATGCTGCTCCCCCATTCTGCTCCTTATATAGTGGAGATGCAAAATCCTCTGACTCTTCCCATGGCCGAAATGCCACTCCCTCCTTTTACAGGTTACATTGTAGAGATGCTGCTCCCATAGCCTCCTTGTCTATTAAAGTCTTTCACCAAAAAACCTTTTCTTATAGCTCTTCTCCAAGAGCTCCATAACTTTAATATGGAGGACCTAAGTTGTAGGTTAAGAAGAACTATGTCAATCCATGTGAATCCCTCAAATAAACTCTCCCTTAGCCTCACATCCTCTCTCTCCCAAGTGGTTTAGACTCTCATATAAGGTAGGAGATACTTCTCCCTCTCTAAAGCTCTCTTACCTAGGAAAAACATCTATAACTACTCAATTACACCCTTGAGGTATCATGTGAAAGAACTAAAGTGAACTATTTAAATAAAACCCTAATTTTCAATTTATGATCCTGATCGTCCAATATGATACTAGGATGGTAGTATCAAATTAGTTCAATTCCTATCATAGATCATTCTATATGATATTCTATCATATATTATGATTAATTGTATTGAATTAAGGATCATCCATAGTGAACCAATGTCTAGCCACTGATCTCATAGATAAATTGTACTATACAATTTAGAGCATATAGTATGATAATTAAATAAGAATTGATCATAATTTAATTTCTTAATCTACGGGACAAAATTAGGCAACTTTCATCAATAATCATATAGTACAAAATCTTTCATATATTATAATCAATTCAAATTTCAAAATTGCCTAATTTTTGGTATCATAGATTAAATGGCAGGGTTTATCAAAATAGCTTGTCATCCTTTTAAGATAAAGATTTAATCCAATCAACCACAATGAGTTATGTATCATAATGATAATTAAGCTCAAACTAAATTGTAGAAAAATAAATATATATGTAAGTAAAAAAATGTAGAAAGTAAATGTGAAAAGAAAAAGAATGCTAACAAAATTTTTATAGTTGTTTGGTCAACTTGACCTATGTCTACTCCTCTAGGTTCTCCTCTTTAGGTATTTTACTAATTAAAAATGACTCTCCTTCAGCCCCACAGCTAGGCAGAGAAGCTAGTATAGACTCAAATCACTTTCACCTCCTTAGTGCAATAGAGTAGTTCAAATCTTTTTCACCTCCTCGGTACATAGGAGTAGCCAAAATCCCTTTCACCTCTTAGGTATGGAAGTGATTTAAAATATCTTTGACCACCTTGGTGTGGCAGATAACCAAAATCCCTTTTACCTCATCGATATGTGGACTAGTTGATGGGCCTTGACACTAATGGATTCTTCACAAAGCTTCCCTAAAGACAAACAATGACACAGAGAGGAACCCAAATGCATGTTAGCTGAGGCAAACATGTGAAAACCCCTTTAACACTACCTCAAAACCTACAAGTTTCTTCTCCCTCTCACCCAACCTGACTATTTCTCTCTCTTTGATCAATGCTCTATCTTAACACTCCCATTGAAGAAATAGACCTTTGACTTCCAAATGACTCCTTCAAAGTCATAACACTGTTTCATATAGAGGGCATAAAAATCCTAATTATTTGATTCTACTAACTCAGATCATACAATATAATTTTAGGTTCATATAGTATAATTAGTTCAATGGAATCATATATCATTCTATACTATTATAATTCATACAGTATGATTAGTTTAAATTAAACATCGAGTCAAATTTAAGGAACGAAAGTTCATACAAAGTGTCCTTAGGTGGTTAATATAGATCTGATTTTATTCCTAAATCTCTAGACTTAAATAAGGAAACATTAATTAAACATTGTATAGTATGAATAAGATCATACAATATGAATAATTTAATTTTCAAAATTCAAAATTGCCTATTTTAAGTATGTTGGATTCAATAGTCTGGTTTTTAAAAAATAACATCATATAGTATGATGTAGTAATCATACAATATGATTAGTTATAACTAAAATTTAATTCTCTCATTTAAATTAAACATTTTAGTTAATTTCATTTGAACTAATCATACAATATGATATGTATCATATAGTATGATTAATAGAAATTAAAATAATTTTTTTCATCCTATTTGTGTATGTGTTCATGATTGCTAAACTAACATACATCTTATTACGTACATTGACTCAAGAAAAAAATTACAAGTTCTTTCAAAATAAGTCTAACATATACATACTTTTTTAAGCTATGATTCTTTGATAATGCTTTGTGTATACTAAACCTGAAATGTTATTGATGCATAAAGAAAAATATATAGTATATAAAGCAGGAGAAACTAAATAAACATCCAATAATATTTGTAACATCAATACACATGGTTTGACTTTATGATTATAATAATCTCCCCCTTTCTGATTATGGCAAACATTATTGGTTGGAATTGCAAGTTAATTATATGTTTCTGCTAAGCTCTCCCCTTTATTAAGTGGTTCCTTTTAAAAATAGGGAGAAACCTTTTTTAATGAGAAAATAGAAATCAAAGTTACACCATGCACTGAAATAAAATAAAATAAATTATTAATCAAAATGAAATAGTACAACCAAGTCTACCTACTCCCCCTTTTAACATCACCAAAAAGTGAAACTATAGATAAAATGATAATACAAAGCAAAAGGAAAAAAAAATTATAAACAAACTATAAATGATAAACAAGCATACTAGATACCACATCAAAAACTATTCATAAGAGGGATTTTGATTAGGTGCTGGTGGTGGCTAGAAGTGACGATATATAGCAGAAAATTGCTTATCAAACCAAGCATGATCCACCCTGTACTATTTTCCCATCTACTCCCAGCGCTGAGAAGGCTGCTCGATGTGGGTTTCTACTTTCAACTTTAATGGGGCAAAGTGCTCATTCCATTCATCTTAGGGATTCTGATAATAAATATAAGGAGGTTATACTAGTGCTCCCCTTACTTCTACTTCTTCCTCAGAATCAAATGCGTTTGTTGTGGCCCTATGATGCTTATTATGAATGATATGAAATAAATTATCTGTAAAGAAGATAGGTTAATGGTTTGGTGCTGCGAGAAAGGTCATATTATATTTTGATTCTAAAATATAACCAATGAGATATCCTAAGGCTAAATTCTCCTTTTTGCGGGCTCATGGATTTCTAATAGATGTGAGATTTTCTTCTGTATCGAATGATCATGTCACAAGCATTGAATTGCATGCTAGACATACAATAATAAGTGACCAAGGATAATAAAGGAGGGATATTTATGTGGTCACTTACTTTAGGAATAACATAATTGTAGGGAATGTGTTCAATGACATGGAAATTTTAAACTAAAGAAATCACTAGAGCTAGTGATGAGTTAAATAAGAGTTCTTAATTATTGTATTAACAACAATCCAATTATAGCCTGGGGATCAAAAAATAAAATGTCAGACTGAACCAGCAGTGGGCAAGTATATTTGTGCAAATCATCTAAATGAATGGGGACTTGGTGCTGATAAAATAGGGATTACATGGTGTTTGATTAGAGGTGATGCAATGGTTGGCATAAAAACTCAAGGAAAAGTTTTATGTGGTAAAGAAAGGATAAGCAAATGATGAACTACAGAGTGGAGGTGGTAAACAGCTCAAGTACCTAATATGATATATTTTTTTGATTGAGAATTTTTGAATTAGTGATTGAGGCCCATCTATACCTTACATAAGCCACCTAATCTTCTTTAGAATGCAATCTATCATTTCCTCTATGGTGGAAATCCAAATGACACTGTTTAAGAGCCATGAAAATTATAGGAGAGTGTAGGCTAAAAGGTGTGAGGAACTAGAATGAAATCCTCTTCATTTATAGATTGGGTCATTCATATAGTATAATAGCTAATTGTAAAGTACGATTAAGTCCATCCAAAATATCTCTTTGGGAATGTACAATAAAAGGTCAATTTGTATAGTCCAATTGAGGATCATCTAGTATGATTAGTATAAAAGTGATCATCCCGAGGATTTGTTGGTACGACTATTGACTAAAGTAATTATACAGTATGGCGAATCATTCATAAAGTTTAATCAGTAATAAGTAATCATCCAGAATAATTAATGTGATAATTATTTGAGCCTAATGATCAAATCATACATGTATCATACAGTGTAATGAGTGTATCATACAGTACGATGTAAACAAAAATTTAGGGTTCGTGTCTGTTGATCAAGGATAAAATGCACAAGTAAAAACATATAAACAAATAGTAAAAATTATAATAGAATCAGACATTCATGATAAAAATAAACACAAACATACAAACATGACATAAAACAAACAATAACACCTTAACAGACCACTACCCCAATTTTCGTAAGCATGAATGTCAATGATAGCTTGTTTAGTCCTAAGTGTGTTGAATATGTCATACTTAAGAGGTTTGGTAAGGCTAACTATACATTGTTTTTCTGTATCAACATGCAAAAGCTCTACATTTTCCTTGGCTACATGATCCCAAATGAAGTGATGTCTGATATCTATGTGTTTAATGCATGAATGTTGAATTGGATTTTTTTGAAATACAAATTACACTAGTATTATTGCATATAATAGGAATTGTGCATAAGATACTTGAAAATCTAAGATCCATTACTTTAGCCATAAGACTTGGGAAACATAACTTCCTACAACTACATATTCTATTTTAATGATTGATAGGGCTACCAAATATTATTTTCTATTAGACCAAAAAACTAAAGACTCTCCTATAAATTACCAAGTTCCAAATGTATTTTTCTATCTACACTACACCTAGCAAATCTAAATATGAATATCCTACAACATCTAAAGTGGAGCTATTCCTAAGATACCAGATGCCTATGTTTTGGGTGCCTATCAAATATCTTAGGATTCTCTTAACAATAGACATATGAAACTCCTTAGGATCATATTGAAACCTTGCATATAAACAAATAATAAACATGTTGTCATATCTACTAGCAATCAAGTAAATCAATGATCTTATGATCTCTTTATATTTCTTTTGGTCAACTGATTTGCCTTCTATATCCTTATCTTACTGCAATGGTGGGCTCATTGGTGTATTTATACTTTTAGAATCTTCTTTATCAAATTTCTTTAAAATTTCTTTAATGATTTTTGTTTAACTAGGGAAGATATTATCTTCTCTTTGTCTTATACTAAACTTAAGAAAATAACTTAGCTACCCCATCATGCTCATTACAAATTCTTTAGTTAGTGGCAGAAAATTCATTACATAGATTTTCATCTATGGATCCAAAAAATATATCATCAACATAAATTCTGACTATGATTATATCATCTTCAACTTTCATAAGAAATAAAGTCAGTTTTATTTATCTACACTACCCTTAACAAATGAGTTTTCTAAGAGAAAGTTGCTAAGTCTATCGTACCATATCCTAAGTGCTTATGTCAACCCATACAATGATGGCTTATGTTTATAAACATGATTTGGAAATAAAGAATTCTTAAAGCCTAGGGGTTGTTCTACATACACATCTTTTTTTATAACACCATTTAAAAAGAAATTTTTACATCCATTTGTCATAACTTAAAGCCTCTTAAACATGCAAATGATAATAAAATTCTTATTGCTTCTAACCTAACCACTGGGGCAAAAATCTCTTCAAAATTAATACTCTCAACTTGATTATATTGCTTTACAACTAATCATGTTTTATTTCTTATTCCCAACCCAGAGTTATTCAGCTTATTCTTAAAAGCCTATTTTGTGCCAACTAAACTCTGATCAATGGGTCTTCTAACAAATTCCCATACATCATTTATAATAAACAAATTAAGCTCTTTTTTTATATGGCCACTATCTAGAATTAATTATGTAAGGATTGATCTACACTAGTGAGTTCAATAATAAAAATGAATATAGTATGGCAAACCTATTTTCTAAGCCCTTGTCTAGTCCTAACTCCTATAGATGGATCTCTTAATATGAGCTCCCTTGGATTACAAGAAGAGTATCAGCATTATCTAAGTAAAGGATCATGAGGTTATTGTCTATTTCCTAGGTCGATACTTTCTACTCGATGTGTAATCTCAGCCTCATTATTATCATTTATCCTAGTATCAATAGATCTATTTGACTCATTAAAGACCACATGGGTGCATTCCTCTATAACTAAGTATTTTATATTGACAGCCCTATAGGATTCACTTACTAAGGAATAACCGAAGAAAATAGCATTATCTACTTTAGAATCAAACTTCCCTAAATGAGTTTTACTATTAACACGAATTAAACATTTGCACCCCAAGATTTATAGATGTGATAAATTTGGAGTCATACCCTTTAGTTGTTCATAGGGTTTATTATTCAATTTTGACCTAATATTCACTTAATTTAGCACATAGTAAGCATTATTAAGTACCTCTGCCCTAAAATTTTTAGGTAGGCTATATTCTGCCAACATTAACCTAGCTTCTTCTACCAAAGTTCTATTCTTCCTTCTAGCAATACTATTTTTTGCAAGGTCCCAGGGGCAAAATAATTATGACCTATCTCGAATTCATTACAAAATAATTTAAATTTCTCATTCTTAAATTCTTCACCATGATCACTATAAATTTTTTAAATTAAACATCCTAATTTTTTTTAATTTTAAGTAAAAAAAGTCTTAAACCTATCAAAAGATCCACTCTTACGTGTTAAGAACTTTAACCATATAAATCTAGAATAGTCATCCATAATTATAAATTCGAAAGTCTTACCACCTAGACTAGCTATACTAATAGGTCCAAACAAGTCCATATGGAAGATTTCTAGTGGCCTAGTTGTTATACTCTTCTTAATAGAATGAAAGACGATATAGTTTGCTTTCGTAATCGATTAGCATCACATAAATGATTATTAGAGAACTCTAATTTGGGGATGCCTCTAACTAGATCCGATTGAGTTATCTTCCTTAAGATTTTTCTTGCTAGCATGACATAGTTGCCTAAACCATAGCTAAGACTCATCTAAAATAGTTTTTATGTAGTAGACATTATTAGATACATCAATATAGTTCAAATCAAGCATATAGATAATATTTCTTCTCACACGTTCCAAAATAGGTTTTCCATTTAAAATAATTAAGCATTTATTATAAAGAAACTTGACATCAAAGCCTTTATCACACAGTTGGCTAATACTAAAGAAATTATATTTTAGAACTTCATTAAAGGAACATTTTTAATAGTGAAACCATTTGTTTTGCTAATTAAACCTGTACCTACCCTTTTCTTAGTGGTAATGTATGCCAAGCTTACTTTACCTCCACTCCTGGCCTCCAACATTATAAAATACTTCCGATCTCCTATCATATTCCTCGAGTAGCCACTATCTTGGTACCACATGCACTTACTGGACCTCTTCTAAGAGTATACCTACAAATAAATCATTGGTCGAATTTGGGAATGCAAGTGGGTTTCGGTCTCATCTTATGCTTGAATGTATGAGTGCTATTTTGTGATGCTGATGCTTTGGGCCTCCAAATTAGAAAAACTCTATGGTGTAGTATACAAGGGTGTGACATGTGTCCTAGCAAGCCACAATAATAAAATCTAACTCCTAGAAATGGGTTTACTAGTCTAAATTGGTGATAATGTTTCTTTCTAGCAATGTATAATGAATGCTGTATACAACGATCTCAATTTGTATGCATAAGCCCGAGTGTATTATTTTCAAGTGTATTTATTTTATTTCTTAAGTATTCATTTACATTGTTTTCACTGTCTGGTTTAACTAATGCTTCATGATCTTTGCAATACACTTTTCATGCAAGCCCTTATAATTCCTTAAATACTTCTTCTAATTAAAGATGCCCATTTTTTAAAGGATTCATTTGCCTTTAAAAGTTTAATATATTATTTGTTTAATGAATCAAATTCATCTATAATGATTTATGCTTCTTAACTAATGTGATGTGCTTAGTTTTAAAAAGTGAATGATCATTAGTTAAAGTATCATTCATTTCCTTTAAGGTTGAAATTTTCTTTCAAGGATGAGTTTCTTTTTCAAATTTTTTTATCAATCATACATTTGTTCAGATATAGAAAATAATTCATAATATGAAAGTTCAAGTTGCCACTTAGTTTTCAAAACTTTATTTTTATATGAGATTGTTGCAACTTAGTTTTCAAAACTATATTTTCATATCATGTGAAGTTTTTATGATACCAAAATATTATTGTATTGATTACTATTTCTCCTAACATATATTGGATATATTTTGTTTGTGTTTTTTTATGTGTACTAACATTTCAGAGAAATCATACTCCGGACTACCAAAGACTTCAAGATAGATTAGATTAGGGTTTCTTATAATTGAAGTTTGTACTTTTTTTATTTTTCTTGAGTCTGAGAGAGTACGATTATAATTGGGTAACCGAGCACACACACACTGGGGAGTGAGTAAATTTTTTTTAACTAATCATACTGTTTAATTCTTTAATCGTACTGGATAATTTGACATGAAATTTCCTCGAGGACAAAGTTAGTTGAATCATGTCTTCGAAATTTTCTTTTGAACTATTCAGACTACATGAAATTGAATTCGTACAGATGATGTATAGAGTATGAAATAAAATCATCCATGCTCATATAGGTGAAGCATGATTTGATTTAACAGTTCATACTGTATAATGTAGGGTTCATACAGATGATGACTACAGTACGAAATGAGGTCCATACATGATCATATAGATTAATGGGTTCATATTTGAATTATTCGTACTATACGATGAGAGTTCATACAGATGCTTAACAAAGTTTAAAATCAGGTTCGTATAATATTGTACATCAATTTTTGAATTATTCATACATACGAAGTATGATCGTACTATACGATCCAAGTCCGTTCAACTTGAAATTTTTAATTTTTTGGATGGTTTTTCTAGTCCTTTCTATATAAGGGTCCTAAAAACTGACACTTAGTAATCTGACTATGAAAATTATTTTAAGAGTGGACTTGGAGAGTGTTAAGGAGAGTGTTTTGGAATTGGAGAGTGAGAGATCTTTTGAGAGAGATTTATGATGGGATTCACAAGGTTTCCCAACAGTGAGGATCTCTTGCTTGTTCTTTAAAGTTCTTCCATACTTTCTTGAAGCCTCTTGAAAGAAGATTTTCAAAGGAGATCGGGTTCTCTACCTTCACCAGGAGGATGAAAAAGGATGTAGGTTCTCTGCCTTCACCAAGAGGGTGAAAAAGGATGATGGTTCTCTGCCTTTACCCGGGAGGGTGAAAAAAGATTATGATTCTCTGCCTTCAACATGGAGGGTAAAAAGGATGACGGTTCTCTGACGCACCGGGTTGGTGGAAGAGAGGTTTTCGTAAGGGCTTATCTACCATGCTGTGGGGCCAAAAGGAATCACTAGTGTTAAGTGCAATACCTAGAGAAGGAGTCTCCAGGAAGTGGACGTAGGTCTTATTGGACCGAACCACTATAAAATTTGGTGTCTTTTGTTCTTTATTTTTATTTTGCTATACTTTTTATTTTCTATGGTTGAGATAGTATTTTATTAAAATCATATCTAATCAACTGCTAGCTTCAGGATCATTAAATTTTCTATAAATTAGTTTCATAAAAATATAAGAGAATTTTTTAAAATTACCAATTTACCCCCGCTCTTGGTTAGCCTTGGGACTTTTCTACTTGGTCTAACAACATTCACATACTTTTATGTGGTATCAGAGATAATTTCAAAAATTAAGTTTAGATAACTTTTTAAAAAATTGATCATGTCTACTTTTAGAAACCATAACACTCCTGAAGGATATTCGATCACTAGACCACCTTTGTTTGATAAAATCCTATTTAATTTTTGGAAAACTTGCATGTCTACTTTTTTAAAATCACTTGACTATCGTATGTGGATATTAGTACAGAATGGATATACTACTCCTACTAGACTTATTGATGGCATTAGGAATGAAACACCATTTACTGATTGGACATTAGAGGAAAATGACTTAGCTTAGTTAAATGCAAAATGTTTAAATAGCTTTTTCTGTGCTCTTAAATCTAAAGACTACATATATGTTTCAACCTTTAAAATTGGAAAAGAAATTTGGGATAGATTTTACATTACATATGAAGGAACTAATGAGGTGAAACAAACTAGATTGAACATTTTATTACAAGACTATGAACTTTTTTGCATGAAACCAAATTAATCAATCAATGACATGTATACTCGTTTTACATAGATAGTCACCTCATTGCATACTTTAGGTATGGAACTAACGAATTTTGAAAATGTAAATAAAATCTTACATTGTTTACCTACTACTTATGATGTAAAGATAACCACCATTACGGAGTCAAAAGACTTAAATGTATATTCTATTAACAATTTGGTTGGATTACTGATTGCTTACGAGCAAGGAGTGACCCAAAGATAGATTGATGTATGTGACAAGTGGAAGGAGAAGAATTTCATGTTGAAAGCGGATGACTCAGAAAGTGACCAATCACTACCTGAGGATAAAGAAGATATTACACTCATGATGAGGTAATTCAAAAGTTTCCTAAGAAGAAAGTAACATAGACGTTAGCAGTGGAACAAGGGTAAGTTACACAAGAATACTAAAAATTTAAAAGATGTTATTGAAAGTTCGAAAGGGATGTTAAGCCCTAGTGAACTAGTCCTGAGGCTAACCAAGAGGGGGGGGGGGTGAATTGGTTATTTAAAAATTTCACGACAACAATGAAAAATCTTTTCGATACTTAGCAGCGGAAATAATTAAACAAGAATGAAAGATCAATCTCAGATATTCACCCACACAATTAATATCAAAAGGTAAAGTGCAGAACTGAATCAGAAAAGCAAACCAGAACTTGACCTACGTCCACTCCCCGGAGCCTCCCCTCCGGGTATTTCACTAAACAAAAAGTTACTCTTCTTTTGCTCCCACAGCAAGGCGGAGAAGCCTGTACAAGACCTCCATTTCACCACACGGTGGGGCAGAGAACCTGACCTCCTTTTGCTTCCTCCTGAAGCAGGCAGAGAACCTTCGAACTCCTTTTGATTCCACCTGAAGCGGGCAGAGAACCCTGAATCTTCTTGCAAACGATCCTCCCATGACGAACACCAACTAGACGAAAGACGACGAGCGGAGAAGACGACTTTGATCCGTGCTTGAGGCAACCTTAGTGAATCTCTCACTAACTCCCCCTCACAAGATCTTCTCTCTCTCTCCCAAACTCTCTCTCTCTCTCTAGGGTTTCTCTGGAAAGGAAGGTGGCAAAAAATTTTTCTTGTTTCAAGAAAAAGTTCTTTTATAGGAGGGCTTAAAATTTGCCCTAAATCTCAACTGGTCGGCCAAGATCATCCAGGATGATCGATAGATCATCTTGTACGATCAGTTCAAAATCAGCTGTTTCAGCCTGGACAATCTGACTCTTCTGGATGATCAGTAGAAAAAATTGTTCATATCGTCCCGTACGATCCTGCGATCGTCCGGATCGATTAGTGCAAATCGAGGAATATCGTCCAGAAGACAGTTTGGGTCGTCCAGAGAAACTTGTGCAGGATGACCAAAAAATGACTTGATCGTCCAGGACGATACGGGTATCGTCCTGTATGATTAGTTCAAAAAGTGCCCAAATCATCCTGAACACAGTTTGAGATGTACAGCTTAAATGCACTAGATGATCATGATCGTCCGGGACGATCCAGCGATCGTCCAGGACGATATGATCGTATCAATTAAATATTAATTGCTTTCCTTAATTACCAGATTAATTTAGGCATGATTGTACTGAATCATCCAAGACGATACATGTATCGTCCGGGACGATCAGACCAAATAACTTAAAATAAAAACTTGCCTAACTTGTTCTGGCGGATGAGAATTTCTGATTTGAGCATATCATCCAGTACGATCCAAAGATCGTCCAGGACGATCTGCTTAATGAGACTCCTTAACTTGGTCGCCCTAATTAGGGTTTCTATTTTTGCTAGATCGTCCAGGATGATGTGAATATCGTCCAGGATGATCTGAATAAAAAATGAACAGAAACTCTAATTCACTCAGGCTCTCCCCCTGAGTGTGTGTGTGCAAGGTTACTTAGCTCAGGGATCAGTTACATTACAATTGACTCAATAAAAAGAAAAATCATATATTTGACACACTTGGACCCGATCTTGAGTTGGCATGATTTGCTCGTGATCTTTTGTGCCTGAAACGGGTTAGCCAAGAAAAACACACTGGAAACTTGTTTGTCATCATCAAAACCAGATTTACAACAATCTCCCCCTTTTTGATGATGGCAAACATTTGTACAGTAGTTTGAAAATAAAAATAAACAGGAGATCGAAAAATAAATATATATTTATTTTCAATTTTCATTTAACAATCAAACTAATACAGAAAAATATAACACATAACAAAAAATGAAATGACTACAACTGACTCCCCCTTTTGACATCACAAAAAGGAGGAGGGTAAAATAGAACACGGAAATACAAGTACAAAAACATAAAAGAGAACAACTACAAAACAGAAAATTAGAACGGAGGTGGATCCTGATCTGAAGAAGGAGGTGGCGATGGTGGGTTGAAGTAATGGTGAATGGCCTGAAAGTGGGCTCCAATCCAGGCAATGTCCTGGTCATGCTGTTATTGTTGTTGCGCAGCATAGTCAGTGAAGCGCTGGATGTCCTCGGTGTGCCGCTGCTCCTGGGCAACCACATAGGAGTCAAATCTTGCCTCCCACTGATCGAAGCGCTGCACCAGGTGGTCAAAGGGAGAGGCAATGTGAAGGGGAGCAAGTGCCTCTGGTGCAGCAGGAACTGGAATGGCCTCTTCCTCCTCTTCCTCAACATTTGAGGTGGGCTCCGGATGTAGTCGGGTGCTGTGTAGGACATGGAAGGCATTGTTGGTGAGGAAGGAAGGAGGAACATCTGGAGCTGCGGGATATTGCAGGTTATATTTGGTTTCGAGGGCATAGGCAATGATGTGTCATAAGGCAAGATTTGGACGACGACGATGACCTGGATCCCGAATGGTGGTGAGGTGCTCGAGGTACCAGATAATAAGGTCGGTGGCATTAAATTCCCTATGGGCTAGGATGTAGTAGGTGGTCAAGGACAGGAGTGGGGTGATGTGAATTCGATCCCCCGCCTTTGGAATGACGGAGGAACGAAGAACATGCTGAATAGTCCGGGCATCCTTAAGAAGTGTGGCACAGGCATTGTCATGATAAGGAGCATTTGTATTGCGAAGGAAATGATTGGGGACACTCCAATTATAGTCTGGGTCGGTGATAAGGGTGTGGAGTTTGTCGCCAGTGATGGAAAGTTGGAGAATGTTATGAAAGTCCTGGTAGGTAAGTTCTATGGGGCGTTGATTTACATAAGAGCGGAGGGTGGAGTAATCAGCCGACATCCACAAGTTTACAAAGAAAACGCGAAGAAGTTCCGACCTAAAGGGAAATGCGAGAGTCATGATGAAGGTGAGGGAGGTGTGTGCGAGGAGGTCAAGGACAGGATAAGTGAGAGTGCGGGGATTTACAATTTTTGACGGTGTGATCCCCACTTCGCAATATTGCTCGTAGGCAGCCTGATCAGCTGCATTGGGGAAGTGAGGATCAACAGGTCCCTGGGAGGAACTGGCACCATTTTGACGGGACCGTTTGCCAACAGCCATTAGGAATCAAAAGTGTAAGGAAGTAGAAGGAGAGTGGAAGAAAAAAGGTGTGGAAAATCCTTAAGAAAATTGCTGTTTATATAGAAAATGGCCTGATCGTCCTGTACGATCGCTACATCATCCGGGACGATATGGGCATTTATGACGTCCTGGACGATTGGTCAAAAAGGCGGTCCGATCGTCCAGGATGATTTGACACAGGCGATCATCCCGAGGAGTCAGGCTGGACGACCGTTGACGAAAAGTATCATCCAGGACGATTAGGTGGATCGTCCGGGACGATATGTAATAAATATGTCGGACGGGCCGAATTCGAATCGTCCAGCGGCTTGACATGTGGATCATCCAGGATGATAAGGTGGATCGTCCAGGACGATGGCCAATAATTGGTGCAATATCAGCCATTTGATTAGATCAGGAAGATATGGATCATATCGTCCAGGATGATGTAAGGATCGTCCATGACGATCACCAATAATTTGAGTTTTTTAGCAGTAGGAGCAGTGTGGGGACGATTTTGAATGAATCATCCAGAATGATGTTTGGATCGTCCAGGACGATAGGGGTATCATCCAGGACGATGTGAAGAAAACAGAAAAAGATGGATGATGAAGAAGTCCGATCAGGATTCTAAAAACACAACCATGAAATCAAAATAACACAAAAACAAATAAAACTCATAGAAAAAACACACAAAAGCAAAGTTTTTTTTTTGATCAAGCTGCTCGAGTAAATCAGAATTTTTTCTTGATTTTAGATTCAAAAACCAAAAAGAAGATGATTGACAGCGCTGAAATTCAGAAAAGGTTGGAAAAATCAACTTTCGTAACTCCGACCCCGGGCACCTTATCGATGCAAACCTCTTTCAAAACAAAAATCTGATTCAGAGGAAAAGACATTAGATTTGAAAAGAGATCCTTTCAAGCCTCGTTCCAAAAAAATATCTGATATAATAGTGTTACAAAGTAAAAAATCTGAAATAAGGATTTTCAAACACAAGCTTTTGAAAGTATTAAGCGGCACACGAATTTTTCTAAGACCTTTAACAATCTGAAAGGAAGGAAAGCTTGGTTGGGCTCATTTTGTGCCACTTTTACAATTTAGTTGGCGCTTTGCGCATCTTTTCATTTTTGATACACTTTATGTGTCTTTTAGTTGGCGATTTTTTGCATCTTTTCAGCTTTGGGCTCATTTTATGCCTCTTTTTTAATTTATTTGGCGCACTACGCATCTTTTGTAAGCTTCCCCCTTTTCACAATCATTAAAGAGTCTCAGCTGTGAGATTATCTTCCAGACATAGGAGATGACTCTCCAGAGTAAGGATGAATGATTCACAAAACAAAAGCCATATATCATATGATAAATGCAATCACTTGGTTTAGAAAATCAAACTAATTACTCAAGACTTTGAAAAACACTATTGATATGAGGTAGATTACTGTAGGAAGATAAAATAATCATTATTTCAAAAACAAACATTTTAATTTTGAAGAGGATTTTTATCCAAAAGAAACTATACACCAGTAAAGGAGTTAGAGGAAGAGAAATAATCATTAATGTTTCTTCCCTTTAACAGATTCAGTGGAATCAATCACTGCTTACCAGCTTCTAAATCAACACAAGATAAAAACTCCCAGTCAGAAATTCACATTATCAGAAGTAGTGAGCAGTGATCAGATTTTGAAAAGCATAAAACAGTAAGTGCAAGATATGAACCAGTGAATAAAAACAGGTAGAAAATCACATCAAAGTAAATACTCAAATCAAACTAACGGTAAGGCTAAAACAGAAATCAGCAGAAGAAATAAAATCAACTGAAAGCAAATTATCAAACTAAAAACTAACTACAGAAATCAGAATACCAATCAGAACAATCAGAAATCAGCAGTCATCAGAATCAAGCATTTATATCAATCACTCCTAATCTGGTTCTCAAAATACTGAATGAGTCAAAGGCCAGTGTTTAGTAAATATGTCAGCCAGCTGATTTTCAGTTGCTACATGATTTAGCTAAATGTCCCCTTTTGTAACATGGTCCCTAATGAAGTGATGCCTTATATCAATGTGTTTGGTCCTAGAATGTTGGATTTGATTCTTAGAGATACAGATGGCACTAGTATTATCACACAGAACTGAAATTGTGACAACAGGTAATCCTAAATCCAAGACTTGTTGCTTCAACCAAAGAACTTGGGCCACACAACTTCCTAAGGCAATGTACTCAGCTTCAGCAGTGGAAAGTGCAACTGAGTTCTATTTTCTACTGGACCAGGAGACTAACGACTGTCCTATGAACTGACAAGTCCCAGAACTGCTCTTTCTATCCACCCTACACCCCGCAAAGTCAGAATCAGAATATCCAATGATCTCAAAAGAGGTGCTGTGCCTAGGGTACCAGATTCCTAGGTTTGGGGTCCCTAAAAGATATCTAAGAATTCTCTTAACAGCAGTCAGGTGGGACTTTTTAGGATCAGCCTGAAACCTAGCACAAAGACAGACATTAAACATGATATCAGGTCGGCTAGCAGTCAGGTAAAGCAGTGATCCTATTATTCCTCGATACTTCTTCTGATCAATAGATTTTCCACTTGAATCCTTATCTAACTGAACTGAGGAGGTCATGGGAGTATTGATTGGCTTGGCTTTGTCCATTTCATATTTCTTCAAAATGCCCTTAGTGTATTTAGATTGATTAAGAAAAGTTCGATCATCCGTTTGCCTTATGCTAAACCCCAAAAAGTAGGACAATTCTCCCATCATACTCATCTCAAACTCCTTACTCATTATTTTATAAAACTCATCACATAAATATTTATCAGAAGATCCAAAAATGATATCATCAACATAGATCTGGACAATGAGTAAGTCATCCCCTATTCTCCTCAGAAAAAGGGTGGTGTCAACGCTCCCCTTAACAAACTCTCTTTCTAACAGGAATGTGCTAAGCCTCTCATACCAAGCACTGGGTGCCTGTTTCAATCCATATAAGGCCTTTTTTAATTTATAAACATGATTCGGATATTGGGAACTCTCAAAACCTGGGGGTTGTTCTATAAAAACATCTTCTTTTATTACCCCATTTAAAAAGATACTCTTAACATCCATTTGAAACAGCTTGAATCCCTTATAACAGGCAAAGGCTAGTAGCACTCTAATGGCTTCCAATCTTGCTACAGGGGCAAAAGATTCCTCAAAATCAATCCCTTCTATCTGATTATACCCCTTAGCCACCAATCTTGCCTTATTTCTCACCACCACCCCAGAATCATTCATCTTATTCTTAAAGACCCACTTGGTTCCCACAATACTTTGATTTCTAGGTCTTTCTACTAACTCCTAAACATCATTCCTTACAAATTGAATCAATTCTTCCTGCATAGCTAAAATCCAAAACTCATCTAACAAGGCTTGATTGATGTTGGTGGGTTCAGTCATTGAGATAAAGGCAGAATGGCTTACTTCCTTCCTAAGTCCATGCCTAGTCCTAACACCTTCAGAAGGGTCTCCTAAGATCAGTTCTTTAGGATGACTCAAAGAATATCTCCAATCTCTAGGCAACGTGGTTTGAGGTTCTACCCTTTCCTCCAGATTTGTATTTCCAACCCCTTGGGTAACCTCAACAATCTCTTCATCTTCTACTTCAGATCTAGACTCTTTAGGATCAGATTCATCAAACACTACATGGGTTGTTTCTTCCACCACCAAAGTCCTCTTATTGAACACCCTAAAGGATTTCCCCACACTTGAATATCCTAAGAACACTCCTTCATCAGATTTGGGGTCAAACTTTCCTAAGGGTGACTTCCCGTTGTTCAGAATGAAAACCTTACAGCCAAAGACATGAAGGTGGGACAGATTTGGAGTTCTAATCTTAATGATCTCATAAGGTGTCTTGTTCAGTTTGACTCTCACATTCACCCTATTCAGCACATAACAGGCAGTGTTCACCGCTTCAGCCCAAAAATATTTTGGAAGTGAATACTCGGTAAGCATGGCTCTAGCGGCTTCCACTAAGGTCCTGTTCTTCCTTTCAGCTACCCCGTTCTGCTAAGGGGTTCTAGGAGCTGAAAAATTATGACTAATCCCTTAATCCTCACAAAAACTTCCAAATCTTTCATTTTCAAACTCCCCTCCGTGATCACTATGCATGGTAATAATCTCACATCCTAACTTCTTCTGAATTCATGTAGAGAAAGATCTAAACTCATCAAATGACTCAGACTTATGTGACAAAAATTTTACCCAAGTGAACCTCGAATAATCATCTACAATCACAAACCCACAGACTCTCCCCCCTAAGCTGGCAGTGCTAATGGGTCCAAAGAGGTCCATATGAAGAACTTCTAAAGGTCTAGAGGTGCTAATGTCCTTAACAGAGTGAAAAGAGGACTGGACTTGCTTCCCCAACTGACAGGCATCACACAGGTGATCCTTAGTGAACTTAAGCTTGGGCACACCTCTAATTAAGTCCTTTTGGGTGACTCTCCTAAGTGTTTTCATACTGGCATGACACAATCTCCTATGCCATAACCAAGACTCATCAGCAGCAGTTTTTAAGCAAATTGAATTATCAGATTTAATGCAACTTACATCCAGCTTGTAGACGTTGTTGATCCTTTGCCCCTGCAAAACAACTTCATCATTTAAGCTTAAAATGCAACCAGTGGGCAGGAATTTGATGCTGTATCCCTTGTCACAAAGATGACTGATGCTCAACAAGTTGTGTTTCAGTCCATCTACAAGCAAAACAGTATCAATCATAAAATTCTTTGAATCACCAATTATACCTGAGCCTACCACCTTCATGGTGGTGTTATCTCCAAGTGTAACCTTGCCTCCAGCTCTGGCCTCCAATGAAATGAACTGATTTGCATCTCTAGTCATGTGTCTAGAACATCCGCTGTCCAGGTACCACATGCTCTCACGAGGTCTTGTGTGATAGCACACCTACAAAAATATCAAATATCAGTCTTAGGAATCCGAATAGGTTTGGGTTCCTTCTTATGAAAAGAAGAATGTAATGCATGCATGCTGTGCTGTGAAACAGGCAGTTTGGGTCTCCACACCCAATGTGTACTACGGTGAACAGTACAGGTGTGGGAAATGTGTCCTAACATGCCACATGAAAAATATCTAACACCAGGAAAAGGGTTAACTAATCTACGTTGGTGATAGTGCCTCTTCCTAGATGTATATGAAACAAGCTTTAATGAACTTGCAACAGATTTTTTAAAAGGTGGCGGTGCATAAAACTGTTCAAAAGTAGGCGATGTTTTGTTCTTTTCAAAAGCACTGATTTTCACTTTCAAAAACTCAATATGTTTATTTAAACTTGCAATTTCAAAAGTTCTTGCACTTTCATTACTTTCTAAATCACATGCCATATCATTCAATTTCTTAAAAGCAACTTCTAATTCAACATGCGATGTTTTTAACAAATCATGCTCAACAGTTAAATCAGAATATTTTTTGTTCAACTCATCGAATTCATCAAGCAAAGACATGTAATTGGAATCAACAGTGGAATGATCTTTAACTAAAACATCATGCTCCTTTTGCAAAGTCAAATAATCTAATTTCAAACTAGCATGAGTTTTCTTAAGCTTCCTATACGATATATAAATTTTTTCAGAAACTTTAAATAATTGATCGTAAGTAAGCTCACATACCTCTTCCTGGTCTTACTGACCAGGGTGATCATCAGCCATCAGACACAAGTTTGTTTCCTCCTCTTCAGCTTCAGTCTCAGAAGAGTCGGATGCAGAGTCTGCCCAGAACGCCTTTTGTATCCGCTTCTTGTCCTTTCTGAACTTTGGTTTCTCCTCACCCTTCTCCTTGCTTGGGTGAGCCTTGAGTGTAGGACAATCCGCCTTTATGTGTCCAGGCTTCCTGCATTCAAAACAAATAGATTCAGATGAACCTTTAAAATTTCTACTGGTCTTACCTTTGTTCCACTTGTGAAAATTCTTATTCTTCTTCCTTAGAAAGCTCTTTAATTGCCTTGTGATTAAGGAGACATCATCACTATCAGACCCAGAAGTGCTAGCATCTGAATCTTTGGCCTTTAGTGCCACTGTCTTCTCCTTCTTTCGTTCACCTGTATCAAGTTGCCTTTGGTTCACCCCTTGCTCGTAAGCAATGAGTGATCCAAGTAAGCTATCAATAGAGTAAGTATTTAAATCTTTAGATTCAGTGATAGCAGTAATCTTAGCATCATAAGAAGCAGGTAAACATCTATGAATTTTGTTCACTCTTTCGTAGTTAGTAAGTTCTCTACCTAAAGCATGCAAAGAGGTAACAATCTGAGTGAACCTTGTGTACATTTCTGAAATAGTCTCACTAGGTTTTATGCGAAAAAGTTTATAATCATGTAACAAGATGTTTAACCTAGACTGTTTGACTTCAGTTATACCTTCGTATGTTATACATAATCTATCCCAGATTTTTTTTCCCGTTGTACAAGTAGAAACACGCATATAGTCTTCAGATTTTAAAGCACAAAAGAAACAGCTCAAACATTTTGCATTTAACTGTGCTAAATCATGATCATCAAAAGTCCAATCTGCAAATGGAAGTTCAGTTTTCACATTGTTACTCAATCTAAAAGGTGGTTCGTATCCATCCTTAACTAACATCCACATGCGATAGTCAATCGATTAAAGAAAAGTAGACATGCGTGTTTTCCAAAAATAAAAAGGAATATTGTCAAACAACGGTGGTCTTGTCATAGAATAACCTTCAGCAGTATTACGATTGTTACAGTTAGCCATGGATCAAATTCAAAAGTTTTTAAACCTAAATTTTGAATCCGGCTCTGATACCACTTAAAAGTTCAAAAGGGATGTTAAGCCCTAATGAACTAGTCCCGAGGCTAACCAAGAGGGGGGGTGAATTGGTTATTTAAAAATTTCATGACAACATTGAAAAATCTTTTTGATACTTAGCAGCAGAAATAATTAAACAAGAACGAAAAGATCAATCTCAGATATTCACCCACGCAGTTAATATCAAAAGGTAAAGTGCAGAACTGAATCAGAAAAGCAAACTAGATTTTATAGTGGTTCGGTCAACTTGACCTACGTCCACTCCCCGGAGCTTCCCTCCGGGTATTGCACTAAACAAAAAGTGTCTCTCATTTTGCTCCCACAGCAAGGCGGAGAAGCCTGTACAAGACCTCCTTTTCACCACACGATGGGGCAGAGAACCCGACCTCCTTTTGCTTCCTCCTGAAGCAGGCAGAGAACCTTCGAACTCCTTTTGCTTCCACCTGAAGCGGGCAGAGAACCCCAGATCTTCTTGCAAACGATCCTCCCACGATGAACATCAACTAGATGAAAGATGATGAGTGGAGAAGACGACTCTGATCCGTGCTTGGAGCAACCTTAGTGAATCTCTCACTAACTCCCCCTCACAAGATCTTCTCTCTCTCTCCCAAACTCTCTCTCTAGGGTTTCTCTGGAAAGGAAGGTGGCAAAAGATTTTTCTTATTTCAAGAAAAAGTTCTTTTATAGGAGGGCTTAAAATTTGCCCTAAATCTCAACTGGTCAGCCAAGATCGTCGAGGACGATCGATACGATCAGTTCAAAATCAGTTGTTTCAGCCTGGATGATCTGACTCTTCTAGACGATCAATAGAAAAAATTGTTCATATCATCCCGTACGATCCTGCGATCGTCCGGGATGATTAGTGCAAATCGAGGAATATCATCCAGAAGACAGTTCGGGTCATCCAGAGAAACTTGTGCTGGACGACCAAAAAACGACTTGATCGTCCAGGATGATACGGGTATCGTCTTGTACGATTAGTTCAAAAAATGCCCAAATCTCTAATTCACTCAAGCTCTCCCCCTGAGTGTGTGTGTGCAAGGTTACTTAGCTCGGGGATCAGTTACATTACAATTGACTCAATAAAAAGAAAAATCATAGATTTGACATACTTGGACCAGATCTTGAGTTGGCTTGATTTGCTCGTGATCTTTTGTGTCTGAAACGGGTTAGCCAAGCAAAACATACTAGAAACATGTTTGTTATCATCAAAACCAGATTTGGAATAGTTATTTGTTATGAATACAAGAAGCTTGGACATATTAAGACCGACTGCCCTAATCTCAAAGCTAATCCTAGCAAGAAGAAAGCAAAGGAGAAAACTAATGTTAGAAAGGGAAATAAAAGACAACAGAGAGCGTTCTGGGCTAACTCAACTTCAGACACCTTAGAAATAGAAGCTGAAGAGGAAGTAACAAACTTGTGTTTAATGGAAGACAAATTTAATCTTCCAGATCCAGAAGAAAAATACTCTCATACAAGACCTCGTCAGAGCAATTGGTACCTGGACAATGGATGTTTGAAGCATATGACTAGAGATGTAAATCAATTTATAATAGTGGAAGCCAGGAATGGAGGTGAGGTAACACTTCGAGAAAATACCACTAGGAGAGTGGCAGGTACATGTATGATTGGCAATAAGAATAATTTCTTTATTGAGAATGTTTTATTGGTTGATAGCTTAAAACACAACTTGTTAAGTATCAGTCAACTGTATAATAAGGGCTTTAACATTAAATTTTTACCTACAAGCTACATTATAAGCCTAAATGGTAATATTTTGTGTATGCTGAACCTAAAATGTTAGTGATGCACACAGAAAAATATGTAGTATATAAATAAGGAGAAACTAAATAAACATCTAATAATATTTATAATCATCAAAACTTCAATTCATGCTTCTGGATTGCAGCATGTTGTACTTGAAATGATTAGTAAGACATAAAAGAAATAGGTAATATATATATATATATATATATATATATATATTAATAAATGATCACACCAATAATGTTTATAATCATCAAAATAGTTGGTCGGGTTCCCCTATTTGAAATAATTCTTAAAGATTTACTTGAGATTAGGGCATCTATAGTTGAGAGTTAAGGAAAATATATGGTGAAGACTAATAGTTCGATAGGGATGTTAAGCCTTGATGAACTAGTTCCGAGGAAAACCAAGAGGGGTGGTTAATTGGTTATTTAAAAATTCGAGAGCAATAGTAAAAAATCTTTTCAATGATTTGCAGCGGAAACAAGTAAAAACACACAAACGAAAAGATCAAACACAGATTTCACCCAAGAAGTTAATCAAAGAAAACTAAAGTGTAGAAAGTAATCAGAAAGAACACACCAAATTTTATAGTGGTTCGGTCAACTTGACCTACGTCCACTCCCCGGAGCCTCCCCTACGGGTATTGCACTAAACCAAAGTGACTCTCCTTCTGCTCCCACAGCAAGGCGGAGAAGCCTATATAAAAACTTCTTTCCACCGACACGGTGAGGTAGAGAACCTAACCTCCTTTCGCTTCCTCCTAAAGTAGGCAGAGAACCTCGGACTCCTTTCGCTTCCTCCTGAAGCAAGCAGAGAACCTGAACTCATGTCGCTTCCTCCTGAAGTGGGCAGAGAACCAAAAAAACTTCTTGTCGATGATCCTCCCAAGAGACACCAATTAGACCAGAGACGACGAGCGGAGAAGATGACTCTGATCCTTGCTTGGAGCAACCTTTGTGAACCCCTCATAAGATCCTCTCTCTCTCTCCCAAACTCTCTCTCTCTCTAGGGTTTCTATGGAAAGGACAGTGGCAAAAGATTTTTCTTATTGGAAGAAACAGATCTTTTAAAGGAGTGCTCTAAAATTACCCTAAATCTCAACGGGTCGGCAAGAATCATCCAGGACGATCGAAAGATTATCCTGTACGATTAGTTGAAAATCACCTATTTTAGCCTGGACGATCTGACTCTTCTGGATGATCAGTAGAAAAAGTTGATCAGATCATCCCGTACGATTCTACGATCATCCGGGACGATTAGTGTAAATCCAAGAATTTCATCCAAAAGACCGCTCTGGTCGTCCAGAGGAACTGGTGCTGGACAATCCAAAAATGACTTGATCGTCCAGGACGATATTGATATCATCCTGTACGATTAGAACAAAAAGTGCAAAAATCATCCTGAGCACCGCTCTAGATGTACAGCTGAAACACACTGGATGATCATGATCATCCTAGATGATGTGATCGTATCAATTAAATATTAATTGCTTTCCTTGATCACCAGACTAATTTAGGCATGATTATACTGGATTGTCCAGGATGATACACGTATCTTCCGGGATGATCAGATCAAATTTCTAAAATTAAAACTGGCCTAACTTGATCTGGCGGCTGAGAATTTCTGATTTGAGCCTATCATCCCGTATGATGTATGGATCTTCCAGGATGATCGACTTAATCTGACAGACTTAACTTGGTCATCCTAATTAGGGTTTCTATTTTTACTAGATCGTCCTGTACGATGTGAATATCGTCCAGGATTATCAGAATAAAATTTGAACAGAAATTCTAATTCACTCAAGCTCTCCCCCTGAGTGTGTGTGTGCAAGGTTACTTAGCTAGGGGATCAGTTACATTACTATTAACTCATAAAAAAGAAAATAATACACTTAGACACACTATGACCCGATCTAGAGTTAGCTTGAGTTGCTTTTGATCTTTTATCCCTAAAATGGGTTAGTCAAGCAAAACATAATACAAACATGTTTGTCATTATCAAAACTATACTTTTTGAAACCAGATTTGCAACAATCTCCCCCTTTTTGATGATGGCAAATATTAGTGCAGTAGTTTAAAGTAAAAGAACTAGGAGTTAACCAACGTACATCGAAAAATAGATTTCTTTCCAAGTTTCATTGAACAACTAGAACAGTACATGAAAATAACTACAAAGGAAATAAACAACACAAAACACGATCAGTACATAAAATAAAAACTACTACAACCAACTCCCCCTTTTTACATCACAAAAAGGAGGAGGAACAAAAATGATAGAACAAACAGACACTAGCACAAAACACACAGCTAAAAAGGAGGCGGATCCTGATCAGAAGGAGGAGGTGGTGGTGGCGTGAAGTAACTGTGAATGGCTGCAAAGTGTGCTCCAATCTAGGCAATATCCTGTTCGTGCTGTTGTTGCTGCTGAGCAGCATAGTCAGTAAAGCGCTGCAGATCCTCAGCGTGCTGCTGCTCCTAGGCAATAACATAAGAATCTAATCGGGCCACCCACTGGTCGAACCACTGTACCAGATGATCTAACGGGGAAGCAATGTGAAGGGGAGCAGGTGCATCAGGTGTAGTAGGAACAAAAACAGCTTCTTCCTCTTCCTCCTCAACATCTAGGGCAGGCTCCGGATGTAGTTGGGTACTGTGGAGTATATGGAATGAATTGTTGGTGAAGTAGGAAGGAGGGATATTGGGAGGGACTGGATAATGCATGTCATATTTGGTCTCCAAGGCATATGCAAAGATATGTCTTAAAGCTAGATTGGGACAACGTCTATGGCCCGGATCCCTAATGGTGGTTAGATACTAGATATATCTGAAAGGAAGGTCAGTGGAATTGAAGTCCCGGTGAGCCATGATGTAATAGGTGGTCATAGACAGTAATGGGGTGATGTGAATTTGATCCCCAGCCTTTATGATGATGGAGGAACGAAGGGCATGTTGAATGGTCCGGGCATCCTTAAAGAGGGAAGTGCAAGTATTATCATGGTAAGGTGCATTTATATTTCAAAGAAAGTGATTTACGACACTCCAATCATAGTTAGGATCAAAAATAAGAGTGTAGATTTTATCGCCAGTCACAGAGAGCTGAAGGATATTATGAAAGTCCTGGGCTGTGAGTTCTACTGGACTTTTATTAACATAGGAGCGGAGGGTGGAGTAGTCAGCAGAGATGCGTAGATAGGTGAAGAAGACTTGGAGAAGTTCAAGGCTAAATGGAAAGGAGAGGGTAAGGTTGAAAGTGAGGGAGGTGTGTGTAAAAAGATCGAGGACAGGATAGGTAAGGGTACGGGGGTTTACTATTTTGGACTGTGTGATCCCCAGCTCAAGATACCATTCGAAGGCAGCCTGATCGGCTGCATTGGGAAAGCGGGGATCAACATTCCCCCAAAAGGATCTCACACCCTTTTGCTTAGAATGTTTCCTGCCAGCCATTAGAAAGCACTAGTGAGGAATATGGAAGGAAAGGTGTGAAGAAAAATTGAAGAAATTGGCTGTTTAAATAGAAATCGGCCGGATCGTCCCGTATGACCGCAGGATCGTCCATGATGATATGAGCATTTATGACGGCCAGGACGATTGGTCAAAAAGGCGGTCGGATTGTCCAAGACGATCAGAGGTTGTCCAAGATGATTAGACACAGGAGATCGTCCCGAGGAGTCAAGCTGGACGACCGTTGATGAAAAGTATCATCCAAGATGATTAGGTGGATCGTCCCGGATGATATGCAATAAATGTGTCGGACGGGCTGAATTTGAATCGTCCAACTACTAACACCTGGATCATCCAGGAAAATGAGGTGGATCATCCAGGATGATGAATAATAATTGGTGTAATCTCAGACGTTTGATCAGGATCTAAAAAATTTGGATCATATCATCCAGGATGATGTAAGGATCGTCCAGGATGATCACTAATAATTAGTGTATCTCAGCAGTATGATTAGAGTGGGGATGATTTGAATGGATCATCCAGGATGATTTGTGGATCGTCCAGGACGAAGAAGATCATCCAGGACGATGTGTGGATCGTCCAGGATGATGTGAAGAAAAAGTGAAAAAGATGGAGGATGGAGATGAAAGATCAGGGATCCCACAAACACAAACAGTAAAATGAAAAACGAAACCAAAGTAAAGAAAACTCAAAACGAGAACGCAAAAAATAATGACTTTTTTTTTATCAATCTGCTCCAATAAATCAGAATTTTCTCTTGATTTTAAATCCAAAAACTAATAAGAAGATGATTGATAGCACTAAAATTTAGAAAAAGTTGGAAGATTAACTTTCGTAACTCCCACCTCGGACACCTTCTAGATGCAACTCCCTTTCAAAACAAAAAAATCTAATTCAGAAGAAAAAAAATTAGATTCGAAAAGAGATCCTTTCAAGCCTCGTTCTAGAAAAATATCTGATATAATAGTGTTCCAAAGTAATAAATCAAAAATCAGGATTTTCAAACTCAAGCTTTTGAAAATATTAAGTGGGGCATGGATTTTTCTAAGACATTTAACGATCTGAAAGGGAAGAAAGCATGATTTGGGCTCATTTTATGCCTCTTTTTCAATTTGTTTGGCGCTTTGCGCATCTTTTGATTTTTGATACACTTTGTGTATCTTTTAGTTTGGCGACATTTCGCATCTTTTCAGCTTTGGGCTCATTTTGTGCCTCTTTTTTAATTTGTTTGGCGCACTGTGCATCTTTTGTAAGCTTTATTCTTTTCATAATCGCTAAAGAGTCTCAGCTATGAAATTATCTTCCAGACATAGGAGACGACAAAACTCACTCTCCACAATAAGGAAGAGTAATTCATAAAACAAAAGCCATGCATCATATGATAAGTGCAATCACTTGGTTCAAAAAATCATAACAATGACTAAAGACTTTGAAAACACTATTCATATGAGGTAGATTACTGTAGGAGGATAAAATAAATCTCTATTTCAAAAACCAATTTTTTAATTTTGAAGAAGATTTTTATCCAAAAGAAATAATACACCAGTAAAGGAGTTAAAGGAAGAGAAATAAACATTAATGTTTCTTCCCTTTAACAGATCCAGTGGAATCAATCACTACTTACCAGCTTCTAATTAAAAATAAGGCAAAACTCTCAGTCAGAAATTCAGTTTATCAGCAGTAGTGAGCAGTGATTTAATTTTGAAAGAGATAAAATAGTAAACAAAAGAGATGAAACAGTAAATGAAAACAAGTAAGAAATTGC
Source organism: Dendrobium chrysotoxum (assembly GCA_019925795.1). Lineage (NCBI taxonomy): Eukaryota > Viridiplantae > Streptophyta > Magnoliopsida > Asparagales > Orchidaceae > Dendrobium > Dendrobium chrysotoxum. The sequence continues at coordinate 35,214,615 of CM034300.1, read as the reverse complement.
ATTCAAAATAAGTACTCAAATCAAACTAATAATAAGATTAAACTTAAAATAAAAATCAACAGAAAAAACAAAACTCAACAGAAAATAGATAATCAAATCAAACAACTAACTAACAGAGATAGAATAAGAAAAATAGATAAATCAGAAATCAGTATTCATCAGAATCAAGTATTTATGTCAATCACACCTTTTCTGGTCCTCAAAATGCTGAATGAGTCAAAGGTTACGGGTTTAGTAAATATGTCAGTCAGCTAATTTTCAGTTGCTATATGATGTAGCTCAATGTCCCCTTTTGTAACATGGTCCCAAATGAAGTGATGCCTTATATCAATGTGTTTGGTTCTAGAATATTGGATTGGATTCTTAAAAATGTAGATGGCACTAGTATTATCACACGAAATAGAAATAGTGCCCACAGGTAATCCTAAATCCAAGACTTGCTGCTTTAACCAAAGAACTTGGGCCACATAACTTCCTAAGGCAATGTACTCAGCTTCAGCAGTGAAAAGTGCAACTGAGTTCTATTTTTTACTAAACCAGGAGACTTAAGACTATCCTATGAATTGACAAGTTCCAGAAGTTCTCTTTCTATCCACCCTACACCCTGCAAAGTTAGAATCAGAATATCCAATAATCTCAAAAGAGGTGTTGTACCTAGGGTACCAGATTCCTAGGTTTGAGGTCCCTAAAAGATATCTAAGAATTCTCTTAACAGCAGTCAGGTGGGACTCTTTAGGATCAGCCTGAAACCTAGTATAAAGACAAACAAATACTAAACATGATATCAGGTCGACTAGCTGTCAGGTAAAGTAGTGATTCAATTATTCCTCTATACTTCTTCTGATCAATAGATTTCCCACTTGAATTCTTATCTAACTAAACAGAGGAGCTCATGGGAGTGTTGATTGGCTTGGCTTTATCCATTTCATATTTCTTCAAAATGTCCTTAGTGTATTTAGATTGATTGAGAAAGGTGCCATCATCCATTTGCCTTATGCTAAACCCTAAAAAGTAGGACAATTCTCCCATCATACTCATCTCAAACTCCTTACTCATTATTTTAGAAAACTCATCACATAAATATTTATCAGAAGATCCAAAAATTATATCATAAACATAGATCTGGACAATGAGTATGTCATCCCCTATTCTCCTCAGAAAAGGGTGGTGTCTACGCTCCCCTTAATAAACTCTCTTTCTAACAGGAATGTGCTAAGCCTCTCATACCAAGCTCTGGGTGCCTGTTTCAATCCATATAAGGCCTTTTTTAATTTGTAAATAAGATTTGGATATTGGGAACTCTCAAAACCTAGGGGTTATTCTACAAAAACATCCTCTTTTATTACCCCATTTAAAAAGGCACACTTGACATCCATTTGAAACAGCTTAAATCCCTTATAACAGGCAAAGGCTAGTAGCACTCTAATGGCTTCCAATCTAGCTACAGGGGCAAAGGTCTCCTCAAAATCAATCCCTTCAATCTAATTATACCCCTTAGCCACCAATCTTGCCTTATTCCTAACCACCACACCAGAATCATTCATATTATTCTTAAAGACCCACTTGGTTCCCACTATACTTTAATTTCTAGGTCTTTCTACTAACTCCCAAACATCATTACGTATAAATTAATTCAATTTTTCTTGCATAGATAAGATCCAAAACTCATCAGAAAGGGCTTGATTAATGTTGGTGGGTTCAGTCATTGAGATAAAGGCAGAGTGGTTTACTTCTTTACTAAGTCCATGTCTAGTCCTAACACCTTCAAAAGGGTCTCCTAAGATCAGTTATTTAGGATGACTCAAAGAATATCTCAAATCTCTAGGCAATGAGGTTTGAGGTTCTACCCTTTCCTCTAGATTTGCATTTTCAACCCCTTTGGTAATCTCCTCTACCTGTTCTTCTTCCTCAACTCTAGTCACCTTAGGATCAGATTCATCAAACACCACCTAAGTTATTTCTTCCACCACCAAAGTCCTCTTATTGAACACCCTAAAGGATTTCCCCACACTAGAATAGCCTAAGAACACTCCTTCATCAGATTTGGGGTCAAATTTTCCTAAGGATGATTTCCCGTTGTTCAGAATGAAAACCTTACAGCCAAACATATTAAGGTGGGATAGGTTTGGAGTTCTACCCTTGATGATCTCATAAGGTGTTTTACTCTGATTTGATCTAACATTTACCCTATTCAGCACATAACAGGCAGTGTTCACCGCTTCAGCCCAAAAGTATTTTGGAAGTGAATACTCAACAAGCATGGCTCTAGCGGCTTCCATTAAGGTCCTGTTCTTCCATTCAGCTACCCCATTCTGCTGAGGGGTCCTAGAAGCTAAAAAATTATGACTAATCCCTTGCTCCTGACAGAAACTTCCAAACTTTACATTTTTAATCTCTCTACCACGATTACTATGAATAGTCAAGATCTCACAACCTAACTTCCTCTGAATCCAAGTGGAGAAGGACTTAAACTCATCAAATAACTCAGATTTATGTGATAGAAATTTAATCCAAGTGAACCTCGAGTAGTCATCTATAATCACAAAACCATAGAATTTCACCCCTAAGCTGGTAGAGCTAATGGGTCTGAAGAGATCCATGTGAAGGACTTCTAAAGTTCTAGAGGTGCTAATGTCCTTAATAGAGTGAAAGGAGGACTGGACTTGCTTCCCTAATTGACAGGCATCACACAAGTGGTCCTTAGTGAATTTAAGCTTAGGGACACCTCTAACTATGTCCTTTTGAGTGACTCTCCTAAGGGTTTTCATATTGGCATGACACAATCTCCTATGCCACAACCAAGACTCATCAGCAACAGTTTTTAAGCAAATTGAATTATCAGCTTTAATGCAACTTACATCCAGCTTGTAGACATTGTTGATCCTTTGTCCCTACAAAATAATTTTTTCATTTAAGCTTAAAATGCAGCAAGTGGGTAGGAATTTGATGTTGTATCCTTTGTCACAGAGTTGACTGATGGTCAGCAGGTTGTGTTTCAGTCCATCTACAAGTAAAACATTATCAATCATAAAATTCTTTGAATTATCAATTATATTTAAACCTACCACCCTCCTGGTGGTGTTATCTCCAAGTGTAACCTTACCTCCATCCCTGGCCTCCAGTAAAATGAACTGATTTACATCTCCAGTCATGTGTCTTGAACATCCGCTATCCAGGTACCACATGCTCTCACGAGATCTTGTGTGAGAGCACACCTACAAAATCATCAAACATCAGATTTAGGAACCCAAACAGGTTTGGGTTCCTTCTTATGAAAAGAAGAATGCAATACATACGTACTGTGCTGTGAAACAGGCAGTTTGGGCCTTCACACCCAATGTATACTAGGGTGAACAGTGCAGGTGTGGGAAATGTGTCCTAGCATGCCACATAAAAAATATCTAACTCCAGGAAAAGGGTTAACTAGTCTACATGGGTGAAAGTGCCTCTTCCTAGGTTTGTATGTAACATGCTTTGATGATTTTAAAATAAATTCTTCAAAAGGTGGAGCTGCATAAAATTGTGTAAAAGTAGGGGGTGTTTCATTTTTCTCATAAGCACTGGTTTTAACTTTCAGAAATTCATTCTCTTTGTTAAGACTTGCAATTTCAAATTTCAATACACCATTGCTACTCTCCACTTCACATGCCATGTTGTCTAATTCTTTAAAAGCTTTTTCTAAATCAATATGTGAGGTTTTCAATATATCATGCTTAGTAACTAAGTCAGAATATTTTTTGTTCAATTCATCAAACTTATCAAGTAAAGACATGTGATTGCTGTCAAGTGTGGAATGATCTTTAACTACAGAATCATGCTTTTTTTATAAATTCAGAAATTCTAGTTTCAGGCTAGCATGAGTTTTCTTGAGCTTCCTATATAATGCATGAATTCTTTCAGATATTTTAAATAATTGATCGTAAGTAAGCTCACATACGTCTTCCTGGTCAGACTGACCAGGATGATCATCATCCATCAGACACAAATTGGTTTCCTCCTCTTCAGCTTCAGTCTCAGAAGAGTCGGATGCAGAAACTGCCTAGAACACCTTCTGAATCAGCTTCTTGTCCTTCCTAAACTTTTGTTTCTCCTCACCCTTCTCCTTGCTTGGGTGAGCTTTAAGTGTAGGACAATCAGCCTTAATGTATCCAGGCTTCCTGCATTTAAAATAGATAGTATCAGATGAACCCTTAAGATTTTTGCTGGACTTACCCTTGATCCACTTCTGAAAGTTCTTGTGTTTCTTCCTTAGAAAACTTTTGAATTGCCTAGTGATCTAGGCAACATCATCGCTATCAGACCAGGAAGAACTAGTATCACTCTCATTCTCCTTCTTCTTTTCACCTGCATCAAGTTGCCTTTGGTTCACCCCTTGCTCGTAAGTAATGAGTGATCCAAGTAAGCTATCAATAAAGTAAGTATTCAAATCTTTAGATTCAGTGATTACAGTTATCTTAGCATCATACGAATAAGGCAAACATCTAAGAATTTTGTTCACTCTTTCATAGTTTTTAAGTTCTCTTCCTAAGGCATGCAAAGAAGTGGCAATTTGAGTAAATCTCGTATACATTTCAGAAATGATTTTAGTAGATTTCTTGCAAAAATGTTCGTAGTCATGAAGCAAAATGTTTAACCTAGACTATTTGACTTCAGTTGTACCTTCATAAGTGATGCACAATCTATCCCAAATTTCTTTGCCAGTTATACATGTAGACACACACATGTAATCCTCAGATTTTAAAGCAGAGAAAAAATAGTTTAAATATTTAGCATTCAGTTGGGCTAAGTCACGATCATCAAATGTCTAATCAGTGAAAGGCAATTCAGTTTTAACATTGTTAATCATTCTAAAAGGTAGCTCGTAGCCATCCTTAACAAGCATCCACATACGATAATCAATTGATTGAAGAAAAGTGGACATGCGAGTTTTCCAAAAATCAAAAGGTATGTTATTAAACAATGGCGGTCGTGTAATTGAATAACCTTTAGCAGTATTACGATTACCAAAGTTAGCCATTGATCAAATTCAAAAAATTTTAAACTTAAATTTTTGAATCCCGCTCTGATACCACTTGAGAGTTCGATATGGATGTTAAGCCCTAATGAATTAGTTCGGAGGCTAACCAAGAGGGGGGTGAATTGGTTATTTAAAAATTTGAGAGCAATAGTAAAAAATCTTTTCGATGATTTGCAGCAGAAACAAGTAAAAACACACAAACAAAAAGATCAAACATAGATTTCACCCAAGCAGTTAATCACAGAAAACTAAAGTGCAGAAAGTAATCAAAAAGAACACACCAAATTTTATAGTGGTTCGATCAACTTGACCTACGTCCACTCCCTGGAGCCTCCCCTCCGAGTATTGCACTAAACCAAAGTGACTCTCCTTCTACTCCCACAGCAAGGCAGAGAAGCCTGTAAAAAAACTCCTTTCCACTGACACAGTGAGGCAGAGAACCTAACCTCCTTTCGCTTCCTCCTGAAGCAGGCAGAGAATCTCGGACTCCTTTCGTTTCCTCCTAAAGCAAGCAGAGAACCTGAACTCATTTCGCTTCCTCCTGAAGCGGGCAGAGAACCCAGATCTTCTTGCCAATGATCCTCCCAAGAGACACCGACAAGACAAGAGATGACGAGCGGAGAAGATGACTCTGATCCTTCCTTGGAGTAACCTTTGTGAACCCCACACAAACTCCCCCTCACAATATCCTCTCTCTCTCTAGGATTTCTCTGGAAAGGACAGTGGCAATAGATTTTTCTTGTTGGAAGAAATAGCACTTTTAAAGGAGGGCTCTAAAATTTCCCTAAATATCAACTGGTCTGCAAGAATCATCCAGGATGATCGAAAGATCATCCTGTACGATTAGTTCAAAATCACCTATTTCAGCTTGGACGATCTGGCTCTTCTGGACGATCAGTAGAAAAAGTTAATCAGATCGTCCCGTATGATTCTGCGATCGTCCGGGATGATTAGTGTAAATCCAAGAATTTCATCCAGAAGACCGCTCTGGTCGTCCAGAGGAACTGGTGCTGGATGATCCAAAAATGACCTGATCGTCCAGGGTGATACTGATATCATCCTGTACGATTTGAACAAAAAGTGCCAAAATCGTCCTGAGCACCGCTCTGGACGTACAGCTGAAATACACTGGATGATCATGATCATCCCAAATGATGTGATCGTATCAATTAAATATTAATTACTTTCCTTAATTACCAGACTAATTTAGGCATGATTGTACTGGATCGTCCAGCACGATACACGTATCGTCCGGGATGATCAGATCAAATTTCTAAAATTAAAACTTACCTAACTTGATCCGGCGGCTAAGAATTTCTGATTTGAGCCTATCATCCCGTATGATGTATGGATTGTCTAGGACAATCGGCTTAATCAGACATACTTAACTTGGTCACCCTAATTAGGGTTTCTATTTTTACTGGAACGTCCTGTACGATGTGAATATCATCCAGGACGATCTGAACAAAAATTGAACAGAAACTCTAATTCCCTCAAGCTCTTCCCCTGAGTGTGTGTGTGCAAGGTTACTTAGCTAGGGGATCAGTTACATTACAATTGACTCAAGAAAAATAAAACAGTACACCTAGACACACTTGGACCCGATCTTGAGCTGGCTTGAGTTGCTTTTGATCTTTTGTACCTGAAATGGGTTAGCCAAGAAAAATAGAATACAAACATATTTGTCATCATCAAAACTGTACTTTTTGAAACCAGATTTGTAGCAAAGATAAACTTTCATACTTGATATGGATTGTATAGGTATTTAGTCATTCCATTTGGAATAATGACTGCACCTACTGTATTCATGGATTTGTTAAATAGTGTTTTTAAGGAGTATTTGGATTAGTTTATCATAATTCTTATTGATGATATTAATATTTTGGTCTATTTTAAGAAATAAGATGATCATATGTTCTATTTGAGATTGGCTTTCAAAACTTTGAGGAAGCAACCTTTGCATGCTAAGCTTTCAATGTGTCAATTTGGATTAAAGTTCTTTACCCTTTTTGAGGTACGTGGTTAACAGTGAAGGTATCTTTATATTCTCCAGAAAGTAAAAGTTATAGTTAATTGGCCAAGAGTAACATCAATGATAATGGTATGAAGTTTTCTTGGTATTGCTAGATACTATACAAAATTTTTTAAATGAGAGTCACATATTATTATTCCATTAATTAGGTTAACATAGAAGTTTGTACTGACTGACCTAGGTTAGTGCTCAGGAAAAGCATCCAAGGAGAGCTATCAAAATGAGCTTATCCCAACACACTCTATTGACATTGCTGGAGTATTACCTACCATCATTGATGAAGCATCAGGAAACACACCAATGACCACAAGGAAGATGAGATGTAGGGAAGTAAACTTGGCATCTAACTCTCAAGCTCTAGAAGTATACATCACCGTAATCACTTTTAAAAAGGATTATTAACCTTTGAAAAGGAGCTTTCATAATGATGTTGTCATCATCATAGCCCAAGTCACCAACTATTTTATAAATAACATTTTGATAGATAATGGATGTCCTATTAGCATAATTTTTAAATTTATTTTTGAAAGGATGAACTCCCTTTCTTCCCAACTCATGCCGATTGTAGGTCCTATATATAGATTCTTAATAGAATATAGGGAGACAAAAGGAGTACTATCTGTACAATTACTTAGGGTTTAGACAACCACTACTGCATAACCATGGTTAATTTCATTATATTGGATTCCTTAGCCACCTACAATGCCATCATTGGCATGCCTTGCTAAATACTTTCAAAGTCATTGTGTCAACCTACTATGTCACAATTGAATTCCCAATTGAAGATAGGGAGATTATAGTGAGGGGGTGACCTCACTCAGTCACACACTAGCTGTATAAGGGTAGTAGGGAAAGTGGATACTTCCATAAAGGAGGTGTAATAATAAGATGTGGAGTGAGGTCCAAATTTAGAAACCATGGGGGCTATCAAGGAAGTACCAAGATTAGAGGGCAGGGTGTAGTACTAGTAGCTTCAAAAGCGCTAAATGACAGAAATGATCCAACCACCACGGCTACATAAAAAAATTGTAACTGAGTAAAGTGAACCCATCACTAGGAAAGTTAAAGAACATAATTTTGGAAATTTTATTTATGTTTCTACTTAATTATGTGTGTAAAAATTTTTTGTGGTATTGTAATATATGTGTGTAAGACTAAGTGTTTGTATTGTGGATTTTATTATTTAATTGACTAGTATGGAACTTAATAAAGTTATTTAAGTGTCACATTCATGGAGTGACTATTTGACCTAGCCAGGTTGCTAAAGAGGAGTGTAGAGTCCATGTAAACATGGAAGCGGTTACTAGTGTATGAAACACACTTCAACTTTTCCTCCTCTTTTCAAATTACATTTTCTCTTATTATATCCTATATTTAAACAAAAAGTTTCCAAGGTTCTCTACCTCACTAGGGGCTAAAAAAGATTCTAGTTCTCCATCGCACCTAGTTCATGGAAGTGATTCTTAGAAGGGCTTCTTTGCCTTGTTGTGGGGGCTAAATGAGAGATGCTAAGAGTTAGTACAATACTTGGAGTGGATGACGGTCATTCTTTGTCCGAACCACTATATAATTTTGGTGTACTCATTCTTATTTCATTTTCATATTTTATTTTCCGCACTTAACTTTTTTGCAATTTATTCTCTTAAAAAATGTGTGTTAAAAATGTTATTATTTATGTTAGATTTATTTAATCAAACTATCATTATCATTCTGATTGTTACTATCTTTATTCGCTTCCGTATTAGGTGAGTACATTATTTAATTCATGTTATTAAAAATTTCAAAAAAAATTTTCTTTGTGGCTAAAAAAATTTTAAATAACCAATTCACACCCATGCCCCCCTCCCCCCCCCCCCCCCCCCCGCCCCCTCTTGTTGTGCATAGGGACAGTTCAACGAGGCTTAACACCCTCTATTGAACTTTTAGGTCCATGTTATATAAAATGTATAAGGGACCTTAGAGAAGGATATCATTCAATATTTTTGTAGTTATATATTTAGAATTGATATAAAACTGATGAATAAAATTAGCTTACAAAGTAAAAAAATAATAGGTTGAATAAGCATTGTGGTAGGGCAAGAAAAGTTAAAAGGAATCTAATTTCTATGTATGTACTTAAACTCATGAGCAAGGAATTGTAAAGTCAAGTTATTGCACAAATCCTACAATTAAGTGCAATATCTCACAAATCATATTAAAATTTCATGCCATAAAGGATATTATAATTATCAAAATTGATTAAATATGGATTTGGTTAATCTAGACTTAATCATGCACCTTAATTAGGGTTGAGCATTGACATAGAGATGACTGAGATAACTCCATTCTCATAAATGTGGCATAGCTATTAGTAGCATTTTTGTAGTGAAACATTTTGTCAATTGTGGATAAAAATAAAGTTCTTAGAAGATTTTAATAAAAGGAAAAAATTGGGAGAAAATGGAATTTATTATTAAAATATTTTTATGAGAATTAAATCAATATAAAAAAAACTCCACCCTGAAAACACAAAATTAGCTTTCCAATAATTTTTTAGAGAAGAAAATTTATGTAAAAAATACTCTATCATAAGAAGATGGAATTGGATTCTCAAAATAAAATTTCAAGGTTGTTGATTAAATAGTTCAGTAGGGTAGATAGAAGGTAAAAATATTTTTAATTCATTGCAATTACTTTACACTATATTCCTTTTACTTTGCAATCCTTCCTCAATAAAATAAATGGCCCATCAGAGAAAATTTGTATGTAGTCCTATTTGCTTGAAATCTATCCATGAATGACACTTTACCTTACTAGTAGGTAACTACTAAGTTAGAGATGGAAAGCTATGTTAGGTATAAGTGTGTATGGACAGCTAAATGATGCAAATTATCTAAAAAGGTACATCTTCACGCCTTAGCTATAAGTCATAGAGGGCTACAAGAAAAGATAAACCTATAAAAAATAAGAAAATGATACATGACCTAACTAATATAGAAACATATATTAGCTGGTTCACATCCATGTGGATCACCACCTTAAGTGTGGGTCCTTTCTCATATCTAAGCTCCTTGGGTGAGTCATTAGGAGTGACTGTCTTGGGCTAGTCTTCAGGATCTAGTATAAAATACAAGTCATCTAGATGCGAGGGTAAGCCAGTATAGGTATTATCAAACACCAAGGTGTGAGAGGCTAGTCCACTCAGATGAAAAGAACAACAAGCTGAGATTTAACTTAGCTTTTTTTTTTGAAGAAAATGCAGTAAATTGCATTAATAACTAGAAAGGAAATACACACTACACCTATGAGCATCATATTCCTCCTATACAAGTTAAAAAAAAGAAGAAGAAGGAACCTTATTCATGACAATGTCTTCCCAAATAAAAGAACTAAAAATGGCATAGTTAGCACAAAGATCTGCTAACTTATTGCATTTCCTATCTATACAATTAAAGATAACATAATTGAAATTTTTGATGTAGGAAAGATCATCTAGACCTTGTCCGCCTCTTCTAACATCCATCTGAAGAGTTTTGATAATGTTTTTTTTATCACCTTATATGATTAAACCCTTGTAAGAAAACATCCAATCTTGAATGACTTCCTTGATTGATTGAACAGCTTGGAGCTCTAATCTTGATATATCCCAATGAACACAAGAATGACCAAAAGCCAACATCAGTCTCCCCTAGCAATCTCGAAACACACCACTAATTCTAGTCTTGTAAGACGATAAAAGTGAAGCATCCACAATAACTTTGATCCAATCGGGTGGAGGAGGATGCCAATGATTATCCGACAACCCAAAAGGTTAATTAGCATCCCTAATACCCGAGTTAAAATAATTGAAGGAGTTTGAACCAGCAGCATAACTAACGGCATTAGTAGTAGTCACTAAGGGGCTGCAATCCTTATCACCATGAATCAGCTCATTCCTAGCCTTCCAAGAGAAGAAGACAATGTTGCAAAATAAATTGACCACCCAATGACTCTGATTCTCCAGCCACTTACAACATTCCTCAAAGGATTAGAAAGCTGGAATTCTGAATCCCCAATTATTCAAATACTGAACAACATCCTTTATCTTCTTACATCTGATGACAACATGCTCAATGTCTTCAACATTATCACAACCCCTTGGACAGCTATGACTTTCTTGCAATCTTCTATATGATAAGTAATGGAAAGTAGGAATAGCACTGTTGAGCATTCTCCACCAAAAGGTTTCCACCCGTGGAATAAGTTTAGGCTTTTTAAGCCAATGCCAATCTTTAGAAACAAAGTGATCTAGTTACAATGCTTGAGCTGCTAAAGCAGAAATAGTTTTACCAAAATTTTGATGAATAAGCTCCAATTTGTCTTCTCATAGATCAGCTAAAATTTGAATTTGCATAATAATATCCATAAGGTCCTTCCCAAAGCACTTATTCAATTTCCTTTCATCCCATCTACCGTTAGAAATAAACATGTCAACTGATATCTCACTGTCATCCTGAGCTATCACAAAAGTTGGCCATTTATTAGTGCTTTTGTCCATAATCCAAGTATCTTTGAAAACATAAATGGATTAACCATTAGCAACACTCCACCTAACAATTAGTTTAAGGAAATTTCCCCCATCTTGAATTAATTTCCAAGCCACTGAACCTGCTTTCTTTGAAGCTCCAGCATCCCAAACTGAGCCATATTTTGGGAAAAGAACCTTCTGCAACAATGATTTGTTGTCTTGACAATACCTCCAAGAAAGTTTGGCTCTCAACATTCCAACTTTTTTTGAACATTGATGTAGCCCCAGGCCTCCACAAAGCTTCGTTCGGCACATAACGTCCCAGTTGATATAATGAAGCCCAAAACCTCCATCCTTTTTGTTACAGATAAAACTTCTGCAAAGCTTATCTATCTCATTCAAAACACCTTTTAGAATCAAAGAAATGGTAGAATGAAAGGTTGGATAAGAGAGAAGAACTGACTTGACGAGTGTGATCCTTCCAGCTATGGAATGAATTTGCCACCCCAAATATTCAGCATTTTCAAAACATTGTCATTGATGAATTGAAAATATGCTTTTTCTAGTCTTCTCAATGATATCTTAATACCCAAATAAGAAAATTCCTTCACATATTTGAAATCATGATTTAAGTAATTGCCCTTATTTTCCTTCTTTTCATAGATTTAGCAAACAAAATTCCAGATTTGGCAATGTTTACCTTTTGCCCTGTCCAACCACAAAAATCTATTAAAATACCTTTAATCTCCTTCACCATCTTCAACCTTGCTTCAGAGAATATAATTATGTCATCAACATAAAGTAAGTGAGAAATCATTGGCCCATTTGAACTAACATGAACACCAATTGCCTCTTTTCTTTGCAAGAAAGCATTTGATATGAGTTGAGAGCAAATAATAAACAAGAAAGGAGATAAAGGGCAACCTTGTTGAAAACCACTCCTAGCGTCAATCCAATTAGTGAAATTGCCATTAATTAACAAAGAGAAGGTAGGATTAAAAAACACATTCCATAACTAGTTTAGAAAATTTGATAGGAAAACCAAAATAGTCTAAAGCATTAACCACATGGGCCAACCCATTGAGTCATAAGTTTGCCCCATATCTATTTTAAAGGAGACTAAACCTTGAGAAGATTTAGAATACCTAAACTTGTGAAAGACTTCTTGGGCTACAAGAACATGATCCGACATCGACCTCCCTTTCAAGAATGCCACTTGTTCTTCAGAGATCAGCTTAGGAATAATAAGCAACATTCTATTCAATAGAACCTTGGCTACTACTTTATAAATTATGTTGCATAGACTAATGGGCCTAAAATTTGAAGGATTCAAAGGGTTATTTACCTTTGGGAACAGCACTATAATGGTCTCTTTCCATTCTTTACACATTTCTCCTGAATAAAAGAAGTGATTGACAGCATTCCAGAAATCTTCTTTAATAATTTCCCAATAAGATTTAACAAATGAGTAAGAGATACCATCATTTCCAAGAGTTATGTTCCCACCTACTTGCTTGATAACTGATTCTACTTCCTCCAAGGAGAGATCTTTATTCAACATAATACCATCCTCTTCTTTCAAACATCTCCACGGATTAGGCCATTCATCCATAAAGCAACTTCTATCTCTCCATTCTTCTTTGAAGAACTGAAACAATACATCTTCAATTTGATGTTGATCTTCAACAACCAGCCCACTTTTGTCTTTGATCTTGCAAATGAAGTTGGAGTTCCTTCGTGCACTAGCAAAGGCTTGAAAAAAGCTTGAATTTCAATCACCTTCCACTAACCATTTCACCTTAGCCCTTTGCCTCCACCAAGTGCATAGCCGAGCCAATGTAGAATTCAACTCTTTAATTTTAGCTTTTGATGACCAACTCTCTTCCACTGAGAGATGACCAAGTTCCACTTCCTTGACTTGTAAATCCAAGATTTCTCTCTTAAGACTTTCCTCACAACTGCAACCAAAGCTAGGATTGAAGCTCACACGTCTTCAAATTTAATATCTTTCTTATACGAAGAGCTGAATTCCAACAAGTTTAAAATGATCGGGTAGAGATCAGATGCAAATCTAGCCAAGTGCCTAACCACCATGCGATGTGAAGAATTTATAGCAGTTGAATTCAAAAAAACACCTATCTAGCTTCTCAAGGATCCGATCAGCTCCAAATTTACTGTTGCACCAAGTAAACTTTGGCCCAATGCAACCAAGCTCATGAAAATCACTGCAAGTTAGAAACACCTTTATTTCTTTGGGACCTAGGGAGAAAGAAAACATTTTTCCTCCTTTTTGGTCCTCATTAGAGAGCAAACAGTTCATGTCTTCCCCCACCACCATAGGCAAATCTCTAGTCGAACGATGTTCCAGTCTCTCCTAGAGAACTCTCCTTCTATAAACATCCTTGCTCCCATAAACAGTTGCTATCCTCCATTTTCCTTTATTAAGAATATCTAACTCTCCAATTACAAATTGGGGAGAAGATTCCAATACATTAAAAGTGCCCATTTTATGCTTCCATAAAACCAAAATTCCTCCTGACAAACCTTCGGAAGGAACGTGAAAGAAATCCCAACCAGTACTGATCACCAAATTAACATCTCTCCTATCAAAAGATGTCAATTTAATTTCAAGCAAACCAAGAAAAAAGACCCCATGGTCCTTTACCACCTCCTTGATATATAGAGAAGCTTTCATCTTCCTAGCTCCTCTACAAATCCAAAAACCTATGGAAGACATCATTGAACGAGAGGGGATTAAATCCCCACTTTTCCTTTATATCAACATCAAACCTCCTACTTCTAGGAACCAATTTGATGGGTCCCAATCCTTTGAGTTGCTTTGAACTTTTCTTCATAACATTTGAAGATCCACCCTCTTTGTTATCCAGCTGAACATTCACCACATCAGTAACTTTAACCCCAAAATCATCAATAGCTCCATCTTTAATGATGGCCACTGAAGTAACAGGAGGCACCACCACATTCTCTTCACTGCTAATTATATCCCCTTCCTCCATTAATAGATTTAAGACATCAAACTTGTTAACCTCATTAGGATTACTAAAAGAATTTGATAGAAGCTCCCCACCTTTAGCCAAAGAATGAATATGCAAAGAACTATCTTCAATACAGGGAGGCTTAGATATTACCTCATTAGGCAGCACTTCATCCCGAGCAACTGATTCATCAAAAACTTTACTTATTTCACAATCAACTTTGTTCTTCACAGCATCCTCATTCTCCTTCAGATCTGCCACCTTTTTAGCTTCACCCTCCAAAGGCCGAGTCCATGTGTTCTTGAAGTTTGCATTCCTGAACCTCCTCTTCCTAAAACTGACATGAACCAAGGTCTATATCTAGCTATGTTATCACCATTGGTCTTCTCTCCAACCTCTTCAACAAGAATCTTACCATCCTTAGCAGATGTGTGACCCTTTTCATTTAGACTTTTGGGTTTCTTAGACAGTAGATTACCAACTAAACACCCACTCCTATAATTTTCCTTCAGATGTCCTATTTCTCCACAGTTAAATCAAAAGTTTGGAATCCTCTCATATTCAAATTTTTGGAAGAATTTTCCTGAACTTCCCTCCACCCAAACACCCAATGGCAATTTACTGTCAAGTTGGATCCTAACACAGATTCTTGCAAACTCTCTCCTCCCCCATTGGAACATGTTTCCATCAATCAAATACGGAGTACAAAGCACGGAAGTGATTCTGCAAATATTAATCTCATCCCAATAATGTAGTGGGAGATTAGGCATCCTAATCTAAACAGGAGATGATAACCCCTTTAGGGAAGTAGGCTGAAAGGAGGAAGACCATTTATCATTCCTATGATATGTCCATTGGCATACCATGGTCCATTCAAAAGGACCGATTCCGTCAGGTCTGATTCTTCAGAAGCACACAGTACCCAACCCATTCCAAGCAGTGTCAAGTGGAACCTACCAAAATGTGACCATGTCTTCTCAATTCCATACCAATGACATGATAAGGAATGTTCTCCCCAAATACCTTGACTACCAATAGTTTCTGCAATCTCTTCGTATTATCCCTCTCCTTTTGTAGATTTAGCTTCAACACGCCATTCTCAGTAAAATAATCACCGAAGTCGATGTCTAGTGCGTTTATGTTTGATTTTTTACTCCAAGCATTTACCAAAACCTTGCTTGTTTGATGATCAGGAACATCTACCACATTAACATTCGTATTGCATCCAGCCAAGTCTGCAGAATTACAGCTACAAACCATTTCTAGATCACTAACAGAATGGAGAAAGCCATTAGATCCACAAGCAGCAAAATTCTTCTTCCCATCTACGTCCTCTGTGCTAGAAGTTATTTCCTGAATAACTCCATATGAGCTTTTAGCCATTATAGCATCATCTATGACAAATCTTTCAGAATCCACTTTAGAAATGTTCTTCGAACTAGAAGAAGGGGAAACACTATTATACGATTTGAGCTCCAATTTGGTTTCCTTCTGATGTCCGGGAAATTTTGTAACATTATCCAAATTATCCACTAACACACATTTACCCTTTCTAATACAATCAAATTTCTTCTTATGCACCAGTAACCCACCTTCATTGATAACCAGATGTAAACCAGATTTGAACCTAGGTTTTGCATCCTGATTGAACA
The DNA here is from genome assembly GCA_019925795.1 of Dendrobium chrysotoxum. Lineage (NCBI taxonomy): Eukaryota > Viridiplantae > Streptophyta > Magnoliopsida > Asparagales > Orchidaceae > Dendrobium > Dendrobium chrysotoxum. The sequence goes on along the minus strand of CM034300.1, from coordinate 35,198,432 downwards.
CCAAACTAGAATCTCTGAAAGCAGGTAGAGAAGAAGCTTGATTAGGATGAGGAAGAATCTTAACTACAGTCATAGCTGACCGAAGATCATCGATGGAGTTGCCGCCCGACGATGGCCGACAACCCTCCACCATCATCGGTGGAATCCAGATTTTGTGGGAAATCAAAATTTGAAAAAAAAAAGCTTTCTCTCTCTACAATCCAGGTCATTCTCTCTCTATAAAGAAAAATATTGAAATTTTGATATTGAGCTTACAATATAATCAATTATAGGTTCCACCTAATTGAGATTTAACTTAGCTTTGTGAAGTGTAACCAAGGGCTTTTAAAGTGTGTGCTTCTTATAGCTGAAAAACTGAAGATGTTTGTAATTGGTAGCTTACCTTAATTGTGTAGATAACAATTATGGGTGAGTGGTCCCTATGCTTAAGAGTGGTCTGGATGAATTATCTAATAGAACTTAATAAGTATGGGAATGTCTTAGTATATCTTACTGATGGGGGAGGGGGGAAGTGCTTAATTTATGTTTTCTTAGATATAACCTCAATGAAAAAGCAGGTATATATGCCAATCAAGTAATAAAGTGTATGAGAGAGTGTCAATCCAATAAGAAAATACTATGTTACACATAAATATTCTAATACTGTCTACTCAAACTATATTATTTATCCTAAGAAATGAAAACAGAGGTAATCTCTATCTCTAATAAGAAATGTAGAAAATATTGAAGGTAGTAGTACTTAAATTATTTTTTACTAATGACAGTGAATGTCCTATATTTTTTCTTTAGTAAGCTCCTCAACATTAGTTGTGAATCAGAGCATATGTATTCTTAGATCTCTATCAATATAGTAAGGATGTAAAGGAAGTTTTATAGCCTTCCTATAATTATTAAATCCCTATAGACCCTAGAATACTAAATAACTTATGTCTGGGCATGCAAGCATTGCATCTTAATTGTCCTAATTATTTAAATATTCCTCCATAAAGGTAATGTATCACACTAGATGTTAATTTTATACATAACCACTACATAAATTAAATGAAGAGTAGGAGATATTGAAAACAAATATTCATATTTTAAAACATAAGAGTCTACATTAGAAATTACAAAGGTTTTCACATCATCAGTCTAAAACTATGAGTTTAGCCAACCATTTAATAACAATTAAACAACACAAATTTCATCACTTGCTTAAGAAAGAAAGTGCAAGTAGAGAAGTTGAAAAAAATATCACTTGGAATGAAGAATCCCAACTAGATCCTACAGATGGACCCTTCCCAAAGTGAATCTCCCCTTATAAATTTACTCTCCACACTCCTTTCCTCTCCAATTAATTATTTTCTCACTACAATGTTGAACAACCTCTCTAAATAATGTATCTCACTATTCCCTAGTCTCTTTCAAACTCTTCTCTAGACTTCCTTAAAGTCCTCTCACCAAAAAAGATAGAAAAACTATTTATACTTATGTAAAAATAGACTCATGCACAGTAGAGCTCGGCCAGCTAGCTCTGTGACATTTGAATATGACCTAACACGTCGATGCTACTTTTGTTACTCTGCTACAGCATTAACTAACCCTATATTATTATTGACAAAATCGATGTAGCTTTTGGTTGAGTTAGTGCAATGCTTCTTTTTCTTAACTATTTTCCATGGTGCTGCAATGATGACTATGGTGCTTGATTGTGCTTCTTGGTGTTGTCGCATTTTATAGTTTAGAGCTCTGGCACTAAATTGTTTGCAATTTTACCCTAGACTCTGACACTACAATGTTCACTTTCAGCACTGTAGTGCAGCATGGAACTACATCATTGTACTTTGATCCACTAGGGCACTAACTTTAGTGAAATTTTTTAGAGACTTCGGTGCTGTAATGTTGAAAACCAGCATTGGTGTGTTGAAAATTGTTGCAAATCTGGGCCCAAGTACAGTGATTTTGATGATAACAAATATTACTATTTTTTAACTACTACTATTCTTATATATCTATTTTGTATTCCCTGCTCACTAACCTTTTAGGTCAACAGGTTCACTTGGAATGTCAATTAACTTAAGATTAGGTAGACTAGGATTGAGTTAGTCTGTAATTTCTATTCCAACACATCTTTCACCTTTTGTTGAGTCAAATGTACTATGATGGATCCTAAAGCTAAGTAACCTTACACGCACACACTCAGAAGGAGAAATTTAATGAGTTAGAGTTTTTTTTTCTATTTTGATCATATCATACAGGAAGATTATAAATCATCCTGGATGATCAGTTAAAAATACAAACCCTGATTAGGGCATCCCTAATAATTAAGTTTACTTAACAAATCTTCTTAGATGATTTATATCATATAAGACGATCAGTATATATTTAGAAAATAGCCAACAATCACATTTTAGGCAATATTTTATCTTTTAAATTTTATTTTAATCATACCGGACGATCCATATCATTCTGGATGATTCATGATAATCATGCTTAAAATAATCCCTTGATTAAGAGACTAATTATGGTTAGATTAATCAATCATATTATACAGGACAATTTATTTGAATCATCTCGGACGATCCTTATTATTTTATTGGTTGATCTCCTTTCATCCAAGATGAAAACTGTACTTTTCTTTTGATCATCCAGGGGATCATCCTTGACGTCCCGACAGGTTTGCGGGATGATTTGTCGATTGACAACCATATTGATCTAATCATCCTAGACAATCAAATAATCATACGGGATGATCCGTACAAAATATTTCAATTGATCGTATAGTGTAAAGGTGATCTTCCTAGCTGAAAGGGTTATTTTGTACTAATTGTATAAGAAGATAGTAGGATCATACTAGACGATCTTTGACACAAAATTGAAAATCTAGGCTTTTTTTGGAGGTCTTTAAGTTCTCTAATTTTCTTTTTAGAAAATCTTTTGCTATTGTTCTAACCTAAGAGAGCTTAGAGAAGGAAAAGGAGAGTTTGGGAGAGAGAGAGAATCATGAGAGGGAGAAATTATGAGTGAGTTTATAAAGGTTGCTCAAAGTAAGGATTTGATCATTTTCTTTAAGCCTCATCCTTGGTTCCTTGGTGGCTCTGTGGGGACGATCTTCAGCATCAGATCTAAGATTCTCTGCTTACTCCAGGAGGGAGTAAAAGGATTCTTAGGTTCTTTGCCTCTACCAGGAGGGTGAAAAAGGATTTTCAGGTTCTCTGCCTCACTAGGTTGGTGGAAAGATTTTGTAAGGGCTTCTCTGCCTTACCGTGGGGGCAGAAGGAGAGTCACTACTTTTAGTGCAATACCTGGAAGGGAGGTTTCCAAGGAGTGGCCGTAGGTCAAGTTGACTGAACCACCATAATCAGTTGTATTCTTTCTACTTATTTTTCTACATTTATTTTCACATTTTTCAGTGTCTAATCTGTGATTGAAAACTATCATTTTTTGTTATCTGATTTCGCATAAATTATTTGGTTGTAAAATATTTAAAAAGATTTTAATTTCTCATTTTGTTAAAGAAATTTTTTAAAGAACCAATTTACCCCCCTTTTGGTTAGCTTCTGGATAAGTTCTTTAGGGTTTAACCACCCTCACGAACTTTCGGGTGGTATCAGAGTTGGATTTATAAAGTCATTGTTTAGAAAACTTTTGAATTTAGATCCATGGCTAATTTTGGTAATCATAACATTGCGGAAGGCTATTCAATTACTAGACCACCTCTGTTTGATTATATATCTTTTGATTTTGGAAAACTCGCATGTTCACCTTTTTACAATCAATTGATTATCGCATGTGGTTGCTTGTTAGGGAAGGTTATTCTGTACCTTATAGACTTGTAAATGATGTTAAAACTGAAGTTCATTTTGTTGAATGGACAACTGATGATAGAGATCTAGCATAACTGAATGCTAAATGTTTGAACGGCTTTTTCTGTGCCTTAAAATCAGAAGATTATATACGTGTCTCCACCTATTCAATTGGTAAGAAAATTTGAGACAAATTATGCATAACATATAAAGGTACAAATGAGGTTAAATAATCTAAGCTGAATATTCTTTTGCATGATTATAAACTTTTTTACATGAAACCTAGTGAATCAATTTTTTAGATGCATACTAGGTTTAGACAAATTATTATATCCTTGCATGCCCTAGGAAGAGAACTCATAAGCTATAAAAAGGTGAACAAGATTCTTAGATTTTTACATTCTTTCTTTGATGCAAAAATTACTGCTATTACTGAATCTACGGATTTAAATGTTTATTTAATCAATTTTCTAATTTTTTTGGATTTCAGCGTTGTTAATTCGTTCTTATTGGTTTTTAAATCTAAAATTAAGAAAATTTATCATTTATTGGAGTTAATCAAAAAAAACTTTGATTTTGATTTATGACTGATTTTATTTAGTTTTTGTATTATTATTATTATTTTTTTTTTTTAAAGTGTTCTTGATCATCACATTCCATTCCTTAATTTTTTCTAGTTTTGCTCACATCATCTAGGATGATCCACATCGTCCTGTACAATCTGAATAAAAAATTCCAATCTCAGATCTATCACATCGAACATTTTAAATTCATCACTTATTAGTGATCATCCCGTATAATTACAATATTGTACTATATGAGACACGTGGCAAGAGTTGTTGAATAATTTCAATGTTGTTAGGCTGATCCATTATTGCTCATCATCGTGGATGATCCACCTATTCGTCCTGGATGATGTATCTAGTCAATGATCATTCTACTGACTCCTCGGGCACTTTATCCTGAGTCTAATCATCTTGAATAATAAGACTAACTTTTTGACTGATCAACTAGACGACATTATTACACTAGATCGTCTGAACGATCTCACGATTATCCTGGATGATTTTCCTGATTATATATAAACAGCCAATCTCAAGCCTTATCTTCACTTAAAACTTTCCAACTCACTTTTCTCTCATTCAAGTTATCAATTCTCGGATATGGCTGGCAATTAAAGATCTCTTGCACTTACAAGCAGCTCTTCCGGGAGTGCTGTTGATCCCAGGTTTATTGAAGCAATGGATGAAGCTGCTTACACCTGTTACAAATTATTTGGTGTTGGAAAGCAGATTTTGAAAAATTTAGTCTTCTTTAGGGAATTCAGAATTAACATTAAAAATTAATTTTAAAATCAAATATCACATCAAAAATACTATACCACCTCAGGAGGTGAAAATAAAATCACAGAATGGGGTTAAGATTTAGAATTACAAATCCCATCTTGAATATCACAACCGGATTTAAGAGAGAACTTCATATGGCCCCTGAAGGATCAAAATAAAGTTCAGTCAAATATCAGGCTACGATAATCAAGAGGAGTGATCGTTAATTTTATATTCGAATTTATTTTAACAAAAGATATATCTCCTTGAATGGAGAAGATATCATTTGTCGACAATCGTTCAAACATAATGATAATGATCATTAGTTATTTAACTTTCCCAAAGAGGACTAATTGAGTTTTAAAAATCAATTTTGAAAAATTAGATGTGGGTTCTAAATCTCCTACGAGCGTAAGCCCTCGTAGTTAATTACATCATGGCAGATCAGAGTCACTTATGAAAACTTTCGATTAAAACAATGGCAGAAATTTTATTTAAAGATTTCTAGGAGTGATACCAAGGGGGTGAGTTTAGAACTTAAATAGGGAGTGGATCAAATTTGAGCAGTGATTTTGGAGTCAAAGGAGGAATGGTAGGAGACACTTTAGGATTCTAAAATAGTTCAAAAGTGTCCCGACCTAAGCTAAGTGTTGGGCTTTAAATTTGGATTGAAAGAGGATTTAGTTTGAGTTGAGCATTTTATTAAAAATTTGGGATTATATTCTCGGAGGTTGGGGTCTTATGATTTAAAAAGAAATCTTCCCGGATCCTAAATCTAAATTTGGACACTGGAACACAGTAGTCCAAACCTAACTAATGCAATGCGAAACCTGGACTTACCCTGGCCTGGATTGGGGAGCCAACTAACCACCTAGGTATTAAAATCCATGAGTCCGATCTTTCGATGCAAGAGTGGTAGGATAATTTATTAAAGTTTTTGAGAGTTCGAGCCAACATCTAGAGATTGTCCTAAGTGGCCCCTTGACTTATGTTGGGTGAAAATGCTAAAGTAAATGCAATTAAAATTTTAACACACTTTTTAATTGATTTCTAATGCAATGCATGCTGATTGACTTGATTAAATGCTTAAAAGGGAATAAAGCAATTTTAAAAAGGCTTAAAAATAGATTTTATCCTAGAGTGCACAGACTCTTCTTGATAGATCTGCACCCTCATAGGCCAGGTGTCGGCCAGAACCCGTAGTCTAGGAGGTGCCTAACAAATAGAAAGAAGATGCATCAAAGTGCTATGAGAACTCCCGACGGACCTCGGCTTACTTCTTAAAAGCTTTAGAGTTTCTATGTTATCTTAAAGTTTTTATTAAAGTATAAATAAAAGAATTTTCTTGTACCCTCACGAGCCTCCGTGTATCCAGGCTAAAATAAAAGCGACATGCAAGCGCCAAAAAACTAAAAAAATAGGCAATCCTATACGTAATCAAATTAAATCAAACACATTAAATAATCAAATTAATTAGGTAAATGTCCATAGGCAAATTACCTTGCTCATTACAACCTAGATTTACAGAAATTAAAACTGGTCGGGCACCACTGATAATAACTTGGATTCTAATCTTAATATAGACGCAAGTGACTTTGAGTGGGATACTCTTTGTCTTCAACTCCTCGGTCTTCTCCTCCTCGAGCTCCTTGGATTCTTCGTAGTTGGATACTCAAATGGAAAAGAGAACTCTTCCCTCGAGGGGAAGGTTACTTTTTCCACTTTGGGTAGTAAAGTGATCCAAATTTAGAGTTCCAAATAGATAAGGACTATCCCCTAATAGAGTATCCCTTCCTCTTTGGAATCCAATCTTTGGATCTATATATCCCAAACTCAAAGTGCTACTTTCACAATTCATACTAAAACAAATTACATAAATATAAAAATGAAAATTTTAGACTCTCTTGTAAGGTTATCCTAAGCATTTGAATATTAAAATATAATTCCCAAGCAGTTATATATATATGTAGAAAAGTAAATACATTTGGCCACGCTCTTTTTATTCGGGGGCTAAGCCGTTGAAGCACCTGTAGAATTTATATTTATAATTTATTTAGCCCTCTTTATTGCTCTACATGAGCATGGCCACCTACAGAAAATTTAGTGAGCATCCAGATCGCTCCTAACCTAAGAGAAATCTAATTTCCCTTCACATCAGTTCATAGAATGCAGTAAAGAAAGTAAGCAAACACATCAATCAATTTCAATCATAACATGCAATAAAAACTCAGAAAACTCGGTACACAGCAGAAAAGTAAATACCGGCCTAGCCTAAGTCTAGAGTCGATTGTCCTAGCAAACCATCTAAAGTATGTGTAGACGGTCGTGTGGCTGCGGTAAATCCTAAGTTGGGTAATTTGTTGAAGTTGTTTAATGTTTGAGTTTGTTAAAGGCTAAAGGAGGGATTTATATTTGAGCTTAAGTATTAATGTCTTAAGGCTTGATTTAAATATATTTTAATTTTTAAATGATTGTTACCTTTGTTGCTCACGGAGGCCGTGAAGTTTATTTCACCTCCTTGGGGCTAAGTTAATAGCCTCGTAGGCCTGGGTTACCCAGTAGCAATCGGGGTTGATTAAGTTGATTTAATTTGATGGAAGTTAAATATAAATTAATATTAATTAATTTAGATAACTACTAATTCTAAAAGTTAAATTAGTTTATGTTTTCCATCAACAGGTTCGTGGCGTTATGCCACCAGGCTTGAGGAACCAGGCCTCCTGAGGATATTAACCCCGCAGCCTGGAGTAGTCCATCCTAAAAACCTTACTGATGTAGTTGAATTAAGAATTTTAATCTAGTTAAGTATTTATAAGTAACTTGATTTTGATGTTTAACAGTCCATTGAATTCATTCGTGGCGTTGTGCCACCAGGCTCAAGGAACAAGGCCTTTTCAAATTAATTTTGTTAATTAAGGGTTCAAAAGTTGACTTTTCAAATTAAAGTTAATTTTAAAATTTTTAGATTTTTAATAAATATTAGACTATATGATGAGTAGTAAGACTATTAGCACGATCAATTTGGAGTTTTCTATGAAAAATTATGATTTTTTGAAGTTTGGGCCTAAATTTGAACTACGGTTGACCAAAAGGTTGACTTTTAACATTAACCAGATTTTGAAGGTTTGACATTTTTGAAAAATACTAGACCTTAATTGGAGTTGAATGACGCTAAGTTTGTTCAATTTGGATTTTTTTGTAATAAGTTATGCATTTTTAAAGTTTCACTAATTATTTGATTTTAAAAATTGCTTAATTAGAAAGGTTTTGATCATTTTGATCCAAACTCATCCCAAACTGGATGAAATCACTCCCAAAGGTCAGAGAAGACCCATGGGGGTATTTGCAAGTGTTTAGAAATTATTTGGGATTTTTAATAATTTTTAATTAATTATTAATTTTTATTAAAAGTCAAATTAAAGTTGAATTAAGAATCCAATCAAGGGGCTTTTATTTTCCTAGGTAGAGAGCTAAGTAATGGTCAATTTGAGGAATTATTTGTAATTTTTGGACTTAATTTGGATTTATTAAAATTATTTTGAATTTTTTAGGTCCTTAAATGGGCTGAAACTTTAGATAATTAATTTTCTAACCTAATGACCTCCAAATTCAACAAAATTTAAACCTATGGTACATGATGTCACTAAGTTTTCTATGTTCAAGCTTAACCCCTATTGGGTGTGTGTACAATCCCCTAGGAATTTTCAAAGTTTTCTAGATTTTTCCTTAATTATTTTTCCTAGGTGTCTCTACTATTCAAATATGCTAGAAATTTGGTGTGACTAACCCTGATACATATGCAATCACACCATAAATCATGCAGCCTAATTCTACAGAGAAATGGAGTTATGAATTTTCAAAATTTTAGGTCCAAAATGGACCCATTACCTTAAAAATTCACATCACAGCATTCTACGATGCATCTGATCCTAAACAAATCACAGTATATGCCTTAGATGCTAAGGAACATTCCACCAAAATTTGGTATCCATTTGATCCCTGGATTGCAAGAAAATTGAAAAAAACTGAAATCAAACAATGTTATTTTCTCACAATCCAAAGCTCAAAACAACTTAATTTTAATTTTAATAAATTCTACATTTAATTACCTTTCCAACAAGCCCAAAAAACACCCAATATGGTGGAAATTTTGAATTACTATGAATTTTGGAAGATTCTGGGCATTTTTTGAATTTTTAAAACCCATTTTGGTCAAATTGGGCGCCACCGCTGTACCAATCATTGGGTCGTACAACGGCGCGACGTTGCGTCCCTGCCATGTGTCGACCTGAGGGACGACCACTTAAACACTTTGGATCAAAGATCTGACCGTTGGATCGACCGTGGGTGAACCGACGGCTTAGATCGAGCCACGCAGCATCCCGTGGTCCAAGCTGACCCGTACTCGAACCCTAGCGAAGGCGCGCGGTCTCCAGCTTGGCCACGTGGCCGATTTTGGGTCGTCGAGTCAAGAAATTTTAAATGCCCATATCTTTCAATATACTCAATGAAACATGACAAAATTTGAACTACAGATAGAGGGCAACATGATCTAGCAATGCCTGGATTTTGGAGGCTCCATGCATTGCAAAATTCCTACAGTTTCAAATTAAAATTTTAACTAAAAGTGAAGATAACTTACAGTCTACCTAGTCGATTTTTGTAAACTTAGGCTCCTTTTGCTCCTGCTGAAGTCCTCTACAAGTTCCCTTAAGACCCTAGAGGATTTTGATGGCTGGATTTGAAGATATTGAAGAGAGATGGTGTTTCTCTCTTTTCTCTCTCCTTTTCCACTAAAATGATGATTTTAATGGTGGAAATGGTTGGAAAAGGCTTGGAATGTATTTGGGGAGTGGAGGAGAGTGTGTGAAGCTCTTGGGGAGTATTGGGGCTTCTGGAGTTTGGGACTTAGGGGAAAAAATAAACAAGATGATGGGTTACGGCAAAATCCCCACACCTATCCCCTTATTTTTGAATTGGATGGCTAGGATTCAATTAGGAAGGGCTTGGATGCTTGCCAAGTGTCTCATGAGGAGCCTAAAACCAGGAGAAGGCTGGTGGATTAAGGGGGACTTGCCTTGAGCCAAGAGGGGGGGGACCACACCCCTTTTCCTCCATTTGGCTAAACCAAGCCTAAGCATGGCTTAGGGGGCTGTTTTGTGGCCTCTTAGGAAAGGAAATTAATCGCTTTTAAGTAGGTTGGGGCTGGTTTTGGGAGAGGGAAAAGCTTGCTTATGTGGCATAATCAAATGGCTATGGTTTGGTCTCATTTCAAAAGTTTTTGACCCATTTACTTGTTTCTAGTCAATGGTGACTAGGATGTGCATGGGAGGAGTCAAAGGAGCTGTAGGAGTCAATCTTAAGGGATATGGGGCCATGGTGTTGAAGCTTTGAGTGAATACATGAAGTTGGAGAGTGTTTTGACCCCTCCAAATGGGTTGACTAAGTCAAACCTAAGGAGGATTGACTTAGAAGTCTTTGGACATATTATGAGTGTCCAAACAAATGATTTTGAAGTATTAGATTGGTTCGAGATGGATTCAAATGTTGAAAATAGCCATGGTTAGGTTAAGGGTGAATTTGGTTAACCATGGTTGACTTGGTCAACCAGGTCAAGCCAAAGAGCGGGTTTGATTTCAATAGGTCTCAAATATCATAGGAAATTCATTGACATAGGTTTAAAAGGTTAAAAATGTTGAACCATGTTGAATTTTGGTCAAAAGTCCAAAAACCCCTTTAAAGGGCATTTTGGTCATTTTGACCTCTGGTCAACCCTGGGTCGAGGTGGGTCTAGTAAGATGTATATTAATTTTAAACACATCAATATCAAGGGTCTGGAAGTGATTAGAGGGTTTGGAGGAAACTCCTGGGTCAAATTCCACTGTGTGACGGGTCCAGTGGCATGGGTCATAAATATTTGAAGGTTTTGCAGCCTTTTAGGAAAGATTCAATTTCTGGGGTTAGAAGTGTCAGATCGAGCTCAAATTTGGACGGTTGATCCTAGAGACATGCCTCGACAATATATAATTGACAGATCATGATTTGAAGGTCATTTGACTAGGTTTCTAGAGATAGAAAGTTCACCTAGAAAGAGTTTTAGGACCTAAGTCCCTAGCCTTGGATCTGAACTGGATTTTTGATGTTGGATTGGATTTTGGATTTGAAGAGTTTGATTTTGGATTACCTAAGTCATTTATAATTATTGACATGATTGTACATGATTAGATAGGGCTGGAGTTTAATAGGGAGCTGGACAGCTCCTAAAGTTTAGAAATTGAGGGAACTTAGTATATAGATAAAAATTAAGTCCTAGATAGGTCTGGAGACTGGAGTGATCTAAGATCTAAGCAGATCCTAGGGTCTAGATTGATTTAGGGCTTAGAGTTCTGGGTTGGATCTTGATGACCTCATATAAAAGTGACCTCAACAAATGGACCCCCAATATGTGTAATAGAATGAAGTTGTAGTGCACATATTGGTGTTGACTGAATAGAATGATCAAGTTTAGAATTTTGATCCTAAGGAAAGGTAGAAATCTAACCCTAAGGAATTAAGTTTGAATTAATACTAGGGTAGTGCCAAGGAAAGCGTACTCTACCACTAGTGGATCTAATTATCAGGAAAAGAAGAAACCCAACCTAGAGGGAAAGAAGGTTGGGGGTCAAAACTAGGATAGTGCCATAAAGGGCATGCTCCATCGCTAGTGGATGATCATATAGTGGGGTCAAAATATGCCTACTATAAGAGATTGAAGGTGGAAGATCATGTGGTGGGGTCAAAGCATGCCCGCCATAATGATCGAAGTCGGAGGACCATATAGTGGGGTCAAAATATGCCCACTATAGAGGGTCGAGGATCATGTAGTGGGGTCAAGATATGCCCACCACGATGATCGGAGCTGGATGACTATATAGTAGAGTCAAAATATGCCCACTATAGAGTGTCGAAGATCACATGGTGGGGATAAGATATGCCCTCCATGATGATCGAAGCTGGATGACCATATAGTGGGGTGAAAATATGCCCACTATAGAGGGTTGAAGATCACGTGGTGGGGTTAAGATATGCCCACCATGATAATCGAAGCTGGAAGACCATATAGTGGGGTCAAAATAAGCCCACTATAGAGGGTTGAAGATCATGTGGTGGAGTCAAGATATGCCCACCACGATGATCGAAGCTGGATGACCATATAGTGGGGTCAAAATATACCCACTATAGAGGGTCGAAGATCACGTGGTGGGGTCAAGATATGCCCACCATGATGATCAAAGCTGGATGACCATATAGTGGGGTCAAAATATACCCACTATAGAGGGTCAAAGATCATATGGTGGGGTCAAGATATGCCCACCATGATGATCGGAGCTGGATGACCATATAGTGGGGTCAAAATATGTGCACTATAGAGGGTCGTAGATCACATGGTGGGGTCAAGATATGCCCACCACGATGATCAAAGCTGGATGACCATATAGTGGGGTCAAAATATGCCCATTATAGAGGGTCAAAGATCACGTGGTGGGGTCAAGATATGCCCACCACGATGATTGAAACTGGATGACCATATAGTGGGGTCAATATATGCCCACTATAGAGGGTCGAATATCACATGGTGGGGTCAAGATATGCCCACCATGATGATCGAAGTTGGATGACCATATAGTGGGGTCAAAATATGCCTATTATAGAGGGTCGAAGATCATGTGGTGGGTCAAGATATGCCCACCACGATGATCGAAGCTGGATGACCATATAGTGGGGTCAAAATATGCCTATTATAGAGGGTCGAAGATCACGTGGTGGGGTAAAGATATGCCCACCATATTGATCGGAGCTGGAAGGAAGCTAGAATGGTGTCACTGAGGGTATACTCCACTACTAGCAAGTCTAATCCTAAGGAAGGGAAGAATCCTAACCTTAAGGAAAAAAGAACGGAAGTTGATTGATCGATTTTTGAACTATTCTAAAATTAATTTGATAGTAGAAATATAATTGAACAGAATTAACTCAAGACATCAAATCATTTTATTAATTAAATATTCGAGCTACATTAAGCATAGTACTTCTTAAGGAAACACCCATTGACAGGTAACATTGGGCGATCTCCTTTACAATCTACTAGTTAATATGAGCCTCCTTCGTAGACTATCTCTACAATGAAGGGTCCTTCCCTGGTTGGTTTAAACTTTCCACCAATCTTTTGGTGAGCTAAGATAGGCCTCTGAAGAACCAAAACTAAGACTCCTACTTGGAATGTTTTATGTCGCACTAACTTATCGTGAGCTTGAACCATCCGAGCCTTATATAATTCTAAATTTTGCTGAGCTTGGAGACGTCACTCCTTGAGGCCTTCGAGTTCTTCTAATTGGAGCTTTGCATTTTTCTCAGTTGTGATTTGATTCTGGGTTGCAATTATAAGCGAGGGAATTTGCACTTCAAGGGGGAGTATGGCCTCGGACCCATACACTAGTGCAAACGGAGTAGATTGGGTCGGGGTTCTATAGGTGGTCTGATAGGCCCACAAAGCTTCCACCAACCTCTCATCCCATTGACGCTTATTATCATCAAGGGTCTTTTTGATAATTTGCACCAAAGTCTTGTTGAAGGCCTCAGCCAACCCGTTAGCATGAGGGTAATAGATTGTTGAGTATCTCCAATCAATACTATGGCGTCTTACAAAATTATTGATTTTTGTAGACTTGAATGCGGAACCATTATCGAATGTAATTCTGCGAGGGATTCCAAATCGATATATGATATGGTCACAAAAGAAGTTTAAAATATGGTGTGATGTTACATTGTGTAAGGGAATTGCTTCCACCCACTTTGAGAAATAATCAATCGCAGCTAATATGAAACGATGACCCTTCGAAGAAGGAGGGTCAATCGACCCGATAACATCCATACCCAAACTTTTGAAGGACCACGAAGCTATTGTGGAATCCAATATATTAGGCGACTGATGAAAGACAACACAATGGACCTGGCATTAATGACAACATTTTGCAACTTTTATGCAATAATTAACCATCGTAGGCCAGTAGTATCCAAGTCTTTTGATTTTCAATTTCATTTTCAGGCCCGATTGATGAGCATCGCATAGTCTGGAATAGACTTCATTAATGATCTTCAAGGCCTCCCATTTTTCTAAATAACGTAGCCACATCTGATCGAATGAGTGACGGTTTAGCGCATTATTAACTAGTGTGTAGAATAGGGCATGTTTCTTGATCTTGTTGGCAAGGGACTTACCCTGGGGGATCTTACCTTCTTGGAGGTAATCGATTAACAGTTGTCTCCAATCGCCCACTTCCACGAATGCTGAAGAGGCGGAAAGGACTGGGAAGAGTGCTTGTTAATGTGCTCCAAATCTATGGGAGATAGGACCCGACGACCCTGAATCTCTATAGGAATGGAGTCTTCTTCTGGGCATACAAATTCCTTTGCAAGTTTTGCTAAGGCATCTACCGCAGAGTCACTTCCATGAGGAACCCTATACAAAGTTACAATAGGAATCTGCTCGAGTAAGTGACTCATGTACTGGTGGTACTTGAGGAGATTAGGATTCAAAACCTTATAGGTTCCTGCAACCTTGTTGATTACCAGCTGAGAATCCCCAAAGATTTTAATCTCTTTAATCTCCATCAAGATTGAAAGTTCCAAGCTGGTTATCAGAGCTTCATATTCAGTCTCATTGTCTGTGCAAGGCTCTGATAAATGGTAGGAAAAGTGCATCATCCCCTTCCCTGGTGTTATGAAAATCAGGCCAATTTTGGCTTTTTCAGAGGTCAAAGATTTTTGGATTTTGTCCCGTTGAGAGGATGCTGCACCATCAAAGTATAACTCCTAGATGGGGTCATTAGATTCCCTTAAACTCATGATTTGTTTGTTAGGTAAATCATCATTTAAAGGAGAGTCCGCCGGCAGCGGGTGTGCTACAAGGAAGTCGGCAATGGCCAGTCCTTTTATTGCACGGGGGAATAAGTGTGAGTTCAAATTGGAGTAATATAATAGACCATCAAGCCAAAAATCCTGACAGTATAGGTTGGGTCATAAGATATTGCAAAGGATTGACTTTAGAAATCAGACTAATTGAATGAGACAGCATGTAATGTCTTAGTTTTTGGGCTACAAAAACTAAAGCAAGGCAATGCTTCTCAATTGAAGGATATAAAATTTTTATAGGAAGAAGCCTTCGACTAAGGTAATATAGAGTGTTCTCTTTCCCTTCGTCATTAACTTGAGCTAACAGGGCACCTAAAGACTCATCTAGGGCCGCAATGTAAAGAATCAAAGTTTTCCTAGGAACAGGGGCTGCCAAAACTAGCAGATTTGTGAGGTATTCTTCGATATTATTGAAAGCATTTTGACACTTTTCATTCCAAATGAATTTAGCATCCTTCTTAGCAAGGACTGAGAAAGGTTGACATCTTCTAAAAAGATTAGATATAAATCTCCTTATATACGCTAGCCTACCTTGGAGAGACCTTAACTGGGTAAGGCTCTTAGGAGGCAGCATATTTAAGATTACTTCAATTTTAGAGGGATCAATCTCAATTCCACGGTGCCTCCCTAAGAATCCTAAGAATTTCCTTGAAGTGATGTCGAAAGTATACTTTAAGGGATTCATTTTGAGATCGTAGCGGTGTAACCGCTCAAAAATAACTCTTAAGTCATAAAGATAAGCCTCTTTAACTTTTCTCTTGACAACTAGATCATTGATGTAACACTCAACTTGATTATGACTTAAGTCATCAAAGATATGGGTCATGGCCCACTAATAGGTTGCAACAGCATTCTAAAGGCAAAAGGGCATCACTTTATAACAAAAGATCCCTATAGGGGTGCAGTGTTTCTCTCATCTTCTAGGGCCATCCTGATTTGATTATAACTGGATGAGCCATCCATAAAGGAGAAAATAGTATGCGAGGAGGCAATGTCCACCGTAAGCTCGAGTATGGGTAGAGGAAATCCATCCTTGGCACATGCCTTATTCAGATCCCTATAGTCGACATAAATCCGAATTTGACCGTTCTTCTTTCAAACCAGCACGACGTTAGCTACCCAAGAAGGATATTATTCTTCTCGGATAAACCCAGCCTCGGCCAGTTTCTTAATTTCAGAAATGACTTGTTGCTCGATCTCTAAAGGCATGTGTCAAGGAGCTTGTTTAACAG
This sequence comes from Dendrobium chrysotoxum, assembly GCA_019925795.1. NCBI lineage: Eukaryota > Viridiplantae > Streptophyta > Magnoliopsida > Asparagales > Orchidaceae > Dendrobium > Dendrobium chrysotoxum. The sequence goes on along the minus strand of CM034300.1, from coordinate 35,182,142 downwards.
GAATGGCATCGTGCCTAATTCTAAGTTTATGAACTGCTACATCAGCGGATAGACCCGACATTTCATCGTATATCCAGGCGAAGTAGTCCCTAAACACAGAAAGAAGTTGTATCAGATCCTGAGACTCATCCTCACTCAACAACGTACTTATAAAAGTGGGGCGAGAGTCATTGTCAGTTCCCAGGTTGATTTCTTTTAGCTCATCGACTGTCAATTTAATCTCTTCTTCAAATTCAGGGGGTGCATCCCAAACTTGAAGCTCATCGGGATCGTCTAAAGTCTCCAAACAAAGTCCATCGAGGGGAATAACGTCTTTAGTAGGGATATTTGGAGATTTAAGATGGTAAGTTATCATTAATCAGTATTTATCATCATCAAATGAACTAATGGTACCAAAGCCGATACCACATGTCAATTTTTTGTTGATCTTCATTTTCCAAATATTTTTATGGTATCTAGCTTGACCCTTAGTCCATCGATACAGTACGGGACCTTTGGAAAAATAATTCTTTATACAAATAGGAAAGCAGCCAAAAGATAATTCTATTAATTCATTGAAATCTGCCTCCTCAAGGGTTACATCACCTTCATCCTTGAGGAGGAGGAGCCAGGAAAGAATTTTTGGACTTTCCTTATCTCACCGCTTAGGTTAAGGGCCTCTTTAATCTCTAACCCTACCACTCTACCAGCCGATAGTGGGGTTAAGGATAGGGCCTCAATTCTCCTACTAAGATTTTCATACATTGTCAATTCAGGCTCGTCACTTTCAATCTTTAGAACATCAACCTCAAGGTCACTATACTGATCTAAAGTTAGATCAAATTTTGGAGAAGCATTTATATTTTGGTAATCAAAAGGAATTTCAACCCCCCATTTTTCTAGCTCCTCATCGGAGCTTGACTCCGGATTAATATACACCGGGGTTGTTCTTCTTTTAAATGAAGCACGACCTCGACCCCGTACCCTTTGGGCCTTCCTCCCACCTCTTTGAGGTAACATGTTTGGAGGCCTAAGCACAATGATGTCGAGCTCATCTTCATTCTTGTATCTTTTGATCTTTTTCCTTTTCTTTTTTTTTTTCTTTTCATTTTGATTCTTGATTTTGATTGGAGCTTTGCTCACTTTATTGCTCCTTGATTTTGATCTCAACTTTAGAATAAGGGGAGGACCCTTTTGATATGAAATATGCAACATCCTCGTAGATCCCTATTTCTTGATTAAGAATGGTTGCAAATCACCCCTAATTACATGTTCAATGCCATCTCGTTGGTACTTGACGCATTAATGTAGGGTAGATGGAACAATTCTATATTCATGAATCTAAGGCCTACCTAGAAGTGCATTAAAGGATGTTGCCAAATCAATACTATAAAATTTTGCTTCAATTTTTAATTCTCCTATTTTTAACAAAAGGGTAATCGAACCCAAAGCCCTCTCACCTTTCTGGTTGAACCCACGTAGCACCAACCTATCAGTGGTGAGCTTACTGGTATCAACTCTAAGGTAGGCGAGGGTCTTTACATTCATCATGTTGACTGATGCTCCAGGATCAACAAGGACTCTTGATAACTTAAAGTTCCCTACACCGTTAGTAATGTAGAGGGGATGATTGTGATCGGCAGTTCCCAACAGTAGATCCTCATCTAAAAATGTGACCCCTGGGACTTATTTGAAGTAGGGGCTTCATCTTTTGAGGTTGAAGCTAATTGAGCAAGGCAAATCTCAAGGTCAAGAAGTGCTTTGATTAAAGACTCTCTCATTTCCTTAGATAGGATGAGAGCGTCATAAATGCTCAACTTGGCTGGCAAATTTCTAAGATGAGCCAGGATATTATAGTCAACCTTAGAAACTATAGACTTAAAACCCAATGGAATCAAAGGAAAATCTGGAATTGGATCATTAGGGATAACTCGTTTGCCCTTTTCCTGAGGAGGAAGCCTAGGGGGTAAGACTTTACCATCACAAAAGTTGTACCTCTACGATTGAATCGGGAGGACAAACTATGGGGGAGTCTACACTTTCCATAGGCTGCACATCATCGGTATCTGAAGAGGAGTCAGAATCTAAAAGTTTTATCACGATAGGTTTCCCAATGAAATTAATTTCAGGGAGATCGCTATCTGATAAGATCTCAAGTTCGACATCCCCTTTAGAAGTCAAATCTGGAAGGTCAAGTTATTGAAGTTTTGGATCGATCTCAATAGGATTTTGAATTTCTTTGGAAGAATTATCAATTTGCATTTCATTCTCATGGTTAATCATCAAAATTGAAGCAAAAGGATGCTTTTTATTAAACTTGTGACCCTTTGCCTTTGATGGGGCAAAGTAAAAGTCAGATAACAAGAGTGGGGATGGGGATTTAATACCACCATCGACCGCTTGTTTATATCTCTCATCAACATACTTCCTCTCTACAAAAATATCTCTCTTTTCTTTTTCTTTTAATACAGTAGCTCCAACGACTACTGGAGAGGGAAGCAGCTCAACATCCTTCTGTGAAGCATCCATGTCAACTTCCCAAATCAGGCACTAGGCTGTCGTGGGCATCTGTTGAGAAAGATGAAAAAACTTATTAATCAACTTTTTGAGTGCCCGAGATAATACAATATCCCAACCATTTTCAATTGAAAGAGTAGTGTTAGAAGTGTTACCTGAGATTACCTTGATGGACCCTTGTTCCGGATTGACTAAGTATTCTTTAGGGATGACGATGTTACCTTCTCTGAAGTTCTTCTCCACCCAGTCCTTAAAAATAATACAATATTAAATTGAGTGACTCAGTATAGGATGATAAGGATAATACTTAGGATAATCTTTCTTATTCTCATCCTCTTGCCATCTAGCTTCAAGCAACTGGAAATCTAGTTTTTTCTGGAGACTCCTGAAAATCTTCCTCACTGACTCTCTCTTAAATGGGTATGGTCTAGCCAACCTCTCTTTAAGATTGGTCGAGCAAGGTTCCCTAGGAGGTTGAGAGGTGATCTGAAATGGTTGTTTTTGAATCAATGGTGGTGGCCATGGGATGCTGGACTTACTAGTGACTGGTTGTTTCCCCTTATCTACTGTTGAGACTGCGGCTCTCTTTCCAAATGACTTGATGGGTTTGTCAACCTTCTTTTCACCAGAAAAATCCTTTAAGAATGGCATCCTAGGAGCCTCTTCCTGTAGGTTACTTGCTTTGTTTAGAAGTTTCTCAAAAGTTTTTATAGTGAAACCCTTCAGGAGGAAAGCAACAGGCCCTTAGATATTCTTCAGAAGAATTTCCATTGCATGTTGCTCCTGCAATTGGGGTTCACACTTCATTGAATGGTTTTGCCACCTTAAGATTTATTCAACTAGAGACTCCCCCAGCTTTTGTCTTTTAACAACCAGATCACCCAATGTAGTGCGCTGTTGCGCTCTAGAAAACCTCTTTAAGAATAGATTTTCTAGTTCATTAAAGATCTTCACCGAACCGTTGGGCAGATTTGTATACCATTTAAAGGCAATGCTAAAAAGAGTACTAACAAATTGACAAAAAAGTAGAGCATCCGACCCCCTGACATTGCAACAGCTTGCACGAAAGTTGGCCAGATGCTGTCTCAGGTTTTCAATTCCAGTAAACATTTTAAAAGATGGTAGCACAAAGCCCTTAGGGTAAGGAACCAAATCATATTCCTTAGGGTAGGGTCTACCCTTTAGAATAGATGTGGCTCCTTACGATTTGGCTAAGGCCTCCCTTACCTGATCCTCAATTAGTTGCTTGATGTCTTTTTGAGCCGGTGCTAGGGAATGACTGGAGGAACTAAAGGGACTATCGGCTGAACTGGGAGATTCGGTAACACTGGCTACTGGACAGGTGGAAGCACTGAAACAGACTCTTGGATTTTATAACTGGAATCTGCCCTTTTTGCTCTGTCGGTGATTTCTCGAGCATATTATTGTAACTCAAGGGAAGTCTCATGTGACTTGTCTAATTGTTGTTGCATTTTTTAACTTATAGTAACATTTTTGCCACTTGTGCTTCCAGGTTCTTCATATGCTGATCATCCCTAGCTCTCTTTGACTCATCAGAATCTGAATCAACGGCGCCTGAACCCTCTTCTTTGCCAGATCGGTGCTTACTTGGTTTAATTTCTTTAATGGAACCTCTAGTCTCAACCATGTAAACATCACTAACAAGCGGATCCTCATCTATCAACATGTCATCTAACTCTGGGTCAAATGCTTCTTCAATTTTCTTCCTTTTTAAGATATCTTTAATTTCTTGTACTACCTCATCGACTGGCCGGTTCCTTATCTCCTCAAGGCCGATGGGTAAGTAACCTTTGTATTCAACCATATCATAAAGTTTATCCTATTATAGACTAGAGATTATGGCTTATAACTTAAGATCATTCGTGTTGGAGGTTCAGCTATTAACTTCTCGATCATTGCATAATCTTCATCTTGAACTAATTCTTCCCCTTTGATCGTACCAGAGTCGATAGTCACAAGGGTGGCATCCTCTACCAGGTGAGGGACATCTACCTCAATAGAAGGTACAGGAGTTTGGGGGGTGAAATTTCCTACATCAGGTAGGGTAGAGTCCTTAAACCTCCAGGTAGGGAACTTAGGGGCAGCAGGGGAAAGCTTGGAAATGCTAACTAAGGAATTAACTGGATCCACAACTGAGACATCTGAACTGAAAATCAAGCCAACTGGGGTCTGGACAACACTGGTTAGAAACTGTGGTAACTCTACTGGGGACTGGAGTAATTTAACTGACAGTGGAGGAACATTAACTCTACTGATATTCTTAGGAGTATATCTCTTTTTGGAGACTGAGGCCTTTTTCCTTTAACATGAATTATTCTGTTAATTTTAGGATCTTCTTTGGTTTTGACTACCACTGAGGCCAACTTCTTAAATTTTGGAGAAGGGACCAACGGCCTGCCAATAGGATGGCGACCTATCTCAGACCCGGTGAGTAGAATGCCTTCCATTTTAGTGGACAGAGGGTGTGGCACCCAATGATAACCATCAACTAACACCGATGTAGCAGGTTGTCGGACAAACTTCTTATTCCTTCTAACGGCTTGAGTAGTCAAATTCTTAGCCTTAGATGCTTCTTCCTTTAAGATCTCTTTCTGAAATTTATGGGAGATAACTCCTTTCAATTGTTTCATGTACTCCTCTTTTGTTTGCTCTGATTGAGCAGCACAAGTGTGGATTATATTTCTCAATATCCTCATTCTTTGGAGATGCTTTTCTTTAGGGGTTCTCTTGGTTGAGTAGTCAATCGGACATGGCGGGGAGCTAGCTATCATGGCTGCCCTCTCCTCCCCTTCTATAACAAAAAGGGGGTGAAAACGACACCCTTTAAGGAGTGGAGAGGAAGTAGGAATAGGTAGGTCCTCGATAGCTTCAGTCTCTACTTGGCCCAAAGTCTTGACCCCCATAACCTTCCTTGACTTAGCTATTTTTCTTCTTACCCGTCTCAGATAATTCTTTTTCTGACTCTTATTGGTAAATGGGATCCCTGAACTCGACCCCTCCTCAAAAATAGACTTAACAGGAGTAGGAGATTCAACAGTCAGCTTAGATTCTTTCTCCTCATCATTGAAGACAAGGGGACCAGGTCTTGTCCCTATAATCAACTCCACTGTAGGGGGATTATCCTTAGTAGCATCTAAATTAATTATCTTATATCCATCCATCGACAGCTTAAGGGTGTTGAATCCTATCCCAAACAGTATATTGCTTCCTAAGTCAATCTGCTCATAGACAAAGTCTTTGTCGAAGGAAAATATCAACTTGCCAACCATTATTGTGGAGTTTGAGTTTCTGGAATTGAAGCAAAAAATGATTAGAATTAGATATTTTTGAGGTTAAAAAAATTCTTTTGAGAATCATAACGAGCTCTATATTTTATATCACATATCGGGCTATAGGACCTATAACCCGATGTATGATAATAAAATATAAAGATTTTCTATGACTAAAAAGGATTTGAATTCCCACTACACTTGCTAAACTACAACATTGCATCATAAAGTAGCATATGCCGGTGTTAATTCAAGACTGAATTTTGGGAAAGTTATAGACTTCAAGAAATTGATGAATTTCCTTTAGACTTTGAAACACAATAAGTCAAGTTTTCACTCAACTCAGAAGCTTACAAAATCAGTAGAAAATTTTAAAAAAAGTTTGATTTCTTGACTCCTCCGCACTACCAATTTGATTAGAGGTAGAGAGTCAAAGCTAAGAATTTGGAAGATTGAAATTTTAAAAGTTGAGAGAACCATTTCTTACTTTAAAACTCGACATATTGATGAAAAACTCAATAGTCAAAGTTCATAAAGTTTGAGAGTAAGGCTCTCAAGAGCTCGACCCGACACTATCGCTCCACCAATCGACTTGCGGGCAGAAGGTCAGAGTCTGATATATATATATATATTTGGATGGAGGTTGTACCTCTCTTTTCGACATGTCTTTTCTTTTTTTGATGTTGGCCACACTTATCCAAGGAAGAAATGAGAGAGGGCCAACAGAAGGAAAGATAATCAAAATTATCGATGCAATAAAGTTTCACCATTATTAAAGATGGAAAGAGAAATAATGTCGCACCGTGGTTGCCATTTTTTGCTTAGTGTTGGAAAGCAGATTTTGAAAAATTTAGTCTTCTATAGGGAATTTAGAATTGACATTAAAATTTAATTCTAAACTCAAACATCCCATCAAAAATGTTATACCACCTCAGGAGGTGGAAATAAATTCTCAGAATGGGGTTTAGATTTAGAATTGCAAATCCCATCTCGAATATCACAAAAGAATTTAAGAGAGAACTTCATATGGCCCCTGAAGGGTCAAAATAAAGTTAAGTCAAATATCAGGCGATGATAATCAAGAGGAGTGACCGTTAATTTTATATTCGAATTATTTTAACAAAAGATATATCTCCTTGAAGGGAGAAGATATCATTTGTCAACAATCGTTCAAACATAATGATAACGATTGTTAGTGATTTAACTTTCCCAAAGAGGACTAATTGAGTTTTAAAAATTAATTTTGAAAAATTAGATATGGGTTTTAAATCTCCTACGAGCATAAGCCCACATAGTTAATTACATCACGGAGATCGGAGTCTCCTACGAAAACTTTCGATTAAAATAATGGCAGAAATTTTGTTTAGAGATTTTTAGGAGTGATACCAAGGGGGTGAGTTTAGAACTTAAATAGGAGTGGATCAAATTTGAGAAGTTATTTTAGAGTCAAAGGAGGAATGGTAGGAGACACTTTAGGATTTTGAAATAGTTCAGAAGTGTCCCGACCTAAGCTAATGTTGGGCTTTAAATTTTTTATGGAAAGAGGATTTAGTTTGAGTTGAGCATTTTATTAAAAATTTGATATTATATTCCTGGAGGTTAAGGTCTTATGATTTAAAAAGAAATCTACCCCGGATCCTAAATCTAAATTTGGACACTGGAACATAGTAGTCCGAACCTAACTAATGCAATGCGAAACCTGGACTTACCCCGACCTGGATTGGAGAGCTAGCTAACCACCTAGGTGATTAAAATCATGAGTCTGATCTTTTGATGCAAGAGTGGTAGGATATTTTATTAAAGTTTCTGAGAGTTGGGACCGACATCTAGAGATTGTCCTAAGTGGCCCCTTGACTTATGTTGGGTGAAAATACTAAAGCAAATACAATTAAAATTTTAGACACACTTTTTAATTGATTTCTAATACAATGCATAGTGATCGACTCGATTAAATGCTTAAAATGGAATGAAACTATTTTAAAAAGGCTTAAAAATAGATTTTATCCTAGAGTACACAGACTCCCCTTGACAGATCTGCACCCTCATGGGCCAGGTGGTCTGCCAGAACCCGTAGGCGGGGAGGTGCCTAATAAATGGAAAGAAGATGTATCAAAATGCTATGAGAACTCCCGGTGGACCCGGGCTTACTTCTTAAAAGAGTTAGAGTTTCTTTGTTATCTTAAAATTTTTATTAAAGTTTAAGTAAAAAAATTTTTTCGTACCCTCACGAGCCTCTACGTATCCAGCTAAAATAAAAGAGACATGCAAGCCCCAAAAAACTAAAAAAATAGGCAATCCTATACGCAATCAAATTAAATCAAATACATTAAATAATCAAATTAATTAAGTAAATATCCATAGGTAAATTGCCTTGCTTATTACAATCCAAATTTACAGAAATTAAAAGTGGCCGAGCACCACTGACAACAACTCGGATTCTAATCCTAATACAAACACAAGTGACTTTGAGTGGGATACTATTTGTCTTCAACTCCTCAGTATTCTCCTCCTCAAGCTCCTTGGATTCTTTGTATATGGATACCCAAATGAAAAGAGAACTCTTCCCTCGAAGGGAAGGTTACTTTTTCCACTTTGGATAGTAAAGTGATCCAAATTTGGAGTTCCAAATGGATAAGGACTATCCCCTTATGGAGTATCCTTTTCTCTTTGGAATCCAATCTTTGGATCTATATATCCCAAACTCAAAGTGCTACTTTCACAACTCAATACTCAAACAAATTATATAAATATGAAAATGAAAAATCTAGACTCTCCTACAGGGTTATCCTAAGCATTAGAATATTAAAATATAATTCCCAAGTAGTTATATATATATGCAAAAAAGTAAATACATTTAGCCACACCCTTTTTATTCAGAGGCTAAGTAGATGAAGCACCTATAACATTTATATTTATAATGTATTTAGCCCCTTTTATTGCCATGCATCAGCGTTGCCACCTGCAGAAAATTCAGTGAGCATCCAGATCGCTCGTAACCTAAGGGAAATCTAATCGCCCATCATATCAATTCACAGAGTGTAGTAAACAAAGAAAGCAATCACATCAATCAATTTTAATCACAACATGCAATGAAAACTTAGAAAACCCGGCACACAGTATAAAAGTAAACACTGGCCAAGCCTAAGTCTAGAGTCGGTTATCCTAGCAAACCATCTAAAGTGTGTGTAGAAGGTCGTGTGGCTAGGGTAAATTCTAAGTTGGGTAATTTATTGAAGTTATTTAATGTTTGAGTTTGTTAAAGGCTAAACGAGGACTTTATATTTGAGTTTAAGTATTAATGTATTAAGGCTTGATTTAAATACATTTTAATTGTTAAATGATTTTTACCTTTGTTGCTCACCGTGGCTGTGAAGTTTATTTCACCTTTCTTGGGGCTAAGTTAATTGCCTCATAGGCCTTGATTACTTAGTAGCAATCAGGGTTGATTAAGTTGATTTAATTTGATGGAAGTTAAACATCAATTAATATTAATTAATTTAGTTAAATACTAATTTTAAAAGTTAAATTAGTTTATTTTTTCCATCAACAGGTTCGTGGCGTTGTGCCACTAGGCACGAGGAACCATGCCTCCTTAGACACTTAGCCCCGCAGCCTAGAGTAGTCCATCCTAAAAACCTTGCTGATGTAGTTGAATTAAGAATTTTAATCTTGTTAAGTAATTATAAGTAACTTGAGTTTGATGTTTAATAGTCCATTGAATCCATTCGTGGCGTTGTGCCACCAGGCTCGAGGAACCCGGCCTCCTTAGGACACATAGCCCCGCAGCCCGGAGTAGTCCATCCAATAAACTTCATCTTTAGAGTGGTTGTTGTGCATTTGAGTGTTGGTTGAGTGTTTTATTAATCAAATTAAATTTTTTTGGAATTTTAATGAATTATTGGATTTTTGGAATTTATTAGAATTATTTAATAATATTAATTAAGGGTCCAAAAGTTGATTTTCAAATTAAAGTTAATTTTAAAAATTTTAGATTTTTAATAAATACTAGACCTTATGATGAGTAGTTAAACTATTAGCACACTCAATTTAGAGTTTTCTATGAAAAGTTATGATTTTTTTAAGTTTGGGCCTAAATTTGAACTACGGTTGACCAAAAGGTTGACTTTTGACATTGACCAGATTATGAAGGTTTGACATTTTTAAAAAATACTAGACCTTAATTGGAGTTGAATGACGCTAAGTTTGTTCAATTTGGATTTTTTTGTAATTAGTTATGCATTTTCAAAGTTTCACTAATTATTTTATTTAAAAAATTACTTAATTAGAAAGATTTTGATCATTTTGATCCAAACTCATCCCAAACTGGATGGAATCACTCCCAAAGGTCAGGGAAGACCCATTAGGGCATTTGCAAGTTTTTGGAAATAATTTGGGATTTTTAATAATTTTTGATTAATTAATTTAATTAATTATTAATTTTTATTAAAAGTCAAATTAAAATTGAATTAGGAATCCAGTCAAGGGGCTTTTATTTTTTCTAGGTAGAGAGCAACGTTCTAGTCAATTTGAGGTATTATTTGTAATTTTTGGACTTAATTTGGATTTATTACATTTTTTGAATTTTTTGGGTCCTTAAATGAGCTGAAATTTTGGATAATTATATTTCTAATCTAATGACCTCCAAATTCAATGAAATTTGAACCTATGGTACATGATGTCACTAAGTTTGTTATGTTCAAGTTTCACCCCTATTGGGTGTGTGTACAATCCCCTAGGAATTTTCAAAGTTTTCTAGATGTTTCCTTAATTATTTTCCCTAGCTGTCTCTACAATTCAAATGGGCCAGAAATTTTGTGTGACTAACCCTAATACATATGCAATCATACCACAAAAATCATGCAGCCTAATTCTACAGAGAAATGGAGTTATGAATTTTCAAAGTTTTGGGTCCAAAATGGACCCATTACCTTAAAAATTCACATCACAGCATTCAACAGAGCATCTGATCCTAGAAAAATCATAGTATATGCTTAAGATGCTAAGAAACATACCACCAAAATTTGGTAACCATTTGATCCCTGGATTGCCAGAAAATTGAAAAAAAACTAAAATAAAATAAATGTAATTTTCTCACAATCTAGAGTCAAAACAACTTAATTTTAATTTTAATAAATTCTACATTTAATTACCTTTCCAACGAGTCCAAAAATGTCCAATTTGGTGGAAAATTCGAATTACTGTGAATTTTGAAAGATTCTAGGCATTTTTTGAATTTTTAAAACCCATTTTGGTCAAATTGGGCACCGCAGCCGCCATACCAATCATTGGATCGTACGACGGCTCGGCACCGCATCCCTACCATGTGTCGGCCTGAGGGTCGGCCACTTAAACACGTCGGATCAAACATCTGATCATTGGGTCGACCGTGGGTGAACCGACGGCTTAGATCGCGCCACACGGCATCCCGCGGTCCAAGCTGACCCGCGCTCGAACCTTGGCGAAGGTGCGCGGTCTTCAGCTGGCCACGTGGCCAATTTTGGGCCGTCGAGTCAAGAAATTTTAAATGCCCATATCTTTCAGAATACTCAACGAAACTTGACAAAATTTGAACTGTAGATAGAGGGCAACATGATCTTGCAATGCCTGGAGTTTGGATGCTCCATGCATTGCAAAATTCCTATAGTTTCAAATTAAAATTTTAACTAAAAGTGAAGATAACTTATAATCTACCTAGTGGAATTTTGCAAACTTGGGCTCCTTTTACTCCTGCTGATGTCCTCTACAAGTTCCCTGAAGACCCTAGAGGATTTTGAAGGCTTGATTTGAAGATATCGAAGAGAGACAGTGTTTCTCTCTTTTCTCTCTCCTTTTCCACTAAAATAATGATCTTAATGATGGAAATGGTTGGGAAAGGCTTGGAATGGAGTTAGGGAGTGGTGGGGACTGTGGGAAGCTCTTACAGAGTATTGGGGCTACTAGAGTTTGGGACTTAGGCAAAAAAATGAACAAGATGATGGGTTACAGCAAAATCCCTACACTTAACCCCTTATTTTTTAATTGGATGGCTAGGATTCAATTAGGAAGGGCTTGGATGCTTGCCAAGTGTCCCATGAGCAGCCTAAAACCAGGAGAAGGCAGGTGGATTGAGGGGACTACCTTGAGCCAAGAGGGGGGGACCGCACCCCTTTTCCTCCATTTGGCTAAACCAATCCTAAGCATGGCTTAGGGAGCTGGTTTGTGGCCTCTTAGGAAAGAAAATTAATCCCTTTTGAGTAGGTTAGGGCAGGTTTTGGGAGAGGGGAAAGCTTGCTTATGTGGCATAATCAAATGGCCATGGTTTGGTCTCATTTCAAAAATTTTTATCCATTGACTTGTTGACTAGTCAATGGTGACTAGGATGTGCATGGGAGGAGTCAAAGGTGCTGTAGGAGTCAATCTTAACATATATGGGGCCATGGTGTTGAAGCTTTGAGTGAATACATGAAGTTGGAGAGGGCTTTGAACCCTCCAAATGGGTTGACTAAGTCAAACCTAGGGAGGATTGACTTAGAAGTCTTTGGACATGTCATGAGTGTCCAAACAAATGATGTTGAAGTATTAGATTGGTTCGAGATGGATTCAAATGTTGAAAATAGTCATGGTTGGGTTAAGGGTGAATTTGGTCAACCATGGTTGACTTGGTCAACCAAGTCAAGCCAAAGAGTGGATTTGATTTCAATGGGTCTCAAATATCATAGGAAATTCATCAAGAGAGGTTTTTAAAGGTTAAAAATGTTGAACTATGTTGAATTTTGGTCAAAAGTCCAAAAACCCCTTTAAAGGGCATTTTGGTCATTTTGACCTCTGGTCAACCCTGGGTCGAGGTGGGTCCAGAAAGATGTAGATTAGTGTTAAACACATCAATATCAAGGGTCTGGAGGTGATTAGAGGGTTTGGAGGAAACTGCAGGGTCAAATTCCACTAGGTGATGGGTCCAGTGGCATGGGTCATAAATATTTAAAGGTTTTACAGTCTTTAGGGAAAGATTCAATTTCTAGGGTTACAAGTGTCAGATCAAGCTCAAATTTGGAGGGTCGGTCCTAGAGACATGCCTGGACAATATACAATTGACGGATCATGATTTGGAGGTCATTTGACTAGGTTTCTAGGTGACAGAAAGTTCACCTAGAAAGGGTTTTAGGACCTAAGTCCCTGGCCTTGGATTTGAACTGGATTTTTGAAGTTGGATTGGATTTTGGATTTGAAGAGTTTGATTTTGGATTACTTAAGTCATTTACAATCATTGACATGATTGTACATGATTAGATAGGGCTGGAGTTTAATAGGGGGCTGGATAGCTCCTAAAGTCTAGAAATTGAGGGAACTTAGTATATAGATATATGCTAAGTCCTAGATGTGTCTAGAGACTGGAGTGATCTAAGATCTAATATGATCCTAGGGTCTAGATTGATCTAGGGCTTGGAGTTCTGGGTTGGGTCATGATGACCTCATATAAAAGTGAGGTCAACACAAATCTGCTGGTATCAACCCTTCTAAGATTATTAATTAATCCACTCTTAACTTTTAGGTACTACACCTACTCACTAACACAACTCTTGGATTCATTCTTACTCTTGTCTTCCCTTTCAACTCTAAACTCTTATTTGAATTCTTTGCCAACCTTCGCCTTAATACTGATTTTACTGCTCTGCAATCTTATGTGAATCGAAGGCTTGTAAGGATTATCTATCAGGATTTCTATAAATTTCTTTGCTTGTCCACCACTGGAGACAAACTCCATGTCTTAGCTTTTAATCTTAATTTCATTTGGACCCATATTAATAATACTTATAGAGAAACCAATGTTCAATTTCATGATTCCACAGTCAATGCCCTAGTCAAAGATGCTCGAATCATCCAGCACATCCTTAGTAACTCAATTATTTCTAAAGCTGGGGACTGGATTCACATTACTCCTATCCTTTCACTCACCACCTGCTACATCACGGACAACCATCAATTTAATGCAGCTGGTCTTATTATCCGCTACATTAAACATTTAACCTACATTCGGGATCTAAGCCACAAAGAAAGCCAAACTTAGTTTTAAGACATCTAATTGCCTATGTCCTTGAATCAAAATACAACCTTCAATTCCCTGCTCCACCTGATCACCACCCTATCTTTACTCCAATAGCTCATTCCACACCCTTCACAGTACTCGTCATCACCATATGCATGAGGAGCCTGGGGAAGAAGAGGATGATCCTATTCATGCATATGCCCTTATCAACTAATAGCTTCAGATTGATCAGCTAGTTCAGAGGTTTGATCAGTGAGAGGTTAGGTTTGAATCATATGTCACCGAGCAACAGCGACAACATGTAGAGGATATTGCTCGATTTGAAAACTACACCATCCAGCAGCAGTAGCAGCATGACCAGGATATGGCCTAGTTTGGTGAGCAGTTTGCATCTCTTTCCTGATACTTTCAGCCACCACCACCTCCACCTGATCAGAGTTCTTCTTTTTAGTCTGTTAGTGCTTTTATTTTTGTGTGTGTACTGGATTTTGTTTATGTACTTTATTATATTTTAGTATTTTTCTTTCTTCCTCCTTTTTATGATGTCAACAGGGAGAGTAGTATGTTGTTTGCTTAGTTTATTGCTTAGAATGTTATTTGCTCATGTTTTAGTGGAATTTATTTTGTTATATTTCTATTTTTATTTTTATGTCGCATTTAAAAAATAAAAAATATAAAAAAAAGAGAAAAGAAAGAAAAATAAAATTTTTCCTGGCTTTAAAACTTCTTTTACATCAATATTTACCATCATAAAAAAGGGGGAGATTGTTGCAAATATGGGCTCAGGTACAGAGATTTTGATGATAACAAATATTACTATTTCTTTATTACTGCTATTCTTGCATATCTATTTTGTTTGCCCTACTTACTAACCTTTTAGGTCCATAAGTTCACTTGAAATGCCAATCAGCTTAAGATCAGGTAGACTAGAATTGAGTGAGCCTGTAATTTCTATTCCAATGCATCTTTTACCTTTCTTGAGTCAAATGTACTGTGATAGATCCTGAAGCTAAGTAACCTTGCACACACACACTTAGGAAAAGAAATTTAGTGAGTTAGATTTTTTTTTATTTTTGATCATATCATATAGGACGATTATAAATCATCTTGGACGACCAGTTAAAAAATAGAAACCCAGATTAGGGCATCCCTGATAATTAGGTTTGCTTAACTGATCATCCTGGACGATTTATATTATACAGGACAATCAGTACAAATTAAAAAAAATAGCCGCCAATCATATTTAGGCAATATTTTATTTTTTAAATTTTATTATAATCATACGGGATGATCCATATCATCTTGTACGATTCATGAAAATCATGCCTAAAATAATCTCTTGATTAAGAGACTGATTATGATTAGATTGATCAATCATATTGTACATGGCGATCTACTTGGATCGTCCCGGACGATCCTTTTTATTTCATTGGATGATCTCTTATTGTCCAAGATAAAATCCATAATTTTCTTTTGATCATCCAGGGGATAGTCCTGGACATCCCAAGAGGTTTGAGGAATGATTTGTCAATTGCCAACCATATTGAACTAATCGTCCCGGACGATCTAATAATCATACGGGATGATCTGTACAAAATATTTTTACTGGTCATACATAGCAAAGGTGATCGTCCTGGCTGAAAGGGTTATTTTGTACTAATCATATAGGATGATAGTAGGATCATCCTGGATGATCTTTGACGCAAAATTAAAAATCAGGGCTTTTTGTGGAGGTCTCCTATTTAAGTTCTCTTATTTATTTTTAAAAAATATTTTGTTATTGTTCTAACCTAAGAGAGCTTAGAGAAAAAAAAAAGAGAGCTTAGAGAAGGAGAAGGAGAGCTTGGGAGAGAGAGAGAGAGTCTTGTGAGGGAGTTCACAAAGGTTGCTCCAAGCAAGGATTTTATCGTCTTCTTCAAGCTTCGTCCTTGATCCTTGGTGGCTATGTGGGTACGATCATCAGCATCAAATCTAAGGTTCTCTGCCTACTCCAGGAGGGAGTAAAAGGATTCCCGGGTTCTCTTCCTTCACCAGGAGGGTAAAAAAGGATTTTCAGGTTCTCTGCCTACTCCAGAATAGAGTAAAAGGATTCAAGGTTCTCTACTTCATCGGGTTGGTGGAAAGATTTTGTAATGGCTTCTCTGCCTTGCCATAGAGGCAGAAGGAGAGTCAATACTTTTAGTACAATACATGGAAGGGAGGTTTCCAGGGAGTGGACGTAAATCAAGTTGACTGAACCACTATAAATCTGATGTGTTTTTTTAACTTATTTTTCTGCATTTATTTTCACATTTTTCTATGATCGGATGTGTGATTGAAAATTGTGATTTTTTGTTATCTGCTTCCGCATAAATTGTTTGGTTTTAAGATATTCAAAAAGATTTTAATTTCTTTTTTTGTTAAAAAGTTTTTTAAAAGAAATAATTAACCTCCCCTCTTGGTTAGACTCGAGACTAGTTTTATAGGGTTTAACCACCCTCACGAACTTTCAAAAATGTTGTGACACTAATAGTTGTGGCACTACGGTGATGGTTTCAAACTTTGTAAATTTTGTTGTGTTTCGTGAGATATTTCTGCACAACATCAACTAAAACACACATCTTTACTGTAATTTAGCAAAATAAAATACGACATATTTTTTATTTAACAAATTTCCCTTGGTTAAGCTCTTTTTTGTCCTCAAACAATTGTGTTTATGCCTTTTATTTGCTTCATTATTCCAAATAAAAATTTGGCAATTTAAAATTAATTAAAATGTAAGACAATACTCTACCATTTAGATGTAAATTATAATGTTCAAAGTGTAGCAATTTTAATTTAAATAATCATGAACAATCATCCTAATAAATTATGCCTGTTAATATCTAAATTGAAGTCATCTACTATAAGTATTAGTGGAAGGTTGACTATCGATTTTATCATTTAGAAATTTTTCGTACCTTAGCTATGTTTGAAATTCATTTGTAAACCTTCATATATATTAGTTTACTTACACTCTCTTATTTAACTTGAGTATTAGAATCCTTTAAGAATGTAGGTGCATCAGATACTAATTTTTTATGTTTGGCGTACTCATTTTTCCTTACGTTTATTTCTTTTGATCTACTTTTTTTTTCAAGTGTTTCTTTTGAACTTCTATGAGTACAGAAGTAATGATTTTGAATATCATATTATCTTCTTTCTTCAAGTAATCCTAAATTAAAATAATGTAAGGATAGTTATAAGTTCACTAATTCTATACTGGAGTTTATAATGTTTTCATAACTTAATTTAAGCACTCCCTCTTCCTAAACTTATTTAATCTTGAAAGCAATAGTTCGTGCTTAAGTGTATAGCATTTAAGTTCAGAATGAAGTATTAAATTAGATAGTTTTCTTAGTTGATTATGATGATTTTCAAATTAAAAATTATTATTATTTGTTCATTCAATTTAGCACATCTAATTTTGAATTAATCCTTTTTTTAAATAAATTTTAATTGTTATATTCATTTTGGTTATATAGCTATCAAAGTGTAATATATGGAGGACATTTCAACAATTAAGCAGACAAAGAATTTTAAGCGAATTAAAATTTAACTGAATAGTAACAAATAATAAACAAAGTAAAGTGCACAAGTAACAAAAACGATCAAAAAAATTTTAGCTAATGCCAATCAGCTTAATGTAAATACAGGTGTCAAAACGTATCTTCAGGTCAAGTTTGGGTCGAATCTAAAATTGACCCGCCATTATTTGACACGACTCGAACCTGGCCCATTTTTAAAAATGGGATGGAAACTAAGATCTGAACTCGACCTGGTTCAGATCTAGGTCAACCCGACCTAACCCGTTAACCCGGGTATGAACGATTTCACTTATTTTATTCTAGAGGATATCGACAAGCTGTACCGGCAAGCCTGCCCTGGAAACATCGAGCTCATCCTTATCCCCGTCTATATTCTCCTCGTTGAACTGATACTCTTCATCTTCGTCTAGAGAGGAAGAGCCCTTGAAGCCGCCATAGCCCCTTGAATGCCACCTCGCTAAGCACCGAGTTTTGGGAGGCGACTGCAAAGCTCGTAAATAGCAACTGACCACTCGAGCACCTCACCAAGCAGTGGAAGACATCACTGCCCTTGGCACCCGGGGAGGTGGAACCCCTAAGAAAATAAACATGGTTTTTTCTAATGGAGAAGAAGGGAGATAAGGGAATAAAGGGACAAGTCTTCTTGTAAGGTCATGGGAGGGGACGGAGGAGAAGCTCTGGAAGAGAGAGAGGAAACACAAAGATTGGAGGCCATGGCAAACTGCGGGTCAAGCTTCTCTCCTGTCTTTGGAGGCAGAAGGATACGATAAGGCTCCCGCTGGCCTCACAAGCCTCTACCTATTCGGCCTTCCCTAAACAAAACAACACAGGTTATTTCAGGTTCGTATCAAGTTGTCGGGATGACCCATATCCGACCTGAAACTTGAAAAGGGTTGAAAATTAGAACCCGAATCAGACCCCTTTTCAAATAGGTTGGCCTAAACCCGAAAATTATAGGCCGAGTTCGTATCAGATCTCTGTGTTATGTCAATTTTTGACACCCCAAAATGCAAGGTTACTTTCCCTTTAGATGAGCTCCCCTATTGGGTGATGTGGTAATCTTAGACGAGTCTCTTTATAGAAATCTATCTAGCACCTATGGATTATTTACATAGATATATGTAAGCACATAAGTATACAAGTCCATGATGCCACTCTATATCTCCTCTTTTTTTATATTTAAATATACGTAATTTTTGTCAACAGAAATTTTTGCGTGCTAAGGCACAATAAAATATTCTTGACCCAATACAAGGCTTAATAAATGCTTATCTTACACTGATTGAATTTAGCTACCTTATAACATATCAAGATACAAACTACTTCAATATAACAAAAATATATATTTTAAAGAGACTCGATTCGATCCAAACTACTTCAATATAAATTAGATTTGAGTAAAACTTTAGTATTTGTAGACTTATAAATTTTGATCAAGAGACATGACTACGGCCATTGAATGGCAAATGCGGACCACATCATCTTTAGTGTTGGCAGGAGCAAATACACGAGCACCTTCGGAGCAAGCCCTCCAATTCACCAAGTTTCCAGTTTGCCGCCAACCTCGCCGTCCCTCTTCAAATAAATCGTTCTCGTAACCCAAAGCTCGTCCGTCTCCATCGCCTCTTCACTATCAATAACCCCTTCTTCCTCCAACACCTCCCAATCTTCTCCAATTCCAGCGTCAAACAAATCTTCCAACCCATCATCATCATCATCATCCTCATCTTCCTTCTCTTCCTCTTCATCACCATACGCTTCATACCCAACACCACACCTCCTTTCTCTCCTCATCCTCTTCCCTTCTCTCACTAATTCTTCGAGCCTCTCCTTCACCGATCTGAGTTCGTCCTCCACTTCCAACCTCCCCTTCTCATCATAAGCCTCCAGAAGAAACACCGAGTCCCGATTCCCTTTCACACTAACATAGAACAACTCTGGATGCCTAATCAGCATCGCCCGAAGTCGATTCGGCAGCCCAAAATCCTTCCTGAAGTGCGTCAGGTGATCCACTAGCGTCCTCCTTTCTGTCGTCATCCCCAAAACCTCCCTTACCACTGCGCACGCCCTCTTCTCCTCCAACTCAGCCGTGTCAGCTTTTAAGCACCCGTACGGGTTCACCTCTGGCAGTGCTTGGAACCGAATCAGGTACTCACGATGGCGTCGCCGGAGGTTGAGCCCTCGCCGCAACTGCAACTGCGGAAACCTTGGCACTCGGTCGATAATCGGCTGGCGAAGGGGATCGACATTGCTGGTGAGGCCGATTCGTGGCTCAGCGAGAGAGTGGTCCCAAGAGACGAGCTCGAGTGCGCGACCGTAGGAATTGTCGACGATGCGGAAGCGGGATGGGTGGGCGTTGCAGAGGCGGGAGCCGAAATCGGGGGCTAGGCCGAGATCAGGAGCGAGATGGGCGAGCTTGGAGAGGAGGAGACGGCGATGAGGGGCGAGCATGAGGAGCCGCTGGAGCTTGCCAGCGAGTGCATCCGTCACGCGAGCGCGAAGGCATGATTCCTCGGCCGCGAGAGCAGCGGCAGCGGGAGTGAGCGTGACGGAGAGGGCCGAGAGGGAGGGGGAGTTGTGGGAGGGGGCATGGAAGAGGGTGAAGATTGTAGGGTACCGCTGGATCATGGAGAGGAGAGAACGGTTGGGGGGAGGGTTAAGGTAGGTGCGGCAGCGTGAGAGGACGCGGAGAGGAAGGAAGCATTTTGGTTTGGAGAGGAGCAAAGTCTTCAGCTTTCGGGCGAATCGGAGATGGCTGTGCTTTGCGGCGCAGCGGTCAAGCGCCGGACAGCGGACTAACCTCATCGGCGGTAGCGACGAAGATGAAGAGAAGCCCGTGATTGTGAGGGAGGAGGGTGATTTCATAGAGGATGTGGTTCTTTTCGAGAAGCAGAAGCTTATTGTTTTGGGAGGAGGGGCCAAGAAGGAAGAGGACGACGATGAGATGGCCAACGCCATTGGAAACTCACTGTTGACCTAAGAAATTGAAACTGCACTATCAGGAAATATACCGCGCTATCGGGATACGCATGTATGCCGTGACCTTCTTCACCCGGACGTCAAACGCCAGCCTCGCACTATCCAACAATATTATTTTTTTTTAATTCAAAAAATTAGGTTATTAAGTGTATTTTATTTATTATTAATAATTAAGAATTAATAATTTATAAATACATTTTTTTAATTTAAAAATATTTTTTAGATCATTAATTTATTTAAATTAGAATATTCATTTTAAATAATGTAAAATGTGATAGCATTATTAAGATACAACATTAATAAATAAATTAAGATAAATATAAAGATGATTGAAAATAAATATAAATAAAAGAGAGAATATACACAGAATAGTCTTTTTTGATGTTAAGAAATGGAATTGTGTTAGAGACGAGTTACTATATTTTGGAGTGTTATTGTATTTTGGTGTGGAAATGAGTTTTTTTATTGGAGATGGCCTAGGTTGCTCTATGTTTTACTTTAGCCTACGTTTCTTTAGGTTTACCCCAAGATCACCATGTTAATGGTTCAAAGGAAGCACTTTTATTTGACCAAGAATATGAATTAAATTCTAGTTCTCAAACTGCCACAGAGTTTTGTTCAATTTCTAATTTGGCTCATTAAAATCAGTAAACTAATTAATTAGTCAAATTTGTCTTAAATTCAAATTGAATTTGGGGAAGACAAGTATTGATTAGAGCTAGTAAGAGATAGAATTAAAAGTTTATAAGCTTTGATTCCCCTTTGAATTAAGATCATGGATCTTCCCTTAGTCTGTTAGAACCCGAAGGTGATTTACAAAATTGAGAGCCTGGTCGGCCCCTTGATTGCAATAGGCTCCCTCACCACAAGCAAAATGAGACTCACCTTCACACGGATGTGTGTACGAGTTCAGAACACTTCCACCTTGCCGGATGAAATCTGGATTTGTTTTGTTCGGGAAGATCTCAACCTAAAGGTGGTGTATGATTGGAAGCCCATCCCTTATTCTAGTTGTGGATCTCTGGTACACCCATCCAACTTATGCCCCACTCATCCTTCCCCATAATCCAGCACTGTTGATTCTCAGTTTGTTGATGTGTGAGATAAGGGTAGAAGCACCACTCGTCGCAATAAAAGCGGCCATTCTTAACCTCCTGTTTCAAAAATTCCCAAACCAATTATCCCAAATCCCAACCCAGCTCACTCTATTATCCCAGTTATGTCAGAATATATCCCTCTTACCCATGTCGTTTGTATACCTATAATGACATCCTCTCCCTCTGCTAAAATTTTCATTCCCAATATTAATTCACCCATAGAAGTCATGGCTTCATCCCTTGACTTAGACCCTTTCAGCAACCTTAATCTCCTAGATTCCAACATCAATCTCTCTTCCCTCGACTACATTTCCAAACCTTCTATCCACTATTCCCCCAAACCCAACACCATCACCACCCAGAACAAGTTTAAGCTCCTCCAGCCTGATGACCATTTGTAGACTCATACTGCTTCTAACTCATGCTAGAAGACCCAACAGCCTTCTAAAGAGGTGGCCATGTCCAAAAAACCGACTCATTCCAAATCTGCCCGGAAGGTAACCCCCTCCTCATCCAAATCCTAATGAGCCTTCCTAGCATTGCCTCTTAGAATGTCAAAGGCTTTAACAGCCCGAAAAAGGTTTTTTTTTTTCAAAGACTTGCTCCGATCTTTAATTTGGATATGATTTGTATTCTTAAAGAAAAGGTTTACTCTTCTCACACTACAAAAAATCACCTTTTAGTGGCAAAACAATTCATCACAAAATAAAGAAAATCAATCGACAAAATCTAATTTAGGGCGGATTACTTTCCGTCATAAAAAAATTGCGTCACAAAATTATTTGTAAGAAAAAAAAATTGTTTCAAATATTTGCGGTAAATTTTCAACGTAATTAAAAAAAAAAACCAAAAAATGAACCTAAACGGTTGCCCTCTACCAGAGCCTGACCGACAGCCAACTGCCCGAGCTTGATTGCCCTTATGACTGGCTACCTACTCCTACCTAATCGCCCAACTGCTTGAGCCTGCCTGAATTGCTTCTTAAGCATGACCACCTTCCTTCTCCCGCGTGACTGCTACCCACACCTGACTTGCTTTCGGCTCCCGCCTGACCGGACTGCGCACGCCACATGACCTACCCGGGATTTGAACATGCTGCTTTTGCAAACCAACCCCCTTCTCCACTCTGCTGAGGAGGAAAAATACCATAGGAAGCTTTTTTATTTATATTATTACTCAGCTTACGACGGATTTGCAATGAAAAATTCCACCGCAAATCCTTTGTAAATCTATCACAAAAAAATTGTCAAAAATTTTCATCACAAATTTGTCGCCATTTTTGATAAAAAAATAATCTATCGTAAGGTTCGTTGCAAATCTGTCACAAATCCATAACTTTTCTGTAGTGTCAAATGAGTAACTTATGGTTTTCGGCCTCCCACCAATTTTTTTTGAATGATGCTTCATTCCATAATTTTGAACTTTCTACTCCTCGGACATTTTGGCTTAAATTGAACCCCCATTCTATTTCTTTCTTTCCCATTTTCTTTTCTTCTCAAATGATTCACGAAAAAGCAAACTATGTCTCCTCGACATCCTTCTTTTTTATTATTGTATATGCTTCCAACTCTCAAATAGTTAGGCTATCTCTTTGGAAGGATATATTCTCTATGGGTGCTGCAATATCTAGCAAATGGATCATTTTGGGTGACTTTAACTGTTGTACGTCTTTTGAGGAAAAGTCGGGTGGCAACATTGTCCCAAACAACAAGTTTGGAGATTTTAACAATTTCAACTTTAATTCTGGTCTTCTAGAACTCCCCTATGTTGGCTATTTTTTCCCCCTAGTTTAACCAAAGAATAAAAAATCCTATACACATTTGCTTGGATAGGGTTATGGTGAATAACATTTGTTTGATGCTTTCCCTTCCTTTTATTATAAAATTGTAAACTCTCAATGCTCGGATCATTATCCGATTATGGTTTGCAAAAATAGGCAAGATAAGAGAAATCATATGTTTCTCTTTAAGAAGTTCTGGGGTAAAAAGTCCAAATTCTGGGATGTTCTTATCTCTGCTGCTGCTCTCCTGCCTTTTGGGAGCCCTGTCTTTAACCTATACTTTAAACTGAAGAACATTAAGAAATCTATCAAGTATAAGAACTGGTCTGTGGCATCTGATATTTCCTTTCTAATGGCTAATCTCATGGATAACTGGAATTCATTATTGCAATAAATTCAAGACTTGCCCTTTGATACCACCCTCAATGAATCTCTTAAGGAGGTTTAAAATCAGTTATTTGTGCCACTTCATATGGGTATCTTGGATTGCTCAGAGATAAAGAGACTAATGGCTCACTAATGGCAAAGATGATATGGTCGTTATGTTTTCTTATATTCAAGCTAAACATAACTGGAATGTGATTGTAATGAAATTTCTTCTCAAAATAAAACTTTTACCAATCCAAAACACATATGTGAAACCATTACCAAGCACTTCCAAAGCCTACTTTGGCCTCCTCTCTAAATCTACACGCTAGTAACACCACCCCATCTCATCTTTTACCTGCCTTAACCACCCCTCTATCTGTCGAGGAAATCAAACACACCATTCTCTCCACCTCACCTTCCTCTGCCTCTAGTCCTGATGGTTTTACATTCAAATTCTTTAAAAACTCTTGTTATTTATTAGGCAAGGCTTTTTACAAGGTTGTTCAACACTTCTTTCTCACTTCCTATATACCCAGAGTGGCTAAAGCTACTATTTTGTCCTCATCCCTATGCAGTATCATGCCTTTGTTATTATTTATTATAGGCTGATTTCACTGTGCAATGTCTTTTACAAAATGGTGGCCAAAATTATTGCAAATATGATGAAACACGTTATGCCTTTAATCATTCACCCTTCACAATATGGTTTCATCTATTCAAGAATTTCTCTGACAATATTGTGTTAACTTATGAGCTTCTAAGAAAGTTCAAAGCTTCTATCACTGATAAATTATTTTGTGCTAAATTTGATAATCATAAAGCATTTAATATTATTTCTAGGGATTTCTTGTTTACTAGAATCATTTAAAAGGGCTTTCCTATTTTTTATTTCTTGAGTGAAAGGTTGTTTGTAGGATGTCTATTTCTCAGTTTGTTCTAATGGGGCCCTTGAGGGGTATTTTGGTTATACCACTGGTCTCAGGCAAGGGTGCCCCTTATCCGCTTATCTATTCTATATTATTATGGATGCCTTCAATAATATTTTGGAGAACACAGGTGGTTTGGCTCATTTTGAGGGTTTTATTGTTGGACATAAAAATGTTTCCCATTTACTATATGTTGATGAATTGCTTGTCTTTGGAAAAGCAAATATGGGCAACACGGTGAAACTTAAGGAGGCTTTGGAAGTATTTGTGGAGTTCTCTGGTCTTTATATCAATCACTCTAAAATCTTTATGGTTTTATCTAATGGGTTTGCTCCATCGAATAACATTTTCCATACATTAAACATTAACCCCTCCCCTCATGTTCTAAAATGCCTTGGGATTCCAATATCCCATAAGAGTCTCAAAGTCAATGACTTCATACTGTTACTCAACAAGATTTCCTTATTGCTTGCTGGTTGGAAGGCAAAAGTTCTTACTTTTGCTCGGAGATTGCAATATCTTCATTTCACCCTTTTTAATATCATTTTCTATTGGGTTAGGGGTGTCTTGCTACAAAAATCTTGCATAAAATTCTTAAATAAGAGTTACTCCAAATTTTTGTTTCGTGGTGACCCTTCCTTTGGAAAGAAACGTCACACCATCTCTTGGAAAAAAAGTTGTATGCCTAAATGCTTTGTGGGATTGGGATCCCTGATTTTAATGCTCTTTCTTTTATTTTTGCTATGATTTGATTTCATGAATTATTACTAGAGATTCTTTGCTATCCCTATGGGCTAGATCTAAATATATATCTATTTGGAAACCTCCTCATAGGAGGGTTTCTAATTTTTTGTTATTCGTAAGCTCTATATCCAACCAAATTATACATAAAATTTATTTTAATATAACTTTAAATTTTAATTTATCCCTAGTTTGAGACCCTTGGTTGGAAGGTGAGGCTTTTCACTCCTATCTCTCTCCTAAAATTTCTGCTACTCTAAATGCCCATCATGTGAGGGACTTTATTGGGAAATGATTGTTGGACTCTGCCAGCCAACATCCCTCTAGAGATATGTTCAGCTATTTGTAATATTCACATCTCTTTAGTTCATTCATATATTATTTGGGATGGCCTTATTAAACCTAAATTCAAGACATTTTATATGTTTTTTAATGATAATCTACAGCATAAGGTGTGGCATCCTTATATTTGGCATAAGAGATATGTGTTGAGGTATTCTTGTTACAGTTAGATGGCTCTTCTTGATGTTTTTAAAACATCTAACATTTTAAGATCTAGAAACATAGATGTTCCTCTAACCTGTATCTACTGTGGGATTGCTAATGAATGTTAAAATCAGCTTTTCTTTGACTGTGACTTCTCTTTCAACATCATATCCTCTCTGGTTCTAGGAATAAATTCTTTTCTAGTTAGGCCTTATTTAATGTAGATTTTAGATTTTATCACTACCTCTCCAAATGATAAGGTTATTAGAAATTGCTTATTTTTTATGATCTGCTGTACTAATTACTTTCATTTGGAGGGAACTCAATAATAAAAAGTTCAGAGCTTTCTTTAACTATTCTACTTCAATATGCCTCTTAGTCAAAAAATCCACCTCTGCTAAAATCTCTTTGTGGAAAAAGGTTGATATTATTAGAAATTTACTATCTTCAGATGTTGTTTAAGTTCTGGTTGGCATCGTTACTTGCAGCAGTTGTTTTGAACTGATTATTCATCAAAATTTGAGCCTTTCTTTATGGTACTATTTTTGTTTCTTCTAGCTTCCAGCTGAGCTCTTGCTACCCAAGCTCCCGTGCCTACTCATTTGTGGCCTCATGGTTTTTTGGATGATAGGAAGATGATGAATGGGTGATGGTTGTCTTGGTAACCTTCCCCTAGTTTGGACGGTCATCTACGACAACGAAGGGTGTTGTCCCTATCGAGCTAATTGCCTCATATGTGCTTTTGTCCATCCTGAGTCTCTTTTTAGCTCTTTCTCTAATTTTTAATCTTCCATTGTATTCATATTTTATGTTAAGTATTTTCTTTTCTCCATATTTTTAGTAATTGTAAGTTTTTAGACTTTTCTTACTCTTTTGCTATTTTCTTTTCACACTTGTATTTTTTTCATAGTTGATTGAAATCGGGCTATGCCCCAAAAATCCCCCTGCCCAAAAAAAAAGATGATAGGATAAAAAAAGTATTAATATATTCTACTATTCAATTCAAATAGTTATTGTAGCTTGGCTCACTAACACATATTCTGACATCGGCCAAAGCCCTGTTTATCTTGACCTTCTCCCATTCTTTAGCTTGTTTAACCCTAAAAATAAGAATGTTAGACTTTTTTTTTTAATTAGGGGTTTAACCCAATCCATTAATAAAAATGAGAATTATAAAAGGGTATAAAAAAAAACAAAATTTCAATGAAAGATAGGCAGAAGAAGTACAGCTCACTCAAAACTCAAGCAGGAGCACCACTATCCAATGGATAGGGATGTCAAAAGAGAGATGGAAGAGTGAGAAATTTAAAGTAAACTAGCAGCAAATAATGTTGTCTCAGCTCAAATCAGAAAAACTTTTGCTTTGGTCAGAAGAAGGAGACCCTCCCCTTGTCGCCATGTGCCCATCCAAAGGGAAATGATATGGAATTATGGGAGAATCATCATAGTCTAGGGCAACAAAAATCCCACCAAAACAAAAGTTCATCATGGGAAAGAGGCAACAAAAATAGTAATCTAGTAAGAACAAATCTAGTAGCAACTAGTCAAACATCAGAAAGCCACAAATATGATAATAGCCACCAAAAAGCAACAACTTTGGAAGGAAGCCCCACCAGAAATCATCCACTTTTTGAAAGCAATAATCAAATATTCTCCCAATTTTTCAAGTTTGATAGTTTATGATCAAAAGCCTTTCGAATTATGAAAAAATAAGAAGAGAAGCTCCAAAATTTTGAATCAGATCTTCTGTCATTTCTTCCCCTCTAAATATGATAGATAGAGTAGAAAATAATAAGGAAATATGAGTATTTAGAACCACGAATAGAGCTAGGTACTTCATGCATAAAATTCATTGCCTACTTCAGATTGGGACTTAAAAGAAAGTTATTCAACCCAGGTAAATAGGCTCCAAAACATATAGGAATAATCACATTAAAAAATAAATGGGTGGTGCTTTTCAGATATGAGTAACAAAGAGAGCATATTGAATCAACTTGTATATTTTGTTTGCATTTGACATCAATAATTTTTAGACCATTTTATCAGGCCAACTAAGGAAAGATCAAGTATCTCAAAGCATGCCTTTTATGCCAAACTTAATTGGCCCATTCATAAGTAGTGTCCTCATGATAATACTCTAAAAGGTATGTTTTAAAAGGGGACATTAACAACATTGTTCCACTCTATACATTAGAGAATGATCATGAATTGGTACAACAAAAATAACAACTATTATGAGAATTGGAAAGGCGCCAATCCTTATGCACATTGATATCCAAAGTAGTGGCATTAGGCGGATATAAGTTTAAGAGTTTCCAATAGTAAATGGTGTCTCTGATGCATGAACCATTAAACCAATGGTCCCAAAATTAGAGAAACAAACATATAAGGTGTAATTCTAAAATTGAAATTGGTTTAAAACTTAATGACTATCTTATAGAGAGAATTCCAAAACCTTGATTGTTTTTGGGAAGAAGGATTCCAAGGTGATTCATACTTAGTAATTAATTGGCACATTAAATAAGTAGACTATTATAAGACCTGTTAATAAGGGAGCAGTTGAAAGAAAAATAAGGGGCATCAAAGGATGGGAGACCCAAACCACCATAAATCTTAAGCTTACAGGTTTTTGCCAATAGTTTAACAGCAAGATTTTGGTATTATAAACCCCTGAATCTATTATGTAATTGTACTCCAAATAGTATACTGTAATAGTTGAAGCCTACCTATAAAGGAAATAAGTCTAGCCTTTAAAATGGCAAGATGGTTAGTTATAATCAGCATGAGAGATTGGAAAATAGAGAGGATAAATCTCGTAAGAGAAATGGGAAGTCCAAGGTAGGAAATTTTAGTGCAATGGGATTGGATGTTTAGTGAAACACAAATATCATTAGGGGGAGGATAGTTTGGTTAAAGAATAAGAGAACTCTTGGAGTGATTAATGTGTAGGATAGAAATATTAGCATAGCTAGTAAGGATTTAGTTGAGGGCATTGTGATTCTGAATAGAAGCCTTACAAAAGATCAAGAGGTCATCATCATACAAAAGATGGGAAAGGTGAAAACCTTCAACAGTAAAACCTTCAAAGCCCTGGCAGGACTCAACACAGTTAATAATGGAGAAGAAGGCCCACTGTATTGCAAACCTGATTTCACGGATTATAATTTTGATGATAACAAACATTTCTATTTTCTATTTAATTGCCTAACCTTTTAGGTTCACAGGATCAACTGTAAGTCAAACCAGCTCAAGATAGAGTTAGTCTGTCTGTGTTTCAGGTTCAATGTACGTTTTCATTTTTCTTGAGTCAAGTGTAATATAACGGATCCCCAAGCTAAGTAACCGTGCACACACACACTCAGGGGAGTTTTTTCAGTGATTTAGTGTTTCTTTTAAAGATAATCATAATATATGATTTTTCAATTGTATTATACGATAGGTCATTAATATTTAGGCTTATGGCTAATTCTGGATGATTGATTTTGAGAACTAATCATACTATACGATCCATATCGTACTATGCGATTTATTTTAACATGAAAACTCTAGCCGCCAGGACTTTTTTGGTAAGATTTGAATTTTGATTTTTTGAACTAATCATATTGTATGATTACAATCATACTTTATGAACATTTTAAATCTTGCCAAAATTATCCCCCGTGATTGAGCAATCAAATCTTGGTTTCTTAATTAATTGCATTCATACTGTACGATATTGGATCATATTGTACGAATAACATAGAGAATGTCAATCATCCCATTAATCATACCAGACGAAACTAAGGTTTTTTTATTCTATTCATCCCGGATGATATTTGTATCATACTGTACGATGACCTGAATTGCACTATTCGTACTGTACGAAGTGTGTAGTGCGGGATGATGGACAGAGATGAATTCATTCGTCCCATAGATCATCCTGTACGAATAGTTGAGAATAAGTTGATCCTACCATACGATCTATGGATCGTACTGTATGATGTTCATAAAATTTATGAACTTTTCATTTGCATTTGTACTGGATGAAACTATTTTTAAACTGATCATATTGTACGATATTGGATCATACTATACGAATAAAATTATTAAATTAAATTTTAGGGCATTTTTTAGCCTTCCTATTTAAGATCTCTTTTGTTCCATCATTGAGATCTTTTGCCACCTTCCTTTCCAGAGAGAACCGAGAGAGAGAGAGAGAGAGAGATAGAGAGCTTGGGAGAGAGAGAGGATCTTGTGAGGGGGAGTTTATGAGGGATTCATAAAGGTTGCTCCAAGCAAGGATCTGAGTCAACTTCTCCGGTCATCATCTCTTATCTTATTTGTGTCTCTGTGGAAGGATCATCCGCAAGAAGATCCAGGTTCTCTACTTGCTTCAGGAGGAAGCGAAAGGAGTCCAGGTTCTCTTCTCATCGGGTTGGTGGAAAGGAGTTTTTGTACAGGCTTCTCTGCCTTGCTGTGGGAGCAGAAGGAGAGTCACTTAGTGTTAGTGCAATACCCGGAGGGGAGTCTTTGGGGAGTGAACGTAGGTAAAGTTAACCGAACCACTATAAAATCTGGTGTGTTCTTTCTGATTATTTTTTGCACTTATTTTTTTGTTGATGATCGTGTGATTGTGATTTTTATTTTATTATCATTGAACATCTATGCATCATCACAAAACTATAAATGTTTTAAACATTCAAAAAGATTTTCTAAATCATTTTTGCTCACAAATTTTTAAAATTACCAATTCACCCCCCTCTTGATTAGCCTCAGGACTAGTTCATAAGGGCTTAACATCCCTAATAAACTTTCAAGTGGTATCAAAGCGGGATTCAAAAATTAAGTTTTAAAACTTTTAAATTTTGATCCATGGCTAACTTTGGTAATCGTAATACTGCTGAAGGTTATTCAATTACACGACCACCGTTGTTTGGTAACATACCTTTTAATTTTTGGAAAACTCGCATGTCCACCTTTTTACAATCTATAGATTATCGCATGTGGATGCTTGTTAAAGATGGCTATGAAGCACCTTTTAGATTTATTAATAATATTAAAACTGAACTACCTTTTATCGAATAGACTTTTGATGATCGAGACTTAGCCCAACTGAATGCAAAGTGCTTGAACTATTTTTTCTGTGCACTGAAATCATAGGATTACATAGGTGTCTCTACTTGCACTACTGGTAAAGAAATCTGGGATAGATTATGCATTACTTATGAAGGTACATTTGAGGTTAAGAAATCTAGATTGAACATCTTGCTTTACGACTATAAATGTTTTTGCATGAAACCTACTGAATTAATTTTTTAATGTATACTAGGTTCACTCAAATTGTCACCTCCCTGTATGCCTTAGGAAGAGAGCTTACTAATTATGAGAAAGTTAACAAAATTTAGAGATGTTTGCCTTCTTCTTATGATGCCAAGATAACTATAATTACTGAATCCAAAGATTTGAATACTTATTCTATTGATAACTTACTTGGGTCACTCATTGCTTACGAGCAAGGAGTGAACCAACGATAAATTGATGCATGTGAGAAGAAGAAGGAGAAAACTGTGGCACTGAAGGCCAACGATACTAACACTGATTCTTTCAGGTCTGATAGCGATGATGTTGCCTTAATCACTAGGTAATTCAAAAGCTTTCTAAGGAAGAAACACAAGAACTTTTAGAAGTGGAACAAAAGTAAGAGTAGCAAGTATTTTAAAGGTTCATCTGATACTGTTTGTTTAGAATGCAGAAAACCTAGACATCTAAAGGCTGATTATACTACACTTAAGGCTCACCTAAGCAAGGAGAAGGGTGAGGAGAAACCCAAGCTTAGAAAGGACAAGAAGAAGATTCAAAAAGCTTTCTAGGCGGATTCAGCATCCGACTCCTCTAAGACTGAAGCTGAAGAGGAGACTACAAACTTGTGTTTGATGGCAGATGATCATCCTGGTCAGTCTGACTAAGAAGAGGTATGTGAGCTAACCTATGATCAATTATTTGAAGTTTCTAAAAAAATCCATTCATCATATAGGAAACTTAAGAAAATGTATGCTAGCCTAAAATTAGAATTCTTAAACTTGTAAAAAGAGCATAAAATTTTGATTAAGGATCATTCTACACTTGATAGCAATCACATGTCATTATTTCATGAATTTGATGAGTTAAATAAAAAGTATTCTGATTTGATTATTGAGCTTGATTCATTAAAAGCATCACATGTTGAATTAGAAACTGCCTTTAAGGAATTAGAAACTCATGTATCTGATTTAGATAGTAGTGAACATTATCTAAAATTTGAAATTATAAGTCTCAAGAAAGAAAATGAATTTCTAAGTGTGAAAATTAGTGCATATGAGAATAATGAAACACCCCCTACTTTTGCACAATTTTATGCACCTCCACCATTTGAAGAATCTAACTCAAAATCATCAAAGCATGTTTCATTCAAACCTAGGAAGTGGCACTATCACCCATGTAGATTAGTTAACCCTTTTCCTGGCGTTAGATGCTTTTTTTGTGGCATGCTAGGATATATCTCTCACACCTATACTGTTCATCATAGTACACATTGGGTGTGGAGGCCCAAATTGTATGCTTCACAACACAGCACACATGCATTGCATTCTTCTTTTCATAAGAAGGAACCCAAACTTGTTTGGGTTCTTAAATTTGACGTTTGATGATTTTATAAGGTTGCTCTCACAGAAGACCTCATGAGAGCATGTGGTACTTTGATAGTGGATGTTCAAGACATATGACTGGAGATGCAAATCATTTCATTTCGCTGGAGGCCAGGGCTGGAGGTAAGATCACTCTTGGAGATAATACCACCTGGAAAGTGGTAGGTGTAGGTATAATCGGAAACTCCAAGAACCTTTTGATTGAAAATGTTTTGCTTATAGATGAATTGAAGCACAACTTGCTTAGCATCTGTCAGCTCTGTGACAAAGGGTTCAACATCAAGTTCCTGGCAAATACATGCATCATAAGCTAAAATAATAACACTATTTTGCAGGACAAGAGGATAAACAATGTCTATATGCTTAATTTAAATAATACTGAATGTACTAGCTTTATTTTGCTTAAAATTTACTACTGATGAGTCTTGGTTGTGGTACAGGATATTATGTCATGCCACTATGAAAACCCTTAGAAAAGTCACCCAAAAGAACTTAGTTAGAGGTTACCCCAAGCTTAAGTTCACTAAGGACCACCTGTACGATGCCTGTCAATTCAGGAAGTAAGTACAATCCTCTTTCCACTCCATTAAAGATATCAGCACCTCTAGACCTTTATAAGTCTTTCACATGGACCTCTTTGGACCCATTAGCACTACCAGCTTAGGGTGGAAGGTCTATGGATTTGTGATTATTGATGATTACTCGAGATTCACTTGGATTAGATTTCTATCACATAAATCTGAGTCATTTGATGAATTTAAATCTTTCTCCACTTGGATTCAGAAGAAGTTAGGTAGTGAGATCTTGACTATTCATAGTGATCATGGTGAAGAGTTTGAAAATATGAGATTTGGAATATTCTGTGAGGAGTAAGGGATTAGTTATAACTTTTTAGCTCCTAGGACCCCTCAGTGGAACAGGGTAGCTGAAAGGAAGAACAGGGCCTTAGTGGAAGCCACTAAGGCAATGCTTGCTGAGTATTCACTTCCAAAATACTTCTGGGCTGAAGCGTTGAACACTACCTGTTATGTGCTGAATAGGGTGAATATTAGATCCAATCTGAATAAAATACCTTATGAGATCATTAAGGGTAGAACTCCAAACCTATCCCACCTCCATGTCTTTGGTTGTAAGGTTTTCAGTTTGAATAATGGGAAATCATCCTTAGGAAAATTTGACCCCAAATCTGATAAAGGAGTGTTCTTAGGCTATTCTAGTGTAGGGAAATCCTTTAGGGTGTTTAATAAGAGGACTTTGGTGGTGGAGGAGATAACTCATGTGGTGTTTGATGAATCTGATCCTAAGGAGACTAGAGTTGAGGAAGAAGAAGATGTAGGAGAGATTACCCAAGGAGTTAAAAATACAAATCTGGAGGAAAGGGTAGAACCTCAAAACACTTTGCCTAGAGATTTAAGATATTCTTCGAGTCATCCTAAAGAACTGATCTTAGGAGACCCTTCTGAAGGTGTTAGAACTGAGCATGGACTTAGGAAGGAAGTAAACCATTTTGCCTTTATCTCAATGACTGAACCCACCAACATCAATCAAGCCCTTTCTGGTGAATTTTGCATCTTAAATATGCAAGAGGAATTGAACCAATTTGTAAGGAATGATGTTTGGGAGTTAGTAGAAAGACCTAAGAATCAAAGTGTTGTGAGAACTTAATGGGTCTTTAAGAATAAGATGAATGATTCTGGTGTGGTGGTTAGGAATAAGGCAAGATTGGTGGCTAAGGGGTACAACCAAATAGAATGAATTGATTTTGAGGAGACCTTTGCACCTGTAGCTAGATTGGAAGCCATTATAATGCTACTAACGTTTTCCTTTAATAAGGGATTTAAGCTTTTTCAAATGGATGTCAAGAGTGCCTTTTTGAATGGGGTAATAAAGGAGGATATCTTTGTAGAGAAATCCCTAGGCTTTAAGAGTTCCCAATATCCTAATCATGTTTACAAATTAAAAAAGGCCTTATATGCATTGAAATAAGCACCCAGAGCTTGGTATGAGAGGCTTAACACATTCCTATTAGAAAGAGAGTTTGTTAAGGGAAGCATAGACACCACCCTTTTTTTAAAGAAAGTAGGAGATGATTTACTTATTGTCAGATCTATATTGATGATATACTTTTTAGATCTTCTGATAAAAAATTATGTGATAATTTTTCTAAAACAATGAATAAGGAGTTTGAGATGAGTATAATGGGAGAATTGTCTTACTTTTTGGGATTTAGCATAAGGTAGATGGATGATGGAACCTTTCTGAATCAATCAAAATACACTAAGGACATTTTGAAGAAATATAAATGGATAAAGCTAAGCCAATCAACACTCCCATGAGTTCATCTATTCAGTTAGATAAGGATTTAAATGGAAAATCTATTGATTAGAAGAAGTATAGAGGAATTATAGAAACACCACATTACCTGACTACTAGCCGACCTGATATCATATTTAGTGTTTATCTTTGTGCTAGGTTTCAAGCTGATCCTAAAGAGTCTCACCTGACTACTATTAAGAGAATTCTTAGATATCTCTTAGGGACCCCAAACTTAGAATCTGGTATCCTAGTCACATCACTTCTTTTGAGATTATTGGATATTCTGATTCTGATTTTGCATGATGCAGGGTGGATAGAAAAAACACTTTTGGAACTTGCCAATTCATAGGACAATCTTTAGTCTCTTGGTCCAGTAGAAAAAAGAACTCAGTTGCACTCTCCACTGCTGAAGCTGAGTATATTGCCTTAGGAAGTTGTATGGCCCAAGTCCTTTGGTTGAAGCAATAAATTCTGGATTTAGGATTACCTGTTGGCACAATTTCAGTTCTATGTGATAACACCAGTACCATATGCATTTATAAGAATCCAATCCAACATTCTAGAACCAAACACATTGACATAAGGCATCACTTCATTAGGGACCATGTTACAAAAGGGGACATTGAGCTACACCATGTAGCAACTAAAAATCAACTAGCTGACATCTTTACTAAACCACTAGCCTTTGACTCATTCAACATTTTAAGGACCAGATTGGGTGTGATTGACATAAATACATGAATCTGATGATTGCTAATTTCTGAATTTTTTAGTTTTAATTTTTTCATTTCGTTTGTGTTTGATTTGATTATCTATTTCATGTTTGTTTTTATTCTTTGCTTATTTTCTTTTTGTTGTTATTATTTTCCTGATTTGAGTATTTATTTTGATGCGATTTCTTCTTATTTTTGATTTACTGTCTTTTCTTCTAAATCAGATCACTACTCACTACAGTTGATAAACTTGATTTCTAATTGAGAGTTTTGCCTGGTTTTTGTTTGGAAGCTTGTAAGCAGTGATTGACTCCTCTGAATCTGTTAAAGGCAAGAAATATTGATGATTATTTCTCTTCTTCTAACTCCTTTAATGGTGTATTATTTCTTTTGGATAAAAATCTTCTTCAAAATTAAAAAGTTAGTTTTTGAAATAGAGATCTATTTTATCTTCCTACAGTAATCTACCTCATATAAATAGTATTTTCAAAGCTTTGAATCATTGTTATATTTTTCTTAATCAGGTGATTACACTTATCATATAATGTATAGTTTTTATTCTATGAATTACTCCTTATTGTAGAGAGTGTATTTTGTCTTCTCTTATGTCTGGAAGGTAATTTCACAACTAAGATTCTTTAACGATTATGAAAGGAAGCAAGCTTATAAAAGATGCACAAAGAGCGCCAAAATGAAAAGAGGCACAAAATGAGCCCAAAGCTGAAAAGATGCGCAATATCGCCACAAATTAGAAAGATACACAAAGTATGTCAAAAATCAAAAGATGCACAAAGTGCACTAAATAAATTGAAAAAGAGGCACAAAATGAGCCCATAAAGAAACAAGATTTCTTCCCTTTCAGATCTTTAAATTTCATAGAAAAATCATGCGCCACTTAATATTTTCAAAAGCTTGAGATTAAAAATCATGATTTTTGATTCCTTACTTTGTAATACTATTTTATCAGATATTTTTCTGGAACAAGGCTTGAAAGGATCTCTTTTCAAATCCAATTTCTTCTCTTTTGAATAGGACTTTTATTGAAAGAAATTTGAACCCGTAAGGTGTCTGAGGTAGGAGCTACTAAAGTCGATTTTCTAACTTTTTTGGATTTCAGTGTTGTCAATTTTCTTCTTATTGGCTTTTGAATTAAAAATCAAGGAAAATTCTATTTTACTGGAGCTGATCGGTTAAAAAAAATTTCGATTGTTTTTACTGTTGTTTTCTCATTTCTATTTTTCTTTGTTTTGATTTATTTTTGTTTTCTCTTTTCTTTGTATGTTTTTGGGATCCCTTATCTTCTGACCAGGATTCACCTCTATTATTTTTCTGTGTTGTGATGTTTCTAGTTTGTTTTGTTTTGTTTTTTCTTTCTCCTTTTTGTGATGTCAAAAGGGGGAGTTATTTTTGTGTTACTAGTAGTTTCATTTGCTATTTTTTTGTGTTGTGGTAGATTCTTTTATTGTATTTAGTGTCACTGTTTGTCAATGATTTTGCTTGATTTGAAACTACTAAATAAATATTTGCCATCATCAAAAAGGGGGAGATTATTGCAAACCTGATTTCAAGGATTATAATTTTGATGATAACAAATATTTCTATTTTTTATTTTATTACCTAGCCTTTCAGGATCACAGGATCAACTGCAAGTCAAGCCAGCTCAAGATAGAGTCAGTTTGTCTGTGTTTCAGGTACAATGTACTTTTTCATTTTTTTTGAGTCAAGTGTATTGTAATGGATCCCCAAGCTAAGTAACCGTGCACACACATACTTAGGGAGAGTTTTTGAGTGATTTAGTGTTTCTTTTAAAGGCAATCATACTATATAATTTTTCAATCATACTGTATGATAGGTCATTAATATTCAGGCTTACGGCTAATTCTGGATGATTAATTTTGAGAATTAATCATATTGTACGATCCATATCGTACTGTATGATTTGTTTCAACATGAAAACCCTAGCCGCCAGACTATTTTGGTAAGATTTGAATTTTAATTTTTTGAACTAATCGTACTGTATGAATATTTTAAATCTTGCCAAAATTATCCCCTGTGATCGAGCAATCAAATCTTGGTTTCTTAATTAATTGTATTTGTACTATATGATATTGGATCGTATTATACAAACAACAGAGATGATGTCAATTATCCCATTGATCGTACCAGATGAAACTAAGGTTTTATTATTCTATTAATCCTGAACGATATTTGTATCATACTGTACGATGACATAAATTGAACTATTAGTACTGTGCGAAGTGTGTAGTGCGGGACGATGGACAGAGACAAATTCGTTCATCCCATAGATCATCCCGTACGAATAGTTGAGAATAAGTTGATCGTACCATACGATGTATGGATCGTATTGTATGCTGTTTGTAAAATTTGTGAACTGTTCGTTTACATTCATACTGGATGAAACTATTTTTGAACTGATCATACTATACGATATTGGATCATACTGTACGAACAGAATCATCAAATTAAATTTTAGGATATTTTTTGAGCCCTCCTATTTAAGATCTCTTTTGTTCCATCATTGAGATCTTTTGCCACCATCCTTTCCACAGAGAACCTTGAGAGAGAGAGAGAGAGAGCTTGGGAGAGAGAGAGGATCTTGTGAGGGGAAGTTTGTGTGGGATTCATAAAGGTTGCTCCAAGCAAGGATTTGAGTCATCTTCTCTGGTCGTCGTCTCTTATATTGTTGGTGTCTCTGTGGGAGGATCGTCCGTAAGAAGATCCAGGTTCTTTGCTTACTTCTGAAGGAAATGAAAGGAGTTCAGATTCTCTGCCTCACTGGGTTAGTGGAAAGGAGTTTTCGTACAGGCTTCTCTACCTTGCTGTGGGAGTAGAAGGAGATTCACTTAGTGTTAGTGCAATACCCGGAGGGGAGGCTCCAGGGAGTGGTCGTAGGTCAAGTTAACCGAACCACTATAAAATCTGGTGTATTCTTTTTGATTATTTTTTGCACTTATTTTTCTATTGATGATTGTGTGATTTTGATTATTATTCTGTTATTGTTGAACATCTACACATCATCACGAAACTATAAATATTTTAAACATTTAAAAAGATTTTCTAAATCATTGTTTGCTAATAAATTTTTAAAATTACTAGTTCATGCCCCTCTTGGTTAGCCTCGGGACTAGTTCATAAGGGCTTAACATCCCTAACGAACTTTGACACTCGATTGCACACCTGCCGTAAACTAGCTACCCTTGCCTGCCCGCTTGCTTGACAGCAAGCCTGCCCACAAACCATCTGACCCTGCCTACTCAGGAATAGTACTTGCACTACGTGAGGTTTGAACCCCACCTCTTTGGAGGAGCATGATATGTTAAATGGGCTACTCTTTCCTATTTAAATTATAACTTATAGAATATTAAAATTAATGATTAATTAAAAAGTAATATTAATATATTTGTAATATAATCATTACTAATATTTCTTATTTCTTATTAAACATTATTTTTAGTTAAATAATATTTAAAACCTATTTTGTTTTATTAATGATTATTTTTTAATCATTAAATTATTAAGATTTTTTTATTAAAGGTTATTATATAATAAGATTTTTTATTAAAAAATTTGAAAATTTATGCGAGAATAAAAATTATTTACTATACTTATTAAATTAGGTAATTAATGAATTTAATTAATAAATCTAACTTAATAATAATTATTAAAACTATTTATTTAATTTATAAATATTTATTATATTTATTTTCCAAAAAAGTTTAAATTCAATTGGAAATCCTTTAGAATTATTCCTCCAAAAATTTTTGATGGAAATTTCCACCAAAAATTCATCAAAAAGCCACTAAAAATCCATTGAAAATATTTCATCGGGAATCCATAGAAAATTCATTAAAAAATCTATCAAAATGTCAGACATAAAATTTCTACCAAATATTTCACGTGTAAATCACATTTTTCCTGTTGTGTTCATGACATATGACTAGAGACTTAAAATAATTCATCTTACTTGAAGTCAGGAGTAGATTAAATTTTACATTGGGATATAAAAATACCAAAAAGGTAGTGGGAGCAGGTACAATAGGTAATACTAATGATTTTTTTCTTAAAAATATGTTTCTAGTAGAAAGTCTAAAGAATAATTTGTTAAGTCTAAGTCAGCTGTGTGATAAAGGTTTTAACATAAAAGTTCTTACTACAAAATGCCTATTGATGCTGAATGGTAAAATTGTATGTTGTTCTCATTTTTTTATGAGGTCAATCACCAAAAATTTAAGGTTTAACTATTTTTTAGTAAACTTCAATCATCAATTTTAACTCCTTGAATTCCTTGCAATGAATAAACTCAAATTTAATAAACCTTCCTATCATGTCATTCAAAGTCATTATAACCTTTAATTATCCTAAATAATTCAATCAACCTAAAATTTTCAATCAAGTTTAATCATTTAATTATAGTTTAAAACCCAATGTTTAAAATTTTGTTCAAGTTCAATCGCTAAAGCCCTTTGAATTTGAAATTTGATCAAAACCTTAGGTGAAGCCCTTAAATTTGTGTTTGATCATTCATAAATTAATTAAACATATTTGAAGAGTCTCCTTAGTCATTTTGGAAATCTCAATGTTGTCCTAAGCCCTAAAACTCTAAGCCTCTTCCATGGAGTATAAACCTTCAAATATTTACCATTAATACCACTCAATGTGGCATATTGGGTTAAACACCTTGGAAACCTTTCAAACTCATGCAAACATGTTCATAATTGCAATTGCAATGATTTCAACTCACTTGGGTCCATGTTTGATGATGTTTGACCTAGGATGACTAAAGTTTTAAATGGACTTTAAACACTTAAACAATTTTATATGCTTGAAGCATATTACAAACTCTAATCCAAGCCCTAGATTTGATCCCTAGGCACTTTACAATGATCCTTGATCATATTTAGGACCAAAGTGGCCAAGGGTTAAGTTTGGTTGACCATGATTGGCCATTTTGACCATTAAAGGACCCTTTAAACATAAACCTTCAAACATGGATATGAACTCAATCAAATCCTGCCAAAGCCTCCTAAACTTCTAAACATTAAATCATACATGCCCAAACCAAAATGAACCATTGATGGACCATGGTTGACCCAAACCACATTAAACCTAAATTTGACCTAAGTGAACTTTAAATACAATTAAATGTGATTAATAATATTTCTATGGTAAATTGGGTTGACATTAAAACTATACCTTTGGATAATCCTATTAGTGATTAGGAAGCAAATATCGATAATCCTCATTTAAGGGAATCTCACATTTAGGCTAAAGTGGATGGCTTGGTTTTTCATAATAATGATGGTGATTCTACTGTTATTACTAACTTGCATGTAGAGGAGGAGGTTCAGATTGAAATCAAGGAAAGTGATTTTCACAATGAAAGGGATGATGCAACTTTATTAAAAAATAATGTACTTTCAATCATACTAATGGAGAGCAATTTGAGAATGAGGATGGTGGTGGGGATGAACACACAATGGAAGGTGAATTTGTTCCTGACAAGTCACTAATAGGAAAATCAGAAGGTATAAAAGATGGTTCCATGTCGTCACCTCATTCGAATTAAAATGCCAATAATAATGATGATGGCTTTAGCAAAGTTGGAAAGAAGAAAAGTAAAAATAATAGGCTCTTGGATGGTCAAACTTCTAGAGTTACTCGAGCTTCCAATTCCTTCTCTTCCAATGGCTAAAACCCTCATTTGGAACATTAAGGGTGTTGGAAATTCCACTTGTAGTTATAGGGTGAAAAATTTATGTAGAATCCACTATATTAACATTTTGGTCTTACTTGAGCCTTTAACTTCTTCTTCAAAGTTGGATATAATTTATATTAAATTGGGTTTTGATCAGTCTTTTAGTAATTTCCCTAATAAAATTTTGATTTTTTGGACTCATGGGTTACGTTTTGGAATCATTGGGTTACGGTTAGCATTATTAATGATTTTCCTCGAATTGTTCACACTAGTATTAATTTTCTTCAATTCTCTTGCTATGCTTCTTTTGTTAATGCTTCTTGCTCTAGATTTGATAGGAGAATACTTTTGTCTCAAATCACTAAATTCTCTTCTAATATTTCTGAACCATGGATGGCTGGTGATACTATTACTAATGCTAATGAGTGGGTTGGTAGGAAACCACCCAACTTTCAAGCTATGGAAGACTTTAATGATATGATCATAAACTCTAATTTACACAATATTGGCGTTTCTGGCAATGCATTTTCCGTGGAATCAAGCTACCATGTGGAAACATTTAGATCGTATTCTTTTCAATAATCTTTGGATGTTTAGGTTCCATAGTACTCATATTGAGTATTTATCTAGAACTTTATCCGATCAATCTCCTCTTCTTTTGAACATTTCTTCATAGTATAATAATAATCATCCTTCTTTTAGATTTCAAAACACATGGCTTCTTCATGAGTCTTTTCTTAGCATTGTAGAGAGCAATTGGCATCCCCCTTTATTTCCTAATGATAATTATTCTGGCATGACTAGACTTTGGTTTGCTTAAGAGGCTTAAGCAAAAACTGAATTGGTGGAACAAATGTGTTTTCAAGAATTTTTTTCTAATATTGTGCATGCTGAAAATCAAGTTGTTTTGGGTGATAGCAATTATATGAATGATCCCTCTTTAGATAACATTTCCTTGTTAAATGAGGCCAAAGATATATTATTCAAACATCAAGAATAAGAGGAAGCCTTTTGAAAACAAAATGCTACCTCAAAATTTCTTGTTTTTTTTTTGAAAAAGATGCAAATAACATTAAACAAAGAAACCTAATACAAACTACTTAGTAATATACAAACTATCACATTCCCTCTTTAACAAAGAAAGAAAAGTTGGAGGAATCTTATTAGAACTAACATCTTCCCAAAAAAAAAAAATCACCAAATAAGGCTAAGTTAGCACAAAAATCAACTAACTTGTTACACTTTCTATTTGAAAAATGAAACAAAACATTGCCAAAATCTTATAAGAAAGACAAGTCCTCCATCTCGTTGATATCTTCATTTTGAAAAGCTTTGCCAACTGAACCTTGAAGATACTTAATGATATTATAATTGTCTCCCTCTATTATGACGCCCTTAGCTTCTAATATTCAAACATGAAGTATCTTCTTCAATGAACGGAAGGCCAATAGTTCAAATTGACCACAAACGTAATGAATGTAACTAAACCCAAAAGCAAGTAAGAATCTCCCCTTGTGGTCTCTAAAATTGCACAAATACCAGCTTTATTTAATCTCATTAATGAAGTATTATTGTTGACTTTAATCCATTCGGGAGGAGGAGGGTGCTAAGAATAAGAAAACAGCTGAGGAAGATTGTTAACACCCAGTGATCAGAAAAGAGATAAAATTGAGATGATGCTATCACAAAGCTAATTGCATTTGCAGCAATGAAACCTGAACAGTCTTCATGTCCACTGTGCTTAACTTTGTTTCTACTTTTCAAAGAAAAGAAGGCCAAGAAGCAATATAAATTTTCAATAAAAGGATTTGCATTCAATAAATTCTCCAAATTACTTTTGCAATCTGCATGCGAAGAAAACAATAGAACTGGAAAACCCCATTTATTGAGCAATGAAATAACTGAATGAGTTTGGAATAATCAACTACAACGTGACCTGAATTATCCACTGCATTACAACCTCTAGGATAATCGTTATTATCCAAAAATCTTCTATACATAAAAAGTCATTAGTAGGTGGATAGAAACACCAAATTTTTTCATAATATTGCCAATCATAAGAAAGTTGTTAGTTATATTCATAAATTTACTAAGCCTAAGGTTCTCGTATTAAGGGTCCTGATTTGATTTATGAGTTGGGTATTGATTACTTTAAGAATATTTTTAATAAAAGTTTCACCCCGAGTTTGGATTTGGATTTCTCTTTTATTCCCTCTCTTATTTTGGAAGAGGACAACATTATGCTTACTAAAACTCCTTCTGTTGAGGAAATTTAGTTTATCATTAAAGAGATGAATTCTGATTCTATTGCTGGCCCGAATGGTTTTACTACTAACTTCTTAAAAAAACTTGGCATATTATTAAAGAGGACCTTGTGAATGCTATGGTTGATTTATTTAAGGGCAACCCTTATCCAAAATTTTTTACTTCTATCTCTATTGCTTTAATTTCCAAAAGTGATATTACTATGTTTTGGATTATTTTTCACCATGTTAGTCTTTGTTCTTTTTTAAACAAGCTTAATGTAAGTTACTCATTCCTATATTATCCTTTATTCTTCCTAAAATTATCTCTTTAGAACAAATGGGTTTTATTAAAGGTTTGTTGACCTCATTTTTTTCTGAGGTCACTAGGACTCACTTGGATTTCTTTCTGGTGACCTATGGTTAGAGAATGTTCACTTCTTATCCATATAGGTCCTAGTCAAAGAATAGATCCAAATCTAATCAAATCTAGTTCTACCCCATAATTCAATTTCTAGTCCAGCCTTCTACCGATTCCCAATCAACTTTCAAACCATATCCAATCAAATTCAATCATTTATTTGGCTTCCATTGATATGGATAGCTTAAACTCAACCAATTAATTCCAAAATTCAATCCAAATCTAACATTTCAAACCAAACCTTAGGGTTAAGGACCCAGGTCTTGAAACCCTTTCTAACTGATTGTTTTGTCAAACTAAAACCCATTAAATTGGCATCGATACAAGGTATATTAATTGCATACTGATAAGACATGTCTCTAATGATAACCCTCCAAACTTGAGCTAATTTGGAGGTATCTAACCCCATAAACCAGATTGATTTCTAAAAGCTGTAAAACCTTCAAACCAAATTTGAGCTCATTTCAGTTATTTACAGCCTTTTTTTTTGGGGTGGGGGGGGGTGGGGGCGGGGAACCCACACAGCGGCCTACACATTGATTAAAATAAGGATTACAAGATCCTTAAAAGGGACCTCAAGCTCACTACTACTCAAAATAGCTACAAGAAAATTAAAATAAAAATATATGAGCTCAAGTTCCCTCCTAATCAAAATTACAAAATAACCTAGGTACATTCTACGAGGGTGGCAAGCAGTACACCCAAAAAAT
Organism: Dendrobium chrysotoxum; assembly: GCA_019925795.1. Taxonomy (NCBI): domain Eukaryota; kingdom Viridiplantae; phylum Streptophyta; class Magnoliopsida; order Asparagales; family Orchidaceae; genus Dendrobium; species Dendrobium chrysotoxum. The sequence goes on along the minus strand of CM034300.1, from coordinate 35,137,608 downwards.
AAGAAAGATCCTCTGATAGATAGTAAGAATAATCTCTCCTCCAAAAATGTTAGGAACATACAAAAAATACTAGAAGGAACCTGTAAAATAACTAGAGCAGCATAAGAAAAGTTGCATAACCAAACAAAAGATCAGCAAAGATAAATGGGATTCATAGATTTCATGATAATGATCTCATTAATAATATAATTTAGAATACCAAAGTCACCACGATTGTTCAAAAAGGAAGAATAAATAGCTAGATAAAAAATAGCCGAGGGGGATAGATCTTGGTATAACCAGCAACAACAGAAAATGAAGCCATAGGTAATATTAAGAAGCAACCCTAGATTTAGAATAATATGGCAGCCGCAGGAAATAATTAACTTCTCAGGCAGACCCTCCAGAAAAATAGTAGAAGAGCTAATAGATAGCGTCAGACAACCATGCGAACCACATAAAAAGAAGGCAAAATAGATCCATCCAACTGGAAAAACCAAATAATACCAATAAACTGAGAATTGCTAGAAGGCTTAACATAGGTGAAATTAAAATTCTCGATCAAATAAGATAAATGCAATAGAAAATCTTTAGCAAGAAAAACATTATGATCAACCCAATAACCTCTCCTCTAGTAATTAGTAAACAAGCTCCCATTACCACACTCAAAGTAGCAAACCTTGAAATCAAGAAACATAATCTGGCTCAGATGTGAAAATTCCAAGCAAACATGAACCCTAAAGGCCATTTGCCACTCAATTCTCAAGAAATTCCCAAAATTCCATTGCAAATACACACACCACCAATAATAAGCATTAACACTAGAGCCACATCTACACCAACCACACATCTAGCACAACCACTGAATACAGAGAGCCCAGGCTAAACAGGGGAAAAACCCAACCAAAGATGATAAGAATAATCCAAAATTGAAAAATAACACATAATATCAACCCCAGAAAAAGGATGACAATGCCAGATCTGATAAAGTTTGACACCCTTCCTTATTTTCCAACTCCCTCTCTTACCCAAAGAAACCAGAGAAGAGCAGCAAATGAGCTAAGGGTTATATTCCCTCTAAGAACAATCATAGCTAGTAAAACCAGAATAACCAAAATGATCCTCCAGCTTAGCAGATAGCCACAAAAAAAACAAAACCAAACTGAACCAAACACAAAAATTACAAAGATGATCTGACATAAGGTAGTTCAATCTTGTCTAACCTAAGGATGTCTTTAACATAGGGAGGCAGCTGGCTAAAAGGGAAATCAATAAGAAATTGGAGATTAGCACCATGATTAGCAAGCCAATCAGCACAAGCATTCCCTTCTCTATTAATGTGACTGAACTTTACATTGAAAAATATAAAAAGTTGCTTAATTTCCCTAATCAGATAAAATAATTCTAAACTACAAATCTTTTCCTCACTATCTTTGAGGTAACCAAGCATGTGTAAGGCATCAACTTCAATCCAAATGTAAAGAATACCCAAAGAAATACATAACTTCAAACCACTTAAAATAGCAGAATGTTCAGCAAAATTCATAGAACACCTAGGTAAGGGGCAAGCATAAGCAATAACAAAATCACCATTAAAATCTCTAATAACACCACCATAGCCACAAGAGTTCCCTTTAACAGAACCATCAATATTTAGTTTGAATATGTTATGGGGAGGTTTAATCCAATAAATCAACTTAAGAACATCATTGTTAAAATTACCTTGAAGCACAATCCTTAAATCCTTGGCAACATAAGAAAAACCTTTAAAATTCTTAGAAATTAGAAGATTGGCATTATAAAACGTAATAACTTTATCTTTTATGTTCTTAATAATATGATCATGATGCATAGCAATATTATTAAAAAGCAAGTTATTCCTAGCAATCCAGATGTACCAAAGAATAAGAGATGGAATGAGATTGGAGATATGGCCACGTGAGTTAGTGAACCAAATATTAAGGATATTCTTAATAGAGATGTTACCATTATAATGATGAAGTTTAAAGATACCCTCAAAATGAATCCAAATCTTAGAAGCAATCAGCCCAGATATAAAACATGATGTAAATTCTCCACATGGTAACAACATTGGAACTTATAAGGCAAAATAAACCTCTTTTCATAAGCATATCATTCGTAGGAACATACTTGTGCAAAATTTTCCAAATAAAGGTAGCAATCACAGAAGGGATACTTTTATGCCACACCATCAAAAAGATTTTGGACTTAGAATGTTTAGAACTAAAAATATTCCATGCATCCATAATTTTGAAAATGCCACTGCTAGCCATGTTACCCAACAAAAAATTATCGACATCATTATTTAAAGCAATTTGCAGGATCAGAGGGCTAATGGATTCAGGAATAACTTAAGCAAGTTTCCTATAATCCCAACTATTATTCTCAGTAAAATAGTTAACCTTGATAACATAAGTGGAGATAGAGTGAAGGATATGATCAATAGAAGTTTGACCCAGCCATTGATCCTACCAAAAGAAAAGGTTAGCACAACCAATACCCCAATTAATATTAGGCTCCGCTTCCCACTTGATATTACAAAGTCTTTTCCAAACTCTATAGTCCCCCTTGTTATAGGTATAAGTGGTAGGATGTTTGCCAACAGAGTACTTAGAAGTCATAAACTTGGACCAAAGACTAGTTTTAGCACTAAAATTAAACCATAATTTGAAAGAGAATGAGTGGGCTAAATCTGTCATATCCTTGCACCCCAAAGCACCTTCCTCCAACACACCATAATAATTGCTCTAAGAAGTCCAGATGATTTTAGAATTATCATTTTTACCTTTCCAAAAAAATTTATTGATAATTTTATCAATTCTACTACAAACAACAATAGTAGGTTGAATAGATTGAAAGATATAAATCGGTAAGGAGCAAAGAACACTCTTGATCAGCACCAATCTACCACCAAAGCTAAGGAAATTAAAATCCCAAGAGTTAAGCTTATTATTCACAGCAATAAAAAGATCATTAAAAAGTAAAGATCTCTCACGAACTTTGAAAAGAGGAACACCTAAGTATTTTTAGGGAAGAGATCTTTGTAAAAAACCAGCAATACCCTTAATAACATTAATGTGACCAGCCGAAATATTTTTAGAGGGGATAAAACAACACTTATTTTTATTATGATTTAAACCATTCAGCAATTCAAAATTGTTCATAAAATGGATAAGGACTCTAACCATATTCGCAGACCCATTTGAAAAAATGATTACATCATCCGCAAAACATAAATTAGAGATAGGCATGCCACCAAGGGTTCTATAGTAAAGATTAGGGTGGCTATCATAGAGGTGGGTAAGGCCTCTTGAAAGATACTCAGCCTCTATGATGAATAAAGCAGGGGAGATGGGGTCCCCTTGTCTAATGCCATGAGAAGATTTAAAGAAGCCATTGCTTTTACCCTTAACTATAATAGGAAAGCAAGATCCTTCAATACAGTTTTAAATCAAAGAAATAAATTTTAAGTTAAAACCAAAAATCATTAAAACGTGATATAAAAATTTCCAATTTAAGTTATCATAAGCTTTAGAAATATCTAACTTTAATATAAGAATCCCACCTCTCACTTTGAGGTCCAAATCATGAACAAGTTCTTGAGCCAAAAGAATGTTATCACAAATAGCTCTACCTTTGACAAACCCCATTTGAAAGGGGGAGATCATTTTAGAAAGAAAAGGAGACAATCATTCCCTAAAGATTTTTGAAATCAATTTGCTAAACAAGGAACACAAATTAATAGGACGAAAGTCATCCCACCTTTAGCAGCCACCTTTTTGGGAATAAGCACAATAGAAGTACTAAAAAAACTTAGGAATAAAATTACCAGTAAAAAAATATAAAATAGCAGTAAATAAATCTTCACAAATAATATTCCAACTTTTTTGAAAAAATTTAGTAGTAAAATCGTCAGGCCCAACCACAGACTCAGCATTCATAGCAAAAATAATCTTTTTGACTTCCTCCAACAAAGGCAACATTGTAAGAGTGTTATTATCCACCTCATTGATGATGCAAGGAATAAGCTCTGGGTGGTCAATAGGAAGAGGTTCAAAATTTTTATTGAATCTATTAGTAAAATGCTCAATAGTAGACTTACCAATGTCCTCCGCATTCTCAATCAAGGACCCATCATGAAGATCAATTTTATGAATAAAACTTTTCGCTCTATTTTTCTTCACCAAAGAATGAAAGTATTTCATATTATTATCCCCTTCAATAATATATTTAGAAGTAGATTTTTGTTTCCAGTAAACCTCTTCTTGTTCTTGTAGTTTGAATAAGGAATTCTTAGCCTATTTTAAAAAAAATATAATTGACATCAGAAGGATCCATTTGACAAATATTTTCATAAGAAATGACATTCCCCTCGGCAGCAAAAATATTAGACAAAAGTTTTTTGAAAACATTTCTATTCCACATACTAATCTTATATTTAAGTCTTTTGAGCTTGAGCCACAATCTAGTCATACCAACAACATTATTATCAGGATGTAGAGGAGCCTCCCAATTCTCTTTAACCAATTCATTAAAAGAGTTATCAAGCAACCAAATATTTTGAAATCTAAAAGTAGGAACAGAGTTATGCAACCTATAATTAATGCCAACAAGCAGAGGAGAATGATTAGAGCAAGCTTTGCTTAAATGATCAACAAAGGTGTCATGAATTAAAAAGCACATGATCTAAGCATTGCCACAAATTGCCATAATTCTAAGTAAAAGGATTACCATTGAAGCCAATATCAACCAAATCACATTTCATCAACATACTATTAAAATCCTCCAAAGATTGGTAAACTAGATAAGAGCCACCAAGCCTTTCGAAAGGGTTAGAAATAGTATTAAAGTCACCACCAAGTAATGGGAGTTAATTAAACTACTAAAGGTAGTAAGTTGATTCCATAAAATCTCTCTAATATAATGGGAGGAAGAAGCATAAATAAAAGAATCATAGAACTCAAACTGCATAAAATTAATTTTACAGTGCAAAACTTGAGCAAAATCACCAATGAAATCAATGGATATCGGGTCCTTCCAAAAAATTTAGATTTTGTTAGAAACATTCGCCATACTGTGATTAAAGCCAAGGGCTCTAGCCATTTCGCCCAGCTTAGTTACGAAAATGAGGGGTTCAAGTAAGGTAATTAAAACAACAATATGCATACGACATAAATTTTTAACCCTAATCCTCAAAGAGGGGCAACCAATACCCCTAATATTCCAAATGATCGCTTTAATCATTAGATTGCAGTTTAATGGAAGTTTAAAAATGGGTATTTCTAAGAGATTGCACATTTAGGTTTTTCACTTTCTTATTTTTCTTACTTTTGGCTATAGTGAAATCATGCTTAATGTTAGTAAAATCCTTAAAAATTTTAGTAATATCACTTTCATCATGATTAATAGAAGAAGAAACCTTATTACATATACCATTAGCATCCTTCAGGCCCATAGCTTTCTCGTCTGAACCATTGCCATTATTAAGGTGAAGGATGCCATTGTCTTGGTTACTAGCATGGTTGGCCAACTCCTCCTCCATAAAATCTCCTTTTTCTAAACTTCCTTCTAAAACATTATCTTGGTTATTCATCAAAGTATAACCAGCATTGATATTAGCATAGTTATCATTAATTACAAAATAGTCCAAATCAGATAGATTTTTGTAAGAATCACATGGTACATAAGAAGTAGTTGACATGGAATTTTGTTTAAAAGAAATTGCAACCATTTGCTTATTATCAACATGATAATTAGATTCTAGTAAAACCTAAGGAGGATCATTAGATCCTCCCACAGCCTTTGAATTTTTTTCTACCTCATTCTTACTATCCTGTCTAGTAAAGCTGATCTCCATAGGACACACAGGATCCTCAGTTTTTGAAATTAGAGGAAGATTACCATGGTTTATCTGGGAGAGGTTTATCCCCTCCAATGGTTCCTGCATAGATTTAGAGGTCTTATGAGATATTTGATCCACTAAAGCATTTTTCTCTTTAGAAACTTTACTCGTATCTTATTGTTAATTAAGTGAGGGTGTAAAATAAAACATTCCAAACTACAGTGACCATGCATCTTACAGTGACTATAGAAAATAGGCAAAATTTCAAATTCAACTTTTTGTTGATACCCATTAACCTTCGAACCAATCCAGATTTCATTAGGATGTTTCTCAGAGACATCCATTTCAACCAATACCCAAGCCACGGATGGACAAGATACAAATGCAGTCGCCTGGTCCGTCTGAAAAGGTCTTCCAAAAATTAAAGCTAAAGCAAAAATAATTTGAGAATTAAAAAAATGGAGCTTTAGATTAGGAAAAGAAATCTAAACAGGAGCTATTGGTGATTCCTTCCTCACATCAAAATCAGGAGTCCACTTCAAAAGACGCATTTGAAAACCAAGAATATAGTAAGTTCTTCTAAAAAAAATGCGACTGTTGTCTAAATTATTTGAGAGTTGTATGGCAACATGGCGTTGATACATCAATCCAATGGAAAAACTTCCAAAAAGTTTCAGGTTTAGAAAGAACTTATGAATTAGATCAAGATTAGGTCATCAATGAATTAATTTACCAACCACAATAAAAGCAAAGGGAGCAGCTAAATAAGAAACCACTTTATCATTGAACATCAAAGGCGGCAAGCCTTTAAAGGAAGTGTGAACGAAATCCAACTTAGCCGTTGAAGAAGTAGAATCTCTGGCAAGAACGTCTTTAAAAGATTGAGATTTACCATGATCCATCGAAGAAATTGAAGGGTTTGATGATGATGGGGTCATCATCATTTAAAGCCCATAGAAAAAGAAACAAAATAAAACCATAAAATTAAAGAAATGACCAGTTAAAGGGACAAGATAGAAAAAAAAAGTCCCACAAGAGTTGGAATGAGGTTCCAAAGTGGAAGCCCTAACATCTCCACAGTATCGCCAGAGTAGTCGAAAGCAGAGGAATATGAGGATGTCCTCCATCACCAATTTACAGCCTATGCCGCTAGATTTTCCACCTTGGGGAAATTGACCTTGGGACCTCCCCTAAACCCTTGAACATGCTCATAGCTTATATTATGACTTATTGACCAGTAACCTACACTTAGTTGGACCCAATTTGACCCAAGGTTGACTTGGGAGCAAAATGACCAAAATGCCTCTTTAAAGGGTATTTTGGTCCTTTCTTAAAAATTCAACATGGCCTTCCCAAACCAATATTCAAAACCTATTCCAGTGGATCCTAAATGTCTTTAGGAACATATTGAACCCAAACCCACACTTTGGTTTGATCTGGTTGACCTAATCAACCATGGTTAACCAAATTGACCCTAAAGAGTTTAAACACCCATTTCAAACCAAGTGACATCCCCTTGACTTGGGACTACTCCTGTTGAGTTCATATGATCCACTTGAACTCAATGGACCCAACCCTTGACCCTAGGTCAACCTAGTTGACCAAGTCAACTAAGTTTGACTAAACCTCCCACACACTTTTACCATTTTAAATCCTTTGACCAAGACCTCCTCAAACCCATTCAAATCTATGGGATGACCCATTAGATTCTTAAGAGACCCCTCTTGAAGACCCAAGCCTTGGTCTCACAAGGGTTAGCCATTTGGCTTGACCCAAGTGCCCAAAGATGGGGTCCCCTTGAGCCAATTTCCAACCCTAGCTCAATTGGATCAAACCAATGGTGGCATTAGGTTCCCCTTGACGCAATATGCCTTCCCTAGTTGAACCAACCCTTGGGTCAACTTGGGTTGGGAATTAGCCTAACCCAAAGTGGCCAAAACCACCTTGAGCTGACCCATCTCTCAACCTAGGCTCAATTAAACCCAATCAACACTTTTGTTGGATAGCCCTGGACCCAAGCACTTACCCTGGTCAACCCAGCCCTTGGGTTGGCTTGGGTCAACCTCAAGACTAGCCCAAAGTTATCAAAACCTCCTTCACCTGAGCCATTTTCCACCATAGACCCTATCAAGCCTAATTGCCACTTGCATTGGGTAGTCCTTGACTCAACCTATCTCCCACCTCAACCCCATACCCTAGCTTGACCCAGGTTGAGCTCAAACTGACCCAAACCATACATGTTTGGGTCAACTAAAGCCCATCTATGCAATTGGACTCCCCCATGCCCAATTGAGCTCACCCTTCCTGGTAACCTTTCTAGATCATCCTTGACCCAGCTAGTGGCCGGTGGCAGCAGGAGTAAATAGGAGAAGTTTCTGATGGTCCCCTCCATCTCTAGCTTCATCCAAGGCTACCAAGTGGATCATTCCATTGGATTCAATCTTACAGACTTCTAAGGAGGTATCCCCTACCACCTGAAAGCTATCTGGCCATCCACCAACCTCATCTTGGCTGTCTGAGCTCATAGGAGACATTCAAATTGGGCTCCCTCAACCAGAGCACCTCATTCCATTCCAATATTTTGAAAAGCTTCCCAGAGCTCCCCGAGCAATCCCAAAGCATAACCTAGCTTCCTAGTCCCATCCAACCATGGTCCCGAGCGAACTCTGGTGAAAGCTCTCCGCTTTCACTCAAACTCATACTTCTGGCGGTCCTCCAGCTTCGACACCTGAAGGAAAAGTAATCACCTTGATCCTCTCAAACTTCTCATTAGAAAAACTCATTTGTTAGGGCTTTCTATATGGTGAGATCCTCTTCTTGAGCTTCCTAGCTAGGTAGTTTGGTCAAGTGTGAAGAAAGCTTTCAATCCAACAATTTTCCACTATTTGATTGAAAGCTTTGATTGCCTAGATCCTCTTCAAAAAATTTTGTGGAAGTTCACTGGTGGGATTGCTTAGATCACATCGAAGAAGGTTCCCAACTACAAAGTTTAGTGGGAGGTTAAAGATAAAATCTGAGTCGTTGATCTTAATCAATAGTTCGGAATAAATCCTACGGTTCCACAACCATTTAAATCACATCTGTCTGATCCATGATTCGTTGGCTGTGGTTAATCCCAGCATTATCCAGTCAACACCAATCCTCGCCCAATCGAAGTGCACTACGCGTAAAGCGCACCGCTGATTGTATAATTCTAGGAATAAAAAATTCTAGAATTCCATGGATCTTTAAAATTCATATCTACCTCCACACATGACTAAATCTGGTGGATACTAGGCTGAGTAACCTTACACACACACACTCAAGGGAGTTAGCATGAGTTAGAGAATTTTTTGGTTTTTGAACTAATCATACATCATGATGCATATCATACTAGACGATCAGTTAAAATAGAAAAACCTAATTAAGGCACCTCTATTAATTAAGTGAATAAACTAATCATACAGGATGATCAGTTAAGATTATAAAAGATAGCCACCAATCATAATTTAGGCAATATTTTAATATTCAAATTTTGTTCTAATCTTGCAGGATGATGTGAATCATACTGGATGATTTATGACAATCATGCCTAAATTGATTATGTGATGAGGGGACTAATTATGATAGAACTTCTCAATCAGATGGTACAGGATAGTCGGTGGCCATCATACTGGATGACCCAAGAGATACATGAGATGATACTTCTTCTTCCTACATCATCCAAGATGAAAAACCATTTTTTTTCTTTTAATAGTAATAGATTATTGTATAGGATGACCCAAGAGATGTTTCAGATAATATTTAAATCATCTCCCAATGTCGCCTATCATACTAGATGATTAGTACAGTGTCTTGAGCTAATCATAATGTATGATCATAGAAATTATACTGGATGATCATCATAAATACTTGAACTGATCATATATGATAAGGTGGTTTATACTATCTGAAAGGACTATTTTATACTAGTCGTATAAGATGATCTAACAATCATAATGGATGATCTTTGACTATAAATTAAAAATTAGGGCTTCTTTTGGAGGATCTTTATTTATGCTCTTATATTATCTTGTGAGAGATCTTTTACTATTAACTTATTTTGAGAGAGAGAGCTTAGAGAAGGAAGAGAGAGAGAGAGAGAGAGAGAGAGAGAGAGAGAGAGAGAGAGAGAGAGCTTTGGGAGAGAAGAAAGGGAGAGATTCTTATGAAGGGGAGTTATGAGGGATTCATAAAGTTTACTCCAAGAAAGGTTTCCATCGTCTTCTTCAAGCTACTTTCGTGATTCCTTGGTGGCTCTGGGGGAGGCATTCTTCAGCATCAGATTCAGGTTCTCTGCTTACTCCAGGAGGAAAAGGATTCAAGTTCTTTGCTTGCTTGAGGAGGAAGAAAAATGATTCAGGTTCCCTACCTTCACTAGGAAGGTGAAAAAGAGTTAGGGTAGTCTGCCTCACCGGATTAGTGGAAGAGATTTTTGTAAGAGCTTCTCCACCTAGCTGTGGGGACTAAAGGAGATACACTAAAAAGTTTAGTGCAATACTCAGAGGAAGCCTCCGGGGAATGGACGTTGGTAAAATTTGACCGAACCATTATAAAATCAGGTGTGTTCATATTTTTACTTTTTGTGATTTAATTTTTACACTCGTTTGTGATTTTAGTGAGGTTAAAATTTATGATTATTATGAAATTAATCTGCTTACACACTATGGGATAAATTTGTTTATTTTTAAATATTAAAAAAGATAAAAAGACTTTTTTTTCTATAAGTAATTTTTAAAATAACCAATTTACCCTCCCTCTTGGTTAGCCTTAGGCTTGTTCTTAAAGGTGTAACAACCTTCACGAACTTTTAAGTAGTATCAGAGTGGGATTCATAAATTAAGTTTTAAAAAACTTCTAGAAAAAGATTAATTCTAACTTTGGAAATTGTAATACTATAGAAAGATATTCAATCACATGACCACCTTTATTTGATTTTTGAAAAATTTGCATGTCTACTTTTTGCAATTTATAGATTATCATATGTGGATGTTAGTTCAGGAAGGATATTATGCACCTTCATGGTTGGTTAATGGCATTAAAATTGAATTTCATTTTTTTGAATGGAGCATAGAAGATAGAGATTTAGCCCAACTAAATGCAAAATTTTGAACCATTTTTTTTGTGCTTTTAAAAAGTAAAGATTATATGTGTGTTTCTACTTGCACTACTGGTAAGGAGATTTGGAACAAACTCTGCATAATTTATGAAGGAACAAATGAAGTAAAATAATCTAGGCTGAATATTCTGCTCCATGATTATGAACTCTTTGGCTTGAAACTTAGTTAATCAATTTTTGAAATGTTTACAAAGTTCACTCAGATTGTTACTTCCCTACATGCTTTATGAAGATAACTTACAAATTATAAACAAGTTAAGAAGATCATACATTACTTACCTACTTCTTATGATGCAAAAATTACTTCTATTACTAAATCTAAGGATTTGAATGTTTACTCCATTGATAACTTACATGGATTACTCATTGCCTATGAGCAAGGAGTGAGCCAAAAACAGCTTGAAACTGGTAAAAAAGAGAAAGGAGAAAACTATAACCCTAAAGGCTAACAATTCTAATAGTGATAATTCTGCACCTGATGATGATGATGACATTGCACTGATGACAAGGTAATTTAAAAGCTTTCTAAAGAAAATATAAAAGCATCGTCAGTAATGGAATAAAGGTAAAGCTAATAAAAATTCTAAGATTCTTATTGATGTTATCTATTTTGAATGTAGGAAGCCAGGGCACTTGAAGTCAGATTGCCCAAACCTAAAAACTCATCCAATCAAGCAGAAGGGAGAAGAATGAAAGTGTGAATAGGTTGTCAGACTTATTGCTTACGTCCCTAGGCTAACCAAGAGGGGGGTGAATTGGTGCCTTTTTAAAAATTTCTCTTAGAATTTTGAAAAATTTTTAATTTAAAAACTTAAGCAAATCGTACTGTACGATTTAATTTTGTACAGTACAAATAGAGATAATTTTTACTGCTTTCTTCAACCACAGAAAAAATAAAAAGCGTAAAAGCAACAATGCAGAAAAGTAAAAAGCAAGAACAGATAACACCAGAATTTATAGTGGTTCGGTCAAACACGACCTATATCCACTCCCTAGAGACTCCTTCTCTAGGTATTGCACTATACTCAAGTGACTCTCCTTTTACCCCCACAGCAAGGCGGAGAAGCCTTTACAAACTCTCTTCCACCAACCTGGTGCGGCAGAGAACCGTCATCCTTTTTCACCGTCCTGGTGAAGGAAGAGAACCACACACGTCCTTTTTACACCCTCTAGGTGTCGGCAGAGAACCAATCATCCTTTTTCACCCTCCAAGTGACGGCAGAGAACTGGAAACCTCTCGAACAATCCTCTTGCAATAGTCTCCAAGAAGATTAGGAAGATGCTTGAAGTACAAACAATGAGAACCTCACTATTGGATAACCTTGTGAATCCCCTCATAATTTTTCTCTTCAAAGATCTCTCAAACTTACTCCCAAACACTCTCCCAATCACTCTCCCTTTCACTCTCAAAAAGATTTTCGCAGAAGGATTTTTTCTTCAGTTAGTTTAAAGACCCTTAAGTACTTAGGATAAGGAAAACCATCCAAAAACTGAAAATTTCAAGTTTCACGAGTACGATCGTCCCGTATAATCGCACATCATACTGTATGAATCGTTCAAATCACTGAATAATTCATCCCGTATGATTCCATATGAACCCAATTCAGAGCCGTTCGTACCTCAAAATATCATGTATGAATTATATTTCGTATTGTATGAATAGTTCAAAATTGAACGATTCATCCCATACGATCCAGTACGAACCTAACTCAGTGCCATTCGTACCTCAAAATCTCCTATATGAACTCTAATTCATACTGTATGAATAGTTAAAAAATTGAACGATTCATCCTGTACGATCCAGTACGAACCTAACTCAGAGCCATTTGTACCTCAAAATCTCCTATACGAATTCTATTTCATACTGTACGAATATAACTTAGAAAAAAAATTTCAAGACAGATAGGTTCGTTGAGGAGGACATATAATACAGATTGTCCCGTACGATCCAATATCCTACTGTACGATCAGATTTAAAAATTAAGTTTTTCACTCCCCCATTGTGTGTGTGTGCACAGTTATCCAACTTACAATTACACTCTCTCAGACTCAAGAAAATAAAAATACAGACTTCACTTACAGTAAATATTAACAAATGAACTTGAAGTCTTCAGAAATCTGGAGTGTGAATTTCTTGAAAAATATATTAGTCACACAGAAGAAAGAAACTCCAATATTTGTTAGGAGAAGAATAAAATAAATAATAGGCTTTTGTTATCATAAAAAAACATGTATTAGAATTCACTTGAACGAACATATTTGCACAAATCATAATAATCTTCCCTTTTTGATGATAGCAAAACATTTATTATTTGATTTAACAATTAAATTCACGTTTCTCCTAAGCTTCTATTAAATGTACGCTCCCCCTAGATAAATGATCTCCTAAGCTCCCCATAAAGAAATGACCTATCCTAAACAAGAGATAGGAGGAGATTAGATGATCTAACACTGAATAAGCAAAGGGAAGAGGAGGATAAGAACAAATAAGACACACACATATAAGTAAAAACACATACATATAACATGAATAACATGAATATAAATACATGTACATACACATGTAAAATAAATAAATAAATAAATAAAAAACACCACACATAACATGACATCATAATATCATGCAACTAGACTTACATGCAACAATACAAAACATGCAACAAGCAAGTCAAATAATACAAAACTCCCCCTTTTGACAACAACAAAAAGGGAAGACACTCAAAAGAGTTAAGAATTTAAATAATGTTAAAAGAAGATTAACTACAACATTAAAATCAAATGCAAAAAGTGAAGACTCAAAATGGTTTAGATTATCGACTATAATAAGGATAAGAAGAGTTGATCTATGGCAGTAATGTAATAGACAGATTAAATAACCATAACTATTGCACAAATGATGAAATAAAATGACCAAATCACTAAATCAAAAGTGACTATCATTATTTAGTGAACTTGAAGAAAATGTTTAAGGAAAGAACAATTGGCGACATTGCGCATCTTTTCAAATGAAGGGGCACATTTTGTGCAGTTAGTTAATATTTGGGCTTATTTTATACCTCTTTTTAATTTTGGTGACATTGCGCATCTTTTATTGTATGGCACACTTTGTGCATCTTTTCAAGCTTTGCTCTTTTAATTTTCATTTCATAAAATTCTTTCCAACAACATTATCCCTTGATCATAATTACAATAATGAACACTTTGATATAGACTTTAAGAGTAATAGTAAGACATCAAATATACAATAATTTAGGCTAAGTAACACAAGTCTAAAATAAGATAAAGTAATATCTACTAATCTACACCAAATCAAAATAAAATCTAAATATTTTGAGAAATTAAAATTATGCACATAATTTTCCATTATAATATAACCTCAATTAAGATGTTAGAAATTTAATCAACTTTAGACGAGTGTTAGAGATTAATTAATTTCCAGTCATAATCACAATCACAAAATAATATGTATAAAACACTGAACATCTTCATTACTTCTAGATTAAAACATATAACATGGCAAGCTTTACATTCAATCACATCTCATAAGAATAAGCTTACTAAAATCTATACAATAATCAAAGATAACTAACAAGAATAACAAGCTCAACCAATAATAGCTCATACAACATCAAAATAATAACCAAGCCAAGTAACAAGAAGAACAAATCTAAAAGCCTGTGAAAGTTCGATAGGGATGTTAAGCCCTAGTGAACTAGTCCCGAGGCTAACCAAGAGGGGGGGGTGAATTGGTTATTTAAAAATTTCACGATAACAATGAAAATCTTTTTATAACGTGCAGCAGAAATGAATTAAAACAACGATAAAAAGATCAACCAAAGATATTCACCCAAGCAGTTAATATCAGAAGAGTAAAGTGCAAAACTGAATCAGAAAAGCAAACCAGATTTTATAGTGGTTCGGTCAACTTGACCTACGTCCACTCCCCGGAGCCTCCCCTCCGGGTATTGCACTAAACAAAAGTGTCTCTCCTTTTGCTCCCACAGCAAGGCGGAGAAGCCTGTACAAAAACCTCCTTTTCATCACACGGTGAGGCAGAGAACCCGACCTCCTTTCGCTTCCTCCTGAAGCAGGCAGAGAACCTTCGAACTCCTTTCGCTTCCTCCCGAAGCAGGCAGAGAACCTTCGAACTCCTTTTGCTTCCACCTGAAGCGGGCAGAGAACCCCGGATCTTCTTGCGAATGATCCTCCCATGACGAACACCGATTAGACGAAAGACGACGAGCGGAGAAGATGACTCTGATCCGTGCTCGGAGCAACCTTAGTGAATCCCTCACTAACTCCCCCTCAACAAGATCTTCTCTCTCTCTCCCAACTCTCTCTCTCTCTAGGGTTTCTCAGGGAAGGAAGGCAGCAAAAGATTTTTCCAAAAATTGGAAAAAGTTCTTTTAAAGGAGGGCTTAAAATTTGCCCTAAATCTCAACTGGTCGGCCAAGATCGTCCAGATAGATCGTCCTGTACGATCAGTTCAAATTCAGCTGTTTCAGCCTGGACGATTAGGCTCTTCTGGATGATCAGTAGAAAAAGTTGTTCATATCATCCCGTACGATACTGCGATCGTCCGGGACGATTAGTGCAAATTGAGGGAAATCATCCAGAAGACAGTTCGGGTCGTCCAGAGAAATCTGTACTGGACGACCAAAAAATGACTTGATCGTCCCGGACGATAGGGTCATCGTCCGGTACGATTAGTTCAAAAAGGCCCCAAATCATCCTGAACACAGTTCGGGTCATACAGCAGAAATGTACTAAACGATCATGATCGTCCGGGACGATCCTGCGATCATCCAGGACGATATGATCGTATCAACCAAAAATAAATTGCTTTCCTTAATTACCAGATTAAATTAGGCATGATTGTACTGGATCGTCCGGGACGATACACGTATCGTCCGGGATGATACACGTATCGTCCGGGACGATCAGACCAAGTATCTAAAAATAAGAACTTGCCTAACTTGATCTGGCGGCTGAGAATTTCTGATTAGGGAATATCGTCCCGTACAATCAGGAGATCGTCCAGGACGATCTGCTCAATCAGACCCTCTTAACTTAGTCGCCCTAATTAGGGTTTCTATTTTAACTGGATTGTTCAGGACGATGTGGAGATCGTCCAGGACGATCTGAACAAAAATTTTAACAGAAACTTTAATTCACTCAATCTCTCTCCCTGAGTGTGTGTGTGCAAGGTTACTTAGCTAGGGAATCAGTTACATTACAATTGACTCAATAAAAAGAAAAATCATACATTTGACACACTTGGACCCGATCTTGAGTTGACTTGAGTGGCTCGCGATCTTTTGTGCCTGAAACAGATTAGCCAAGAAAAACACACTGGAAACATGTTTGTCATCATCAAAACCAGATTTACAACAATCTCCCCCTTTTTGATAATGGCAAACATATGTAAAGTAGTCTGAAAATAAAAGTAAACTAGGAGATCAAACAAACAAACATTTTTTAAATTTTCATTTAATAATTAGCACAATACAGGAACCATGACTCATAAAATAGAAACAGACACGCTACAACTGACTCCCCCTTTTGACATCACAAAAAGGAGGGAAAAAACATAAAACGGAAAGAAAATATAAAATAAAACACAAATAGAACAACTACACGACAGAAAACTAAAACGGAGGCGGATCTTGATCGGAAGAACGAGGTGGCGGTGGAGGGTAGAAGTAATGGTGAATGGCCTGAAAGTGAGCTCCAAACTAGGCCATGTCCTGGTCGTGTTGCTGCTGCTGCTGCGCAGCATAGTCCGCGAAGCGTTGGATGTCCTCGTTGTTGTGCTGCTCTTGGGCAACCACGTAGGAGTCAAAACGGGCCTCCCACTGGTTGAAGCGCTGCACCAGGTGGTCAAGGGGAGAGGCAATGCGAAGGGGTGCAGGTGCCTCTGGTGCCACAGGAACTGGAGCAGCCTCTTCCTCTTCTTCCTCAACATCCGGGGCAGGCTCCGGATGTAGGCGGGTGCTGTGTAGGACGTGGAATGAGTTGTTTGTGAAGAAGGAGGGAGGGACATCAGGAGGGACAGGATACTGAAGGTCATATTTTGTCTCTAAGGCATAGTGAATAAGATGACCTAAAGCTAGATTTGGGCGACGCCTGTGGCCTGGATCTCTAATGGTGGTGAGGTGTTCTATGTATCGGATGATCAGATCAGAGGCATTAAATTCTCGACGGGCCATGATGTGGTAGGTGGTTAAGGACAGGAGCGGGGTAATGTGAATCCGATCCCCCGCCTTTGGAATGACGGAGGAACGAAGGACATGCTGAATGGTCCGGGCGTCCTTGAGAAGGGAAGTGCAAGCATTATCGTGATAGGGTGCGTTGGTATTGCGAAGGAAGTGATTGGTGACACTCCAATCATAGTCAGGATCGGTGATAAGCGTGTGAATTTTATCGCCAGTGACAGACAAGTTGAGGATATTGTGAAAATCGTGGGTCGTGAGTTCCACGGGGCGTTGATTTACGTAGGAGCGAAGAGTGGAATAGTCCGCGGAAATGCGCAAGTTGGCAAAGAAGATTCAAAGGAGTTCCAGATTGAAGGGAAAGGCTAAGGTCAGAATGAAGGTGAGGGAGGTGTGTGCGAACAAATCTAAGATGGGATACGTGAGAGTGCGGGGATTGATAATCTTGGAGTGCGTGATCCCCACATCACGATAGCATTCGAAAGCCGCCTGATCGGCGGCATTCGGGAAGCGAGGATCGACATGTCCCCGGGATGATCTGGCCCCCTTTTGACGAGATCTTTTGCCACCAGCCATTAGGAACCCAAAGAGGAGGAAAGGAGAAGGAAAGTGGAGGAAAAACGATGTGAAAAACATGAAGAAAACTGCTGTTTAAATAGAAAACGGACTGATCGTCCCGTACGATCGCGGGATCGTCCGGGACGATGTGGTCATTTATGATGTCCTGGACGATTGGTCAAAAAGGCGGTCCGATCGTCCAGGACGATCGGTGTATCGTCCAGGATGATGTGAAGAAAAGCAGAAAAGGATGAAGGATGAAGATGATCGATCAGGATCCCAAAAACATAACCATGAAATCAAAATAATAAAAAGACGAATAAAACTGACAGCAAAACACATAGAAGCATTTTTTTTTGATTAAGCTCGTCGAGAAAATCATAATTTTTTCCTTGACTTTAGATTCCAAAACCAATGATAGGACGATTGACAGCGCTGAAATCCAGAAAAGATTGGAAATAATTAACGTTCGTAACTCCGACCCCGGGCACCTTATCGATGCAAAGCTCTTTCAAAACAAAAATCCGATTCAAAAGAAAAGACGTTAGATTTGAAAAGAGATCCTTTCAAGCCTCGTTCCAGAAAAATATCATATATAATAGTGTTACAAAGTAAAAAATCAGAAATCGGGATTTTCAAAACTCAAGCCTTTGAAAATATTAAGTGGCTCACAGATTTCTCTAAGACATTTAACAATCTTAAAGGGAAGAAAGCTTGTTTTGGGCTCATTTTGTGCCTCTTTTTTAAATTGGTTGGCGCTTTGCGCATCTTTTGATTTTTGATACACTTTGTGTATCCAATTTGGCAATTTCGCATCTTTTTAGTTTTGGGCTCATTTTATGCCTCCTTTTCAAATTATCTGGCGTACTGCGCATCTTTTATAAGCTTTCTCCTTTTCATAATCATTAAAGAGTCTCAGCTATGAGATTATCTTCCAGACATAGGAGATGACTCTCCGCAGTAAGGAAGAACGATTCACAAAACAAAAGCCATACAACATATGATAAATGCAATCACTTGGTTTAGAAAATCAAACTAATGACTCAAGACTTTGAAAACCACTATTGATATGAGGCAGATTACTGTAGGAAGATAAAATAATCTCTATTTCAAAAACTAACATTTTAATTTTGAAGAGGATTTTTATTCAAAAGAAACTACACACCAGTAAAGGAGTTAGAGAAAGAGAAACAATTATCAATGTTTCTTCCCTTTAACAGATTCAGCGAAGTCAATCACTGCTTACTAGCTTCCAAACCAAAACAAGGTAAAAACTCCCAGTCAAAAATTCAGATCATCAGAAGTAGTGAGCGGTGATCAGATCTTGAAAAGTATAAAAACAGGTAGAAAATCACAGCAAGGTAAATACTCAAATCAAACTAATAGTAAGGCTAACACAGAAATCAGCAGAAGAAATAAAATCAACTGAAAGCAAATAATCCAATCAAAACTAACTAACAGAAATCAAAAATCAGAATACAGAAACTAACTAACAGAAATCAGAAATCAGAATACAAACACTAACTAACAGAAATCAGAATACCAATCATAATAATCATAAATCAGCAGTCATCAGAATCAAGCATTTATATCAATCACTCCTAATCTAGTTCTCAAAATGCTGAATGAGTCAAAGGCCAGTGGTTTAGTGAATATGTCAGCCAACTGATTTTTAGTTGCTACATGATGTAGCTCAATGTTTCCTTTTGTAACATGGTCCCTAATGAAGTGATGCCTAATATCAATGTGTTTGGTCCTAGAATGTTGGATTGGATTCTTAGAGATACAGATGGCACTAGTATTATCACACAGAATAGAAATTGTGCCAACAGGTACTCCTAAATCCAAGACTTGTTGCTTCAACCAAAGAACTTGGGCCACACAACTTCCTAAGGCAATGTACTCAACTTCAGCAGTGGAAAGTGCAACTGAGTTCTGTTTTCTACTGGACCAGGAGACTAATGACTGTCCTATGAATTGACAAGTCCCAGAAGTACTCTTCCTATCCACCCTACACCCCGCAAAATCAGAATCAGAATATCCAATGATCTCAAAAGAGGTGTTGTGCCTAGGGTACCAAATTCCTAGGTTTTGGATTCCTAAAAGATATCTAAGAATTCTCTTAACAGCAGTCAGGTGGGACTCTTTAGGATCAGCCTGAAACCTAGCACAAAGACAGACACTAAACATAATATCAGGTCGGCTAGCAGTCAGGTAAAGCAGTGAACCTATTATCCCTCTATACTTCTTCTGATCAACAGATTTTCCATTTGAATCCTTATCTAACTGAACTGAGGAGGGCATGGGAGTATTGATTGGCTTGGATTTGTCCATTTCATATTTCTTCAAAATGTCCTTAGTGTATTTTGATTGATTGAGAAAGGTTCCATCATCCGTTTGCTTTATGCTAAACCCCAAAAAGTAGGACAATTCTCCCATCATACTCATCTCAAACTCCTTACTCATCATTTTAAAAAACTCTTCACATAAATATTTATCAAAAGATCCAAAAATTATATCATCAACATAGATCTGGACAATGAGTAAGTCATCCCCTAATCTCCTCAGAAAAAGGGTGGTGTCTACGCTCCCCTTAACAAACTCTCTTTCTAACAGGAATGTGCTAAGCCTCTCATACCAAGCTCTGGGTGCCTGTTTCAATCCATATAAGGCCTTTTTTAATTTATAGACATGACTTGGATATTGGGAACTCTCAAAACCTGGGGGTTATTCTACAAAAATATCTTCTTTAATTACCCCATTTAAAAAGGCACTCTTAACATCCATTTGAAACAGCTTAAATCCCTTATAATAGGCAAAGGCTAGTAGCACTCTAATGGCTTCCAATCTTGCTACAGGGGCAAAAGTCTCCTCAAAATCAATCCCTTCTATATGATTATACCCCTTAGCCACCAATCTTGCCTTATTTCTCACCACCACACCAGAATCATTCATCTTATTCTTAAAGACCCACTTAGTTCCCACAATACTTTGACTTTTAGGTCTTTCTACTAACTCCCAAACATCATTCCTTACAAACTGATTCAATTCTTCCTGCATAGCTAAAATCCAAAATTCATCCGACAGGGCTTGATTGATGTTGGTGGGTTCAGTCATTGAGATAAAGGCAGAATGGTTTACTTCCTTCCTAAGTCCATGCCTAGTCCTAACACCTTCAGAAGGGTCTCCTAAGATCAGTTCTTTAGGATGACTCGAAGAATATCTCCAATCTCTAGGCAACTCGGTTTGAGGTTCTACCCTTTCCTCCAAATTTGTATTTCCAACTCCTTGGGTAACCTCAATAATCTCTTCATCTTCAACTTCAGATCTAGACTCCTTAGGATCAGATTCATCAAACACTACATGGGTTGTTTCTTCCACCACCAAAGTCCTCCTTTTGAACACCCTAAAGGATTTCCCCACACTTGAATATCCTAAGAACACTCCTTCATCAGATTTGGGGTCAAATTTTCCTAAGGGTGACTTCCCGTTGTTCAGAATGAAAACTTTACAGCCAAAGACATCGAGGTGGGACAGATTTGGAGTTCTACCCTTAATGATTTCATAAGGTGTCTTGTTCAGTTTAACTCTCACATTCACCCTATTCAGCACATAACAGGCAGTGTTCACCGCTTCAGCCCAAAAGTATTTTGGAAGTGAATACTCGGCAAGCAAGGCTCTAGCGGCTTCCACTAAGGTCCTGTTCTTCCTTTCAGCTACCCCGTTCTGCTGAGGGGTCCTAGGAGCTGAAAAATTGTGGCTAATCCCATGATCCTCACAAAAACTTCCAAATCTTTCATTTTCAAATTCCCCTCCATGATCACTATGGATGGTAATAATCTCACATCCTAACTTCTTCTGAATCCAAGTAGAGAAGGATCTAAACTCATCAAATGACTCAGATTTATGTGACAAAAACTTAACCCAAGTGAACCTCGAATAATCATCTACAATCACAAAACCATAGACTCTCCCCCCTAAGCTGGCAGTGCTAATGGGTCCAAAGAGGTCCATGTGAAGAACTTCTAAAGGTCTAGAGGTGCTAATGTCCTTAACAGAGTGAAAAGAGGACTGGACTTGCTTCCCCAACTGACAGACATCACACAGGTGATCCTTAGTGAACTTAAGCTTGGGCACACCTCTAACTAAGTCCTTTTGGGTGACTCTCCTAAGGGTTTTCATACTGGCATGACACAATCTCCTATGCCATAACCAAGACTCATCAGTAGCAGTTTTTAAGCAAATTGAATTATCAAATTTAATGCTACTTACATCCAGCTTGTAGATGTTGTTGATCCTTTGCCCCTGCAAATCAACTTCATCATTTAAGCTTAAAATGCAGCTAGTGGGCAGGAATTTGATGCTGTATCCCTTATCACAGAGTTGACTGATGCTCAGCAGGTTGTGTTTCAGTCCATCTACAAGCAAAACATTATCAATCATAAAGTTCTTTGAATCACCAATTATAAATGTGCCTACCACCTTCCTGGTGGCGTTATCTCCAAGTGTAACCTTGCCTCCAGCTCTGGCCTCCAGCGAAATGAACTGACTTGCATCCCCAGTCATATGTCTAGAACATCCGCTGTCCAGATACCACATGCTCTCACAAGGTCTTGTGTGAGAGCACTCCTACAAAAGTATCAAACATCAGTCTTAGGAACCCAAACAGGTTTGGGTTCCTTCTTATGAAAAGAAGAATGCAATGCATGCGTGCTGTGCTGTGAAACAGGCAGTTTGGGTTTCCACACCCAATGTGTACTACGGTGAACAGTGCAGGTGTGAGAAATATGTCCTAAAATGCCACATGAAAAACATCTAACACCAGGAAAAGGGTTAACTAATCTACGTGGATGATAATGCCTCTTCCTAGATGTATATGAAACATGCTTTGAAGAACTTGCAACAGATTTTTCAAAAGGTGGCGGTGCATAAAACTATTCAAAAGTAGGCGGTGTTTTGTTCTTTTCAAAAGCACTGATCTTTACTTTCAAAAACTTAATATGTTTATTTAAACTTGCAATTTCAAAAGTTCTTGCACTTTCATTACTTTCTAACTCACATGCCATATCATTCACTTTCTTAAAAATAACTTCTAATTCAACATGCGATGTTTTTAACAAATCATGCTCAATAGTTAAATCAAAATATTTTTTGTTCAAATCATCGAATTCATCAAGCAAGGACATGTGATTGGAGTCAAGTGTGGAATGATCTTTAACTACAGAATCATGCTCTTTTTGCAAAGTTAAGTAATCTAATTTCAAACTTGCATGAGTTTTCTTAAGCTTCCTATACGATGTATGAATTCTTTCAGAAACTTCAAATAATTGATCGTAGGTAAACTCACATACCTCTTCCTGATCCGACTGACCAGGGTGATCATCAGCCATAAGACACAAGTTTGTTTCCTCCTCTTCAGCTTCAGTCTCAGAAGAGTCGGATGCAGAGTCTGCCCAGAACTCCTTCTGAATCCGCTTCTTATCCATTCTGAACTTTGGTTTCTCCTCACCCTTCTCCTTGCTTGGGTGAGCTTTAAGTGTAGGACATTCAGCCTTTATGTGTCCAGGCTTCCTGCATTCAAAACAAACAGATTCAGATGAACTCTTAAAATTTTTATTGGACTTACCCTTGTTCCACTTCTGATAGTTCTTATGTTTCTTCCTTAGAAAGCTTTTGAATTGCCTTGTGATTAAGGCAACATCATCGCTATCAGACCCGGAAGTGCTAGCATCTGAATCCTTGGCCTTTAGTGCCACTGTCTTCTCTTTCTTGCGTTCACCTGCATCAAGTTGCCTTTGGTTCACCCCTTGCTCGTAAGCAATAAGTGATCCAAGTAAGCTGTCAATAGAGTAAGTGTTTAAATCTTTAGATTCAGTAATAACAGTAATCTTAGCATCATAAGAAGCAGGCAAACATCTTAGAATTTTATTCACTCTTTCGTAGTTAGCAAGTTCTCTACCTAGAACATGCAAAGAGGTAACAATCTGAGTGAACCTTGAGTACATTTCTGAAATAGTCTCACTAGGTTTCATGCGAAAAAGTTCGTAATCATGTAACAAGATGTTTAACCTAGACTGTTTGACTTCAGTTGTACCTTCGTATGTTATGCATAATCTATCCCTGATTTCCTTTCCCATTGTACAAGTAGAAACACGTATATAGTCTTCAGATTTTAAAGCACAAAAGAAACAGTTCAAGCATTTTGCATTTAACTGTGCTAAATCACGATTATCAAACGTCCAATCAGTAAAAGGTAGTTCAGTTTTCACATTATTAATCAGTCTAAAAGGTGGTTCGTATCCGTCCTTAACTAACATCCACATGCGATAATCAATAGACTGTAGAAAAGTAGACATGCGTGTTTTCCAAAAATCAAACAGAATATTATCAAACAACGGTGGTCTTGTAATAGAATATCCTTCGGCAGTATTACGATTATTACAGTTAGCCATGGATCAAATTCAAAAGTTTTTAAACCTAAATTTTGAATCCCTCTCTGATACCACTTGAAAGTTCGATAGGGATGTTAAGCCCTAGTGAACTAGTCCCGAGGCTAACCAAGAGGGGGGGGGGTGAATTGGTTATTTAAAAATTTCACGATAACAATGAAAATATTTTTATAACGTGCAGCGGAAACGAATTAAAACAACGATAAAAAGATCAACCAAAGATATTCACCAAAGCAGTTAATATCAGAAAAGTAAAGTGCAAAACTGAATCAGAAAAGTAAACCAGATTTTATAGTGGTTCGGTCAACTTGACCTACATCCACTCCCCGGAGCCTCCCCTCCGGGTATTGCACTAAACAAAAGTGTCTCTCCTTTTTCTCCCACAGCAAGGCGGAGAAGCCTGTACAAAAACCTCCTTTTTACCACACGGTGAGGCAGAGAACCCGACCTCCTTTCGCTTCCTCCTGAAGCAGGCAGAGAACCTTCGAACTCTTTTCGCTTCCTCCTTAAGCAGGCAGAGTACCTTCGAACTCCTTTTGCTTCCACCTGAAGCGGGCAGAGAACCCCGGATCTTCTTGCGAACGATCCTCCTACGACGAACACCGACTAGACGAAAGACGACGAGCGGAGAAGACGACTCTGATTCGTGCTTGGAGCAACCTTAGTGAATCCCTCACTAACTCCCCCTCAACAAGATCTTCTCTCTCTCTCCCAACTCTCTCTCTCTCTAGGGTTTCTCAGGGAAGGAAGGCAGCAAAAGATTTTTCCAAAAATTGGAAAAAGTTCTTTTAAAGGAGGGCTTAAAATTGGCCCAAAATCTCAACTGGTCGGCCAAGATCGTCCAGGACGATCGGTAGATCGTCCTGTACGATCAGTTCAAATTCAGCTGTTTCAGCCTAGACGATTAGGCTCTTCTGGATGATCTGTAGAAAAAGTTGTTCATATCGTCCCGTACAATACTGCGATCGTCCGGGACGATTAGTGCAAATTGAGGGAAATCGTCCAGAAGACAGTTCGGGTCATCCAGAGAAATCTGTGCTGGACGACCAAAAAATGACTTGATCGTCCCGGACGATAGGGTCATCGTCCGGTACGATTAGTTCAAAAAGGCCCCAAATCATCCTGAACACAGTTCGGGTCGTACAGCTGAAATGTACTAAACGATCATGATCGTCCGGGACGATCCTGCGATCGTCCAGGACGATATGATCGTATCAACCAAAAATAAATTGCTTTCCTTAATTACTAGATTCAATTAGGCATGATTGTACTGGATCGTCCGGGACGATACACGTATCGTCCGGGACGATCAGACCAAGTATCTAAAAATAAGAACTTGCCTAACTTGATCTGGCGGCTAAGAATTTCTGATTTGGGAATATCGTCCCGTACGATTAGGAGATCATCCAGGATGATCTGCTCAATCAGACCCTCTTAACTTAGTCGCCCTAATTAGGGTTTCTGTTTTAACTGGATCGTCCAGGACGATGTGGAGATCGTCCAGGACGATCTGAACAAAAATTTTAACAGAAACTCTAATTCACTCAATCTCTCTCCCTGAGTGTGTGTGTGCAAGGTTACTTAGCTAGGAAATCAGTTACATTACAATTGACTCAATAAAAAGAAAAATCATACATTTGACACACTTGGACCCGATCTTGAGTTGACTTGAGTGGCTCGCGGTCTTTTGTGCCTGAAACAGATTAGCCAAGCAAAACATACTGGAAACATGTTTGTCATCACCAAAACCAGATTTGCAACAGCCTAAAGGTCCTTCATCTGGAGGAGGTGGAGGAACACCAAACATAGCAAAATAGCTATTGAGTGTCGTAATATTGGTGTTCATAGAATCAAACTGTCCTCTAATCCACCCCCTATCCTCTTTATAATGATCATCCTGCTGCTTCAGGTGTGCCTCCATATGATCAAATCTTTGATCAAGCCTATCAAATCGCTGGATCATATCCTGAAAGAAGTCTTGATTTGGTCCAGGTGCAGGTGCAGGTGCAGGAGTAGGTTTGTCCTCAGAACTATCAACATTTCCATTATTCCGAAATAGTGCCCAAAAAGAAGCATCAGTAAAATAGAGTGAGAGTTCAGAAGGTCCGTTAGGATGGACCAAATTATTCTTCTTCTCAAGAATGAAACAGATAATATGTCTAGGGCAATGTTCTTCTTTCGTTTGACACTAGAATGGCCAATATCAGTGAGATAAAAGATATAGTCTAAGATTAATTGAGCTTCATCGATGGGTTGGCCAGAGATAATCAAGTAAGTGACAGAAGAAAGAAGAGGAGTCATGTTTACTCTATCTCTGACCTTGGGAATGATGGAGGTCCTAAGAATATGTTGGATTATTCGAGCATTTTGATTCAAGGTGTCAACTCGAGGAACGTGAGTAGGTTGGTTTACACCTCTAATAACTTGATTGACTTTAGACCAATCATAGTTCAATCGAGAAGATAGAGTATGTGCCAGTATCCCTTGAGTTCTTAAATAAAGATATTCTCTAAGGTCCTCCTTGGTAATTTCAACTCTTTGCTTTAGGACATAGGAAGAGATTATATTATGGGCCTGATTAAAAGTCATATTGTCCAAAAATATATGGAAGAAATCTTTGTTGTATGCAAAGATTAGAGTAAGAAGAAAAGAAAACTAGGTAGAGTCAAATAATGGCATTACTACAAAGTGAAGATTTTATTACAGTAGAATGCGGGAAGGGGTAATTTTAGATGCGGCATACCCAAGGTATGCCTCCTCATTTTGAGCACTTAAGAAGTTGTCATCCCAATCCCTCCTAGATGATGATCCCCTAGTCACTCTTGCTCTCTTTCCACTACCTGACATCTCTATTCTATGCTTTGAAGGGATTGAAAATGAAAGTGAAATGAAAGAAAATGTCCCTCCTTTATATAGAAAATTAAACAATCGTACTATACGAAAAACTTTCGTACAAGATGAAATGAATTTGGTCCGGGACGAATAAAATTTCATACGGGACGAACGAAATCGGTAAAAAATGAAACAGTTTTTTGTAAACTGCTCATCCCGAGGCATCCTTTCGTACAGGCTTTTTGACTTCCTGATCGTACAGACGATGACGTATTCATCGAGGATGATCAGGATATTAAAGGATCGTTCAGGCGACGATTAGGTTCATCCTTATCCAAGTTGATGCATGGATCGTACATACGAAAACGTGTTCGTCCGGGATGATCAACACTAATAACTGACACTAACCGTGAACCCTTCCAATTCATACAGAAGAAACTTCTATAATCGTACAGTATGATGACCTCATCATATAGTATGAACAGACAAAGTAAATAAAGTTTCATCACTTCAACTCTACAGGTTTTCAACACTCAAATAAAAAATAACACAAGACAAATTTCTTTTTTAAATTTTTAGAGAAGACATACAGGATAACCACAAAACACAATAGACTAAAAACAAACTAACAAATATAAACAAAACAAAATTTATAGAATTTTCAATCAAGCATTAAGATCAACCACACCTAGCCTTGTCCTTAACATGCTAAAAGTGTCAAAAGCTAAGGGTTTTGTGAAAATATATGCAAGTTGATCTTTAGTAGCGACATGATGTAGTTCAATTTCCCTATTTGCTACATGATCTCTTATGAAATGATGCCTTATATCAATATGCTTTGTTCTAGAATGTTGAATAAGATTCTTTGAAATACAAATGGCACTAATGTTATCACAAAAGATTGGAATGGTACCAATAGAAAATCCTAAGTCAATCAATTTTTGTTTCAACTAAAGCACCTATGCAATATAACTCCCTAAGGCAATATATTCTGCTTCAGCTGTAGAAAGTGCTACTGAATTTTATTTCCTACTGAACCAAGATACTAAAGAATTTCTAATGAATTGATAAGTCCCATAAGTACTCTTTCGATTGACCCTACAGCCTGTAAAATTAGAATCTGAGTATCCAATAATTTCAAAAGAAGAACTATTTTTAGGATACCAAATCCCTAAATTTTGAGTTCCCAAAAGATATCTTAATATTCTTTTCACTGCTGTCAAATGTGATTCCTTTGGATCAGATTGAAATCTAGCACATAAATAAATACTAAACATAATGTATGGTCTGCTAGCTGTCAAATAAATCAATGATCCAATTATTCCTCAAAATTTCTTTTGATCAACAAATTTTCCCTTAGGATCTTTATCTAATAGTACTGAGGAACTCATTGGTGTAGTTACAGGTTTAGCATTATCCATTTCATACTTCTTGAGGATGTCATTAAAATACTTAGATTGACAAAGAAAAGTTCCTTCCTCATTTTATTTTATACTAAAACTAAGAAAATAACTCAAGTCACCCATCAAACTCATCTCAAATTCACTACTCATTATTTTTGAAAATTCATTACATAGATTTTTATCAGTTGATCCAAAAATAATGTCATCCATATATATTTGTACAATGAGTATTTCACTCCCAATTCTTTTCAAAAATAGAGTGGTGTCCACACTTCATTTAACAAATGATCCTTTTAAAAGGAAAATGCTTAACCTCTCATATCATACTCGAGGTGCCTGTTTTAGCCCATAAAATACCTTTTTCAATTTAAAAATATGATTTGGAAATTTAAAATTTTCAAAACCTGAAAGTTGCTCAATATAAACATCCTCTTCTATCACTTCATTCAAAAAGGCACTTTTAACATCTATTTGGTACAATTTAAAATCTTTAAAATAGGCAAAGGCTAATAGTACCCTAATTGCTTCAAGTCTTGCTACAGGGGCAAATGTCTCCTCAAAATCAATCCCTTCTATTTGATTATACCCCTTAGCAACTTATCTAGCCTTATTTCTAATTACAACTCCTGAATCATTCATTTTATTTTTAAATATCCACTTGGACCCAACTATACTTTAATCTTTTGGCCTTTCAATTAGCTCCCAAACATCATTTCTTTTAAATTGATTTAATTCTTCTTGCATGACCAAAATTCAAAATTCATCCAAAAGTGCTTGATCTATATTATTGGGTTCAATCATTGAAATAAAAGCTGAATGATTTACTTCTTTCCTCAAACCATGCCTAGCCCTAACTCCTTCACTTGGTTCTCCTAAAATCAATTCTTTAGGATGACTTCTAACAAATTTCTATTCTTTAGGCAATTGGTTTTCTTCTTTATTTTTAACCCTTTCTTCAACTTTTTGATTTTCAAGTTTTTGGGTTACTACCTCAACCTCATCTTCATCCAACTTAGACCCTTCACTATTATAAGATTCATCAAAAATAATATGAGTGGTCTTCTCAACTACCAATATTCTTTTATTAAAAACTCTATAGGATTTTCCAACACTTGAATAACCTAGAAAGATTCCTTTATCCGATTTGGGATCAAATTTTCCTAAAAGAGTTTTGTCATTATTATGAATAAATACTTTACATCCAAAAACATTTAGATGTGAGAGATTCAGACTTCTACCTTTAAGAAGTTCATAGGATATCTTATTTAATTTAGACCGTATGTACACCCTATTCAGTACATAGCACATTGTGTTAACTGCTTCAGCCTAGAAATATTTTGGAAGTGAATACTCTGCCAACATGGCTCTAGCAGTTTCAATTGATGTTCTATTCTTCCTTTCTATAACTCCATTATGTTGAGGTGTCCTAGAAGCTGAGAAGTTATGTTCAATCCCATGAGATTTGCAAAAATCATCAAATAATTTATTTTCAAATTCTCCCCCATGATCACTTTGATAGTTACAATTTCAAAACCTACTTTTCTCTGAATCTAAGTGGCAAAATCTTTAAACTCTTCATATTATTCACTCTTATGATTCAAAAATCTAATCTATGTGAACCCAGAATAATCATCCACAATTACATACCCAAATCTTTTTTCTCCTAAACTTAAGGTGCTAACATGTCCAAATAGATCCATGTGAAGAATTTCTAAAGGCTTACTAGTCCTAATTTCCTTGATTGAATTGAAAGAGGATCTGACTTATTTTTCTAATTGACATGCATCACACAAATGGTCATTAGTAAAGTCCAATTTGGGTACACCTCTAACTATCACCTTTTGGGTGATTTTCCTAAGATTTCTCATACTAGCATGACAAAGCCTTCTATGCCATAACCATGATTTATCAGAAACAATTTTTAAACAAAGAGAAGTAGAAGGTTTTACAGAAATTAAATCTAGCATGTAAACATTATTCACTCTATCACCATGTAACACAACAATTTCATTTTGACTAATAACACAACTAGTGGGAAAAAATTTTGTACGATAACCCTTGTCACATAATTGACTTATACTCAACAGATTGTGTTTTAAGCCTTTAACCAACAGTACATTTTCAATCAAAAAATTTCTAGAATTTCTAATTATACCTGTACCTATTACTTTCTTAGTGGTATTGTCTCCAAGTGTAATCTTGCCTGCATTCTTGGCTTCGAGTGTTATAAATTGATTTGCATCTCCAATCATATGCTTAGAACATACACTTTCCAGGTACCAAATTCTCTCACGAGGTCTTGTGTGAGAGCGTTTCTATAAAAATATCAAATGTTAGACTTGGAAACCCAAACAAGTTTGGGTTCATCTCTAGACAATTTTAAAATAGATGCATGTGTGATATGCTGTGATTTATACATCTTAGGTCTCCACACTAGGTGTGTTCTATGATGAATAGTACAGGTGTGAGAAATATGTCGTATCATACCACAAGAAAAATACTTTATTCCAGGAAAAGGATTCACCAATCTATTCATCCTGAAAGATTTCTTCTTAGACTTTGAACCAGTGGTCTTGTGGTAGGATTTGTGAAAATCTTTAAGTTTGGGTGGTTTCCTATTTTCTTTAAGTGCTTTTAACTGAACTTTAAGATAAGCAGTGGAACTTTCAAGAATCAAATTATCAATCTTCAAATTATGCTCTCTAGTATCCGATTCATCCATATAAGTTTTAAAATCATTTTCAAGTTCTGTATGTGATGATTTTAAAAGTTCATGCTGTTTGTTTAAAATATCATATTCATCAATAGAGTCATGTGGTTGCTATCAATTAAAGTATGATCTTTTCTAAGAATTTTGTACTCTCTTTGTAGCTCTAGATAATCTAAATTTAACTTAGCATGTAACTTTTTCAGTTTCCTATATGCAGAATGAATGCGTTCATAAACTTCAAATAGTTCATTGTAACTTAAGTCACATACCTCTTCTTGATATGAATGATCAAGATTGTCAGCCATTAAGCACAAGTTTGTGACTTTCTCTTTAGGTGCTATTTCTGATGAATCTGAAGCTGAGTCCGCCCAAAAAGCTCGTTGAAGTCTCTTTTTACCCCTTCTTTCCTTTGGTTTCTCCTCAGCCTTCTCCTTGCTAGGATTTCCCTTGAGATTGGGCCAATCTGTCTTTATGTGTCCTGGCTTCCTGCATTCATAGCAAATAACTTCATTAGAAGCCTTAACATTCTTCTGGAACCTACCTTTGTTCCACTGTTGGCATCTGCTATGCTTCCTTTTTAGGAAACTTCTAAATTTTTTTGTCATCAAGGCAATGTCCTTTTCATCTTGAGGTAGTGACTGATCACTTTCTAAATCGTTCACCTTCAAAGCTATGTTCTTCTCCTTTCGCTTCTCACCTGCATCAATCTGTCTTTGAGTCACAGATTGGACATAAGTAATTAGTGATCCAAGAAGATTGTCAATAGAATAGAATTTAAATCTTTTGATTCAGATATAGTAATTATCTTTACTTTATAAGCAGTAGGTAAGCAACGAAGTATCTTATTTACTTTTTCTACATTCATTATTTCCCTACTAAGGCATACAATGAAGTGGCTATATGCGTAAAATGTGTATACATGTCTGAGATTGATTCATTCGATTTCATGCGAAATAGTTCATAATCATGCAAAAGAATATTCAACCTAGTTTGTTTTACTTCATTTATACCTTCATAAGTAATGCAAAGCCTATCCAAAATTTCTTTTGTTAATTTACAAGTAGAAACACGCATGTAGTCTTTCGATTTTAAAGCATAAAAGAAATCATTCAAACACTTAGAATTCAATTGAGCTAACTCACGTTCTTCTATAGTCCATTCAGCAAAAGGTGTTTGAATTCTAATTCCTTCTATAATTCTAGTGGGTTTAGTATAACCTTCCTGTACTAGCATCGACATACGATAATCAAGAGATTATAGAAAAGTAGACATGCGTGTTTTCCAAAAATTAAATGGGATATTGTCAAACAAAGGTGGTCTAGTGATCGAGTAACCTTCTAAAGTGTTTTGATTTCTAAAATTAGCCATGATCGAATTTCAAAAAGTATTTTAAACAGTGATTTTTGAAATAGGCTCTGATACCACTTGAAAGTCTGAATAGGTTGTCAGACCTATTACTTACATCCCTAGGCTAACTAAGAGGGGGGTGAATTGGTGCCTTTTTAAAAATTTCTCTTGGAATTTGAGAAAAATTTTAATTTAAAAACTTAAGCAAATCGTACTGTACAATTTAGTTTCGTACAGTATGAACAGAGACAATTTTTACTTTTTCTTCAACCATAAAAATTCAACCACAGAAAAATAAAATGCGTAAAAGTAATAATGCAGAAAAGTAAAAAGCAAGAATAAATAATACATGAATTTATAGTGGTTCGGTCAAATATGACCTACATCCACTCCCTAGAGACTCCTTCTCTAAGTATTGCACTTTACTCAAGTGACTCTCTTTTTGCCCCTACAGCAAGGCGGAGAAGCCTTTACAAACTCTCTTCCACCAACCCAGTGTGGCAGAGAGCCGTCATCCTTTTTCACCCTCCTAGTGAAGGTAGAGAACCACACACGTTCTTTTACACCCTCCAGGTGTCAGCAGAGAACCAATCATCCTTTTTCACCCTCCAAGTGACGGTAGAGGATCGAAAACCTCTCGAATAATCCTCTTGTAAGAGTCTCCAAGAGATTAGGAAGATGCTTGAAGTACAAATAATGAGAATCTCACTATTGGATAACCTTGCGAATCCCCTCATAATTTTTCTCTTCAAAGATCTCTCAAAACTTACTCCAAACACTCTCCCAATCACTCTCAAAAAGATTTTCATAGAAGGATTTTTTCTCTAGTTAGTTTTAAGACCCTTAAGTACTTAGGACAAGAAAAATCATCCAAAAATTAAAAATTTCAAGTTTCGCGCGTACCGATCGTCCCGTATGATCACACATCGCACTGTATGAATAGTTCAAATCACTGAACAATTCATCCCGTATGATTCCATACAAACCCAATTCAGAGACATTCGTACCTTAAAATATCATGTATGAATTATATTTCGTACTATACAAATAGTTCAAAAATTTAACGATTCGTCCCGTACGATCTAGTACGAACCTAACTCAGTGCCGTTCGTACCTCAAAATCTCCTGTATGAACTCTAATTCATACTGTATAAATAGTTTAAAAATTGAACGATTCATCCCGTCTGATCCAGTACGAACCTAACTCAGAGCCATTCGTACCTCAAAATCTCCTGTATGAATTCTATTTCGTACTGTACGAACAGAATAAGAAAAAAAAATTAAGACAGATAGGTTCGTTGAGGAGGACATATAATACAGATCATCCTGTACGATCCAATATTATACTGTACGCTTAGTTTTAAAAATTAGGTTTTTCACTCCCCTATTGTGTGTGTGTGCATAGTTATCCAACTTACAATCACACTCTCTCAGACTCAAGAAAATAAAAATACAGACTTCACTTACAGTAAACATTAACAAATGAACTTGAAGTCTTCAGAAATCTGGAGTGTGAATTTTCTGAAAAATATGTTAGTACACACAAAAGAAAGAAGCTCCAATATTTGTTAGGAAAAGAATAAAACAAACAATAGGCTTTTATTATCATCAAAAACAACTTGTATCAGAATTCACTTGAACGAACAGATTTGCACAAATCATAACAAAGAAAAACCTAAGTTTAAAAAGGGTAAGCAAAGAACTGAGAAGGCTTTCTTGGTAAACTCTACTTTAAACTAATCTGAAATAGATGCAGAATATGAGGTAACAAACTTGTTATTAATGGTAGATAACCATCTTGATCAATCTGATCAAGAGGTGGTATGTGAGCTTTCCTATAATAAATTATTTGAAGTTTATGAAAAAATTTATACTACACATAGGAAGCTCTAGAAATTATATGCAAGCCTTAAATCTAACTTTTCAAATATACAGAAGAGCTTGAATGCCTCAGGAAAGATCATTCCACTTTGGATAGTAATCACATGACTTTATTAGATAAATTTGATACTTTAGAAAGAAGCATCTTGATCTAATTGATAAGCATGTTTCCTTAAAAGCATCCAATATTGATTTAAAAGATTCATTTATGAAATGAAAGTCATGATTAGATGAAGCTGATGATAGGGAGCATGCATTAAAAGTTAAAAATTCAATTATTAAAAGTGCAAACCAATTTTTACAAGTCAAATTAAATGCTTTCAAAGAAAATAAAATATTACCTACACTTGCATAATTATATAATCCATCACCACAATATGCATTATTCAAACCTAGGAAGAGGCACCATAACTTAGATAGATTAGTAAATCCTTTTTTTGGTATTAGATATCTTTCTTGTGGCATGCTAGGACACATCTCCCACACTTTTACTATCCATCATAGAACATATTTGGTTTGGAGACTAAAATTGCATAATTTACCGCATAACATGCAAGCATTTCATCCTACATTCAACAAGGTGGAACCCAAACTTATTTGGGTTTCCAAATCTGACCACTGATGATTCTGTAGGGATGCTCTCACAAAAGGCCTCGTGAGAACATGTGGCACCTGGACAATGGATATTTAAGGCACATGACTGGAGATACAAATCAATTCATTTTGTTGGAGGCCAGGGCAGGAGGCAAGGTGATACTTAGAGATAACACCACCAGGAGACTGGTGGGCTCAGGTATAATTGAAAACTCAAAACCTTTCCTCATTAAAAATGTTTTACTAGTGGGCTCAGGTATAATTATTATAAATCTGCACCTAAGTAGTATTATTTTGATGATAACAAACATTATTATTTCATTATCACTGTTATTATTGCATATCTATTTTGTTGCCCTGCTCACTAACCATTTAAGTCCACAAGTTCATGAGCAATGTAAATTAGCTGAAGATGGGGTATACTAGGCTTGAGTCTGTTAGTAATTTTAATTTTAATATACTTTTGCCTTTCTTGAGTCCAATCATGTATCTGGTGGATACTAGGCTGAGTAACCTTGCACAGACACACTCAAGGGAGTGAGTTAGTGAGTTAGAGAATTTTTTAGTTTTTGAACTAATCATACATATGATGCATATCATACTAGATGATCAGTTCAAATAGAGAACCATAATTAGGGAACCTCTATGAATTAAGAGTGATTAAACTAATTGTACTATACAATCCATATCTTATAGGATGATCAATTAAGATTATGAAAGATAGCCATCAATCATAATTTAGGTAATATTTTAATATTCAAATTTTATTCTAATCATAAAGGATGATGTGAATCATACTGGATAATTTATGGCAATCATGCCTAAATTGATCCTGTGATTAGGGGACTAATTATGGTAGAATTGCTCGTTCAGATTATATAGGATGATCGATGACGATCATATTGGATGACCTGAGAGGTATGTGGGATGATACTCGATCATCCAACATTATCCAAGATAAAAAACCATGATTTTTCTCTGATCATATAAGACGATCATATAGGATGACCCAAGAGATGTTTGGGATGATATTTAAATCATCGCCCATAATCACTTATCGTACTGGATTAACAGTACAGTATCTTGAACTAATCATACCGTACGATTATAGAATCATACTGGACGATCATCACAAATACTTGAACTGATCGTACTGGATAATGTGGTTTGTACTGTCTAAAAGGGCTATTTAGTACTAATCATATAGGACGATCTAACGATCGAACTGGATGATCTTTGACGGCAAATTAAAAAATAGAGTTTCTTTTAGAGGCTCTTTATTTAAGAACTTATAGTATCTTGTGAGAGATCTTTTTCTATTGACTTATTTTGAGAGAGAGAGCTGAGAGAATGAAGAGAGAGAGAGAGAGAGAGAGAGAGAGAGAGAGAGCTTCGGGAGAGAAGAAAGGAGAGATTCTTATGAGGGGGAATTATGAGGGATTCACAAAGGTTACTCCAAGCAAGGTTTTTATCGTCTTCTTGAAGCTACTTTCTTGATTCCTTGGTGGCTCTAGGGAGATATTCTTCAACATCAGATTTAGGTTCTCTGCCTACTCTAGAAGGGAGTAAAAGGATTTAGGTTCTTTGCCTACTCTAGGAAGGAGTAAAAGGATTTAGGTTCTCTACCTACTCTAGGACGGAGTAAAAAGATTCAGATTCTCTGCCTTCACAAGGAGGGTGAAAAAGATTCAGGGTACTCTGAAAGTTTGATAGGGATGTTAAGCCCTAGTGAACTAGTCCTGAGGCTAACTAAGAGGGGGGTGAATTGGTTATTTAAAATTTTCATGAGGAACAAAAAAAATATTTTCGATACATTGCAGCGGAAATAAGTAAACAAGAACGAAAAGATCAATCACAGATATTCACCCAAGCAGTTAATATTATAAAAGTAAAGTGCAGAAAAGAATCAGAAAAGCAAACCAGATTTTATAGTGGTTCGATCAACTTGACCTACGTCCACTCCCTGGAGCTTCCCCTCCGGGTATTACACTAAACAAAAAGTGACTCTCCTTTTGCTCCCACAGCAAGGCTGAGAAGCCTGTACAAAAAACCTCCTTTCCACCACCCGGTGAGGTAGAGAACCTAACCTCCTTTTGCTTCCACCTGAAGCGGGGAGAGAACCCAACAACCTTTTGCTTCCTCTTGAAGAAGGCAGAGAACCTCAGATCTTCTTGCCGACGATCCTCTCCCAAAGAACACTGACACGACGAAAGACGACGAGCGGAGAAGAAGACTCTGATCCTTGCTTAGAGCAACCTTCATGAACCCCTCACGAACTCCCCCTCATAAGATCCTCTCTCTCTCTCCCAAACTCTCTCTCTCTCTAAGGTTTCTGTGGAAAGGAAAGTGGCAAAAGATTTTTCTTGTTGAAAGAAAAATATCTTTTATAGGAGGGCTAAAAATTTTCCCTAAATCTCAACTGGTCGGCCAAGATTTTCCAGGACGATCGCTAGATCGTCCAGTATGATCAGTTATAATTCAGTTGTTTTAGCCTGTATGATCTGGCTCTTCTGGACGATCAGTAGAAAAAATTGATCATATCGTCCCATACGATCCTGCAATCGTCTGGGACGATTAGTGTAAATCGAGGGATATCGTCCAGAAGACAGTTTGGGTTGTCCAGAGCAAACTGTGCTGAACGGCCAAAAAATGACTTGATCGTCCAGGACGATACGTGTATCATCCTGTATGATTAGTTTAAAAAGTGCCAAAATCATCCTGAACACAGTTCGGGTCGTATAGCTGAAATTTACTAGACGATCATGATCGTCCGGGACGAGCCTGCGATCGTCGAGGACGATATGATCGTATCAATCAAATATAAATTGCTTTCTTTATTTACCAGATTAATTTAGGCATGATTGTACTGGATCATCCGGGACGATACACGTATCGTCCGGGATGATCAGACCAAATATCTTAAAATAAAAACTTTCCTAACTTGATTTGGCGGCTGAGAATTTTTGATATGAGCATATCGTCCCGTACGATCCAAAGATCATCCAGGACGATCTGCTTAATCAGACCCTCTTAACTTGGTCGCCCTAATTAGGGTTTCTATTTTTACTTGATCGTCCAGGATGATGTGACTATCATCCAGGATGATCTGAACAAAAATTTGAACATAAACTCTAATTCACTCAAGCTCTCCCCCTTAGTGTGTGTGTGTGTAAGGTTACTTAGCTAGGGGATGAGTTACTTTACAATTGACTCAAGAAAAAGAAAAATAGTACACTTAGACACACTTGGACCCGATCTTGAGTTGGCTTGAGTTGCTCTGTGATCTTTTGTGCTTGAAACGGGTTAGCCAAGCAAAACACAATAGAGACATGTTTGTCATCATCAAAACCAGATTTACAATAATCTCCCTCTTTTTGATGATGGCAAACATTTGTACAGTAGTTTGAAAAATAACTAGGAGATCAAAAAATAATTTTTCTTTCTTCAAATTTTCATTTAACAATTAAAGCAATACATGAAACATAACACATAACAAAAATAAAAACGACTACAACTGACTCCCCCTTTTGACATCACAAAAAGGAGATGGTAAACAGAAACACTGAAACATCAGTACAAAATAGAAAAGAAAATAACTACAAAATAGAACACTAAAACAGAGGCAGATCCTGATCGGAAGGAGGAGGTGGCGGTGGTGGGTTGAAGTAACTGTGAATGGCTTGAAAGTGGGCTCCAATCCAGGCAATGTCCTGGTCATGCTGTTGTTGCTGCTGTGCAGCATAGTCAGCGAAGCGCTGGAGGTCCTCAGCGTGCCGCTGCTCCTGGGCAGCCACATAGGAGTCGAATCTGGCCTCCCACTGATCAAAGCATTGCACCAGGTGGTCAAAGGGAGAGGCAATGCGAAGGGGAGCAGGTGCATCAGGTGCAGCAGGAACTGGAATAGCCTCATCCTCTTCCTCCTCAACATCCGGAGCAGGCTCCAGATGTTGTCGGGTGCTGTGTAGGACATGGAAGGAATTGTTGGTGAAGAAGGAAGGAGGGACATTTGGAGCTACAGGATACTGCATGTCATATTTGGTTTCTAAGGCATAGGCAATGATATGTCCTAAGGCTAGATTAGGACGACGACGATGACCTGGATCTCTAATAGTGGTGAGGTGCTCGATGTATCGGATAATAAGGTCAGTGACATTAAATTCCCTATGGGCCAAGATGTAGTATGTGGTCAAGGATAGTAGTGGGGTGATGTGAATTCGATCCCCCACCTTTGGAATGACGGAGGAACGAAGGACATATTGAATGATCCGTGCGTCCTTAAGAAGGGAAGTGCAAGCATTGTCATGGTAGGGTGTATTCGTATTACGAAGGAAGTGATTAGCGACACTCCAATTATAGTCAGGGTCAGTGATAAGAGTGTGGAGTTTGTCGCCAGTGACAGAAAGTTGGAGAATGGTATTTACATACGAGTGGAGGGTGGAATAATCAGTAGAAATACACAAATTGGTAAAGAAAACTCGAAGAAGTTCCGTGCTAAAAGGAAATGCGAGAGTCATGATGAAAGTGAGGGAGCTGTGTGCAAAGAGATCAAGCGGGGATTTACTATTATTGACGGTGTGATCCCCACCTCACGATAGCACTCGTAGGCAGCCTTATCGGCTGCATTAGGGAAGCAAGGATCAACA
The DNA here is from genome assembly GCA_019925795.1 of Dendrobium chrysotoxum. Lineage (NCBI taxonomy): Eukaryota > Viridiplantae > Streptophyta > Magnoliopsida > Asparagales > Orchidaceae > Dendrobium > Dendrobium chrysotoxum. The sequence goes on along the minus strand of CM034300.1, from coordinate 35,098,000 downwards.
GGCCCCCGGGAGGAACATGCACCCTTTTGCCATGAACGTTTGCCACCAGCCATGAGAAAGCAAGAGTGAAGGAAGGTAGAGGGAGATGTGTGAAAGAAAGGATGAAAAAACCTTAAGAATTCGACTGTTTAAATAGAATTTGTCCTGATCGTCCCGTACGATCGCGAGATCGTCCAGGACGATAGGTACAATAATTATGGCCAGGACGATTAGTCAAAAAAGCGATCCGATCGTCCATGACGATCAGAGATCGTCTAGGATGATTAGACACAGGCGATCGTCCTAAGGAGTCAGGCTGGACGACCGTTGATGAAAAGTATCATCCCGGATGATTAGGTGGATCATCCAGGACGATATGCAATAAATATGTCGGACTGGCCGAATTCAAATCGTCCAACGGCTTGACATGTTGATCATCAAAGATGATAAGGTGGATCGTCTAGGATGATGGCCAATAATTGGTGCAATATTAGCCGTTTGATCAGATCAGGAAGATATGGATCATATCATCCAGGATGATTCATGGATCATCCAGGACGATCACCAATAATTGGTGTTTCTTAGCAGTAGGATCAGACAGGGGACAGGTTTTGAATGAATCATCCAGGATGATGTTTAGATCATCCAGGACGAAGAGGATCGTCTAGACGATCTGGGTATCATCCAGGATGATGTGAAGAAAATAGAAAAAGATGGAGGATGGAGATGACAGATCAGGATCCTAAAAACACAACCATAAAAACTAAAAATAACAAACAAACACGAAAAGAATTTGAAGTGAAAACACATAAAAGAAACAATTTTTTTTTGATCAAGCTGCTCCAGTAAATTAGAATTTTTCCTCAATTTTAGATTCAAAAACCAATAAGGAGAAGATTGACAACGCTGAAAACTAGAAAAAGCTGGAAAATTAGACTTTCGTAACTCCCACCTCGGGCACCTTATCAATGCAAATCTCTTTTAAAATAAAAATCCAATTCAGAAGAAAAGAAATTAGATTTGAAAAGAGATCCTTTCAAGCTTCGTTCCAGAAAAATAGCTGATATAAAAGTGTTACAAAGTAATAAATCAGAAATCAGGTTTTTCAAACACAAGCTTTTGAAAATATTAAGTGGCGTATGGATTTTTCTAAGACATTTAACGATCGGAAAGGAAAGAAAGCTTGGTTGGGCTCATTTTGTGCCTCTTTTTTAATTTATTTGGCGCTTTATGCATCTTTTCATTCCTGATACACTTTGTGTATCTTTTAGTTGGCGACATTTCGCATCTTTTTAGCTTTGGGCTCATTTTATGCCTCTTTTTCAATTGATTTGACGCACTGCGCATCTTTTGTAAGCTTTCTTCTATTCATAATCGTTAAAGAGTCTCAGCTATAAAATTATTTTCCAGATATAGGAGACGCTCTCCACAATAAGGAAGAGTAATTCACAAAACAAAAGCCATATGTCGTATGATAATTGCAATCACTTTGTTTAGAAAATCATAACAATGAGTCAAGACTTTGAAAACACTATTCATATGAGGTAGATTACTGTAGGAAGATAAAACAAATCTCTATTTAAAAAATTAACATTTTAATTTTGAAGAAGATTTTTATCCAAAAGAAACAATACACCAGTAAAGGAGTTAGAGGAAGAGAAACAATCATCAATGTTTCTTCCCTTCAACAGATTCAATGGAATCAATCACTGCTTACCAGCTTTCAAATAAAAATAAGGTAAAACTCTTAGTCAGAAATTCAGTTTAGCAGAAGTAGTGAGCAGTGATCTGATTTTAAAAAGCATAAAATAGTAAATAAAAGAGATGAACCAGTGAATAAAAAATAGGTAGAAAATCACCTCAAAGTAAATACTCAAATCAAACTAACAGCATGGCTAACACAGAAATCAGCAGACAAAGAAAAAATAAAAATAACTAAAAGCAAATAAGCAAATCAAAAAGCTAACTAATAGAAACAGAATAACAATAAAAAACAATCAGAAATCAGCAGTCATCAGAATCAAGCATTTATATCAATCACTCCTAATCTGGTTCTCAAAATGCTGAAAGAGTCAAAGGCCAGTGGTTTTGTGAAGATGTCAGCCAGCTGATTTTCAGTTGCTACATGATGTAGCTCAATGTCCCCTTTTGTAACATGGTCCCTAATGAAGTGATGCCTTATGTCAATGTGTTTGGTCCTAGAATGTTGGATTGGATTCTTAGAGATGGAGATGACACTAGTATTATCACACAGAACAAAAATTGTGCCAACAGGTAAACCTAAATCCAAAACTTGTTTCTTTAACCAAAGAACTTGGGCCACACAACTTCTTAAGGCAATGTACTCAGCTTCAGCAGCGGAAAGTGCAACTGAGTTCTATTTTCTACTAGACCAAGAGACTAGAGACTGTCCTATGAATTGACAAGTTCCAGAAGTGCTCTTTCTATCCACCATACACCCCGCAAAGTCAGAATCAGAATATCCAATGATCTCAAAAGAGGTGCTGTGCCTAGGGTACCAGATTCCTAGGTTTGGGGTCCCTAAAAGATATTTAAGAATTCTCTTAACAGCAGTCAGGTGGGACTCTTTAGGATCAGCCTGAAACCTAGCATAGAGACAGACACTAAACATGATATCAAGTCGGCTAGCAGTCAGGTAAAGCAGTGATCCTATTATTCCTCTATACTTCTTCTGATCAATAGATTTTCTACTTGAATCCTTATCTAACTGATCAGAGGAGCTCATGAGAGTACTGATTGGCTTGGCTTTATCCATTTCATATTTCTTCAAAATGTCCTTAGTGTATTTAGATTGATTGAGAAAGGTTCCATAATCCGTTTGCCTTATGCTAAACCCGAAAAAGTAGGACAATTCTCCCATCATACTCATCTCAAACTCCTTACTCATTATTTTAGAAAACTCATCACATAAATATTTATCAGAAGATCCAAAAATTATATCATCAACATAGATCTGGACAATGAGTAAGTCATCCCTTATTCTCCTCAGAATAAGGGTGGTGTCTACGCTCCCCTTAACAAACTCTCTTTCTAACAGGAATGTGCTAAGCCTCTCATATCAAGCTCTGGGTGCCTGTTTCAATCCATATATGGCCTTTTTTAATTTGTAAACATGATTCAGAAATTGGGAACTCTCAAAACCTGGGGGTTATTCTACAAAAATATCCTCTTTTATTACCCCATTTAAAAAGGCACTCTTGACATCCATTTGAAACAGCTTGAATCCCTTATAACATGCAAAGGCTAGTAGCACTCTAATAGCTTCCAATCTAGCTACAGGGGCAAAAGTCTCCTCAAAATCAATCCCTTCTATCTGATTATACCCTTTAGCCACCAATCTTGCCTTATTTCTCACCACCACACCAGAATCATTCATCTTATTCTTAAAGACCCACTTGGTTCCCACAATACTTTGATTTCTAGGTCTTTCAACTAACTCCCAAACATCATTCCTTACAAACTGATTCAATTCTTCTTGCATAGCTAAGATCCAAAACTCATTCGAAAGGGCTTGGTTAATGTTGGTGGGTTCAGTCATTGAGATAAAGGCAGAATGGTTTACTTCCTTCCTAAGTCCATGCCTAGTCCTAACATCTTCAGAAGGGTCTCCTAAGATCAGTTCTTTAGGATGACTCGAAGAATATCTCCAATCTCTAGGCAGTGTGGTTTGCGGTTCTACCCTCTCCTCCAGATTTGCATTTCCAACCCTTGGGTAATCTCCTCTACCTCTTCTTCTTCCTCAATTCTATTCACCTTAGGATCAGATTCATCAAACACCACATAAGTTGTCTCTTCCACCACCAAAGTCATTTATTGAACACCGTAAAGGATTTTCCCACACTAGAATAGCCTAAGAACACTCCTTCATCAGATTTGGGGTCAAACTTTCCTAAGGGTGATTTCCCGTTGTTTAGAATAAAAACCTTACAGTGAAAGACATGGAGGTGGGACAAGTTTGGAGTTCAACCCTTAATGATCTCATATGGTGTTTTGTTCAGTTTTGATCTCACATTCACCCTATTCAGCACATAACAGGCAGTGTTCACCGCTTCAGCCCAGAAGTATTTTGGAAGTAAATACTCGACAAGCATGGCTCTAGCGGCTTCCACTAAGGTCCTGTTCTTCCTTTCAGCTACCCCATTCTGCTGAGGGGTCCTAGGAGCTAAAAAATTGTGACTAATCCCTTGCTCCTCACAAAAACTTCCAAACTTCACATTCTTAAACTCTCCACCATGATCACTATGAATAGTCAGGATCTCACAACCTAACTTCCTCTGAATCCAAGTGGAGAAGGACTTAAACTCATCAAATGACTCAGATTTATGTGACAAGAATTTAATCCAAGTGAACCTCGAGTAGTCATCTACAATCATAAAACCATAGACTCTCCCCCCTAAGCTGGTAGTGCTAATGGGTCCAAAGAGGTCCATATGAAGAACTTCTAAAGATCTAGAGGTGCTAATGTCCTTAACATAGTGAAAAGAGGACTGGACTTGCTTTCCTAACTGACAAGCATCACACAGGTGATCCTTAGTGAACTTAAGCTTGGGCACACCTCTAACTAAGTCCTTTTGGGTGACTCTCCTAAGGGTTTTCATACTAGCATAACACAATCTCCTATGCCACAACCAAGACTCATCAGCAGCAGTTTTTAAGCAAATTGAATTCTCAGATTTAATGCTACTTACATCCAGCTTGTAGATGTTATTGATCCTTTGCCCCTGCAAAATAACTTTATCATTTAAGCTTAAAATGCAGCCAGTAGGCAGGAATTTGATGCTGTATCTTTTATCACAAAGTTGACTGATGCTCAGCAAGTTGTGTTTCAGTCCATCTACAAGCAAAATATTATCAATCATAAAATTCTTTGAATCACCAATTATATCTGTGCCTACCATCTTCCTCGTGGTGTTATCTTCAAGTGTAACCTTTCCACCAGCTCTGGCCTCCAGCAAAATGAACTAATTTGCATCTCCAGTCATGTGTCTAGAATATCCACTTTCCAGGTACCACATGCTCTCATGAGGTCTTGTGCGAGAGCACCCCTACAAAAATATCATACGTCAGTCTTAGGAACCCAAACAGGTTTGGGTTCCTTCTTATGAAAAGAAGAATGCAATGCATGCGTGCTGTGCTGTAAAACAGGAAGTTTGGGCCTCCACACCCAATGTGTACTATAGTGAACAGTGCAGGTGTGGGAAATATGTCCTAACATGCCACATGAAAAACATCTAACACCAGAAAAAGGGTTAACTAATCTACGTGGGTGATAGTGCCTCTTCCTAGATGTATATGAAACATGCTTTGATGAACTTGCAATAGATTTTTCAAAAGGTGGCGGTGTATAAAACTATGCAAAAGTAGGAGGTGTTTGGTTTTTCTCAAAAGCACTGATTTTCCCTTTCAAAAATTCATTCTCTTTCTTTAAACTTGCAATTTCAAATTTTAAAGCACCATTGCTACTTTCTACTTCACATGCCATATTATCTAATTCTTTAAAAGCTCTCTCCAAATCAACATGAGTGGTTTTCAATGAATCATGCACAGTAACAAAATTAGAATATTTTTTATTCAATTCATCAAAATCATCAATTAAAGAAATGTGATTGCTATCAATAGTGGAATGATCCTTAATCAAAACATCATGCTCTTTTTGCAAAGTCAAATAATCCAGTTTCAAGTTAGCATGGGTTTTCTTAAGCTTTCTATACGATGCATGAATTTTTAAGATACTTCAATTAATTGATCATAAGTAAGCTCACATACCTCTTCCTGGTCCGACTGACCAGGGTGATCATCAGCCATCAGACACAAATTTGTTTCCTCCTCTTCAGCTTCAGTCTCAGAGGAGTCGGATGTAGAGTCTACCCAGAATGCCTTTGGTATCCGCTTCTTATCCTTTCTGAACTTTGGTTTCTCCTCACCCTTCTCCTTTCTTGGGTGAGCCTTGAGTGTAAGACAATCCGCCTTTATGTTTCCAGGCTTCCTACATTCAAAACAAACAGATTCAGATGAACCTTTAAAGTTTCTACTAGTCTTACATTTGTTCCACTTTTGAAAATTCTTATTCTTCTTCCTTAGAAAGCTCTTGAATTGCCTTGTGATTAAGGCAACATCATCGCTATCAGACCCGAAAGTGCTAGCATCTGAATCATTGGCCTTTAGCGCCACTGTCTTCTCCTTCTTTCGTTCACCTGCATCAAGTTGTCTATGGTTCACCCCTTACTCGTAAGCAATGAGTGATCCAAGTAAGCTATCAATCGAGTAAGTATTTAAATCTTTAGATTCCGTGCTCACAGTAATCTTAGCATCGTATGAAGAAGGCAAACATCTAAGAATTTTGTTCACTCTTTCGTAATTAGTTAGTTCTCTTCCTAGAGCATGCAAAGAGGTAACGATTTGAGTGAACCTTGTGTACATTTCTAAAATTGTCTCACTAGGTTTCATGTGAAAGAGTTCGTAATCATGTAACAGGATGTTTAACCTAGACTGTTTCACTTCAATTGTACCTTCATATGTTATACACAATCTATCCCAGATTTCTTTACCTGTTGTACAAGTAGAAACATGCATATAGTCTTTAGATTTTAAAGCACAAAAGAAACAGTTTAAACATTTTGCATTTAACTATGCTAAATAACGATCATCAAAAGTCCAATCTGCAAACGGGAGTTCAATTTTAATACCGTTAACAAGTCTATGTGGTGCTTCATAACCATCTTTAACTAACATCCACCTACGATAATCGATTGATTGAAGAAAAGTAGACATGCGTGTTTTCCAAAAATCAAAAGGAATGTTATCAAACAACGGTTGTCTTGTAATAGAATAACATTCAGCAGTATTACGATTATTATAGTTAGCCATGGATCAAATTTAAAAGTTTTTAAACTTAAATTTTGAATCCCGCTCTGATACCACTTGAAAGTTCGATAGGGATGTTAAGCCCTAGTGAACTAGTCCCGAGGCTAACCAAGAGGGGGGGTGAATTGGTTATTTAAAAATTTCACGAGGAAAAGAAAATATCTTTTTGATACTTTGCAGCAGAAACAAGTAAACAAGAATGAAAAGATCAATCACAGATATTCACCCAAGCAGTTAATATCAGAAAAGTAAAGTGCAGAACAGAATTAGAAAAGTAAACCAAATTTTATAGTGGGTCGGTCAACTTGACCTACGTCCACTCCCCAGAGCCTCCCCTCCGGGTATTGCACTAAACAAAAAGTGACTCTCCTTTTGCTCCCACAGCAAGGCGGAGAAGCCTGTACAAAAAACCTCCTTTCCACCACCCGGTGAGGCAGAGAACCTAACCTCATTTTGCTTCCACCTGAACCGGGCAGAGAACCCAACATCCTTTTGCTTCCTCCTGAAGCAGGCAGAGAACCTCGGATGTTTTTGCCGACGATCCTCTCCCAAAGAACACCGACACTATGAAAGACGACGAGCGGAGAAGAAGACTTTGATCCTTGCTTGGAGCAACCTTCGTGAACCCCTCACAAACTCCTCCTCACAAGATCCTCTCTCTCTCCCAAACTCTCTCTCTCTCTAGGGTTTCTCCGGAAAGGAAAGTGGCAAAAGATTTTTCTTGTTGAAAGAAAATATCTTTTATAGGAGGGCTCAAAATTTACCCTTAATCTCAACTGGTCGGCCAAGATCATCCAGGACGAGCGCTAGATCGTCCTGTACGATTAGTTCAAATTCAGCTATTTCAGCCTGGACGATCTGGCTGTTCTAAACGATCAGTAGAAAAAATTGATCATATCATCCCGTACGATCCTGCGATCATCCGGGATGATTAGTGTAAATCGAGGGATATCATCTAGAAGACAGTTCAGGTTGTCCAGAGCAAACTGTGCTGGACGGCCTTAAAATGACTTGATCGTCCAGGACGATATGGGTATCGTCCTGTACGATTAGTTCAAAAAGTGCCAAAATCATCCTGAATACAGTTCAGGTCGTACAAATGAAATGCACTAGATGATCATGATCGTCCGGGACGAGCCTGTGATCGTCTAGGATGATATGATCGTATCAATCAAATATAAATGGCTTTCCTTAATTACCAGATTAATTTAGGCATGATTGTACTGGATCGTTCGGGATGATACACGTATCGTCCGGAACGATCAGACCAAATATCTTAAAATAAAAACTTGCCTAATATGATCTGGCGGCTGAAAATTTCTGATTTGAGCATATCATCCCATACGATCCAAAGATCATCCAGGACGATCTGCTTAATTATACCCTCTTAACATGGTCACCCTAATTAGAGTTTCTATTTTTACTTGATCGTCCAGGACGATGTGACTATCATCCAGGATGATTTGAATAAAAATTTGAATAGAAACTCTAATTCACTCAAGCTCTCCCCCCGAGTGTGTGTGTGCAAGGTTACTTAGCTAGGGGATCAGTTACATTACAATTGACTCAAGAAAAAGAAAAATAGTACACTTAGACACACCTGGACCCGATCTTGAGTTGGCTTGAGTTGCTCGTGATCTTTTGTGCATGAAACGGGTTAGCCAAGCAAAACACAATAGAGACATATTTGTCATCATCAAAACTAGATTTGCAACATACTCTACCTCGTCGGGTCGATGGAAGAGACTTTTGTAAGGGCTTCTCTGCCTAACTGTGGGGCTAAAGGTGAGACACTAAACAGTTTAGTACAATACTTAGAGGTCTCCAGGGAGTGGACGTAGGTAATATTTGATCGAACAACTATAAAATCTGGTTTGTTCTTTCTTTTATTTTTTCATGTTTTAATTTTTACACTCGTTTGTGATTTTAGAATTGTTGAAATTTTTTATTATTGTGAACTTAATCTACTTTCGCATTGTGGGATAAATTTGTTTGTTTTAAAATATTTAAAAAAATTAAAAGACTTTCCTTTTGCTTTAAGTAATTTTTAAAATAACAAATTTACCCTCCCTCTTGGTTAGCCTCAGGCTTATTCTTAAAGGTTTAACAACCTTCACAAACTTTTAGAGTTGAAGACCAAAGTATCCCAATAAAAGTTACTTGTGTCTTTTTTAAGATTGGAATCCGGGTTTATGGTTAGTGGTTCCCGGCCACTTTTAATTTCTATAAATCTGGGTTGTAATAAATGGGGCAATTGCCTATGGACTTACTTTAAGAAATTAATTTATTGATTGATGCATTTGATTTGATTTGATTGCGTATACGTATTTTTCCTAGTTTTTTGGTATTTATGTCTCACTTCTTTTATTTTAATCTGGATACGTGGAGGCTCATGAGGGCACGTTAAAAATTTTTCTACTTAAATCAAATAAAAAATTTTAGCTCATATAGAAACTCTAATGAACTAAGAAGTAAGCTTGGGACCATCAGGAGTATGCATAAAGCATATTTTTACCTTCTCCTCCTTGTTAGGCACCTCCCCGCCAGAGGGTTCTAGCAGACGACCTGGTCTTTGAGGGTACATATCTGTCAAGGGGATGTTGTATATTTTTTAGGAATAAATATTTTTAAGCCTTTTTTTTTAAACTACTACATTCTATTTTATGAAATTAATCGAATTGATCAGCATGCATTGCATTAGAAACTAATTAAAAGTATCAAAAATTTTAATTGCAATCTCTTAAGTATTCCCACCCTACATAGGTCAATGGACCAATTAGGATCCACTCTAGATATTGGTCCTAATTCTCAAAAACTTTAATAACAATATCCCTTCCGCTCTTTCATAAAAGTCTGGACTCATAGATTTTAAATTGATTCGGTGGTTAGTTGACTCCCTAATCTAGGCTGGGGTAAGTTTAGGTTTTGCACTGCATTAGTTAGGTTTGAGTTATCGTCCTTTGGTGCCAAAAATAGATTTAGGATCAGGGGCAGATTTTGAATCATAAGACACTAACCTCCAAAAATATAATCCCAAATTTCTAATAAATCAATCAACTCAAATTAAAGATTCTCTCAATCTAAACTTTAAAGCCCAACACTTAGATTAAGTTGGGACACTTCTAGATTGTTCCAGAATCTCAAAATGTTTCTACCCCCTCCCCCCCCCCTTTGTTGACTCAAAAAATAAATGTTCAAAATTTGATCCAGTCCCAATTGAGACTCCAATTTCCCTTCTTTTTATATCATTCCTAAAAAACTTTTGTCATTATTTTAATCGAGAGTATGCATAAGAGACCCCAGTTTCCAATGATGTAATTAACTACGAGGGATTGTTCTCATTTGAAGTTTAAAATCCACATCAACTTATTTAAAAAATTGATATTCAAAACTCAATCAGTCTTGTTTGGGAAATTAAATCAACCCTGATTATTATCATTATATTTAGATAATTAATTACTAAATGATATTTTCTTTTCTTGAAAGATATATCATTTCTTATCAAGACCCTGAATATGAAATTAATGATCTCCCATCCAAATTATAGTGGTTGAATATTAATAGAATGTCATTTTAACCCTTTAAGGTCATACTTAGTTCTTCCCTGGATTCAAATACTATAATAAGGTTGGAACTTTTTAGTTTCATTATCTGAACCCATTAGGGAATGATATCTTTGCCCCATGGGGCAAAATATCATTTATAATGACGTATTTAATTTTGAGACTGAAATCCTAAATCTAAATTTCCAAAGAAAACTAAAATTTTCAAGAACCACATTTCAAAACAAAACAAAAAATGGCATGCCCAGTGGTACTAAATTTCTCCCTCCATCTCTAATAATTGTGAAATTCTATTTCATCGGTAGTCTTAACTACCTTTCTTTTGTTGGCACCTCTCCCCATTTCTCACTTTGGAGAGCTTAGCCAACATCTAAAATTTATATCAAACAGAGCTGAAACCTCTATTAAGAAAATGGGGCTTTGACCTTCTGCCCCAAGTTAACTGGTGGGGCGATAGTGTCAAGTCAAATTCTTAAAATCTCCTTACCAATTTTATAAACTTGCACTATTGCGTTCCACTTAATATGTTGAGTTTTAAAATTATGAGCAGCCTTATTGATCTTGCTTCCAAGATCTTCAATCTTTCAAAACTTCTCAACTTTGACATTCCACCTCTAATCGATCAACAAAGTGGAAGGGTCAAGAAATAATTCTTTTGAATTTTCTAGTCAATTTTCTAAGCTTTCAGGTTGAGTGAAACCACAACTTGTGTTTCAAAATCTAGGGAAAATTTATCAGATTTCAAAAATAATTTTTCTAAAACTCAATCTCAAATTTACATTGTCATATGCTACCCTGCAAAATTCCTTCATAACCTAGCAAATGTAGTGAAAATTCACATTTTCTTCAAATCATAATTGTTTTTTGCATTTTATCATCTTATGTTGGGTTAGAAGTCTTATAACTTGGTGTATGTGATAGAGTAAATGGTCCATTATGATTATTAATTTTTGATTTCAAAAATGACTAATTCCAATCCTTCTTTCAAATTTCAAAAAATTTAAACTCAAACCAATACAATGGTGGCAAATTGATTTTCACTTTCGAGAAGGGTTTAACTTATGAAAAGATTTATTATGGGAGCACAATTAAGTTTGGTTTGGGATTTAACAGCTTGGAGCTAATAATGAATGGGGAGAAATTAGTTGACTTGAATGCTACTGAACTAGACAGTCCTTTGTTAGAGTTGCTCCTAGGAACAGGACCTAACCCCCTTAACATTAGTGAGAAGGAGGCTGAGTTAGAAGCTACTGTTGAGACTCCTGAAGTGAGATCTATTTTAAAAAAGGTGTCAGGTTCTGGAATCCCCTTTACCAGTAAGAATTTGAAGAAGTATTATTTGAGACGAGTTAGGTGGAAGATTCCCAAGTCAAGAAAATTGTTAAGGTTAAGACTTTGAGCCAGGTAGAGCTTGAGGTGTTGAGGATCTACCAATCTCTATTTCCTCTCACTTCTTCAAGGGAGTCGTTTCTACCCCTTAGATGCTGCTATAGGGGAGGAGAGGGTGGCTAGGATAGCAAGTACCCCACCATGCCTGGTAGACTTCTCAAGTAAAAAGACTCCTGGAGAAAAGCAACTCCAAAGGTCAAGGATATTGAGAAACATCATTCACACTTGTGCTACCCAAACAAGGGAAACAAAGGAACAATATGTTAAACATTTGAAAGGAGTTATCTCCCATCGCTTTGAGAAGGAGATGTTGAAGGAGGAAAAGTTTGATGCGAAGAATTTAACTCCCCAGCCTGTAAGAAGAAATAAGAAGTTTATGAGACAATTAGCCACTTCTGAATTTTTAGATGGTTAGCACTGGGTACCACACCCTCTAACCTCTAAAACAGAGAGCATTATAGTTACCAGACCTGGAAAGGGTTGCCATTCTACTGGAAGGCTGCTGATCCCCTTACCAAAATTTGGAAGCTAGCCTTAGTGGTGGTGAAAACCGAGGAGGATTTTGAAATCAAAGGCATAATCAAAGCCAAGGCCACAAGGCCCAAATCCCATGAAGGAAGATATGTCCCTAAGAAAATCAGTAGGGTTAATGTTCCTCCACCTTTCATTCAACAACTTCAGCCTTCTACTAAGTTATTACAGATCCCAATCAGTGTTTTCCCGAATTTAGTTGATCTAGTTGATGTCCCAATTGTTAGTTTAGTTGACATTCTAGTTGCCTGTTCAGTCAATGTTTCCGTTGCTAGTGTAGTTCATGTCTCAGTTAACATTTTAGTTGATGTCTCGAATAGTCCCTTTCAAATTCTACATTTTATCCTTAAGCTCCCTACTCAGTGATATGAGGACTTTACCTTGCCTGATGCAGGAGCTATCTCCCTCGAAGCCCTTGCATCACCTCCCAAGGTAGATGTTCCTCACCTAGTAGAGGATACCACCCTTCAGATTATTGACTTTGGGATAGTCGAAGGGGAAGGGGTAACCCAAGATGAAGACCAGTAAATAATTGAGTTGTTAATGGCAGAACCCCCGATGGCCGATGATCTCAAACTATAAGCTATTATTTCTAAGCTACAAGATGAGGAGTTCTATGACATGATGGATTATAAAGGCTACTTACCCATCGACCCTGATGCAATAGGGAACTGACCGGTCGATGAGGTAGTGTAGGAGATTAAGGATATCTTGAAAAAGAGAGATGTAGAGGAAGCATTTGACCCTGATTTGGATGACATGTTAGTGGACAAACATGTATATATTAGTGATGTTTACATGGTTGAAACCAAGGGATCCGTCAAGGAAATTGAGCAGTTAGATAAGTCACAACAGGCTTCATTCAAACTATAATAATTTACCATTCAAGCAATCATCGACCAAGCTAAAAAGAATGAATCCAATTCTAAAATCCATGAGTTAGTTTCAACTATCACCCCTATCTAGCAACTAGTTTTTCCAGCCCCACCAGTTCAGCTAGTAGTTCAACCGACAGTTTCCCTAGTCTCTCTGATACTAGTTTAGAATGATATCAAGCATGTGATTGAGGACCAGGTATGGGAGGCCTTAGCCCATTCGCAAGCAATCGTATATATTCCAAAGGGTAGACTATACTCGAGGAATATGATTTAGTTTCTTATCTTAAGGGCTTTATGACACCATCCTTCAAGATTTTTATCGGAACCTAATACCTGAGGCAGCATTTGGCCCATTTTCATGCAGGTAGCTATAATGCTGGGGGGTCAGATGCTCTACTATTTTGATAACTTGTTAGTATTCTTTCCAGCATAGCTTTTGAGTGATACATAGATTTGCGCAACAATTAAGTAAAAACCTTTAACAAATTTGAAAATCTATTCATAAAGAGATTTTCAGGAGCATAGTAGTGCACGATTATGGGTGATCTTATAATCGAAAAGCAAAACCCAGGAGAGTCTCTGGTTGAGTAAATCTCTAGGTGGCAAAACCTCTCGATGAAGTGTGAACCCCAGCTACAAGAGCAATACGTAATGGAGATTATTTTGAAGAATATCCACGGGCCTGTTACTTTTCTTCTGAAGGTCTCATAATCAAAACTTTTGAGAAGCTTCTAAATAAAGCAAGTAATCTACTAGGGGCGGCTCCCTAGATTACATTCTTAAAAAATCCTTCAAATGATAATAGAGCTCTAAAACTGATCAAGTCCTTCGAGAAGAAAGCAGCCACGATATCAATAGTTGACAAGGGAAAATAGCTAGTGACCTGTTGGCCCAATGCTCCTCCTCCACCACCACCAGTACAGAGACAGCCCTTCCAAATAACTACTCAGCCTCCTGGAGAACCTTACTCAATATATATTAAAGAGAGGTTGGCTATACTATACCCTTTTAAAATAGAGTCAGTAAGGAAGATCTTTAGGAGCCTCTAAAAGAAACCAGATTTCCAGTTGTTTGAGGCCAGGAGGCCAGCAGATGCAGACAAGAAAGATGATCCCAAATACTATCCTTATCACCGCATGATAAGCCATCTGATAGAGGACTATATTATTTTCAAAGATTAGGTAGAGAAGAATTACAAGTAAGGTAATATTATCATTCCCAAAAAATATCTGGTAGACTTGAAACAAGGATTAATCAAAATTATTTCAGGTAATCCTTCCAACATTTCTTTTTTAATTGAGGATGGTTGGGATATAGATTTATCCCGGGCACTTAAAAAGTTGATTAACAAGTCTTTTTATCTTTCTCAACAACTTCCGATAAGAGCCCAAGGCTTGATTTGGGAGGTTGACCTAGAGGCTTCGCAAGAGGATATTAAGTCACTTCCCTCTCTAATAGTCATAGGAACTACTGTATTGAATGAAAAAGAAAAGAATGATGTTTTTATAGAGAGAAAGTGTATTAATGAGAGATATATTCGAGTGTCAGATGGTGGAATAAAAGCCCCATCCCCACTCCTATTATCTGACTTTTACTTTGCCCCATCAAAGGTAAAGGGACATAAATTTAATAAAAAGCATCCTTCTACGTCTATTTTGGTAATTAGCCACAATGATGAAATGCAAGTTGATAATAATTCTGAAGAAATTAAAAATCTTATTAAGATCAATCCAAGTATTCAAAAACTTGATCTTTCTTATTCGACTATTCTGATTTGAGCCATTGATCTTAATCAACTATTCTAATTAAATCCTGTAGTTCTACAGTTACTTAAATCACATCCATCTGATCCAAGATCCGACAACTATGGTTAATTCTATTATTATCCAGTTAGCACTGATGATTGCTCACCCAATCGGAGTGCAAGCGTATTGCTGACTGTATAATCCCAGGATTAAAAAATTCTAGAAATTCTATGGATCTTTGAAAATTTATATCTCCCTCTACACTTAACCAAATTAGGTGTTATTAGGTTCATTGAAATGATCTCAGGGTGTTCTTCAAAAGCCTTATGGTCCCAGGCCTTGATCATGTTTGTGTTAGTCTCCTATTTAAGTTGAATGTTTACAGTATTTAAGCATTTGTGTGCTTATTTGAAGTCACCATGGCTTGGGGCTTTGGGATATTGAATTTTGGCATGTCTTTGACATGTCCAAATTTTATCTCCACCATTTGAATCATTTAAGGGTACAATTTGTTCAATTTGGAGTCAAGGGTTATGGTTTGATCCTTAATTTCAAATCACCTCTACGATCTATCCAATGAGAATTAGGAATTAAATTTTACTATGTTTATTATGCTTAGTGTAAGGAGTTTGGAGTCACTGATTGCACCCAAATCCAAGCTTAGGGTACTGACTTAGGAAATTTTTTAAGGTGGCTTAGAGGTTACCTTGGGTGTCTTGGTTAGCTACCTTATAGAATTCCACTTGGGCCCAAATTTAGGGGATTTAGACCTTGAGATCAGGTGATCTCATGGTCCAAATTTCATTAGATTTGGTGCCCATTTGGTCCACCAACTAGGAACCCCAAAATCCCTTTCTAGATTTAGCTTAGAACATTAATTAATTCAGTAAAAATTCATATTTAATCCAAAAATTTCACATAATTACTCTAATTAATCCTAATTGAACCCTCAACTATGAAAAATAAAAGCCCTATTAGATACCCCTAATTTTATTTTAATATAATTTCCAAGGAAATTTATAATTAATTTAAATAAATAATTAAAAATATTTAAATATTCAAAAAATTCCCCAAATGCTTGGGAACATCCCTTTAGGTTATTTCTGACCTTTAAGGGTGATCCCAAGAGGATTGGAGTTGATTTGGATCAAAATAAAAAAATCCCTTTAATTAAGGCAATTTTAAAAAAATTCCAAAAATACCTAACTTTAAAAAATCTTAAATAATTCTAGATAATCCAATTTAATCAAAATAAAAGCCATTCAACTCCAATTAAAATGTATTATATTTTGAAAATATCAAAACCTCAAAATTAAGTCAAAGTAAAAAAGTCAACTTTCTCGTTAACCTTAGTTGAAAATTAGGATCAAACTTCAGAAAATTATAACTTTCTATAAAAAACCCCAAATTGAGCAAACTAATTGTCTAATTACTCATATTAGGGTCTAATATTTTTTAAAAATATGAAACTTTCAAAATTAACTTTAATTTAAAAAGTTAATTTTTGCCCTTTAATTAATGCGATTAAATAATTCAAATAATTTTAAAAAATTCAATAATTGGTTAAAATTTCAAAAAATCTTAACTTGATTAATATAGTCAATTAACCAACATTCTAATACATAATAAATACTCCAAAGATAAAGTTTTTATGACTAACTACTCTGGGCTGTGGGGCTAAGTGTCCTATGGAGGACTGGTTCCTCGAGCGTGGTGGCACGACGTCACGAATGGATTCAATGGAGTGCAAGACTTTAAAATTAAAATGACTCTTAATTATTTAACAAAAATTAAATTCTTAATTCAACTATATCAATTAGGTTTCTAGGATGGACTATTTCAAGTTGCGGGGCTAAGTGTCCTAAGGAGGCTTGGTTCCTCAAGCCTGGTGGCACAACACCACGAACCGATTGATAAAAAATCTAAATTTACTTAATCGTTAAAATCAATAATTAATCAAACAAATTAAAATTTATTGATCCCTTAATCCTTAATTAATTAAATTTATATGATTAATCAATCCTTAAAATATTTCTTAAACTAAACTTTAATGCATTAATAATTAAACTCAAACATAAATCTACCCTTCGACCTTCAACAAACCTGAACATTAGGTAACTTTAACAAGTCAACCATTTTAAGATCAACCCTAGCAATATGACCTTTAGTACACACTTTAGATGATTTGCTAGGATAACCAACTATATTCTAAGCTAGGCCGGTGTTTACTTTACTACTATGTGGCAGGTTTTTTAAGTTTTCATTACATAATGTGATTGAAAGTTGATTGATGTGTGTTGTCTCCTTTTTTGCACTCTTTGAATTGATGTGATGGGTGATAATTTACCCTTAGGTTAAGACCTATCTGGTTATTCACTAAGTTTTCTGTAGGTGGCCATTCTTGTGTAGGGTAATAAATATGGGTTAAAATTTAATAATTATATAACTGCTATAGGTGCTCCAACTTGCTTAGCCTCGAAGTAAATAAGAGCATTACCAAGCATGACTTGTTTAAGTATTTTAATTTTACTATATAACTGCTTGGGATGTACTTTACTTTTAAATGCTTATAATAACATTACAAGAGAGTCTAGATTTTTCTTTCCATCTTAATACAATTTATTTTCAAGTTAAGAGTTGTGAAAGTTATTCTTTGAGTCAGGATAACTAGGTCCAAAGTTGGATTCCAAAAAGGAAAGGATATCCCGTAAGGGAATAGTCCTTTTCCATTTGGAAGCCTAAATTTGGATCATTTAAAATACCCAAAGGGGAAAAGAATAACCTCTCCCTTGGGAGGAAGAGTTTTCTTTTCCATTTGGGTATCCATGGTTGTTGAATCCAAGGAGTTCAAAGATGAGAAGAATGAAGAGTTAAAGACCAAGAGTATCCCACACAAAGTCACTTACATCTATTTTTAGATTAGAATCAGGGTTTGTGGTTAGTGGTGCCCGACCACTTTTAATTTCTATAATTTTGGGTTGTAATAAATGAGGCATTTGTCTACATACTTTACTTTACAGATTTAATTTAAAATATTGATACATTTTATTTAATTTGATTGCATATAGGATTGCATATTTTTCCTAGTTCTTTTTACATTTATGTGTCAATTTTTTATTTTAGCCTTGATAAACGGAGGCTCATGATGACATGTAAAAAGTTTTTCTACTTAAATCAAATTACAAATTTAAGCTCACATAGAAACTCTAACGATCTAAGAAGTTAGCCTGGGACTGCCGGGAGTATGCATAAAGCATATTTTTACCTTCTCCTCCTAGTTAGGCACCTCCCCACTTGTGGGTTCTGGTAGACCACTTCACCTTTGAGGGTGCAGATCTATCAAGGGAATGTTATTTAATCTTTAGGGATAAATATTTTTAAGCCTTTTTTAAAATTACTACATTTCATTTTATACATTTAATTTAGTTGATCAACATGCATTGTATTAGAAACTATTTAAAAGTGTCTAAATTTTAATTACATTCTCTTAAGCATTCCCACCCTACATAGGTCAAGGGACTAATTTGGATCTGCTCTAGATATCTGTTCCAATTCTTAAAAATATTAATAATAATATCCCTACCACTCTTTCATAAAGTTCAGACTCATGGATTTTAAATTGATTAGGTGGTTAGCTGGCTCTCTAATCTAAGCCAGGGTAAGTCCATGTTTTGCATTACATTAGTTAGGTTTAAGCTACCATTATTCAGTGCCCAAAATAGATTTGAGATCTACGGTAGATTTTAAATCATGAGACCCAGGCCAGTGTAAGTCCAAGTTTTGCATTGCATTAGTTAGGTGCAGGCTACCGTCGTTCGGTGCCCAAAATAATTTAAAGGATATCGGGAAGCTTTTGAATCATAAGACCACAATCTCCAGGAATATAATCCTAAATTTCTAATAAATAAATTAATTTAAAAAATATTCTCTGGATCCAAACTTTATAGCCCAACACTTAGATTAAGTTAGGACACTTATGGATTGTTCCAAAATCTCAAAGTGTCTCTTACCCCTCCTCCATTGACTCAAAAAATTAGTGTTTAAAATTTGATCTAGTCCCTATTGAGACTCCAAATTCCCTTCCTTTGATATCATTCCTAAAAAACCTCAAAAAAGAACTTCTACCATTATTTTAATCGAGAATATTCATAGTAGACCCAAGTTTCCAATGATGTAATTAACTACGAGGGCTTGCACTTGTAGGAAGTTTAGAACCCACATCAAATTTTTCAAAAAAATTGATTTTTAAAACTCAATCTGTCTTCTTTGGGAAAATGAAATCAACAATGATCATTATCATCATTTTCTGATGATTGATTAGCAAAAGATATTTTCTTTCCTTAGAAAGATATATTATTTCTTATCAAGACCTTGAATATGAAATTAATGATCTCCCATACAAATTATAGTGGTTAAATGTTGATAGAACATCATTTTGACCCTTCAGGGTCATACATAGTTCTTCCCTGGATTCAACTACTACAATAAGGATGAAACTTTTTAGTTTCATTATCTAAACCCATTAGGGAATAATATCTTTGCCACCCGATGTGAATATCGTTCATAATGACATGTTTGATTTTGAGACTGAAATCCTGTATTGAAAATCTCAAGAAAATTAGATTTTTCAATAACCACTTTTCAAAACAAAACAAGGTCGTTCTATATTTGATAATGTTTTATTGGCTCAGGAACTTGTTCATGATTTAGAGGCTAAAATTGCTGGTGGTAATGCTATATTCAAAATTGATATCACAAAAGCCTAAGATAATCTCAATTGGGAATTTCTTTATACTATGCTTAATTTATTTGGTTTCATTAATGATTTTATTAGGCTTATTAAAAATAGCATTGAGCATTAATAATTTTCTATTATCATCAAAGGTAAGAGTCATGGTTTCTTTAATTTGACTAATGGGCTCTAGCAAGGATATCCCTTATTGCCTTCCATATTCATTTTGGCTATGGAGTTTCTTTATAGAGGTCTTATTGATCTTTTTGGGAAGCATCCCACTTTGCAGTACCAGACTATCGGTGGATTCCCTGTGTCCCACTTTGCTGAAAAATGCTTAATGTTCTTTTTAAATTCCTTGGACAGTTTCATGGAGCTAGTGGGTTAATCTTTAATCCTCATAAAAGCTATTTTATCAATGCTAAGTCTTTCTCCCATCACAAAATTAACTATATCCAGAATAATTATAGTTTTTTACACAAGCATCTTCCCCTTAAATATTTAGGCGCTCCTCTTTTCAAGGGTAAGAAGAGATCTCATTTATTTGGGGATATTTTTTTTTTTGAATATTTACAAAAAGCTTTCCTCTTGGGCCTTTATTTTTCTTTCTTTCAGAGGTAGATTAGTTTTAATTAAGAGTGTCCTTTGCTCTATTCGTATTTATTTATATTCGATGGTGAATGTTTGTAGTAGGCTCAAAAGAATTTTCAAAAAATTTCTTTGGGGGGCTAAAGAGGGGAAATATGCTATTCTATGGGATTCTTGGGACAATTATTTTTGTATTACAGAGGAGGGTAAGCTTGGTTTTAAGAACTTGGGTGACATAGCTCTTGCTTTTTCTTATAAACATTGGTTTAACTTAAGGTCTAAAAAAAGCATGTGGGCTAATTTTATGATTTCTAAATATTTTGTTGGCAAACATCCTCTCAATTATTTTCTTTTTAAAAGGTGGTTTGTTCAATTGGAAAAGGGTGTACTTTATTAAATTAGAGGTCGAGCATTTATTCAATGAGGTTTGGGGTTGAGTGACATCTTTTTTTGTCAAGATAATTGGTTAGGTTTTTCCCTTATTGATAATTTGCTTAATGGTCAATCTGCTAGTGCTTGTAAAGTGTCCCACTTTATTTATGATGGGACTTGGAATGTGGACTATTTTAGTGAGGTGGTGCCTTATTTTATCATTAATCTCATTTTGAAAGTTCCTCTTCAACTTGATCAGAATGACTGTATTTTATTTAATAAGTCAAATAATGGGTGCTTTGCTTTCAAAGGAGTGTGGCATTATATTAGGAATATTCAGCCCAAATCTCACCTCTTCTCTTCCATATGACAAAAAGGTATTCCATATTTCTATTCTATTCTTAGTTGGAGAATTTTTAAGAACTACATTCTTGTGGATACCATTTTGATTAAAAGTGGTTTTTACATAGTTTCCAAATGTCAATGTTTCTATGATATTGAAACTTTGAAACATGTTTTTGCTAATGGCCCCATTGCATTGAAAGTGTGGTTATTTTTTGATAATGTTTTCTCTAACCATTTTTTGAAAGGATTACAACAATATTAAGAGTATCATGCAAGATTGGTTTGTTCCTTTGAAGGGTCACATTTGTAATATTTTTCCTGTTATTATTTGTTGGTTCCTTTGGAAAACTAGAAATGATTCGAAACATGATAACATTCATATGAATGCCATGAGATTTATTGTTAAAATTAAGGAAAAGGTGAGATAATTATACTTGGCTAATTTGATCAACTCTAGTGATTTTAAGGGTTTATTTCACACTGCTCATTTTTTTGGCATTAATACCTCTACTACCTGTTACACTCTCAAAGACATTATTGTTAGATGGATTAAACCCATTCAAGGCTGCTATAAACTTAATACTGATGGTTCTTTTAAATGCTTTAATGCTCGGTGTGGTGGTCTCATTCTTGACTATAATGGTAATATCATTAGGGCCTTTTTGGTCCCTTTGAAGTTCATAATGCAATTTCGACTGAACTTCATGCTTTAAGAGATGGATTACATTTGTCTATTTCTTTAGGGATTACTAAAGTTTAGATTGAAGTTGATGCTATGCTTATGATTCATTATATTAATTATAAAATTAATGACAATCCCTCTTCTACATCATAAGAAATATTAAGAAGTGGTTGTCGCTTATCAATTATTTGACCACTCATATTTTTAGGGAAGGTAATTGGGCTACTAAACTATTAGCTAATTTGGGTTGCAATTTGATGGATTTTATGGAATTTTTTAGTTCCTCTCTTCCTCGCAAACTTTTGGGGTTGACTAGGCTTGACCATTTGGGCCTTGTTTATGTTAGAGTTAATTAAAGTTTGGCTATCTATCTGTGCTATTTTCTATATCCATAGATGTTTTTTTGTTGTTTTCTTTATGGTTGTTATCAAAATATATGGCATGGTGGGTTGTTTTCCTTCTGGAGTTTTGGCTGATCTTTTTTAGTAGTTGGATTGCCTTTGTTACTTCTTGAATATGGGGGCTATCATTGCTATTCAATAGTGGCTACAGAATGTTCCTTATAGCTGGAAGGGTTATGGTGTGGTTACCTGGTATCGTTATCAGGTGATGGTGTTTTCTGGTTTTCCTGGGAGCTCCATCTTCTAGCACAGATATTACCATTCCTATTTATCATTGCTGCTAGTTCTTTTTTATTTTGATTTAAGGTGTTATATGGCTTCCACTGGGTTCCATACTGTGTTCTATATTATGTTATGTGGGCCTACTTATTTTGGTTTTAATGTGGTTGTGATCCACTGCCTACATAGTTTCAGCATCCTTTTGGTAGTATTGTGGTTTTATTACAAGGTCTCCATCATAAGCTTCCAGGTTGCGAGATGTTAGATTATCATCACATTTTGGGATTATAATTTCTACACTCCTTTTTATCTAATCCAAATTTTTTTTAAGATTTCTATTCTTCATAATGCTCTTAGTTATTTCCATGTCTTTAGCCACTTGGTTTGCTTTTCCTGTCATTATGTTTTTGCAGGTTCAACGAATTCTTATTATTGTGGTCAAGCCTACAATTTTTTGCAGGAAGATGGAGCTGAAGGGTTTATCTATGTTCTTCCTTTTTTGGGTGTTATCTATTTGCAGCTCTAGAATATTATTAAGTTATTTTGTATTTCTTAGTATAAGGAACCATCGGCTCTTAGGTTTCCTTTTGACTTATTTTGTAGTTATAATGAGTATTAGTGAGCTGAAGGTTCCTTTTAAGGACCTTATAATCCTTTTTTTAATATGAACAGGTAGGCCCCTTTGTGGGTCCCCCCCCCCCCAAAAAAAAAAAAAAAAACATCACAATGTAAAGAGGCCATGGATTGACTAAAAACCACTTCCAACAAACTTTAAATATTCATTATGTGTTCCCAACTTTTATCAAATGCAATAAATCAAAGAGGACAGGAATTGGGAGTTCAGATTTCACCCAAAACTGAAACAATTACACATCTTTTATATGCAGATGATGTTTTAATATTTGCCTGAGCTTCTACAAGATCAGCCTAAGAGGTGAAGGTCATTATTGCGGAATTCTGTGGGTGGACGGGGTGGAGAATAAATAACTCTAAGTCTCAGATTTTATTTGGCAAAGCTGTGAAGCATCCAATGAAGAATCAAATAAGGAGGAAATTGGGTTTTAAGGTGGTTAAGGAGCTACTTTATTTAGGAGTTAAAGCGGCTTTAAGAATATTAAGAAGATATGATTTTCAATGTATGATTGATCATATATTAGAAAGACTAATTGCTTAGGGGAGTAAACATTTATCTATGGCTGGTAAGATCACCCTTGTAAAGTCCTACCTTTTATCATTACCAAGTTTTTTATCAACACAATCTATGGTTCCAAAGAAAGTTTTATATCAAGTAGATCAATTTTGCAAAGAGTTTATTTGGCATAAAGGCAATAGGAGGAAGGGTTTACATTTTATTGCATGGGATGTTTTATGTAAACCAAAATCTGATGGAGGTTTGGGATTGCATTCGGCTGTTCATCGAGTGGGGCCTCTTAGATTGCGGTTAGCATGGAGATGTATTCAATATCCAGAAAATCTATTTCATAAGAATAATATTACTAAATATGGTGATAATATCTTAAGTGGAGAAAGAAAGAAAGGAACTTCAATGGCATGGCAGATTTTTTTAGAGGGTGGAAAGTTCCTTAAACCAATAGTTAGATGGAGAGTTTTAGATGGAAGGAAAATTCATGTTATGAAGGATATTTGGCTATTAGATAAGTGTTTTAACACTTGGCTAACTCTAGCTGATTGTGTGGGGCTGGAAAAGATAAAGCTGAATCAATTCATTTCGCCTAACTGCAGCTGGAATGTGGAGATGCTACAGTAGTTTTTCAATGATGACCTTATTATTTTGATTTTGCAGGTTCCTCTTGATCATGAGGCTAAGATGGATTATTTGGAAACTATGTACCGCCATAATGGGAGATCTATCATGGCTATGGCATATGAGGAATGAATGAAGAGGTGTTCTAAGCAGGAAGACTTTGAGTTTGCAAATTGGTTATGGAATCTAAAGCTTAACCCAATAGTGGAGCTTTTTTGGTGGAGAATGAGTAAGTTTGCCATTCCTATAAATGAGTTTCTTAAATATATAAGGCTAAGTCAAAATGACTTATTTCTAAGAGGATGTCGACAAGTGGAAAGCTATGCTCATATTGTGGTTCATTGTAAATTCATGAAGGAGATCATTCTCAAGTTGAGAGAATGGGGATTCTACATTCCCATATTTTAGTCATTGGGAAGTTGATTGAAAGAACTTAAAATCCATTCGACTCGATTTTCTAACATGGTGAGAATGTACTGTATAGCGGTCTTTCTATCATGGAAAAATAGAAATGATCTTGTATATGGGAAGACCGCTCCTCCAAGTTCGTTGGTGGCAGCAAATGTTCTATTTTAGCTAAACTGAAATTGTACCCAATACTAGATAGCTAGGCTGTTAATCTCCTTAGGGAGTTTACTAAAGTTTAGCACCCTCCACCTCTAGGTTGGATCAAAATCAATGTGGATGCATCATTGTTGGAAACTAATAAAGCTGGGATTGGAGGTGTGTTTAGAGATCATAAAGGGAGGTTGTTGCTGGCATTTGGGAAGAAGGAAGTTCATTGGGATGTTTACCAACTTGAGTTGGTGGTTATTTTGGAAATAAAGGAATTCATACAATCTTGGATGATGGATAGTAAAGGAGTAATAATTGAAGGAGATAATATAATATTATCAATTTCATACAAGAATCTTTGAAGAAGTCAAAGTGGCAGTTCAACACTAGGAGTACAAAGGATTTATTGTTTTTGAATGATTTCAATAAAGTTTTTTTTCAATCATGTTCATAGAGAATGTAACAAGGTAGCCGATGTTTGTGCTACTTTGGCATTAGAAGATAGTTTCTGTTTTGATAGTTTTTCTTTTGCCAATATTCCTTCTAATTTGTCTAGTTTGTTAAAGGAGGAACGTAAGCCTTTTATTTCGCTGTACTTAGTTCTTATCTTTAATTCAATTTGCAATTTCTCAAAAAAAAAATTTTAAATAGCAAATAGGACATATTGTACCCAATTCCAAGGCCTAATCAAACCTGCTTAACCAAGTTAACTTAAGTAGGCCAAACTTTCCATATGGGTAAGCCTCTTCAAATTTAATGAATTAAAAGCATTTAAGGCCTCTAAACCCTTTGGTATTGTCCATTAGGTTACGAAGGATCATTTATAGCTAGCTCAGCCATTGGGTCCACTCTATATAAGCATTTAGGCTGACCCAAGTTGGCTACCTCAAGCTAAAAGTCAACCCTTATAAATGTATTC
Source organism: Dendrobium chrysotoxum (assembly GCA_019925795.1). NCBI lineage: Eukaryota > Viridiplantae > Streptophyta > Magnoliopsida > Asparagales > Orchidaceae > Dendrobium > Dendrobium chrysotoxum. The sequence continues at coordinate 35,072,452 of CM034300.1, read as the reverse complement.
ATTAGGTGCCTAGGGATTCCATGCATCAACCCTAGAAGGCCTAGCCATGGGTGGGCTTGGGTTAGCTAAATTGGCTAACATATATCTCCAAAATAATCATTCATATTCTTCAATCTAGAAGCCATTAGCCCAAATCACCTCATGCATTTTGCTTTAAAACCCTCCAGACACTTGTCCCTATCATCATAGGCAATGTGGTGATTCTTTTTTTTTTTTGAGGGCAATGCTAAGATGCATTAATAACCAAACCAAACAAAATACAACCTAGGAAATTAAAAAGCACCTAAAGAATCACATTCCTCCTTCAAACAATACAGGAAAGAAGGAGGAATATCATCAATACTAAGATCATTCCAACAAAGCTCTCTAACCACTACCAAATTAGCACAAACATCCGCTAATTTGTTACAAACTCTACTACAATAAGAAAAAAGGACTTGGTTAAAATCATGTAGAAATCCCAATCTCTCTTCAATTCTTCCACAATTCCTCCAATTCTTTAATGATGATTGAAGAATCTTTATTATGTTATAGTTGTCCCCTTCAATAATCACACCTTGTGTTTCACACATCCAATCTTGCACAATATTATTAAGAAAATACACCGCCTCTAACTCCAATTGAGCTATATCCCAGTGCAAATACTGAGCACCAAAAGCTAAAAGAAATCTACCTTTGTCGTCCCTTATTACTCCACCAATTCCAGCCATGCTATTAGAAGTGAGTGACGCATCAATATTAATCTTAATCCAACCGGGTGGAGGAGGATGCTAAGAAGAAGACAGCGTATACTGGTTGGCATCCCAGTAGTCCGGTTTCAGATTAATAACACTACTCATTGAAGCCATAGAGACCACATTAGCTGATATCGATTGATCCGACTCCTCAACACCACCATGAATCAGCTTACATCTATTTTTCCAAACAAGAAACACAGCTGTACAATATATAATAGCTAGAATTGAATTCTTCCCAGCACACAACTGTAACCCATACAAGCAGGATTTAAGATTAGAGAATTCCAGAATCTGAAAACCCCAAGCATGCAGCCGTTTTATCACTCTCCACAGTTTAATACATCTACTAGCAACATGGCAGTTGTTTTCTTCATCATTACAACCTCTCGGGCAGCAAGTATTATTGCATAATCTTCTTTTCATCAGAAAAGCCTTTGAAGGAATTGCATCATAGCAAAGTCTCCACCAAAACATTCCCACTCTCGGTCTCAATTTCAACTTTTTTATTCAGGAATAGTGAACCACCTCAGAGCTATGATCAATTGACGCCTCAAGAGACAATGCTGCTAATGATTTTCCTGAATTCTTATACTTCAGCTCCATAACATCTGTTCTTGAGCTTGCTTCAATCGGAGTTTGAAGAGTCAGATCTACCAGCTCCTTCTCGAACACACAATTAAGCTGACTTACATTCCATTCACCATTCACAATGAAAGAGCTAAGTTTGGTACTGACGTCTACCATGATATTCACATACGTAGGCCAAGAAGCAATTCATCTATCCAGAATCCATGAATCCACAACCCAATTAATGGAATTGCCATTTGATATCTTCCACCTTACAATATTCCTCAGATACATAGCACCCATAGTTATTATTTTCCAAGTTGGAGAGCAAGCACCTCTTGCAGGAAAATCTGAGATTTCCCTACTATATTTACCTCTAAGGATATGGTACAACAAAGAGTCATTTTTCACATAAAAGTCCCATGCAAATTTCGCCCTTAGAGGTCCTACCTTAGAAACAGCCGAGAACAGGCCACAACCCCCTTCATTCTTGGGTTTGCTAAGTAAATCCCAAGAAACATAATGCAAGCCAGCCTTACCGTTTTTCTTATTCCACAAGAACCCTCTACACATCTTATCAAATTCTTTAAGAATACCCAAAGGTACCAAAGAAAGAGAAGATAAAAACATGGGTAGAGATAAAAAAGCCGATTTAACCAAGACCATCTTACCTTCCAATGAGATACAATTCTTTCCCCAAGTATTCAATCTATTAGACACCACATCCAACAGATTTTGAAAATTAGTAGCCACCATCCTCCTTAATGTCATCTTCACCCCAAGATAAATAAACTCCTCAACAACTCTATATCTGAGGATCCTCCTAATTTTCTTCTTCCTGCCATGGCTAGTATGTTTTCCAAAAAGGATCAATGATTTGGAATGATTCACCACCTGTCCCGACCACCTACAATACTTAGTAACAATGTTCTTCAATTCCTTAACCTTCCTTACATTAGCTTCCGAAAAGATTAAAACATCATCGGCATAGAGTAAATAAGATACTCTAGGAGCATTAGGGGTAATAGAAATCCCAGAGTAATTACTCTCTTGCTTCAACGCATCAAAAAGAAGTTGTGAACACAAAATGAACAAAAAAGGTGACAAGGGGCAACCTTGTCTAAAACCACTTTTTCCTTCAATCCAATCAGATTTTTTCCCATTAATCAAAATGCAAAACTTAGGCTCACATAAACAACCCATTAGTAATTCCAAAAATTTGTTAGGGAAATTAAAATGAGTCAGCACTTGCCTTAAAGCTTTCCACCCCATACTATCGTAAGCTTGCTCCATGTCCAACTTTATAGCCAAAAGTCCTTTTGCTGATTTAGAATACCGGAACTTGTTAAAAACTTCTTGTGCAAGTAATACATGCTCAGACAGCGACCGACCCTTGACAAAAGCTGCTTGCTCTCTAGAAATGAGTTTATATAACACCTTCTCCATTCTATTTACTAACATCTTTGCAATTATCTTGTAAATAGTCAAACAAAGACTAATCGGACGAAAGTTAGAAGGAACCTGAGGATTTTTCACCTTGGGAATTAAGATTATCATTTTCTCCTTCCATGAGCAATGCATTACACCTGGAGAGAAAAATTGTCTAACTGCTTGCCACACATCCTCCTTAATATATTTCCAAAAGTCTTTAACAAAAGAGAAGGTAATCCCATCCAAACCAGGAGAAATATTCGAACCAGCCTCCTTGACCACCACCTGCAATTCCTCCATGGTAAAAGCTTCATTCAGGATTCGAAAATCCTCATCTCCCAGCACCGTAGAAGGATCCGACCATCCTTCTAAAAAGCACTCCCTATGTTGCCACTTCAACTTAAAAAAATCAGTAAAAATATGTTGGATATCCGTCTCATCTTCTGTAATAACTCCTACTTGATTTTTAATATAACTAATCCAGTTTTGATTTCTCCTAGCATTAGCAAACGCATGAAAGAAAGCTGAATTTGTATCCCCTTCTTCCAACCATTTGGCTTTTGCTCGTTGTTTCCACCATGTGTTAAGCCGAGCTAAAGTAACATTGAGCTCATGAATTTTGAACCTGAGAAGCTGTAGTCGTTCCACTGATAAACTACCTTCGACTTCCTCCAACTGGATTTCCAAAATCTCCTCCTTTAGTTTGTCCCTCAAGATGCTTAAATTCAAAGAACTAGCCGGATCATTACCATAATCTTTTTTTTTTCCAGATGTTCTCCACGATGGCAGCAGCTCCATGATAAGAAGACCAAACATCTTCATAATGAATTTCTCTTCTACCAACCTTCAAAGGCTTTACACTCTCCAAAAGAATTGGGCAATGGTCCGAAGCAATCCGTGACAGGTGTTTCACCAAGGCTAGATGAATAGTATTCAAAGCAGTAGAATTAATAAGACATCTATCCAACTTCTCTAAAATCCGAGCCCCTCCAGACTTATTGTTACACCAAGTGAATTTGGGACCCATAGAAGCCACCTCATGAAGGTCATTTAAGATCATGAAATTCTTCATATCCTTAGCACTTTGAGACAAGGAGAATTTTTTCCCACCTCTTTTATCCTCTTGTGAAAGCACACAATTAAAATCTCCCCCTACCACCATCGGCCATTCATCAGAGCAATGCTTCTCTAAACCCTCCCATAAAAGCTTTCTAGAGAGCACATTAGGACTTCCATAAACAGTAGCCACCTTCCAACAACCTTTATTACGAATAGATAAATTAGTAACAATCCATTGTGCTGAATAATCAACCACTGAGAATGATGCTAAGTCCTTTCTCCATAACACCATCAAACCGCCAGATAGACCTTCAGAAGGGACCAAATAAGAATCCCAATTATTCCCCAAAAACTTCACCATTTGAATATTATCTGCAGAACTAATCTTAGTTTCCATTAAACCCACTAACAAGACATTACCATCTTTAACCACCTCCTTAAGATATAGAGCAGCCTCCACTTTCTTGGCTCCTCTACAATTCCAAAAAACCAAGGAAGTCATTGATTCGGATTGAGGGTGAAACCCCCATTCCTCTTAGATTTTCTCCCTTCCAACTTCTTATTACTAGCCATAGAGTTGCCCGAGCCTAGGGACCTAAGCTCTTTTAATAATTTAACTCTCTTCTTAGCTGGGGAAGTTTCCAGCCCAGCCGTATTCAGAATATCAGCAACCTGAACTTCCTTTGAAAAACTGGAATTTCCCAAACTACTATTACATGGCAACTTCTTCCCAACAATTTCCCCTTCCTCTGCACACCGGTCCTCAATCATTTCCAACCCAGCACCATAGTCATTTTGCAAGGAAGTAGCATTCTTAACAAGAACCGCTTCTGACATAGTAATAGGAGTACCTGAGTTCACAAGCAATCCCAAAGGATCTGCTTGAGTTTGCAAGCATCCATTAACAAGACCATTATTATCCTCCCTAACTGAATCACAAATTTAAAATAGCAGAATTACTTATTTCCACAGCTGAAGAGGTCTGAATAGCAATCTCATTCCAACTTTCTTGTATCTTCATAGGTTCCTCGTTTACTTCCAGATTTTTTCTACTAACTGTTGGTTGTTTCAAATCCACCTCCACACTGTTCTCCTCCAAACTTTTATTCAACTCCACCTTCTCACCATCCACCTTATTCAACCTTTCGTTACCTTTAACTGCATCAACCTTGTTCTGAGAGAAACTATTCACCTTTCGGACCTGTTGAATACCAGAATTCTGATTGCCCATTTGTTTTACAACCATAGGATCCCTCAAAACCTCTTTACACTGACCAACATTTCTCCCCTTTCTATGATTAACCAACACCCAAGGACCATACAAATCTGAATTCAACAACTCCTCCTCATCCCTTCCACCAACCCCCACTATAACCTCATTATTTGCTCCCCCCACCACCTTAGGACAAGAAGCATCCTTCAAACAATCAAATTTTACATGTCCAATCATCCCACACTGAAAACAGAACGATGAAATTTTCTCATACTCGACTTTTTGGAAAAATCTTCCTGAAATACTGTCCACCCAAACACCTAAAGGCAGACAACGATCGAGCTTGATCCTCACACAAACTCTTGCAAACTCCCTTCTACCCCATTGAAATAAATTTCCATCCAGCATAAGAGGAGTACCAACCATTGAAGCAATCCTTGCTATATTATGTTCATCCCAACAATGAAGTGGAAGATTAGGCATTCTAATCCAGATTGGCGATGTCAAGCCCTTCAACGATAAAGGAGAGAAATCCGGCCTCCATTTTTCCATCCCTATATTGTGTCCATTCACAAACCATGGACCTCCTGATAACACAGCCTCCATAAGTTCGTTCGAGTTAAAAGAACACAAGAACCAACCTTTCCCCAAAGTAGTAAAATGGAAATTTCCAAATTGACTCCATTGGCGCCTCACCTCCCATGCCACCAAGTGAGATGGCATCTCCTTTCCAAATACCTTGATCACCAAAGAATTAGCCAACCTATTGGCATTATGTATCTCCAAATCTTCACATAACCTCACAGCTTTGCCATCCTTAGACATGACCATTTCTTCATCTTTAAAGTTTAATTTGATATAAGGTTTCGAGTTCCCAGAATTAGCCTTCAAAGTCAAATTATTATCCTTAGGCAAACCTACAGACACCTTATCCGCATATGTAACTGTGTTAGTACCCAACACATCATTAAGAAGCTTTGAACTAACATCTGCCTGATCAGCAATGTGAGGATGATCTCCACAATTACCCAACTCCGTAGAAACACACCTTCTAACCTGTAAAAAATTAGAACTCTTGTTACCTAGAGCTTCCAAAAATTCTGGATCCCCAATGATACTGGAAGGAACTCCACCCCATTCAGGACCTGCCGGCAACTGAAATGGACTATGAACGCCTTTGCTCATCGGACTGAGGGCTCTTGCTGTCATGGATAGAGATTGCATTTGAATTCCTAAACCGATTCACAAAGTTTTTCATACCTGAAGAAGAAGCCCCCGGATCTGATGAAAACTTGAAACCATTCAAATCATTAATCTCACTACCATCAGCAAAAGTAATTTCCTTCCCTTTACCAACAGCCGGCGTCGAAACAACTTGTTGAATTGCATTCCTCTCAGAGATAACCAGCTCCCCTCTAGCACGATGAAGATGAATGCTATCTAATTCTGGATGCACACCTGAACCAGCTTGTCGAATAACAGACCCCTCCGACAAAGGACGAGATGGCCGGCGTCCACCCGCCGCCATGCCCAAAAACCTGGCGCAAAAATAGTGGAAAACTGCGAAAGTAAAATTCAAAAAACTGAACGCTTTCTCTCCCTACTTACCCGGAGCTTCTCTCTCTTCCCTCAAAAAATCTCTTGCTGTCCAGCCAAAAGAAATTTTCAAAAAGGGGGTGCAACACGAGGACTTCCCAGGAGGTCACCCAAACCTTACATCAGCAGGCTCAACTGCCATTCCATGACTGAGGTAATGTGGTGATCTAATGTGGCTAAAAATTAAGAAAACAAACCTTATATTCCATGGCTCAAGCCAAACAGCAGGCTCAACTGCCCATATAGGCTCAAATTATATTAGTGAGCTACCTTGAGCTCATTGGACTATCAAAAAATAGAATTTCCTGCTTGGCACCTCCTTAATTGGCTAGATGTTGAAATGAAGCCAGCAAATAACCAGCTATAAATATCCCAAAATTTTATATTAAGTGTTCATTTTTTTAATTCTAAAACTCTCCCTATGAGTTATTAAGTGCATTCCTGAACTTTTCCATTATTCTGGCCCACTCCCAAAGTGTATTCAATCAAGTTTAATGACCACCCTTTTGGCCAACATCCATATATTTTAATCCTATTAACTTTAATTGTTGTAGTCTTAAGGAAATTTTTTTTGCAGCTCTAGTCGAATGTGAAGGAATAAGAAGCCCCTTCAATCGAACTTTGTGTAAAGGTAGTTTCATATTTTAAGCATATAATTCAATAGGTTTGTTTAAGTATGATGCTAACTTCTAATCCACAACAATCTAATTGGTGAATTGGAAAAGTATGGTCAGATCTTAATCAAGCTTGAATTTGAGCCAAGTCCACTGAGTTATTTCTATGAATCAAGCCAAATCACCTTTATGGTTGAATCTGGCTGTGGGAGCTGGATGAAAAAATTAGAATAATTGATTCATCTTGTATTAGGATGAATAACACTAATTCCTTCTAATCAAATTCAATGCAAATGCCATGCTATCTGGGTGACCTGCGTGTAGTTTAAATGTCCAATCAAATAGTGTCACATGTAAAAGTGCATGTCGATTATGAAAATACATGGACTTTATTAAATAAAATAAGCTTGAACTTAAAAAATTCATAACTCCTTAACTGCTTAATCATATTAGGAGTTTATGGGCACTATGGATTTGTCTTGAGGAATTTTCTAAATGCCTTGTGGTCTTAATGCCCAAATTCTACTAAATGAATGTAATTAAAGAAATAAAATTTTTAATTTTTTTTAATTACTTTGCATAGATAAATCTAGTTGGGCAAATATTTATAGGGATTATTCTTGGACATATTTTTAAAATGTTAAAAAATAACCAAGTTAGTTTGAATCCGAGTCAGGGCTCAATTGCAATTTTAAATTCCTAAGTTAGATTTTGACGTAGGAATTCAAAATTCAAGAAGAAGGAATCCATAGAGAATAGTGTTGTACTTTTATGGGGTGTTAGATATATATAAAGGGGTAAGACAGTAATTTCATGTCATGATCTAGTCTAAGTAGCCTAAAATAGAATTTCCAATTTATAGAGACATTTACTTTGGAAATTCATTTAAAACTCTAGGGAGACTTTAATGGTCAATCTCAAATTAGAGTAGTTTAATCCTTGGATTAGTAATAACTCAGGGCTTAAAGTTCATCCCAATTAGATTTCATTTGGTCTATCATTTAGTGAACCCTAATATTCACTACATAGTTGGCATATCTCTCATTTATGCTGACCATTAAAATCCTCTCAAGATCAACTGTGTAAAGGATGCCGCTGCTGTTGGGCTTCTCTAAAGCTTTTCATTCCTTTGCCCCAATCTATTGAAGGGATTTGTCTTCATGGTGAGGAGGAGTGGCCGTTGGTCTTCCCCTCACTCCAGCGGTAGTAGTGGTGGTAAGAAAGCTTCTAAGCATGGAAACTATTAGAAGGTTTTAGAAGGAAAGGGTTCAGATATTTATGAATAAGTTCTAAAGGATGGATAAATGGCTGAGTTGGTTAATTTTACAGTTGTAGATGCTTCTTCTATGTATCTCGAGCAGCTGTCTGATGATGACCAGCTTCATGACCCTACTATACGGCACGATCATATTACTAGGGGAAACAAGTTGTTGTTGGTTGATCTGAAAGATTTTGTTTTGGGATGTCTTTTTTCGTTTGCTCCTCAGTCCTGTTAGATCTTCGTGTGCAATCTCAAGTCAGTTTGCATCCCGCTAATGTAGATTGGTAATTCTCAATCAGACATCCTCTGTGTGGATGCGGGGGATGATCATCCATTATTTGAAGGTCAGGATTTGAATGTTATTTCAAGAAGTGATTGTGTGTATGGTTTGGATGGGAGCTTACTTGGTTTGTCCTCCTACAGGCTTGTTTGCATTCTCACTTCCTCAACTCAAGACCCTAATGCTATAGGAAAATGCATATGAGTTGTTTGTGTTAATGCTTCAAATGATATTTCAGCTAACTTGGAAGCTGTTGATATAGAATTTTAGCCATTATCTGGCAAATAGGATTTCCCAAAACAATCTCATGTGTTAGTTTATCGAAGCCCAAACAATTTTTCTTAGAGGAACCATCCTATATGACTTTATTCAAAATTATTAAAGAAAAAGTGCTTGATGAGGATGTCATTTTCTTGAGTCTTAATATTGATAAAGTTTAAGAAAATATTTCTAAATTGGAATGTGCTTTGGTTGGGAAACATCTAGGTAAGGGAATTTCTTTTGCTGGGCTTCATGGTGAACTCTTAAGGAGATGGTCTCTTGTTAGGGAGTTCCAATTGATCACCATTGCTCCAAATTGCTTTCTCCATATTTTTCAAAGCCTTGACGCTCATGATATCATCCCCAGAGGCGGACCTTGGATTATGTCTCGAAGCATTATTGGCCTAAATAGGTGGTCAGGTACCTTCTTTCTTGAAGATATGAAGGGGCTCGCATCGTCGATTTGGGTCCGATTTCCATAGCCTCCTCTAATGTATTGGGATCCTTTCCATATTGCATGTATAGCTTCTTTGATTCGTGAACCCGGGATTTTGGATTGAGGGCCTAAATAGCAAATTTTTTCAAAGAGTTGAGTATGACGACGTTTCTCATTTATGTATCCTTTGTAGAATTATTAGCCATAAAGTGGAGTCTTTCCTTAGAAAGACTAAGCTACACCTGATATCCACATTGACAACACTCTTTAATCTACAGTTATGGAAATGCAGAATCAAGGAATTCCTATGCCTAATCAGCATTTTGATCCTCCATCTTCCCAACCTTCCTCCTCCTTTGATGAGGAACATTTGGGAACTTGGAATGTCATCACTAAAAGGAGAAAGCCTAATTAGAAATGCCACAATCTTGCCACACCTTCTAGAGGACATGAAAAGAGGTACCCCATTCCGATGTCAATTATGTCCATCTAAAATTCTATTGTTTTGACTACTTAGAATTCTCAATAGAGGGATGTCTCCAACAAAAGCCTAAATCTCTCCAAGAAAAGACTTAGAGTGTCTTATGCTCCCTTACAAAAAGAACAGTAGCAGCTGGGGCCTATCACCACTACCCCAAGAAAGTGGAAAAAAGCAACTGAGGAGTACTTGGGTAGGGATTTGGTCCCCTAAATTATCCAATGTTGTAGTCTTCTTAAGCGTATTGCACGGGTTGCCGCAATCAAGTGAGATCGTTGTTGAACCCCTGTCTGGAGTGGTTTTTTTTTTATGCCTTGTTGGTGCCCTTTATAATACCATGGGGGACCTCATATTGCCAATTGAGGGGCTTCTCTTATGTTTGCTCTTTTCCTTTTTGGTTGTTCCTTTGTTTGGCTTTCTTTATCTCATTATTCTTCCCACCTTTTGTTCTTTGTATTGGGGAGGCATAGTTGACTTTTATTTCAGTTTGTACTTTTATGTACCCCTTTTTTTATTTTAATGATAAATCTAAAAATTTCCAAAAAAAAAAAATCTCTCATTTATGCTAATGGGTTGGATGGTGAGGGGCAGTGGCTGAAGGTTATCTCCCAGCTCCGATGAGGGAAGTGGTGGTAGGAGAGCTTTAAGGCATGCCAGCTATTTAAAGGTTTTGGAAGGGAAGGGATTGGAGGCTTGGGAATAGGTTTTGAAGGATGATAGAGCGATTGCGTTAAGCGAGATTTTCGCTATAGACATTTTGTCTAAGAAATAAGAGTAGCCTTGTTTAAATGATAACTAGCTTTGCGACTCTATAATGTGGTCCGATAAGGCCACTTCATGTGTTTGTTAGTCACTGGACATCTACATCCATGAGCTCATATCGGATTGCATCTCGTAATTGTAGGTTCGCCTTCATGAATCAAACATCCAATGTATAGATGCCTTGAAAGATCTTCCAGTATACGAATGCAACTGGATTGAATTGTGTGAATGGTTTGGATGGAAGTTTGGTTTCCTATAGGTGTGTTAACTTCCTCAATACTACAACTCAAAAGCCTCTTACTACAAGGAAATGCACATCAGTTGTTTGTGGTAATTCCTCTGATGCTAGTTCATTTAACTTGGGGGCAGTTAGTATAGAATTTTAGCCCCAATCGAATAAATATAATTACCCAAAGTAGTCTACAGTGTTGGGTGACCAAAGGATAGGCCATTTTGCATGGAGAAAGCCCTCCTATAATGCTTTAGACAAGATTCTTAAACATAAGGTGATTGATGATCATGGAATTTCTTTTGAGCCTTAACATTGATAAAGTTCAAAAAAATATTTTGAATTTGGAATGTGCTTTAGTTGGGAAACTTCTAGGTAAGAAAATCTCTTTTGCTTGGCTTCATGGTGAACTATCAAGGAGATGGTCACATGTTGGGGAGTTTCAATTGATCACCATCACTCTAAATTGCTATATTTGTATTTTTTAAAGCCCTGACGCTCGTGATATCATCCTCAGGGCTGGACCTTGGATTGTGGCTAGAAGCACTATTGGCTTAAACCGGTGGTCAATTGCCTGATATGTTCCTTTTCTATTGAGGATATGAAGGGGATTGCCTCGGTAATTTAGGCCTGATTTCTTAGCTTCCTCTGATGCATTAGGATCCTTCCAATATTGTCCATATGGAGGATATGATTGGAGAACCTCTTTTGGGGTCAGAGTTCTTATACTGGAGTCTTTCTTCATATTGATTTGGCATAACTCTCCCCAAAATTTTGGATTAAGGGCCTAAATGGTAGATTTTTTTTAGGGAGTTAAGTACAAGGGCCTATGTGGAATTATTGGCCATAAAGTGGAGTCTTTCCCTCATAAGGTTAAGATGCAGCCTGATAACCATGTTGACAACACTCTTCAATCTATAGTTAGGGAAATGTAGAATTGTGCTATTCTTATACATACTCAGCAGTCTGATCCTCCATCTTCCCAACCTTCATCCTATGTTATGGATCAATTGGGGACTTGGAATTTCATCACTAGAAGGAGAAAGCCTAAGCATAAAGCCCATCTTCCTGCCACACCTTCAAAAGACCATGAAATGAGATGCCTCATTCCAACATCACCTGTTTCCATCCTAGAGCCTATTATCATCATTGCTTAAAAATCTCAGTAAAGGGATATCGCCAATAACATCTTGAATCTCTCCAAGAACAGACCTAGAGTGTCTCATGGTCACTTACAGAAAGAATTACAGCTACTGGGCCTATCACCATTACCCCAAGATTGAGGAAAAAAGTAACTGATGATATCTTGGGCAAGGATTTTGTTCCCCTCAAATGACCAATGTTGAGGTCTTCTTGATTGTATCATATTGGCTGCCGTAATAAAATGAGATTGCTCTGGCCCCTTTTTGGAGTGGTCTTTTATTTTCTTTGTGGGTGCCCTCTACAATACCATGGGGGATAAATGATTTTTAGATGAGGAGTTTTTCATTGCTCTTTTCTTCTTTTGGTTGTTCTTTTGTTTCAATTTCTTACACATCCTGCTCTTACCCCTTTTGTTTTTTGTGTTGGGGAGGCACAATTGAATATTTTCCAGTTTGTACTCATCTGTAACCCTTTTTTCTATTTTAATGGAAGATCAACAAATTTGCAAAAAAAAAAATCACTCATTTATGCTTTGCCGATTTTGACATAATTTTGAGATTTCGAGTGGTCTTTTTCTTAATAAAAGTAAGAGCTACATTATTGCCTCTAAGAAAGTCCCACCGAATCGTATTAATTCTATCAGAGGTGTTACCAATTTTTTGTACGGTTCCTTACCTTTTAAGTATCTTAGGGATACCCTTTATAAAGGAAAGAAGAAATCCTTTCTTTTTGATGACCCTATTACTTCTGTGTAAAAAAGGTTAAACTCTTGGGAATTTAATTTTTTTAAGTTTTGGTGGGAGATTAATCCTTATTAGGAGTGTCCTATGCTTCGTACCTATTTATCTCTTTCAAACTATATAACCTACTCATGCAGTTTATAACGGGATAAAAGAATTATTTAATAAGTTTTTTTGGAAGGGTACCAGCAACCATTCTAAAATCCTCTGGTCTTCTTGGAGTAAATATTATGGGGTTTTAGAGGAAGGTGCTTTGGGGTGTAAAAATATGGTTGATTTATCTTATGAATTTTCTATCAAGCTATGGTTCAATATCAGTGCCGAGCTTAGTATTTGGGCTAAGTTCGTGTCGGCCAAGTACTGTGTTGGTAAGCACCCTACTATGTGTTTTTACAATAAGGTTGACTCTAGAGTTTGGAAGAGACTTTGTAATATTAAATGGGAAGCTGAGCCACATATTTAATGGGGTCTCGGTCATGTTAATATTTTATTTTGGTAAGATCATTGGTTAGGTACTCATTCTATTGATTCATTGCTTAATACTTTCTCTACTACAGCTGTTAAGGTGAATTTTACTATTACTGAGAATAGTTAGAATTACAATAAACTTGCTAAGGTTGTTCCTGAATCTATTATTGCTCATATTCTTCAATTTCCTATTAATATTGAATCTGATGATTACTTATTATGTAACCATTATAATAATGGTGTATTCATATTGAAGGATGCTTGGAATTCTTTTAAAGCTAAGAATATTATCTCTAAAGTGTTTTCCATGATTTATCATAAAAGTATTCCTACTTCTATTACTACTTTTACTTGGATAATTAAGCATATATATATATATATATATATATATATATATATATATATATATATATATATATATATATATGCCTATTGATGAGAACTTATTAAAAAGAGGCTTCATTTTATCGCCTATATGCCAATGTTGCTACCATGTGGAGAATATGCACCATTTCTGCTGTCGAAATTTTGACTCATTTTGATGATATTTTTAGACTGAATCATTTTAGTGCTAATATTAGCATTAATGCCTTGCTTAATCTCAGGTTTATTAATTCTAAAGGTTACATTAAGAATGTGACCCCCTCCCTTATTTTGTGGTAAATTTGACTTGCTAGAAATATTTTTTTTTAACAATATTTGCATGAACCATCATCGCATTATTTGGAATATTATAGACAAAGTTTTGAAGCTTTACTCTGCTAACCTTCTGTTCACCAAAAACATTAAAGGCTTCTCCTTTGTGGCTCATGATTTTGGTATTTCTCTTCAGGTTAAGCATCTCAATGATGACCTTAAGCTGGTTTATTGGTTTAAACCCTCCCATAATACATTTAAACTTAATGGTGATGATTCAGTTAAAGATACTATATATGGTTGCGGTGGTATTATCAAGGATGTTCATGTAATACCATTATGGAATAGACTAGTCCTTTACAATGGTGTTCTATCATTTTTGCTGAGTTATCACTATTTTTTATAGGCTTAAATTATGTATTTCTCTTGACATTATTAATATTTGGATTAAGGTGGATGGTACTTGTAACCACTTTTATTTGAAAGATTCTATTGATAAAATTTGTAGTCTGGACTTATCTTTGGTTTTTTTTTTTTTAACTTTACCATGTCTCATGTTTATAGGGAAGGAAATGCGTGCACTGATTGGTTAGACAATCATGGTTGTAATATGGATTTTCTTACTAATTTCATTATATTAATTTTCCTGCCACCTTAAAAGGCCTCTTTAGATTAGAAAAAATTGGTTTACCTTATGTCAGAATTTAAGCTTTTTTCTTGTTGGGGACCTCTTAGTCCATTCTTTCTAGGGTTTTTGTACGTTAGCTCTTTGATGGATCTTAGTTATGGCCTTCATGTCTATTTTATTTCAATTCAGAATGTTGGTGCAATGATAATTATGATTTATTTGTTCACATGGCTTACGGTAGTTTTTATAGGGTTTTTTATGGCAATGATCACAATCCTTGGGATTATTATTTTACATATATTTTTTGCTCATATTTTCCATCTCTAAACCTATCGGGGAAGGGTGGTTTTAGCAAAAACCATATGCTTTTGTAGACTGCCATGGCCTATTGGGTATGGTGTGAATTTTGGGTTGTTTTGTTTTTCTTTCTCTCTTTTATTTTTATGATTTTGTCTTGCATTACTACTTTTTCTTCCACTTCTCCAGCTATTATTGTTGGGCTAAATTTAGCTATGATTGTAATTCATGAAATTATGATTTATATCATAATTCCTGCTAGTATTTTGGGTTGTTGTGTTATGGTACTATATGGATTCTATTTTGCTGGGTCTACTTTCTTGTGTGGTTCATGAGTTTTGCTAATAGCATTTGTTAGTGTCTTTCATCTTTGTTAGTGAGAAATAATATTGGCATTATTTTGGATGAAGAGTGGTTGGTGTTTTCTTCATGCTTGCTTTCCCTCTTAGGGTCATCGGTGTGGGACTCCGATTGTGTCTTGCTTATAAATTTTACCTCCTATTGTTTCTTGGTTTGCTCTGAGCCATTCATTATCTACAGGGTCTCTCGGAGAAGGTTGGGTTGGTATTACGTTAGATTTGAGTGGTAGTTGGGTTTATTTTATGATGGCAATACATATACTATACTTCTTAGCAGAATTTACCCTTTCACCTTAAGTTATTTATCTCTCAGGTTTGGTTGTATTATGAGTTGGAACTTTAGTTTTGGCTCTTTTTTATGCTTCAATTTTTTTCTTTTTCATTCTCATTGTGATGCTTTTGGGGCTTATTTGTGGTGCTCTTCGTTTTTTCTAAAGGAGTTTAATCTGTTGATGGGTCTATTTGTGAGGGTGTTTTTCATTTTTTTATCCCATACTAGCCTACCTTTTGTTGGGCCTTCTATATTCCCTTTTCAATTGGTTAATACTATTATTCTGGTAGGCTTTTGCTCTTAATGGTTCTTTTATTTGCATGTTATATGGGTTGGTGGTCTTGTTTTATTGCAACTGTAGCTTATATACTATTTGTTGGTTGTCGTGGTTCCTTCTGGTGTCTTCTGTGTTGGTCTTGTGAATTCTATGTTGATCCTCCTTGCAGGCTTATCGGGGCAATTTAATTTGGATTCTTAAGGCTTTGTCTCAATTATTGGCATCTTGTGTATTGGATTAGGCACTATTTCTTTTTGCCTACCAGTAATGTGGTTTGGGGAATCTCTTTGTGGTTTTTTGCTAAAGCCTTTTGGTAGTCTTATTACTATTGCATTTAATGGGATGGGGTCACTTCCGTCATACTTCTTCATTATTTCTTGATTTTTCTCCTTTATATTTGGATGAATTCCTCCTGGGGACTTATCTCTTATTCATCTTCTTTAGTTGGCATGCCTTTGTGCTTTGTGCTCTATATCAATAAAATCAATTTTGTTGTCATGGTTTTTTTATTATGTTGGTACATGCATAAAACCCATAGCATTTCTTGTATTTGGTTTTCCTCAAGTAGTAATATCATACTTATGGCATTATGGAACTAGCTTATATTATCTACCAGGCTGTTGGTTACCCATTCTACTCTCTAATCTACAATCATCCATTATACTGTTGGTTTTGTCGTTCAGGTTTTTTTCTCATGGCATCTCTGCCAGCTATGAACCCTTGGACTGCTTGTAAACCAGCTCTGTCTAGTAAGGCATCTAGTTTTTGGGGTGTTTCTAAAGCTGGTAACTCACAATCCTTTTTAAATATTATTTTGCCTGTGCTTCATCTTCTTCCCCTAAGTTTTCTATAGATAAAACTTCTTAAAATGGTATTCATGCTTTATTGTTTGATGAAGATATTATTACCAAGTTGGCTGCAGCCTTTGAGCTCACTCTTGTGGGTTAAATATTCTCTTAGGTGGCCTAATCTTGATTCTATACGTGCTTTCTTTGTGAATCGTAAACTCACATGGTCTTTCTCTATTGGTCTTTTGGACCCATGCCATATTGCTATCCAACTTACGAATGACTTGGACTATAGCCGCATTTTCTCTCATAGATTATATTATATTAACAGGTGTCAAATGCGTTTGCTAAAATGGACTCCTTAAGAAAGAATCCCTTATTATGCTTGTGTGGATTTCATTTCCCAATTTAAAGCTGCATATATTTAATTCTCAAAATTTGCATGGTTTGTACTCTATTTTTGGATGACCGCTGCAAATTGATCAAGTTGTGACTTTTACCTCTCATCCTTCAATTGCTTGGGTTTTGGTTTAAATTGATGCTACTAAAAAGTATCCTAAGGAAATATGGCCTGGCCCTGGAAAATTGAGATATTTAAAGAAGGTTGAATTTGATAATTTTTCCTATATTTTGCACTCAGTACAAAATGCATGGAAATGGTCTTTAAGAATGTTTTAATTTTCATCCCCCTCTCTACGAGCAAAATATCAAGTGAAAGATGTTAATGAACGTGATTGCGATTCTTTGTAGGACCTTAATGTAAATGTTAATCATCTTGGTTCTAACACTCAGGTGTTGGAAGATCTTCCTTCTAACATAATGCATAACCTTGTTATGGAACCATTTTAAAAATGACACAATTATTGCTAATCCCATTCTATTGAATCACTTAGAAATGTTACACTAATGCCATTAGGGAATCTGATAAACTTCCTAACTCAGCTAAGCAATGCAAATCTATTTCTATTGTTTAACCTATTGATGTTCAATTTTCTATCATTTTTCATAACATACTAATACTTTAGCTTGCTCTCGAATAGATTGTAATCTTAATAAGAAAAAGGCTATTTTTTAATGCTAAATCTTTGATAAATTCCATCATTTAGATAATATAACTAATGTTCCTTCTTTCATCGTGAAGGATACTATAGAATAAGGTGAAATTATGAATTATACTGAGTCAGGTAAAAACATCCTAGCCCCTCTAAACTCTTCTATTAATAATGATAATTATGTATAGTTTGATACTCTAATTTGAGGGATAAAAAAATTAATGCTGAGCATTATACTCATGAAGTGGAGGAAAGTGATAATGGATTTACTAAAGTCTAAGGAAAAAAATGACAGGAAAAATAAAAACCTTATTTTACAATCTCCTAGGAGCACTCATTCTTAAGCAGGTGGAAACTCATCTATTAGTGTTTAAATCTCTTATTTAGAATGTTAGAGGGAATTGTTGTCCCTCTTCTAGGATTAGGGTTAAGAATCCTTGCCGTATTCATAATGTTTCTTTGTTAATCTTGTTAGAACCCTTAATTTTTGATGCTAGGTTAGTTGCTACTACTTGATTTTTGGGTTTTCATCATGGTGTGGCTAGTACTTCTAATAAGATTTGTGTATTTTGGAATGACCCCTTTGTCATTAATATTATTGGTGATTTTAGTCAAGTTATGCATTGTCATATTGAGTTTCTTCATTTAATTATCATTCTTCTTTTGTTTATGATGCCTCCTCCACATTATTAGAAGACTTCTTTAGTATCAACTTACTGCATTTCATAACACGGATTCCTTGCCTTGGCTTATTGCTGGTGATATTAATACATTTTTAAATATGGTCCGTGATAATTGGCAAGATCCTCTCCATCCTGATAATTCTATCTGCGGTATGAATAGGCTTTGGCATAAGCTTATAATGTTTTAGTTCAAAATGATTTGGTGGAACAAGAATATCCTCAAAAATATCTTCACTAATATTATGTTGACTGAAGATAAGGTACACTCTTTGGAGCTTACTAATCAAATTTTTCCAAGTGATGAGAAATTTAAGCTCCTACAAGAGGCTAAAAACTCTTTATTTAATTTTCAAGCTCAAGAGGAGGCTTTTTGGAAACAAAAAGATGCTTCTACGCACTTTATTGAGGCTGATAATAATACTAAGTACTTTCATGCCCTTGTTAATAAGAATAGAAGTAAGAATTATATTCACAAAATTTCTCTTCCTAATGTGTCATATATTGAGAATGATGAGGAAATTGCTAATTCTTAATTTAAAAACCTTCTTAATAAGAACTTCTCTCCTAATCTTATTGACCTGCCACATTTGTTCCCTATTATTAATAGTGAGGAGGATAACATGACTTTAACCTAACCTCCTTCTCTTAATGAGGTATTGGAGATTGTGAATTCCATGAATGTTGGCTTTGTGGCTGAGCTTGATGGGTTTACCACTAAATTCTTTCAAAAATCTTGGGTTATTATTAATGGTGATTTATATGATGCTATTTTGGATTTCCTTGGGGGTAATGCTATCCCTAAGTATTTCTTTCACACGTTCATAGTTCTTATTCCTAGGAAGAATGTCTCCAACTATTGGGATGATTTTAGGCCCCCTAGTCTTTGCACTTTTTCTAGCAAACTTATCTCTAAAATTCTGATGAAATGGTTAGCCCATTTTTTTCCTAAAATTATTTCTCCTTTTCAAATTGGTTTTGTTAATAAGATAGCCATTTCTGACAACATTTTAATTTCCAAATAAATGCTTCATGATCTTGATACCAAGGTGAGAGGGGGGAATGTTATTCTCAAGTTGGATGGTGCTAAAGCTTATGATAAAATTAACTAGAGCTTTCTTTACAAAATTTTATAGTTTTTTGGTTTTAATTTGACTTATGTTAATCTAATAAAAAATTGCAATGAAGGATTCTAATTTTTTATTATTGTGAATGGGAAAGCAATGATTTCTTCAAGTATTCACAAGGTTAAGACAACGTGATCCTATTTCCCCTGCCTTATTTATCATTGTTATGGAATACTTATCTGGAGGCATAGTTAATCTTTATGATAATCACCCCAATCTTAACTATAGGACCATGGGTGGTTTTCTAATTTCACACTTAAGCTTTGCTGATGATTTTATTATTTTTATTAATGGTTCCTTGAATATGATTAGCATTTTCATGAGATGTATTCATAAGTTCTAAAAAATGTTAAGTCAATGTTAAAATTGCTCAACAAACCCCTTAATACACAATAACCACTCCAAAGATTATGTTTTTAGGATGAACTACTCCGGGTTGTAGGGCTACATGTCCTAAGAAGGCTTTGTTCCTCGAGCCTCGTGGCTCAACATCACGAATGGATTCAGTGGAGTGTTAAAACTTAAAATTAATTGATTATTAATTATCCAATCAAACTTAAAATCATTAATTTAATTATATCAACCAAGTTTTTAGGATGGACTACTCTAGGCTGTGGGGCTACGTGTCTTAAGGAGGCTTTATTCCTCGAGCCTGGTGGCACAACACCACGAACTGGTTGATTGCAAACTTAAATTTAAACTTTTAAAATCAGCAATTAATCTAATTATTAAAATATGTTGGTCCTTTAATTTCTAATTGGTTAAGTTCATTTAATTAATCAACAATAAAAACGCATTTTAAAATAAACCATAACACATTAATATTTGAACTCTAATCAAATTTCCCCTCCAAAATTCAACAAACCAAAATCTTAGACAACTTAAATCAATTACCCAATATAGGATATATCCAAACCACAAAATCTGCTACACACACTTAGATAGTTTGCTAGGGCACCACTTCTAGATCTAGGCTAGGCCAATGTTTAATTTTCTACTGTGTGCTAGGATTTTGAGCTTTCACTGCATGCTGATTGTTAATATTATTATGGTTGTTTACTTAATTTTTTCACTCTATGATGTGATTGATGAGTGTTAGATTTAACCTTAGGATAGGGGTGATTTAAATGCTAATATAATCTTATGCATGTGGCTATGCTCATACAGGTCATTGAAATTAAAGGGGGCAAAGTTAAATTTAAATTAATCAAATTTCTACAGGTGCCTCAGAATGCTAAGTCCCCCTTTAAAAATTATAAGAGCATGGCTAGTTTGAGCATTTAAATTTCATTATATTAACTGCTTGGGATGATTTAAGTAAAATTACTTAGGATAACCTTGCAGGATTTTTTTAGTCTAGATTTTTGTCTTTTATCAAATATAATTTGATATATTTTTGAGTTATAAAAGTGATTTAAGATGGGATATAAACATATCCTACATAGATTCCAAAGAGGAGAGGACATCCCTTATGGGGGAGTCCTCCTCCATTTGGAAGCCTAAGTTAGGATACTTTGAGTATCCAAGGAGAAAAGACAACACCCCTTTTGAGGAGGAGTTTCTTTTCACTTGGATATATAGACTATATGGATCCAAGGAACCCGTAGAAGGATGAAGAAGTGAAGACCGAGAAGAATCCCAGTTCTCACAGTCATTTGAGTCTTAGGAGTATAATCTGGATTGTACTCAGTGGTACCTGACCACTTTACTTATTGTAGAGCCTAGGTTGTAATATTAAATGGCACTTGCCTATAATCATTTTATTTATTTAATTAATTATCCAATTGATGTTCAATGTTGATTGTGATATAAGATTACATACTTTTAGTAGTTTTTTTAAAGCTCTTGCATGTTGATCTTAATTTTAGACTAGAACTCAATCGGAGGCTCATGAGGGAACGTTAAAATTCTTTTACTTAAATAGAACTAAAATTTTTAAGCTCGCATAAAAATCTAACATTTTAGGAAGTAAACCTGTGTCCACTGGGAGTTCTCATGACATATTTGATGCATTATTATTTCCTTTTGTTAGGCACCTACTCGCCTGTGGGTTTTGGCAGACCACCTAGCCTATGAGGGTGTAGATCTGTCAAGGGAAATCTATGCAATCTAAGAAAACACATATTTTTAAGCCTTTTTAAAAAATTGCTTCATATTTGATTTAAGTATTCATTGAGTCAACTAGCATGCACTGCATTAGAAATAAATTAAAATGAGTCAAACATTTAATTGCATTTACCTTAAGCTTCATACTACCCAACATAAGTCAAAGGGCTAATTATGGACTGCTCTAAATGTCGGCCATATTCTCAGAAACTTATCTTAAATAATGTCCCTACCACTTTATATTAAATGATTAGACATATGGTTTTAAAGTGTTTAGGTGGTTAGCTGGCTTTCTAATCTAGGCCGGGGTAAGTCTATATCCTGCATTGTATTAGCTAGGTTCTAGTTACTGATTTTTAGTGCCCATGGTAGATTTAGGTTCTGAAGCAGGCTCAGGCTATAAGACCTCAATCTTTTGGGAATCTAATCCTAACTTTTTAATAAAATTGACACTTCAAATTAAAATATGTTTCAATCAAATTCAAGTCTAACACTTAGGATAGGCTCGGGTGCTTCTGAAATATTTCAGAATCCCAAAGCACCTCCTACCTTTCTTCCTTTGGCCTCCAAAAATAAATGCTTACTTTTGATCCATTCCTTATTAAATTTGAAATCCTTACTTCCTTTGACATGAAGCTTTGAAATCTTAAAATAAAATTGCTACCGCTATTTTAATCAAGAGTATTCATAGAAAATTATAATTTTCTATGATGTAACTACGAGGGCTTGTGCTCATAGGAGATTTAGAAACCCAAATCAAACAAAATTTTTAAAATTAATTTTTTAAAAAATTATTTAATTATCTTTGAGAAATTTTATGTCAAAATCAATGGTCATTATCATCATTTTCAAATGATCAATAATAATTAATATTTTCTTTCCTCATGAAGATATATTAATTGTTATTATAACCTTGATTATAAAATTAATGATAATTTATCCAAATTATCATAGTTAAATACCTAAGCGAATAATCATTTTGACCCTCTAGGGTTATATGTAGTTTTTGCTTGAATTTTACTATGATAATATGGATAAAATTTTAGTCCTGTAAATTGAACCTGTTAAGGAATGGTATGCTCGTCTCTTGAGATGATATATCGTTCATAATGATGGATTCAATTTTAAAATTAAAATTTAAGAAATTAAATCACCCAAAGATAATTAATCTTTTCAAAAACTAAAGACATTTTAATCAAACAAAAAATGGCAATTCCACAAGGGATAAATCTCTCTTTCTATCTTTAATAGCGGTACAAATTTTATTGCATTAGTAGTTTTGACTATATTTCCTTCCGTTGGCCCCTCTGCCCATTTCTTCCTTGGGTAAGTGCGACCAATATCAATAAGGCATGTTAAAAGAGAGGTCAGTGTAAGAAACCTTTGTTAAAGTTGAGCTTGGACATTTTGCCTCCAAGTTAATTGGAAGAGCAAAAGAGTCGAGCCAAATCCTCTAAAATCCTTCTATAAATGTTGTAATCTTGCATGCTTAAAAATATCTCAAGCATGTTAAGTTTCTTAACTTATAGAATCTCCTTCAGTTTCAGAATCAAACTTCAAATCTTTTAGTAAAACCTAGGCTTAAACATTTTGCCTCCAAGTTAATTGGTAGAGCAATAGAGTCAAGCCAAATTTTCTAAGATCTTTTTGTAAATGGTGTAAACTTACATGTTCAAATAAATCCAGATATATTGAGTTTCATAATTTACAAAAGAATCCTCAATCTTAAAGTCAAAATCTAAAACTCACCAGTCAATTCTGGGTTTTGACATTTCACCCCCAACCCAACTGGTGGGGTAAAAGAGTCAAGCCAATCTCTTCGATTTTTCTCAGTAAACTTGTAAACCCTTATGTTGAGTGTAAATTCAATATATAAAGTTTCAAGGATTTGAGAAAACTTTATCAATAATTTAAACCTTTAAAATACTTTTTAAAATCACTCAAATTAGCTTTGATCTTCGTTGTTATATATTTCCTACAACATCCTCTTGTAGTTTAATATATACAATACAAATCTAATTTTCTTCAATGTCAATTTCAAGATTCAATCCTTTTAGTCAAATTCGGGCTTAGACATTTCACCCCCAAGTTAACTAGTGGAGCGAAGGCTCAAGCCATACCATAGGATCTTCATGTCAGTCCTGTTAACCTGTATATTCGAATGAGATTTAGTATACTGAGCTTTAAAATTTAAAAACGATCTGTAGAAACTAACTCTGGGTTTTGACATTTCACCTCCATGTTACTTGGTGGGATGAAAGAGTCAAGCAATTTCTGTATGAATTTCCTCATAAATTTGTAAACCTTTATGTTAGATGCATTTTCAAGATATTGAGTTTCAATAGTTTGAGGAAATTCTATCAAATTCTTCAAAATTAAAAATAATCCTCAAATTCAATCTAATCCACTCCAAACCTCATTGACATATGTCTTCTACAACACTCTTTAAAAATATTAACAAATGCAATACAAACTCAAAATCTCTTCCAAAATCTTTCAAAGCAAATTTAACCATCGTTGCCATGTGTCTTTTACAACATTATGTTATAGTTGAACATATGCAATGCAAATTCAAATTTCCTTCAACCAATTTCAAAATTTGACATTATTCCCCAAGTCAATCAGTGGAATGAAAGAGTTAAGCATAATTCTCAAAATTTTCTTGTCAATTTTGTGAACCCTCATATTGAGTGGAAACTTAATATGTTGAGTTCTAAAATTCAAAAAGAATCAATCAAGTTCAAAATTTAAATTCCATTTCAAAATCAACTAATTCAAATCACCTTCTTAAATTCCAAAAAATTGAGCATACTCAAATAGTTGGGAAACTCATCTTCTCTCTAGATAGAAACTTCATAGTAGAAGAAATAACCTATAGCAACTCAATCCAGTTTGGAATAGGATTTCAAAACTTCAAGTTATCAATCAATGGAGAAACCAGAATTGATCTCTCTATTGGGACGCAAAGGGATGTCCCCTTAGTTGAGATTACTTTAGGGTTAGGAGTTGACTCCCCCATCTCCAAGATAGAGGCTATTGTTGCCCCTTTACCTATTGTACCCTCTACTATGGAGGATAAGGAACAGAAACCTATGATAATGAATGAGAGGTCATCTATGTCTGAGATCTGGTCAAGTTCTAACACCACCTTTGCTAGCAAGAACCAGAAAAAGAATTACCTTTAAAAAGTTAGAAAGAAGGTCATTAAGGCTAGAAAGATTTTTGAGTTAGAAGTCTTAAATTAAGTTAAATTGGAGGCCAGTCAAGAATTTATTGCTCCTTACACATAGCCCCTCCTTGGTGGAAATCATTTCCACCCTCTTCCTGTTGCTTAAAGGAGGGAGGTTGTGAGAAGAGCAGCACAACCTCCACCGTATTCTTTTGACTACTGCACAGAAAGGATCAATCAAGCTAGAACTGAGCAATCACCAGCAATTGGCCATAGGCCCCCAATTGAAGTATATGACCCATCCACTCTACTAGAAGATGTTGGTCATATTACTACACGTGTACCACTACATTATCTATAGAGGAGGTGTAAAAACCACTTGGTGTGCCACTCTCCTAACCACTAGACCACTAGTAATGATAAACGGGAATTAATCTAAGATTATATCAGATAGTGATTCCATCAAAATTTAGCTTTTGAAGGGGTCCTATCACGGTAAATATTTGGATTAAAATGATGCAACATCTTCTAGAGATAGTGTAGACACCATAGCGGTCTCTCCCTCTAAAGAGATTTTAAGAATCTAATTCTATACTGATAGGGTCTTGCCACCTAGACTTATAACTTTTAAGGAAAACATACAATTTCTCAAGTGTATTGGGTCTGAATTTTCTAGAAAGTTGATTCCTCTTTTTAATGGAAATTGACCTCTACCTTAAATATTAAGTAGTAAAGAGTTATAGTTGACTCCACTAGATGTTTAAAGGTCCCTCCCTCCCACCACTTTTATGGGTTGATTTGGCTATCGAATTAAAATCTATATCAAATTTAAGTTGACTTTAGAAATAAAAATCTTATCAATCTTCCATCAACTTTCTATCTTAACAGGCATTTCTCGCATATCTAAAATTTGTTCAATAATTTTTCTAGTTAAGTTGATATTCATATCAAAATATTGGGTCCTTCCTTGAGGTTATCCTTCCTTGTATAAGAAAATGATCCTTCTTCTCTTATACTTCAGATATAATCCCATTATTCAAAGAAAAAAAATAAAAAAGATACGTGAAGCAGACAAAAATCAAAAGATGCACATTGCATGCCAAAAATTTAAAAGATATGCAATAAGCACAACCAAACATAAGAGAGAGGCTTCCTTTTTCTTAAATCCTTAAATCTCAAAAGAAAATCCAATCACCTAATTACTTGACTTTGAAAAGTCTTGAATCCAGATTCTTCATCATGCATGAAGAAAAATTCTCATGCTAGAGAATTGCAAAAATTAAATTTCTCTATCCAACTTACACCTTTTTAAAATTGATTTTAATTCAAAATTTATAAGGGAGATCCCAGTTCAGTTTCTATGAAACTTGGTCTGGGCCAACAAAATCTAAATCCCTAAATCTTTCTAGAGTTGTTGCACTTGATCCACTTCTCATTGTACTTGTAAATTTGTTCCCATATGTCATTCCGATAGGGTCCAAATGATTAAGAGGAAAGTTTCCAACAAAAAGAATAAATCTTCGACTTTTGATAAAAAATTCAAATCTTGCCTTAAGGAATGTGTGTGAGTCCTTGCATATTGGAATCTTTTCCTTCAATGCCTTCTCTATAAAATTACACTCTATGTTGTGTCCAAGAATAATCCCACTAGAGGAGTATTTTGTAATGCTAAGAATTTCCATTCAAAATCAAATCATAATTGAGTAGAGTACCCGAGTCTAATTGGAGAAGGTCGAGGCTTTGTTTTATCCATCTCATATTTCTTAAGGATGTCCTTAATATATTTTGACTGACTAGAACATTCCATCATTCTTCTGCCTTATACTAAATCCAAGAAAGTAAGTCAGTTCTCCCATTATACTCATTTTAAACTTCTTACTCATTATTTTTGAAAATTCATCACACAGTTTTTCATCAGAAGATCCAAGAAGAATATCATCAATATAGATTTGGACAATCAATAATTCACCTCCTACCTTTTTAAGAAATTGGGTGGTGTCTACGCCCCCCTTAACAAAGATTCTTTCTAGTAGGAATGTGCTAAGTATTTCATATCATACCATGGGTGCTTTTTTTATTCCATATAAAGCCTTTTTTAATTTGAATACATGATTAGGAAATTGTAAATTTTCAAAGCCTGGGTTTATTCAACATACACTTCTTCTTTTATCACCCCATTTATAAAAGCACTCTTAACATTCATTTGAAATAGTTTGAATCCCTTAAAATAGGCAAAGGCTAGTGGCACCCTAATGGCTTCTAATCTAGCTATAGGGGTAAATGTCTCTTCAAAGTCAATCCCTTCTATTTGATTATACCTCTTAGCCTCTAATCTTGCTTTATTTCTCATCACTACACCAAAATCATTCATTTTGTTTTTTAAAAAACCATTTAGTTCCAATAACACTCTGGCCCTTAGGTCTTCCATCTAGCTCCCAAATATCATTCCTTATAAATTAATTCAACTCTTCCTACATGGCTAGGATCTAGAATTCATCAGATAAGCCTTGATTTAGGTTGGTGGGTTCAATTATTGAGCTGAAGGCAGAGTGGTTTACTTCTTTTCTAAGTCTATGCCTAGTTCTAACACCTTTAGATGGGTCTCCTAATATTAGTTTCTTTAGGATGACTTAAAGAATATCTCAATTCTGTAGGCAGAGAAACTTCAAGTTTTGCCTTTTCCTCTAGATTTGTAGATTCTACTCATTGGGTAACTTCTACAACCTCTTCTTCTTATTCCCTAGACCCTCTAGAATTACCTGATTCATCAAATACAACATGAGTGGTCTCCTCAACTACCATTGTTCTTTTAGTGAAGACTCTATAGGATTTCCCAACACTTGAGTAACCTAGGAACACTCCATCAGATTTTGGGTCAAACTTTACATCCGAAGACACAAAGGTGAGAGAAATTGGGTTTCCCACCCTTAAGAATTTTATAGGGTATCTTATTCTGCTTAGATCTAAGATTTATCCTATTCAAAACATAACATGCTGCATTCACCACTTTTAATCAGAAGTATTTAGGAAGTGAGTATTCAGCTAACATGGCTTTAGCAGCTTCTACTAGGATCTTGTTGTTCCTTTCAGCTACTCTATTCTGCTGAGGGGTCCTGAAGCTAAAAAATTATGATCTATCACTTTCTCCTTATAAAAAGACACAAAATTTTCATTCTTAAATTCTCCACCATGGTCACTTTGAATGGTTAAGATTTCACAGCCTAGGTTTCTCTGAATCTAAGTGAAAAAAGATATAAACTCATTGAATGATTCACTTTTATGAGATAGAAATCTAACCCAAGTAAACCTCGAATAATCATCAACTATCACATACCCAAAGACATTCCCTCCTATGCTTGAAGTGCTGACTGGTCCAAAGAGATCCATGTGAAGGGCTTCTAAGGGTTTGCTAGTGTTAATGTCATTGATTGAGTGGAAGGAGGATTTGACTTGCTTTCCTAACTGACATGCATCACACAGGTGGTCCTTAGTGAACTCTAGTTTGGGGACACCTCTCACTAAGTCTTTTTGGGTGATCTTCCTAAGGCTTTTTATGCTTACATAACACAATCTCCTATGCCATAAACATGATTCATTAGCAATTATTTATAAGTAAAGAGTAGTATCATCTTTAAGGCAATTTAGATCTAGCATGTAAACATTATTGATCCTTTTTTCCTGTAAAATAATTTTATCATTTAAGCTTATAATGCAACTGGTTGGCAAAAATTGTATACTTATGCCTTTATCACAAAGCTGGCTAATCCTGAGCAGATTGTATTTCAGTCCATCTAAAAGAAAAACATTTTTAATGATGAAATTATTTGAATTACCAATTATACCTGATCCCACCACTCTCCTGGTGGTGTTGTCTCTAAGTGTTACGTTGCCTCTTGCCCTGGCCTCCAGCAAAATAAATTGATTTGCATCCCCAGTCATATGCCTTGAGCATCCATTATCTAGATATCATATGCTCTCACGAGGCCTTTTATGAGAGCACAACTATAAAATCATCAGATGTCAGATTTGGAAACCTAAATAGACTTGGGTCCCATGTTATAGAAAGAAGAATAAAATGTATGCATGCTATGCTGTAAATTTTGTAGTTTTAGTTTCCACACTAAATGTGTTCTATGGTGAATGGTGCAGGTGTGGGAGATATATCCTAGCATGCCACAAGAAAAATATCTAACACCTAGAAAGGGTTTACTAATCTATGTGGGTTATGGTGCCTCTTCCTAGGATTCAATTATCCATGCTTTGTTGATAGTTTATAAAACTCTTTAAGTAAAGGTGGTGTTTTATTTTATTCTAATGCAATGCTTTTTTCTCTTAGAAAGTCATTAGCCTTTATAGCTTTTCACTTCCTGTTTCAATGAATGTTCATTACTGTCCAAATTTAATGTATTAGTTTCTAATTCTTTGAAGGGTTTTTCTAAATCAACATGCATTATTTTTAATGAATCATGCTCAGTAGTTAAATCAATATACTTATTATTTACTACATCAAATTCATCTAATAAAGCCATGTGATTGATATCCAAAGTGAAGTGATCTTTCCTTAAGCATTCATGGTCTTTCTGAAAAATTAAGAAATTAGATTTGAGGCTTGCATGTAAGTTTTTTAGCTTCTTATATGAAGAATGAATTCTTTCAGAAACTTTAAATAATTTGTCTTAGGTAAGCTCATATACCTCTTCTTGATTAGAGTAATCAAGATGATCATCAGCCATTAAACACAGGTTTGTTATCTCCTATTCTGCTTCGGTTTCCGAGGAGTCTGATGCTAAGTCTGCCTAGAAATCTTTTTGGATCCTTTTCTTATCCTTCTTTAACTTAGATTTTGTCTCACCCTTCTCCTTGCTTGCATGAGCCTTCAGAGTTGGGCAATCAAACTTCAGATGCCCTTTCATCTTGCATTCAAAACAAATAACATCAGAAGAAACTTTAGAATATTTATTATTCTTACCTTTATTCCACTTTTGATGGTACTTTTGTTTTCTCCTTAAGAAGATTTTAAATTATCTTGTTATTAAAGCAATATCATCATCATCAGAACTAGAAGGATCAGTGTCAGAATCGTTAGCCTTCAAGGCTATAGTTTTCTCCTTTTCTTGTCACCTGCATCAAACTACCTTTGGTTCACTACTTATTAATAAAAAATTAATGATCCAAGTAAGTTAATAATTAAATAAACATTTAAGTTCTTAGATTCAGTTATGGCAGTAATTTTTGCATCATAAAAAGAAGGTAAACATCTCAGAAACTTGTTCACTTTTTCATAATTTGAGAGTTCTCTCCCTAAGGCATCCAGAGATGTAACAATTTGTGTAAACCTAGTTTACATTTTAGAAATTATTTAACTAGGTTTCATTTGAAAAAGTTTATAATCATGAAGTAATATGTTTAGCCTAGATTGGTTAACTTTATTTGTTCCTTCATAAATAATGCAAAGTTTATCCGAAATTTCTTTACTAGTGTAACAAGTGAAAACACACATATAATCTTCAGATTTTAAGGCATAGAAAAAATAGTTCAAATATTTAGCATTCAGTTATACTAGATCTCTATCATCAGTTATCCATTCAGTAAAAGGAATTATAGTTTTAACACCATTTACAAGTTTATAAGGTGCATAATAACCTTCCCTAACAAGCATCCACATACGATAATCAATTGATTATAAAAAGGTGGACTTTCTAAAAATCAAAAGGAATATTATCAAATAGAGGTGGTCGAGTAATTATATAACCATTCGTGGTGTTGTGATCACCAAAGTTAGCCATTGATCAAAATTCAAAAGTTTTCTAAACCTAGATTTTATGAATCCTACTCTAATACCACTTAAAAATTTATGAGGGTTGTGAAACCCTATAGAACTAGCCTGAGGCTAACCAGGAGGGGGGGGGGGGTCTGAATTGGTGTTTTAAAATTTCTTAACCAAAAAGAAAAATCTTTTTTTGTCTTTTTTAAATATTTTAAAACTAAACAACTTAAGTTTAAGCAGATACCAACATCAGAGATTTCAAGCACAAAAAAATCATAGAAAAGTGCAAAAATAAAATGCAAAAATGTAATAAGAAAGAGCACATAAAATTTTATAGTAGTTCGATCAAATCTAACCTACGTCCACAACCTAGAACCTCCCATTCTAGGTATTATACTAATCAGTTAGTGTCTCTACTTTTGCCCCCACAGCAACACGGAGAAGTCCTTACAAAATATGTCCACCAACTCAGTGAGGCAGAGAATCTTGAATCCTTTTTCACCCTCCTGGTGAAGGCAGATAACCCAAAATCCTTTTACTACCACCTGGAGTTGGCAGAGAACCATGAGAATCCTTTTACTCCCTCCTGGAGTAGGTAGAGAACCTGACAAACCTTTTACTCCCTCCTAGAGTAGGCAGAGAACCTAGATCTGATGCTGATGATCATCTCCCTAGAGCCACCAAGTAACCAAGGATGAAGAAGGAAGAAGATGATCTAATCCTTGCGTGGAGCAACCTTTGTGAATCCCCTCACAAACTCACCCTCACAAGATTCTCTCTCTCTCTCTCTCCCAAGCTCTCCTTCTCCTTCTCTAAGATTTCTCAGGTTAGAATAGCAGAAAAAGATTTTCTAAAGTGCCAAAAAGAGAACTAAAATAGGAGACCTCCAAAAAAGCCCTAATTTTCAATTTTATGATTAGTACAAAAAACCCCTTTTAGCCAGGATGATCACCTTTACTCTGTACGATTAGAAGAAGTATTTTAAGCAGATCATCCCATATAATTATTTGATCATCCAAGATGATTAGTTTAATATGGTTGGCAATCAACAGATCATCCCGTAATAGTCTCGGGGCGTCCAAGATGATCCCCTAGACTATCAAAAGAAAACTATGGCTTTCATCTTGGATGATAGGGGATCATCCTACAAAATAAAAAGTTTAATCTGGGATGATCTAAATAGATCATCTTATATGATGTGGTTGATCAATCTAACCATAATTAGTCTCCAAATCAAGGGATCATTTTAGGCATGATTGTCATGAATCATCTAGGACGATATAGATCATCCTGTATGATAAGAATAAATTTTAAATTATAAAATCTTGCCTAAATTGTGATTGGCGACAGTCTGTTTTAATCTATACTGATCATCCTGGATGATATAAATCATCTAGAATGATTAATTAACCAAACTTAATAATTTGGCATGCCCTAATTAGGGTTTTTATTTTTAACTAATCATCCAGTATGATTTAGAATCATCCTGTACGATGTGATCAAAAATAGAAAACTCTCTAACTCACTAAATTTCCCCCTCTGAGTGTGTGTGTGCAATGTTACATAACTTCAGAATCCATCATAGTATATTTGACTCAAGAAAATGTAAAGATGCATTTGAAAAGAAATTACAGACTAACTCAATCCTAGTCTACCTGATCTTAAGCTGATCGACATTCAAAGTTAACTTATGGAGCTAAAAGGTTTGTGTGCAAGGTAAATAAAATAGATAAGCAAGAATAGCAATAGTAAAGAATAGTAATGTTTGTTATCATCAAAATTGTTATAGTTGAGCCCAGATTTACAACAATTTTAACAATATTTCTTCCCCAACTGAAAGACTTGGGGGCTCTAAGCTTGCTTACAAATCTATGGAAGATTTTAATAATATGATCCTGGATTGCAATATTATTGATGTTGGTTATATTGGTAGTAATTTTACTTGGAATTGTGGTAACCTCTGGCAAAGGTTGGATCGTGTGCTTTTTAATGATAGTTGGGTTAATTCCTTTTCCTCGACACATGTTGAACATATTAATAGAGCCTTATCTGACCACTCTCCATTGCTTATTTCCTTACAATTGAATATTAATAGCTCTGCTTTAAAATTTAGATTTTAAAATATGTAGTTTCTTGATTCTTCTTTCATTAATATAGTCCAAGAGAATTAACAAGCTCTTCTCCAGCTAGGCAACTCAATTTTTGGAATGAACAGACTATGGATTAGGCTAAAATGATTAAAACAAAAAAATTAATTTATGGAATCATAATGTCTTTAAAAACGTTTTTACTAACATTATTTCTACTGAGGAGAAAGCTAACTCCTTGGAGCATATCTTTCAACAGAATCCTTCTGATGATAGTTTTACTCAATAGCAGCAAGCCAAAAACTCTCTTTTTAACTTACAAGCTTAGGAGAAAGCTTATTGGAAGCAGAAAGAAGCTTATAAGCATCTTATTGAAGGGTATAATAACACTAAATATTTTCATACTTTATCCAAGAGGAATAGAGCTAGAAATTGGATTCATAAATTAACCTTGCTGATGGCTCTTTCACTAAAGATGTTGAGGAAATTGACTACTTTGGTGTGGATTTTTTTAAAAGTTTGTCTAATAGAAATTTTATTCCATCTTTAATTGAGAATCTAAATATTATTCCTAACATTATTAACTAGGATGATAATTTGGCTCTTACTACTTCTACTTTGGAGGAAGTTAAGAAGATAGTTTTTGATTTAAATAGTGAGTTTGTTGCTGGTCTTGACGGTTACACCACTAAATGTTTTCAAAAAACTTGGGACATTATTAACATTAATCTTTTTAATGCCATTTTAGATTTTTTTTGCTGGTAATAGTATGGCTAAGTTCTTCTCTTCCACCTCCATTGTACTTATTCACCAAAATAATGGGGCTTGTGCTTGGAATTGCTTTAGACCTATCAATCTCTGTACCTTTTTTAATAAGTTAATTTCTAAATTGCTTATGAACCACCTTTCTCCTTTACTTCTTAGAATTATTGCTTCTAACAAAACTAGTTTTATCTAAGGTAGATCTAGTTTGGATAACATTTTATTAGCTCAAGAGCTTTTTCATTAATTGGATGTTAGGGTGTCTGGGGGTAACATTATCTTTAAATTAGACATCACCAAAGCCTACGATAACATTAACTGGGAGTTTCTTTACCACATCTTGCATTTGTTTGGCTTTAATTATATTTTTTTAATCTTACTAAGCAGTCCATAAAAAATTCCTATTTCACTGCTATTATTAAAGGCAAAAGTAATTGTTTCTTTAAGTCTTCTCATGGGTTGAGACAAGGTGATCCTATCTCTCCTGTTCTCTTTATTATTGCTATAGAGTGTTTATCTAGAGGAATTTCCAATCTTTATGAGAATTATCCTAGCAAATTTTATAAAACTTTGTCTGGCTTTCTTGTTTCTCATTTATGTTTTGCTGATGACAATATTATTTTTTCTAATGTCTCTCTTAACAGGGTTAATAGAATCATGAGTTTTTTAAATAAATTTGAAAGTTGTAGTGGTCTATTTATTAATAAAAATAAGAGCTATTTTATTATTTCTAATAAGGTTTCTCATGATCGAATGCTTGCCATTAAGAATAGTACTAGTTTCTTATAATGGTGATTACCTCCTAAATATCTTGGGGTTCCTCTTTATAAGGGGAGGAAGAAAACTTTTTTTTTTGATGATCTTATTAATTCTGTGCAATAAAAAGCTTTATTCTTGGAATTTGAACATCCTTAGTTTTGGGGGTAGACTCACTCTTATCAAAAATGTTTTGTGTTCTTTACCTGTGTATATCTTTTAAACTTTGCATCCCAGCTATATTATTTGTAATTGGATTGAGAAATTATTTAATAAGTTCTTTTAGCGTGGTTCTAATGTGAATTCAAAAATTATTTGGTCCTCCTGGAACAACTGTTGTGGGGTGCTTGAAGAAGGGGTCTTGGCTGTAAGAATAGGTGGGACTTATCTTATGCTTTCTCTTATAAATTGTGGTTTAATTTTTTCTCTAAACTTTCTCTTTGGCCAAAGTTCATGATTGATAAGTATTGTGCTGGTAAGAATCCTACTATGTGCTTTTATAATAATAATGATTCTAGGGTGTGGAAAAGGCTTTGTGATATCAAGTAGAGTGCTGAACCTCATGTTAAATGGGGAATGGGTAATGCTAACCTCCTCTTTTGGCAAGACCAATGGCTTGAAGGTCAGTCCATTTACTCTTTTATTCATTCCTCCTCCACTGTTGCTACTAAAGTGAATGTATTTATTAATGACAACATTTGGGATTTTAATAAACTTGTTGAAATCATTCCTGAAACTGGTATTGTTAGAATTTTGAAGCTGTCTATAAATACTGATTTTGAGGGTTTATTATTATGTGATTTATCTCACAATGGTATGTTTACTTTAAAAGATGCTTGGCATGATTTCAGGGAGAAGCAATGTGTTAAGGAAGTTTATTCCGTGATTTGGCATAAAAGTATTCCTAAGGTTATTTCTCTTTTTGTTTGGATAATCAAGCACAATTATTTTCCTACTGATGATAATTTGAGAAAGAGTGGTTTTATTTTAACTTTTTAGTGTCAATGCTCTTTCATGAGGAGAATATGCATCATGTGTTTATTTCTCATCCAATTGCTATTAAATTTTGGTCTTACTTTGATGATATTTTCAAGTTAAATTAGTTTAGTGCTCGTATATATATTAACACTCTGCTAAATTCCTAGTTGATTTACTCTAAAGGGCATATTAGAAATGTCATTCCTTCTTTAATTTTGTGGTTTTTGTGGATTTCTAGAAAAAATTCTATTTTCAATAATTGTAGTATGGATTACCATCACATTATTCATAACATTAAAGATAAAGTGTGCGAACTTTTCTCTACCAACCTTTTGACCTCCAAAAATTTTAAAAATTATTTTTTTATTGCTCAAAATTTTGGCATATCTCTGCATTATAGAAATACATTGGATGATCCTAGGTTAGTTTATTGGATTAAACCTCCCCAAAATATTTATATATTAAATGTTGATGGGGCGATTAAAAAAGGTGCTTTTGGGTGTGGTGGCATTATTAGGGATGAGCATGGGAACATGATCATGGCATTTGCTATCCCATTGGATAAGTGTTTTATAGTAAAGGCTGTGCTTTCTGCTATTTTTAATGGTCTCAAATTATGTATTTCGCTTGGTATTACTAATATTTGGATTGAGGTGGATGCCGCTTCAAGTATCTATTGCCTTATGAAGCATACATATAGTATTTGCAACCCGGATAATTTTTACCTTATCAGAGAAATTAATCAGCTCTTAATTTTTGTTTACAATTTCTCATGTTTATAGGGAAGGTAATTCTTGTGTTGATTGGTTAGGTAATTTTGGTTGGAATTTGAATTAACTTACTCACTGCACTATTACTAATTTACCTAATTTATTGAAAGGTATGATTAGGTTGGAGAAATGGGTTTACCCTATGTTAGAATTTAGTTGCTTTTTGCTCTTTGTCAGTTTGGCTCTGTCATTCATTGGTTCTGGTGAGTTTTTGGTTTATCCTGATGTGATTATTTTAGTTGGTTTTCTATTTGTTGTTGGGTGGCCTTTTTCTATTTGATTTTACTCTTTTCATTATTATCTAGTGTGTTGAACAGGGGGCTGAGCTATGATTTGATTTTTTGGTACCCTGATTTAAACCCATTTTGTTGCTCTTCTATTCCAATGGGGTACATTACCAGTGGGCTATGATTTTTCTTGATGCTGCTTAGTTGGGGTTGGCCTCGTTGGCTAGTTTTATGTGGGTTTTGGTCTTCTGGGGGGCTTTTCTTGGTTGGGCTTTGGATTGGCATCCTTGGTTGGCTATCTTGTGGATTATTCTTGATTTTGATTCTCTTTACTCTTTTCTCTACTGGTTGTCTAGTGGGGTTTAAAAGTGTAAGACTGGTTCCATTATGGTTGTGATGGCCTATTGCCTTGAGTTTTAAGCTACTACTCACATCTTTTGCATTCTTATGTGCCTAAAAGAGTATGGGTTTAGAATTGAGTGGCATTGGGGTCTTCATCTTAATGGTTACTTTGGGTTTATCTTCCAGAGCTCTAATGACCCTAGTTCTTTGATGGGTATTCTAATGTAGTTTCTGGCTTATTTTGCCTCTTTTTTTTATTCCTGACATTGGATTGTTTTCTTTTTGGCTTGTTCCTGCAATTTTGGGGCTCTTATGTTACTTATTATTATTAACTGGGCTAGTTGGATGATGAGAGGTAATTTTGGGGTTATTTGTTGGGCTATTCATCTATTTTCCTTGATGTTGCCGAAAGGTTTTTTGGCTTTCTGGGTTGTTTGATAGGTTTGAATTCTCCTTTAATGTTAATTGGTTATCATTATGTTACCTGGGTTATGTCTCGTTATTGTTGTTGGATGCCTCCGTACTATTCCAGTTGGTTGTTACAGCTTTCCAGGTGTTGGTGTCACCTGGATTATTGTTCTTGTTATTCTATTTGGGCAATTATCATGAATTCTATAAAAAGGTTATTGATCACTATTTTTGAAGGGATTATCTCCACATCTATTTGATATAATTCTAATTGGACTCATCTCTTATCCAATTATAATCATTTATAATATTTCTATGGTTTGCAGTGCCTGTTTCTCTTTTTCAATCATTATATCTTGCAAGTTCTTGCAACTTATCTTTATGTGGACGAGAGGATTATTTTTTGTAGAAAGAATGTGTTGATTGCCTATTTTATGTCCTTTCTTTTTTGGGTGTTGTCTACTTGCCGCCCTAAAATGTTATTAGGTGTTTTTGTAAATCGTATAGAGGACCATCGGCTCTTAGGATTTTTTTTATTATTTTTGTAGCTCTTTTGAGCATTAGTGAGCTAAAGGTCCCCTTTAAGGACCTTATAACAATTTATTTATATTAACGTGTAGACCCCGCTGTGGTCCCCCCACCCAAAAAAATATTTTTTAAACACATCATACTGTATGATCTATATCATACAGGATGATCAGTTATAATCAGCGAAATAGCTGACAAATAATTTAGATATTATTTTAAATATTCAAAATCTATGTTTAATCGTATTGTATGATCTATGACAATCATGCCTAAATTAATCCTGTGATTAAGTGTTTAATTATGGTTAAATTATTCAATCAGATCGTACAGAATGATCGGAGACGATCATACTGTATGACCTGATTCCTGTATGGGATGATAATTAAATGTCGCCCGTCATACTAGATGATTAGCTATATATTTATACTGATTGTACAGGACGATGTGCCCAATCATACAAGATGATCAATATAAACACTTAAACTTATTGTATAGTGGGTTGTACTTTATACTGGATGAAAGTGCTATTTTGAACTAATCGTACAGTATGATCTTGTATCGTACTAGACAATTAGAAGCATCAAATTAAAATTTAGGGCTTTCTTGGAGGCTCTCTATTTAAAATCTTCTATTGTATTATTTCAAAAGACTTTTGGCTGCTAAGTGTTTTATGAGGGACCAAACAGGTGCATAGGAGAGCTTTGGGAGAGAGAAGATAGGGAGAGATTTTTGTAAGGGAAATTTATGAGGGATTCACAATGTTGCTCCAAGCAAGGTTCTTCCTCATCTTCTTCTAGCTTGTACCTTGATCCTTTGGAGGCTCCAGAAAGATATTCTGCAACAATCTATGATGTACTTCTATATCTCCCTTGGTTACATGATCTCAAATAAAATGGTGTCTAATGTCCATGTGTTTAGTCCAGAAGTGTTGGATTGGATTTTTTGAAATACAGATGGTAGTAGTATTATCACACATGATTGTAATAGTGCTGACAAGGGGTCTAAGGTTAAGGATTTATTATTTAAGCCTTAGGACTTCAACAAAATAGCTTCCTATAACTATTTATTTTGGATAAAATCCCCAGAGGGGGCCTAGAGTTAATATAAGAAAAGGAGTATAAGGTCCTTAAAGGGACCTCCAGCTCGCTACTGCTCTGAAGAGCTTTAAAAAAAGTCAAAAATCAATCTAAAAGCCAGATTTCCCTACTAAGCACAAATACAATGCAAGCTAATAACATTCTTAAGACACAAAAGGAAAGGTAAAAGGAAAACCACAGTCAGCATAGCCTTCCCAATCATAGTCTGGTCCTACACAAAATGAGAACTAGCCTCCAAAAACCTGAAAAACAGGCTTGCAAGGACACTAAACAAAAAATTTAAACAAAAACAAGCTAAGAAAAGGTTATGCAAATAAGTATAATGTAGAGTGAAAATGATATTACAAGAGCTCATGCAAATCCCATAATTAAAATCAATTAGCCAAAGTGTAAGAATATAATGGTGTAAAATAGTGAAAAACTGCACAGGAAGGCCAGTCTTACACCTATAACAGGAAATTTAATAATGGCATTTAATCTCAAAACCAAGAATAGGGATATGATAACAGCAGTAAAGACCCAAACAGTAAGTAGCATAGATCCAAAGAAAACATGAAATAAAAAAACCACATCTGAAACAGTTTGGAACTATAAAAAAATAATAGGTTTTAACATCAGCAAAGGAATTTGGAAAGGAAATCAAAATTGCCTCAAATGCCGGTCTTACAGTTGTAACATAGCTCAAGTTTATAGTACCAACACCTTCATGATGTAACCCCAAATGCCACTCACATCTAATTCCATGACATGCCAAATGAAAGCAGCACAAGGATCCAGCATTCGAATAGACAGGGAACTTGAAAAAAGTATGATACATAAAACCCAATACTCTGCCAGAATAGATAGCAATAACCCAGCAATCCCAAATAAAGAACAAATTGCTCAACAGAACAGAGGACCAACAAGCAAATCTAAACCTGCCAGTATAAACAAATTGCTCCATGGAAAAGATATAAGAAGGAACAAAAGCCACACACCCCATAAGGCAACAACCAAGGAAAAGAGAGGTGCAATGAGGGGTTAATTCAGCTAAATAAGAATTCCAATCATTGTTTTTCCTCAACTAACCACAACAGTAAAACACCTCCAGTAAAAAAGAGAACAAGACTACATTCCAAACAGCAGAGGTCCAAATATTAATAGTAAACGTCATAGAATAACAAAAAACCAGGAACCCACAAGAGAACCAAGAGAACACCATAAAACCAGAACTTACACCAACCGTTGAAAGGGAAAATTGATACCAAAGCCAAAATAACTATTTAAAGTGAATGTATGGAAGACCCAGTCGATCTAATCTAGCCAACGGTTTAATCTCTTTAGGGAGAGTATGATCATAATATTCAGTAAAACCAATAAAGTTACAACCCAATTTAGCCAAAGAATCGGCAACAGCATTCCCCTCCCTTAAGATATGAGAAATTTTTTATGTAATGAGAGAAAGCTAGTACTTAATATCTCTGAGCATATAAAAATTAGCAGGATTAGAGGAGATATTACCATCGACATAATGGATCAAAAGCATATCATCAACTTCAATCCATATATTAATGATGCCAAGAGAAATGCTTAATTGAATCCCAAACAAGAGGCTCATGATTTCTTCTTGAATGGCACTATTAGCAGTAGAAGGACTCGTAAAAGCCACAACCACAGAACTATTAGCATCCTGGATAGTACCACCACATCCTACATTTAAATTATTCCTGGTACCATCAGTATTAAGTTTAAAACTGCCGTCCAAAGGCTTTCTCCAATAAATAATCTTGTCATTACAACCAGCAGTATAGGAATTAAAAACCAAACCAAACTCACAAGCCACAAGAAGAAAACTTTTAAAAGAATCATCCTTTAAAAGCTTAGCAACAAAAAGTTGATAAATTTTATTCTTCACTTAAGAAATGACATTTAAAGCATCCTATTTAATATTCTCATGTTTTGAATCATTCCTACTACTCCATAAAAACCAACAAATAATGATAGGAAGAATATTCCTAAAATGACCTTTAGTAGGAGTAAACCACTCATTAAGAAGATCACCAATAGAATTAAACTGAGTAGTAGATAACACATTAAACATATTGTCAAAATAAACCCAAACTTCCATCATAATAGGGCCCTGAATAAACACATGATTCATATTCTCAATGTGATAGAAACATTAACATTTGGAAATAGTATAAAAACCTTTCCTTAAAAGAATAGAATCCAAAGGCAAGTAATTATGCAAAATCCTCCAAAGAAGAAAAGAATAAGAGGGAGGTATGCTCGCATGGGAAAAAGCTAAATAAAGAGAATTCTTAGGAAGAGTTTGTCTAATAGAATTCCAAACTTGTTTAGTTTCAAATTTAACATCATTAGAATGGTTAAACAAAATGTAATCTTCACTCTCCAAATGAATTGAAATCATGAGAATTAACTTGATAATAGAGTTAGGCACAAAATTGGAAAGTAAATCAATATTCCAACCCTCATTACAAATAAAATCTTTAACTTTACAGGTAGAGGTAAAGTAAGTATATAAAAGATTATCGATAGAAAAATTACCCAACCATTTATCTTGCCAAAAAAAAAAGTTCCCAGCTCCCAAACTGCATTGAATAAACTCTTCATCTTCCCACTAAATGTTACATAATCTTTTCCAGTTGAAGGAGTCACCATTTTTGAAAATACAATTCAAAGGGTGCTTCCCAACACAATACTTAGAAACCATGAACTTTGCCCATAAAATATTTTTAGCTCTAAAAGAAAACCACAGTTTATTATTATAGGTCCTTATCATATCAGTAAACATTTTGAAACCTAATTTTCCTTCATCCATAGCCCCCGAGCAATTCCTCCAAGAGCCCCAAACAATAGAATGATTACCATCCTTAGAACCCCATAGCTATGTATTCTACTTCAGTGGTAGATAGGGCTACAAAATTTTATTTTCTACAGCACCAAGAGACTTAAGATTATCTTATGAATTGATAGGTTTTAGAGGTACTTTTTTTCAACCCTATAACCTGTAAAGTCTAAATCAGAATAAGCTTTAATTTTGAAAGGTGAGCTATGTATAAGATACTATATTCTTAGGTTTTATGTTCCTACAAAATATCTATGAATTCTCTTAACAGTACTCTCCTTAAACTAATGAGTAAGGAAAATAAACTGGGTGGTGGGAACTACCCATCACACTAACCTAAAATTGGGTGCAAGAATTTATGGAGGGGTAATAGGCTCGCCAAGTGTTGACGCTGCTTTTGCAGAACTCTCTTGAGCAGGCCTCCCACCCATAATTCTATAGTTAAAAATTATTAAAATATCTTTATAATTCATAATCTAAAAAAAATTCTCTCAACAGTACTCATATGTGATTCTTTGGGATCAACCTA
This sequence comes from Dendrobium chrysotoxum, assembly GCA_019925795.1. NCBI lineage: Eukaryota > Viridiplantae > Streptophyta > Magnoliopsida > Asparagales > Orchidaceae > Dendrobium > Dendrobium chrysotoxum. The sequence continues at coordinate 35,030,688 of CM034300.1, read as the reverse complement.
AAATCTAGCATAGAGAATACACTAAATATGATATCCTATTTACTAGCATTGAAATAAAGTAGTGATCTAATTATCACTCTACATTTCTTTTAATTAACTAATTTTCTATTGGGATCCTTATCTAATTAAATGGTAGAGCACCTAGGAGTATTGATTGCCTTAATAGTATCCATCACATATTTTTTAGGATATCTTTGATATATTTTGTTTGGCTAAGAAAGGTTCCATTATCCCTTAGCTTTGTAATAAATCCAAGGAAATAGGTAAGCTCTCCCATCATGCTCATCTTAAACTCCTCTCTCATTATTTTTGAAAACATCAAAAAGATTCTTATTTTTGTATCCAATAAGTATATAATCAAGATAAATTTGAATGATGAGTAGATCTTCACCTACTTTATTAAGGAATAGGATGGTGTCTTCACTACCCTTAACAAAAGGAACTATCAAGAAAGAATGTACTCAGCCTCTCATACCAGGCTCTAGATGCTTGCTTTAATCAATATAATTCCTTCTTTAATTTGAATAACAGAATGGGAAATTGAGAATTCTTGAAGCCTTGGGCCTGCTCAATATATATGTCTTCCTTTATTCCCCATTTAGGAAGGCACTCTTAAAATCCATCTGATATAATTTGAATCCTCTAAAAAAAGAAAAGGCTAAAAGTAAATGGCCTCTAACCTAGATATATGGGCAAAGGTTTCCAAAGTAAATTTCTTTAATTTGATTGTACCCTTAGCCTCTAATCTAGTCTTATTTCTAATTATTGGGCCATAGTCATTCATTTTATTCTTGAAAACCCACTTAGTTCCTACAACTCTCTGGTCCTTAGCTCTGCTAATCAACTCCCAAACATTACTCTTAATAAATTAATTCAATTCATTGTGCATGGCTCGGATCCAAAATTCATCAGATAAGGCTTGATCTAAGTTTGAGGGTTCTACTATAGAGATGAAAGTAGAGTGGCTAACCTCCTTTTTAAGTCCATGCCTAGTTCTTACTCTTATAGAAGAATCTCCTAGAATGAGCTCCTTAGGATGACTAGATGAATATCCCCAATCTCTAGCCAATGGGTTTTGTGGCTTTACTCTATTTTCTTAGTCAATAGATTCTACACCTTGGGTGACTTCAAGCACTTCTTATTCTTCTAACCTAGGTTTAATAGATCTATTATATTCATCAAATACTATATAGTTTGCTCCTCTAGCACTAATGTCCACTTATTGACAACTCTATAGACTTTACCTAGAGATAAATATCCTAGGAAAACTCCTTCATCAAATTTAGGATTGAATTTTCCTAATAGAGATTTTTCATTCCTTAAAATGAACACCTTACATCCAAAAACATAAAGGTGAGAGAAATTGGGTGTCCTTCCTTTGAGAAATTCATAGGGTGACTTATTAAGTTTGGATCTAACTTTAACCCTATTGAGAATATAGCAAGGAGTATTCACTGCTTCAGCCCAAAAATATTTAAGAAGTGAATACTCAGCTAATATGGCTCTAGTAGCTTATACCAAAGTTTTATTCATTCTTTTAGCAACCCCATTCTATTGAGGTGTTCTAGGAGCCAAAACATTATGTTTTATATCTACCTTCTTGCAGACTGATTCAAACATATCATTTTTAACTCTCCACCATGATCACTATGAATAGTTAGGATTTCATAATTTGATTTCTTCTGAATCCATGTGAAGAATGTCCTAAATTCCTCAAATGATTTATTTTATGTGATAAAAATCTAATTCAAGTAAATCTCGAGTAATCATCAACAATCACATATCCATATACCACCTGAGTTGGTTGTGCTAATCGGTCCAAACAGGTCTATATGAAGGATTTCCAAAGGTCTATAGGTGGTGATGTCCTTGATTGAGTGAAAGAATGTTTTAATTTGCTTTCCTTTTTGGCAGGAATCATAAAGGTGGTCATTAGAGAATTCTAGTTTGGGTATGTCTCTAACTAGGTCCTTTTCGGTTATTTCTTTAAGAGTTTTCATGCTTGCATGGCATAGTCTCCAATGCCATGGCAAGGATTCATCAACGATTGTTTTCAAACATAAGGAACTAGTATATCCAATACAATTCAAGTTAGTCATGTAAACATTATTAATCCTCTTCCTTATAAAATAATATTTCTATTTAAACTTATCACACAATAAGGAGATAAGAATTTAACATGAAAAACTTTGTCACATAATTTACTTATACGAAGCAAGTTAATATTTAGGCCATCTACTAGTAAGACATTTTTAATATTAAAATTTTTGGAATTACTAATCATACTTGAACCTACCACTTTCTTGGTGGTATTTTCTCCAAGTATAACTTTGCGTCCTACCATGGCCTCTAGCATGATGAATTACTTCATGTCTCTAGTCATGTGCCTTGAGCATCTATTGTCTAGGTACTATATGCTCTCACTAGGCTTTTTATCAGAGCACTTCTATAAAGTCAATCAATGGTTAGATTTAGGACCCAAGAGAGTTTAGGTTCCACCTTAGGTTTTGATGAATGACTTGTATGTATGCTATGTTGTGATGTGGGCATTTTAGGCCTCCACACTAAATGTTTCCTATGGTATATTATGCAAGTGTGGGTTATGAGACTTAACATGCCAAAAGAGTAACACCAAACACTAGGGAAAAGATTCACTAATCTATGTGTGGTGTGGTGTCTCTTCCTAGGGGTATATGATATATGTAGTGTGAGGGGTTATACCATTATGTCAATGTAGGTGATGGTTTATTATTTTATAATGAATTAACTCTTGCTTTTAAGAATTCATTTCACTTTCAAAGCTTGCAACTTCTAATGTCAATGCGTGCTCAATGTGATCTAATTCACTTTAAAACTCTTCTAATTATTTGTATGAATATTCTAACTCAAGATGCTTCAATTTTAAGGATTCATCTGTAGTAGTTAGATCAACATGCTTCTTATTTAATGCATCATACTTATTAAGTAAAGATATATCCTCTTTATTTAATGCAGAATGTTCTACTCTAAGGCTATCATGCTCTTTTTGCATACTTGAGAATTTAGAATTTAAACTAGCATACATTTTCTTAAGTTTTCTATATACATTAAGAATTTTTTCAAAAAATTAAATAATTCATCATATTATAGCTCACATACCTCCTCTTGATCAGAATGATCAAGACTATTATCTACTATAAGGCATAGATTGGTTACCTCCTCTTCCATTTTTGGTTCTGATAAGTCCAAAGCAGAGTCTACCTAAAATAACTTTTGCATCCCTTGCTTCCCCTTTTTTTTTCTTTAGTCTTCTCCTCACCTTTCTCCTTGATTGGGTGAGCTTTTATATTAAGGCAATCTGTTCTCAAGTGGCCTGGTTTCCTGCACGCAAAGCAAATGGTATCAGATGATGCTTTAAAATTTTTGTTAGGTTTACCTTTGTTCCACTGTTAATGATGCTTTTGTTTTCTTTTCAGAAAGTTTTTTAATTGACATATCATCAGTGCTGTGTCATCATCATCCTCAGCTGCAGAGCTATCACTTTTTTATTCATTTGCTTTAAGTTCTACCACTTTACCCTTTTTCTTGTCTCTTCCATCCTAGAATCTCTAACTCATTCCTTGCTCATATGCAATAAATAAGCCTAGTAAGTTATCTATAGAATAAACATTAAGATCTTTTGATCCACAAATGGTAGTAACCTTAGCATCATAATTACTAGGTTGACATCAAAGAATTTGTTCACTTTTTAAGAATTTGAAAGCTCTCTACCTAAAGAATATAGGGATGCTATGATTTGATTAAACTTAGTGCATATGTCTGAGATGATTTCATTAAGTTTCATATAAAAATGTTCATAATTATGCAATAAGATGTTCAACCAAGATTGTTTGACCTCACTAGTCCCTTCATATGTAACACACAATTTATCCTAAAAGTCCTTACCAATGGTACAGATAGAAACTCTGATGTAATCTTCATACTTAAGAGCAAAGAAACAAAAAGTTTAAACATTTTGCATTTAGTTGAGCTTAGTCCCTATCCTCATTGATCCATTTATTAAATGATACTTAAGTTTTGAAGCCATTAATAAAATGAGAGGGTCAATAATACCTTTATGTACCAAAAATCACATACAAAAAGTAATAGATTATAAAAGTAAACATGCAAATTTTCCAAAAATCAAATGGTATGTTATCAAATAATGGTAGACATATTATAGAATAACCCTCCGTGGTGTTTCTATTACCGAAATGTGCCATGGATCATTTTTCTCTTGGATTTCTAAAATGTTTCTTGTGAGAACCACTCTGATACCAATTGAAAGTTCAATGTAGGATGTTAAGCCTCAATGAACTATCCCTAGGCACCCAAAAATGTGTGGTAAATTAGTAGTTTTAAAGAAAAACTTACTTTAAATAAAAAATATATTTTTTAGATTTTTAATAACTTAAAAACAAATAATATTATCCCCAGATGGGGAAGTAAAATTATGAAACAATTTTTTTTAATTATGGTTATAATGAATAACTCAAATCAATATATCATCAAACAAATAATTTTTTACCACACAATTTTCAAAATATTAAAGTGAAAAAAAAGAAATTACAAAAAAAAAACAAAATTTAGAAAGAACACATCAATATCTTATAGTGGTTTGGTCAAATAATGACCTACATCCACTCCTTAGAGTCCTCCTCTCTGAAAATGGTACAAAAACTTTAGTGTCTCTCCTTTAACCCCCATAGCTAGGCGGAGAAGCCCTTATAATCTATTCACTAACCTGGTGCGGTTGAGAACCTTAAACTCTTTTTCACTCTCCCGGGAAGGTAGAGAATGTAGCACTCCTTTTTCACCCTCCTGGTGATGGAAGAGAACCTCAGCCTCTTTTCTATCATCCTAGTGAAGGTAGAGGACCTAGCACTCCTTATTCACCCTCCTATTGAAGGCAGAGAATGTTGATGGTCTTTGGTTGATGATCTTCTTCCCAAAGCCACCCAAAAAACCAAGCAAGACATTAGGAGGAAATAAGGTAGAAGCTTTCTCAAAGCAACAGTTTGAAAACCCCTCACACTCCTTGTCCCTCACACATAAACTCTCCTTTTTCCTTCCCAATGCTCTCTAATATCTCTTCTCAAAGCTCTCTCTCCAGAAAATGTAAAAGCCACAAACTTGAAACAAGTCTATTAAGAGAGCTTAAATATAAGGCCTTACAAAAATCCCTAATAATTTAATTCTATCAATAATGACCATACAGTATGATCCCATATCATATAGTATGATTAGCTCAAATAGCCTTGTTAGTACAGTATGAAGAATAAGGCATTGTACGATTATTTCAAGTATTTAAGCCAATCTCCTAATATGATATCAAGCATCATCCAATATGATTAGTTCAATCGACTTAGATTACTTTCCCATATGATTGGTGGTGAATAAATATCACCCCATGCAAAGATTGGGTCGTATAGTATGATTGATCGAATCATCTAGTATGATCTGACTAGAATAATTAATCCTAATTTGATCCCCTTATTATAAGATTAATTTTGGCAAGATTTGACTATATCATATAGTACAATCCTATCACACAGTATAATTAATGCAAATTTTAAATTTTAAAATATTACATAAATTATGATTGGCGGTTGAGTTCTTGATTTCAACTTATCATCCTATACGATCTTGATAATATAGTACGATGAGCTCAAAAGCTTTAATTATTCCAATTAGCTGTTATAATAAATTTTTGAATAGATCATCGTACAATATGATTAGTTTAGAATAATTACACTTCTAATTTTTTCACTATCTCACTCCCTTGAGTGTGTGTGTGCACGGTCACCAAGTTTAGCATCCACCAAATACTTGAATTTGACTGAAGAAATATAGAAATAAATAAAAGTAGAAATATAGAATCTTAAAGACACTTAACCCTATTCTACCCAATCATGATTTGATCACTTTGTGAGGTGTACAATGGACCTAAAATGTTAGTACACAATAACAAATATGCAATAATAACAATATCAGGAGATAACATAGTAGAGAATCCAATAATATTTATTATCATTAAAATCATAATACCTGGGTCTAGATTTGCAACAGGATAGTTCACTTAATGGTAGACCCTAAGGAACCTTGCCTAGAAGTACTAAAGCTAACTCTAAGGAAAAAGGCAAGCAACAATGTTATGCTATTCACTGAAGACTAGGTGATAGCTAGAAGATGTAAATAGAGATAATATCAAACCAAAAAGGTCTCAAATGTATAAAAACCTATAAAAACTAAACAAGCTAAGGAATAACTTGAATTTGATAAGGAAGTTTAAAAACACATTAAAAAGGTTACTGAGAGGCCACCACAAACATTCCTTAGAGGTTGTTAAAGTAAAATTTGAATAGGAACATTTTGAGGTTTTTGGGAGTTTTTAAGAAGTTAACCATTAATATTCCATTTGAAGAAGCCTTAGAAATGATGCTTAATTATGCTGAGTTCATGAATGATACCCTACGTAAGAAGAGAAGGTTAGGAGATTTTGAGATAGTGGCCCTGACTGGGGAATTTAGTACAATCTTATAGAAAACACACCATAAAAAGCTTAAAGATCAAGGTAGTTTTACAATTCCTATGGCTATAGAGGAATTTTTCTTTTTTGAGGGCATTATGTAACTTAGGAGCTAGCATCAATCTCATGCTCTGATCTATTTTCAAAAGACTTGACTTAGGAGAGGTCCAACCTATCACTATTACCCTTTAGTTAGTAGATAATCTCTCACTTATCCATAAGGGGTAGTACAAGATGTAATAGTTAAGGTTGATAAGTTTATCTTCCTTATGGACTTTATTATTTTAGATATAGAGGAAGATAGGGAGAAACCTATTTTTTTGGATGATCTATTGTAGCTATGATTAGAGCCATGATAGATGTGCAAAATGGGGAATTAACGAAGAGAGTTTATGATCCATAAATGACCTTCAATATTTTGAAGTCAATAATGTTTCTTAGAGATCAAAATTAGGATTAGAATAGAGTAGATTGGATGGAGGAGTTATTGAGTGATAGTTCATTAGTGATTTCTCAGATCAGTGATGATACCTATGAGGGAGAAAGAGATTATGTCCAGATGATTTGTGAAGCCTCTAGAATATTTAGGGGAGTTTAGAAATGTTGGATACATTATACATTAATAGGTATTTAAAACCATACATTATAGAAGCACCCAATCAAAAATTAAAAGCCTTGCTCACTCCTTTAAAGTATGCCAACATTTCTACTGAGTTAGGAGAAGAACAAGAAGGTAAGTTAATTAGGGTTCTTAGTGACTATAAGAGTGCTTTTGGTTGGAATATTTAAAATATTAAGAGAATTAGTCCATCCATGTGCGTGCTTAAGATTCTGATTGAAGAAAATTCCATTCCAAAAGCAAACCCCCATAGGAGATTGAACCCTATTATGAAAGAGGCTATAAAGAAGTTTATACTAAAGTTGTTAGATGTAGGAATTATCTACCCTATTTCTGATAGTGCTTCTGTTAGTTTGATTTGTTGTGTCCTAAAGAAATTATGCCTAATTTTGGTGGCTAATGAGATAAATGAATTAATACCCACTAGGATGGATTTTTTCCAAGTAATTTATAAATCATATGTTGGATATGTTACCTAAGCATTCCTTTTATTCCTTCCTTAGGATACTAATAGATATCGATAGCACCAGAAGACTAGGATAAGATAACATTTACTTGTCCTTACTTAACATTTATATTTAAGAGGAATTTTTTTGGACTTTGCAATGCACTTGCAACTTTTCAATGGTGCATTATATTAATTTTTTCATTTAATTGAGTAAGGAGTCGAGCTATTCGTAAATGATTTCATTGTGTTTGGTACCACATTTTGATTCTTTCTTAAAGCATTTAACAATTGTGTTAAAAGTATGCTTAGAAAAAAATTTAGTATTAAATTAGGAAAAGTCTCAATTTATGGTAGTAGAAGGCATAGTGTTAGGGCACAAAATTGTAAACAGAGCTTTAGAAGTGGATAGGGCAATAGTGCAAGGTATTAAAATTCCTCCACCACCCTTTTATGAATGGCATTAGCAGCTTTTTAGGGCATGCTGGTTTCTATAGATGATTCATTAGGGACTTTTCAAAAATAACAAAATATTTATGCCATTTACTTGAAAGGCTATCCTTTTTGAATATAATAATGAATGGCTTAAAGCCTTTAACATTTTAAATTAGCATTTCATCACTATAAATATTATTGTTGAACCTGATGGGCATTGAATTTTAGTGTTTGATATATTATTGGAGTAGTTTTAGGGAAAAAAAAGATAGGAAATTTCATACCATTTATTATGCTGGCAGGACTTTAAATGTAGCCCAGTGTAATTATACTTCAACTAATAAAGAGTTGTTAACTATTATCTTTGCCTTAATAAATTTAGACCATATTTGATTTATACCAAGATTTTAGTATACACTGATCTCTCTACTATCAAATTTCTTATGATAAAAAAAGATGACAAGCCTAATTGGTAAAGTGGAATCTTTTGTTATAAGTGTTTGATGTAGAGATCCTAAATAGGAAGAGAACTGAGAACCAAGTGGCTAATCACCTGTCTAGATTAGGGCTGGAAGAATTTGAATATAATGAGTGTGACATCAATGAATTCTTTCATATGAACATTTATTTGCATTGCATGCAAATTGTTTGCCATGGCATACTGTATTATAAACTCCATTATAAGAGGAGTGATCCCATTTGGATTGTCACATACACCAAGGAAAAATTTATGCTTGATAATAAATTATTTTTTTTAGGGATGAGCCATATCAATTTAGGAAGTGTAATGATTTAATCTTTAGAAGGTGTGTGCAAGAAGAGGAAGTTAGTGTCATGACTTAGAATATGGAGGGAATTTCAAAGGGTTTAGAACTACTTCAAAGATCCTTCACTTAAGATTCTACTGAACTACCATATTTAAGGATGTCAATACATATGCTTAAAAATGTGATAGAAAAGTAGAGGTTTTTAATATTCAAGAATTAGACTTTATGGGACTTTTTGTGCAATATCATGGATGTTAATATATTTTGATAGCAGTCCATTATGCCTCAAAGTAGATTGATTGAATTGTAACCCCTAAAATAAATATTATGGAAGTGATTAAAATTTTAAAGAAGAATATATTTTTTAGATTTGGAATACTTAGAGTTATTATCAATGATGGGAGAAGTCACTTTAATAATAAGAAAGTGGAGGCTTTAGTTTCAAAGTATGGCATTCAGGATAGAGTTGTAATAGCATATCATCCCAAAACTACTGGCCATACTAAAAAAAACGTAATAGGGAGATCAAGAGAATTCTAGAAAAAACTATGAGTCCAAAGACGAAGGATCGGGCATTGGAAATAGATGATGCACGATGGCTTACAAATTTGCATTCAAAACTCCTTCTAGAATGTCTCCCTATTAACTGATATTTGAAAAAGCCTATCATTTACCTTTGAAATTAGAGCATGAGGCATTTTATATGGCATATAATCTTAAGGATGTTGAAGGAAAAAGACTAATACAATTAAATTTATTAAATGAATTTAATAATAAAGCTTATGAAAATGCAAAATTATATATTGAACAAATTAAGAAGTGGAACGATCAAAAGCTTATTAAGAAGAAATTTGAGATAGAACAAGAAGTGTTACTGCAAAATTCAAGATTAAAATTTTTTCTAAGAAAATTAAAGTCTAGGTGATCGGGATCATGCACTATTCTTAAGGTGCATTCTTTTGGAGCTATTTATATTACATATATAAAAACCACCCAAATTTTCAAGGTCAATGGCCAATGGTTGAAATCTTACATAAGTGGGGACATAGACTGATTTAGGAGTTTTGTAGAGTTCACTCATCCTTAATAAGATTTATGGCATAGTCTGGCTGAAGATTATCAACTTAGCATTGCTTGGGAGCTAACCCAATTCTTTTTAGTATTTATGGTGAATAACCATTGCCTATTTCACAAACGTGTGGGAATTTTTTTGGATTTGACCAGTGTGCTCAAAATATATTTCCAAGTTCATGGGTGATATTCCATTGAGTTTAGAAAAATATGGAAAGCTATGTATGGGCACTGTAGTGTAAGTTCTTAAGCACTAAAGTTCTACAAGTGTCATAGCATAAGAGAAACTCAATACTGTAGCTTTGAGCTCTCTAGAATTTTTTAAATTAATTCAGAACCATAATGTTATGGAAAATAAGAGCCACAATGCTAGTTCTTTTCCACAGTGCTACAATGTCAAATTACAGGCATCGTGGTTTCAAAATTTTTAGAATTTGGCAATATGATTTGATATCACAGCACTATAGAAACCTAGCACTGCATCACTAGATCTTTCCCATAGCACTGCAACACTTTTGAAATAGAGCACCGTAGTGTTCGTTAAGTTCCATTGCGCCCAAGCATTCAATGATTAGCACAGCAACATTTTTTTTAGAACTTTGTTAGATTAAATAGACCATCTTATCATAGTCTCAAGCATCATAATGCCTACTCAAAGCTATTATTATAGTAGGTGATACACTGTGACAGTGGTCGCCTGGAACACCGGAAGGTAGATATGTGTCGAAGTACCGTAGTGTTGGATCGGTCAAAAAACTATAACATCATTGTATGACCAAAGTGCTATAATGCTCATACGTACTTTGACTAAAATGATTATTTAAGTAATTGAGCACTAGAATTCTCCAACACCAAGCTTCGCAGCACCAGGAGCTTATATAGAAAAAGAGGGCTAAATAATTTCATTTCACTATATACTATTAGCTCTCTTAGTACACTCTTTTGTATTAAAGTTTGTTAGATTCTTTATTGTGCACCAATTTCCCCCAAAATTATGATTAGGAATAAGAGGTCATCATCCTCCTAATCCCATGTTAAGAAAGGGTTCATGAGCTTTGCTATTAATGATAGGTATGATAATTTTATTATGTTTAAGAAACTCATCCCTAAGTGAGGTTTTAGAAATCCTCAGGGTCAATAGAGATGATGATAATAAATAGGTGGTGGGAGAATTTCTTTGCTGAACCATTTGCATTAGTCATTCTTATTATTTGGGAGTTTATTGGGAATGCAAGGGAAACCCAAGACAATAAGACATTTGTTAGGAGCTAGTTTATATTATTGGATAGTGTGTTTAAAAATAGCATTTATGAGACCCCAAACATGAAATTTGATGACTATACTACTTTCATTAACACCCCTGTAGATCCTCAATAAATCCTTAGATTGTTGATTTTCCCCATTCTTCTATTGAGTGAAAAGTTAGAGAGGGAAAGGTATTTAATTTTCCCCCATCAACACTCACTGTAGTATCAAAAAATTGGCATTATTTTATCACTACTAGATAAATACCAAGCATGAATATCAGTGAAGCAATAAAAGATCAAGAATTTTTAAATTATTTTATTCAAAATAGTCACTCAATTAATTCTGAGAAAATTATCTATCATTCTCTTCTGTATATGATTAGGGTAACTACTTCTATGGGTTTTGGGCACCCTTCACCTATATATTCTTTATGTATGCAAGGTGGAGTCTTAGGAGAGCTTGAGTTCTTCCCCATTATCACTATCACAAAAGATAAAAATTTATGTTTTGAGGTGGTCACCAATAAACCAGTGGAGGGTATTAGTAAATCAAATCAACAAGTCGGCCCAGTCAACCTAACTCTAGAGCTGAGGACTTTAGGAGATCAGGATTCTGACCTCAAAAAGTAGGTTACTAACATGAAATTTATATTGAGGAGAGTAGGTTATTGTAGTAGGGGATGAGCCATAAAGTTGATTATATGATGAATATGTAGCAACGATAGTATTAGTACGCTTTAGAGTTCAATGAAGCATTAGTTGGTATGTTCAAAAACTACCAATTTTTTTAGGGTCTCATTATCCTATATTTCCTGTAGCACTTACCTATAAGCTTTATCACTAGCAACAATTATGTGAAAATTATGTTAATATTTTATGCATAAATTTTAGTAAAAATATTTATTTTAGTTGATCTTGTGTGGAAAATCTCAAGAAAAGGCCATAAAATAGGATTCTCCATTAGCACCACGTTACCTATACGCATTAAGCTACAATGAAATCAATATCCCAATGCCACTCTAGAGCACTGGGGATCCATTTGGTTAGGTGATCTTGCATTTTAATTTAGTGCCCCAGTGCCAACACCTAAATAACCGTAGCATTTTTAGTGATGCAATGCCAATTCGGAAGGATCATTGTGCTACTAAGGTCTATAATTTTTCATATTAATTCAATCCCCAGTACCATTAATTGAAGCACCCCAGCACCACGAAGCACCATAGCACCCATTTATTTTTAATGTTATAGCACCATAATCGTGCCTCAGTTCACTATTAAAGTGTCATATCAATTTAGCCCAATGCTACAATGGAGACCAACATCCAGTGCTGAGGTACTAGTTCATGTTTTTAGGGTTGTGGCACCTACCTTTCGAATGCCACACATATAAGTTTTGTATTACGTATAAATAGTTTTCCTTTTTTAATTTTTATGGGTTGCCCATTTATTTTGTGAGTGTGACAAAAGTGGGAGGAGAGTTTATGAATAAAGGAATCATTCTAGGAGATCTCTAGTGTTTATTTATACATTATAAAAGCAATTCTTTTTTTTTAAAGAAATACATAAAGCAATTTTATTGAAAAAAGTAGATACAAACTACTAAGTGATTGATCCACAATCACAATCCTCCTTTAACAAAGAATTAAAAAGAGGAGGAATCTTATTACAGCTTAAGTCATCCAAAAAAAATCTAATGAATGAGCATAGTTAGCACAAAAATTTGCTTACTTATTGCAATTCCTATTTGCAAAATGAAATAGAACTTGATTGAATTCTATAAGAAAAGAAAAATCTTCTAGCTTTGGGTCTTCCTCCTTGACAGCCTCCTTATTCAAAAGTCTTTGAACATGGTTGTTGACATTGTGATTATCACCCTCAATGATGATACCCTTATACTCAAACATCCATTCTTGAACATACTTCCTTACAGACAGAATTGAAAAGAGCTCCAACTATGCTGAATCCCAATGTATACAGCTAACACCAAAAGCACACAAAAATCTGCCTCTATGATATCTAAAGACGCCTCTTATCCCATCCTTATAGTTGATCTCTAAAGAAGTATCAATGTTTAGCTTAATCCATTCGGGGGGAGGAGGATGCCAAAAAGAAGACAGCTGCATTAGCTAGTTGTTATCCAAGTAATCTGAACTACAATTAAGGCAAAAAGGAGCAGTAGCAAAGCTAACAGCATTAGCAGCAATGACTACCATACTATCCTCATTACCACCATGTTTGATCTTATTCCTACTTTTCCAACAGAAAAAACCGCATAATAATAAATATTGCCAATGAACGGATTAGATTCTGCAAAATCTTTCAATCCCAAATAACATCCCTGAAGAGATGAGAAAATCGGAACCATGAACCCCCATGTTTTAAGAATATTAAACACTTGAATGAGCTTCACACATTTAACAGCTATACGCTCAGAATTTTCAGTAAACTTACATCCTCTTGGGCATTCATTGAAGTCCAATAGCCTTCTATACATAAAGAAGTCATTTGAAGGAATAGCATTAATGATTAAATGCCACTAGAACAGGTCTATACAAGGCCTAAGCTTGAGCCTTTTTTGCCATCGCCAATGAGGATCTTCTTCACCATTTCCACACAAGTTTTGAAGAACTAAAGCAGATATAGGTTTACCAGAACATTTGGAAATAAGCTCCATCTGATCACCATGTAATTCTAGACAAATAGGAATAGCTGTGATAACCTCCACCAAATGTTGTCCAAAAAACTGCAGCAAATGGGTTTCATCCAACTCACCATCCCGTATAAAACTAGCCAAAAATTTTGTATCATCATTCATATCCACAATAAATGTAGGCCACATTTCAATGTATTTATCAAAAATCCAAACATCCTCTAAGGTATTAATTTCACAAATAATAGAGACTTTCCATCTAACAATTTGAAGTGGAGACTTGAATCCAATCGAAATGACCTTCCACGGAGGAGAGCAATTCCTCTTAATTTCATAGTTCCACATATGATTACCATACTTAGAGATTAACATCCTGTTAAGAAGAGAAAAAGGTTTTGAGATGAGATTCCAAGCAAATTTAGCCCTCAAAGGAACAACTTTAGTAACAACCAATTGGACGCCTTGACTACCCATTCTTCTAGATTTACATAAAACTTCCCATGAAACATAATTAATACCCCTACTCCCATCTTGCTTATTCCACAAAAAATCCCTACACATTCTATCCAAATCATTCAACACTCCCATAGGGACTAAAGAATAAGTAGATAAAAAGGTAGGAAGAGAAAGAAAAACTGATTTAATAAGAAGAAACTTTCCTGCAAGGGAAATAAAATGGTTGCCCAAACATTCAATTTACTAATAGCTTTCTCCAACAAATTTTGGAAATCTGAAATAATCAATCTTCTTAAAGCAATCTTGATACCAAGATACATCATATCTTTCACAACTTTAAAACCCAAGATTCTAAAAAGAGTAATCCTTCTTGTTCTTTTAACTAATATTCCAAAGAGAATAGAGGATTTCTGAAAATTAACCTTCTGGCCAGACCATTTGCTATAGTCTTTCAGGATCTTGCTTACTTTCTTCACACATCTATTCTTGGCCTCTAAAAAGATAATGATGTCATCTACTTACAATAAATTGGATATTTTTCTACATTTGGAGCTACTTTGATACCAATACATGTCCCTCTCTGAGCAAAAGCATATGAAAGAAATTGAGAGTATAATATGAAAAGATAAGGAGATAAGGGACATCCTTGTCTAAACCCGGTCCTAGCCTCAATCCACTTCGAATTTTTGCCGTCGATCAAAATAGAAAACATCGGATCACCAATACACTGAAGTAAAAGATTAGAAAAATTATCTGGAAAGCCCAAGTTCTTTAAAACTTGCTTAAGAGGAGACCACCCCATGCTATCGTAAGATTTTTCCATATCAATTTTGATTGCCAGCAGCCCTCTCTTAGACTTAGAAAATCTGAACTTATTAAACAACTCTTGAGCAAGTAAAATATGGTTGGATATAGAATGACCTTTTACAAAAGCAACATGTTCTCCAGAAATAATCTTAGCAATGAAACAATTCATTCTATTTAATAACATCCTAGCCACAATCTTGTAAATCGACAAGCAGAGGCTAATAGGTTTATAATTGGAAGGAGTTGCAGGATTTTTCACTTTAGATAAGAACCACTAAACTTTTCTTCCATTTAGAACACATGGTACCAGTCATAAAAAAGAATTAATAGCCTTCCACACATCTTCTTTAATGATAAACCAATAAGTTTTAATGAAAGAGTAAGAAACACCATCAATACCTGGAGATATGTTAGCTTCCAATTGAACAACAACTCTTTCCAGATCATCCTTTGTAAATCAACTTGCAAGATTTCTCTATCAACATCATCCAGCACATGTGTAGGAGATGGCCACCCCTTCAGATTGCATTTCCTATCCTTTCATTTTCCTTTAAAGAAATCATAGAAATTTCTTTCAACCCGATTCTGATCTTCAACCCACAATCCATTACTGTCTTTAATCTGATTAATCCAGTTACCATTGTGCCTACACGTAGCAAACACATGAAAAAACTTAGAGTTGGAGTCTCCATCAGCTATCCACTTCACTTTGGCTCTTTGCCTCCACTAGGTATTAAGACGACAAAGGGTAGAATTAAGCTCGTACACCTTAGCTTTCAGCAACAACAGCTTGTCTTCAGTCAGCCAGCCACCTTCAACTTCTTCTTCTTGCAACTCAATATATTCTTTCTTTAGGAAATCCTTCAAGATCATAAGGTTTTGATGTTTGGATTTGTTCCAAAAAAATAAATCCCTCATTGCTCTTTTGAATTTCAAATTAAGAGAATTAGCAATATGTCCTTGAACTATCTTCTCCCAAGACTTGAAAATAATCGCTGTAGAAGTAGGAAACGAAGCCCATACATCTTCAAACCTCAAAAACCTTTTTTTCTGAAACCCTAAAGAGAACAGCTTTATGAAGGTGGGAAAATAATATGAAGGTATTCTAGCAAGATGTTGAACAACCGCCGTTTGGAGAGCTTCTAAAGAAATCATATTCAAAAGACACCGATCCAACCTTTCAAGGATACGAGCTCCACCTCTCTTATTATTACACCAAGAAAATTTGGGGCCAATCACTCCTATGTCATGAAAATCACAATTGTTCATAAACATACTCATATCTTAAGCTCCTAGAGAGAGAACAAATTTTTTCCCTCCTCTTTTCTCTTCTTTGGACAAGATACAATTGAAGTCCCCTCCCACAATGGTAGGAAGCTTACTACCTGAAAGCTTTTCTAGTTTACTCCACAAGATCCTTCTTTTATAGGAATCTCTACTACCATAAACCAAAGCAATAAGCCACACACCTTTATTAACAATACTCAGCTCCCCAACAACAGCTTGAGAAGAAGCTTCTAAAATAGATAAAGAAGCCATGTCAGTCCTCCAACAAACCATGATTCCTCCAGATATACCTTCTGCAGGAAAAAGAAAGAAATCACAATTGCAACCAATAATTTTTTTGCACTCAAATCTATCCATAGAAGAAATCTTAGTTTCCACAAGCCCGACAAAAAACACATCATGATCTTTTACAAACTCCTTCAAGTAATGGGAGGCTTCACTCTTCGTAGCCCCCCTACAATTCCAAAAGGCTAAAGATGACATTAAAGATAAGAATTGAGATTACTCCCTTTCCTACCTCTATAGGACACATCACCTTTCCTATTATGTTGAAGAATATTTACTTTGCCTAATGATCTAAGCTCTTTTTGAAGCTTAAATTTCTCCCCACCAGAATTATCAGTAATTCTCCTCCTAGCCGAATTCGAAGCCTTTCTTCCTTCATCAACAAATTCCCCCTCTTCTATGTCCTCAATCGACACCTTGGTACAAGTTGAATCAGCCTTAGGCTCCTCATCATCACAACATGATTCTAGAGTTTTAAACTTATTATCAACATTAAGAATAATAGTATTGACATTAGAAAAAACCTGACCAGTAGCATTATTCTCCAAGGAATTTCTTTTTAATTCATCTTGATGGTCTTTAAATAGCTAAATATCATCACCAACCGCTAAATCATCAAGAGCAGCAACATTATTTCCTTCTTCAACTATCACTAAAAGATCTGAATGAGTCTCTTCAGTAATCTCCAAATTGTCTTCACCATTATAAATTGGATCCTGAGGTTTAGGAAGGTCATCTAATAATTAAGCTATTTTAACATACACAGGACCCTTTTTTACAAGATTAAGCCTTAGATCAAACTTCGACTGATTAATTTTATTAACAGCAGGTTTGAATCTCCTTCTTCTCCTATTATTGACATGCACCCAAGGACCATAAAAGGCCCCTTATTCATAGTATCTGGCAATGCTATATTTGCACCTTTGGCATCTCCAACAGAGATGTAAGCACCCTCAACTTCAGGAACACCCTCCTTCATATTGCATTCATTGAAAAAATGTCCAATCTTCCCATATTTAAAGCAAAATCTAGAAATTTTCTCATATTCAACTTTTTGAAAGAAACGGCCTTCCAAACCCTCAATCAAAACACCCATAGGGAATTATTTATCTAGAGCCATGCGGACACACACCCTTACAAACTCTCTTCTCCCCCATTGGAACATATTGCCATCAATGCATAAAGGAGTTCCTAACACATATGCAATTCTTGCCACATTGACTTCATCCTAGCACAACAACGGAAAGTGTGGCATTCTAACCCAAATAAGGGAGGTTAGCCCTTTCAAGGAGTTTGGAGAAAATTGAGAAGATCACTTAACAATGCCCATAATATGACCCTTCACATACCAAGGCCCTCCAACTAACACATTTTCAACTGCTTCAAGAGTGGTGAACGAGCACAAAACTCTACCTAACCCAAGAGAAGTAAGGTGAAATTTACCAAAATGAATCCATTATATACGTAGTTCATCAACAATCAAATGGGTAGGATCATCATTCCCAAAAACTTTAACCACTACAGATTATTGAAGCTTTTCTGAAATTGCTTTAACTCTAGGCTCATACAATTTGATAGCTACACCATCTTCAGAAAGGATTGATTCTTCTCTTGAAAAATTGATTTTAATATTTCGATGCTTAACCCAAGGATTGATATTGTCTGAAGAAGGCCAAACAACCTTGTCCACGAGGGCTTCAAAAAAAGAATTCCCATTACTCTCCTTTCCTTGTGCATTAGAACAAACACCAGAAGGGTTGTTCAATACTTCATCTTTCTCTAATGAACCCGCCTTAACATTGCAGAATCTATTAACAAAGAGCTTCAACCCAGAAGAAGAAGACGCTTCAAAATTGTTAGGCCAACCAGCCAAAGAAAAATTGGCAGGGGGTTGAGGAGAATTAGCCAACAACCCAATATCAACACCCTTGCCTTTGCCGATAATAGGGGAAACTTTCTTAACAGGAACTGAAGGAGGTTCTCTAATAACCAGCGGAATATCTTTAATAATTCTTCTCCGATCATCTGATCTAATAGGAGATCGGGATGCACTACTAGGACAACCGGAATAAATTTGGCGATCATCGGAAGACGCCGCCATGGCTTTCGTCATAAGTGAAAAGTCTGCCAAAATGGCGGAAGAAGGGAAATATGAAAAAAATGAGAGTTTCTCTCTCTAGCAAAATGGGAGTTTCTCTCTCTAGCAAAATGGGAGTTAACAAAAATTTTCAATTCAAGCTGATATCTTATACCATTTACTTTTATATTTTGTTGATATATTTTAAATGAAATCTTTTTTATTGAAATCTCATTCCTTGGCTGCCTAAACATACTATTTTGGACTTATAATGTGAGTTAAATGATTGTTTTACCTATATAAACTCTTGAACTTAAATTATTGAATGTTGTTTTCAACTACTCATGTTCTTCATTAGGTTAGATAAATCATCATTCTCTAATTTAGATATAATTTGATTCATTACCTTGATTGAGGAATGATGGAATAGAAAGGAGAATTGAAGTAGAAAACTTTCTTGCCTAGATATAGGACAATTAGGAATTTGGGATCTATGGTGATATAATAACTACAGTAGGGTGAAATATTTACTTTAAACTCCTACTTGATTGATAGAGATCAAAGAGTGCCAATGCTCCAATTCACAATAAACATTAGGAGAGTTAACATAGGAAAATATTACATTTATCACCATCGTAAGTTCAAACTGCATTATATTTACTGAAACTTTCTTTTAGCATCTGTAGTAGTTTTTTTTTAGAAAAGTCCTTTCAATTTGATTTTGTAGGATCAATTGTGCAACTCCAATAGACAATACTAGGATGAATATAGGATAGTCTAGTTTCCTCATGGCATCGACACTCTATGCTACACCTTATTACTTGATCGACATGTGCACTTGCATTTACAAATTTTTACACTCAATGCATCAAGTTGTTTTTCATTATGGTTGAGGAAACTTTTAATTCTCTTATTAGTAGCTTTATATTGTTGAATGAATTATAGATTCAATCTTTCCTTTTATTTATTTATTTTAAATTAGTTTTTGTCGTGAACTTATTTTAGTTTTGTAAATGCTTTTGAATTATTCTCAAATTATGTGTTTTAAATTTTTTTGTAACAACATATTATTTTGCCTTTATCTTATGATTGTGCATGCATTGTAGTTCTAGTAAGGGAATCCTATTATTTGACCTAGAAATAGAGAGGACTCTTACAAAAACTAGAAAAGATGAAAAGAACCAAGCTATAGTGATGGCTAAACCAAACCAAGAGTATAACGTGCATAAACATCTTAGAGAGTATGCTAATCCCATGGTAGATGGTATTCACTAGAGTATCCATAGGCCTACCATCTTAGCTAATACTTTTGAGCTTAAGCAAACTATTATCCAAATGGTTCAAAATTTATAGTTTGAGGGAACTCCTGTCGAGGATACCAACCTACATATAGCCAATTTCCGAAAGATTTATACTAAATTTAAGTATAGTGGAGTCTCTGATGATGCTATTAAACTTTGTTTGTTTGCTTTTCTCTATGGGATAAGGAAAAATTATGGTTGAATTTATTACCCCTAGGATCTATAACTATTTGGATTGATTTTGCCCATAAATTTCTAGCCAAGTTTTTCCCTCCATAGAAGACAACAAAGCTTAGGAATGATATTACTTCATTTTCTACGGGTAATGGAGAGTCTATCCATAAAAGTTGGGAAAGATTTAAAGAGATTCTTAGGAAGTTCCCTAATCATATACCTTACCAGACTGGCTGGTTATCATACCATTTATAATGGATTGGTAGGATCTTTTAGATTTATCATAGATGTGGCCACAGTAGGGTCATTGATGTCAAAACCTTTAAATGATGCTTGTGCGTTAATCAAGGAAAGGGTAACAAATAACTTCCAATGGCCTTCAAATAAGTTGAATCCTAAGAGAATTGCTATTGTTTATGAGTCTGATGTTCTTTTGATTTTGACTGCCTACGTAGCATCCATGTCTAAGAAATTGGACAATCTTGGAGTTAGTCCCACCTCAGGGTCACCTAAACCTTTAGATAAGAATTTGTTTAGACTCTCTAGTGATCTCAATGTACACGGGATAGAAATTATAAATTTTATTAACAGGAAAAAAAATCTTATTCCAATACATTCAATCCAAGTTGGTGGAACCACCCAAATTTTAGTTGGAATAATAATAATGGTGGAAATCAATGGAATGCTAATTAGCCAAGCAATATTGGACTTTGGAACCCTCCAAAACTCTAATTTGGAAATTCTAAGCCCAATTTTCTGCTAGGATTTAATTTAACATGCATCCTAATGATAAGAAATCATCTTTAAAGGAATCAATATAACAAATAGTAACCAAATTAGAGCCAGGAAACTTACATTCAAAATTTGGAAAATTAATTAGGGTAGCTAGCTAATTCATTTAATAGAAAACCCTAGGGAGTTTTTCCTAGTACCACTGAAGTTAATCTTAAGGAGAAAGAAAAGGAACACTGTAAATTCATTCAACTTATGAGAACTTATGATCTAGCTCACCCAAAATGAGATCTTAGCATAGTTTGGCTGAAGAATTAAAACTTAGCATTACTTGGGAGGCAACCCAATTTTATTTTAGGTTGGATTCAAATTTGTATTAGTTTGCATTGTGTTTATTGTATAAATATTGACTTTGTATGTGTATGTAGGAATAATGTGAGCATGTATTTTATGATTTTAATACTTGATTCGAATTCTTTTGAGAATTAAAAGATAATGCATAATTAAACTAGTGCCTTATCACTATAACATGTGACACTACAACACCGTAGTGCTTGTGATTAAGCATTATAGTGCCTATACTCTCCCAAAAATTTATATTTAATGGAATGCCATGACCCCAAATCTCCTTCCTCTTAGTGCCACAACATTAAACATGAGCACTTTTACACTAACTCACTAGAAATTTGAGAAATTAATTGAGTGTTGTAGTACTCTAGCATCCAATCAAAGCCATAGTTGCTTAGGTAGAATGTCGTGGTGATATTCTTTTAGTAGCATCATAGTGCAAGTACATGTTGACGACCATGATGGTTGGTTAACAAAAAAAGCCTTCTTCTTCGAGATGCAATGCCAACATTATGGCACCATCTAACAATTAATGTCATACTATATGCACCCATTTTGACTATTTTTATCATTTTGTATTGCATGGCTCCACAGCGCCCCACTTTGCAACACCATAACACTTTATTTTCTATATAAAAATTTTGAGTGGAAAATTTCATTTTCACCTTGCACTTTGTAGTTCTTTAGTGTTATTTCTTATCCTTACTCTCATTTTTAATTATTAAATCATCTTCATTCTCTAAATGTCTCCAAGATTGTATGTTGGAAAGAAGTGTGCATCATCCACTTATGATAAGAAATGCTTTATCTCTGTAGAGGCAAAGGAAAGGCATGTTATTCTATAGTGCACAAGTAGTTAATCTCTGAGAATTTAGGGGGCATTGCTTATGTCATAATATAGAGAGTTTGGGAGACTTTATGAACATCCCATTGCATGTGTTATAGTAGTTATTAGGGAATTATTTTCTAATACAAAAGAGGCCCAAAACAACAACTATTTTGTTAGGGGAAAGTAGGTTATGTTCAATCCTATGAGTATTAACAAATTCTATAAAGCCTATGACTTTTAATATGATGAATATACCACTTTTTTTCATGCTCCAAATTAGCCTTAGTAAATCAAAGGATTTTGACTAGGCCAAACATTGAAGTTCTTTGGAAGGAGAGGGAGGGTAAAATAATTAATTTTCCTACATCGTATTAACTTAGATTTTAAGATCTTTGCATTATTTCATTTAGTCCTATCTTTTACCTAGCACCAATATTATTGAGGTGACCCAAGATCGTGCCCTTATGCTATTCATATGGGTTACTCCATAGATGTTGGAAACCTTATCCACTCTTCTTTGATGTACATGACTAGAGGTTCCACTTCCATAAGTATAGGACAACCCTCTTTGATATATTCTTTGTATATTATTGCGAGCATTTTGTGTGACCTTGGAGAGGAGCAGCTATTCCCCATTTTTCTCTCACCTAATCAAAAATAGAAGATTTTAAGCCTAACACTCAAGATGAGGGAGTGTGACCTACTCAACCTAGTTCTACTCAACCCAGGACTTTAGGAGATCAAGTAACTGATCTTAATAATTAGATGGCCAAAATGCATTTAAACTTTGATGAGAATTAGTAGTTACGATAGCGAATGAAGCACAAGATAGATTATGTGATAGATTTATAGTAGCGTCAGTGCACTTATGCTTCATAGTACAATGAAGCATTGGATGGGAAGTTCAAGAGTAGTCCTTTATATGAGAACCCCAATAAGAACTCCTTCCCAATAGCCCCATCATTTGGTAGAATCTGACACCAACATTTTCACTAACAGTAACAAACAGTGATGATGAGAAGGAGGATGAGAAGGCGGAGTAATTATTTTATTTTCTTTGCTATTTCTTTTTTTCTTTTTTCATTATTTTTTCTTTTGCTTATTATTATAGTGATTGTACCCTCACGATGATAGTGATAGCTAGATGTATAAGATCCTATTGGAAGAAACTCAAGAGTGACATCTTCTCTGGTTTTTTGGGCGATATTTTGGCGATCTAGGGTTCCCTGCGTGCTCTCATTTTGGACTAATTTTGGCATGGTTTTCTGTGGTTCTTCTCCTTTTTTTCTTTCCCTTTTCATTCCTTTGGTATTTTTTGAGCTGGTCCTGAGTTCTGTTTTGTTTTTTGTTCTTGGTTTTTGCTGGTTTGGGGGATGACAACCCCGTCATCATCTTTCCCTCTGATAGCTGTGGTTTTGAATGGCAATTCTCGATCCTTTGAGGATCTACTTGTTGGATCTTCCTCTGCTTCTTCCCAACTTTAGTTTGTGTAAACTTCATCTATGGGCTATCCCACTTTAATGTTTGATGATTCAATTATTTCTAAGTTGGCTTCCTCCTTTGCTGGTGGAGATTTTAATACTATAATGAATCCGACTGAGCGTTTAGAGGGTTCTCTCCCTATCTATCACTTGATGGAAGATTTCAATGCACTAATTATGAATTGCATCCTTAATGATATTGGTTTTTCTAGAAATAATTTCACTTGGCATTGTGGGCATTTGTGGCAAAGGTTAGATAGGGTTTTATTTAATGATGTTTGGCTTAATTCTTTTGAGTTTACCAATGTTGAACATCTTAGTCGTACCCTCTCTGATCATTCTCCTCTTCTTATTAAGATTAAGATTAAAGCTAGGTGTTATCCTTCATAATTTAGATTTTAAAACATGTGGTTGTTGCATGATTCATTTCTTGATGGGGTTAAGAATAATTGGCAGGACCATGTGTTTCCTGATGATTCTATCTTTGGTATGAATAGACTGTGGCTTAAGATGATAAGACTTAAGCAAGTTTTAAATTGGTGGAATCGTAATGTTTTTAAAAATCTTTTTCTAACATTTTACTTATGGAAGAATGGGTGAACTCTTTTGAGATTCTATGTCAGTTGGATCCTTCTGATTCCAACTTCTGTTCTTTGAAAGAGGCCAAGGATAAGCTTTATAAATTTCAAGCTCAGGAAGAAATTTTTTCAAAGCAGAAAGTAGCTGTTAAACATTTGGTTGAAGGTGATAACAATACTAAATACTTTCATGCCTTGGTTAATAAGAAATGTACTATTAATCGCATTCATAAAATTAATCATGATGAAGGCTCTATTTTTTAGGATGATGCTGAAATTGCTAATTTGGTTGTTCATTATTTTCAAAATCATCTTCATAAAACCTTTAATCCTTCTATTATTGACAATCTATCTGTTATTCCTAATCTTATTTCTCTTGATGATAATATTAGCTTGTCTAAATCTCCTTCCCTTGAGGAGGTTAAGGATATTGTTTTTGGTATGAATGGTGATTCTATGGCTGGTCCGGATGGCTTCACGACTAAGTTTTTTTCAAAAAACTTGGCCTATTATTTATAATGATCTTTTCTCTACTGTCACTGATTTCTTTAATGGCAATCCTATTCTTAAGTTTTTTACTTCTACTTCTATCATGCTTATTCCTAAGAACAATTATGTGAGTGCTTGGCAAGACTTTAGACCTATTAGTTTGTGTACTATCTTTTATAAACTACTTTCTAAAAATTTGATGAATTGGTTAACTATTTTGTTACCTAAGCATATTTCCCCTTTTCAAATGGACTTTGTCAAAGGGCGTGCTATTGCAGACAATATCCTTTTGGCTCAAGATTTTTGTCAAGACTTGGATGTCAAGGTTAGAGGTGGTAATATGATTCTAAAACTGGATATTGCCAAAGCTTATGATAATATTAATTGGAATTTTATTTACACTATCTTGAACTTATTTGGTTTTGATTTAAATTTCATAAACCTCATTAAGAATTGCATTGAAAGCCCTTTTTTTCTATCTATGTGAATGGTAAGAGTCATGGTTTTTTTAAGGCTTTTCATGGTCTAAGACAACAGGATCCGATCTCCCCTGCTCTCTTTATTATTATTACTGAGTACCTTTCTAGAGGTCTTGCTGATCTTTTTGATAAGTATCTCTACTTCAGAACTTTAGGTGGCATCAAAATTTGGCATTTATGTTTTGCTGATGATTTCATTATCTTTAAGAATGCCTCGATGAATAGGATTAATAGACTTGTATGTTTCTTTAACCACTTTGAATTGATTAGTTGTTTGGCTCTTAATAAGCATCAGTGTTGTTTTATTATTGCAAAGAAAGTCCCTTCTGATCGTGTTGTGGCTATCAAGAATCTTATTGGTTTTAGTCAGGTTCTTTTTTCCTTTTAAGTATCTAGGTGTGCCTCATTATAAGGGTAGGAAGAAGTCCTTTCTCTTTGATGATTTAATTACTGTGGTGCAGAACAGACTTTCTTCCTAGGATTCTAAGTTCTTAAGTTTTGGTGGTTGGCTTATTCTTATCAAAAGCATTCTTTGCTCTATTACGGTTTATAGTTTTTAAACTCTTCTTCCTACTAAGACTGTGTGCAATAGAATTGATAGAATCTTCAATAAATTTTTTTAGAAAGGTGTGGGGAGTAGTTCTAAAATTCACTGGTCTTCCTGGGATAAATGTTGTGGGACTTTGTAGGAAGGGGCTTTAGGGTGTAAATCTATGTATGATTTGGCCTATGTTTTTATTTCAAGTTATGGTACAATCTTTAGGCCAATGTGAGCCTTTCGGCTATATTTATGGTGGCCAAGTATTGTTGGGGGAGGCATCCCTCCATGTGTCGCTTTAGTACTGGCAATTCTAAAGTCTGGAAGCATCTTTGCTCTGTTAAATGGGCTGTTGAGCCTTCTATCGTGCGGGGTCTTGGTAATGGTAATTTGTTTTTTGGCAAGAACTTTGGTTGAGTGGAAAGTTGATGACACTTTAACTAATTCTATTTCCAATGCTACTGTGAAGGTTAATTATTTTTTTTCTAATAATGGTTGGGATTTGGAGAAACTTTCTAGTGTTATTCCTGATTTTATTATTCAGCATATTTTAAAGATCCCTCTGAACATTAATTCGCATGATGTATTGTTTTGTGCTTTGACTAAAGATGGTTGTTTTAGAGTTAAAGATGCCAGCATTCCTTTAGAGCTAAGCAGGATACTTCCAAGCTTTTTCATATTTTATGGCATAAAAGCATTCCTTCTATTATTTTTGTTTTTATATGGAGAATTTTACATAAGCTTATTCCTACGGATGAAAATTTGAGGAAAAGAGGTTTTATCCTCCCCTCTAAATGCCAATGCTACTTGGACAATATGCATCATGTTTTCATTTCTAGCCCCTTAGCTATTAAAGTTTGGACTTATTTTGAGGACATCTTTAATTTTAACAATTTTACTACTATGTGTTCTACTAATTCTATGTTTAACTGTTGGTTTGTTAATTCCAAAGGCCAAGTCAGAAATGTGATTCCTTCTCTTATCCTTTGGTTCTTATGGTTGGAGAGGAATAATTCTCGTTTCAATGGGGTGGTTATGGACTACCAGAGAATTATCCATAATATTAAGGATAAAGTTGTGGCTCTTTCTCTGCTAATTTACTTTCTATCAAGAATTTTAAGAACTACTTCTTTACGATGGCTGCTTTTGGCATTAACTTGGAGGTGGATATTTTTTATAAGGTTCCTAGGTGTACTTCTTGGATGAAGCCTCATCCTAACTTTCTTAAGTTGAATGTGGCTAGTGCGAATATGGATTCTATTGTTGGCTATGGTGGTGATTAGAGATCATAATGGTAATTATATGTTGGGTTTTGCTGGTCCTACTGCTAATGGTGATGATAATTTTGCTATTACCTATGATGTGCTTCGTGGTTTAAGTCTTTATTCCATTCTTAATTACATGAATGTTGTGATAGAGGTTGGCTCTTACTTTGACTATCATTCTCTTAATTCTAAGGATGATAGAGTTTGTTCCTCTGCTTTATTTTAAATTTTGAGGGACATTAGGAATTTATTGAATATCTTAAACTGCTCTTTCTCTGTCATTGTGGAGGAGGGGAATGCTTGTACTCAGTTGATTGCTAGATGGGGTTGTAGTTTGAATGCTATGACTGAGCTTTCGATTTCTAGTCTACCTTTTCTGGTTAAAGAGCTCTTAAGATTGGATCAAGTTGGTTTATCTTACGTTACGTCTCAGTGTTCGGGGTGTTACTCCCCACTGGTGGCTATGGGTTTCCTCCTGGCTTTTTAATTCTGCTTTATTTCTTCGGGTAGGTATGGTTGCTTATCGTCTGTTGGGTACTTACTCTATTTATGCTTTGGAACCTTTTAATTTTCTACTGGTGGTGGCTAGTGTTATTGGGCTTTGTTATTTATATTCCTATGTTTTAGCTGGGTTGCTGATTTACTTTTTGGTTGGACATGGGTCGTCTGCTTGGTGGTCTATGCTTTCTAGGATGCTGTGGCTCACTATTTTTTATTCCTTTTACTTTTATTTCTGTGTTATGGTTGGGTTTATCTGCTGCTGGCATTCTTGGGAGGCTTTCTCTGTTTTCTATTTTGTTATTATAGAACCTTGTATTTGGCTTTGTTATGGTGGTTTACCATATGGTTTTTACTTGAGGGGTGTCACTGTTGTTGCTCTCATTCCTCTGCTTTGTGCTTTTCCTCATCTTTCGGTCTGGCCTTGCTACCATATTTTCCTGGAGTTTTCATTTTTTTTGTTTTGGGTGGCTGCTGGATGGGGTGTTCTGGAGCTTTATTTGTTGTGTTTGCTGGCCCGTTTGCTTTCTTCTGGGGGTGTCGGTGCTCCTTATTTTGTGGCAACTGCACTATGTGTCTTGGTTGATTACTATATGGGGGGGACTATAGCTGGCTGTGTCTTAAATATGGCCTTGTAAATATTATCAATAAGGATTCTTTTGTTGCCTCTGGTTATACTTCTGATAATGTTTGGAATCGGGCTTTCATTCCCTTGTGGCCTAATTATATCTGCAATAAGTATTTTTGTGGGTATTATATTCCTTTTATAGATTATTATTTCCTTTGCTATTATTTTTGCAGTCTTCATCCTTTTTTGTAGGTTTTAAATAGTTCTGGTGATCGTCGTGTTGATTTTTTGGATAGGAAGTGGGAGCTCATTGCAATTTTTTGTCGTATTCCTTCTTTTTGGGTGCTCTTACTTATGCACCGTAGAATGTTCCTAGGTGTCTTTGTACTTTTGCCTAGTAAGGGACTTGAGCTCATAGGTTTTCTTGGCCTTTTTTCTTGTAACTCGTTTGAGCATTAGCAAGCTTGAGGCCCCTTTAAGGACTTTATACTTTTTTCCTATAATTAATGCATAGGCCCCTCTGTGGGTTTCCCCTAAAAAATGTGGATCCTGATGCTAAGTAACTTTACTCACACACACTCAGGTGGAGAAATTTAGTGAGTTAGAGTTTTTTTTTTTATCATATCATATAGGACGATCCAAATATCATCCTGGACGATCTGTTAAAAATATAAACCCTAATTAGGGCATCTAGGATATGTTAACTTGATTAAGTAAATCGTCCTGGTTGATCCCCCCATCATCCTAGATGATATTCTTAAATAAAAAATTTTAGCTGCCAAACTTATTTAGGCAAGTTTTGAGATTGAGTTTATGTGTCTAATCGTACAGGACGATCCGAGATCATCCTAGACAATTTGTACCAATCATGCCTAAATAAGTCAGGTGATTAAGGAGAGTAATTAAGGTTTTGATTGATTATCATCCAGGACGATCAGTAAGGAAAACCTTAACTTTCTCCTGGACGTCCCGAACTACCTACTGGACGATATGTCCCTTTTTATACTATTCATACAGGATGATATCGACATCGACCTGGACGATCAGGGTTATTTCAAATCATCCCGACTCATCTGCTGGATATCCCAAACTATCTGTTGGATGATAATGTCTTATTTTGAACTAATCGTACAGGACAATCTGAACATCATCCAAGACGATCAGTTATATTTCTACATATCATCTCAATTTATCTCCTGGTTGACCCGAACTATGTTCTGGATGATTTAGTCAGTTTTGTACTAATCAATCATCCTGGATGATCAGTTGCGCAAAATAAAAAAAACTAGGTTTT
This sequence comes from Dendrobium chrysotoxum, assembly GCA_019925795.1. NCBI lineage: Eukaryota > Viridiplantae > Streptophyta > Magnoliopsida > Asparagales > Orchidaceae > Dendrobium > Dendrobium chrysotoxum. The sequence continues at coordinate 35,001,421 of CM034300.1, read as the reverse complement.
TTTAGGCCTGCTATTTAAGTAACTTATTTTTACTTCTAAAAAAGATCTTTTACTGTATTCCACTCCAAGAGAGCTTAGAGGAGAGGGAGAGTTTGGGAGAGAGAGAGGATCTTATCAGGGGGAGTTTGTGAGGGGTTTCACAAAGGTTGATCCAAGAAAGGATTCGATCGTTGTCTTCCCTCCTCATCCTTGATTCCATGGTGGCTCTAAGGAGACGATCATCAGCATCAGATCTAGGTTCTCTGCCTACTTCAGGAGGAAGCAAAAGGATCTAGGTTCTCTTCCTGCTTCAAGAGGAAGCAAAAGGATTCTGGGTTCTCTGCTTGCTTCAGGAGGAAGCAAAAGGAGTTCGGGTTCTCTGCCCTCTTTAGGAGGAGCAAATGGAGTCAAGGTTCTCTACCTCACCAGTGTCAGTGGAAAGATTTTGTAAGGGCATCTCCGCATTACTATAGGAGCAAAAGGAGAGTCTCTATAGTTTAGTACAATACATGGAGGGGAGGCTCCGGGGAGTGGACATAGGCCAAGTTGACCGAACCACTATAAATTTGGTGTACTCTTTTCATTTATTTTTCAACATTTTAATTTTTGCATATTTCTGTGATCTGATCTGTGGTTGAAAATCTAATTTTGGTTATATGCTCCGCTTACATTATCTATGTTTTAAATATTCAAAAAGACAAATAATTTTCATTTTGTGTAAGAATTTTTAAAATACCAATTCACCCACCCTCTTGGTTAGCCTTGGGACTAGTTCATAAGGGTTTAACAACCCTAATGAACTTTTAAGTGGTATCTGAGTGGGATTCATAAAATCAAGTTTTGGAAAACTTTTGAATTTTGATCCATGGCTAACTTTGGTAATCATAATACTGTAAAAGGTTGTTTAATTAAACAACCACCTTTATTTGATAATATTCCTTTTAATTTTTGGAATACTTACATGTCCATTTTTTTATAATCGATTGATTATCACATGTGGATGCTTGTTGAAGAAGGCTATATTGCATCTTATAGACTTGTTAATGGAGTTAAAATTGAAATTTCCTTTGCTGAATGGACAACTGATGATAGAGATCTTGCTCAATTGAATGCTAAATATTTGAACAGCTTTTTTCTGTGCATTAAAATTTGAAGATTATATGTGTGTTTCAACTTGTGCAACTAGGAATGAAATTTGGGATAGATTATGCATTACCTATATAGGAACGAACAAGGTTAAACAATCTTGACTAAACATTCTTTTGCATGATTAGGAACTCTTTTGCATGAAACCCAATGAATCAATTTCTAAGATGTACACTAGATTTACACAGATTGTTACCTCCCTGCATGCCTTAGGAAGAGAGCTTTCGAACAATAAAAAGATGAACAAGATTTTGCGATGTTTGCCTTCTTCCTTTGATGCTAAAATTACTGTAATTATTGAATCAAAAGATTTAAATAATTATTCAATTGATGACTTACTTGGATCACTAATTACTTACGAGCAAGGAGTGAACCAAAGGCAGCTTGATGCAAGTGAGAAAAAGAAGGAAAAGGCAATTCAAGAGCTTCCTGAGGAAGAAACAAAAGCATCATCAAAAGTAGAACAAAGGTAAATCTAGTAAGAACTCTAACGTTTCGTCTGATGTTATCTATTTTAAATGTAGGAAGCTAGGACATCTAAAGTCTGAATGACCAACATTGAAGGCTCGCCCAAGCAAGGAGAAAGTTGAAGAAAAGCCTAAGTTCATGAAGGACTAGAAGAAGATCCAAAAGGCTTTCTTGGCTGATTCAGTATCTGACTCCTCTGAAACTAAAGCTAAAGAGGAGGTAACCAAGTTGTGTTTCATGGTGGATGATCATCTTGGTTACTCTGACCAAGAAGAGGTATGTGAATTAACGTATGATCAATTTCTTGAAGTTTTTGAGAAAATTCATACATCATATAGAAAGTTAAAAAAATTACATGCTAGCCTGAATTTGGAATTTTTGAACTAACAAAAAGAGCATGAAATTTTGATTAAAGATTATTCCACCTTGGATAGCAATCATATGGCATTACTTGATGAATTTGATGAATTAAATAAAAAACCTTTTGATTTATCTATTGAGCATGATTTCTTAAAAATATCGCATGTTGAATTAGAAATTACATTTAAGGAATTAGAAACTCTTACATCTGATTTAGAGAGTAGGGAGCATGAATTGAGAATGGAAAATTCAATTTTTGAAAGTTTAAATAAATTTTTTGATGTTGAATTAACTGCTTTAATGAAAAATAAACATTCACCATCACTTGAAGAATTTTATAAATCATCCTCAAAGCATGCATCATTCAATCCTAGGAAGAGGCACTATCACCCACGTAGATTAGTAAATCCTTTTCTTGGTGTTAGATGTTTTTCTTGTGGCATGTTAAGACATATATCCCACACTTGCACTATTCATCATAGTGCATATTGGGTGTGGAGACCAAAATTACAAAATCCATAGTATAGCATGCATACATCACATTCTTCTTTTCATCACAAGGGACCCAAACCTATTTGGGCTCCTAAATCTAACATTTGATGATTTTTTAGGGATGCTCTCACAAAAGACCTCATGAGAGTATGTGGTATCTGGATAGTGAATGTTCAAGGCATATGACTGGAGATGCAAATTAATTCATTTCATTAGAGACCAGGGAAGGAGGCAAGGTAACACTTGGAGACAACACCAATAAGAGAGTGGTGCGATTAGATATAATTGGTGATTCAAAAAATTTTATCATTGATAATGTTTTACTTGTAGATGGACTAAAACACAATTTGGTCAACATCAGCCAGCTCTGTGATAAAGGCTTCAGCACAAAATTTCTGCCAACTTGCTGCCTTATAAGCTTAAATGAAAAAAATTATTTTGCAGGGAAAAAGGATCAACAACATCTACATGCTGGATTTAAATTACTTTAAAGCTAACATTCTTATTTGCATAAAATTAATTGCTGATGAATCGTGGCTGTAGGATAGGAGATTGTGTCATGTAAGCAAGAAAAGCCTTAGGAAGATCACCCAAAAAGACTTAGTGAGAGGTGTCCCCAAGCTAGAATTCACTAAGAACCACCTATGTGATGCCCGTTAGTTAGGGAAGCAAGTCAAATCCTCCTTCCACTCAATTAAAGACATAAACATTAGCAAACCCTTAAGAGTCCTACACATGGATCTCTTTGGACCTGTCAGCACTTTGAGCTTAGAAGGGAAAGTCTTTGGGTATATAATTATTGATGATTATTTGAGGTTCACCTGGGTAAAATTTCTATCTCATAACAGTGAAACATTTAAGGAGTTTGAATCTTTTTCTACTTAGATTCAGAGGAAGCTAGGTTGTGAGTTTGTGACTATTCATAGTGATCATGGTGAAGAGTTTAAAAATGAGAAGTTTGAAACCTACTATAAGGAGTAAGGGAAGGATCACAATTTTTTAGATCCTAGGACCCCTTAGTAGAATGGGGTAGCTGAAAAGAAGAACAAGACCCTAATAGAAGTTGCTAGAGCCATGTTAGCTGAGTACTCATTTCCTAAATACTTTTGGGCAGAAGTAGTGAATACAACCTGTTATGTTCTGAATAGGGTAAATCTTAGATCTAAGCTGATCAAAACACCCTATGAAATTCATAAGGGTAGGACACCCAACCTCTCTCACCTCAATGTCTTTGAATGTAAGGCGTTCATTCTGAATAATGGGAAGTCTCAACTAGGAAAGTTTGACCCAAAATCTGATGAAAGAGTGTTCCTAGGTTACTCACGTGTTGGGAAATCCTATAGAGACTTCAATAAAAGAACCCTTATTATTAAGGAGACCACTCTTTTTTTTTGATGAATTTGATAATTTTGGAGGGTCAAGGGTAGAAGAAGAGGAGGTTGTAGAAGTTACCCAAGGAATAGAATCTATAAATCCTGAGGAAAGGGTAGAACATGATGTTACATTGCCTAGAGAATAGAGATATTTTTTGAGTCATCCTAAAGAACTGATCTTAGGTGACCCTTTTGAAGGTGTTAGAACTAGGCATGGACTTAGAAAAGAAGTGAACCACTCTACCTTCATTTCAATGACTGAACCCACCAACATAAATTAAGCCCTATCTAATGAATTTTGGATCCTAGCCATATAAGAGGAACTAAACCAATTTATTAGGAATGATGTTTGAGAGCTGGAAGAAAGACTTAAGGACCAGAGTGTAGTAGGAACCAAATGTGTCTTTAAGAAAAAATGAATGATTATAGTATGGTGGTTAGGAATAAAGCAAGATTAGTGACTAAGGGGTACAACCAAATAGAAGGGATTGATTTTGAGAAAATCTTTGTCCCTGTAGCCTGTTTGGAAGCCCTTAGAGTGCTACTAGCCTTTGCCTGTTATAAGAGATTTATGTTTTTCCAAATGGATGTCAAGAGTGGTTTTTTAAATGGGATAATAAAGGAAGATGTGTTTGTAGAGCAACCCTCTGGCTTTGAGAATTCCTAATTTCCAAATCATGTTTTCAAATTGAAAAAGGCCTTGTATGCATTAAAACAGACACCCAGAGCATGGTATGGGAGGCTTAGCACATTCCTACTAGAAAGAGTTTGTTAAGGGGATCGTAGACACCACTCTTTTTTTTAGGAGAGTAGGAGATAAATTACTCATTATCTAGATCTATGTTGATGATATACCTTTTAATCTTCTGGTAAAAATTTATGTAATAATTTTTTTAAAATAATGAGTAAGGAATTTGAGATGAGTATGATGGGATAATTGTCCAACTTTCTGGGATTTAGCATAAGGTAAATGGATGAAGGAACCTTTCTTAACCAATCAAAATATATTAAGGATATCCTGAAGAAATATGAAATAGACAAGGCCAAGCCAATCAACACTCCCATGAGTTCCAGTGTCCAGTTAGATAAGGATTTAAATATAAAAGTTTTTGATCAGAAGAAGTACAGTGGAATAATTGGATCACTTCTTTACCTAACTACTAGCAGACCTGATATTATATTTAGTGTTTGTCTCTGTACTAGATTTTAGGCTGATCCAAAAGAGTCCCACCTAACTACTATTAAGAGTATTCTTAGATATCTCTTAGGGACCCAAAACTTAGGAATCTGGTATCCTAGGTACAACACCTCTTTTGAAATTATAGGATACTCTGATTCTGATGTTGTCAGATGAAAGGTGGATAGAAAGAGCACCTCTGGAACATGTTAATTCATAGGACAATCTTAGTCTCCTGGTCCAGTAAAAAAAAATTTAGTGCATTATCCACTGTTGAAGCTGAATACATTGCCTTAGGAAGTTGTGTGGCCCAGGCCCTTTGGTTAAAATAATAAATTTTAGATTTAGGACTTCCTATAGGCACAATTTCTATCCTATGTGATAACACTAGTGTCATCTACATTTTAAAGAACCTAATCCAACACTCCATTACCAAACACATCGACATCAGGCACCACTTTATTAGGGACCATGTTACCAAAGGAGACATAGAGCTACATCGTGTAGCCACTGAAAATTAACTAGCAGATATCTTCACAAAACCATTGGCCTTTGAAACCTTTAGCACCTTAAGAACTAGATTAGGTGTGATAGATATTCAAGCTTGAAATTGATACACTCTATTTATGTTTCAGCACTTAGTTTTTGTTTGATTTTTTTGTCTGTTTCTTTTCATGTGTTTTTTTTATCTCCTGCTGATTTTCCTCATTTTTTTGTTGTTATCTGTTTGATTTAGTTATTTCTTTTTATGTGTTTTCCTTTTATTTTTAATTTCCTATTATTTTTCTTTAGAATAAGATCACTACTCACTATTGCTGATGAACTTGATTTTTAAATGAGAGTTTTGCCTTGTTTTTATTTAGAAGCTTGTAAGCAGTGATTGACATCTCTAAAATAGTTAAGGGAAGAAACATTGATGATTGTTTCTCTTCCTCTAACTCCTTTAATGGTGTATTTTTCTTTTTGAATAAAAATCTTTTTCAAAATTAAAAAGTTAGATTTTGAAATAGAGATCTATTTTATCTTTATATAGTAATCAATCTCATATGAGTAGTGTTCCAAATCATTGAATAGCTTTTGTGTTTTCTTAATCAGGTGATTGCATTTATCATATGAGAATGATTCTATTTTATGGATTACTTTTCCTTATCTAAAAGAGTGTGTTTTTTTTCTCTTATATCTGGAAGATAATCTCACAACTGAGAGTCTTTTAGAGGTTTTGAGAGAAAGGAAGCTCATGAAAGATGTGCAAAGTATGCCAATCAACTGAAAAAGAGGCATAAAATGAGCCCAACACTAAAAAGATGCACAATATTCGCCAAAAATTGAAAAGATACATAAATTGTATCAAAGATCAAAAGATGCATGAAGTGCGCTAAATAATTGAAAAAGAAGCACAAAATGAGCCCACAAAGAAACAAGCTTCCTCCTCTTTCAAACCTTTAAAAATCTTAGAAGAATTCATGTGCCACTTAATATATTCAAACACTTGAGATGTGTAAAGCTCCCTCAGGATGAATTTTAAATTCTCTATGCTAAGTTTGATTATGAAAATAAATTATTTCTCTTTTTAAGTTGATAGTGTGGCATTAATCAATCTTTTGAGGTAGTTTAATGTTTAGCTATGTAGATTTGATTAAAGAAGCACTATATTAAATCAGTCGTCAATATCATTTATTTTGTCCATAAAGATAATACAGTATTATGGTATAATTAATTTGTAATAAAAGAGTCTATACTTTCTCTTTTCTTGAGTCATTTATGTAATTTTGTGTATGTTCGAAAAATAAATGAGCACACACTCACAAGGGGGGATAAAAAATGAATACTTGAATTATTTTTTAAATCATACTTTATAATTTATTAAGCCAAAAATTAATTCGAGTATTTAATTAAATCAAATATGTTGAATTTAATTTTAACTAATTATACTATATAACCTTTAATCATACAGGCCAATCAATTATTTTAATAAACCCCACCATTAAATCAATATTACCAAAATTAGGTGAATTTTAAATTTAAATTAATCATATTGTATGAAGGACTTCATATTGTATTATCATTAATGAATGTTATCTAATTTTGTCTCATAGATTAATGGATCATATCCTAATTAATTATCATACTGTACAATTCAAATCTTACGATCCCATTTACTTGAGAGATCACTGGCTAAACCTTAGTTCTTCCAAAATGATCCTTAATTTAATATAACTTATTATAGTATATGATGGAATACCGTACAAGATGATCGATGACATGAATTGAACTAATCGTATAATTCAATCCGAGTATCATATTGTATGATCAAAATCATTAAATTAAAATTTAGGGTTTTATTTAAATAGCACACTTTAATTTTTTTAACATAAGATCTAAGGTGTTATGTTGAGTATCTAGAGACATTTTTCCTAGGTGAAAGAGCTTTAGAGAGAAATAAGTGTCTCCTTACTTGTAAGAGAGTCCAATCCATTTAGGAGAGAGAGGAGGTGAGGTTCAGGGAGAGTTTCCTCAAGGGAGTCAAGGGGTGTGTGGGATACACATGATTATTCCTTACAGCTTGCACCTTGGGTCATCCATGTTGTGATTGTGGAGTCCTTGGAGAAGAGATATAAGAAAATTCATTGAATGAAAGACCTTACTAGCCAAGAAGGTAAGGGGGGCAACATCCCTATCATACAAGGAACAAAAGAAAGGGGTGGCATATCTACCATGCAAAGACAAGAAAGAGGTGTTGACCTCATTTTTGTATAAGGAAAATTCCAAGTTTCAATTCATAAATTAATTCCAAGTTTTAAATTCAGCTCTAAGTTCAAATCCTAAACCCTAAAGCACTTGGAATTTGCCTTTCCCATAAGGATACTTGAGCCTGCTTAAAACTCTAGGTAAAGCCTTTGGATCTTTATTTTAATAATTTCACATTAATTGATCATCTCCTTAGAGCCTCCCTAGTGAAATTTGGATGCCTCCATGACCTTCAAACCCTAAACCTAAAATAAAAAAGCATTAAACCAAAACTTTTAAATATTTACATCTCATGCCACTCAATATGGTATTTTGGTTGAAATATTCTTATAGACCCTTAGAAATGGTTGGAACTTATTCATAATCATTATTGTAATAATTTGAACCCATTGGGGCCCATGGTTGGCCATGTTTGACCTAGATTGACCAAGTTTGACCAAATGAACACTTAAACCTTATATCTTGACCATTTGCAAGTATCATCTTTTAAGCATTAATCTAAGCCCTATGATTGATTTCTAGGCCTTCACAATCATACTTGTGCATGCCTAAAGCTAATTGGACCCATAGTTAATCATGGTTGACCATAAATGGTAATGTTGACCATATGGATCTCCTTTAACTTAAAACTTGAATTCATGTATACAATCCATTTCAAAATAAACTAATACATACTAAATCTCCCAAAACAATACTCAAACATACTTCAGTGCAATGGAGCCCATGGTGAGCCATGGTTGACCATGGTTGACCAGAACCACCATTAAAGGGGATTTTGACCTAAACTTACATTTCTTCATGTATACATTATGACATACCCTCAAACCACTTCCAATCAATTACATAAACTTTTTCAACCCAATAGAATCACCCATTCAAATTGGTCAACCCTATTTGACCAAGTTAATCTAGGTTGACCAAAAGGCCCACATGGTCTTTCTTTTTGAATTGAAGTAATCCTAGTAGACCCTTAAGCCCTAAACAATGTTGACAAATCCATTAAGTTACCATAAACCCTTCAAAGCCATATCAACCTTTGGGCACATTTGGGCTATCCAAATGGGTAAACCCAAGTGAAGTGATGAAATTGAGCCAAACACTCATCTAATCCAAATTGATCAAATTATTACATGCATTACGTGCATACATACTCCATACATCTATCCCAGCAAGCCTAGCCCATGGGTTGGCCAGAGTTAGCCAATTTGGCTAACCTAAGTTCACTAAAAAAAGGTTCAGTGAATAATTTCATTACTTGAGATGAATTGAGCCAAATCAATCCAAGAATTCTTTTACCCTGGACCCCAACAACATGCCTAGCCAATCCGAGGCCATAACTCTACCTGAGCTCATCAAAATCTCAAGAAAATGATTCATTTCTCATTGGTTCAATGATAAGTACCTCTCCAACTAATCGCAGGCCCACTACCTCCTCCAATAAGCTATTAGAGTCCTATTAGACCATCACTAATAGACTTAAAGGTTTGTTACAACTTAGGGTGGCCAAAATTTTGGCTAGATAAAGATCCAAAACTCTTATAAATACCCCAATTTTTTAAACAAAAAGTTTCTTAATAATTTGAACCCATTGGGGCCCAAGCTTAATTTCATTACTTCTAGTAGGGTTCTTGAGTCTTCCCTTAGTTTCCCTAGCCCTCTAGTGAGCTCCATGATCAAGTTAAAGTAAGCTTTGCCGACCCCTCTCTAGCCAAATTATATATTCTTATCAAGCCCTACCCAATCTATGGTGTCTGAAGGAGAATCACGCATTAGGACCAAATGAACTTTCCTGAAGTAAAAACACCTATATTCATCCACTATACTAAGGTAAATTGTAAACTCAAGCTTAGATAAGCTAGGGTCTAGGACATTATGAAGTAAAGTCCCAATCCATGATAACCTAGAAGTTGAATTAGTAATTTACTTCACTTTGATCCTCCTGGATCAAATCAAATGAAATATATAAAATAGAACAATCATATCAAGCAATTATATACTGAAGGATGAGTAATATAGCAGGAGGTTAAAGATGAAATCACAGTCGTCTATCTCTTTTAAGTTCATGGGATGACTATAATTCTATCGTACTAGGTATTAGAATATGATCCCATGGTTTCAACCTATATGATCTCACCTATTTAATCTTGGATTGAATGATTGCAATCAATTTCATAGTGTCACTACTGCCCACCACCACTTAAGTCACTCATGAGTTAGCACACTATATATAAGTAGAATTGCAATCAACAGGCTGACTATGTAATAAGTGTAAATTATATACTATTTTATATGTTTTATTTTTAATGAAATGTGTTATAGTTCTTTTTTTGTATGAAAAATCCAAAAATGGAAAAAATTCTAAAGAGACTACAATGTTTGTGGTATCCGATGAAATAACTCTGTAGCACCACCTTCAATACAGTAGAGGCACCTAAAATTGGACATTATGGTGTCAAGTTCTCTATTTGCAAGTGTTGCGACAACAACACAACCAACACAGTAGCATTACTAGTACCACGGTGTCAAAAAGTCAGCTTGGTACTGTCAAATTATCTATTTTTAAACACTATGACACCATAATTACTCATGCCTTTGTGCCATTTTTTGCCACTCAGGTATCGCAACACTCAAATGTTAATATCACCAAGGAATTATAGTTTTAACTTCTAAGGGCCACATTCTCTCTATAAAGAAACATGACTATTCACTAATTAATCGATCCATGTCAATAAGCACCATAGTGATGCAAACATTTCAGTACTAAGGCGTTAGTTCACTTCAATAGCACAACGATGCCACTCTTTCAAGCATCGCAGCACCAGATGATTTTTAGTCACTTTTTATAAAATTTAGTACTTCTTTTTAGAGTACTTCTCTTGTTCCCTCTTAGAGAAAAATCTAAGGGAGTCTAGGAAAGTATAAGATATTATCATTTGGAGTGTTTAACCTGTGTTTGTTGAAGCAACTCTATAAGTTAAGGGAGAAGGAGTGTAGAGGAGATACTTTCATTCTTTTTAGTGATATCACTCTCTTATATTTTCATTCTTCCATAAGTTTAATGAAAATGAGTTTGCTAGTCATTTATTTTATGTCTGGCTAATTCTCTTATTTCAAATTTATGATGTAAAGTGCATGTTAAGTACTAATGATAATTCTTATTCTATAAATATTAAATGATGTTTTTAATATTATCTAGTTCTTAATTTAATGCACATAGTGGCGATATGTGTTGTTAAAATATAGTGTGATGTATAACCTTGATGAAGGAATGTTAGATCAACCCAGAATATCAAGTTATACAATTTGTATGCTTAGACATATAATATAAAATATTCTAGGTTATTAAGGAGATATTATAACTATAGGAGGTCAACATATATCCTTTCAGCCCTACAAGCTCGTTAGAGATCTAGGGATTCATATTCTCTAAATCACATCAATAATTAAGGGACTCATTAAGAAAGATATGAAATTTATGTTGCAAATTTAGATCCAAGTCCTATGATTTTAATGAAAAAGAATATTATTAGATTCCTTACTATGCTATCTCTAGTTAACTACTATTAGTAAATATCTGCTTTTTCCTACACTAACAATTTAGGTCCACCATACACTTACAAGTTTGATCAGCTCAAGATTGGATAGACTAGGGTTAAGTATGTCGTACAAAGTCTATATTTTTAATTCTTATGTATTTTTATCTTTCTTAAATCAAGTCATATATTTGGTGGATAATAAGCTTGGTAACCATGCACACACACACATAAGGGAGTGAGTTAGTGACAATATCAGAAGTTGGATATTTTGAACTAATCGTACTGTATGATCCATATCATACTGTACAATCAGCTTATCATAAAATGATTAAAATTGCTAATTGTGATAATTAATGCAAGATGAACTAATCGTACAATATGATGTATATCATAGAGGAAAATCAGTTGAAATCATAATCCTAGATGCCAATTACAATTTAAGCAATATTTTGAAATTCAAATTTATGTACTCCTCATACTATATGATGTAATTAAATCTTTCCTAAATTAATCTTATGATTAAGGAATAAATTTGGATTAATTGATCCATTCAAATCGTACAGTATAATTTGACCAATCGTATTGTATGACCTAATTCCTACATGGGATAATAATTTAATCGTCACCAATAATGTGGGATGATAATCAAAGTCATTTGAACTAATCGTACTGGATGATGATTTAAATCATCCTGGATAACTAGCTCAATTCCTTGAACTGATTGTACAACAACTAGCTCTTTATATGAAAGAAAAGAGAAGTACTTTGTACTAATCATATTGGATGATCTAGGATCATACTTTACTATCAGTGTTGCCAAAATTAAATTTAGTGTTTTTTGTGAGGCCTTGTATTTAATCTCTCTTATTGACTTATTTCAAGTCTTTGGTTACTGAGTGTTCTTTAGAGGTAGCTTTGAGAAGAAGATCTAGAAGATCTCTGGGAAGAAGAGGGAGAACATGTGTGTGAGGGGTTCACACGATTGCTCCTAGCAAGTGTCTTGCCTTATTCCTCCTAGTGTCTGACTAGGTTTCTTGGGTGGCTCAGGGAGAAATTATTTAGCTCAAGGATGTGGTTCTCTACCATCACCAGGAGGGTGAGAAAGGAGTCCAAGGTTCTTTGAATTTTCCAAGAGGGATAAAAAGATTGAAGGTCCCTTGCCATCGCTTGGAGGATGAAAAACCTTCCGGCTCTCCACCGCACCACATTTGGTGGAAGTGATTTGTGTAAGGGCTTCTTCTCCTCTATGGCAGCAAAAGAATAGACACTATAGTGATAGTACAATACTTGGAGAGGAGGACTCTGAGGAGTAAATATAGGTTATTATGTGACCGAACCACCATAAATCTCTAGTGTGTTTGTTCTCATTTTTAATCTTGCATTTTTACTTTTCTGCATTTTATTTTTGTTATAACTGCTTAGCAAAAATCATTTTTAATACTTCATTCTACTAATTAGAATATCAATGTCATGGTAGATGACTATGGAACCCCAAGAGGGGGGTGAATTGAGTTTTTAAAACTTTTATTAAAAAAAGGCAATTAAAATAATTTTAAAGTTATTTTCCAAAAAATAAATAATAACACAATTTATAAGAAAATGATAAATAAAAATAGATGATATAAATGAAAATAAGAGGCACAATATTTTTATGTGGTTTGGCCTGAATTCCAATCTGACCTACATCCACGCTAGCCAACTCTCGGGCTAGAATCCACTAATCCTAGGTTTACAACCTCACATCTTTAAACCAAAGAAATTCTTTACAACCTAAGTACTCTCCTACATGGGCGAGTACAACCCAATCTAATTACAATTTAAACTTCACTAAGCCAAATGGCTTATATCAAGAAAAAGAAAATTATAATTTGATATAAATAATACAAGCTCAAACTATCTTGCAATAAAATGATCAAAATATTTGAGGTGATCATATAAATTAATTTTAATCACCTCACTACTTGCAAAGGGAATATTAAATTTTCTCACTTTCAGATAATATTTTAAATAAAAATATTTTTCTTGCTGATTTAAACTATAACTTCTTCAAATCATATAATACTTTTAAAAATGAATTAGATTTGAAGTGTAAATCTATGCCACAAAATAGAAAAAAAAATACTTGCTTCGTTATCTTTATGGATTTAAAAGATTTAACATATAAAACTTAATATAGCATTCTCAACTAGTTTTTCACCAAATAATAAATATTTTCAGAAAAAAAAATATGGTAAAAAACTAAAATAATAGCAAGTAAAAATTTAGAAAAAGAAAGCAAACACAAGAACTCCAAGAGACGTTATAGGATTTAGTGCATTGAAGCTTTCCAACCAAGAATTTAATCTCGCAAATGAAAAGAGCTCTTGGAATGAAAATCAGAGTTTCTCCTCTCAAGATTTAGCATGTAAGGAAGAAGAAAGAAATGGAGAAAATGCTGAAGTTTTTCTTTTTGAATAGCACTCATATGAAGAAGATGAGGGGTATTTAAAGAAAAAAAGGGTAAGTAAAATCAAATTTGAATAAAACTAATAATCTAATAATAATTTATCAACTAAACATATTATATTTGATAAAGAATTCATTTATATTAGATAAACATAAGTTTCAAATGGCTATAAAACTGCTAGTCACACGGAGAAGTCCAAAGGTCTTCATATACATCCAAAATAAGGCAAAAATTGCTACCCAACAAGTAATATTAAAATTGGCTAATGTTTAGAAATTCATTATAAATTTTATATTACTCTAAAAAAGTTATATAACCTATCAATTTATATCTACAGAATCCAGGACATCTAATGGAATACAAATCAGACAATGTTTCCATTAAAATAATATCATATACAGAACAATGAAATCTTATGCATATTTTTATGTATCTAGAGATATATTAAATATTCATATAATAATATTATGTAATTTAGATAAAATTAATTATGCATTAGTAAATTTATAAGAAATAAGTTTAATTTAAAAGGAATACAAAATAAATTTTTACCACATAAGCTTATTACATTGAATTTCCCTAATTCATTGGGGTTGGTCCTTTTGGTAGCCTCTCTTGTTTTTGCTAGGACGGTGATCACTGTTATGGTTTTTATGGTGTATTATATGGTTATAGGTTGGTGGCTCTTGCAGTGGTTCTTCTTTGGCTTGGGTAATTACTTACCTGTTGCGGGCAATTAGTATTTATTTTGGTGTTTTTACCCTAATATCTTTTATTACAGTTGCTACTATTGTTTTTCTGTATCTCTTTCTATAAATTATGTTTAATGCAGGTGATCGAGGTTTTGAGCTGTTAATGAGGATGTTGGAGCTGTCTGCTAATTTATGTAGCATTATACTTTTTTGGGTGCTCGTTCTTATGCACCGTAGAATGTACCTAGCATTTTATGTACTTGTGCTTAGAAGGGAACTCGAGCTCTTAGGTTTTTTTGCTTTTATCTTTGTAGCTCTTCTGAGTAGTAGTGAGCTTGAGATCCCTTTAAGGACCTTGTACTATCTTTTTTTATATAAACACGTAGGCCCCTCCGTGGGTTTCCCCTAAAAAAATAAAAATAATAAAAAATTAATTTCCCTAATTCATTAAGTATTTTTTCATATTTGATAAATTCTATAAAATCAATGGAGCATATAAAATTTGATTAAATGATTTATAAATCATGCTTATTATCCTTAATTAATATTATATAAACCATAAATAATGAGCAAATTAAACCAAGCAAGTAAATTCTAATAGACTACTAATAAACTTATAAGATAACATAAAAATCCTCAAGCTTTTCATCTTGGTCCATCTTGAGTTCTTTCAGCTCAAATTTTGATTGAACTTGAGTTGTGCAATATAAATCCCATAAAAGTAATTACTATGCATATCATCAAATCATTACACCTTAAATACTTAGCACATAAATTAGAACATCCAAGTATATGTTTGTTATCATCAAAATCTCTAGAATAGGTCATGAGGTAGATAATATCAATAATCTCCTCCTTTTTGATGATGACAAATTTATGTTGGGTATAATTATAACAGGTACAAATTGACCTTCTATCATAACTTTTTTAAGCATTAGAAAAATATGAGAAATATTTTTGAATTTTTTAATGCTAGTTTGCTAAGAAATATAATTCTCCCCTTGAATATATGCATGTAAAATGAATTATGACTAACATATATAATTCTTCTCCCCCTTTGACATCATCAAAAAGAATAACAAAAAATAAGAAATTTAAATGTTAGGGTCTAACATGAAAGTTCGTTAGGGTTGTTAAGCCGTTATGAACTAGTCCCAAAGCTAACCAATAGGGGGTGAATTGATATTTTAAAAATTCTTGCACAAATAGAAAAATATTTTTATCTTTTTGAATATTTAAAACACAAACAATATAAGCATAATAAGATAACTAAAATCAAATTTTCAATCATAGATCAGATCACAGAAATATGCAAAAATTAAAATGCAAAAAAATAAATGAAGGGCACACCAGATTTATTATGGTTTAGCCAACTTGACCTACGTCCACTCGCCGGAGCCTCCCCTCTAGGTATTGCACTAAACACTATAGTGACTCTCGTTTTACTCGCACAGCAAGGTAAAGAAGCCCTTATAAAATCTTTCCACTGACACCGATGAGGCAGAGAACCTTGACTCCTTTTACTTCCTCCTGAAGTAGGCAGAGAATCCTAACTCCTTTTGCTTCCTCCTAAAGTAGGCAGAGAACCCAAAATCCTTTTGCTTCCTCCTAAAGCAGGCAAAGAACCTAGATCTGATGCTGATAATCATCTCCCTAGAGCCACCACCGAATCAAGGATGAAAGAGGAAGATGATGATCGAATTCTTGCTTGGAGTAACCTTTATGAATCCCTCACAGACACCCCCTCACAAGATCCTCTCTCTCTCCTAAACTCTCCTTCTCCTCTAAGCTCTCTTGGAGTAGAAAAACCAGCAAAAGATTGCTGAAGAGATGGTTAAAGAGCTTAAGTAGAAGACCTTAAAAAGTGCCCTAAAATTTAACTTGTTGGCAATATCATCCAGGATGATCTGTCGATCGTCCTGTACGATCAGTACAAAATCATCCATTTTGCTAGGATGATTACCATGGTCTGGATGATCAGAAGAAATACTTTCTATATATCGTCCAGGATGATTATACAATCATCTTGGATGATTAGTTTAATTTTAGTGGAAAATGACAAATCATCTAGACAAATATTCAGGACGTCTAGGATGATATCATGGATGATTAGAAGAAAATAAGGGTTTTCATCCTGGATAATTTCATAATCATCCAGGATGATCAGTTCATTTTGAGTGGCAATCGATAAATCATCCCGCATGAAGTTTGGGACGTCTAGGACGATATCCTAGATGATCACAAGAAAATCATGGTTTTTGTCCAGGATGATTGGAAATCGTTCCACGAAATATTAAGGATCATCCGGGATGATCAGGATGATCATCCTGTACGATGTGATTGATCAATTAAACCATAATTATTCTCTTAATCAAGGGATCATTTTTGGAACAATTATAATGAATCCTCCAGGATGATACTTGTATCATCCTATACGATTAGAATAAAATTCTAAAAATAAAATATTTCCTAAAATGTGATTGGAGGCTAATTTTTGAATTTAAACATATTTTCCAGGACGATGGGAGGATTTTCCAGGACGATCTGCCTAATCAAATTTACTTAGCCCAGAAGACCTAATTAGGTTTCTATTTTGAACTAATCATCCAGGATAATTTTGGATCATCCTATACGATATGCTCAAAATTCAAAAGACTCTTAAACTCACCAAATTTCTTCCCACAGTGTGTGTGTGCAAGGTTACTTAGCATCAGAATTCATCTTATTACATTTAACTCAAGAAAAGCTAAAAACCATTAAAATTTTAACTTACAGACTAACTCAGCCTAGTCTACCAAATCTTGAGTTGGCTTGGATTGCAATTGACTTATGAACTTGAAAAGTTAGTAGGCATGGGCAATTAAAACAAATATGAAATAGTAGTAGTAAAGAAGCAGGGATGTTTGATATCATCAAAACTATAATGCTTGAACCCAGATTTGTAACATAACATTCCAAGCATACATCTTAGCATGTAAAATCTCTCTTCAGCTAAAAGTTTTGTAAAAATATTAGCTATTTGAGAATCTGTGTTTATAAAATCTATATCCACATCACCTTTACTAATATGATCTCTAATAAAATGATGTCTAATCTCTATGTGTTTATTTTGTGAATGTGTTATAGGATTTTTTGTTAAACTAATAGCACTTATGTTATCACATTATGTGAATATTTTCTAGCGTAATTCTAAAATCTTCTAATTGTTGCTTTAGCCATAAAACTTGAGCAACACAACTACCTGTAGCTATGTACTCTGCTTCAACAGTGGATAAATCAACAGAGTTTTATTTTCTAGAAGACCAAGAAATAAGTGATGATCCTAAAAATTGACATATTCCAGATGTACTTTTTCTACAACCTTACAACTAGTATAGTCTGCATCAGAATATGCAACTAAATTATATGATAACAAATTTTTAGGATACCATAAGCCTAACTTAGGAGTTCTAATTAAATAGCAAAATATTCGCTTATGCTGTTAAGTGTGATTTCTTAGGATTATCTAGAAATCTTGCACACAAACATACAACAAACATAATATCAAACCTACTAGCAGTAAGATACAAAAGTGAACCTATCATACTCCTATAAAGCTTTTGATCTATTAGTTTTCCTGATTCATCTAGATCAATTCTAATTGATGGGCTTATAGGGTTTTACTAAATTTGAATCTCTTTATATCAAACTTTTCTAATAATTCATTTATATACTTGGTTTGATATATGAATGTGCCAGACTCTTGTTATTTTACTTGAAGTCCTAAGAAAAAGGTGAGTTCTCCCATCATACTCATTTCAAATTCCTTTGACATTAAAGAGGAAAACTCATAGCACAAACTCTCATTTGTACTTCTAAATAATATATCATCAACATAAATTTATAAAATAATCAAATCATCTCTGATATTTTTAATAAAAAAAGTTGTATCTACCTTACCTTTTCTAAAATTATATTCAATTAAAAGTTACTTAGCATATCATACTAAGCACGTGGAGCCTGTTTTAAACCATATAATGTTTTCTTTAATTTATAAACAAGATTAGGAAAATTAATGCTTTCAAAACCTAGTGGTTGTTCTATAAATACATCTTGATCAATATACCCATTCAAAAATGTACTTTTGACATCCATTTGAAAAACTTTAAACTCTTTAAAACAAACAAATAAAAGGAGTAATCTAATGGCATCTAGTCTTGCTATGGGTGTAAAAGATTCTTCAAAGTCTATTCCTTCTATTTGTGTGTACCCTTGTGCAACTAATCTAGCTTTATTTCTAATAATACTTCTTGAGTCATCTAACTTATTTTTATAAACCCATTTAGTTCCAATTAAATTTTGATCATGAGGTCCTGGGACTAACTCCCAAACATCATTTCTTATAAATTGGTTAAGTTTCTCTTCCACAATAATTATCCAAAAATTATCTTGTAAAGCTTCATCTATATTTTTAGGTTCAATTTCTGATAAAAATTTAGAATGTTCTACCTCATCCCTAAGATTTCTCCTAGTCTTAACACCTTGAGAAGGATCACTAATTATTAATTCTTTTGGGTGATTTCTATTATATCACCATTCTTTGGGCAATGAATAATCCTCCTTTTCCTCCAAATTTTTTTTCTTTATATTCTCAATATCATCATCACTCAAATCATTTCTTATTAAATTTATAGGATTTTCATCAAAAATTACATGAATGGATTCTTCAATAACAAATTTTCTCTTATTAAAAACACTAAAAGATTTTCCAAAAATTGAATATCCTAAGACTATACCATCATAGACTTACTATCAAATTTACCTAAAGGATCCTTGTCATTATTTGAAATAAAACACTTCAACCAAAAATATGTAAATGACTAATCTTAGGTTTTTTCCATAAAATATTTCATAAGGGGTCTTTTTGAGGATAGGTCTTAAATAAACTCTATTTGTAACATAGCATGTTGTGTTTATTGCTTCTGCCCAAAAATACTTTGAAAGTTTATATTCATCTAACACTGATCTTGCTAATTCAACCAAAGTACGATTCTTTCTTTCAACTACACCATTTTGTTGAGGAGTCCTAGTAGCTAAAAAGTTATGTCTAATTCCATTTTCATCACAATATTTTTTAAATGATTTATTTTCAAATTCTCCACCATGATTTGTTTGAATTCTATGAATCAAATAACCTTATTCTCTTTGAATATACTTAGTAAATTTTCTAAAATTATCAAATGCATTATTTTTATTAGCTATGAATAATACCCAAGTGTATCTTGAATAATCATCTACTATAACAAATTCATACTTTTTACCACCTAAACTAGTTGTGTTAATTGGCCCAAATAAGTCCATATGTAATAATTCTAAAGGTCTACTTGTAGAAACTATATTTTTACTTTTGAATGAACTTTTCATATGTTTACCATGAATGCATGCATCACATTTAGAATCAAAATAAAAATTAATTTTTGGTAAACCAACTACTAAATCAAGTTTAGAAATTTTATTTAAAGTGTGGATATTGGCATGACATAGCCTTCTATGCCATAACCATGAATCATCATTTGTAGATTTTATGCAAAGTAAATTCAAATTAATATCATTTGTTTTCTTTAAATCAACTAAATAAATATTTTTATGTCTATTTTCAATAAGCAAAATAGTTTCATTATTTCTAATAATGCAATGTGAAGCATAAAAAGAAATATTTAAACCTTTATCACATAATTGACTAATTAATATTAAGTTATATTTTAAACTAGAAACAAATAATACTTTTTCAAAAGTAATAGAGTTCTTACATATGGATCCAATGCCAATAATCTTTCCCTTTGCATTATCTCCATATCTGACATATCCCCCATCAGTTAGTTCTAATGTAGAGATTTTTGCTTTATCACCCGTCATATATCTTGAACATCCACTGTCCAAGTACCACATGCCTTCATTGATTTTACTTTGAAGGCATTCCTACAAAAAAAATCAAATGTTAACTTTTGGATCCCAAATATTTTTGGGTCCATATTCTAAATGAGTAGTATAATATCTATTATGTATGGTATAAGAAGCACTTGTATTTTTGGAACCCATATAAAAGATGATTGTTTAGCATTTTGTGATCTACGAGCATAGCATTCAATTGAGATGTGTCCTTTTCTACCATAATAATTGCACCAGATATTACTATTTGCATATGGCTTAGCATGATGTCTATGTTACATATGAGTAGAATTTTTATTTGATGTTATATTAGATAAAACTTTATAATGAACTTGTGATTTTATGCATAAATCCAGTCTTGCTTTTAATAGAATATTTTCTCTTTCAAGTTTACAAATAAGTAAAGAATGATCTAATAAAGAATTATTCTTATTTTTCAAATCATCACATTCATTTTTTAAATCATTAAAAAGCATATCTAAATGTTTATACTCTTTTTCTAAAATAATATAATTTCTTTTTAATTTTTTATATTCAACAACTAATTCATTAAATGTATCTTCTAATTCTTTATAAGATATATCATTATATACCTCTTAAGAATCACAATCAGATTCTCCTCCTACCAAAAGATAAATGTTCACCTCTTCATCTAATGCACTTGATTCATTTGAATCTAGATTGGCCCATAGAGCCTTCTTTTTATTCTTGAAATTCTTCTTTTCTTTCTTGTCACTCTTTCTCTCTACATCCATCTCTTTCTTCTTTGAATCAATAAGATCTAGACAATCTCCTCTTATATGTCCAGGCTTTTTGTAATGGTAGCAAATAATCTCTTCTCCTGCAGGAAATTTTTTAGTTTGAAATTTATAATTTTTAGATTTCTTATACCTTTTATTTTTCTTCCTTAGTAAGCTTTCAAGTCTTCTTGAAAGCATGGCCACCTCATCGCTATCTTCATTAGAGCTTGATGAACTAAGTTCATCATTATCATTAACCTGTAAGGCAATGGTTTTACCTTTCTCTTCCTCTTTCTTCGAAGAGCTATCCAACTTATTCCTTTGAGCTATAATCCATTCATGTGCTATCAAAGAACCCAAAATCTAATCAAGTGGATAAGTAGATAAATCTTTAGCCTCACTAATTGTAGTTACTTTAGCATCCCATTCTTTGGGAAAGCATCTAAGAATCTTATAGACTAATTCTTGATATGTTCTTCCAAGAGAATGTAATGTATTAATTATTTTCATAAATCTTGTATACATATAAGAAATAGATTTAGAAAGAGATATGTGAAATAATTCATATTCATGAACAAGTCTATTTATGTGTACATCTCAAACCTCACTAGTACCTTTATAAGTTATAATTAATTTATCACAAATTTCTTTTGTGAAATTTAACATAAAAATTTTTATATAATCATCTGGAAGAAGTGCACAATGCAAAGTATTACAAGCTCTAGCATTTAACTCATCTAATTCCCTCTCTAATGCAGTCCATTCATCAAAAGTTTTTCAATTTTAATTTCATTAGTTTCCTTAATGGGTGTATGATATTGGTGTGTAAACATGTGCCACAAACGAGAGTCTTTTTTCTTAAGAAAGTATTAATTCTTTTTTTCCAATAATCAAAAGGAACATTATCTAACAATGGTGGTCGATGAGTAGATTGTCCTTCAGGAAGTGAACCGGCCTTAGAAAAACCTTATGTTATATTTTATAAGTGGATCTACTCTAGGATGTTAATCAAAATAAAAAGAGTCAAGGCACTCATACCAATTGTTGGATGACTATGGCACCCCTAGAGGGGGGCGATTGAGGTTTTTAATACTTTTTTTAAAAGAAAACAATTTAAATAATTTTAAAGCTATTTTGCAAAGAATAAATAATAACACAATTTATATGAAAATGATAAAGAAAAAATGATGCTAGAAATAAAAAAAAGAGGCAGAATATTTTTACGTGGTTCGCCCTGGATTCCAATCCCACCTAAGTTCACGCTAGCTAACTCTCAGGCGAGAATCCACTAATCCTATGTTTGCCTTGCAAACCTCATTTCTTTAAACCAAAGAAGTTCTTTACAACCTAACTACTCTCTTACACGGGCGAGTACAACCCAATCTAATTATAATTTAAACTTCACTAAGTCAAATGGCTTAGATGCAGAAAAAGAAAAAAACAATTTGATATAAATAATACAAGCTCAAATTATTTTGCAATAAAATAATCAAAATATTTGATGTGATCTTATAAATTAATTTTAATCACCTCACTATTTGCAAATAGAATATTAAATTTGCTCACTTTAAGATAGATTTATATTTTGATAAAAATATGAATAATATTTTAAATGAAATATTTTTCTTGCTGATTTAAACTATAACTACTTTAAATCATATAACATTTTTAAAAATGAATTAGATTTGAAATGTAAATCTATGTCATAAAATAGAAAATAAAAATACTTTCTTTGTTATCTTTATGGATTTAAAAGATTTAACATAGAAAACTTAATATAACATTCTCAACTAGTATTTCACCAAATAATAAATATTTTTAAGAAAAAAATATATGATGAAAAACTAAAATAACAGCAAGTAAAAATTTAGAAAAAGAAAGTAAACTCAAGAACTCGAAGAGACATTATAGGATTTAGTGCGTTGAAGTTTTCTAACCAAGAATTTGATCTCACAAATGAAAAGAACTCTTGAAATGAAAATGAAAGTTTCTCCTCTCAAGATTTAGCATGTAAGGAAGAAGAAAGGAATGGAGAAAATGCTAGAGTTTTTCTTTTTGAATAGCACTCATATGAAGAGGATGAGGGGTATTTAAAGAAAAAAAGGGTAAGTAAAGCCAAATTTGAATAAAACAAATAATCTAATAATAATTTATCAATTAAAAATCTTATATTTGATAAAGAATTCATTTATATTAAAGAAATATAAGTTTCAAATGGCTAGTCGCATGGAGAAGTCAAAAAACTTCATATACATCAAAAATAAGGCAAAAATGGCTATCCAGCAAGTAATATTAAAATTGGATAATGTTTAGAAATTTATTATAAATTCAATGTTGCTCCAAATAAGTTATATAACCAATCAATTTATATCTACAGAATCCAGGACAACTAATGGAATAAAACTCAGACCGTGTTTTCCATAAGATAATATCATATGCAGCAAAACAAAATCTTATGAATATTTTTATTTATCTAAAGATATATTAATTATTCATATAATAATATGATGTAATTTAGATAAAATTCATTATACATTAGTAAATTTTTAAGAAACAAGTTTAATTTAAAATGAATACGTAATAAATTTTTATTACATAAGCTTATTACATTTAATTTCTCTAATTCATTAAGTATCTTTTCATATTTGATAAATTCTATGAAATTAATGGAGCATATATAATTTAATTAAAGGATTTTTAAATCATGCTTATTATCCTTAATTAATAATATGTAAATCATTTTAATTGATATTTAAATTATGAAAAATTAAACCATGCAAGTAAATACTAATGGACCACTAATAAACTTCTACGATAACATAAAAATCTTCAAGCTTTCCATCTTGGTCCATTCTGAGTTCTTTCAGCTCAAATTTTGATTGAACTTGAGTTGTGCAATATAAATCATATAAAAGTAATTACTATGCATATCATCAAATCATTACACCTCAAATACTTAGCACATAAATTAGAACATCCAAGCATATGTTTGTTATCATGAAAATCTCTAGAATAGGTCATGAGGTAGAGAATATCAACACATCATTGCTTAAATATTTTGGTAAATTTGTTCGCTTCCACACTAAGTGAAAATTTCTACTTATTTTTTAAATAATAAAAAATCCAAAAGTATTGTATTTATTTTTGAAGTAAGCAATTATTTTCTTAAATTCACCAATTCACCCTGCCCCCTCCCCTCCTCTTGGTGTGCCTAGGGACAAGTTCACTTAGGCTTAACATCCCTATCAAACTTTCAATTGCTATCAGAGAGGTACCCAATATAGTGTTTTACAAAACCTAGAGGAAAATTATCTATAGTACACTTCAGAAATAGGAACACCGTCTAAGGTTACTCTATTACTCATCCACCATTGCTTGAGAATATTCCTTTTGATTTTTGAAAAATTCACATGTCAACATTTTTATAATATATTAATTTCTTGATGTGGCATATGATTAAATTTGGATATTCTTTACCATCACTTATTATTAATGGCGTGAAAACTGATATTCTTTATAATGAATAGAGTCAAGAGGATAGAGAATTTGCTCAATTAAATGCTAAATGTCTTAACTGTTTTTTATACTTTGAAATATGAGAACTATAGCATGTATCATCATGTACTATTGGAAAGAAAATCTGGGATAGACTGTGTATTACATATGAAGGAACTAATGAAGTAAAATAGTCTAGATTAAACATCTTAATATATAATTACAAACTCTTTTGCATGAAGTATAGCGAATCAATATCAGAAATATACACTAGGTTCACACACATAATGACATCCATATATGCATTGGGTAGATAACTGTCGAATTCTAAAAAAATTAATAAAATCTTACGTTGCCTACCTAGTGCGTATGATGCTAAAATTACTATAATTGCTAAATCAAAAGATTTAAATGTCTATTCTATTAATAATTTACTTAGATCACTCATTGCCTATGAGCAAGGCATGAGTCAAAGACTAAATGATACAGGTGATAAAAAGAAAGAGAAGATTATGGCTTTGAAAGTGAATAATTTAGATAGTGACAGTTCTATAGTAGAGAAGAATGACAACATTGCATTGATGACCCACAAATTCAAAAGCTTTTTAAAAAAGAAGCAAAGGTGTTATCAATAATAATGGAGAAAAGGTAAATGAAAGTTCGTGAGGGATGTTAAACCCCATAGAACTCACCCGAGGCTAACTAAGATGGGGTGAATTAGTCTTTTAAAAATTCTTTTAAAAAATAAAAATCTTTTTGAATATTTTAAACACAAATAATTTAAGCAAAAGCAGATAACCAAAATTAGAGATTTCAATCACAGATCAGATCACAGAAACATGTGAAAAAAATGTGGACAAATAAGTAGAAAGAACACAATAAATCTATAGTGGTTCAGTCAACTTGACCTATGTCCACTCCTTGGAAACCCCCTTTTCTAGGTATTATGCTAAAAGTAGTGACTCTCCTTCTACCCCCACGGTAAGGCGGAGAAGCCCTTACAAAATCTTTCCACCAATACGGTGAGGCAGAGAACCTTGAATCCTTTTACTCTTGCCTTGAGTAGACAGAGAACTTAATAATCCTTTTACTCCCTTCTAGAGTAGGCAGAGAACCTGACAATCCTATTACTCCCACCTGGAGTAGGAAGAGAACCTGGATCTAATGCTGATGTTGATCTCCCTTGGATCCACCAAGAATGAGGACAACGACTTAAAGAATGTGATGAACACCTTACTCAGAGTAACCTTTATGAATCCCTCACAACTCCCCCTCACAAGGATCTCTCTTTTTCTCTCAAGCTCTCCCTCTCCCAAAGCTCTCCTTCTGATCTCTCTTTAGCAAAAGATTTAATCATCAGCAAATAAGAGAGCTTAAATAGGAGGCCTCAAAAAGTGTAATAATTTTCAACTTGCTATCAAATATCATATAGGATGATCCATCGATCGTCTTGTATGATCAGTGTAAATCAGCCCATCCAAGCAGGATGATATGAGTTGCTTGTACGATCAGAGCAACAAATTTGTACAGATCTTCTAGGACAATTAGTATATCATCTTGGACAATTAGTTCAAAACATGATTTATCATCCGAAAGATCATTTGGGATGTCCAGCATGATTAGGAAAAAAATGCACTAATCATCCCGGATGATCTTACGATCATCCTGTATGATTAGTTCAACTCAAATATATCATCCTGAAAAATTGTTCGAGACGTCCAGTACATTTAGAAGAAAAATTATGGATCATCCTATATGATCATAGATGATCATCCCATATAAGATGGTCATTCAATCTAACCACACTTAGATCCCTAATTATAAGATCAATTTAGGCATGATTGTTACACATCATCTAGGAAGATCAAAATCGTCTTGTATAATTAGAACAAAATTTCAATTATCAAATCTTATCTAAATCATATCTAGTGGTTAGAATTTTTTAATAATTCATTTCATCCTATATGATGATAGGATCATCTAGGATGACTTATTTAATCAAGCTTATTTGACACATAAGACTTAATTAGGGTTTTGAGCTAAACAGATAGTCCAGGATGATACATAATCGTCTTGTATGATTTGTTCAAAAAATTTAAAATTTCCCTAACTTACTCACTCCCTTGAGTGTGTGTGTGTAAGGTTACTTAGCTTTATGATCCACCAGATCACATTTGACTCAAGAAAAGGTAAAAAAATATATCAGAATTAAAATTATAGAATAACTCAATCATAATCTATCCAATCTTGAGCTGGCTTACTAGTGAGCTTGTGATCCTGAAATGTTAGCCCATAGCAAAGAAAAAATGTATGCAATAAAGTCAAATAATAGGAATTAGCAAGGTAATCAAAATAATACTATTTATTATCATCAAAATTATAGTGCTTAGTCCCTAATTTGCAATAATCTCCCCCTTTTTTATGATGACAAATATTGTTGTTAAACGTTTTCAAGAATGTATTATTATTCCCTATTCTCCCCCTAACTAGGTTAATTCTTTTTATAAAAAAAAACTAAGGGAGGTAAAACAAAGAATAGAAAAATAGAATAGCAGAAAACACTAAACAAAAAAATAGTAATAAACACTAAGTAAGAAACAAACTAAACACATTCATAAACTAGTTACTAAATAGAAGATAAGCTTTTACAAACAACACTCTACTCCCCCTTTTGACATCACAAAAAAGAGGAAACAAGAAAACAAAAATAAAACAAGAAGGAACTAAACACTACAATACAAGAATGGAAAGAAAATAGACTAAAAATTAAGGGATCCTGATCAGAAGGAGGCGGTGGTGGTGGCGGTGGCTAAAAGAGGCGAGTAATGGAGGCAAACTGCTCTCCAAACCAGGTCATGTCTTACTCATATTTTCTACTACGTGTAGCTATGTATTCATCAAAGCATGTTTCCCATTGGTCAAATCTCTATTATAGCCAATCTATCTGGGGCTGCTGGTGAATAGGAACAGGAGCAGGAATAGGTTCTTCTTCTTCTCCCATAGCCTCCCCATGCCCTGGATGATGGTGAGTACTGTGGAGGATGATGAAGGAATTATTGGAATAGAAAGTAGGTTGGTAGTCAGGTGGGTTAAGATATTAAAGATTATACTTGGTTTCTAGGACATAGGCAATGAGGTGTCTTAAAGCTATCATTGGTTTCTCCTGTGGCTGGGATCCCTAATGCTAGTGAGGTGTACAATATATCTGATTAGTAGATCAGTGGCATTAAAATCTCTACAAGCCATTATATAGTAAGTGGTGAGGGAAAGGATGGGAGTGATGTGAATTTGATCCCTAGCTTTAGGAATAATAGAAGTTCTAAGAATATGTTGGATGGTCTGAGCATCTTTTATTAAAAAATTGTCTACAGAGTCATGAAAAGGGGCATTGGTGTTCCTAAGAAGGGTATTAACATGACTCCAATTAAAGTCAGGATCAGCGAGGAAGATGTGAATCTTGTCTCTAGGCATGGAAAGGTGAAGAAGTTCATGTTGGTCGTGATATGTGATTTCAATGGGTCATTTTTTCACATAGGATTGAAGTGAAGTATAGGTGGAGTTAATTCTATGACTAGAGAAAAAACTCAAATATAAGTTCTGAATTAAAGGGGAAAGTGAAGGTCAGAATGAAAGTAAGACTTGTATGGGCGAAGAGGTCAAGTACCCTATAGACCAGAAAATTTGGATTGACCACTTTGGAAAGAGTAATCCCTATAGACTTGTAATGAGTATAAGCAGCTTGATCCGCTACTTTAGTAAAGCAGGGGTCAATAGTTCCCCTGGAGAAACTTCATGTCTGCATTCTAGAGCATTTTCCACAAGCCATATTGAATAATTAAGAGTTTGAGTGAAAGAGAGGAGGAATTGAAGGATTTTGGAATAAAGAAAATAATTGAAATCGTCTATTTATAAAGGGTCGACCACATCATCTAGGATGATCGAGATATCAACCAGCATGATCAGGAGCAATAATTTAGCCAGAATGATTGGTCAAAAAGGAGATTGTATCATCCATGATGATTAAACACAGATGATCATCCCAAGGAGTCAGTCCGTATGATTATTTATTGGCTCGATCATCCAGGATGAACATGTGGATCATCCAGGATGATGAGTCATTAAGGATCATACCAACCTTTATTCAAATCATCCAACCATTTTGCCACATGGATCATCCAAGAAAAACAAGTGGATTATCTAGGATGAATAATAATAATAGATTCAGAGCATCCATTGGATATGGGTTAAACTGTGATTAATCATATCAACCAGGATGAGGGTATATCATCCAAGATGATGTGAACAAAATTTGGAAGACTTGAATGATGGAGAGGGATAATCAGAGAGGATCCAAAGTATAAAGAAAATAACTCAAAACACTAGAAATCAACAACAAAATAAAAAAATGATAAAAACTAAATGTTAAAATAAAATAAAGGTTTTTTGAATCGATTAGCTCTAGTGAATGATAATTTTTTTACCTCAATTTTAAATTTAAAAACTCGAAAGAAATAAATCGACAATGCTAAAATCCAGAAAGGTTAGAAACTCGATATTGTAAACCCTATCTTGGATACCTTACAGGTTAAAATTCCTTTTGAACAAAAATCTAATTAAAAAAAAAGAAATTAGATAAGAAAAGTGATCCTTTCAAACTTCATTCCAGAAAAATATCTTATAAAATAGTATTTCAAAGTAAAGAAAAAGGAATCATGATTTTCAATCTCAAGTGTTTGAAGATATTAAGTGGCACATGGATTCTTCTAAGAATTTTAAAGATTTGAAAGGGAATGAAGCTTATTTCTTTGTGGGCTCATTTTATGTCTCTTTTTTTTATTATTTAGCACACTTTGCACACCTTTTAATTTTTGATACACTTTTTGTATCCTACAATAAACCGGTAAACATTGCACATCTTTTTAATGTTGGGCTCATTTTGTGTCTCTTTTTATTTCTTTAGCGAGCTTGCTTCCTTTCAAAATCTCTAAAGACTCTCAGTCATGAGATTATCTTCTAGATATAAGAAAAGTAAAACTCACTCTCTAATATAAGGAAGAGTAAACCACAAAACAGAATCCTACTTATATGATAAATGAAATCACCTGATTAAGAAAACATGAAAGTGATTTAATAATTTGGAACACTATTCATATGAGATATATTACTATAGGAAGATAAAATTGATCACTATTTCAAAGTCCAACTTTTTAATTTTAAAATAGATTTTGATTCAAAAAGAAAAATATACCATTAAAGAAGTTAGAGGAAGAGAAACAATCATCAATGTTTCTTCCTTTAACTATTTTAGAGGAGTCAATCACTGCTTACATGTTTCCAAACAAAAATAAGAAAAAAATCTCATTTAAAAAGCAAGTTCATCAGTAGAAGTGACCAGTGATCTGATTCAAAAAATATAAAAAAAATTACAGGAAATCAAAAATATAAAATAAAAACAAATAAAAAGAAATAAATAAATAAATCAAACAAAATACAAAGAACGAAAACATAAACAGAAAGTATTATTTTCAAGCATGAATATCAATCACACCTAATCTGATTCTTAAGGTGTTAAAGGTTTCAAAGGCCAATGGTTTTAGGAAGATATCTGCAAGTTGGTTTTGAGTGGCTACATAGTGTAGCTCTATGTCTCCTTTGGCAACATAGTTCCTAATAAATTGGTGCCTTATGTCTATGTGTTTGGTCCTAGAGTGTTGGATTAGTTTCTTAGAAATGCAGATGGCACTAGTATTATCACATATGATTGGAATTGTGCCTACATGAAGTCCTAAATCCAAAATTTATTACTTTAGCCAAAGAACTTGAGCCACACAACTTTCTAAGGCTATATACTAAGCTTCAGCAGTGGACAATGCAACTGAGTTCTGTTTCCTACTGGACCAGGAGACTAAGGATTGTCCTATAAATTGACATGTCCCAAAAGTGTTTTTTTATTAGCTCGATATCCTACAAAATCTGAATTAGAATATCCTATAATTTTAAAAGAGGTGTTATGCCAAGGATATCAAATTCCTAAGTCTTGGGTCCGTAAGAGATATATAAGGATTCTTTTAATAGCAGTCAGGTGGGACTCTTTTGGATAAGCATGAAATCTTGCTCAGAGATAAACACTAAACATAATATCAGGTCTACTAGCAGTTAAGTAAAGAAGTGAATTATTCCTTTGTATTTCTTTTGATCAACAGATTTTTCATTTAAACCTTGTCTAACTAAACACTGAAACTCATGGGAGTGTTGATTGGCTTGGCTTTATCTATTTCATACTTCTTAAGGATATCCTTAATATATTTTGATTAGCTAAGGAAAGTCCCATCATCCTTCTACCTAATGCTAAATCCTAAAAAGTAAGTCAGTTCTCCCATCACACTCATATCAAATTCTTTACTCATTATTTTTGAAAATTTATCACCAAAGCTTTTATTAGAGGATCCAAACAAAATTCATTAATATAGATTTAAACAATCAGAAGTTCATCTCCTACCTTTTTTAGAAATAGAGTGGTCTCTACGCTCCCCTTAACAAAGGTTCTTTCTAGTATGAATGTGCTAAGTCTTTCATACCATGCCCTAGGTGCTTATTTTAGTCCATATAAAGGCTTTTTTAATTTGAACACATGATTAGGAAATTGTGAATTTTCAAAGCCTGGGGTATGTTCAACATACACATCTTCTTTTATCACCCCATTCAGAAA
This sequence comes from Dendrobium chrysotoxum, assembly GCA_019925795.1. Lineage (NCBI taxonomy): Eukaryota > Viridiplantae > Streptophyta > Magnoliopsida > Asparagales > Orchidaceae > Dendrobium > Dendrobium chrysotoxum. Next base: position 34,970,132 of record CM034300.1, on the reverse strand, counting down.
GGCACTCTTAATATTCATTTGAAATAGTTTGAATCTCCTAAAATAGGTAAAGGCTAATAGCACTCTAATGGCTTCTAATCTAGCTACTGAGGCAAAGGTCTCTTCAAATTCAATCCCTTCTATTTTATTATACTCCTGCGCCACCAGTCTTTCCTTATTTCTCACCACTACTCCAGAAAAAATCATTTTATTTATGAAAACCCATTTAGTTCCAATCACACTTTGATCCTTAGGTCTTTCTACTAACTCCCAAACATCATTCCTTGCAAATTGATTCAATTCTTCCTGCATGGCTAGATCCAAAATTCATCAGATAAGGCTTAGGTTGGTGGGTTTAGTCATTGAAATGAAGGCAGAGTGGTTTACTTCTTTTCTAAGTCCATGCCTAGTTTTAACACCTTCAGATGGGTCTCCTAAGATCAATTCTTTAGGATGATTTGAAGAATATCTCCATTCTCCAAGCAATGAAACTTCAGATTCTACCCTTTCCTCCATATTTGTAGATTCTACTCCTTGGGTGACTTCTACAACCTCTTCTTCTTCTTCCCTAGACCCTCCAGAATTATCAGATTTATCAAATATATTATGAGTGGTATCCTCAACTATCATTATTCTTTTATTGAAGACTCTATAGGATTTCCCAACACTTTAGTAACCTAAGAACACTTCTTCATTAGATTTTAGGTCAAACTTTCCTAGTTAAGACTTTCCATTATTCAAAATGTGAACACTTTACATCCAAAGATATGAAGGTGAGAGAGGTTGGGTGTCCTACACTTAAGAATTTCATATGATGTCTTGTTTAGCTTAGATCTAAGATTTACCCTACTTAGAAAATAACAAACTGTATTCACTGCTTCTATCCAAAAGTATTTAGGAAGTGACTATTTAGCTAACATGGCTCTATCAGCTTCTGCCAGGGTCATGTTCTTCCTTTCAGCAACCCCATTCTGCTGAGGGGTCCTAGGAGCTAAAATGTTATGTTTTATCCCTTGCTCCTTACAGAAAGACTCAAAATTTTCATTCTCAAATTCTCCACCATGGTCACTATGAATGGTTAAGATTTCATAACCTAGTTTCCTCTAAATCCAAGTGAAGAAAAGATCTAACTCCTCGAATGATTCACCTTTATGAGATAGAAATCTAACCCAGGTAAACCTTGAATAATCTTCAACTATCACATACCCATAGACTTTCCCTCCTAAGCTTGAAGTGCTGACAGATCCAAAGAGATCTATGTGAAGGGCGTCTAACAGTTTTCTAGTGTCAACATCTTTGATTGAGTGGAAGGAAAATTTGACTTGCTTTCCTAACCGACAGGCATCACACAGGTGATTTTTAGTGAATTCTAGTTTAGGGACACCTCTCACTAAGTCTTTTTGGGTAATCTTCCTAAGGCTTTTCATGCTTGCATGACATAATCTCATACTATGCCACAGCTATGATTCATCAGTAATTATTTTAAGTAAAGAGCAATATCAACTTTAAAGTAATTTAGATCTAGCATGTAGACATTATTGATCCTTTTACCCTATAAAATAATTTTGTCATTTAAGCTTATAATGCAGCTGGTTGGCAGAAATTTCATGTTGAAGCCTTTATCACAAAGTTGGCTGATGCTGAGTAGGTTATGTTTTAGTCCATCTACAAGAAAAACATTTTCAATAATAAATTTTTTTGAATCACTAATTATACCTGATCCCACCACTCTCCTGGTGGTGTTGTCTCCAAGTGTTACCTTGCCTCCTGCTATGGCATCCAACAAAATGAATTGATTTTCATCTTTAGTCATATGCCTAGAACATCCATTATCCAGGTACCACATGCTGTGAGAGCAATCCTACAAAATCATCAGATGTTAGATTTAGGAACCCAAATAGGTTTGGGTCCCATCTTATGGAAAGATGAATGAAGTGCATACATGCTATACTGTAAATTTTAAACTTTAGGTCTCCACATCAAATGCGTTCAATGATGAATGGTGCAACTGTGGGAGATATATCCTAGCATGCCACAAGAAAAATATCTAACAATAGGGAAAGGGTTAACTAATCTACGTGGGTGATGGTGTCTATTCATAGGTTTGAATGATGCATGCTTTGTTGATGGGTTATAAAATTCTTCAAGTAAAGGTGGTGTTTATTTTGCTCTATTGCAATATTTTTTTCTCTTAGAAACTCATTTGCCTTTTCATAGCTAGCCACTTCCCGTTTCAATGAATGCTCACTACTGTCTAAATTGCATGCAATAGTTTCTAATTCTTTGAAAGCCTTTTCTAAATCAACATGAGATATTTTAAATGAATCCTGATCATAAGTTAAATTAGAATGATTTTTATTTAATTCATCAAATTCATCTAATAAAACCAAATGATTGCTATCCACGGTGGAATGATCTTTCCTGAGGCATTCATGATCTTTTTATAAATTTAAAAATTCAATTTTAGGCTAGCATGTGCTTTCTTGAGCTTTCTATATGAAGAATGAATTCTTTCTTAAATATCAAGTAATTGATCATATGTAAGCTCATATACCTCTTCTTGATCAGAGTGATCAAGATGATCATCAGCCATTAAGCACATGTTTGTTACCTACTCTTCTGCTTCAGTTTTAGAGGAGTCTAATGCTGAGTCTGCCTAGAAAGCCTTTTAGATCCTTTTCTTGTCCTTATTGAACTTAGGTTTTTCCTCACCCTTCTCTTTTCTTGTGTGAGCTTTAAGAGTTAGGCAATCAAACCTCAGATGCCCTAGCTCCCTGCATTCAAAATAAATAACATCAGAAGAAACTTTAGAATTTTTATTATTTTTACCTTTATTTCATTTTTTATGGTGCTTTTGCTTTTTCCTTAAGATGCTTCTAAATTGCCTTGTAATTAAAGCCATGTCATCATCATCAAAACTAGAAATATCAGTGTCAGAATCATTAGCCTTCAACGCTATAGTTTTCTCCTTCTACTTTTCACCTACATCAAGCTGCCTTTGGTTCACCCCTTACTCGTAAGAATTTAGTGATCCAAGTAAGTTATCGATTAAATAAACATTTAAATCTTAAGAGTCAGTAATGGTAGTAATTTTTGCATCAAAGGAAGAAGGTAAACATCTAAGAATCTTCTTCACTTTTTCATAGTTTGTGAGTTCTCTTCCTAAAGCATGCAAAGAAGTAACAATATGAGTAAACCTAGTATACATTTCATAAATTGATTCACTAGGTTTCATGTGAAAGAGTTCATAGTCATGAAATAAAATGTTTACCCTAGATTATTTAACTTCAATTATTCATTCATAAGTTATGCATAATCTATCCCAAATTTCTTTTCTAGTAGAACATGTAGAGCCACGCATATAATCTTGAGATTTTAAGGCACAAAAGAAACAGTTCAGACATTTGGCATTAAGTTGTGCTAAATCTCTATCATCTAAAGTCCATTCAGCAAAAGATAATTCAGGTTTAATGCCATCTATTAATCTAAAAGGTACATAATAACGTTTCTTAATTAGCATCCATATGCGATAATCAATTGATTGTAAAAAGGTCGACATGTGAGTTTTCCAAAAATCAAAAGGTGTATTATCAAATAGAGATGGTCGAGTAATTGAATAAACCTTTCACGGTGTTGTGATTACCAAAGTTAGCCATTGATCAAAATTCAAAAGTTTTCTAAAACTTGATTTTATGAATCCCACTCTAATCCCACTTGAAAGTTTGTGAGGGGTGTTAAACCCTATCTACTCGCTTGAGGCTAACCAAGAGGGGGGGTGAATTGGTGTTTAAAAATTATTTAAAGAAAAAGAAAAATCTTTTTAAATATTTTAAGCACAAATAATTTAAGCGGAAGTAGATAACCAAAATCATAGATTTCAATCATAGATTAAATCACAGAAACATGTGAAAATAAATGTGAAAAAATAAGTAGAAAGAACACAACAAATTTATAGTGGTTCAGTCAACTTGACCTACATCCACTCCTTGGAAACCCCCTTTTCCAGGTATTGCACTAAAAGTAGTGACTCTCCTTCTACCCCCATGGCAAGGTGGAGAAGCCCTTACAAAATCTTTGTACTGACATAGTGAGGCAAAGAACCTTGAATCCTTTTACTCCCACCTAGAGTTGGCAAAGAACCTGACAATCCTTTTACTCCCTTCTAGAGTAGGTAGAGAACCTGACAATCCTTTTACCCCCACTTGGAGTAGGCAGAGAACCTAGATCTAATGCTGATGATGATCTCCCTCAGAGCCACCAAGGAATGAGGATAATGACTTAAAGAAGATGATAAATACCTTACTTGAAGTAACCTTTATGAATCCCTCACAACTCCCCCTCACAAGGATCTCTCTCTTTCTCTTGAGCTCTCCCTCACCCAAAGCTCTCCTTCTGATCTCTCTCTAGCAAAAGATTAAATCATTAGCAATTAAGAGAGCTTAAATAGGAGGCCTCAAAAAGTGTCCTAATTTTCAACTTGCCATCAAAGATAGTCTAGAATGATCTATCAATGGTCCTGTATGATCAATGTAAATCATCCCATCCAGGCAGGATGATCTAAGTTGCATGTACGATCATAGTAACAAATCTTTACTGATCGTCCAGGATGATTAGTATATCATCCTATATGATTAGTTCAAAACATTATTTATCATCACACAGATCATTCAGGACATCCAGGATGATTAGAAGAAAAATGTACTGATTGTCCCGGATGATCTTGTGATCGTCCTGTATGATTAGTTCAAATCAAACATATCATCCTGCAAAATTATTTGGGACGTCCAGTACATTTAGAAGAAAAATCATGGATCATCCTGTATGATCATAGATGATCATCCCATATAATATGATTGTTCAATCTAACCATACTTAGATCCCTAATAATAGGATCAGTTTAGGCAAGATTGCTACACATCGTCCAGGATGATCAGAACCATCCTGTATGATTAGAACAAAATTTCAATTATCAAATCTTGCCTAAATCATGTCTAGCGGCTGGATTTTTTTATTAATGCATATCATCCTGTACGATGATAGGATCATCTAGGATGATTGGTTTAATCAAGTTTATTTGATACATAACCCCTAATTAAGGTTTTTAGATAAATAGATCGTCGAGGATGATACATAATCATCCTATAAGATTTGTTCAAAAAATTAAAATTTCCCAAACTTACATACTCACTCCCTTGAGTGTGTGTGTTCAAGGTTAATTAGCTTCAGGATCCACCACAATATATTTAACTCAAGAAAAGGTCAAAAAATCTATTGGAACTAAAATTACACTGACTCAGTCCTAATATACCCAATCTTGAGCCGTCTTGCAAGTGAGCTTGTGATCATGAAATGTTGGCTTGTAGCAAAGAAAAAAAAGTATATAATAAACTCAAATAATAGGAATTAGCTAGGTAAGAAAAATAATACTATTTATTATCATCAAAATCACAGTACTTAGGCCCTGATTTACAACATTAAAAGCAACAAAAATTTCAATTGACATAATATATTTTGAAAGCAGGGAACCAGGATAACTCGTAGACTACCCCAACTTGAAAACTCACCCAGTCAAGGAGAAGGGTGAAGAAAAGGCTAAATTCATGAAGGGAAAGAAAAGTATAAATAAGGCATTTTGGGCCAACTTTGCCTCAGAATCATCAGAACCAGAACCAAAGTAGGAGGCAACAAACTTGTGTCTTATGGCTAACAATAATCTTGATCAATCAGATTAAGAAGAGGTATGTCAGCTCTTCTATGATGAATTATTTATTATTTCTAAGAAAATACATGATTCATTTAAGAAACTAAAAAAGATGTATGCTAAGTTGAATAATGATTTTACTACTTTTAAAAAAGAATATACTTGTTTGCTAAATAATAATTCTAGCTTGGATAGCAATCACATATCTTTATTTAATGAGTTTGATGCATTAAATAAGAAGCATATTTATTTATCTATTGCATATGATTTGATGAAAAAAAGCATGTTGAATTAGAAAATTCATTCAAAAACTTAGAGGCATGTACAGTAGAGATAGATGATAGTGAGCATGCATTGAAAATGGAAGTATCCATTCGAGGAAGTGCAAATAAATTCCTACAAGAAAAAGTAAATGCACTTCAATATAATAAAACATCACCTACATTGGCATAGTGGCATAACTCATCACAGCATGCATCATATACCCTTAAGAAGAGGCACCATAACCCACGTAGATTGATAACCCCTTCCTAAGTATTAGGTGCCATTCTTGTGGCATGCAAGGACACATAGCCCACACTTGCACTATCTATCATAGGATGCATCTAGTGTGGAGGCCAAAATAACTTGCATCACAACATAGCATGCAAACATCTTATGGAACCCAAACTCACTTGGGTTCCCAAATCTAATGTTTAATAACTTTGTAGGGAAGCTCTCATAAAAGATCTAGTGAGAGCACGTGGTACATGGACAGTGGATGCTCGAGGCACATAACTGGTAATTTGAAGCAGTTTATCACACTGAAGGCCAAGTCAAAAGGCAAGGTCACACTAGGGGACAACACCAATAGGAGAGTGGTATGCTCAGGTATAACTAAAAATTCCAAAAAATTTATTATTGAAAACATTTTATTAGTTGATGGCCTAAAGCATAACCTATTGAGCTTTAGTCAATTGTGTGACAAGGGTTTTGATATATAACTTTTATCTACAAAATGCATAATTAGTTCAAATTGCAAATTTATTTTTGAACAAAAAAGGGTAAATAATGTTTATATGCTTGATTTGAGCTACATTGAATATTCTAATTACTTGTGTTTAAAAACTATTATTGATGATTCCTGGCTATGGCATAGGAGACTATGTCATGCAAGCATGAAAACTCTTAGGAAGATTACCCAAAAAGATCTAGTTAGAGGCATACCTAAGTTAGACTTCATTAAGGACCACCTATGTGATGCCTTCCAACTAGGAAAATAAGTTAAGTCTTCATTTCATTTAATTAAGGACATCAACACCTCTAGGCCACTATAAATTCTCCATATGGACCTATTTTGACCAGTTAGTATAGCCAGCCTAGGAGGGAAATCATATTGATTTTTAATAGTAGATGACATTTTTAGATTCACTTGGGTTAGATTCCTAGCACAAAAAATTGAATCAATTAAGAAATTTAGAACCTTCTTCACCTAGATACAAAGAAAATTAGGATGTAAAATATCAACCCTTTATAATGATCTTGGTGGAGAATTTAAAAATGAGAAATTTGAATCATTTTATCAAAAGATAAGGATTGAACATAACTTTTTGCCACTAAGACCCCTCAGCAGAATGGAATAGCTAATAGGAAAAATAAAGTAGAAGCTGCTAGGGCCATGCTAACTGAATATTCTCACCCCCAATCCGAGGCTTTTCATTGGAATAGTCAAATAGTAGCAATCGGCAAAGCTAATGTGGAGTATTGTCTAAGTGGTGCATCAAGGCCAATTTAGCATATACGAAATCAAGTGAAGAAATTCTTTCGAAAAACCAAGTCTTGGATCAGAAGATCAGTATTCTCCTTCAATAAAGAAGGTGAAATTTTCTTGCTTTCGTTGACATATTCACAATTTTCTTTTCATAGGAAAATCGTAAGAAAGTTGGGTATAGCTTTACGAGTATTCCCATTATTCTTTCTCTAGTATTTCAAGAACAAAGACAAATGAAACTAAAGATATGAAACATAAAAAACATTTTGTTCTTTCGAATGAAATGATAAGAAATTCTCAAATTTGTTTTAGTTATTTTGTTTGAGGTGTGAAGCAATGAAAAAGGTAGATCAAAGAAAAAATTACTTCTTTCAAAAACTTTGACTTTTCCCCACTTCAAAATCCTTGCTTACATTCTCCAATCAAAAGTGAATACAAGGAATCCTACTTTCATACAATATCTTCTTTTCATTCTATTTCTACGCACATTTTTTTTTCTTGAAGAACAAAATGCTTTGCACCTTTCTTCTCTATAAAGAAAGAAATTTGACTACCTAATTTATTTTTTTGAAAGGGAAAGGATGATCTACTAACTGAGTAGAGATGGAAATGATAGTTGTCGGTAAGACATGCTTTCAGTGGAATAGAAAAGAAATCTTAAAAAATCATGGTACTCATTATTTAGATCCCCTGGGGTGAGACGGCAAAGACTTGACTATCGCGTTTCCTTATTTCAACAATTGTACCATTCAATAATTTTGATACCATTTATGCAGCAAAGATAGAGCACCCTGGCTTCATGAGAAAAAAGAGGGGGAGTTGTCCTTATCCACCCAGTGTTCTCTTTTTCTTTTAAGTAGGAGTTTCATGAATTCTTTGATTTATCATAGTAGGTATAAATTTAATGTGATTGAAGGGGTCTAATTCCTATCTAGAAAGAGAAGTACTAGTGCTACGAAGTTCAGTTTACTTTAGATAGATGAAGGATTCACTTTAGGCAAGCACAGGTGAATTTTTCTCATTACTCAAAAGTGACAAACTAAGGGCACTTTCACAGTAAACAAAGCCATTAGAAATCCAACTGTTTAGTAAAAGAAAAGACTGAGCGAGTCTATTGCAGCTTTTTTTCTAAGGTAGGAAGAACTAGGTATGACAGTAGCGAACTCGAAGAAAAAACAAAGCAAAGATAGGTCTTGTTGGAAAGAGTTATTAGCAAGCGGAGGAGACCTGGAATCTTTCTACATTGGGGTTAGTGCTCCTATACTGTAGGGAAAGGTCCTCTAAACCTAGACCCTACATTTCCATTCCAAGAAAGGGTGGGACTTACTAAACTAATAAGGCTCACTAGTTGGATAAAACCCAAGGCCAAAGGACAGACGCATATGAATAATTGGTTGAATCCCTTCATGTTATGGATCTCTATGGCAATTATAATGATTTCTTTGAGAATCATCATAAGATTTCTAATTACCTACCGAGAACTGATAGAAAGATATTTTTGATCACTGGTAGTCATTCTTCATTCTAGTGAAACAAATACAAGTATCGATTTAGCAAAAGCATAGTCAGGGTCTCGTCTCCTACTTAAGCTACTCAACCAGATTACTACAATGAATGTAACGGAGGAGAAGTACAACTAGAAAGAACTCTTTTCTTATAGAATGAAAGACTCTCTTTTTGTGCTAAGAGTATATAGAAACAAGAAATGGTTGGGGCTAGAATGAGTACCATTATCTTTAAGAAATAGGAATCTTGGTAAATTGAGAAAATTGATGGTACTGAGCGATCTTCATCTCTCTTCTACATGAGATATCCAGCTAGTATATCAAAGAATGTCTCTGGAATCATCCTAAAATGATGGATGGAACTCTTTTGTCTATGGAGGAAGAAGTCTTGTCTTCTCTTAGGAAGACTTCGCTTCTTCTTCTAGAGCCTTTGCCTCTCGTGCGCCTATCCCTTTGCATCTACACTGACATATAGAAAGAAAAATGGCCAAGCAAGATGATAAATGAACCTTTGCTTATGAAAGAATCAAAGTAAATCTTATGCTGTGGTTTCTAAAATAGAAGGTAAGAGATGCAAGTGAATCTGAAAGACTATAAGCAGTAGCTGGTCCATGGAAGCCTTATTTAGTAACATGTGAAGAAATAAAATTTCAAGGTCAAAAGGTAGTAAGCAGAACTACTTGAGTGGTTTAAGCTTCAGTATGCAAAAAAGAAAATTCTCTTATCAAAGTGGATCTATCAAATAGTCAGATCGGTCAATCCCATTTCAACAGATCAAGGAGCACATGTATTAGCTCTATAAATTGATGCTTTCACCAATTTTTATGAAACTATTGCCTTGTGCCAGAGTCAAAATTAGAGAAGCATTTTTCCAACTAAAAAGGAGAGAGGAGAACTTCTGTTATACTCAACTAAAAGGAGAGGCGTCGAGCAGCTCGAGAGGTAGTTTGAGAGGAGCCGTTAGGCCACTCGAGCAAAAGCTAGAGGAGACCTATATATATATATATATATATATATATATATATATATATATATATATATATATATATATATATATATATATATATATATATATATATATACATACATATAGACACACACACACAATAGAATATAGAAGTGGAAGTGGCTCCTTACATAAAACGAAAATGAGTAAATTAGACATAGGTATTTGACTACATTTCTATCAAATAGCGGTTTTTGGCAAAAGTCAATATGAAGAAAGGTGCGTAGAAATGAATTGACTCTCTCTCTCTCTCTCTCTCTCTTGATCAGTGGCCTATATTTGATCCTATGTAACTTGAAGAAGTTGGAAACATGACCATCTTTTAGTAAGCTTTCAAGCCAATGTTCATCAAGTTTTGCTCCAACCCGAGTGAAAGGTGTGTAGCATAGAGAATTCTTCACTAGCGCTAACCATTTTCCGTGAAAGGGGTTACTCTTAGGAAGAAGCAGTAAATACTATGTATATTTTAAATGGGGTGAATATTATATCCAAGCTAAATAAGACACCTTATGAACTTATAAGAGTTGGACAGCCAACCTTTCTCACTTGCATATTTTTGAGTGTAAATGCTTTATCCTGATGAATGGAAAATCACCCCTAGGAAAATTTTATTCAAGATCTGATGAAGGAGTCTTCTTAGGTTATTCATCTATAGGGAAAGCCTATAGAATATTTAGTAAGAGGACCTTGGTAGTAGAAGAGTCTACCCATGTGGTATTTGATGAATCAGATAGAACCATTGAATCTAAACCAGAAGAAGAAGTAGTAGAGGTAATTCAAGGGATAGAAGATAGAGTCTACCCATGTGGTTTTTTTAAATTGCATGATTAAATTTAGGCATGCTTTGGCGATACTAAGGAGATCTAGGGTTTCCTTCAACATGCTCTATTTCTCCTCATCGTGGAGAAAATTTTGGGTCGTTTGTCTTGGATTCTCAGTTTTTCTATTCTCTTCATTGGTATTATGGATTTCATTGAATGCCGACAGTAAGACTTGATCTTTTAAAGATGTATTGATGGGTGGCCCTTCATCTTTGAACCTGAAACTAGATTTTGTTTAGACTTACTTTAAAGATTTTCCTTCTCTAATGTTTGACAATACGATGATTTCTCAGCTAGCCACCCCTTTTGCTTTAACTTGAGGTGGCAAGTTTGTCTTGCACTGACCTAACCTTCATGTTATATGGAATTTTTTTCTAAATATGAAACTTTCTAGATCATTTCAAATTGGTTTGTTGGATCCACGTAACATTGCGATTCAACTTTCCAACAATCTTGATTATAGTCACATTTTTTCCAGAAGAGCATATTATATTCAAGCTTGTCGGATGCGTTTACTCAAATGGACTCCTAATTTTTATGTTAGAGAGGAATCCCCTATAGCTCTTATTTGGATTTCCTTTCCAAATTTGAGGCTTCACTTCTCTAATTCCTAGATTTTATTTGCTTTAGCTTCGATCTTTGGTAGGCCTTTATGGACGGATCAGGCTACAACTTTGATTTCTTGTCCATCTGTGGCTCATGTTTTGGTTGAATTAGACTTTTATAAGAAACATCCTAAAGAAATCTGGCTTGGTTCGGAGTTAAGTGGGCATTTTTCAAAAAGTTGAATTTGAAAACTTGCCTATTTTCTTCACTCATTATAAAATACACGATCATGGTATAGCTGAATGCTTTATGTTGCATCCCCAACTTTGAAAGAAAAAGGAAACGTCCAAATAATTAAAGGGAAAAAATATTTTGGCGACTTCTTTAACTCATGATAATGCTAATCCTGTGCAGGAAATGCTAGTGGAGATAAATTCCCATCTTCAGAATGTTGCCCAGGATCCACATGTTCCTTGGAAAGTTGATAATGAACTTGTTATTCCTATAGATATGGAAAATGCTGCAATCCTATTCCATTTTAGAGAGTAATTAGTAGGACTCCTACTATTTTAGATAATCATTATCAAGTTACTAATGGTTGTGGAAATGCGGATGAGCATATGGTGACTATTACATCTGAGCATAATATTATTTCAACATCATCATATTTATCGTGTGTTATTAATAAAAATTTATCTGATTTGGATTTTATGGTGAAAAATAATGAATGTTCTAATATATTTTCATTTCAACCCTTTGTGAATGAACAAGAAAAAGCTTCGGAAGGGAGTATGGATGATAGGCAACTTGCTCAGGATGGCATGGTTGAAGAAGCTATTGGCTTAGGGAAAGGAAATATGGAGGAAGGAATAGTGCAAAATATAGGTAATGGCATTAGTAGTAAGGAAAATGTTGAAGAGGGCTATGACTTGAAAGATGGAGAGCTAGCTCAGGATGTCAGGGAGGGGGGTACTTTTAATCATATGAATGATGTCAATAATGGTATCCTCAAATTTACATCAACATAGAAATAACTTTAGTGTTAATGAGGATATTGATATTGTGGCTAAATGTTTTTCTAAAGATGATAACATGTTAGATAATGATAGTGGTTTTAATAAAATTCAAAGTAAGAAGAATAGGAAAAACTAAAACATTATTTAGCAATCGCCTAGGAGCACCCGTTCTCAAACTAGTCATTAACCTTTTTATGTTTAAGCCTATTATTTGAAATGTTAGGGGTATAGTTTGCCCTTCCTCTAGATTGTGGGTTAAGAATTTATGTCGTATACATAATGTTTCTATTTTAGTTATACTTGAGCCTCTTATTTCATCTACCAAATTAGACAATAATACTAGGTTCTTGGGTTTTAATCATGTTGTTGCTAATTCATCCAATAAAATTTGGGTGTTTTGGAAGGATCCTATTATTTTTTATATTGTTGGGGATTTTACTCAAGTTCTTCAATGCTATACTGAGTTTTTAATTTTGAAATGTTATGCTTCTTTTATTTATGCTACTTCTTCTAGGATTACTAGAAAGGTTCTATGGGAGGAACTTACTAATTTCAATAGCTTAATTAATTTGCCTTGGTTAGTTGTTGGTGACTTTAACATTATTTCCAATCCTTCTAAAAGGATTGGGGTTTCCAACCTGGTTTATCAACTAATGTAGGATTTCAATAACATGATTTTGGATTGCAACTTAGTTATTGTTGGTTATACTAGTAATAACTTTACCTAGAATCACGGTAATTTATGGCAACGATTCGATCGTGTGCTTTTTAATGATAGTTGGATAAATTCTTTTAACTCTACCTTTGTTGAATACCTTAGTAAAACTTTATCCGATCACTCTCCAATTCTTATTGGCTTTATGACTAGGAATGTTGGTCCTACCCCTAACTTTAGGTTTCAAAACATGTGGTTACTTGATGATTCCTTTGAACATGATTCAGGATAATTGGCATGCTTCTTTTTACCCTGATAACTCTATTTGTGATATGAACAGATTGTGGTTCAAGAAAAAAAGACTTAAGCATAAAATTAATTGGTGGAATAGAAATGTTTTTAAAAATGTTTTCACTAATATTCTTATTATTGAAGATAAAGTAAAAATTATTGAACAAAATTGCCAGGTGTTTCCTTCGGATGGTAATTTCAATTTGCTTAAAGATGCCAAAGATTGCCTTTTAAATTACAACCTCGGGAGGAAGTTTTTTGGAAACAAAAAGATGCCTCCAAGCATCTTGTTGAAGGTGACAATTATTTTAAGCACTTTATGCTTTAGTAAAGAGTAACTGTGCAAAAAATTTCTTTCATAAAATTTCTCGGTCTGATGGTTCCCAAACTGAGGATGCTGAGGATATTGCTAATTCTGTGAAGGAGCATTTTCAAAACCTTTTTAACAAGAATTTTGATCCAACTCCTATTGATAACCCTGCTATTATTCCTAATATCATTACTTCGAATGATAATGCTACTCTCTTTTCTTCCTTTGTTTGAGAAAATCAAGGAGATTGTCCATAATATAAATGCTTACTCTATGGCTGAGTCGGATGGTTTCACAACTAATTTTTTTAGAAGGCTTGGTATATTGTTAGTAATGATCTTTTTGCTACTATGTTAGATTTCTTTATTTGTAATACCATTCCTAAGTTCTTTTTTTTCACTACTACTGTTCTCACTCCTAAGATGATTTTGTTAGTAATTGGAATGATTTCAGGCCTATCAGTCTTTGTACTTTTTTTAGTAAGTTGATTTCTATAATCCTTAGGAATTAGTTATCTCCTCTCCTTCCTAAGGTTATTTCTCCAAACCAAAATGGTTTTGTCAAGGGTCGGGCTATTACTAATAACATTATTCTTGGCCAATGGTTGCTTCATGACCTTGATGTTGGGGTGAGAGGTGGAAACATTATTTTGAAATTAGATATTGCCAAAGCTTATGAGAACATTATCTAGAAAATCCTTTACAATATTTTGAATTTCTTTGGTTTCAACTAGGTTTTTATTAATCTTACCAAAAATTGCATTGAAGGTTCTTATTTTCTATTATTTTAATGGCAAAAGCAATGTTTTTTTCAAATCTTCTCATGGCTTAAGGCAGGGTGATTCTATCTCTCTGGCTCTTTTTATTATTACTGCTTAGTACTTATCTAGAGGCATTGCCAATCTGTTTGAAAATAACACTAATCTTTATTTTAGAACATTGGGAGGCATTCCTATCTTTCATTTATGTTTTGTTTGTGTTGTTATTATTTTTACCAATGCTTCTTTAAATCGAATTTACATGCTGATGAATTTTCTTCATAAGCTTGAAATGTTGAGTGGGCTTTCTATTAACCAGAGTAAGAGCTGTTTAATTGCTTCTAATAAAGTGCCTCATAATTGTATCGCTGTTATTAAAGGTCTTACTAGGCTTGTGCATGGTTATTTGCCTATCAAGTATTTAGGAGCACCTCTTTTCAAAGGTAGAAAGAAGACTTTCCTTTTTAATGATTTGATTACTTCTGTATATAATAAGCTTAATTCTTGGAATTTTACTTCTTAAGTTTGGGGGTAGATTGGCCCATATTAAAAGTGTTTTTTGTCCTCTTCCTGTCTATATTTTCCAAACCTTACAACCTACTCATGCGATTTGTAATAGAATTCATAAATTGTTTAATAAATTTTCTAGAAGGGTACCAATAATAACTCCAAAATTATTTGGTCTTCTTGAAGTAATTGCTATGGTGTTTTGGAAGAGGGAGCCTTAAGTTGTAAAAATATGCATGATTTGTCCTATGGTTTTTCTTTCAAACTATGGTATAATTTGGTGCTAAGCATAGTATTTGGGCAAAGTTCATGTATGCTAAGTACTGTGTTTGTAAGCATCCTACTATGTGTGTCTACAATAAAGGTGATTCTAAAGTTTCATAGAGACTTTGCAAAATTAAATTGGTTGTTAAGCCTCACATTAAATGGGGTCTTGGTGGTGCTAACATCTTCTTTTGTCAAGACCAATGGTTGGTGGCTCAATCCATTGACTCTTCTCACAATATTGTTACTACTTCTACTGTTAAGGTGAATCATTTTATCACAAATAATTGTTGGGATTATAATAAACTTGTTGGTGTTATTCTTGAATCTATTATTCAGCAAATTTTGCATCTCCCTTTTAATTCTAATTCTGATGATTTATTATTATGCAATCTTTCTAACAATGGTAGCTTCAGATTAAAGGTTATATGGAATGCTTTAGAGTTAAGAATTGTACTTCTAAAGTTTCTACTATGATTTGTCATAAAAGTATTCCTACCACTATTTCTACTTTTATTTGGAGAATCTTGTATAAGTTCATTCCCACTGATGAGAACTTTATTAAAAGAGGTTTTATTTTAACATCCAAATATTAATGTTGTTATCATGTGGAGAACATGCATCATGTCTTTATTTATGGTCCCAAAGCTATCAAAGTTTGAATACATTTTGATGATATCTTTAGATTATGTTTTTTAATGCTAATATGTCCATTAATGATATGCTGAATTCTTGGTTTATTAAATCTAGAATCCATATTAGAAATGTGATTCCTTCCCTTATTTTGTTGTTCTTATGGTTGGATGGAAATAACTCTCTTTTCAATAATATTAGTATAAACCATCATAGGATTATTAAAAGAGTGAAAGACAAAGTTTTAAGACTATACTCTGCTAACCTGCTTTCCACCAATAACTTTAGATATTATTTCTTTGTTGCTTAATATTTGGGTATCTCGTTGAAGGATTATCAGTCCGATGATGAGACTAAGTTAGTTTACTAGATTAATCCCCCTACTAATATTATTAAGCCCCCTACTAATATCGTTAAGCTTAATTATGATGGGTCTATCAAAAACTCTGCATATGGTTGTGTTGGGATTATCAGGGATGACCATGGGAATATCATCATGGCCTATACTGGCCCTTCACATAAATGCTCTGTTATTTATTCTGAGCTCTTTGTTATTTTACATGGTCTTAAATTATGCATCTCTATTGGTATTACTAAGTTTTAGATTAAAGTTAATGCTACTTATAGTATTTTTTGTTTAAATAACCCTAACAATGTTGTATGTAACCTGAATTTATTCAATTTTGTTAGGAAAATTAAGCAGCTTTTGGCCATTATTAATTATTCCATGACTCTTGTGCATAGGAAAAAGAATGCTTGTGTTGATTGTCTTGCCAATCTTTGGTGCAATTTGGACTTTCTTACTGATTTTCTGCCACCAATTTACCAAACCCTTTAAAGGGTCTTACTATAATGGACAAAATTGGTTTACCCTATGTTAGAACTTAGGTTTTTTTTGTGCTTTGGGACATTGGTCTGTTTGGTGTTTTTTTCTTGATAGCACTTCTTGGTTCCTTGTTTCTCTTTGTCTTGTGGGTTGTTGCCTCTTCCATTTTCTTTTTATATCTAGTAATTTTGGTTTATATGATGTCTTGTATAGTAGTCATTTGGGCTTCTTTTTGTTATGCTCTTTGGATCTTCAATGTGCTCTGTTATGCTTGGTCATCTCTTGGGATCTTTATCATGTGTCTTTGGCTAAGGTCAAGCTATGATTGTATCAATTTCTACACTGATTTTAACCCTTTCTGTTGCTTATCTATTCCCTGGATGGAGTATCTTGGGTTGTTTAGTGGTGGTTTTCTATGTTATATTGTTTTTAAGTGATGTCGTCTCATATGGCATGGATGGTTTTGTGGTTTTTCTATTACTGTTCCTGGATCCCCCTTCTCTATGGACTATCATAGGATCATTGTGATTGTTATCCATATTTTTCTTTTGGCCTTTTGGGTGAGGAATATCATTATGTGTCTAGTATGAATTTTTTTATCTTATTGCTCCTTTATCTTTTCCTTTGCTTTGTTTAGGGTATGTGTGAGCCTAAGTGGTTTTGGGTTTAGATGTGAGTGGAAACTAGATTTTTATCATGATGACATTAAAAATACATCAATTTTGAGCTTGTATGGCCATTCTTTTTGTAACTACCTTGTTGGCCAGTTTTGGCCTTATGGTTACAATAATCATTGGACTCGTTTGATTCTCTATGTTATTCTTCTTATGCTTTTAAGCCTTATGGAAGTGGTTGTGAGCCTGTCATCAGCTCTGCTAGTCTTATATTTGGGCTTCGAGTTGGTTGCTGTATTTGGAATTTCTTGCAGTCCCATGGTAAGAATTTTATGAATAGCTTCACTTTCTATTATAGCTCCTATGATAATATTTAGCTACATTATTTTGATATTGACTATATCAATAGTGGTTGTGGCCATGGCTTTCTTCTGGGCTTATTACCTGTAAGGCTTAATCTGCTGGATAGGGCAATTTTAATTCTAGATTATTATAGCATCTATGATCTTTATTTCTATTTTGGTGGTTATTTAGACTGCCTTTACACCATGTTTATCTTGCTGTATGGTGCTATTAGCTATTGGATTTTTTTAGTTCTTAATTTGAATTGGGATATGTTGTTTTATTTGTTTAGCTGGCATGTTAGTGTCCTTTTCTTTATTGGTAATCTGGATAAGTTAGAGGGTTTGTTATGCCAAAATTTGATAAGCTCTTTCATGATTAGTAGGATCTATAATGTTTTTTATTATATTATTAATTTCAATCATCTCTTTATTTGGTTGTTCAATTGAATTTTTTTTCTTGTAAGTGCTTAGGGGAGTGCTGCTCATATTGTTGCTTGAGGCTTGACAGAGGGCCATCTTTGGAGATGTTTAATTTTAGCCTGTATGCTGTATTCTTTTTCTTGGAATTTTATAATCTTGGTAAACTTAGATGTTCATACATTTGTGTTATTTGGTGTGTTTTTACTGCTTGCAGGTGCAGGTACATCACTATTTTCCTTTTAACTCATTTGTTAGATATTACTGCTTTCTATAAAATGTCCTATCTCTTATGCTTGTCTTCTCTTTCTATGTTGGATTCCTTATAGGATTTTGTTAGTGCAGGTCTTTTGGATGTTGATTTTTTGATAGAAAAGATGGGGTCTAATGCTAATCTATTGATCTTTTCAATTTTTTTGGGTGTTGGCTGCTTACCACCCTAGAATAAATCTAGGTTATTTTATACTTATTTTTAGTAGGGACTTCGAGCTCTTAGGACTCATTTTGGCTTTTTTTGTATCTCATTCAAGCACTAGTCGACTCGATGTCCCTTTTAAGGACCTTATAACCTTTCTTTTAATTAACACGTAGGCCCCTCTGTGGGTTCCCCCCCGCCCAAAAAAAAGGAGATAGTGTAGCACCTCAGGAGCCACTGCCTAAAGAATGGAGATACTCATCTAGTCATCCTAAAGAACTAATCTTAGGAGACCCATTGAAGGTGTTAGAATTAGGCATAGACTTAAGAAGGAGGTTAGTCATTCTATATTTATCTCCATGATAGTACCAACCAACATTAATCAAGCCCTAGTTGATGAATTCTGGATCTTAGCATTACAAAAAGAACTGAATTAATTTGTTAGGAATGATATTTAGGAGTTGGTGAGTAAACCTAAAGATCAGAGTGTTATAGGAACCAAATGGGTTTTTAAAAATAAAATGAATGACTTTGGCATAGTAGTGAGAAATAAGGTTAGATTAGTAGCTAAGGGGTACAATCAAATTGAAAGGATTGACTTTGAAGAGACATTTACCCTAGTAGCTAAACTAGAAGCCATTAGAGTGCTCTAAGCCTTTACTTATTTTAAAGGATTTAAGATACATCAAATGGATGTCAAAAGTGCTTTCCTAAATTTGGTAATTAAAGAGGATGTATATGTTGAGAAACTCCCAGGTTTTGAGAACTCTAAATTCCCTAATCATGTTTTCAAACTAAAGATGGCTTTGTATGGGTTGAAGCAAGCTCCTAGAGCCTGGCATGAAAGGTTGAGCACATTCCTTCTAGATAGAGCTTTTATTAAGGGTCTATAGACACCACCCTATTCCTAAAGAAAGGAGAATACATCCTCATAGTTCAAATCTATGTTGATGATATACTATTTGGATCTACAAATAAAAATTTTTGTGATAAATTCTCAAAAACTAAGAGTGACGAGTTTAAGATGAGCATGATCGGAGAGCTAAACTATTTTTGGAGATTTAGTGTGAAGCAGAAGGGTGATGGAACTTTTCTTAGTCAATCAAAATATATCAAGGACATCCTTAAGAAATATGAAATTGATAATGCTAAGATAATAAACACTCCCATGAGCTCTACTATTTAATTAGATAAGGACCCAAATGGAAAATCAGTTTATCAAAAAAAGTATAAAGGGATAATTGGATCACTCCTTTACTTGACTTATAATAAACCTGATATCATGTTTAGTGTTTATCTCTGTGCTAGATTTCAGGCTGATCCCAAAGAATCTAACATGAGTGCTGTCAAAAGAATTCATAGATTTTTTTGGAACCTAAAACTTAGAAATCTGATATCCTCAATTAGTACTTCTTTTGAGATCATAGAATATTATAATTCAGACTTTGCAGGTTGTAGGGTTAATAGGAAAAGTACCTCTAGAATATGCCAATTCGTAGGACAATCTTTAGTCTCCTGGTCCAATAAAAAATAAAACTCTTTAGCCCTATCTACCATGAAAGTAGAATACAAAGCTATAGAGAGTTGTGTTGCACAAGTCCTACGGTTGAAAAAATAAATCTTAGATCTTGGACTACTTGTAGGCACCATTCAAATGTGTGATAATACTAGTGCCTTTTATATATCAAAGAATTCAATCCAATATTCAAGGACAAAACACATACACATTAGGCACCATTTCATTAGTGACCATGTGATAAAGGGGATATAGAGCTACATCATTTAGCTACTAAAAATCAATTGGCAGATATATTTACAAAACCCTTGGCTTTTGAAACTTTTAGTACCTCAAGGACTAGACTAGGTGTTATAGATATTCATGCTTGAATAAGGATGATTTGAAAATTAGAAAAATAAATGTTTTTATATGTCTTTCTTTTGCATTTTTGTAATATGATTGTTCATATTATTGATTTTGTTTTTGTAAGGGAAATTTTGAAAATTGAAAAAATAAATGTTGTTGTGTATTTTTCTTTTAAATTTGTTTTCTGATTGTTTGTATTTTTTTTTTTTTTTGAGATTTATTTTATGCTCTTTTTATGGAGCTTTCCTGATCATCACACACCACTT
Organism: Dendrobium chrysotoxum; assembly: GCA_019925795.1. Taxonomy (NCBI): domain Eukaryota; kingdom Viridiplantae; phylum Streptophyta; class Magnoliopsida; order Asparagales; family Orchidaceae; genus Dendrobium; species Dendrobium chrysotoxum. The sequence goes on along the minus strand of CM034300.1, from coordinate 34,949,645 downwards.
TCTGAATTTTGTTCACATCATATAGTATGATTTCACATCATACTGTATGATATTCACAAAAAATAGCAAATTACTAGTCACAGCACATCCAATGGCTAATATTGATTAATCATTAGTGATCGTACTGTACGAGCAACTACTTCACAATGTACGATACATATGGCAATGGATGTTAGATTAATTTATTTTGGCTGATATGATATTTAATATTGTATTATACTATACAAACATCTATTTATATAGGATGATCTGACCAGTCAACAATCATCCAGGCTGACACATTGGGATACACGTCTTCTCTCTAATCATCATGTATAATTCTGATCATAATGTATGATAAGACCACTTTTTTGACTGATCAGACTCGAAAAAATTAAATGCACTCAATCATACTATATGATGTCTTTATTATATTATATGATATGGCCATTCTATTTAAAGAGAGTAAATTCAAAACTTTTCTTCACTCAACCCATTTCACTCTTCTTACCTCCTCCCTGAAGATCTCTTCCTTTAAAATGCCCGGAGGAACGTGTTCACGAGCTCGAGTCAGAAGTTCTTCTTGCAGTACAGAAAAACTCATTGTTACCGGCGGACGAAATCCATCGGTAACAATGAAAATCCATCGGAAATATACGGTTTCTGGTGGATTTCTGATGGAAATACGTCCAATGGTAATTCGCACGTCGGAAATAGATTACCAACGGATTTAATCCGTCGGTAATATTTTCGGCGGATTTTTTCGGCAGATTTCTGACGAAAAAATAACAAAAAATGATGTTATTATATTATTAGTTTCCGGCGTATGATCCGCCGGTATTGTCGGCGAAAATATCCGTCGGTAATACCGACGGATTTTACGCCGCAACAAACTGATGTTACTATTACTGTTGGACTTTCCGGCAGACTAAGCGCCGGAAATGTCCGGCGCATAATCTGCCGAAAAGTTCGATATATCGTATTACAGGCACCATTTTCGGCAGATAATCCGCCGGAAACCTGTAGCATTGACAAAAAAAAAACCTTCTTCCCTCTAAAATTGGACTAGACCCACTTAAGTAAACTCCCCAAACAGTTTTCAGGATTTAACCCCCTTAGGATTTGGTAAATTATTTGGTAAATCCGGATTTAGAGAATTTACAAAATCCTACTTAAATGAAATCCTAGGTTCTACCAAACAGCCCCTAAGCTTGTGGGGGACTTTTCTATCACACAACAAGCCCAATGCATTCCTCCACTTCAACAATCCAATTTGAATTCTACTAATAATATCACACAAGGGTACAATCTAGTAAGAACATCCATGACTAAAGAAAAGAGAGTGTTACCTCCACACCAAGGAACGTCGTCGAAGGAGCGAAACCGTGTTTGATTCCGAAGGAACATCATCGAAGGAGCGAAACCTAGCGGCGAAGGAACATCGTCGAAGTGTCGTCAGAGAGTCGCCGGAGAAGGAGAGTCCGCCGGCGTCGAAGGAAAGGAATTCGTCGTCAGAGCAGAATGTGTCGTCGGAGCGGAATCGAAAGCCGAACGAGACAAGAAAGAGGAACCAGGAGGGGGATGGCTCGAAAAAGGGCATTTACCGGCGGATTTTTCGACGGATACTCTGTCAGAAAGATTACTAGCGGAACATCCGCCGGTTATAGTTCATCGAGTTTAAGTGTGCTGGCAAAAGATACGCCGGTAATACCGCCGGTAATTTCCGACGGATATTGCGCCAGAAAATGAAACTTTTCCGGCGCAATTGCGACGTATTATCCGCCGGTAAATAAGCGACGGAGAATTCACCTGAAATTCCATCGCATAATTACCGGTGACAAATCCACTGGTAATTGCATCGCTAGTTTCCGGCGGATACCATCCGTCGGAAATTACGATGATAATAGATAGTTTTCCTATAGTGTTGACACCCTATGGATCCTTGATTTATTGAAGCCACTGAAGAGGAGGCTTACAATTGGTACAAAATTGTTAAGATCATGCCTTCCAAGATTAGAAACTAGGAAGTTTTAAACTTCTAGGTACTCCCTCTCTTTGCTCGGACCACCCCTCATTTTATTCACACACTTGCCTACCCTTACAATTATGAACTTCTTTTCAATTTTTTTTCTAGTCTCAAAATTAATAGTGAGGGTACTACACTCCAATCTTACGTCAATAGAAGACCTATCCAAATTACCTACCAAGATTTTTATGAATTTATCCACCTTTCGATAACTACCGAAAAAGTTTACCTTTTAGCTTCAAACACTGACTATGATTGGACCCTTGCAAACACTACCCTTAGGGAATAAAATCTTAGATACCACATCACCCATGCCAATACCTTAGTACAAGATGCTAGAATCATCCAGTATATCCTTTACAACTAAATAATTCCAAAAAATGGGGATTAAATTAACATTACACATCTTTTATCCATAACTACTTATTCATAATGGTTGAGATAGATTTCAAAGTAACTAATCTAATAATTCAATATCTTGAGAATCTAACCTACATTAAAGATCCTAGACATAAAAGAAAGCAAAATCTTGCCTTAGGTCCAAATACAACTTCCAATTCCCTGCACAGCTAAACACCTTCTAATTTTCCATTCCAATAGCTCCTTCCATGTCCTTCACAACACTCACCATTGTAATGTTCAATATGTGGATGATGAGCCAGTGGATGCAGAGGGAGGTCCAGCACCAGCACCTGTCCACCAGTAGTCTAAGTATGATATGTCGATTTAGAGGTTTGACCAATGGAAGGCTCATTTTGACACTTATGTAGCAGAGCATCAACGACAACATGATAATGATATGGCTCACTTTGATAACTATATAGTACTATAGTAGCACCAACACGATAATGACATGGCTTGGTTTGGAAAGCAATTTGCTTCAATCCACCGATTCTTCCAAACACCACCACCACCTCCTCCACCTGATTAGGATCCTTCATACTTTTAGTTTTCTCTATATTTTCATCCTTGTGTCTGTATTGCTTTTACTTCTATGCTCTATGATGTATGTGCTTCTCTTTGATGTCTTTTTTTAGTAGTTTTCTCCTTTTTGTGATGTCAAAAGGGGGAGTAGTTTGTTGTTGGTAGATTGTACAATGTGTTGGAATGATTAATCAACTATTCTTTTCTTCTTTCTCTTCATTTCCTACTGTTTGTGTATGCATTATTTTAAAAAGAACCCCCCCCCCCCCCCCCTTATTTTTGAAAGATTCACCTAGTAAGGAGGAGTTTAGGAAATAAAAAAAATATATTTAAGATATTTACCTACAATGTTTGCCATCATTAAAAAGGGGGAGATTGTTGTAAATTTGGACCCATGTAATGTGATTTTGATGATAACAAATATTATTGGATTCTTAACAAAGCTATCTCCTATTAACTGCTATTATTACATATCAATGGAGTGAGTTAGTGATAATATCAGAATTTAGTTTTTCTGAACTAATCATACTGTACGATCCATAATGTATTATATGATCAATTAATCAAAAAATGATTAAAATGACTAATTGTGATAATTAATGCAAGATGAAGTAATCATATCATATAATGTATATCGTATAGGACGATCAGTTAAAATCAGGATCCCAGCCACCAAACATAATTTAGGAAATATTTTGAAATTCAAATTTTTGTACTCATCGTATTATATGATAGGTATCATATTGTACGATGTAATTTAATCTTGCCTAAAATAATCTTGTGATTAGGTAACAAATTTGTATTAATTGATCTAGCCAGATCATACAGAACAATTTTACCAATCGTACTATACGACCCAAATCCTGCATGGGATGATAATTTAATCTTCACCAATTATACGGGATAATAATCTAAGTCATTTAAAATAATTGTACTAAATGATGATCTAAATCATCTTATTATCTCAATTCCTTAAACTGATCATACAGCACCTAGCTCTTCGTATAGTACTAATAGGAGTAGTTTTTACTAATCATACTAGACGATCCAGGATCATACTATACGATCAATGTTGCCAGAATTGAATTTAATGCTTTTTGTGAGGCCTTGTATTTAATCTCTCTCATTGACTTATTTCAAGTCTTTGGCTGCTGAGTGTTCTTGAGAGGGAACTTTGAGAAGAAGATCTAGAAGAGCTTTGAGAAGAATAGGGAGAGCTTATGTGTGAGGGAGAAGTAGTGTGAGGGTTTCACACGATTTCTCCAAGAAAGTTTCTTACCTTATTCCTCTAAGTATCTATCTAGGTATTTTGGGTGGCTCTAGGGAGAAACTCTTCAGCTCAAGGATGTGGTTCTCTGCCATCACTAAGAGGGTGAGAATGGAGTCCAAGGTTCTCTACCTTCTCTAGGAGGGCGAAAAAGATTAAAGGTCCACTATCGTCGCCTAGAGGGTGACAAAGCTTCCGGCTCTCTATAGCACTGACTTTGGTGAAAGTGATTTGTGTAAGGGCTTCTCTGCCTTGTTATGGGGGCAAAAAGACATACACTATAGTGATAGTGCAATACTCAGAGAGGAGGACTCCGAGGAGTGGATGTAGGTCATTGTTTGACTGAACCATTATAAATCTCTAATGTGTTTGTCCTAATTTTTATTCTCACATTTTTACTTTTCTACATTTTAATTTCATTATAACTGCTTGGTAAAAATTATACTTAATGCTTCATTCTACTGATTAGAATATCATCATAGTTGCTTAGATGTTTGGGTAAATTCATTCGCTTATGCACTAAGTGAAAATGTCTACTTGTTTTTCAAATATTGAAAAATCCAAAATTATTGTCTTTTTTTAAGTAAGCAATTAGTTTTTGAAATTCACCAATTCACACCCCTCTTGGTGCGCCTAGGGATATGTTCACTTAGGCTTAACATCCTTATTGAACTTTCAATTTACACGCATAAATCCAAAACACATTTATTATTGTATCTAATATTTATACTATTTTATTCAGTGATAGAATATCCATAAATATCATTTTTATTCAGTGGGATAGTTACTATAATTAGAGTAAACAATAATAGTTTTTTGCAAGTAAGCATACTTCCTCGTGAGTTTCACACTCTACTCTATCACTTTATTACTAGATTTGGCACGTATACTTGCGTATATTAAGTGGGATTTTATTATTTTTATATCAAAGAAAACCTAAGCATTTTTAAAGGGTGATTGAGCCATAGATTTTTATACAATTCAAAAGTTCACTCCGCAGCCCCCATCATTGTGTAATTACCCTAAACTAGTATATTTAATTATAGAGAATTCATAAAATTACAAAAATTCATAGCTCCTAATCTAGAGGGCTAAATTAATTGTATGGCCACTCTGTGGATTTAGCCTGAAGAGCTCTTTCAAAAGCAAGCATAATAAAAGCTTGGTGATGAATAGATTAAATATAATTTGCATTATATTGCATGTTGAAATTTTGAAATTAATCCTTGTAGAAGTGTCTAATAACTTTCATTTTTTTATTAAATATTCTTTGGGATGTTTTACATAGTCCAAAAAAATTTCATGGTAATTTGAGATCTATTATGGACTTAATTGAATTTTTTATTTCTTGGGTCAAAATTTGACCGAATAAATTAACAAATTATAGGGAACAAATTCGTAGATCTTTTTGGCATGCTTTTTGTGGATTATTAGCTTTTGTGTTCAAGGTTAGTTAACTAAAGACTACAACCCAATTCTTGGTTTAGTTTACCCTAAATAAAATTTCCAAAGTATAGATATATTTACTTTGGAAATTTATAATAAACCCTAGGAAGACTTTAATGGTCTTAGTTTGTTATGATTTAATCCTTAGGAAAATACTGGCCTATGGTTTAAATTTCATGTCAATTGGAGCTCATTTGGTCTGTCAATTAGCCGACACTAAAATCATGTACATAATTGACATAGGGAATTCAATAAGTCATTAAAAATAAATAAATATCACAACAAATATAAAATAAATTACAATTAATTAAGAGTCGAATCAAGGAAAAATGATAGCGCCATCAGAAAACTCTAAAAGTAAATATTATCAATGCTTCAAGAAAATATAAAAATAAATAAATTTATTAAAAATTAAAGAAAATTCAAAATGACTTCAATATTTCATTGATCTCAAATTAGGTATTCCTTGACCAATGGTGAAGATCTAATGATGATTTGAGTTGATTTGATACAATAATGTAAAATAGCCTAATCTTTAAGTAAAATAATTAATAAATTAATATTGAAATTAAAAAATTTGTAAATAATAAATAAGAACTTTAAAAATATAAATTCATTGGCACTGAATTCCAAATAAATAGTATAATTTATTAAAAAAAGTAGACCCCTAAAATTCTAATAAAAATAAAAAGTTAAAGTTTGTTCAAACCACCAATAAATGAATAAATAAGAAATAAATAAATAAATAAAATATATAATTAAAATTAAAAAATATAAATAAAAAATAAGATGAAAATAAAAAAACTTTAAGATCATAGATCATTAAATAAATTTAATTAAATAAAAGAAATAAAGATAAATTTCATAAATATATGAAAAATAAATAATATATAAGTAAATAATAAAATAAATTAAATAATTAAACATAAATTCATTAGATAAATTCAACTTAAATAAATAAATTCAAATAAAATTTAAATAATTTAAAATAAATAAATAAAATGAAAATAAGAAAGAATGAAATAAAAATAAATCTTAATTTTAAACAAAAATAATAAATTTAAAATTGATTAAAATTTCTAAAGTTCAAAATTTAAAAAATTAAAAATTTTAAGAAGTTGATAATAAATAAAACTTTTAAATTTTATTCAAATAAATCAAATTCAATCCAATTCTTTTAAATGAATCAATCTTAAATAAATTAAATTTAATTAAATAAATTTAATTAAATAATTAGGATTGAAATAATGGTTTTATGTGTTGCTTTATTCTTTAGAATGAAACAAATTCATTTATTAGATGCCTAGGACTTACTGATTAATGACTCCAATGTATATTGAAGTTGTTAATGAACAGGGTTCTTTAAAACCTAAAGTTAATAAACTAACGATAATTAAATGAAGGCTTTATGATTTTGCTTTATTGTTTTGAACGAAACAAATGAATTCATTGGAGGCCTAGGACTCGTTAATTGATGACTTGAATGTACATTGGAGTTATTATTTACCATGGTTCTTTAAAATATAAAGTAAATAATTTAAGCAACTAAAAGACGTTAAAAAATGTAAATCATTAAAAAATAAAACTAAAACACTTGAACTTCAACTGTAGATAACCCAATCATTGATCCATTTAGGATACATCCAAGAAACACAGCTTAGCATGGACATTATAATTACTTGATAGGACTAGGATTATGTGTTTACTTTCTTACATCTGATTGAATGTTGTGGTTTGATATTATTCTAGTGGATGTGTGATGAAGTGAGTGTTTACTTTTTATTGCACTCTGCAATGTGGTCTATGATGATGTATAGATGTAATGTTTTGTATACTAACCCTTGCAGGAGTAGAGTATTTTTCTTTTATTAAATGTATATGTAAATTTATATATAGTTATAAATTATAAGGAATTGTGAAAGTCTCTAGGTCCTTATGTCGTATAAAATAGAATTCCAAAAGAATGGTTTTTCTTTGAAGAAAAAATCTTTTGGAATTCTAAAGATGTTTACTAATACCTGAAGCCTAAAACCTGAAGATCTAAAGACCATAAATAAGAAATTGTATTTTATATCGACTTGTGTCATTCTATAGGTGTAGAAATCCAATATCGTAATTGTTGGAGCTTAGCCACCATTACTTTACAGTAGACTCTGATTTGTATATTATATGAAACTTACAAAGGACTTTTTTTACATACTTTATATTTACTTGCTTTCTCAGATTGATGTGCAGGTGTAACTAAAAATTACTTGCTCTTCGTAGGTTTGTTAGCGGTGAATGTGCTTTGGCTGATATGTATACGTTAGGCTCCAAGGACTCAGTTGTCTTTATACTTTAAAACACTAACACTTTACTTTCCACTAAACATAGTTTGTTTAATTTTCTTGCTACACACATAAACAAATGCACATAAGCTAATAGAAAGCTAAAGGTGGGCTAAGTACTAGGGCTTAGCCTTCTATTCTCTAATGTTTTAAGGCCATTATGCTACAAAATTTTTCTTATTAAGTCAAAGTCATGTAATTTTCATTAGTTGCATATGAAAATTTTGTATGATAAAAAAAAGTTTATTTTAAATTATATTAGCAAGGACATTTGAATCCTCAACATGTTCAAAATCTTGATATGAATTTTGAACTTTAAACCTTGACTCCTAAGTGAATGCCCTGTCTATCATACATTCATTAGACCTAACATCATATTTTTTTTATTTAAGCTCTTAGAGGGCTAGTTTTTTATCCACTCTAGGTAGATGTAATCCCAATTTACATAAATTATGCACTTCCTTCAGGGTTTTCAGCCTAAACATTAAATTTTATCCTGATATAAATCATTTATGGCTTGACTATAGCATAGGTTAGAGTTTTTTTGGGCATCCCATAATTTAAAGCACTTTGTACCTTTCCTCCTATGAATCTCAAAAATAAATGTTCAACTTTGAAACTTCCTTATTCATAAAATCCTTTTTTTAAATCTTTATCTTCAATCTTTATAAATCAATAAAGATTTAGTCACCACTTTGATCGATTACTTTCTTAGGAGCTTTTCTTAAGATGTAATTAACCATAGAGGCTTGCCATTATGGAGAACATAGAACCATAAAAAAAATAAACCCTACTTTAGTTTACTAAAGTAGGGAAAAACCTCTAGATGTAAATAAACCTTTATCCTAGTTTATTTTAATTTTTAAAATGATAATTAAATATCATTTTATCTTTTGAGATATTAGGTTATTTTTTATGCTGTGTTTAATTAAGAAAATTATAGAATCTATTTATGTTCTTAAATCAATAGTGAAATACCATTTCTGTCATTCAAGATGGTATATTGTTAGCTATACATATTTGATTCACGAAATATAAAGTAAAATTTAATTGTGATATGTTTTCCCAAAGGTGGGAGAAGCATCTTCATTGTGCAAGGAGTAGAAGGATGGATTGGAATGTCTACCATATGAGGAGAAAAAGGAGGGAATAATATCTGTGCCATGCCAGAAGGCTAAGCAAGGAAAACTTTTTAAGGATAGAAGAGTTTGTAAAGGTCCTTCTCCACTTTGTAAGGAAGAAGGGCATCTCTTCCTGGCTGTGGGTCTCCGAAAGGATGTTACTTGTGGGGGTTTCAATGGAAAGGGTACTATCACACTATCCTGTAAGATAAAATGGTCATAGACCCTTACACTCTATAAAAGCAATCTAATGGAAGAGAAAATGGAATTATACATATAATTATTCCTACAGAATAATGTCTTTCACCTATACATCTCGATAGATAATAATATGAATAACTTAATAATCATGAGATTTCCCACATTCAATACATCAACTCAACTGGGTTTTATTTGATGTGGGTGTAGTTTTCCATGGGCACAAGCTCTCATGGTTAATTACATCCTAGGCCTTAACCTAAGAATACTCTCAATTAGGGATGCTATTTTATTCACTTCTTGGTTTATGACATATGAGATTTCTAGGCTCTCCATATCCAAGGGAAGATAGGGTTAATTGGGCTATTTAACCCACAAGGATCATACAATCACTCGACCAATTGAAAGTGGAGTTCAAGAGGGCAAAATTATACATCAGGCATGCATGAGAGAAAGATATAAGTGATGTCATCAATGTGACATAGATAAGTGCGATTTATAGCCTCCCATGAAAAGAGGGCTTACCCAATGATGAAGTGTATAATGGTATACCCATACTGCCAGCCTTTAACCCTAGATCTATAAAGGACGTATCGTACCCTCATTTCTAACACCCATGACCTAAGTAATGCAAGACACCGAGGGGACATATAACTTAAACCTCAATAAGGATATAAGTAGCCATGACCTAGATTTACCACCCTGCTTGAAAAAGGGTACTAGCTAAACTCCACCAAGTGTCTCAAAGCCATATAATCCATTCTTATGAAAATGTAAGAGTGGTGGTTGGTATTGGAGAAGAATTGGTCCTTAAGCTCAACCATAAATGTTATTATGCTATACAATAGTGAACTAACCCTCTATGTGTTAGAAATAAAATTGGTATGCTAGACTCAGGTTATACATGTAGGGTAGGGCTAATCAGAACTAACAAGTAGTCATTATGAAGTGAGCTAGGTTTAAAATTTAAATATATTTTAAAGGATGACCCAAGAGTGGTTATGCATTATTTTTGAAAGATTTGTTGATTTTAAGTCCTATGTTCTTTTTAAATTTATTTATGAAAATTTTATTTTTTAAGAAAGTTTAACATCTTAAGAGCCTAACATTGACTCCATCGGAGCCTCCCCCAAGCCAAATAAAAGAAGAAACTTTAGGAAAAGCATGCAGTTCTAATGTGTAAGCAATGTAAAAAAATAAATCATCAAAGAATAAGTAATAAATTAATGGCCATCAATACGGCTAGATTCTACAATACACCCCAGAAAAAGGTAGCTAAGCTCTACCATAACTACAACTCAGCCTAAATCTACATAAAAATGAAATGGTGTTTGGTGCCTTGATCAATCTCCACCTGTTTAACCTCCTGCCTTCTAAAATACCCAAACACCTATAAGGCTCTCCTAACTTAAATTACATTTGAAAAATGAAAAAATTACATGAGCTCCCTACAAAATAAACAATATAGCACAATCATAATAACATAATCATGTATATTCACATCTAGACCTAATCCTCAGGGCCACATTCCCAAGGGCTTAACATTCCTTATAGTACCTGTTATAAAGCACATTTTTAATCATAATTATATTATTTTCATTTTCCCTTTGGGAGCGTGAACACCTGTAGAAAATATCTCTAAAAAACCTAACAATTTAAGGGCAAGTGCCCACTTATTAATCCAACAAATAAAAAATAAGCAACCATATATAATCCAAGCCAAAAATAATCACCATATCATCATAAATGCAAAGTATAAAAGAAAAAAAAAGTGTAAAATGTTATCCTAGCTACACCCTACTCTAGGAGGCCTACAAAAAAATATGTCTTATCCAGTACCTAAGTGTGTGCAAAAATTAGTATTACATAACTACCCCAAATTATATAAAGGGTTATACTTGCAAGATCAAGTTTATACTAATTAAATTAGTAGCCCTTGAATTTCTCTTTAAGTAGTTAATCATTTAGGGTGAATTGATTAACACATAGTTTTTGAGTTATTAAATAGACTATTATGTTATGAAGAGCCCAAATATGTAAGCCCTAATATATTCTAAGGTTGTAAAGAATAGAGTGGGAAATGGCCCATCCTTAATCCTACACCTACCCAAGGCTAAAATGATTATGAGGGGGTAAGTTCGGTTAGTCCTCCCTTGATCTTCTAAGACTCAAGCTAGGGCCAATGGGTGACACACTAAGCAGGCCTATTATCGACTATAAAAAAAAGGAAAATCCTAGGCTTCCTATGTCTAAGGTTGGTGAATCTTAAAAGCTGACATAGGAATGGAAAACTCACTAGCTACAGATATATCAGGGTTCAACCAAACTTAAGGTTTAATGCTTGGATGGTTAAGGAGTTGGATTGGATCCATGAGGGTGGCTTTATATTTTTAGACTCGGGATAATTTATGCATATCGTTAGACCCTTCTCCCCTAACTTATGAAGTATGGGGCATTATAACAATCGACACGAGGACCAATGCCTCCTTATGACACAGCTTCATAGCTCGAGGTAGTACAGCCTATATACCTCATATTTATTAAAGAAGAAGGTACAAAAAAGAACATAAATCTGACATAGGTTGAGGCATTATGGTATGACTTGAAGTTCATTTGCTTCTCCACTATCTTAATTTTATTTGCTTAAAATCAAGGGGTATTTAGCCTAAGTTTAAGTTTTCGTATTTTAACATTTTACCAAAAAGTTGGAGAGTTTGTGAGAGAGGATTTTGTTATTTTGTTTTAGATTTGCCTTAATTAGCGTAGACTTTTGTTCATGATTATGTTAGAAGTTCATAGGACTTTATTTCATATTTTGTAAAAAATTTACAGTTTGGTTAAGGGGTGCATAATGATTTTGTAGATTTACATAAATTAATTTAGAAGTCTTATGACTTTTATGGATTTTACTAAATTTTACTATCAATCAATTTATGGCGTTGTCACAATAGGCATGATGACCAAGGCCTCCTTAGGACATGTAGCCCCACAACTTGAGGTAGTCTATCCTATAAACTTCACTGATAGGTTAAGTTGTGTTAAAGATGTACATATTAATTATATTTTATTAATCACTTTTAACTCTTAAAGTTTTATGATTTTTATATATATTTGCTCTCTAAATTGTAATGAGAATTACCAAAAGCTTAGTTCATTGATGACTTTTCTGATTATTTAAGTTGATAGATAATTATCATGTTAAAATAAGGCCATGTGTTTTATTTCACCCTCCTTGGAGCTAACTTAATAGTATTGTATCCCCGAGTTGCCCAGCAATCAGCTTGTTATTTAACTGATTTTGTTTGTTGTTTAATGGATTTTTATATATGATTATTGCCTTTAGTTGGTTCATTACATAATTCAATATTGATTTTAGATTCATTAGGTATATTTTATCAGTTGGTTTTATTAACTTTGGCATTTGATAATTCTCTTCATTATTATTTATAGCAAATGAACTTCACACAAAGGTTCTACACTTGGTTTAAATATTAAAACTAAACATATTGCCTGCAAAGAGATGTACAACACAACACTAAAATACAGATCTACTTAACATACTAAAGCTTGTATTTTATTTCATTTTTATATATTTTTCTTTAACGTATTTATGAAAACCACATTTGAAATCTCAAAATTTTTAAGGAATAATTTTTAGAGTGTTATAACATTTTAAAATCCAAAGAAAATAATACTAGTGAGGCCCGCTTCATGTGGGAAAATAATGATACACATGAAATAATAGGGGGGCAAACACTACAGGCTTACGTGATTCCTGTGGCAAGCTTAAGTCCCCATTTTAAATGCCTAACTCAATTTCATAGTATAATATATAACTTTTTAACAAAAATTCCATGCTCAAAGTATTTGAGAATATAATTAAAAAATTTTTAACAAATGAACGCCAGCATAACTACTTCAACATGACCTAAATTCCATTAAATGCTAAATAATATATAGAAGGTTTAACACATGAACATTCCACTAAAGGCGTACAGTAGTTATTGGCTAGAAATAATGATATGTAGGAGTAAAATGCCATATATAAATATACCTATTTACGTGCTTTCAAGAGATTAGTGTCAAGGGAAAATAGAGAAAGTATAGTTCACCGATGAGGAAGGGCTAATTTCATGATGAGTGCTAGATGATAGAGAGGAGGCCTCTACATTGTCTATAGATGACTGACTGAGTGATTGGTTTTCGTGCTTGGGGTTCAACAAGTAGTAGAGTTGTTGCAGGTTTTAACTAGGAATGAAGTGAAGGTGGTTTCTTGGAGTATTCTAGAATAATGGAGGAGGTGACCGGCCAGAGCATTAAAATAGGTAGGAGACGTTTTCTTAGGATAGTAGCTCAAATTGTAACTCAATGTTAGAGGCTCGTAGTTTAGGAGATGGGTCTTCGGTGGTGAGATTTGCTCGGTAGGCTATTAAGCGGGGCTTGGCAAGATAAAAGGTGGAACAAGTGTGTGAGGTGGAGCCTTCACGTGAGAGATAGGGAAACTAAAGGCTAGTGTTAAGCTTAGAGGTTAATGGGAGCTAGAGCGGTGGGATGGCTTTGGCAGGTGGTAGACTACCTCAGTGTGAAATTAGAGAGGGAGCAGCTTGCACTATGCCTAGAGAGAGTTGGGTTTGAAAGTTTAGGGAGGTTGTAAGACATCAATGAACTTAACTGAGGTGCACCAAGATGGGGATGAATTGATACTTTTAAAAATAATTACAGCAATAAAAAAAATTCATACTAGAGATGATTTTTTGAAAAATAATTTCAAATGAAATAATTATCCTAACACATACAAAAGTCAATAAAGGTTTAAAATATTTTTTGTTTTAAAGTACAATTATATTAATCAAGATATGAATTTTTTTTCCTTTTTAAACCACAAATTAACCAAATTATAGTTGATGGTAAATAATGAGATTCGTGTAGTAAGCTCAAATTGTGGAAATCAAAAGTGCAAAAAAGTAAAAATAAAAGAGAGCACACTAGATTTTATAGTGGTTTGGTCAACCTTGACCTACGTACAGTCCCTGGAGTCCTCTCCCGGTATTACACTAATCACTATAGTGTCTCTGCTTTTGCCCCCATAGCAAGGATAAGAAGCCTTTATAAAAATCCCTTCCACCAACCCTGGTACGGAGACAATCAAAAGCTATGTCACCCTCCTGGTGATGACGGTGGACCTTTAATCCTTTTTCTCTCTCCTAGAGATGACTGAGATCCACAATCCTTTTTCTTCCTCCTAGAGATGGCAGAGAACCACAATCTTTTTTCTCCCTCATATAGAAGGCAGAGAACCATAATCCTTTTTCTCCCTCCTAGAGAAGGTAGAGAATCACAATCCTTTTTCTCCCTCCTAGAGAAGGTAGAGAACCCTAAACTATTGAGTTTGAAGCTTCTATCCAAAGAGAATCTTCAAGAACTCTCCAAGGACACAAGAGGAAGCAAGATGCAGGCTTTCTTGGAGTAACCATGTAAAACCCTCACACTACTTCTCCCTCACACACAACCTCACCTTCTTCATCTCTAACCTCAAAGCTCTCATGGAAAGATCTCCCTCAGAGTTTCTTCAATAGCCAAAGTCTCGTATAAAAAGACTTCAAAACATTGCTTAAGTAATAGGCTTCTAAAAACCCTAATTTTTTAACTTAGTTGTCTCTATTCGTACAGTACAATCTTGAGTTGTATAGTACGACCAGTTCAAAAACATGACCCATCCAGTATGATGATAACAGTCATTCAGATGAACTATTCAATTTCAGAAAATATATCGTACAATATGATTATAAGTTTGTACTATACAATTAGTTTAATTTAGCTCTATTCGTATAGGACGATCACAAGGATGATTGAAATTAACTCTATCAATCCTTTGATATGATTCACCTGATATAGTTTGGTTAGTTAAATACCAAAGTATGGTTAGTTAAATACCAATAGTTTGTATAATATGATATAGATATCATACTATATAATTATTTCAAAAATTAAGGTTTCATTTCGTACGATCTAGGGGATGACCATATCTCATCTCTGTCAATCGTACAGTACTATTAAGATCATGCAGTATGATTAGCCATATTTAATTAACCATAATTTGATTGACTAAAATGAATTAAATCAATAATCAAAAGATCAATCACAGAATTCTCCCAAGCAGTTAACCGTAGTAAAATAAAATATAGAAAATAGTCAGAAAGAACACATCAAATTTATAGTGGTTCGGCCCAACCTGACCTACGTCCACTCCTCGAAGATACCCTCCAAGTATTACACTAAACCTTTAGTGACTCTCCTTTAGCCCCCACAGCTAGGCGGAGAAGCCCTTATAAAATCACTTCCAACTTCCCCGGTGCGGCGGAGAGCCGGGTCCTTCAACACCCAAGAGATCTTCTTCTTCCCAAAACTTCCCTCGAGATGACCCTTGAATCCGATGGTACTTAGGTGCAAGCTTACTGGAGCAACCGTGTGAACCCCCTCATACTCCCTCAAAAATCCCCCTTCCAAGGCCCTTCTCCCTCTCAAACTCCACCCTTTCCACTCTACCTTTCAAGCTCTCTCTTCAAGTTTTCTCCAAAAGAAATGAAGCCTTAATGGCTGCCAAAGACACTTTCAAAGTCTTTGACAAGCCTTAAATAAAGGGCTTTAAAAACCCTTCCAAATCAGTTCTGGTGGCAAAGATCATCCAGAACAATCACAGGATCGTTTAGGACGATGTACTCAAAAAGACGGCTTCAAAAAATCCTAAAAACTCAATTCTATCGCCAAAGATCATCCAGGATGATCACAGGATCATCCAGGATGATGTGTAGAATTTGACCTGATAGTCCTGTATGATTATGGGATAGTCCAGGATGATCAGTACAAATTTTGCACAAATCATCCAGTACGATATACAGATCGTCAAGGATGATTAGAATATCAAATTATGTATATTTGATTGAATAATTATAGCATAAATTTAGGCAACATTATCATAGATTGTCCAGTACGATATGGATCATCTTGGATGATTAGACCAAAAACAGAACTTGAAATCTTGCCTAAATTATTATGGTGGCTAGGGTTTTGAGATCATATTGGATCGTCCAGGAAGATATAAATATCATCCAGGATCATTAGTTTAATGAACAGATCATCTTGGACGATCTTAAATTATCCAATATAATTTATTTAAAAGTTGAACTTCTAGTTTTGACAGATCTCACTCCCATTGAGAATGTGTGTACATGATCACAAGAAAGTATACATCCTTACAGGACTTGACTCAAGAAATCAAAAAGTACATCAAATGAGAATTATAAGAATCACATATTATAACCTATTTCACCTGTTCTTGAGCCTTGATTCTTTGTTAGATGGTGCATATTGGTTCCTGAAATTTTAGTATACACACAAATAAATATATATTCCAAATATTAGGAGATGTGAGCCATAATATTTGTTATTATCAAAACAAGAACTCGTGAGCCCGAGTCGTAACAATCTTCCCCTTTTTGATGATGGCAAACATTACTGGTTGAATTTGCAAATAAAAAGTATTTTCTCCTAATATCCCCCTCACTAAGAAAAGACTTTTAAAAATAGGGAGAAACACATTTTTTTTATTTAAAAAAAGCTACACAAATACAACTCAAAGTATAACACAAATAAATACAACACAGATAAAATAAACTTCATAAATACAATAGCACGTTCTCCCCCTTTGAAATTATCAAAAAGAAGAGGAGCATAGAAAAATGAAAAAGAAAAAATAAACTAAAAGATCAAAAATGATCTCTGATCTGGTGAAAATTTTTTTGAAAAAATATTTTTAAATATCAAGAATTTTCTTGCAATGAGAAATTTACCTCGTGATTCCATTCAAAAGCTTAGTAAGGCATGTATTGACTACTCACAACCCAGAAAGATTAGAAATTCAGAAATTGTTAATCCACGATCAAGTTTTAAAAAGGCTAAAAATCTTTTTAAGCCAATATCTAAATAAAGGAACAAATTAGATAAGGAAATAAAAATCTTTTAAAAACTCCTTTCATGAAATATATCTAATAGAAGATTAATGCAAAGTAATGAATCATAAATCATGATTTTCAAACTCAAGTAACAAATTTATCAAAAAGACATATGGGTTTTCTAAGCTTTAGAGATTTACAAGAAGGGAAGCTAACTTTTTATGGGCTCATTTTGTACCTCTTTTCATTTTGGCACTCTTTGCGCATCTTTTAATTTTTGATACACTTTGTTTATGTTTTCAATTTGGCGATATTATGCATCTTTTCAGCTTTGGGCTCATTTTGTGCCTCTTTTGATTTTTGTAATTTTCCTCCTTTCTAAATCTTTAAAATCAGCAAACCATAGTCTTATGATAAAGACAAACAACCTGATTAAGACAATCTTTGAAGTAGGTTCATTAACTTGCAAAAGATCCCTATGAGATAGATAAAATATAGGGAGATAAAAAAGGTTCAATTTCGAAAACAAATTTATAATTTGAAACAGATTTTGAATCAAAAGTGAAACAGCCTTATATAAATAAATGAGATGGAGAGACAAAATCATGAGTTTCCTTCCTTTGCTTGATTTTAGAGAAATCAACTATAAATCACATAGAATTTTTAGAAAAATAGAAGGTAAAATTTTCATTTTTAAAAAAACATGATCTTTGAAAAGTAATTTTGATTTTTTAAAGTGTAAATAAAATAAAAAGTGATATGTGTATGCTGATCAGAGAAATTAATAATTATATAGAAAAAATAAAATAAAGTTTGCAAAAACAAAACATAAAGAATAAAAAGAAAACTTAAAAAAAATAATGCAAAAAGTAAAAACATTCACACAAATAAAACATACACAAACACACAAGCAAAACTTTAATCCACATCATCTCGTTCCTGGCCTGATGATTCAGAAGCTAGGTCTGCCCAGGAAATTTTTGCTTTGTATTATTTTCCCTTATTACAATTTACTTAGCTTTACCCTTTTCCTTTTTAGGAAGGGTTTTTAAGCTCGGGCACTGATTTTTCATATGTTCAGGTTTCCTACATAAAAAATAAATAACATCAGAAGAAATTTTAACATTCTTACCTTTTTTTCTTTGTTCCACTTTTCTTGATGTTGATGCTTGAGCTTTAGTAGACTTTTTAATTTATTTATTATTGATGTTAGCTCCTTACTTTCATCATCTTCTGAGCCACATTCATCCATGTTTTTAGCTTTCTGAACTATAGTTTCACCTGCATCCAAATGCTTTTGACCCAATCCTTACTCGTAGGCAGTGAGTGAGCCAATTAGATTATCAATAGAATATTCGTTCAAATTTTTAGATTCAAAAATTGCAATGACTTTGGCATCAAATTTATCAAGTAGAGAACGTAGAATTTTATTGACTTTTTTAAAGTTTGAAAGTTCTTTTCCTAATACATGTAATGATGTCACAATTTGAGTGAACCCAGTATACATGTCCAAGATCATTTTATAAGGTTTCATGCTAAAAAGTTCATAATCATGCATTAAAATATTTAGCCTAGATTGCTTGATTTCATAAGTACCTTCATACGTAGTGCATAATTTATCCCAATTTTCCTTTCCAGTAGTGCATGTGGATACTATCTTATAATCATCAGAATTCAACGTATAGAAAAAATAATTCAAACATTTAGCATTCAATTGAGCATTGATCTGATCTACTCTACTCCATTCAAAAAAAAGGAATATCAGTTTTGATTCCATCTATAATACGTGATGGTATAGATTAACCAGTTTGAATCATATGCCACATGCGATAATCAATAGATTGCAAGAAAGTAGACATGCAAATTTTCCAAAAATCAAAAATAATATTTTCAAATAGTGGTGGCCAGGTGATTGAATAATCTTCTGCAATATTACGATTACAAAAATTAACAATTGATCAAAATTTAAAAGTTTTCAAAAACTTGATTTTATGAATCCCGCTCTAATACAACTTGAAAGTTTGTTAGGGGTGTTAAGACCTTGTGAACTAGTCCCAAGGCTAACCAAGAGCGGGGGTGAATTAGATATTTAAAAACTTCTTTAAACAAAAAGAAAAATCTTTTTATCTTACAGTGGAAATGAATTAAATCAATAATAAAAAGATCAATCACAAATTTAACCCAAGCATTTAATCGTAGTAAAATAAAATGCAAAAAATAATCAGAAAGACCACACCAAATTTATAGTGGTTTGGTCCAACCTGACCTACGTCCACTCCTTGGAGGCACCCTCCAAGTATTGCACTAAACCTTTAGTGACTCTCCTTTAGCCCCCATAGCTAGGCGGAGAAGCCCTTACAAAATCACTTCCACCTTCCCCAGTGCGGCGGAGTAGCCAGGTCCTTGGACACTAAAGAGATCTTCTTCTTCCCAAAACTTTCCTCAAGATGACCCTTGAATCCGATGGTACTTAAGTGCAAACTTGTCGGAGCAACCGTGTGAACGCCCTCACACTCCCTCAAAAATCCCCCTTCCAAGGCTCTTCTCCCTCTCAAACTCCACCCTTTCCACTCTCCCTTTCAAGCTCTCTCTTTAAGTTTTCTCCAAAAGAAATGAAGCCTAAATGGCTACCAAAGACACTTTCAAAGTCTTTGACAAGCCTTAAATAAAGGGCTTTAAAAACCCTTCCAAATCAATTCTGGTGGAAAAGTTCATCCAGGATGATCGCAGGATCATCTAGGACAATGTGCTCAAAAAGATGGCTTCAGAAAACCCTAAAAACTCAATTCTGCCTCTAAAGATCATCTAGGACAATTGCAGGATCGTCCAGGGCGATGTGCAGAATTTGACCTGATAGTCCTGTATAATCCTAGGATAGTCCAGGATGATCAGTACAAATTATCCAGCATGATATACAGATCGTCCAGGACAATCAGAATATCAAATTATGCATATTTGATTGAATGATTACAGCATTAATTTAGGCAACATTATCATAGATCGTCCAGAATGATATGGATCATCCTGGACGATTAGACCAAAAATTGAACTTGAAATCTTGCCTAAATTATTATGGTGGCTAGGGTTTTGAGATCGTATTAGATCGTCTAGGATGATATAAATATCGTTCAGGATGATTAATTCAATGAGCAGATCGTCTTGGACGATCTAAAATTGTCCAGTATAATTTATTCAAAAGTTAAACATCTGGTTTTAACTGATCTCACTCCCCCTGAGAATGTTTGTACATGATCACAAGCAAGCATACACCCTTATAGGACTTGACTCAAGAAATCAAAAAGTACATCAAATGAGAATTATAAGAATCTCACATCATAACCTATTCTACCCATTCTTAAGCCTTGATTCTTTGTTGGATGGTGCATACTGTTTCCTGAAATGTTAGTATACACACAAATAAATATATATGTCAAATATTAGGAGATGTGAGCCATAATAATTGTTATCATCAAAATCAAAACTCATGAGCCCGGAGTCGTAACATTATATAATATGATTAAAATTATATAGTATAATTAGTTCAAAATTCATTTTTCAAAATTCTTACTTAATTTATCTAGCAGTTAGGGTTTCTCAGATCAAGATAAATCGTACAGTATAATCTAAATCGTATAGTATGATTAGCTCATTAACCTTAATGATTTATTTTGTTTTTAGTCTTCTTATTCATAAAACTGATCATATAGTATGATTATAATCATATGGTACAATTAGTTCAAAAAATTTACTTCTCAAATTTTCCTCACTCCCCCTCTGTGTGTGCACACGGTCACCAATTTTGCATGCACCCTTACATGGCCAGACTCAAAAAAAATATATATAAGAAGGTTAAAATTATAGACTCTTTTTATTGAAATTCTATTCTACCCAAACTTGAGTCTTTAGTAATCTTAAGCAGTGTATGTTATACCCGAAATTTTAATGTGCACAGACAAAAATAATATCCAATATATGCTTGGAGAAATAAAGTCTCAATCAATAATACTTGTTAGCATCAAAATCACAAGCTAGTGATCTTTGATTGCAATAATCTCCCTCTTTTTAATGATGGCAAATATTATGGTTGAAGAGAGAATCAATGTTCTTTTCTCCAAATCTACCCCTCACTATGTGATAGATTTTAAAAATAGCATTAAAAAAAAACAATATTTTTTAATTTTGATTTTTTATTTTTTATTTTTGAATTAAAATAAAAAGATAAAATAATAGAAATCAAAAGAGCATAATAGAAAAAGATTAATTAATAATTGCAAACATATAGACAACCAAACACTTACTCCCCCTTTTATCATCACCAAAAAGGTGGAACTATAAAAACAAGAAAAGAAAACATAAAATACATCACATAAGAAAGCTAAAAGTAGGAAGACCCCTGATCAGGTGGTGGTGGTGGTGGTTGAAAAAATTTGTTGATCGAGGAGAATTGTTCTTAGATCGAGGAGAATTATTCCCCAAACCACCCCATATCCGCTTCATACTACTATTGTTGTTACTAAATATGTGAGTCTTGGTAGGTTTCTAGTCAGTCGATCCTCTGTATTATATCATGATGAGGGTATGAGTGGTAGGCTGGTGCAGGTGGTGGCACTGGTGCTAGTGCTAGTTCTAGTGCAAGTGCAACTGTAGTAGCAGCACTCCCTTCTTCATCAAAATTAGGTTCCTCGTGCTCTTGCCTCCATTGATGATGGAATAGAATATGGAAGGAAGCATCAGTGTAGAATATAGGAACACTATCAGGAAGTGCAAGGTAGGTAATTTCAAATTTCTTTTCAAGGATGTAAGGAATGAAGTGACCAAAAGAGACATTTTGCTTTCTCCTAGTTGATGGAAGTTGAATAGGAGTCAGGTTTTGGATAGTCGATAAGCATTTGAGCTTCATTAAATTATGTATCTGACATTATGAGGCAAGTGACAAAGGAAAGGACTGGAGTAATACTAACACGATCGCTAGCTTTAGGTATGATTGATTTTCAAAGAATATGTTGAATAATTCATGCATTTTGATTGAGAGAGTGGACTAAAGGTTGGTTAATTTAGAGTAACATTTTAGATAGTTATATTTACAAAACTCCAATCAAAATCAACCCTATAGGCCACGGATTGGGGATGAGGTCCTTCTGTGGAAAGGTGGATATATCCCCCTTAATCATCTTTAGTGGTTTCTACATGACAGCGACACACATAGGAAGTCATGGTGGATGTCTCAACATTAATCATAAGGTTTTTTAGAAATTCATATAGGAATTTGGAGTTGAAGGGAAACACAATGCTGAGAAGGAATTAAAGAGAGGTGGAGGAAAAAAGATTCATCACCTCGAAGTTTAGTGCATGCTGATTTAACATTCTCGAGGGGGTGATGCGAGCCTCCTTGAATCTATAGTAGACAGCTTCAGCTTTAGCAGTTTGAAAATAATCCTATGCCTCTTGGGTCTTTCGACATCGTTTGCTATCTCCAGCCATTTGAGAACTTAAAGTTGTGAGAGTAGGAGTTTGAAAGAAGAAGGAATTCATGGTTGAGTGGATTTAACTAAGGAAATCCCTCTAATTTATAGAATTTATAGGTAATCGTATAGTATGGTTTGAGATCATACAGTATGATCAGGAGGAGTTAAATAGTCTGGATGACTTATCCGAAAAAGGTAGTCAAGTCGTACACTATGATCAGTAATGTACTGCATAATTTTAAGAGATTTCATTCATCCTGAGGGTCCAACTTGAATTCATCCAATGTCTTTTGACACATGTATCATATAGTACGAAGGGTATTCATATAATATGATTAGCAATAATTGAATAAATCTAGACCATTGATGTAACTAAGGGTAGTGATTTGTGTAGGGATGTGTAGATAATACAACATGAAGTGAATCGTACAATACGATCTGAACAAACTTTTATTTTTGATTTTTGTATTTTTTTTAAAAAATTTTTTATTTTTGGCCAATGAATAGTGTGTAATGATCAGGGTACATCTATTGAAAAATAATAAAACAAAAATAAAAAAATAAAACAACATACACAAATAACACATAAATTCAAAATGACATAAACTTAAAGCACACAAAAAGATAGGTTATTTTCAAGTGATAAAAGAATTTGGATTCATCTTGAATTAAGCATTAATGTCTATAACACCTAGCCCAGTTCTCAAGATGCTAAAAGTGTCAAAGGCTAGGGGATTGGTAAAGATGTATGCTAATTGGCCTCCAATAGCTATATGGTGTGGTTCTATATTCCTCTCGGATAAATGATCTCTTATAAAATGATGCCTAATGTCTATATGCTTTGTGCAGGAGTATTGAATTGGATTTTTGGATAGGCAAATGGAACTAGTGTTATTATACATGATAGGAATGGTGCCTACAGATAGTCAAAGATCTAAGATTTATTTCTTTAACCATAGGACTTAAGCAACACAACTTCTTACAATAATGTATCCACCTCAACAGTGTATAGGGCTATTAAATTTTTCTTTCTACTAGACCAGGAAACTAATGATTATCCTATAAACTGACAGGTTCCTGATGTGATTTTCTTATTTATCCTATATCCTGCAAAATCAAAGTCTGAATATCCTATGATCTCAAAAGATGAGCTATTTATAGGGTACCAAATACCTTGGTTTTGGGTTCCTAATAGGTATCTAAGTATTCTTTTAACATCTGTCATGTGAGATTCTATTGGATTAGCCTAAAATCTAGCTCAAAGACATACACTAAACATTATATCAGATCTACTAGCAGTTAAAAAAAGAAGTGATGCAATTATCCCTCTATATTTCTTCTAATTAATTAATTTTCTATTTGGATCATTATCTAACTAAATAGTATAGCTCATGGGAGTATTCATTGCCTTAGCATTATCCATCTCATAATTCTTAAATATATCTTTGATATATTTTGATTGGCTAAGGAAGGTTCCATCATCCCTTTGCTTCACACTAAATCTAAGAAAATAGTTGAGCTCTCCCATCATGCTCATCTCAAACTCTTCACTCATTATCTTTAAAAATTCATCACAAAGATTTTTATTTGTGGATCCAAACAACATATCATCGACATAAATTTAAACAATGAGTAGATATTCTCCTACTTTCTTATGTAATAGGGTTGTGTCTACACTCCCCTTAACAAAGGCTTTATCTAGGAGGAATGTGCTTAGCCTTTCATATCAGGCTCTAGGTACTTACTTTTATCGTATAATGCCTTTTTTAGCTTGAACACATGATCTAGAAACTAAAAATTTTTAAAGCCTCGGGGTTCCTCAGTATACACATCTTATTTAATCACCCCATTCAGAATGGCACCCTTAACATCCACTTGATACCCTCTAAAGCAACGAAAGGCTAGTAGCACCATAATGACATCTAGTCTTGCTACAGGGGCAATGATTTCCTCAAAATCTATTCCTTCAATTTGATTCCTCATAATTTGGCCATATTCCTCACCATTATACCAGATTCATTCATTTTATTTTTAATTTATTCCAATAACACTCTGGTTCTTAGGTCTCTTGATAAGTTCCCATACATCTTTTTAAAAAAATTGATTTAGCTCTTCTTGTATTGCTAGGATCCATAATTCAACATCTTGGGCTTGATCAATATTGGTGGATTCTATTATGGAGATAAATGCATAATGACTAACCTCCTTCCTAAGTCCTTGCCTAGTTCTAACACCTTTAAATGGATCTCCTAAAAATTAGTTCTTTAGGGTGACTAGATGAGTATCTCCATTCTCTAGGCAAGGGCTCTTGAGATTCTACTTATCCCCGAAGTTAATGGCTTCTACCCATTGGATGACCTCTTCCTCTTCTTCTTCTAGTCTAGATTCAGAGGTTCTATATAATTCATAAAACACAACATGGGTAGATTATTCTACTACCAAGGTCCTCTTATTAAAAATTTTATAGGTCCTACCTACATATGAATAACCTAAGAAGACTCATTCATCATATATGGAATCGAATTTTCTTAAAGGTGATTTTTTATTTATCAGGATAAAACATCTACACCCAAAAGCATGTAAGTCAGAAAGGTTGGGTGTCCTACCCTTATGCAGTTTATCAGGATAAAACATCTACACCCAAAAGCATGTAATAACTTGGATCTAACATTCACCCTATTCAATACATAATAACCTGTATTTACTACTTCTGCCCAAAAGTATCTAGGGAGAGAATATTCAGTTAGCCTATCCCTTACAACTTCTACTAAAGTTTTATTTTTCCTTTTAGCTATTCCATTCTACTGAGGGGTCCTAGGAGTAGAAAAGTTATACTCTATCCTTATCTCTTGAAAATAGGATCCAAATTTTTTATTCTCAAACTTTCCACCATGATCATAATGAATGGTTGATATTTCACCCCACTCTTTTATGCTAGGAATCTAACCCAGGTGAATCTAGAATAGTTATCAACGATTACAAATCTCTATGATTTCCCTCCTAGGCTGGCAGTACTAATGAGTCCAAATAGGTCCATATGAAGAATTTTTAGTGGCCTAGATGTGTTGATGTCATTAATTGAATGAAATGAAGACTTAACTTGTTTTACTAGGTTGCAGGCATCACATAAGTGGTTCTTAGTGAAATCTAACTCTGGTATACCTCTAATTAGGTCTTTCTAGGTGATATTCCTAAGTGCCTTCAAGCTTGCATTACATAGTCTCCTCTGCCATAGCTAGGATTCATTAATAATAATTTTCAAAGATAGGGAATTAGAACATTTAATGTAATTTAAATCAAGTAAATAAATATTATTTACTCTTTTCCCTTCTTAAGACTAATTTACCCTTCAAGTTAATCATACATTTTGTAGATAAAAATTTGATATCAAAACCCTTATCACATAATTAGCTAATGCTAAGTAAATTATACTTTAGACCATCAACTAATAAGGCATTTTCAATTATAAAATTTTTAGAGTTGCTAATTATACTTGAGCCAACCACTTTCCCAGTGGTGTTGTCTCCCAGTGTGACCTTATCTCCTGACCTAGCCTATAGCGTGATGAACTACTTCAAGTCTCCAGTTATATGCCTTAAGCATCCATCGTCCAGGTACCACATGCTCTTATTAGGCCTTTTGTGAGAGCACTCCTACAAAGTCATTCAAACTTTAGATTTGAGAACCCAAGTGAGTTTGTGTTCCACCTTACGCTTTGGTGAATGAGATGAATGCATGCTATGCTATAATGCATGTAATTTTGACTTCCACACTAGATGTGTCCTATGGTGAATAGTGTATATTTGGGCTATGTGACCTAACATGCCACAAGAATAATACCTATGACCAGGAAAAGGATTCACTAGTCTATGTGGGTTATGGTGCCACGTCCTAAGTTTATATGATGCATGATGTGGTGATGAGTTATACCCTTGTGCCAAAGTAGGTGATGGCTTATTTTTTGAAGTACATTTACTTTTGATTTTAGGAATTCATTTGCACTTTCAAAATATGCTACTTCTAATTTCAATGCATACTCACCACTAGCTAATTCTCTTGCAAGTGTTTCTAATTCTTTAAATGATTCTTCCAATTCAAAAATGCTTTGTCATCAAGGATTTATGTGCATTAATTAAGTCAATATGCTTCTTATTTAATGCATCATATTCATCAAGTAAAGGCATGTGATCACTATATAAGGAAAAATGCTTAGTTATCAGACTCGTATGCTCATTCTTCTAATTTGATAAGTCAATGTTTATGCTAGCATACATCTTCTTAAGCTTCCTATATTAATCATGATTTTTTTTTCTGAAATAATGAATAATTCATCATAAGATAGTTGACATACCTCATCTTTATCTGATTGATCAAGATTATCATTAGCCATAAGACACTAGTTTGTAACCTCCTCCTCTGCTTCTTATTTCGATGATTTTGAGACAGAGTTGGCCCATAATGCCTTCTGTGCCTTGTTCTTCTCCTTCCTAAATTTTGCCTTCTCTTCAACCTTCTCCTTGACTGGGAGAGTCTTCGGTTTGAGGCAGTCTGTTTGAAGATATCTTAGTTTCTTGCATTCTAAGCATATAGTGTATGATGACACTTTAAAATTTTTTGTGCCTTTACCTTTGTTCTATTATTGCTGATGACGCTTTTGCTTCCTCTTTATAAACTCTTAAACTAATGGTCATCAAAGTAATTTCATCATCCTCCTCCACTACAGAATTATCACTGTCTGAGTCATTTACTTTCAGATCCATAGTTATCTCCTTCTTCTTATCACATGCATCAAGTCGTTGTTGACTCACACCTTGCTCGTAGGAAATGAGTGACCCAAACAAGTTGTTAATTAAATAAACATTTAAATCCTTTGATTCAAAAATAACAGAGACTTTAGCATCATAAGAACTAGGTAGGCAACATAAAATCATACTAAATTTTTCAGAATTAAGGAGTTCTCTACCTAGTGCTTGCATGGATGTCACTATCTGGGTAAACCTAGTGTATATTTTAGATACAATCTTGCTAGGTTTCATGCAAAATAGTTCATAATCATGTTGTAAAATATTTAACCTAGACTATTTAACTTCACTAGTTTCCTCATATGTAATGCATAGTCTATCCTTTATTTTCTTCCCCATAGTGCAGGTAGATACTTGTATATAGTCCTCATATTTTAAAGAAAAAAAAATTATTCAAACATTTAGCATTTAATTGCACAAGTTCTCTATCCTCATAACTTCATTCAGTAAAGAGAATATCAATTTGGACACCATTAACTACTCGAGATGGAAGCGAATAAATAATTTGAATCAAATGCCAAATTTTATAGATAATGGATTGCAAAAATGCAGACATGCAAATTTTCCAAAAACATAAGAGTAATATTTTAAAATAATATTGGATGGGTTATTGAATAACCCTCTACAGTATTCCTATTTCCAAATTGTGACATTTGATCTTTGCTTGAAGATTTTAAAATCTAAATTTCTAGACCCACTCTGATACCACTTGAAAGTTTGGGTAGGTTGTAAGACATCAATGAACTAACCCAAGGAGCATAAAGAGGGGGGGTGAATTGGTACTTTTAATAATAATTACTACAATAATAAAAGTTCTTACTAGAGAATGATTTTTTAAAAAAAAATTCCTAAGGAAACAATTATCCTTATACATGCGGAAGCGAATTAAGGTTTAAAATATTTTTCATTTTAAAGCACAAATATATTAATCAAGATAAAAATTTTTTTTTCTTTTTTCAAACCACAAACTAACCTAATTGCAATTAATGGTAAATAAAGAGATTTGTGTAGTAAGCTCAAATTACAGAAATAAAAAGTGCATAAAAGTAAAAAATTGAAAGAGCACACAAGATTTTATAGTGGTTCGGTTAACCTTGACCTACATCCACTCCCCGGAGTCCTCCTCTCTGGGTATTGCACTAATCACCACAATATCTTTACTTTTTCCCCCATAGCAAGGCAAAAAAGCCCTTACAAGAATCCCTTCCACCAACCCTGGTGCGGTGAAGAATAGGAAGCTATGTCACCCTCCAAGTGATAGTAACAGACCTTCAATCCTTTTTCTCCCTCCTAGATATGGTAGAGAACTACACTCCTTTTTCTCCCTAATAGAGACGGTAGAAAACCACAATCCTTTTTCTCTCTCCTAGAGAAGGTAGAGAACTATAATCCTTTTTCTCCATCCTACATAAGGAAGAGAACCACAATTCATTCTCTCCCTCCTGGAGAAGGTAGAGAACCCTAGACTCTTGACTTTGAAGCTTCTCTCCCAAGAGAATCTTCAAGAACACCCCAAGGCCATCGGAGGAAGCTAGATGTAGGCTTGCCTAGAGCAACTATGTGAAACCCCTCACCCTACTTCTCCCTCACACATAAAATCACCTTCTTCTCCATTTCTATCCCCAAATCTCTCATGAAAAGATCTCCCTCAAAGTTTCTTCAATAGCCAAAGACTCTTATGAAAAAGACTTCAAAAGATTGCTTAAGTAGTATGCTTCAAAAAACCCTAATTTTTCAACTTAGCCATCTCTATTCGTACAATACAATCTTGGGTCATATAGTATGATCAGTTCAAAAACATGACCCATCCAATACGATGATAACAATTGTTCAGACAAACTATTCAATTTTAGCAAACATTTTATACAATATGTTGTAAGTTTGTATAGTACAATTAGTTTAATTTAGATATGTTTGTATAAGACGATCACAGGGATGATTGAAAATCATCTCTATTGATCATTCTGTATGATTCACATCATACAGCATGGTTAGTTTTATACTAATAGTTCATATAGTATGATATAGATATCATCCTATACAATTAGTTCAAAAATTAACGTTTCATTTGGTATGATCTATGGGATAACCAAATTTCATCTCTATCAATCATTTAGTATGATAAAGATTATACAGTAAGATTAGCCCCACTTAAATAAACCATAATTTGATTGACTAATTACAAGGGATAATTTAAGTAAGATTTCAAAAATTGTATAGTAAGATTTCTTCAAAATTCATTTTTTAAAATTCTTACTTAATTTTTATCTGGCGGCTAGGTTTTCTCAGATCAAGTCAAATTGTATAATACAATCTGCATTGTACAGTATGTTTAGCTCATTCACATTAACAATTTAATTTTTTAATTAGCCTTCTTCTTTGTATTATTGATCGTATAGTGCAATTGTAATCGTACGGTATGATTAGTTCAAAAAATTTACTTCTCAAATTTTTTACACTCCCCCTATGTGTGTGTGCACGGTCACCAATTTTACATACACCCTTATATGGCCAGACTTAAGAAATAGAAAATATAAGAAGGTTAAAATTACAAACTCTTTTTAATTAACATCTTATTCTACCCAAACTTGAGTCTTCAGTAATCCTGAGCAGTGTATGTTACACCTTAAATATTAGTGTACGTAGAAAAAAATAATATACAATATATACTTGAAGAAATAAAGTCTTAATCAATAATATTTGTTATCATCAAAATCTTAAGCTAGGAATCCTATATTGCAACAAGGTCCCGAAGAAGAGTAGTATGTTGAGAAGGCATAAGAGATGGGGTCCTTGGTTATTCGAAATGAGTCCGAAAAAAATGGCCTAAAATCCAGCAAAAACTTCTTCCCTAGGTATTTCATTTAAGAGAAAACACCAAAGAGGGTCTGTTGCTTCCTCCTATCCCACTAAAACTACCTGACTTCATACCTAGATTAAGATATCATGCAATTGGGATAATAGTATATCTATGATCGGAGTCGTTAATCAATTTCCTTAATTTGGGTAATGATTCAAATTGACTTTAAAAGTTAATTAATATTCATTTGAATTAAATTGAACCAATTAGACTAAAGTTGCGTCTGAATCAAACCAGGCTTGGATCAATTCAAGTCGATACGAATTCAATTTAATTTGATAAAGTTAATTTGATGATAAAGGACTTTAATCAGCTTGATTCAATTTAGATTAGGTTTCATTGAGCCCGATTGGATTGGATTTATGTCCGAATTGGTTCAAGATAGGTTTGATTAGGTCCAATTTGGTAATTTAATGGAACCAAGCTGAATAGATGCCGATGTGACTAAAATTAGGTTCAAAGAGGCTCAATAGGGCTGCTCGAGCATAACCGAGGGGAAATAATCATGCTCTAGGGTGTAAATATGAAATAAAGGTCAACAAACAAAACCCCAATAAGTGTAGTGACCACCAGTGAATTATATGTGTTGGCATTGACCTCTCTACCTCTAGGGAAGTATAACCTAATAACTAAAACACAATAACCCATTTCTCATCCTACCATAGACCCATAAAGATGAAGAAAGGATAAAGAAAACTTAATAATCAGTCAATCATACAGTGATCACCCAACCATGCAATGATCACATAACCATGTAATTATCAACCAATCATATGAAAATTGTGGGGACAAATTTTTGAAAGAGCCCAAAGAAAACCTCACAATTATCTGACCATTGGCCTAATCGTGATGTAAAGAGGACACTAAAAGCTTGACATCTACTTGGCCTTAGGCCTGATAAAAGAACCCTCATACTTAATGATCACCCAACTATAGGTCAGATGGTGAAGAGATGACCAGAACAAACTCAATAATCATCCGACCGTAAGTCTGATGGTGAAGAGAAAAGGAATAAACAACAGTCACCTGATCGTAAGTATGATAGTGAACTAAAGAGGAAAGGGAAGCACCTCTACCTAACTATAAGTCTGACGACAAAGTCCCTACCCAAACATAAGCCCAATGGTAGAATAAAGTGGAACTCGACAACCACCAACCGACCCTAAGTTTGATGGTTAACTGAAGAGCAAAGAAAGTCACCCTTGCCCAACCGTAAGCCTCACAACAAGGTCTCTACTCGATTGTAAGCCTAATGGTAGACCAAAGTAAAACTCGATAGCCACCCAACCGTAAATCTGATGATGAACTAAAAAGTAAAGAAAGGCACCCCTTCTTAACCATAAGTCTGATAACAGGGTCTCTCCTCGATCGTAAGTCTTATAGTAGAATAAAGTGGAACTCGATAGTCACCCAATAAAAAGCCTGATGGTGAACTGAAGAGGAAAGAAAAGAACTTCTACCAGACTATAAGTGTGATGACAAAATCCCTATCCGAAGTAAGTATAACAGTAGAATAAAGTGGAACTCAATAGTCACCCAATTGTAAGCCTAATGACGAACTAAAGAGGGAAGAAAGGTACTCATGCCTGATCAAAAGCCTAATAATAGGGTCTCTACCCAACCATAAGCATGATGCAGAACAAAGTAAAACTCAATAATCACCCAACCGTGAGCTATACGGTGATGTGAAGAGGAATGGGAAGCACCTATGCCTGACCGTAAGTCTGATGATAAAGTCCCTATCCCTCCATAAGTCTTAAGATGGAATAAAGCAAAACTCAATAGTCACATGATCATAATCCTGATGATGAATTGAAGAGGGAAGAAAGGCACCCCTGCTCGACCGTAAGCCTGGAAATAGGGTATTTAATCGACCATAAGCTTAATGATATAACAGAACAAAGCACAATAATCACCCAACCATGAGCCTGATGATGAAATGAAGAGAAAAGAAAGACACCCCTGACCGATCGTAAGCCTAACAAAAGGTTCTCTACCCAACCATAAGTCTAACCATAGAACAAAGCTGAACTTGATAGTCACCTGACCGTAAGTCTGATGGTAAACTAAAGAGTAAAGGGAGGCACCCCACCCAACCATAAGACTAATAATAAGGTCTCTACCCAACTGTAAGCATGTGGGTAAAATAATGAAAAAATCAACAACCCCCTAACATCAAAAAGGAAGTAGGGGGAATGAAAAGGTGGTGAAGTATACCTCCCATGACACTATAGGGAAACCAACTAGAAAGCTCGATGTCTACCCCACCATAATCCTGATGGTGAGACAAAATAAGAAGCTCAACATGTATCTGATCGTATGTCTAGTAATAGAATAAAGAGAAAAATTACTTTCGCCTTATCATAAGTTTGACAATAGAGTGCGTATTTAACCATAAGCCTGATGGAAGAATAAATGAGAACTCAATAATCAATAGATTAAAAGTCTGATGATGAACTAAAGAGGAAAGGGAAGCACCTCTGTCCAATAATAAGTCTAACGATAAAGTCCCTACCCAATCATAAGTCTGATGGTAGAATAAAGCAAAAACACAACAACCCCTAACAGGAAAAGAAAATAGGGAGAATAAAGAGGTGGTGAAGTATAGCCCCTAGGACACTATAGGGAAACCAATCAGAAAGCCTGAAACCCACCTGACTGTAAGCCTAGAATGAGATAAAATGGGAAGCTCAATATCTATCTGATTGTAGGTCTACCAATAGAATGAAGAAAAAAGTCCACCTCCGCCCAACTATAAGTCTGACAACGGAAACTCTACCAGATCGTAAGCCTGATGATAGAATAAAGGAGAACTCAACAATTAGTCTGTCGATGAAGTGAGGAGAAAATAAAGAGAGAGGCAAGAGGGACTTCCTGAATACATGAATCCACAAAAAACACCTCACATGGGCCTGTTCAAATATAAGCCCCATCACAGAGAGAATATGAATACTCTTGTGAAAAATCAAGGTAGGGTGATCATGAATTTAATTAGAGAAAGTACATGATTGTACAATAATGGAAAAAAAAGGCCGAAGGGAACAAATCCAATTGAAGGAAATAAAGGGAAAACCATACAAGATGAACTATCAAGG
Organism: Dendrobium chrysotoxum; assembly: GCA_019925795.1. NCBI lineage: Eukaryota > Viridiplantae > Streptophyta > Magnoliopsida > Asparagales > Orchidaceae > Dendrobium > Dendrobium chrysotoxum. The sequence continues at coordinate 34,916,183 of CM034300.1, read as the reverse complement.
ACTATTGATACAATGAATAGGGGTCTTTATTTTCCCAGTTGAAGAGAGAGAAAGTCCTTATTAGAGAGAGAAAGTCCTTATTAGAGAGAGAAAGTCCTTGTTAGATTCAAATTTTCATTTTTCCGGTTGTCATCCGCCTTTATCGCCTCCTTAGGTGATGGCGGCAGGCAGTCTCCGGCCATCTACAGCACCAGCATCAACTACATTCCGTCAATCGGGTGGGTTGAACGGACGTGCTAAGAAGGACGATCATCAACGTCATGGGTTTCTAGGGTTTGAAGCAGATGGAACGCATTCTAATTTAAAGAATTGGCCTTTGGTTATTAAAGATGTTACTGATTCTTGTCCTAAGAAGATTGACTATGTTGAAGGAAAAGGTAAAGGTATTTTGAATTCTTCTATGTGTCATACTCCTAGGCAAGTGAAGTCTACTATTGTTTCACCTCTGAACAATTGTGAAGCTTCTTCTTCAGATATGAAAATCTATGTTAACAAATTCGGATTTTCAAATGCAATCTCTGACCACTGGCCAGGGATAAATGCTAAAGTCTTGAATGAAGCTAACAAGGATTTTAATGATTCTGAGAATAAGTGGCCTGATAGCGATAAAGTGGAACCACCTACTAAGGTAAACTCAAGTTCGGTACCGAATTGTGGCAGTGTACTGAATGCTGATTGTATTTTGAATAATGGTATTTATGATGTTAATCTTAATCCTCCAATTGTAATGGAAAGTGATCTTAAGAATGGTAATGTTGTTCCTGTGAATGTTGCTGGCAGTGGTCTGAAAGGAAATTTTTTGAATGCTTGGCAGAAGACACAGCACATTAAGTTAAACGTTGATATGAATTCTACCCTCATGACAGATGATGGAATTGTAGCTGTTATGAATTTTGATTTTGAAAATACTAATTCAAATGTTCTAAAGAACTCACTTATGATTAAGGTTCTTGGTGGTAACATCCCTTTTCCAGCTTGTAGCATGGAACTCTGGCGGCAATGGAATAAGTTTGGAAATTTCAACTTGACAACAATGGGATTATATTGGATTCTTTGTTCCTTTAAGAATCCTGATGTTTTGGAAGAAGTATTAAGTGGTGGTCCCTGGTTCATTGGGGGCCACATTATTAGATTGGACAAATGGTCCCCTTCGTTCTCTCCTGAATCACTTGAGGCCTCACTTCACCGGTATGGATTCGTATGCCTTTCCTACCACTTAATTGTTGGGATGAATATAACATAGCAAGAATTGCATCTATGATAGGAGTAACTTTGTATCTTGATGGTAATTCGTTAAAATGGGGTAAAAGGGAGTATGCCCGTGTATGTGTTTGAATTAAGTTAGATAAAAAACTACTAAATGGTGTATGGATTGAAGGTCTACATGGTAAATCTTTTCAAAGAGTTGAATATGAAAAGATTTCATCTCTTTGTTATCATTGTGGTAAAATTGGTCATTTGAAAACCATGTGTCCTAACAACAAAAGTTTGCCTCCCAAGGATGTTGATATTATGCCACCTGAAAGGAAATTTGGGAATAACCATGATAATATCAATTCTATTGAGCCTTATGAATACGGACCCTGGATACATGTTAAGTTCAAGAATAACTGAATTCGGAATTTCAAGAAGCCTGTAGGTCCTTTGGTTCATCCAAAATAGAATTCAGTTAATCAATATTCCAACATTGAAGATGGGGAAATTGTGGAAATTTTTACAAAGGAGAGTAATGATGAAGGCTTTATTCCAGGAAATCCTATTATTGATAAAAACTTGATGAGCCCGAAAGGTTTGCTGCAATCTTCCAACATCTCTGACATTTGTTTGGACAACAAATTCAGCATTTTGGAAGAGGAAAACAGAGATCCAGGATTGAATAAAGTCATGGGAGCTGATTGCATTCAAATGCTGGTGGAAGGTACTTTACTTTCTTCTGATGATAAAATAGATAGAGGAGATTGTGTTTCACCGAATGGATCTACCAAACGAGATTTAGTTCATTTGAGAGAAGAAGGGACTAGTAACATGGTGGGTATTACCTCAACTTCTGGTAAATTAAAACTGGCCAAATAAGTTAGATCTTTGGGTCCTGTTGATGTTGCTTGTAAGAATAGAAGAGGTTAAGTTAAGGGTAGAAAGTGAGGTGGGGACTTTTCCCCTACTTGTACTTAATGTCTTCCTTTATATTTTGGAATTGTAGGGGGGCCAAGAAGAAGGAGGCCTCCCATTATCTCCGAGAGATAGTTAAATATTATGGAGGTTGTTTTGTTGGTCTCATCGAGACTAAGCTTTCTATTATTGATAGGGATGATGTTGATAAGTCTTTTGGGAGTGAGTGGGATTTCTTTCACCATCTTGCTAAAGGTACCTCTGGTGGAATTTTGGTGCTGTGGGATAGAAACAAGGTATCTTTTGAAGTTGTGGAACATTCTCCTTAAGTTGTCATTGGAGTTCTGAAAGCTCCTCTGATAGGATCTTGGAAGGTGGCCACGATTTATGCCAACAAGGACTTTCAGGTAAGGAGGAGTTTATGGGAGATGCTTGAGAAGTTTGTTGTGGATAACGCACCTTCTGTGATTGGTGGGGACTTCAATTGTATCTTATCCAGAGATGACAAGAAAGGTGGCAAGAGGTTCCTTTTCTCCAAAGGGCCTCAAGAGATGAAGTTGTTTATGAATAACAATGATTTTTATGATGTAGGTATTATCGGGCCTAGATATACTTGGTACAATAACAAACAAGGTGCTCTCAGAATTTGGGAAAGGCTTGATAGGTGTTTGTTGAATGTAGCGGCTCTTCAAAAAGTCCCTTTGGTATGTGTTAGACATCTAGCAAGGGTGGCATCTAATCATAGTCCAATTGCTTTCAAGGTGTTCGAGGCTCAGAACAATTATAGATTTATCAGATTTGAGGAGATTTGGAAGTCCTATCTTGCGGCCAGGAGTATTGTCTTAAAATCTTGGAGTAAATTGGATCATGGTAATGACATGGATGTTTTGTAAAGGAAGCTTAGAAGATCTTTGAGAGCCTTATTCTTCTGGAACAAAAATAAATGTAAAAATTTGAATCTACATAAAGAAGACTTAAAGAAAGATATATTCGTACTTCAGTTGGAGGAAGCTCCTGATGGTGGATTGACGATGGGCAAGCTAAACTTACTCAGATGTAAAGTTCATGATCTTAATATTACCTTACGTCGATTATCAACTTGGTGGAACCAAAGAGCTAAGGTGAAAGGGCATGAGGATGGTGATATTAACTCAAATTTCTTCCATAAGTTTGCCTCGGCAAAAAAGAATGGGAACCTCATAAGACAGATTAGGAATGAAGATAATGCCTTAGTGGAAAATTTTGAGCAGATTTCAGCTGTCTTTCATAGATTCTTTGCAAAAAAAATGGAGGTCTAGAATGTCCATCTTGACGGATTGGCCTCTTTTTCCTGAAATCCAGAAGCTAAATTCAGAAGATTTAAAGTTCTTAAGTAGCAATTTTACTCAGGAAGAATTGGAAATTGCGGTTTTCCAGCAAGGCAGGAATAAATCTCCTGGGTTGGATGGGATTATGCCTTCATTTTTTCAAATCTATTTGAGCATTATCAGAGATTCTACTTGGAAAGCTGTTAAGAATTTCTTTAAAACCGATTCCATGAAGGATGAATGGAAAGATACTCTGCTTGTTTTAATTCCAAAGGTCAAGTATCCTACGGTGCCATCTAATTTCAGGCCTAGTACCCTTTGTCAAACTACTTATAAGTTAATCATGACTATGTTGGTTAATAGGATTAAAGTTTGTATATCCAAGATTATTTTGGAAGAACAAGTCGCCTTTATCCCAGGTAGATCGATGTCTGATCATTGTTTACTTGCTCAAGAGATCTTTAACAAATTCAAGATCTCAAAAGATGAGGGGCTGATGGCGGTTAAATTAGACATGGAGCAAGCTTTTGATTGTATCAGTTGGGGAACCTTATATCAAGTGCTACAAGCTTTTGGTTTTCCTATTTCCTTTTGTAAGCTCATCATGGAATGTGTCAGGAATGTTAAGTTTTCTTTCATTCTAAATGGTAGACTCTCTAGTTGGATTAAAGTTGGGAGTGGTCTTTGACAAGGTTGCCCGTTATCTCCATATTTATTCATCATGTGTTCTCAGCTTTTGATGCATGCAATTAATCAAAGAGGGCTACAATTGGGTGTCCAGATCTCTCCAAAATCTCAAATCGGTATTACTCACTTATTGTATGCTGATGTTGTGTTGATCTTCGCTCGTGCTTCTACAAGATCGGCTCAGGAGGTGAAAACCATTATGAATGATTTCTGTAAGTGGACTGGACTGAATGTTAATGTCTCCAAATCTCTAATTCTTTTTGGCAAGATGGTTAAGCATCCAACTAAGAATCTGATAAGGAAGAAAATGGGCTTTACGGTAATTAAAGAGCTTATCTATTTGGGTATTAAAATAGCTTTAAGAAGACTAAAGAGGTAAGATTTTCAGAGCATGATCGACCACATTTTTGAGAGACTAAATGCATGGGGAATTAAGCATTTATGTTTGGCTGGTAAGATAACTCTTATTAAACCCTCCATTTTGACTCTTCCAAGCTTCTTATCAACACATTCTTTGGTTCCAAAGAAAGTATTGCTTCAAGTAGATCAATTCTGTAAAGATTTTATTTGGCACAAGAGTTGTGGTAGAAAGGGATTGCATTATGTTGCTTGGGAAGTTCTATGTAAACCGAAAGCTGTTGGAGGTTTGGGATTGCACTCTGTTGTTCATCGTGTGGTACCTCTTAGATCAAGGATAGCTTGGAGATGTATTTAGCAACCAGGGAATTTATTGTATAAAAAAATCATTACTAAATATGGTGATAATATCTTCAGTGGTAAAAAGAAATCTGGGTCTTCTAAGGCATGGCGGATTTTGTTAGAGGGTGGGATGTCCCTCAAACCAATTGTGAGATGGAAAGTTGTAGATGGAAGGAAAATCCATGTTATGAAGGATATTTGGCTACTAGATAGGTGCTTCAGTACTTGGCCTACTATGGCTAATTGTGTGGGACTGGAAGATTTGAGCCTAAATCAGTTCATCCTGCCAAACTGCAGCTGGAATGAGGAGTTGTTGCAGCAGTTTTACAATGATGACCTTATTCTTTTGATTTTACAGGTCCCTATTGATCAGGAAGCTGAGGTGGACTATTTGGAAACAATGTATCACCACAATGGGAGAATAATCACGTCTATGGCTTATGAGGAATCAATGAAGAGATGGTCCAAGGAGGATAATTATGAGTTTGCAAGTTGGTTAAGAAGTCTTAAGCTAAACCCAAGAGTGGAGCTTTTTTGGTGGAGAATAAGTAGGTTTGCCATTCCTACTTATGAGTTCCTTAAATATAGAAGATTAATTCTTAATGATGAATGTCCTGGAGCACATCGTCCTAGACGATCCTGCGATCGTCCTGGACGTTCTTTGGCAGCAGAATTGAGTTTTTAGGGTTTTCTGAAGCCATCTTTTGGAGTACATCATCCTGGACGATCCGGCGATTGTCCTGGACGATCTTTGCCGCCAGAACTAATTTGGAAGGGTTTTTGGAGCTCTTTATTTAAGCTTTCTCAAGGCACTTGATAGGTGTCTTTGGCAGCCATTGAGGCTTCGTTCTTTTGGAGAAAACTTGAAGAGAGAGCTTGAAAGGGAGAGAGGAAAGGGTGGAGTTTGAGAGGGAGAAGAGCCTGGGAAGGGGGATTCTCGAGGGAGTGTGAGGGGGTTCACACGGTTGCTCCGGCAAGCTTGCACCTAAGTACCATTGGATTCAAGGGTCATCTCGAGGGAAGTTTTGGGAAGAAGAAGATCTCTTTGGTGTCAAAGGACCCGGCTACTCCGCCGCACCGGGGAAGGTTGAAGTGATTTTGTAAGGGCTTCTCCGCCTAGCTGTGGGGGCTGAAGGAGAGACACTATTTGGTTTAGTGCAATACTTGGAGGGTGCCTCCGAGGAGTGGACGTAGGTCAGGTTGGACCGAACCACTATAAATCCGGTGTGTTCTTTCTTATTATTTTCCACACTTTATTTAACTGCGATTATCTGCTTGGGTGAAATCTGTGATTGATCTTTTTATCATTGTTTTAATTCATTTCTGCTGTAAGTTATAAAAAGATTTTTGTTTTGTTTCAAATATCCAATTCACCCCCCCTCTTGGTTAGCCTCGGGACTAGTTCATAAGTGCTTAACATCCCTATCGAACTTTCAAGTGGTATCAGAGCGGGATTCATAAAATCAAGTTTTTAAAACTTTTGAATTCGATCCATGGCTAATTTTTGTAATCGTAATATTACGGAAGGTTATTCAATCACCCGGCCACCACTTTTTGAAAATATTACTTTTGATTTTTGGAAAATTTGCATGTCTACTTTCTTGCAATCTATTGATTATCGTATGTGGCATATGATTCAAATTGGTTATTCTGCACCATCACATATTGTAAATGAAATTAAAATTGATATTTACTTTTTTGAATGGAGTAGAACAGATCAGATCAATGCTCAATTAAATGCTAAATGTTTAAATTATTTTTTCTGTGCTTTAAATTCTGATTATTGTATGTTAATATCTGCATGCACTTCTGGCAAAGAAATTTGGGATAAATTATGCACTAGATATGAAGCTACTTGTGAAATTAAGCAATCTAGGCTAAATACGTTAATGCATGATTATGAACTTTTTAGCATGAAATCTTATGAAACGATATTGGACATGTTTACTAGGTTTTCTCAAATTGTGACATCATTCCATGCTTTAGGAAAAGAACTTTCAAATTTTGAAAAAGTTAATAAAATCCTACATTCTCTACTTGCTAAATTTGATGCCAAAGTTATTGCAATTTCTGAATCAAAAAATTTGAACAAATATTCTATTGATAATTTGATTGGCTCACTCATTGCCTACGAGCAAGGTTTGGGTCAAAAGCTTTTGGATGCAGATAAAATGATAGTGCTGAAAATTGAAGATATTGGAAAACACAACTCAGAAAGTGATGAAAGTGAAGAGTTAGCATCAGCAACAAATAAATTAAAAAATCTACTAAGGCACAAACATCAACATCAAAAGTAGAACAAAGGTAAAAATGGTAAGAATGTAAAGTTTTCTTCTGATGTTATTTGTTTTGGATGTAGGAAGCTTGGACATATGAAAAATCAGTGCCCGAACTTAAGAACCCTTCCTGAAAAGGAAAAGGGTAAAGCTAAGCAAATTATAATAAGGGCTGATAATGCAAAATGAAAAATGTCCTGGGCAAATCTAGCTTCTGAATCATCAGATCAGGAGCAAGCGGATGTAAATTAATGTTCTTTTTGTGTGTTTATATTTTTTGTTTTTTCGTTACTATTATTTATTCGTTGTGTTTTCTGTGTTTTCTTATTTTTATTTTTCCTTTTAAAATTCTTTATGTTGCTTTTTGTTGTTTCTCTGATCAAGCACACTCATAACACCTCTTGTTTTAAAAATCATTTTTTAAAGATCTTATTTTCTAAAAAATGGAAAATTTACCTCCTGTATTTTCTAAATGCTATATTAGTTGTGGTTGATTTCTCTAAAATCAAGTAAAGGAAGGAAACTCATGATTTTGTCTCTCTATCTCATTTCTTTGAATAAGGCTATCTTCTTTTGATTCAAAATCTATTTTAGATTATAAATTGATTTTTGAAAGTAAAACTTTTTTCATCTCCCAACATTTTGTCTATCTCATAGGAATCTTTTGCAAATTATTGAACCAACTTCAAGATTATCTTATTCAGGTTGTTCATCTTTATCATAAGAATAAGGTTTGCTGATTTTAAAGATTTAGAAAGGAGGCAATTTATAAAAATCAAAAGATGCGCTAAGCACCAAATAAATTGAAAAAGAGGCACAAAATTAGCCCATAAAAGCTGCTTCCATTCTTGTAAATCTCTAAAGTTTAGAAAACTCTTATGACTTTTTCATAGATTCGTTACTTGAGTTTGAAAATCAAAATTTTTTGATTCATTACTTTGCATTAATCTTCTATTAGATGTATTTCATGAAAGGTGTTTTGAAAGATTTTTATTTCCTTATCTAATTTGTTCCTTAATTTATATATTGGCTTAAAAAGTTTTTTAGCCTTTTTAAAACCAGAACTGGGTTTAACAATTTCTGAATTTCTAACCTTTCTGGGTTATGAGTAGTCAATTCATGCCTTACTTAGCTTTTTGAATAAAATCAAGGGGTAGCTTTCTCATTACAAGAAAATTCTTGATTTTATAAAAATTTCACAAGATCAGAGACCGTTTTCGATCTTTTAGTCTATTTTTGATTTACTTTTGTTTTTTCTGCTCCTCTTCTTTTTGATAATGTCAAAGGAGGTGAACGTACTGTTGTATTTGTTGTATTTGTGAAGTTTATTTGTATTATTATTGTACTGTTTTATTTGTGACATTTATTTATATTGTGTAGTTTTTTTTAAATAAAAAAAAATTTAAAAAAATGTGTTTATCCCTATTTTTAAAAGTCTTTTCTTAGTGAGGGGGAGAATAGGATAAAATACTTTTTTTTGCAAATCCAGCCAGAAATATTTGCCATCATCAAAAAGGGGGAGATTGTTGCAACTCGGGCTCATGAGTTCTTATTTTGATGATAACAAATATTATGGTTCATCTCCTAGTATTTGTAATATATATTTGTTTGTGTGTACTAACATTTCAGGAACAGAATGCATCAATCCAAGAAAGATTCATGACTCAAGAATGAGTAGAATAGGCTTTGTTGTATTTCTCATTGATATACTTTTTGATTTCTTGAGTCAAGTCCTGTAAGAGTGTATGTTTATTTGTGACTATGTGTACACATACTAAGGGGGAGTAAGATCCTGTCAAAACCAGAAGTTTAACTTTTGAACAAATCGTACTAGATGATTTTTTATCGTCCAAGCAGATCTGTTCATTGAACTAATCGTCCGGAATGATATTTATATCGTCCTGGACGATCCAATATGATCTCAAAACCCTAGCCGCCATGATAATTTAGGTAAGAATTTAAGAGTCAAAATTTGTTCTAATCGTCCTGGATGATATGTATATCGTACTGGATAATTTGTGCAAACTTTGTACTGATCGTCCTAGACTATCCTAGGATCGTACGGGACTATCAGGTCAAATTCTGCACATCGTTCAGGATGATCCTGCGATTGTCTGGGACGATGTTTGGCGGTATAATTGAGTTTTTAGGGCTTTCTAAAGCCGTCTTTTGGAGCACATCGTTCTGGACGATCCTGCGATCATCCTGGATGATCTTTGGATGCAGAATTGAGTTTTTAGGGTTTTCTGAAGCCAATTTTTGGAGCACAATGTCCTGGACGATCCGGCGATCGTCCGGGATGATCTTTGCCACCAGAACTAATTTGTAAGGGTTTTGGAGCTCTTTATTTAAGCTTTCTCAAGGCACTTGATAGGTGTCTTTGGCAGATCGTCCGGGATGATCTTTGCCACCAGAACTAATTTGTAAGGGTTTTGGAGCTCTTTATTTAAGCTTTCTCAAGGCACTTGATAGGTGTCTTTGGTAGCCATTGAGGCTTCGTTCTTTTGGAGAAAACTTGAAGAGAGAGCTTGAAAGGGAGAGAGAAAAGGGTGGAGTTTGAGAGGGAGAAGAGCCTGGGAAGGGGAATTCTCGAGGGAGTGTGAGGGGGTTCACACGGTTGCTCCGGCAAGCTTGCAACTAAGTACCATCGGATTCAAGGGTCGTCTCGAGGGAAGTTTTGGGAAGAAGAAGATCTCTTTGGTGTCAAAGGACCCGGCTACTCCACCGCACCGGGGAAGGTGGAAGTGATTTTGTAAGGGCTTCTCCACCTAGCTATGGGGGCTGAAGGAGAGACACTATTTGGTTTAGTGCAATACTTGGAGGGTGCCTCCGAGGAGTGGACGTAGGTCAGGTTGGACCGAACCGCTATAAATCCCGTCTGTTCTTTCTTATTATTTTTCGCACTTTATTTAACTGCGATTATCTGCTTGGGTGAAATCTGTGATTGATCTTTTTATCATTATTTTAATTCGTTTCCGCTGCAAGTTATAAAAAGATTTTTATTTTGTTTCAAATATCCAATTCACCCCCCCTCTTGGTTAGCCTCGGGACTAGTTCATAAGGGCTTAACATCCCTATCAAACTTTCACGTCCAGAGCTGTGTGTAGGACAATTTTGTCATTTTTGAACTAATCATACAAAACGATAGGTGTATCAACCTGGACAATCAAGTCATTTTGAGATCATCTAGCCCAAGTTCCCCTGGTCGACCAGAGCTATCTTCTGGACGAAATTCCTGATTTATACTAATTATCTCGGATGAACGCATAATCGTACGGGACGATCAGAACAAATTTTTCTTCTAATTGTCTAGAGAAACTAGATTGTCCAGGCTGAAATATGAGATTTTACACTTATCGTACAAGACGATCCTGAGATCATCCTGGATGATCTTTGACGACCAGTTAAGATTTAGGGTAATTTTTGAGCCCTCATATTTAAGATCTTTTTCTTCCAATAAGAAAGATATTTTGTCACTTTCCTTTCCAGAGAAAACCTTGAGAGAGAGAGAGAGAGCTTAGGAGAGAGAGAGGATCTTGTGAGGGGGAGTTTATGAGGGATTCAGAAAGGTTGCTCCAAGCAAGGATCAAAGTCATCTTTTCTGTTCGTCATCTCTCATCTTATCGGTGTCTCTGTGGGAGGATCGTTCGCAAGAAGATCTGGGTTCTCTGCCTGCTTCAGGAGGAAGTGAAAGGAGTCCAGGTTCTCTGCCTGCTTCAAGAGGAAGCGGAAGGAGTCTAGGTTCTCTGCCTGCTTCAGGAGGAAGTGAAAGGAGTTCAGGTTCTCTGCCTCACCGGGTTCGTGGAAAGGACTTTTTGTACAGGCTTCTCTGCCTTACAATGGGAGCAGAAGGAGAGTCTTTTAGTGTTAGGATAATACTCGGAGGGGAGGCTCCAGGGAGTGGACGTAAGTTAAGTTTATCGAAACACTATAAAATCTAGTGTGTTCTTTCTGATTATTTTTTGCATTTACTTTTCTATTGATGATTGTGTGATTGTGTTTATTATTCTGTTATCATTGAATATCTGCACATCATCCCATAACTATAAAAGTTTTAAAACATTTAAAAAGATTTTCTAAATCATTATTTTGCTATTGAATTTTTAAAACTACCAATTCACCCCCCCCCCCTCTTGGTTAGCCTCGGGACTAGTTCATAAGGGCTTAACATCCCTATCGAACTTTCAAGTGGTATCAGAACGGGATTCAAAAATTAAGTTTAAAAACTTTTGAATTTTGATCCATGGCTAACTTTGGTAATCGTAATACTGCTGAAGGTTATTCAATTACACGACCACCATTATTTGATAGCATACCTTTTGATTTTTAGAAAACTTGCATGTCCACTTTTCTTCAATCTATAGATTATCGCATGTGGATGCTTGTTAAGGATGGCTATAAAGCACCTTTTAGAATGGTTAATAATGTTAAAATTAAACTACCTTTCATTGAATGGACTCTTGATGATCGGGACTTAGCCCAACTGAATGCCAAATGTTTGAACTATTTTTTCTGTGCACTAAAATTTGAAAATTACATGCGTGTCTCTACTTGCTCTACTGGTAAAGAAATCTGGGATAGATTATGCATTACATATGAAGGTATATCTGAGGTTATGCAATCTAGATTGAACATCTTACTTCACGACTACGAACTCTTTTGTATGAAACCTAATGAATCGATTTCTGAAATGTATAGTAGGTTCACTCAAATTTTCACTCCTTTACATGCTTTATGAAGAGAACTTACAAATTATGAAAAAGTGAACAAAATTCTGAGATGTTTGCCTTCTTCTTTTGATGCCAAGATAACTGCCATTATTGAATCCAAAGATTTAAACACTTATTCTATTGATAACTTACTTGGGTCACTCATTGCTTACGAGCAAGGGGTGAACCAAAGACAGCATGATGCAGATGAGAAGAAGAAGGAGAAAACTGTGGCGCTGAAGGCCAACGAGACTGATACTGATACTTTCAGGTCTGATAGTGATGATGTTGCCTTAATCACTAGGCAGTTCAAAAGTTTTCTAAGGAAGACACATAAAAACTTTTAGAAATGGAACAAAGGTAAGAGTAGCAAAAATTTTAAAGGTTCATCTAATACTATTTACTTTGAATGCAGGAAGCCTGGACATATAAAGGCTGATTGTCCTACACTTAAGGCTCACCCAAGCAAGGAGAAGGGTGTAGAGAAACCCAAGTTTAGGAAGGACAAGAAGCAGATTCAGAAGGCGTTCTGGGCAGATTTTTCATCTGACTCCTCTGAGACTGAAGCTGAGGAGGAGACTACAAATTTGTGTCTGATGGCTGATGATCATCCTGGTCAGTCTGATCAAGAAGAGGTATGTGAGCTAACCTATGATCAATTGCTAGATGTTTATGAGAAAATTTATTCACCGTATAGGAAATTTAAGAAAATAGATGCCAGCCTGAAATTAGATTTCCTGAATTTATAAAAAGAGCATGATGTTATGATTAAGGATCATTCGACACTTGATAGCAATCACATGTCCTTAATTAATGAATCTGATGAATTGAACAAAAAGCATTCTGAACTAATTATTGAGCATGAGTCATTGAAAATATTACAAGTTTATTTAGAAAAAGCTTATAAAGAACTGGACACCATGGCATGTAACTTAGCTAGTGATGAGCATTACTTAAAGTTTGAAATTGCAAGTCTCACAAAGGAAACTGAATTTTTAAGACTAAAAATTTGTGCTTTTGAGAAAAATGAAACACCCCCTACTTTTGCATAATTTTATGCACCTCCACCTCTTGAAGAATCTTTTTCAAAATCATCAAAGCATATTTCATACACACCTAGGAAAAGGCACTATCACCCATGTAGATTAGTTAATCCTTTTCCTGGCATTAGATATTTTTCTTGTGGCATTCTAGGACATATCTCACACACCTATACTGTTCACCGTAGTACACATTGGATGTGGAGGCCTAAATTACATGCTTCACAGCACAACACATATGCATTGCATTCTTCTTTTCATAAGAAGGAACTCAAACCTATTTGGGTTCCTAAATCTGAGGTTTGGTGATTTTGTAGGTGTGCTCTCACAAAAGGCCTCGTGAGAGCATGTGGTACCTAGATAGTGGATGTTCAAGACATATGACGAGAGATCCAAATCAGTTCATTTCACTGGAGACCAGAGCTGGAGGCAAGGTTACACTTGGAGACAACACCACCAGGAAGGTGGTAGGAGCAGGTATAATTGGTGATTCACAAAATTTCATTATTGATAATATTTTACTTATAGATGGATTGAAACATAACTTGCTGAGCATCAATCAACTCTGTGACAAAGGATACAATATCAAGTTCCATCCACTTGCTGCATTATAAGCTTAAATGACAAAAATTATTTTGCAGGGACAAATGATCAACAATGTCAACATGCTAGATGTAAGCTCTTTTAAAATTGATGTTTCAATTTGCTTAAAAACTGCATCTGATGAGTCTTGGTTGTGGCACAGGAGATTATATCATGCCAGTATGAAAACCCTTAGAAGAGTCACCCAAAAGGACTTTGTTAGAAGTGTCCCCAAGCTTAAGTTCACTAAGGACCATCTGTGTGATGCCTGTCAATTAGGGAAGCAAGTCCACTCCTCTTTCCACCCAATTAAGGATATCAACACCTCTAGACCTTTAGAAGTCCTTCACAGGGATTTATTTGGACCCATTAGCACTGCCAGCTTAGGGGGGAAAGTCTATGGATTTGTGATTATTGATGATTACTCGAGGTTCACTTGGATTAAATTTATTTCATATAAATCTGAGTCATTTGATGAATTTAAATCTTTCTCCACTTGGATTCAGAGGAAGTTATGTTGTGAGATTTTGACTATTTATAGTGATCATGGTGGAGAGTTTGAAAATGTGAAATTTGGAACATTTTGTGAGGAGTAAGGGATTATCCACAACTTTTTAGCTCCTAGGACCCCTCAGTAGAATGGGATAGCTGAAAGAAAGAACAGGACCTTAGTAGAAGTCGTTAGAGCCATGCTTGTTGAGTATTCACTTCCAAAATACTTTTGGACTGAAGCGGTGAACACTGCCTGTTATGTGCTGGATAGGGTGAATGTTAGATCAAATCTGAATAAGACACCTTATGAGATCATTAAGGGTAGAACTCCAAACCTGTCCCACCTTTACGTCTTTGGCTGTAAGGTTTTCATTCTAAATAATGGTAAATCATCCTTAGGAAAATTGGACCCTAAATCTGATGAAGGAGTGTTCTTAGGCTATTCTAGTGTGGCGAAATTTTAGGGTGTTTAATAAGAGGACTTTAGTGATGGAGGAGAAAACTCATGTGGTGTTTGATGAATCTGATCCTAAGGAGACTAGAGTTGAGGAAGAAGAAGATGTAGGAGAGATTACCCAAGGAGTTGAAAATATAAATCTGGAGGAAAGGGTCGAACATGAAAACACTTTTCCTAGGGATTGGAGATATGCTTCGAGTCATCCTAAAGAACTGATCTTAGGAGACCCTTCTGAAGGTGTTAGAACTAGGCATGCACTTAGGAAGGAAGTAAACCATTCTACCTTTATCTCAATGACTGAACCCACCAACATCAATCAAGCCCTTTCTGATGAGTTTTGGATCTTAGCTATGTAAGAGAAATTGAATCAATTTGTAAGGAACGATGTTTGGGAGTTAGCACAAAGACCTAGGAATCAAAGTGTAGTGGGAACTAAGTGGGTCTTTAAGAATAAGATAAATGATTCTGGTGTGGTTGTTAGGCATAAGGTAAGATTGGTGGCTAAGGGGTACAATCAAATTGAAGGGATTGATTTTTAGGAGACCTTTGCCCCTGTAGCTAGACTGGAAGCTATTAGGGTGCTACTAGCCTTTACCTGTTATAAGGGATTTAAGTTGTTTCAAATGGATGTCAAGAGTGCCTTTTTAAATGGGGTAATAAAAGAGGATGTCTTTATAAAGCAACCCCCAAGTTTTGAGAGTTACCAAAATCCAAATCATATTTACAAATTAAAAAAGGCCTTATATGGATTGAAATAGGCACGCAGAGCTTGGTATGAGAGGCTTAGCACATTCCTACTAGAAAGAGAGTTTGTTAAAGGGAGCTTAGACACCAGCCTTTTCCTTAGGAAAGGAGGAGATGATCTACTCATTGTTCAGATCTATATTGATGATATACTTTTCGGATCTTCTGATAAAAATTTATGTGATAATTTTTCTAAGATAATGAGTAAGGAGTTTGAGATGAGTATGATGGGAGAATTGTCCTATTTTCTAGGGTTTAGCATAAGGCAAATGGATGATGGAATCTTTCTGAATCAATCAAAATACACTAAGGACATCTTGAAGAAATATAAAATGGACAAAGCAATCCAATCAATACTCCCATGAGTTCCACTGTTCAGTTAGATAAGGAATCAAATGGAAAATCTATTGATCAGAAGAAGTTTAGGGGAATAATTAGATCACTGCTTTACCTGACTGTTAGTCAACCTGATATTATGTTTAGTATTTATCTTTATGCTAGGTTTCAAGTTGATCCTAAAGAGTCCCACCTGACTGTTGTTAAGAGAATTCTTAGATATCTTTTAGGGATTCCAAACCTACGAATCTGGTACCCTAGGCACAGCACCTCTTTTGAGATTATTGGGTATTCAAATTCTGATTTTACAGGGTGTAGGGTAGATAGAAAGAGCACTTCTGGAACTTGTCAATTCATAGGATAGTGTTTAGTCTCCTGGTCCAATAGAAAATAGAACTCAGTTGTACTTTCCACTACTGAAGCTGAGTACATTGCCTTAGAAAGTTGTGTGGCCCAAGTCCTTTAGTTGAAGCAACAAGTTTTGGATTTAGGATTACCTGTTGGCACCATTTTAGTTCTATGTGATAACACCAGTGCCATTTGCATTTCTAAGAATTTCATCCAACATTCTAGAACCAAACACATTGATATAAGGCATCACTTCATTAGGGACCATGTTACAAAAGGAGACATTGAGCTACATCATGTAGCAACTAAAAATCAACTGGTGGTCATCTTTCTTAAACCACTGGCCTTTGACTCATTCAGTATTTTGAGGACCAGATTGGGTGTGATTGACATAAATGCATGAATCTGATGATTACTGACTTCTGATGTTTTTCTATTTTCTTTATTTTGCTTTTAATTTTTATTTATTTTGATTGTCTATTTTACTTTAGAATTTTTCTTTTCATGCTGATTGTAGTTGTTTGATTTGCTTATCAGATTTGATTATTTTCTACTGATTTTTATATACTGATTTTCATTTACTAATTTTTTCGTGTCTATTTTTCTTCCTTCTTATTTTGTTTGCTGATTACTCACTTCAAAATCAGATCACTGCTCACTACTACTGATAAAATGGATTTCTAACTGAGATTTTTGCCTTGTTTTTATTTGAAAGCTTGTAAGCAGTGATTGACTCCTCTGGATCTGTTAAAGGAAAGAAATGTTGATAATTATTTCTCTTCTTCTAACTCCTTTAATAGTGTATTATTTCTATTGGATAAAAATCTTCTTCAAAATTAAAAGTTAGTTTTGAAATAGAGATCTATTTTATCTTCCTACTGTAATCTACCTCATATAAATAGTATTTTTAAAGCTTTGAATCATTGTTATGTTTTTCTTAATCAAGTGATTGTACTTATCATATGATGTATGGTTTTTATTTTGTAAATTACTCTTCCTTACTGTAGAGAGTGAGTTTTGTCATCTCTTATGTCTGGAAGGTAATTTCACTGCTGAGATTCTTTAACGATTATGAAAGGAAGCAAGCATACAAAAGATGCGCAGTGCGCCAAACAAATTGAAAAAGAGGCACAAAATGAGCCCAAAGCTGAAAAGATGTGAAATGTCGCCAAACTGAAAGATATACAAAGTGTATCAAAAATCAAAAGATGCGCAAAGCACCAAACAAATTGAAATAGAGGCACAAAATGAGCCCACAAAGAAATAAGCTTTCTTCCCTTTTAGATCTTAAATGTCTTAGAAAAATCCATGCACCACTTAAAACTTTTAAAAGCTTGAGACGAAAAATCATGATTTTTTATTCCTTATTTTGTAATACTATTATATCAGATATTTTTCTGGAATGAGGCTTGAAAGGATCTCTTTTCAAATCTAATTTCTTTTCTTCTGATTTAGACTTTTGTTTGAAAGGAATTTGAACCTGTAAGTTGTCCGAGGTAGAAGTTACGAAAGTCAATTTTCTAACTTTTCTGGATTTTAGGGTTGTCAATTTTCTTCTTGTTGGCTTTTGAATTGAAAATCAGAGAAAATTCTATTTTGCTGGAGCTGATAAAAAAACCTTCTTTATTAGATTATTTGTTTTACTTTATTTGTGATGTTTTAGTTTACTATTATTTTTGTTTTTTCTGTTCCTCCTTTTTGTGATATCAAAAGGGAGAGTTATTTTTGTGTTGTAGTAGTTTCATTTATTATTTTTGTTATAGTTGTATCCTTTGTCATATTGAATGTCACTGGTTATTAATGATTAGTAAAATTTATCATCTATCGCCTGTACTTTAATTACTGCAATCCGATTAATTTGAAACTACTGAATAAATGTTTGTCATCATTAAAAAGGGGAAGATTATTATGAATCTGGGTTTCAAGGACTATGATTTTGATGATAATAAACATTTCTATTTCTGGCTGATTATCTAATCTTTCATGTCCGCAAGATCAATTACAAGTTCAAGCCAGCCCAAGATCGAGTCAGTCTATTTTGTAATTTAGGTCAAATGTACTATTTTCATCTTTACTCAGTCAAATGTAATGTAAAGGATCCCCTAGCTAAGTAACCTTGCACAAACACACTCAGGGAGAGAGTTTTAATGAATTAGAGTTTCTATTCATTTTTTTTATTCAGATCATCCTAGACGATATTCACATCATCCTAGACGATCCAATGAAAATAGAAATCCTAATTAGGGTGACAAAGTTAAGTCGGTCTGATTAAGCAGATCATCTTAGATGATCCTATGATCGTATAGAATGATAGGCTAAAATCAGAAATTCTCAGCCGCCAGATTAAGTTAGGCAAGTTTTAATTTTTAGATATTTGGTCTGATAGTCCCGAATGATACGTGTATCATCTTGGACGATCCATTACAATCATGCCTAAATTAATCTATTAATTAAGAAAAAGTAATTACTATCTGATTGATATGATCATATCATCCTGGACGATCGTAAGATCATCCTGGATGATAAATACAAAATCCTGACCGTCCAGTGCCTATCACCTGTACATCCAGAGCTGTGTGCAGGATGATTTTGTCATTTTTGAACTAATCATACCAGACGATAGACATATCATCCGGGATGATCAAGTCATTTTAAAATCGTCTAGCCTGTTCTGACCTGTATGTCTAGAGCTGTGTGCAGGATGATTTTGTCATTTTTGAACTAATCGTACATGATGATACGTGTATTATCCTGGACGATCAAGTCATTTTGAGATCATCCAGCCCAAGTTCCCCTGGACAACTAGAGCTGTCTTCTGGACAAAATTTCTAATTTATACTAATCATCTCGGAAGATCATAGAATCATACGAGACGATCAAAACAAATGTTTCTTCTAATCGTCCAGAGAAACCAGATCGTCCATGCTGAAATATGAGATTTTACACTGATCGTACAGGATGATCTTGAGATCGTCCTGGACGATCTTTGATGAATAGTTGAGATTTAGGGCAATTTTTGAGCCCTCCTATTTAAGATCTTTTTCTTCCAACAAGAAAAATATTTTGCTACTTTCCTTTCTAGAGAAAACCTTGAGAGAGAGAGAGAGCTTGGGAGAGAGAGAGAGGATCTTGTGAGGGGGAGTTTATGAGGGATTCACAAAGATTGCTCCAAGCAAGGATCTGAGTCATCTTCTCCATTTGTCATCTCTCATCTTGTCGGTGTCTCCATGGGAGGATCATTCACAAGAAGATTGGGGTTCTCTGCCTGCTTCAGGAGGAAGCGAAAGGAGTCCAGGTTCTCTGCCTGCTTCAGGAGGAAGCAAAAGGAGTATACGTTCTCTGCCTACTTCAAGAGGAAGCAAAAGGAGTTCAGGTTCTCTGCCTCACCGGGTTGGTGGAAAGGAGTTTTTGTACAGGCTTCTCTGCCTTGTTGTGGGAGCAGAAGGACAGTCACTTAGTGTTAGTGCAATACCCATAGGGGAGGCTCCGGGGAGTAGACGTAGGTCAAGTTGACCGAACCACTATAAAATCTGGTGTGTTCTTTCTGATTATTTTACGCATTTACTTTTATGTTGATGATTGTGTGATTGTGATTATTATTTAATTATCATTGAATATCTGCACATCATCGCATAACTGTAAAGTTTTAAAACATCCTAAGAGCTTAACATTCCTCTTGGTTAGCCTCGGGACTAGTTCATAAGGGCTTAACATCCCTATCGAACTTTCACTATATTTGTTTTAAAAGATTGGTAGATTTTAATTCCTATGTTTATTTTTTTTATATAAGAAAAAAAATTTCTTATAAATTTGAACATCCTAAGAGCCTAACATTGATTCCATCCAAGCCACCCAAGCAAAAAAAAAGTAAGAAACCTAAGAAAAGTAACCTGTTCTAAAGTGCAAGTAATAAAAATAAAGTAATCATTAGAGAATAAGTAATAACTAAATGATCATAAATGCAATTGAGCTCTATAATATACCCAAAAAAGGTAGCTAAGCTCTTACATAATTATAACTCATAGTAAATCTATAAAAAAAAGAAATGGTGTGTGCGGCCTTGATTGATCTCCACCTATTTGGCCTCTTGCCTTCTGAAATACCAACAACTACAAAGCTCTCCTAACTAAAATTATATTTGAAAAATGAAAATATTATATGTGCTCCCTACAAAATATATGTTAGCACAATCATAATAACATAATCATGTATAATCAAATCGAGACTTAATCCTTACGACAACATTCACGAGAGATTAGCATTCCTCGCAGTACCTATTATTAAGCATATTTATAATCATGATTATAATATTTTTATTTTCCCTTTGGTAATGTGGACACTTGCAAAAAATAGTCCTAAAAATTCTAACCACTTAAGGGCAAGTGCCCACTCATTAATCCACAAAATAGAAAATAAATAATCCAAGCCAAAAATAATCACCATATCATCACAAAAGCTAAGTGTAAAAGAAGGAAAGTATAAAATGTTATCCTAACTACACCTTAACCTAGGATGCCTATAAAAAAATGTGTCCTATCCAGTACCCAAGTGTGCGTAAAAAATAGTGTTACCTAACTACCCTAAATTAGGTGAAGGATTAAAGTTGCAAGATCGAGTTCATAATATTTAATTTATTATCCCTTGAATTTCTCTTTAAAAGGTTAATCATATAGGGTGAATTAGTTAACACTTAGTTTTAGATTTATAATATAGATTGTTAAGTTTTGAAGAGCCCAAAGACATGGACCCTAACATATGCTAAGGTTGTAAAGAATTGAGGGCAAACGGTCCATCCTCAATCCTACACCTAACCAAGGATGAAATGATTATGAGGGGGTTAGGTCAGTTATTCCTCCCTTGATGTTCTAAGACTCGATCTAGGGCCAATGGGTGTCACACTAAGCAGGCATATTGCTCACTACAAAAAAAAAAAGAAAATCCTAAGCTTCATATGTATAACATTAGTGTAAAAGCTGACATAGAAATAAAAACATAGTACCTACAGATTTATTAGGGTTCTACCTGACTTAAGGTTTGATGCTTAGGTGGTTAAGGAGTTGGATTTGTTCCCTAAGGGTGGCTTTAAACTTTTAAACTAGAGATAATTTGTGCACATCCTTTACCCTTCTCCCCTCACTTATGAAGTACAGAGAATTGTCATAATGGGCATGTGGACCAAGGCCTCCTTAGGACACATAGTTCCGCAGCTCGAGATAGTCTAGCCTATCTACCTCACATGTATTAAAGAAGAGGGTACAAAATTAACATAAATAAGACATAGGTTGAGCTACTAAGGTATGACTTGAAGTTCATTTACTTCTCCAATATCTTAATTTTATTTGCTTAAAATCAATGGATATTTAGTTTAAGTTTTTGTATTTTAACATTTTACTTAAGTGTTGGAGAGTTTGTGAGAGAGGATTTTTTTTGTTTTATTTTAGTTTTGCCTTAATTAGTATAAACTTTTGTTCATTATTATGTCAACAGTTCATAGGACTTCACTTCATATTTAATGATTTTTAATTAATATTTATGATTTTTTTAAGTTACAATTTTGTTAAGGGGTGCATAATAATTTTATGGATTTAAATAATTTATTTAGAAGTCTTATGATTTTTATGGGTTTTATTGAATTTTACTGTCAATCAATTCATGGCGTTGTCATAATGGGCATGAGGACCAAGGCGTCCTTAGGACATATAGCCTCATAGCTCAATGTAGCCCAGCCTATAAACTTCATTGACGGTTGAGTTTCATTAAAGATGTACATACTTATTACATTCTATTAATCACTTTAATTCTTAAATCTTTATGAGTTTTGTTGACCTCATTTTTATATAAGGTCATCAAGACCTTCCAAACTCTTGATTATGCATCTAGTGGTTGATACTTATCCAACTGTCAATCATCTAGCACTTAATTAATCACTTCAATCAAACAGTCAATCAAATATTCAACATTCAATCAATTATACATCCAATCTATAATCATAATCAATCATTTTTAAGCTTCCATTCAATTTCAACTATATACATCAAATCAAACTTCAATCAATCACATCCAGTCTCTAATCAATCTAACCTATAATTAAATCAATCAATCATATATCTTCCTTACAATCATTCAATAAATCAAAACTTCAATCTATCTCTAACTTCTAGTCAAAATCCAATCAATCTACATTTCAAACTATCAAACATTTAATCACCCAGCTTTCAATCAATCCAGCATTCAATCATCAACCTGTAGTCACTTAGACAGTTGTAAACATATATTGTCATCTCCCAACCTATTGTATCATTTTGCATAGTGCATTGGCCCTCTGATCTCAGCCAGGGTCTAAACCACTTCACTAGGAAATAAAAATATCTAAGCACCTATCATTAGCCTTCTGAACCATTAATGGATTAGTTTGATCAAGTTGAGCTAGCTCAAGCGAGCTCAAGCTAGCTCAATTGACCATACACATCCACTACCTTTAATTCAGCACTAAATGGCTTCTGAATCGCACCAAACTTATCTGAATCACTTCCCTAGTGAGATGAATCTGAACTATCACCCTGGCATAGGCATGAGTTGACTTGGTCAATTGGAGCTAGTTCTGGTCAAACCAGCTCATATTGGACCCAATTCCTTTACATACACCTAAATCAACATTCTTAATCATTTAGCATCATGTAATAGTATGTCTATAATATACCTAAACTTATCATAAGTCACACCATGAATAGTTTAACTTACTCAACTCACCTTGGATGGTCAAACTCAAGTCTATAAAGACCCATTAGCTCATATCTAGAACCTACTCATTTAGGTTTCTTGAAAATCACTCCAACATAATGTCAAGTGTTTATTAAAATCAATCCTAGTCATCATGACTTAGTTGACTAGTCCTACCATTCAACTCAAGTTAAAAGAAACCTTTCATGGTCAACCCTCACTCAAATATCCACATCATGGTTTTACATGGTTTCAAAACCATTTCAAAAAGACTCTAGATCCCCCTAAAACTCCACCTTAGCTCTTTTGACATGTTTTATCGATCAAATGGTCAACAAGAGCTTAAAAGAGCTCTAACGGTCAAACCCATCAACCCGATTGTCCTAGCTCAAACCCAGGCCCATCCAGCCACTTCAATGCATTCCAAAATCTTCTCTGGAGTCAGCCTGACCTAGCCCAGCTACTGGTTTAGCCTGAAAATGGTCATTGGTCTCCCACCATATAAAGATAAACCTGGGTTTGTTTAGCCAGTATAGTCCTTTCCTCTACCTTCTAACCACCTGAGATAGTTATCTTGCATCCAAGGCACTTACCTGAAGTATCCCAGTCGTCCCCTTCAACTCCACCATCTAGAATAGGTCAAGCCATACAAAATCCTTCATTCAGCCCTAGCATTCATTCCAGTCACTCTCCAGACCAGAGAGCTTTTCATTTTGCTTCCTCAAAACCTCCTGGATATTTCCTTGATATCTTCCCTGTGTTTGGTTGCTATCGGAGGTAAGGTTGATGGAAGACCAACTCATCTTCCATCATAGTTTTTTTAAATTAGAATCCATTGAGCATCAGTCCTTGAAGTCTTCATCAAAGTTGATCTAGGACTCTTAAGGAACAAGAAGATCCCTTAAACGTCTCTTGAGGTCATCTGTGTAAAGGTATTCTTCTAACCCTAGGTTCTTATCTAGGATTCTAAATAGACATCTATAAAGCCATCTATCATCTAAATCTCAAGACTCATGCCATTTAATACACTAAAAATGAAGTTTCAAGTGACAAATCAGTTTAGGGTTAGCGGCTATCAAGCGGAAGAGATGAAATCATGGACACACATTTCATTCATTTGATATCAATGGTCATTTTAATTCATTTGATATCAATGGTCATGATTTTATTATTCCACTAGTCTGCTCCAACCGGTTCTAACGGCCAAGCGGATGGGTTTTCCTCTGGTGAGATCTATCTCGTTCATTTCATACCACAAGAGCTACAAGAACTGTCCACTCTCTCTTAACCGAGATTAACCGCGAGGTCAAATCCTTGCCATCGGATGGGAAATGTTAGATCAAACGGCCCGTATTCACTGCTGACTCATTTAAGTGAGCCATGTAGCTCACCGCCGCCATCCGTGTGGCACAACCACTCGCCATTGCATGGAAAGGTTGCCTCCATAAGTGTAAATCATGATTAAGCCCACTGTTTTAATGTATTTTAATTGTAGAAACTTTGAAAAATCACATAAAATTAAATACTCAACCAGAATTTTCATTTAAATTCTCATTTTTTTCAAAATAAAATTCTCTATTTTATAAAAATAAATTCATAACTTGATTTATAGTGTATACATTATAAATTAAATCATAGCTATTTTTTTATATATTTTGGAATATATATTAAAGTAAATATGTGATTGAAATCTTAATTTAAATGGCATGATTGAGAGATTATCACATGCATGTGTTCTAATTTTTATGGAATTATTTAATAATTAGTTTAATTTATATTTGGATCTCTAAAACTCTAAGTTATAATTTAATTTAGAGCTTTGGGGAAACTTATCATTTGATCAAATTATGGTTTAATAATTGTGTATAAATCCTCTCAAATGTTATTGAACAATCATGACTATGATTGTTCAAAAATCAGTTTTCCAAATATTCAAGTCATAATTTGGCTTGAATAATTGAAAACTTATTGCATTCATTTCTCTTAGATTTAGTACACTATGTTCATGATAAGATTGCAACATGTATGCTCAAAGGGTTAGAGAAACTATGTTTGTCATCTCTTCAATCTAGTGACATTTAGGAACAATAACTAAGGATTGTGTCTTAGTCAACTTAGTCAAATATAGGATTCACTTCACACAACCCATTTGGATGATACTTCAAACTTAGAAAACTTATGTAATGAGCCCCTTGATCTAATGCCCATTTTGACATTAATTGATCTTAAAACAATGATAATTTTAATCAACTCCTCATTAAGGGTTTTAATTTTCAACAAATCCAAATAAATCGAATAAAATCTCTAAAGATATAAAATTTGCTTTAATTAATTTCAAATCAATCATAAAATCATTAAAATTTTAAATCCAAAATTAAGTTTCATTTAAATATAATTAATATCTAAATTAATCTTAAATAAGCATTAATTAAAAAATTAATTAAAATTAAAATAAAATTTAAAAATACAAAACTTACTAAAGATAAAATAAAATAAAATTCAAAATTTTATAAATTCATTGTAAATTATTTTTTAAATAAAATTTAATTTATAATTCCTTAATTAAATAATATCATTAATAATTAATTAAATATAATAAAGAAAATTTCAAAATTCATTCAAATACAAAAGAAATTAATTAAAAATCAAAGACTAATAATAATATTTAAATTTTTTGAATGAATTTTAATTTTTAATTCATTAATAATTCATTAATTAAATAATTCCATTAATAATTAACTAAGTCTAATAAAAAAATTCAATAATACATTGAAATTCAAATAAAATTCAATAAAAATCAGAGACTAATAATTCAAATTTAAATAATTTTTTTTAATAAAATTTAAATTTCTTTTAAATTAATTTTTAATTCATCAATTAAATAAATTCATTTATAATTAATTAAATATAACAAATAAAATTCAAAAATTCATAAAAATTTAAATAAAATTAAATTAAATTTAGATATGTATAATCTAAGTTTAAATAAATTTTTTGAATGATTTTTAATAATATTTCATTAATAATTTATTAATAATTAATTAAAATTAATTAAAATTCAATAATTAATTAAAATTTTCCAAATATTACTATAAATTTTAGACAAATTTAAATAAAATTCTAATTCATTTAAACTAAATTAATTTGATAATTTGGTTGATTAAAATTCATTTTAATCTGTCAAAATTGATTATTATGTAACATACTTAACTCCTTTTGGAAGGTATGTTGCATTGGATTATAAGGTCCCTTTCTCTTTCTTTAATAAACTATAGATGCTCTCATATGTTCACATATCCTGCATATAGGATGGGTGTTCATTTTGAAAGCCTTAAGACTTATAAATTGATAACTCCTTGCATTTTGGGAGTTATCAATCTATAAGTTCCTTAAAACTAAATCAACAACTCTAACCTCTAAAATTAGAATAATTTAAAAGTAAAAAAAAAACATCATTTACACTTTAATTAAATTTCCTTTTGGCCTTTAATGAATAAACCTTAAAAATGCATAAAATTCAAACAATAAATTCCTATAGGACCTATCAAAGCCACACTACCTCTTTCACACACTTAGATGGTTAGTTAAGATAACCAACTTTAGCCTAGGCTAGGTTGGTGGATTGTTGATTTGATTGCGGGTGTCTTTGCCTAGAGGGCACCTATGTGTGATTGCTTACTTTCTGCAAATTATAACATGCCATATTTACCTTTCTGTTAGTGCACTAGAGAGTGGAGCAAATGAGTGAGGGTTGTGTACTTTACTTTTTTACTTTCCTGTACATATAACTACTCATAATGCACTCATAACTGCATTTATTTTTCCTGCTTTTAAATTTCTACAAAGTAGAATGTTATTAGGTGATGATGTATTTATAAAGAGTCATGTAAATTTAAATTTCATAGAATCTTGTATATAGATCAAGATGTATGGAGTCATGCGTTGTAAAAGAATCAAAGACAGCTGCTTATATATACATAGGTGGGGCTCCAAAAAGTAATGTCCCTTTCAAAGGAGATATTCTTTTTGGAATTTCACAGAAGACTTGGAGATCGAAGCAGTTGTATTTGATTCTAAATATTCTGATAGGTTTAGAATCTAAGTTGGTTGTTGGAGGGGCCTGGCCATCATTACTTTACTATAGATCCCGGGTTGCACTTTGTAAATTTTATATTAATAAATTCAGCTCTTTTATATACATTGTTGTTCATATATCATAACCATATGTGTAGATTTTCATTTTTTTAAAAGCATATTATATTGCATCTGATTTAAATTCTTTAACCATTCCTTGACTCCTAGGATAAAGCTTTCTTAATCCTGCATTCATCGACGATTAGTATGATTTGGATTGTTAGTTGGTAGCTCACTCTAGGAAAGTGATAAGTCTAGATTATATACACTCTGTTCTCTGCACTTTCTTTCTTCTAGTCAAGTCTAAATCTTCAAATTCAGTGTTAGAATTTATAATCTAAATCCTGTGTTTTGAAATTTAATTAGGCCAAATATTTTCTTAAACTTATATGTATTTTAAAATTATTCAGTCTTTATTTTAATCTAGAGTATTCTCCTAGGAGATGTAATTAACTATAGGGACTTGCCCATATAAGGAGTCTAGATCCCATAATAAAATAAACCCTATTTTAGTTTCCTTTTTAAGGTTGGGGAAAAATTTGTGAATGTAGACTTCGCTTTATCCATATTTTAAATTTAACTTTAGAGTCAAAAGATAGATGGATATTTAATTTGCTTTTACAACAGATTTAGTATCCTCTATATTTGATTATGAATATAAATTTATGATTTATTTCTCTAATTGGAATGATAGGAGAACATACTTTTCAACCTTTGGGATAAATTATATATTCCCTATGCTGCATCTGATTAAAAAAATAGATTACAATTTTCTTTCTTTCAAATTGATAGAAAGACATTAGTCTACCCTTCAGGGTGGTATAATGTCTAACTATGCATATTTAATTGAAAGAAAACCTTATAATATAAATAAAGTAGATCTTGTGGGACCCAATGCATTTTAAAATTTTAAAAAAAGTTCTCACAAGTTTGATATGTATTTGCTCTCCAAATTCTAATGAGAATTAGCAAAAGCTTAGTTCATTGATGATTTGTTATTGATTATTTAAGTTGAGTGATAATTATCGTTGTTAAATTATGGTCATGAGGTTTATTTCACCCTCTTTGGGGCTAACATAATAGCCTCATAGGCCCAGGTTGCCCAGCAACAATCTTGTTGTTTAACTGATTTTGTTTGTTATTTAATGTATTTTTATTTATAATTATCATCTTTAGTTGGATCATTATATGTTTTAAGATTGATTATAGGATCATTAGGTATATTTTATCACTTGGTTTTATTGAATTGGACATTTGATAATTCTCTTTATTATTATTTATAGTAAATGAACTTCACACAAAGGTTTTACACTAGGTTCAAATAGTAAAATTTATGTTATTGCTTATAAAGAGATCTTCAACACAACACTAACATATAGATCTACCTAACATACTGGAGCTTGTATTTTATTTCATTTTTATATATTATTATTTAACATGTTTATGAAAACTAAATTTAAAAGCTTAAAATAAATAAGAAAAATATTTTAGAGTTATTTAATAATTTAAAACAAAAAAACCATCTTAGCGAGGCCCACTTCATACGGTAAAATAACTATGCATATGCCACAATAGGTGGGCCTACACTACAGGCCTAGGTGACTGTGGGGGTATTTAAGGTTCACAAAGGGGCCAAGCACCAGCCAACAAGGCCTAAACTTCATAGGTGCACTATCCTATGGCCAATAACAAAACATCCTACCATATATCATAGGATGGGAAAGTAAAACAACAGTCCTGTATATGCAAGTGTTGTCATGCATCATATAATGCGGAAGTCTTTACAAGAAGCAAAATTTATACCTCACCAAGCAAATCAGGGCATAACCACATACCCTTGAGAAAACATATGGAATATTCCATAAGGCCCAAGCGAATACAACCTGCCAACCATCAACACATATAAGACATGCATACCTCACAACAATACATAAAAAAACTAGGAGAATTAATATTGAGCATAATTAACTTTCATGGCAAAATCATGATGTGATATAAAGTGTATATAACGACTTAGAAATTGTATGATGCTTATATCAATGCAAGTAACTTATCAAGATAGAGACATACATATGATACAATGTTTGTATTGAGGCCATGGCCCGAATGATGTATGTAAGCAAAGTGACATATCCTCAAAATCATATGATATACAAATTAAGACAACACAACCTCTACATATGATGTGATGCATATGCATAAGCATGATGTGATGATCCATGGAGGTTATATATGTGGTGTGTGTGTGTGTGTGTATATGTATGTATGTATGTATGTATGTATATACTCTTCTATAAAATTACATTATACGTGATTTGATAAAACATAAATTTACTCATATAATATGATGTGCAGGCCAACATAGTAAAAAGTCTGTAAGATCATTTATTACCAGAGTTTGATTTTTTGGAGAGAGAAGAGGTGCGATTTTCTAGAGAGAGAAGGTGCAATTTTCACTTTGACGGCAGAAGACCGCCGATCCTCGTCAGTCTTAGGGCTGAGGAGGGATCATCAATCTTCATCTGAGGTTTTGAAGATTCATCCTTAACCTTTCTTCGTTAATTTGCCTCCAATTTTTGGTGGGGATGCTGTGAAAGGATTAACAAGGCAGGAGAACGGTATTTGGATTAGTACAAATTTTTCTAAACCCTTAGTTATTAATGAGGGAGGTAAATCGTCAAAGAAAATTTCATCTCTGGATTTGGGTAAAGGGAAGAATGTGATTGTTAGTGCTGATTTGCGAAAGAAGGTAGAAAGTATGATTTGTTAAAATTCAGAAGCTTCTTCTTCACTGGCTCAAGGGAGAATAAAAGGAAGTATCAAGGAAGATTTATCTGGTGGTTGTGTTGCGGTTGATTCTTTTCCAAGTGATTGTAATCTGAAGGTGGGGGAGGGAGATCTTGAGGTGGTTCGCCATTATATTTCTGGAGAGAGGAACTCTTGCATTGCTAAGGTGGGATTGGTGGGCGAATCTAAGAATAAAGATTCAGATGGGAATGGAATAATGAATGCCTGGTTCAAGAAATCCCATAAAAGGGTAGCAGATTTGAATTTTGAGAATTGCTTTTCTGAAGATGGTTCGATGGTTATGTTATGCGAAGAAAAGGTGATTGAGAATTCCTTGAAGCTCAAGAATACAATGGTGGTTAAAGTCTTTAGTGATAATATTCCACAATATGTTATCAATTTGGAGTTGCAAAGACAATGGGCATATTTAGGAGTGTTCAATCTTACATGGCTTGGTAAAGACTGGTGTCTGTGTGCTTTTGATGCTGAGGAGTCAGTGGAGTTGGTGTTGTCCAATGGTCCTTGGTATGTCAAGGGTCATATAGTTGGAGTAGATAAATGGTCTCCATCCTTCTCCCCCAACTCGTTGAAGGGTTTAACTATGCCGATATGGATCAAAATGCCTAATTTGACGTTGCATTGTTGGGATGCTACAAATGTTTGTAGAATTGCTTCAAAGGTTGGAAAGCCTTATTTAATTGATGAAAACATGTTCCAGGGGAGTAGGAGGGAGTTTACTAGGATTTGTGTGCATATTCAGCTATAAAAGCCTTTGTCTTTTGGAGTTTGGGTGGAGGGGAGCTCAGAGAGGTTCTTCCAACCGGTTGAGTATGATAGGATTCCTAATCTTTGCTTCAGCTGTGGTAGGATTGGTCATGACTCTAGTGCTTATATTGTGAAGGTGGCAGGTTCTAGGAAGAGTGGATCAATTTCGTTGAAGAGGACTGCTAAGGAGCATGGGGTTTAGGGGGATGCCCTGTTAGTGAGGTGGGGGAGTTGGTGGGAAAGTCTGCTGAGCAGGAAGGAAATGGCTATGGGCCTTGGTTACATGTTAGTTATAGGAGGAGGGGATCTAAGTTGGTGGGGCTGCGTAGTAAGAATGTGGGTTGGAAGAAAGTTGTGGGGAAGAAGCCCTTGGCCAAGGTGGATGTCTCTAAAAAATCTGTTCATGGGAATTGCTTGAAGGAGGTTGGTACTAAGGAGGGCATCAGTAGTTGTGTAGATCCTGTTGGTGATAATGGTAACAAGGTAGAGGGGATACCCAATGTCGATAAGGAGGCTGTTGGTGGATTGGACTCTGCTCTTACTGTGGGGAACAAATTTCAGGATCTTAATGATTTGTTGGAGGAAGAAGAGGTGCTTCAAGATCATCAAAATGAAGTTATTCGACCTGTTTCAGTTGTGGAGGGAATGGTAGATCAGGAAGGTGGGGCTAATGCAGGAAGCAATATTGAAGGTTTATCAGCAGATCAGGTATCCGATGTAGTAGCTGAAGGTGAATGCAAGGAGGGGAATTCTTCTTTTCAAAATGTTAAGCTGGCAAAGGAGCTTAGAGGACTAGATCCAGTTAAGGTGATATCGAGAGGCAGGAAATTGGATGGGGGAAGTAAGGACAAGGTGGGGATTCAGTCCCCTTCATTTCATTAATTCCTTCAATTGTTTTTTGGACTTATAGAGGAGCTAGGAAAAAGCAAGCCTATCTTTATCTAAAAAATGTGGTGAGAGATCATGATGTGTTCTTTATAGGGTTATTTGAGAGTAAAGTTGTGTATTTTAGTAGATTAGAGGTTAATTCTCTAATTGGAGTTAGATTTCTTTCAAGTTCCTGCGGAAGGATTGTCAGGTGGTATTATTGTGCTTTGGAAGTCCATAGGGGCTTCTTTTTTCTTATTGCATGCTTCCAATCAATTGGTAATAGGGGTCCTCGAAGAGGCTAGGAGTGGAGTTTGGAGGGTTGCTACAGTCTATATAAGCAAGGAAGTGGTTCAAAGGAGGGTGCTTTGGAATAAATTAGAAGAGTTCTCTTCTAAAGATATTCCTATAGCTATTGGAGGGGAATTCAACTGTCTGATGTCCAAAGAAGATAAAAGAGGAGGTAGGTGTTTTAAGTTTGCACAAGGCTCCAAGGATATGAGATCCTTTCTAATTAATAATGACCTGCATGAGGTTAGGGTGATTGGCCCTAAATTTACTTGGTGCAATAACAAGATTGATGGAACTCATATTTTAGAGAGGTTAGATAGATGTTTCATTAATCCAGCTGCCTTGTACTCCGCTGATTGTTTGATACTGAGACATCTTGCTAGAGTTGCTTCTGATCACTACCCTATAGTTTTGAAGTTTGTGGAAAACAATTTTACAAAAGAAAGAATCACAAGGTTTGAGGAAGTTTGGACGTCGTACCCAGCTTCTATTGGAATAGTCAGGAATGTTTGGAGCAGAAGGATATGTGGAGATGCTGTGGAAATACTAAATAAGAAGTTTTGTAGATCACTAAAATACTTATTCTTTTGGAGTAAAGCAAAGCTTAAGGATTACAAACAGACCAAGGAGGGTCTCAAGAAGTGTATTCTGGAGCTGCAATGGAAAGAATCTGATGTCGGGTGGCTCTCGGAGGAGGAGAGCTGGCAGCTTAAAGTTTATGTTTGTGAGCTGAACTCTGTGTTGGCAAGGTTAAATCCTGGTGGAAACAGAGAGCTAAGGTGAAGTGGATGTCTGAGGCTGATATGAATTCCAGATTTTTTTCATTCTTTTGCTTCGGCTAGGAAGAATGCTAATTGGATTTCTAGAATCAAAGATGGTAATGGGATGGTGGTTGAAGATTAAAAGCTGATGACTGATGTGTTTCTTCAATTCTTCCATGGGAAATGGGAGAGAAGGAGCTGTATCCTAACGGGCTGGATGAATCCTCTTTGTATCTTGGATGATAATGATAGGGATATGCTAAATAAGGTGCTAACGAAGCATGAAGTAGAGTCAGTAGTTTTAAAATTTGAATGCAACATCTCCTCTGGTAATGATGGCATTACATTTTCTTTTCTTAAAGCTTACTCGAGCATTATTAAAGAGGATTACTGGAATGCCATTAACCATTTTTTTTATTTTGGGTAAATTGAATGATAAATGGAAAGAAACGTTGATTGTTCTCATTCCTAAAGTACCTAACCCTGAAATTTTGAGCTAGTTTAGACCCATTAGTCTATGCAGATCCATTTACAAGGTGGTGGCCAAGATCTTATTAAACAGAATTAAGGTGATGATTTAGAAGTAGATTTTAGAGGAACAAGCAGCATTTATCAGTGGGAGGTCCTTAGCTGATCATGTTCTGGTGGCTTAACAGGTGTTCCAAAAGTTCAGGACGTCCAGAAATTCTAAGGGTCTTATTGCTTTTAAAGTGGATATGGAGCAAGCTTAAGATAGTATGTGTTGGGAGACCTTGAGAAAGGTGTTAGGGATGTTTGGGTTTCCTCTTAAATTTTCTGGTTGGTTAATGGAGTGTGTGGAAGACCCAAAGTTTTCCTTGATGATCAATGGGAGCTTATCTAGTTGGATTCCCTCGAAAAGTGGATTTCATCAAGGTTGTCCACTTTCCCCACTCCTATTTATTTTGTGCTCACAACTCATTTCCAATGCTTTTAAGGTCAGAGAAGACGTGATGGGAGTTAGGATTGGCAATGGCATGCCAAGGATCTCTCATTTGCTTTTTGCAGATGATATCATCATTTTTTCTGAAGCTACTATGAATGAGGTGAAGAGAACTAAAAAAGTTCTTACAGATTTTTGTGACTGGACAGGCCAAAGGATCAATGTTGATAAATCAGCTATCCTGTTTGGCGGGCCATAGAGCGCATCATGGGCTTTAAAGTAAGGAATTCATTTATCTTGGTGTAAAAGTGAAGTTGAGGAGGTTGGTGGCTGCTGATTTTCATTTTCTCATTGAGAAAGCTCTTAAGTTGATTAATGTGTGGGGTAGTAAGTTTATTTCATTGGCAAGGAAATTCACATTGATAAAGTCGGTGTTGCTTACTATCCCTACATTTTATTCTACTCTTTCTTTGGTGCCCAATGGGATTCTTAATGAATTGGACAAGATTTGTAGGAATTTTATTTGGAATAAAAAGGGAGGGAGGATGGGTCTTCACTATGTAAGCTGGAAAAATTTATGTAAGCTGTGTGCTGATGGTGGGAGCGGTCTTCGTTCATGTAGGAGTATGATGGGTCCTTTGAGGGCTAAGTTGGCATTGAGAGTTACTAATGACAAGGAGACTTTATTGCATAAAGTTTTGGGTGCCAAATATGGGTTGATCGGTGGAAGTATGGGTGGTAGGAGTGGATGCTCGGCTACTTCAAAAATTATGTCCAATGGTGGAAAGTATCTTAGCTCTGTGGTTAGATGGAGGATTTGTTGTCAATTTGGTTTCAAAAAGTACAGTTTTGATGATGACAAACATGTTAGCATTCTATTTTGCTTGGCTAACCCATTTCAGGTACAAAAGATCAAAAGCAACTCAAGCCAACTTAAGATCGGGTCCAAGTGTGTCTAAATGTAATGTTTTTCTTTTCTTGAGTCAAAAGTAATGTAATTGATCCCCTAGCTAAGTAACCCTGCACACACACACTCAGGGGGAGAGCTTAAGTGAATTAGAGTTTCTGTTCATTTTTTGTTCAAATCGTCCTAGATGATATTCACATCATCCTGGATGATCAAGTGAAAATAGAAACCCTAATTAGGGCGACCAAGTTAAGTCTGTCTGATAAAGCTGATCTTCCAAAATGATCTATTGATCGTATGGGACAATAGGCTCAAATCATAAATTCTCAGTCGCTAGATCAAGTTAGGCAAGTTTTATTTTTAGAGATTTGATCTGATCATCCCAGATGATACACGTATCATCCTGGACGATCCAGTATAATCATGCCTAAATTAGTCTATCAATTACGGAAAGCAATTAATATTTAATTGATATGATCATATCATCTGGGACGATCGTGATCGTCCAGCATGTTTCACCTGTACGTCCAGAGCGGTGCTCAGGATGATTTTGGCACTTTTTGAACTAATCATACAGGACGATAGACATATCATCCTGGACGATCAAGTCATTTTTGGATCATCCAGCACAAGTTCCTCTAGATGACCAGAGCGGTCTTCTGGATGAAATTACTGAATTTACACTAATCGTCCCGGACGATCACAGAATCGTACGAGACGATCTGAATAACTTTTTCTACTAATCGTCTAGAAGAGTCAGATCGTCCAGGCTGAAATAGGTGATTTTGAACTGATCGTACAGGATCATCCTGGACGATATTGGCCGACCAGTTGAGATTTAGGGTAAATTTTGAGCCCTCCTATAAAAGATCTTTTTATTCCAACAAGAAAAATCTTTTTCCACTTTCCTTTCTAGAGAAACCTTGAGAGAGAGAGAGATATTGGGAGAGAGAGAGAGGATCTTATGAGGGGAAGTTTGTGAGGGATTCACAAAGGTTTCTCCAAGCAAGGATAAGAGTCGTCTTCTCCTTTTATCGTCTCTCATCTAGTCGGTGTTTTTTATGGGAGGATCATTCGTAAGAAGATCTGAGTTCTCTGCCCGCTTCAGGAGGAAGCAAAAGGAGTTTGGGTTCTCTGCCTGCTTTAGGAAGAAGTGAAAGGAGTTTGGGTTCTCTGCCTACTTCAGGAGGAAGCGAAAGGAGTTCAGGTTCTCTGCCTCATCGGGTTATTGGAAAGGAGTTTTGTACAAGCTTCTCCGCCTTACTGTGGGAACAGAAGGAGAGTCACTTTTGTGTTAATGCAATACCCAGAGGGCAGGTTCCGTCGAGTGGATGTAGGTCAAGTTGACCGAACCACTATAAAACCTGGTGTGCTCTTTCTAATTATTTTATGCACTTTATTTTTTTGTTATTATCTACTTGGGTGAAATCTGTGATAAATCTTTTTATCGTTATTTTAATTCATTTCCATTGTAAATTATAAAAAGATTTTTCTTCTTGCTCATGAATTTTTTAAATAACCAATTCACCCCCCCCCTCTTAGTTAGCCTCGGGACTAGTTCATCAGGGCTTAACATCCCTATCAAACTTTCAAGTGGTATTAGAGTTGGATTCAAAAATTTAAGTTTAAAAACTTTTGAATTTGATCCATGGCTAACTTTGGTAATCGTAATACTGCTGAAGGTTATTCAATTACACAACCGCCATTATTTGATAGCATACCTTTTGATTTTTGTAAAACTCGCATGTCTACTTTTCTTCAATCAATTGATTATTGCATGTGGATGCTTGTTAAGGATGGCTATGAGCCACCTTTTAGAATGATTAACAATGTTAAAATAGAACTGCCTTTCATTGATTGGACTTTTGATGATCATAACTTAGCCCAACTGAACGCTAAATATTTGAACTATTTTTTCTGTGCCTTAAAATCTGAGGATTACATGCGTGTTTCAACTTGTACAATTGGCAAAGAAATTTGAGATAGATTGTGCATCACTTATGCAGGTACAACTGAAGTCAAACAGTCTAGGTTAAACATATTACTTCATGACTATGAACTTTTTTGAATGAAACCTACTGAATCTATTTCTGAAATGTATATGAGGTTCACTCAAATTGTAACTTCTTTGCATGCTTTAGAAAGAGAACTTACAAACTATGAAAGAGTGAATAAAATTATTAGATGTTTGCCTTCTTCGTATGATGCTAAGATAACTGCAATCACTAAATCTAAAGATTTGAATACTTACTCTATTGATAGCTTACTTGGATCACTCATTGCTTACGAGCAAGGGGTGAACCAAAGACAGCTTGATACAGGTGAGAAGAAGAAGGAGAAAATAGTGGCACTGAAGGCTAACGATAGCGATACTAGTACTTCAGGGTCTGATAGCAATGACGTTGCCTTAATCACTAGGCAATTCAAAAGCTTTCTAAGGAAGAAACACAAGAACTTTCAAAAGTGGAACAAGAGTAAGTCCAACAAAAATTTTAAATGTTCATCTGATACTGTTTGTTTTGAATGCAGGAAGCCTGGACACATTAAGGCTGATTGTTCTACACTTAAAGCTCACCTAAGCTAGGAGAAGGGTGAGGAGAAACATAAGTTTAGGAAGGACAGGAAGCGGATTCAGAAGGCATTTTGGGCAGATTTTGCATCCAACTCCTCTGAGACTGAAGCTGAGGAGGAGACTACAAATTTATGTCTGATGGCTAATGATCATCCTAAACAATCTGATTAAGAAGAGGTATGTGAGTTTACTTACGAGCAATTATTTGAAGTGTCTAAAAGAATTCATACATCGTATAGGAAGCTTAAGAAAACTCATGCTAGCCCGAAACTAGAATTTCTGAATTTACAAAAAGAGCATGATTCTGTAGTTAAAAAACATTTCACACTT
Organism: Dendrobium chrysotoxum; assembly: GCA_019925795.1. Taxonomy (NCBI): domain Eukaryota; kingdom Viridiplantae; phylum Streptophyta; class Magnoliopsida; order Asparagales; family Orchidaceae; genus Dendrobium; species Dendrobium chrysotoxum. The sequence continues at coordinate 34,879,362 of CM034300.1, read as the reverse complement.
GACAGCAATCACATGTCTTTATTTGATGAATTTGATGAACTGAACAAAAAGTATTCTGATCTGATTACTGAGCATGATTCATTAAAAATCTCGCATGTTGATTTAGAAAGAGCTTTTAAAGAATTAGACAACATGGCATGTGAAGAGGAGAGTAGTAATGGAGCATTAAAATTTGAAATTACAAGTTTGAAGAAAGAAAATGAATTTCTAAAAGTTAAAATTAGTGCTTTTGAGAAAAATGAAACACCTCCGACTTTTGTACAATTTTATGCATCTCCATCTTTTAAAGAATCTATTTCAAAATCATCAAAGCATGTTTCATTCAAACCTAAGAAGAGGCACTATCACCCAGATAGATTAGTTAACGCTTTTCCTAGTGTTAGATGTTTTTTTTGTGGCATGTTAGGACACATCTCCCACACTTGCACTGTTCACCGTAGTACACATTGGGTGTGGAGGCCCAAATTACCTGTTTCATAGCACAGCACACATGCATTGCATTCTTCTTTTCATAAGAAGGAACCCAAACCTGTTTGGGTTCCTAAATCTGACATTTAAGGATTTTATAGGAGTGCTCTCACACAAGACCTCATGAGAGTATGTGGTACCTGGACAGCGGATGTTCAAGACACATGACTGGAGAAGCAAATCAGTTCATTTCATTGGAGGCTAGGGCTGGAGGCAGGGCTACACTTGGAGACAACACCACCAGGAGGGTGGTAGGCTCCGGTATAATTAGTGATTCAAAGAATTTTATGATTGATAATATTTTGCTTGTACATGGATTGAAACACAACCTACTGAGCATCAGTTAGCTCTGTGACAAAGGATACAACATCAAATTCCTGCCCACTTGCTGTATTTTAAGCTTAAATGACAAAATTGTTTTGTAGGGATAAAGGATCAACAATAACTATATGCTAGATGTAAATTGCATTAAAGCTGATAAGTCAATTTTCTTAAAAACTGCTGCTGATGAGTCTTGGTTGTGGCACAAGAGATTATGTCATGCCAGTATGAAAACTCTTAGGAGAGTCACCCAAAAGGACCTAGTTAGAGGTGTCCCCAAGCTTAAGTTCACTGAGGACCACCTGTGTGATGCCTGTCAATTAGGGAAGCAAGTCCAGTCCTCCTTTCACTCTGTTAAGGACATTAGCACCTCTAGACCTTTAGAAGTCCTTCACATGGATCTCTATGGACCCATTAGCACTGCTAGCTTAGGGGGAAAGTCTATGGTTTTGTGATTATTAATGATTACTTGAGGTTCACTTGGATTATATTTCTGTCACATAAATCTGAGTTATTTGATGAGTATAAGTCCTTCTCCACTTGGATTCAGAGGAAGTTAGGTTGTGAGATCACGACTATTTATAGTGCTCATGGTGGAGAGTTTGAAAATTTAAATTTTGGAACTTTTTGTGAGGAGCAAGGGATTAGTCACAACTTTTTAGCTCCTAAGACCCCTCAGAAGAACGGGGTAGCTGAAAGGAAGAATAGAACCTTAGTGGAAGCCGCTAGAGCCATGCTTGCTGAGTATTCACTTCCAAAATACTTTTGGGCTGAAGCAGTGAACACTGCCTGTTATGTGCTGAATAGGGTGAATGTTAGATCCAATCTGAACAAGACACCTAATGAGATCATTAAGGGTAGAACTTGAAACCTATCCCACCTCCATGTCTTTGGCTGTAAGGTTTTCATTCTGAACAACGGGAAATCATCCTTAGGAAAGTTTGACCCCAAATCTGATGAAGGAGTGTTCCTAGGTTATTCTAGTGTGGGGAAATCCTTTAGGGTGTTTAATAAGAGGACTTTGGTGGTGAAAGAGACAACTCATGTGGTGTTTGATGAATCTGATCCTAAGGTGACTAGAGTTGAGGAAGAAGAAGAGGTAAGGGAGATTACCCAAGGGGTTGAAAATGCAAATCTGGAGGAAAGGGTAGAACCTCAAACCACATTGCCTAGAGATTGGAGATATTCTTCGAGTCATCCTAAAGAATTGATCTTAGGAGACCCTTCTGAAGGCGTTAGAACTAGGCATGGACTTATGAAGGAAGTAAGCCACTCTGCCTTTATCTCAATGACTGAACCCACCAACATCAATCAAGTCCTTTCTGATGAGTTTTGGATCTTAGCTATGCAAGAGGAATTGAATCAATTTGTAAGGAACAATGTTTGGGAGCTAGTAGAAAGACCTAGAAATTAAAGTATAGTGAGAACCAAGTGGGTTTTTAAGAATAAGATGAATGATTCTGGTGTGGTGGTTAGGAATAAGGTAAGATTGGTGGCTAAGGGATATAATTAGATTGAAGGGATTGATTTTGAGGAGATCTTTGCCCCTGTAGCTAGATTGGAAGCCATTAGGGTGCTACTAGCCTTTGCCTATTATAAGGGACTTAAGTTGTTCCAAATGAATGTCAAGAGTGACTTTTTAAATGGGGTAATAAAAGATGATGTTTTTGTATAACAACCCCCAGGTTTTGAGAGTTCCCAATATCCAAATCATGTTTACAAATTAAAAAAGGCCTTATATGGATTGAAACAGGCACCCAGAGCTTGGTATGAGAGGCTTAGCACATTCCTGTTAGAAAGAGAGTTTGTTAAGGGGAGCGTAGACACCACCCTGTTTCTGAGGAGAGTAGGGGATGATTTACTCATTGTCTAGATCTATGTTGATGATATACTTTTTGGATCTTCTGATAAATATTTATGTTATGAGTTTTCTAAAAAAATGAGTAAGGAGTTTGAGATGAGTATGATGGGAGAGTTATCCTACTTTTTGGGGTTTAGCATAAGGCAAATGGATGATGGTACCTTTCTCAATCAATCTAAATACACCAAGGACATTTTGAAGATATATGAAATGGACAAAGCCAAGCCAATCAACACTCCCATGAGCTCCTTTGTTCAGTTAGATAAGGATTCAAGTGGAAAATCTATTGATCAGAAGAAGTATAGAGGAATAATTGGATCACTACTTTACCTGACTGCTAGCCAACCTGATATTATGTTTAGTATTTGTCTTTGTGCTAGGTTTGAAGTTGATCCTAAAGAGTCCCACCTGACTACTGTTAAGAGAATTTTTAGATATCTTTTAGGAACCCCAAACCTAGGAATCTGGTACCCTACGCACAGCACCTCTTTTGAGATTATTGAATATTCTGATTCTAACTTTGTAGGGTGTAGGGTGGATAGAAAGAGCACTTTTGGAACTTATCAATTTATAGGATAGTCTTTAGTCTCCTGGTCCAGTAGAAAATAGAACTCAGTTGTACTTTCCACTACTGAAGCTGAGTACATTGCCTTAGGAAGCTGTGTGGCCCATGCTCTTTGGTTGAAGCAACAAGTCTTGGATTTAGGATTACTTGTGGGTATAATTTCTATTCTGTGTGATAATATTAGTGCCATCTGTATTTCTAAGAATCCAATCCAACATTCTAGAACCAAACATATTGATATAAGGCATCACTTCATTAGGGACCATATTATGAAAGGGGACATTGACCTACATCATGTAGCAACTGAAAATCAGCTGGCTGACATATTTACTGAACCACTGGCCTTTGATTCATTTAGCATTTTGAAGACCAGATTAGGTGTGACTGACATAAATGCTTGATTGTTATGACTAGTGATTTCTGATTTGTATGTTTTTCATTCTGTTTCTGTTAGATAGTTTTTTGATTTGATTATCTATTTTCTGTTGATTTTTTTCTACTGATTTTTATTTTAATCTTGTTGTTAGTTTGATTCAAATATTTATTTTGATGTGATTTTCTACTTGATTTTTACTTACTATTTTATGCTTTTCAAAATCCGATCACTGCTCACTACTGCTGATAAACTAGATTTGTGACTGAAAATTTTGCCTTATTTTTTAGTTTGGAAGCTTGTAAGAAGTGATTGATTCCACTAGATCTATTAAAGGGAAGAAACATCGATGATTGTTTCTCTTCCTCTAACTCCTTTAATGATGTATTATTTCTTTTGGATAAAAATCTTCTTCAAAATTAAAAAGTTAGTTTTTGAAATAGAGATCTATTTTATCTTCCTACAGTAATCTACCTCATATGAATAGTGTTTTCAAAGTTTTGAGTCATTGTTATGATTTTCTGAACCAAGTGATTGCACTTACATACGATGTATGGTTTTTTTTTGTGAATTACTCTTACTTATTGTGGAGAGTGAGTTTTATCGTCTCCTATGTCTAGAAGATAATTTCACTACTGAGACTCTTTAATGATTATGAAAGGAAGAAAGCTTACAAAAGATGCGCAGTGTGCCAAATAAATTGAAAAAGAGGCACAAAATGAGATCAAAGCTGAAAATATGTGAAATATTGCCAAACTGAAAGATACACAAAGTGTATCAAAAATCAAAATATACGCAAAGCGCCAAACAAATTGAAAAAAGAGGCACAAAATGAGCCCAAACCAAGCTTTTTTCCCTTTTAGATCGTTAAATGTCTTAGAAAAATCCGTGCACCACTTAATTTTTTCAAAAGCTTGAGTTTGAAAATCTTAATTTCTTATTTCTTACTTTGTAATACTATTATATGAGATATTTTTCTGGAACGCAGCTTGAAAGGATCTCTTTTCGAATCCAATTTCTTTTCTTCTGAATTGGATTTTTGTTTTGAAAGGAATTTGCATCTACAAGGTGTCTGAGGTGGGAGTTACGAAAGTTGATTTTCCAACTTTTCTGGATTTCAGCACTGTCAATCGTCTTCTTATTGGTTTTTGGATTCAAAATCAAGGGAAAATTCTGATTTACTGGAGCAGACCGATTCAAAAAAAAATCATTATTTTTGTGTGTTTCTATGTTTCTCGTTTACTCTGCTTTTATTTTTTTAATTTATTATATGTGTTTTTAGGATCCCTGATCTTTCATTTCCATCCTCCATCTTTTTCATTATTTCTTCACATCATCCTGGATGACCCAATAATCATCCTGGGTGATCTTCTTCATCCCGGATGATTCATACATTATCCTGGACGATCCATTCAAATCATCCCCACTCTGATCAAACAGCTGAGTTCCATCAATCATTGGTGATCATCCTGGACAATTCTTACATTATCCTGGATGATATGATCCATATTTCCTGATCCTGATCAAACGGTTGAGAATGCACCAATTATTGTCCATCGTCCTGGACGATCCACCTCATCGTCCTGGATGATATTTTTCATCAACGGTCGTCTAGCTCGACTCTTCGGGATGATCGTCTGTCTCTAATCATCCTAGACAATCCAACCACCTTTTTGACCAATCATCCTAGCCGTCATAATTAATTATATCGTCTTTGACGATCCTGCGATCATATGGGATGATCCGGCCGATTTCTATTTAAATAGCCATTTTCTTCAGTTCTCTTCAAACCTCTTCCTTCCACACTTTCTCTTGTGTTTCTAATGGCAGGTGGAAAGCAATCTAGGCAGCAAGGTGCTAGCTCCTCATGGGGAAATGTCGATCCCCGCTTTCCAAATACAATCGATCAGGCTGCTTTCCAATGATATCTTGAAGTTGGAATCACACAATCCAAGATCATCAACCCCAGCACTCCTACCTACCTTATCCTAGATCTGTTTGCGCATACCTCCCTCACCTTCATCCTCACCCTGGCCTTCCCATTCAGCCTTGAACTTCTCCAAGTCTTTTTCGTAAATCTTCGCATCGCCGCTGACTACTCCACTCTTTACACCTTTGTAAATCAGTGACCTGTAGAACTAACAGCCCAAGATTTTTACAGTATCCTTCAACTCTTTATCACTGGCGACAAACTCCACACCCTTGTTTCTGATCCTGATTATGATTGGAGTGTCGCCAATCGCTTCCTTAGAAATACCAACGCCCCCTACCACGATAATGCTTGCACTTCCCTTCTTAAGGATGCCCATACTATTCAACATGTCCTTCGTTCCTCCATCATCTCAAAGGCTGGGGACCGCATTCACATCACCCCTTTACTTTCCCTGACCACCTACTACATCATGGCCCATCGGGAATTCAATGTTACCGATCTCCTTTTCAGATATATCGAGCATCTTACTACCATTAGGGATCCGGGCCATAGACGATGTCCAAATCTAGCTCTAGGACACATCATTGCATATGCTTTGGAGACAAAATATGATCTGCAATATCCAGTCCCTGCCAATGTCCCTCCTTACTTCTTCACAAATAATTCCTTCTAAGTACTCCACAGTACCCGACTGCATCCGGAGCCCGCCCTGTGAAAGTTCGATAGGGATGTTAAGCCCTAGTGAACTAGTCCCGAGGCTAACCAAGAGGGGGGGTGAATTAGTTATTTAAAAATTTCACTAGCAACAGAAAAATCTTTTCGATACTTAGCAGTGGAAACAAGTAAACAAGAATGAAAAGATCAATCACAGATATTCACCCAAGCAGTTAATATCGGAAAAGTAAAGTACAAAACAGAATCAGAAAAGCAAACCATATTTTATAGTGGTTCGGTCAACTTGACCTACGTCCACTCCCCGGAGCCTCCCCTCTGGGTATTGCACTAAATAAAAAGTGACTCTCCTTTTGCTCCCACAGCAAGGCAGAGAAGCCTGTACAAAAACCTCCTTTCCAACACCAGGTGAGGCAGAGAACCTTCGGACTCCTCTTGCTTCCACCTGAAGCGGGCAGAGAACCCCGGATCTTCTTGCGAACTATCCTCCCACAACAAACACCAACTAGATGAAAGATGACGAGCGGAGAAGACGACTCTAATCCATGCTTGGAGCAACCTTAGTGAATCCCTCACTAACTCCCCCTCACAAGATCCTTTGTCTCTCTCCCAAACTCTCTCTCTCTAGGGTTTCTCTAGAAAAGAAAGTGGCAAAAGATTTTTCTTGTTGAAAGAAAAATACCTTTTATAAGAGGGCTTAAAATTTGCCCTAAATCTCAACTGGTCGGCCAAGATCATACAGGACGATCGATAGATCATCCTGCACGATCAGTTCAAAATTAGCTGATTCAGCCTGTACAATCTGGCTCTTCTGGACGATCAGTAGAAAAAGTTGTTCATATCGTCCTGTACCATTTTGCGATCGTCCGGGGCGATTAGTGTAAATCGAGGAATATCATTCAGAAGACAGTTTGGGTCGTCCAGAGCAAACTGTGCTGGACGACCAAAAAATGACTTGATCATCCAGGATAATAAGGGTATCATCCTGTACGATTAGTTCAAAAAGTGCCAAAATCGTCCTGAGTACAGTTTGGGTCGTACAGCTGAAATGCACTAGACGATCATGATCATCCGAGACGATCCTGCGATCGTCCAGGACGATATGATCGTATCAATCAAATATAAATTGCTTTTCTTAATTACCAGATTAATTTAGGCATGATTGTACTGGATCGTCCGGGATGATACACGTATCGTCCTGGACGATCAGACCAAATATCTTAAAATAAAAACTTGCCTAACTTGATTTGGCGTCTGAGAATTTCTGATTTGAGCATATCGTCTCGTATGATCCAAAGATCATCCAGGACGATCTGCTTAATCAGACGCACTTAACTTGGTCGCCCTAATTAGGATTTCTATTTTTACTGGATCGTCCAGGACAATGTGAATATCGTCCAGGACGATCTGAACAAAAAAATGAACAGAAACTCTAAATCACTCAAGCTCTCCTTCTGAGTGTGTGTGTGCAAGGTTACTTAGCTAGGGGATCAGTTACATTATAATTGACTCAAGAAAAAGGAAAATAGTACATTGGACACACTTGGACCCGATCTTGAGTTGGCTTGAGTTGCTCGTGATCTTTTGTACCTGAAACGGGTTAGCCAAGCAAAACACAATAGAAACATGTTTGTCATTATCAAAACCAGATTTGCAACAATCTCCCCCTTTTTTATGATGGCAAACATTTGTACAATAGTTTAAAAAATAAAATAACTAGGAGATCGAAAAACCATTATATATTTTTTTTCAATTTTCATTTAACAACCAAGCTAATACAGGAAACATAACACATAACAAAAATAGAAACGACTACAACTGACTCCCCCTTTTGACATCACAAAAAGGAGGAGGGTAAATAGAAAACACTGAAACATCAGTACAAAATAGAAAAGAAAACAACGATAAAACAGAACACTAAAACGGAGGTGGATCCTGATCGGAAGGAGGAGGTGGTGGTGGTGGGTTGAAGTAACTGTGAATTGCTTGAAAGTGGGCTCCAATCCAGGCAATGTCCTGGTCATGCTGTTGTTGATGCTGCGTAGCATAGTCAGTAAAGCGCTGGAGGTCCTCAGCATACCGCTGCTCCTGGGCAGTCACATAGGAGTCGAATCTGGCCTCCCACAGATCAAAGCGCTGCACCAGGTGGTCAAAGGGAGAGGCAATGTGAATGGGAGCAGGTGCATCGGGTCCAGCGGGAACTGGAATAGCCTCTTCCTCTTCCTCCTCAACATCCGGGGTGGGCTCCGGATGTAGTCGGATACTGTGTAGGACATGGAAGGAATTATTGGTGAAGATGGAAGGAGGGACATTTGGAGCTACGGGATACTGCAGGTCATATTTGGTTTCTAGGGCATAGGCAATGATATGTCCTAAGGCTAGATTTGGATGACGGCGATGACCTGGATCTCTAATAGTGGTGAGGTGCTCTATGTATCGGATAATAAGGTCAGAGGCATTAAACTCTCTGCGGGCCATGATGTAGTATGTGGTCAAGGACAATAACGGGGTGATGTGAATTCGATCCCATGCCTTTGGAATGACGAAGGAACGAAGGACATGTTGAATGGTCCGTGTGTCCTTAAGAAGTGAAGTGCAAGCATTGTCATGATAAGGGGCATTTGTATTGTGAAGGAAGTGATTGGCGACACTCCAATCATAGTCAGGGTCGGTGATAAGCGTGTGGAGTTTGTCGCCAGTGACAGAAAGGTGAAGAATGTTATGAAAATCTTAGGTAGTGAGTTCTACGGGATGTTGATTTACATACGAGCGAAGAGTGGAATAGTCCGCGGAAATGCGTAAATTGGCAAAGAAAAATTGAAGGAGTTCAAGATTAAAGGGAAAGGCTAAGGTCAGGATGAAGGTGAGGGAGGTGTGTATGAATAAATCAAGAATAGGATAGGTGAGAGTGCGGGGATTTACGATTTTAGAATGCGTGACCCCCACGTCATGATAGCACTCGAAAGCAGCCTGATCGGCTGCATTTGGGAAGCGAGGATCAACATGTCCCCGGGAGGAACTCGCACCCTTTTGCCGTGAACGTTTGCCACCAGCCAATAGAAATCAAAAGTGAAGGGAAGTAGAGGGAGATTGGAAGAAAGAGTGTGGAAAATCCTTAAAAAACATCTGTTTAAATAGATCTTGGCCTGATCGTTCCGTACGATCACGAGATCGTCCAGGATGATATGTGCAATTATTACGGCCGTGATGATTGGTCAAAAAAGCGGTCTGATCATCCCGAACGATCAGAGATCATCCAGGATGATTAGACACAGACGATCATCCTGAGGAGTCAGGCTGGACTACCGTTGATGAAAAGTATCATCCTGGACAATTAGGTGGATCATCCCGGATGATATGCAATAAATATGTCAGACGGGCCGAATTTGAATCATCCAGCAGCTTGACATGTGGATCATCTAGGACGATAAGGTGGATTGTCCAGGCCGATGGCCAATAATTGGTGCAATATCAGCCATTTGATCAGATCAGGAAGATATGGATCATATCGTCCAGGATGATTCATGGATCGTCCAGGACGATCACCAAAAGTTGGTGTTTCTCAGCAGCAGGATTAGACTGGGGACAATTTTGAATGAATCATCCAGGATGATGTTTGGATCATCCAGGATGAAGAGGATCGTCCAGGATGATCTGGGTATCGTCCAGGATGATGTGAAGAAAATAGAAAAAGATGGAGGATGGAGATGACAGATCAGGATCCCAAAAAACATAATTAGTAAGATGGAAAAAAAATAAAACAAAAAAGAAGAACACTTGACAACACATTTTTTTTTCTTTGATCAAGCTGCATGAGTAAATCAGAATTTTTTCTTGATTTTAGATCCAAAAACCAATAAGAAGATGATTGACAGCACTAAAATCTAGAAAAATTTAGAAAAATCGACTTTCGTAACTCCCACCTCGGGCACCTTATCAATGCAAATCTCTTTCAAAACAAACATCCAATTCAGAAGAAAAGAAATTAGATTTGAAAAGAGATCCTTTCAAGCTTTGTTCCAGAAAAATATCTGATATAAAAGTGTTACAAAGTAATAAATCAGAAATCAGGATTTTCAAACATAATGTTTTGAAAATATTAAGTGGCGCACGGATTTTTCTAAGACATTTAACGATCGGAAAGGAAAGAAAGCTTAGTTGGGCTCATTTTGTGACTCTTTTTCAATTTATTTGGCATTTTGCGCATCTTTTCATTCTTGATACACTTTGTGTATCTTTTTGTTGGCGACATTTCGCATCTTTTCAGCTTTGGGCTCATTTTATGCTTCTTTTTCAATTGATTTGGTGCACTACGCATCTTTTGTAAGCTTTCTTCTATTCATAATCGTTAAAGAGTCTCAGCTGTAAAATTATCTTCCAGATATAGGAGACGCTCTCCACAATAAGGAAGAGTAATCCACAAAATAAAAGCCATATGTCGTATGACAAGCGCAATCACTTGGTTTAGAAAATCATAACAATGAGTCAAGACTTTAAAAATACTATTCATATGAGGTAGATTACTGTAGGAAGATAAAATAAATCTCTATTTCAAAAACTAATATTTTAATTTTGAAGAAGATTTTTATCCAAAAGAAATAATACACTAGTAAAGGAGTTAGAGGAAGAGAAATAATCATCAATGTTTCTTCCCTTTAACAGATTCAGTGGAATCAATCACTACTTACCAGCTTCCAAATAAAAACAAGGTAAAACTCTTAGTCAGAAATTCAGTTTAGCAGAAGTAGTGAGCAGTGATCTGATTTTAAAAAGCATAAAATAGTAAATAAAAGAGATGAACCAGTGAATAAAAAATAGGTAGAAAATCACATCAAAGTAAATACTCAAATCAAACTAACAGTAAGGCTAACACAGAAATTAGCAGACGAAGAAATAATAAAAATAACTGAAAGCAAATAAGCAAATCACAAAGCTAACTAACAGAATCAGAATAACAATCAGAAATCAGCAGTCATCAGAATCAAGCATTTATATCAATCACTCCTAATCTGGTTCTCAAAATACTGAAAGAGACAAAGGCCAGTGGTTTAGTGAATATGTCAGCCAGCTGATTTTAAGTTGCTACATGATGTAGCTCAATATCCCCTTTTATAACATGGTCCCTAATAAAGTGATGTCTTATGTCAATGTGTTTGGTCCTCGAATGTTGGATTGGATTCTTAGAGATGCAGATGGCACTAGTATTATCACACAGGACAGAAATTGTGCCAACAGGTAAACCTAAGTCCAAAACTTGTTGCTTTAACCAAAGAATTTGGGCCACACAACTTCCTAAGGCAATATACTCAGCTTCAGCCGTGGAAAGTGCAACAAAGTTCTGTTTTCTACTGGACCAGGAGACTAGAGACTGCCCTATGAATTGACAAGTTCCAGAAGTGCTCTTTCTATCCACCCTACACCCTGCAAAGTCAGAATCAGAATATCCAATAATCTCAAAAGAGGTGCTGTGCCTAGGGTACCATATTCCTAGGTTTGGGGTCCCTAAAAGATATCTAAGAATTCTCTTAACAGCAGTCAGGTGGGACTCTTTAGGATCAGCCTGAAACCTAGCACAAAGACAAACACTAAACATGATATCAGGTCGGCTAGCAGTCAGGTAAAGCAGTGATCCTACTATTCCTCTATACTTCTTCTGATCAACAAATTTTCCACTTGAATCCTTATCTAACTGACCAGACGAGCTCATGGGAGTATTGATTATCTTAGCTTTGTCTATTTCATATTTCTTCAAAATGTCCTTAGTGTATTTAGTTTGATTGAGAAAGGTTCCATCATCCGTTTGCCTTATGCTAAACCCTAAAAAGTAGGACAATTCTCCCATCATACTCATCTCAAACTCCTTACTCATTATTTTAGAAAACTCATCACATAAATATTTATCAAACGATCCAAAAATTATATCATCAACATAGATCTGGATAATGAGTAAGTCATCCCCTATTCTCCTCAGAAAAAGGGTGGTGTCTATGCTCCCCTTAACAAACTCTCTTTCTAACAGGAATGTGCTAAGCCTCTCATACCAAGCTCTGGGTGCCTATTTTAATCCATACAAGGCCTTTTTTAATTTATAAAGATGATTTAGATATTGGGAACTCTCAAAACCTGGGGGTTGTTCTATAAAAACATCCTCTTTTATTACCCTATTTAAAAAGGCACTCTTGACATCCATTTGAAACAGCTTAAATCCCTTATAATAGGCAAAGGCTAGTAGCACTCTAATGGCTTCCAATCTAGCTACAGGGACAAAGGTCTCCTCAAAATCAATCCCTTCAATCTGATTATACCCCTTAGCCACCAATCTTGCCTTATTTCTCACGACCACACCAGAATCATTCATCTTATTCTTAAAGACCCACTTGGTTCCCATAATACTTTGATTTTTAGGTCTTTCTACTAACTCCCAAACATCATTCCTTACAAATTGATTCAATTCTTTCTGTATAGCTAAGATCCAAAATTCATCTGAAAGGGCTTGATTGATGTTGGTGGGTTCAGTCATTGAGATAAAGGCATAATGGTTTACTTCCTTCCTAAGTTCATGCCTAGTCCTAACACCTTCAGAAGGGTCTCCTAAGATCAGTTCTTTAGGATGACTCAAAGAATATCTCCAATCTCTAGGCAGTGTGGTTTGAGGTTCTACCCTCTCCTCCAGATTTGTATTTCCAACCCCTTGGATAATTTCCTCTACCTCTTCTTCTTTCTCAATTCTATTCACCTTAGGATCAAATTCATCAAACACCACATGAGTTGTCTCTTCCACCACCAAAGTCCTTTTATTGAACACCCTAAAGGATTTCCCCACACTAGAATAGCCTAAGAACACTCCTTCATCAGATTTGGGGTCAAACTTTCCTACGGATGATTTCCCATTATTCAGAATGAAAACCTTATAGCCAAAGACATGGAGGTGGGACAGGTTTGGAGTTCTACCCTTAATGATCTCATAAGGTGTCTTGTTCAGTTTTGATCTCACATTCACCCTATTCAGCACATAACAGGTAGTGTTCAACGCTTCAGCCCAGAAGTATTTTGGAAGTGAATACTCGGCAAGCATGGCTCTAGCGGCTTCCACTAAGGTCCTATTCTTCCTTTCAGCTACCCCGTTCTGCTAAGGGGTTCTAGGAGCTAAAAAATTGTGACTAATCCCTTGCTCCTCACAAAGACTTCCAAACTTTACATTCTCAAACTCTCCACCATGATCACTATGAATAGTCAGGATCTCACAACCTAACTTCCTCTGAATCCAAGTGGAGAAGGACTTAAACTCATCAAATGACTCAGATTTGTGGGACAAAAATTTAATCCAAGTGAACCTCGAGTAGTCATCTACAATCACAAATCCATAGACTTTTTCCCCTAAGCTGGTAGTGCTAATGGGTCCAAAGAGGTCCATATGAAGAACTTCTAAAGGTCTAGAGGTGCTAATGTTCTTAACAGAGTGAAAAGAGGACTGGACTTGCTTCCCTAACTAAGAGGCATCACACAGGTGATCCTTAGTGAACTTAAGCTTGGGCACACCTCTAACTAAGTCCTTTTGGGTGACTCTCCTAAGGGTTTTCATACTGGCATGACACAATCTCCTATGCCACAACAAAGACTCATCAGCAGTAGTTTTTAAGCAAATTGAATTCTCAGATTTAATACAACTTACATCCAGCTTATAGACGTTGTTGATCCTTTGCCCCTGCAAAACAACTTTATCATTTAAGCTTAAAATGAAGCCAGTGGGCAGGAATTTGATGTTGTATCCTTTGTCACAAAGTTGATTGATGCTCAGCAAGTTGTGTTTCAGTCCATCTACAAGCAAAACATTGTCAATCATAAAATTCTTTGAATCACCAATTATACCTGAGCCTACCACCTTCCTGGTGGTGTTATCTCCAAGTGTAACCTTGCCTCCATCCCTGGCCACCAGCGAAATGAATTGATTTGCATCTCCAGTCATGTGTCTAGAACACCCGCTGTCCAGGTACCACATGCTCTCATGATGTCTTGTGTGAGAGCGCACCTACAAAAATATCAAACATCAGTCTTAGGAACCCAAACAGGTTTGGGTTCCTTCTTATGAAAAGAAGAATACAATGCATGCGTGCTGTGCTGTGAAACAGGCAGTTTAGGCCTCCATACCCAATGTGTACTACGGTGAACAGTGCAGGTGTGGGAAATGTGTCCTAACATGCCACATGAAAAAACATCTAACACTAGGAAAAGGGTTAACTAATCTACATGGGTGATAGTGCCTCTTCCTAGATGTATATGAAACATGCTTTGATGAACTTGCAATAGATTTTTCAAAAGGTGGCGGTGCATAAAACTGTGCAAAAGTAGGAGGTGTGTGGTTTTTCTCAACAGCACTGATTTTCACTTTCAAAAATTTATTTTCTTTCTTTAAACTTGCAATTTCAAATTTTAAAGCACCATTGCTAGTTTCTACTTCACATGCCATGGTATCTAATTTTTTAAAAGCTCTCTCCAAATCAACATGAGTGGTTTTCAATGAATCATGCACAGTAACTAAATCAGAATATTTTTTATTCAATTCATCAAACTCATCAAGTAAAGACATGTGATTGCTATCAACAGTGGAATGATCCTTAATCAAAACATCATGCTCTTTTTGCAAAGTCAAATAATCTAGTTTCAAACTAGTATGAGTTTTCTTAAGCTTACTATACGATGCATGAATTTTTTTAGATACTTCAAGTAATTGATCGTAAGTAAGCTCACATACCTCTTCCTGGTCCGACTGACCAGGGTGATCATCAGCCATCAGACACAAATTTGTTTCCTCCTCTTCAGCTTCAGTCTCAGAGGAGTCGCATGCAGAGTCTGCCCAGAATGCCTTTTGTATCCGCTTCTTGTCCTTTCTGAACTTTGGTTTCTCCTCACCCTTCTCCTTGCTTGGGTGAGCCTTGAGTGTAGAACAATCCGCCCTTATGTGTCCAGATTTCCTACATTCAAAACAAACAGAATCAGATGAACCATTAAAGTTTCTACTGGTCTTACCTTTGTTCCACTTTTAAAAATTCTTATTCTTCTTCCTTAGAAAGCTCTTGAACTGCATTTTGATTAAGGCAACATCATCGCTATCAGACCCGGAAGTGCTAGCATCTGAATCATTGGCCTTTAGCGCCACTGTCTTCTCCTTCTTCACCTGCATCAAGTTGTCTTTGGTTCACCCCTTACTCGTAAGCAATGAGTGATCCAAGTAAGCTGTCAATAGAGTAGGTATTTAAATCTTTAGATTCTGTGATCGCAGTAATCTTAGCATCGTATGAAGAAGGAAAACATCTAAGAATTTTGTTCACTCTTTCATAATTAGTTAGTTCTCTTCCTAGAGCATGCAAAGAGGTAACGATTTGAGTGAACCTTGTGTACATTTCTGAAATCGTCTCACTATGTTTCATGCGAAAAAGTTCATAATCATGTAACAAGATGTTTAACCTAGACTATTTGACTTCAGTTGTACCTTCATATATTATACACAATCTATCCCAGATTTCTTTACCCGTGGTACAAGTAGAAACACACATATAGTCTTCAGATTTTAAAGCACAAAAAAAAACAGTTCAAACATTTTACATTTAACTGTGCTAAATCACGATCATTAAAAGTCCAATCTACAAATGGGAGTTCAGTTTTAATACCATTAACAAGTTTATGTGGTGCTTCATAACCATCTTTAACTAACATCCACATACGATAATTGATTATTTGAAGAAAAGTAGACATGCGTGTTTTCTAAAAATCAAAGGAATGTTATCAAACAACGGTGGTCTTGTAATAGAATAACCTTCAGCAGTATTACCATTATTATAGTTAGCCATGGATCAAATTCAAAAGTTTTTAAACTTAAATTTTGAATCCCGCTCTGATACCTCTTGAAAGTTCGATAGGGATGTTAAGCCCTAGTGAACTAGTCCCGAGGCTAACCAAGTGGGGGGTGAATTGGTTATTTAAAAATTTCACTAGCAACAGAAAAATCTTTTCGATACTTAGCAGCAGAAACAAGTAAACAAGAATGAAAAGATCAATCACAGATATTCACCTAAGCAGTTAATATCGAAAAAGTAAAGTACAAAACTGAATCAGAAAAGCAAACCAGATTTTATAGTGGTTCGGTCAACTTGACCTACGTCCACTCCCCGGAGCCTCCCCTCCGGGTATTGCACAAAACAAAAAGTGACTCTCCTTTTGCTCCCACAGTAAGGCGGAGAAGCCTGTACAAAAATCTCCTTTCCACCACTAAGTGAGGCAGAGAACCTAACCTCCTTTTGCTTCCTCCTGAAGCAAGTAGGGAACCTTCAAACTCCTTTTGCTTACACCTGAAGCGGGCAGAGAACCCCGAATCTTCTTGCGAACGATCCTCCCACAACGACCACCAACTAGACGAAAGACGATGAGCGGAGAAGATGACTCTGATCCGTGCTTGGAGCAACCTTAGTGAATCCCTCACTAACTCCCCCTCACAAGATCCTCTCTCTCTCCCAAACTCTCTCTCTCTAGGGTTTCTCTGGAAAGGAAAGTGGCAAAAATTTTTTCTTGTTGAAAGAAAAATATCTTTTATAGGAGGGCTTAAAATTTGCCCTAAATCTCAACTGGTCGACCAAGATCGTCCAGGATGATCGATAGATCATCCTGTACGATCAGTTCAAAATCAGCTGATTCAGCCTGTACGATCTGGCTCTTCTGGACAATCAGTAGAAAAAGTTATTCATATCGTCCCGTATGATTTTGCGATCGTCCGGGACGATTAGTGTAAATTCGAGGAATAACATCCAGAAGACAGTTCGGGTCGTCCAGAGCAAATTGTGCTGGACGACCAAAAAATGACTTGATCGTCCAGGATGATAAGGGTATCGTCCTGTATGATTAGTTCAAAAAGTGCCAAAATAATCCTGAGCATAGTTCGGGTCGTACAGTTGAAATGCACTAGACGATCATTATCGTCCGGGACGATCCTACGATCGTCCAGGACGATATGATCATACCAATCAAATATAAATTGCTTTCCTTAATTACCAGAAAAATTTAGGCATGATTGTACTGGATCGTCCTGGACAATCAGACCAAATATCTTAAAATAAAAACTTGCCTAACTTGATCTGGCGGCTGAGAATTTCTGATTTGAGCATTTTGTCCCATACGATCCAAAGATCGTCCAGGACGATCTTCTTAATCAGATGCACTTAACTTGGTCGCCCTAATTAGGGTTTCTATTTTTACTGGATCGTCTAAGACGATGTGAATGTTATCCAGGACAATCTGAACAAAAAATGAACAGAAACTCTAAATCACTCAAGCTCTCCCCCTGAGTGTGTGTGTGCAAGGTTACTTAGCTAGGGGATCAGTTACATTACAATTGACTCAAGAAAAAGGGAAATAGTACATTGGACACACTTGGACCCGATCTTGAGTTGGCTTGAGTTCCTCGTGATCTTTTGTGCCTGAAACGGGTTAGCCAAGCAAAACACAATAGAAACCTGTTTGTCATCATCAAAACCAGATTTACAACACCCTAGACGATATTCACATCGTCCTGGACAATTAAGTGAAAATAGAAACTCTAATTAGGGTGACCAAGTTAAGTCTGTCTGATTAAGCCGATCGTCTAGGATGATCCATTGATCGTACGGGATGATAGGCTCAAATCAGAAATTCTCAGCTACAAGATCAAGTTAGGAAAGTTTTATTTTTAGATATTTGATCTGATTGTCCCGGACTATACACGTATCATCCTGGATGATCCAGTACAATCATGCCTAAATTAGTCTGGTGATTAAGGAAAGCAATTAATATCTAATTGATACCATCATACCATCCGAGACGATCGCAAGATCGTCCGGGATGATCGTGATCATCCAGCATGTTTCACCTGTATGTCCAGAGCGGTGCTCAGGATGATTTTGGCACTTTTTGAACTAATCGTACAGGACTATAGACATATCATCCTGGACGATCAAGTCATTTTTGGATCATCCAGCACAAGTTCCTCTGGATGACCTAAGCGATCTTTTGGATGAACTTCCTAAATTTACACTAATCATCTCGGACGATCGCAGATTCGTACGGGATGATTTGAATAACTTTTTCTACTAATCGTCCAGAAGAGCCAGATCATCCAGGCTGAAACAGGTGATTTTGAACTGATCGTACAGGACGATCTACGATATTGGCCGACCAGTTGAGATTTAGGGCAAATTTTGAGCCCTCCTATAAAAGATCTTTTTCTTCCAACAAGAAAAATCTTTTGCCACTTTCCTTTCCAGAGAAACCTTGAGAGAGAGAGAGAGAGAGCTTGGGAGAGAGAGAGAGAGGATCTTATGAGGGGGAGTTTGTGAGGGATTCACAAAGGTTGCTCCAAGCAAGGATCAAAGTCATCTTCTTCATTCATCATCTCTCATCTTGTCAGTGTTTTCTGTGAGAGGATCGTTCGCAAGAAGATCCGGGTTCTTTGCCCTCTTCAAGAGGAAGCGAATGGAGTTTGGGTTTTCTGCCTACTTCAGGAGGAAGTGAAAGGAGTTCGGGTTCTCTACCGGCTTTAGGAGGAAGCGAAAGAAGTTCAGGTTCTCTGCCTCACCGGGTTGGTGGAAAGGTGTTTTATACAAGCTTCTCCGCCTTGCTGTGGGAGTTGAAGGAGAGTCACTTTTATGTTAGTGCAATACCCGGAGGGGAGGCTCCGGGGAGTGGACGTAGGTCAACTTGACTGAACCACTATAAATTCTGGTGTGCTCTTTCTGATTACTTTCTGCACTTTATTTTTCTGTAATTATCTGCTTGGGTGAAATCTGTGATAAATCTTTTTATCGTTGTTTTAATTCATTTCTGCTACAAATTATAAAAAGATTTTTCGTGTTGCTCATGAATTTTTTAAATAACCAATTCACCCCCCCCCCCCTCTTGGTTAGCCTCGGGACTAGTTCATCACGGCTTAACATCCCTTTCAAACTTTCAGGATTGGGGATGGGTGCTCTATTGATATCTTTAAAGATATATGGATTTTGGATAAATGCTTGAATAAGTGGCCAACATTTGTGATTTGTCCGGAGGAGGATTGAATTACTGTGGAGAGGTTTATTCTTGATGGGTGCTAAAATAAGGAGGTGTTAAAGGAATTCTTTGGTGCATAACTTATCAAACTAATTAATAGTATTCCAATCCAGGAGCATCAGGGAGGATATTGGTTGGAGCTAATCCACAAAAATTTGGGAATGTCTATTTCTGCACAGGTGTATAAAGCCTATAATAGGGAATCTGCTGCTTGTTTGTATTGGGAAAGTGTTAAAAAAATCAAACTAAGGCCACGGGTTGAAGTTTTTGGTGGAGAGTGTTCAATAATGATATCCCTACGTTCTACTATCTATTTCATAGGAGATTACAGGAGGATTTTGTGTGTCCCAGGGGTTGTAAGGAGAGGGAAGATCTAGCTCATATCGCAAAAAATTGTGGAAATTTGATGGAAGTATATAGTTTTTTGAATAAATGGGGGTTTGGCATTCCTTTGTTTGATTCTATTAATGATTGCTGGAAGTGGATGGAGAGGTATAGTAAAGAACTTGGGTTACTGATTAATGTTTATTGCAATATGGTTTATCTCAATTGGAAAGTGAGGAACAGTTGGCTTCATGAAGGTGTGAAAGAAAATGCTATGGTGATTGCGTCAAATGTTATTAGTTATGCAGCGACTTCTTATATGTTTAATATTTATAAGGTGGGCCACTGGGGTACTAATCAGTCGTCAGGACTGTTGGATCATTGGCACCCTCCTCCTCCCAACTGAATAAAAATCAACGTAGATGCAGCATTGCTGAAATCCTATAGAGCAAGGATCGGTGGAGTTGTTCGTGATAGTGAAGGAAGATTCCTTCTTGCTTATGGTCATTCGTGCTCTCATTAGGATATTGGTCAGCTAAAACTCATGGCAATTCAATTTATAATGGAGGTTAAAAGAGATTGGATGCTTAGCTATGAAGGCATTATTATTGAAGGGGACAATCGCAATGTGATCAGATTCCTGCAACAATTGGAAAGTAATTGGAGAAATGAGTTGCTTTCATTTTCGAAATGTAATTTTGTTATTTTCAATTGGGTTAGTAGAAGATGTAATAATTAGGTTAGTAGAAAATGTAATTTTGTTATTTTCAAATTTATGTGCTAACTATGCTATTTTTAGTAGCTTTTGTTGGGATGATTTAGTTTCTAATAAGGTTCCTCCTATCTTCTCTTTTTTGTTAAAGGAGGAATCTACTTGTGGAGGGGTGTAGTTTGTAATTGTTTGTTTTTTTTTTTTTTTCAATTAATAGCAGTGGTTTGCTTTTGTCAAAAAAAAAAAAACAACATAGTAAAAACCCTGCACATGATGTGATATACGATCTTAACTAATATATTACTATTCATTCTCATACATCTTAATAAAACTATATCTATTATGTAGGACATCATTGTACAAATGAAAAAGTGACGATTTGGAAGAAATGCACTGGTTCACTTTCAATTTTAAACCAAATCCCCTCAAATAATGAAGATAATAACTTTAAATTATATATGTATATACTTAGGTCTCTCTCACTCTTTGCTTTTGAACTGATTCAAGGATTTGATAAATTTTACCAAGCAGCAAAATGACATATGATTCTTGTAGCAAGCTTAAATCCCCATTTTCAATACCTGACTCAATTTCAAAGCATAACATGTAACTTTACAATAAAACTTCCATGTTCAAAGCCTATAAGAATATTAAAAAAAATGACTAATGAATGCCAGCATAACTACTTCAACATGACCAAGATTCTATTAAATTGATAAATAACATATAGAAGGTTTAACACATGAACATTTCACTAAAGGCATGTAGTAGTTATTGGCTAAAAATCACAATATGTAGGAGTAAAATGCCATATATAACTCTAATTCAGAGAAATCTTGCCTCAAAATCATGAATGTGATTACATGTTCTAAAAGTAAATCTTGACCTTCGTAATATATGATGTTTGATTAAAGTGAAGTTAGAAAATGTACCTCTTTATTTGATATTCGGAGATTAGTGTCAAGGGAAAAAAGAGAAAGCCCAGTTCACCAGCGAGGAAGGGCTAATTTCAATGTGAGTGCTAGCAATAGAAAAGAGGCCTTCACTTTGTCTGTAGGAGACCGATTGAGCTATTTGTTGGCTTGGGGTTCAACAAGTACTAGAGCTGCTACATGATTTAGCTAGGAATGAATTGAAGGTGGTTTCTTGAAATATTCTATAATAATGGAGGACTTGACAAACTGGAGCTTTCGAATATATAGGTGACGTCCTCTTGGAATAGTAGGTCAAATCACAGCATACATTAGAGGCTAGGAGTTTGGGAGATGGGTCACTAGTGGTGAGATCCGGTTGGTCAGCTACTAGGAGGGTTTTAGCTGGATGAAAAGTGAAACATGTGCATGAGGTGGAGCTTTCATGTGAGAGACAGGGCGGCTGGAGGCTGGCGTCAAGCTTAGAGGTTGAAGGGAGGGAGGTTGACGGGATGGCTTGGGCTAGTGGTAAACATGTCTAACTGTGGAATTGGAGAGGGAGTAGCTTACACTGTGCTCGAGGAGAGTTGGGTCCTAGAGAGTAGTCGTATGTAGAGAGGGTTTGAAAGTTAAGGTCCTTTGTAGTTTGGAATGAGTCAAAATAAAAAAAAATGACCCAATCCCTAGTAAAAACTTATTCCCTCTCTATTTCATTTTAGATAAAACACCAAAGAGGGTTTGTTTCTTCCTCCCATCCCACTAAAGTTACCTGAATTCATACCCAGACTAACATATCATTCGACTGGGACAATAGCATATCTATGATCAGTTCCATTAATCAATTTCTTTGATTTGGGTAATGATTTGAATTGACTTCAAAAGTTAATTAATTTTTAATTATAATTAAAATGAACTTATTGATCTGAATCAAACCCGATTTGGATTAATTCAAGTTGATTTAAATTCATTTTAATTCAACCGAGTTGATTTCATAAAATAAGACTCAAATTAGCTTGATTCAATTTTGATTAGGCTTGATTGAGCTCGATTGGATTGGATTTGTGTCCAAATTGGGTTAATTTGGGTTTTATTAGGTCTAATCATGTTAATTTAATGAAATCGAGCCTGAATCAATATCAATTTAAATTAGGTTCGACAAGGCTATTGAGTTACCCGAGCATGATTGAGTGGAAACAAGCATACTCGAGGGTGTAAATGTGAAAAAATGATGTCAACATTGGCTTAATGTTAAAGGAGCTCATTATAGTGGAATACCCAAAGAGAACAACCTTCAAGAATTGAATATATGTCAATTTTGACAAACCACTATAAAAAAACTAGTTTTCCATTCTTTTACTTTCCTACTTTTACCTTCTTGCATTTTTTCTTAGATTACACATCTTTGTGATTTTGTTGTTATCAAATCATTAATTAAACTGTTGCATAAATTTTCAATAAAAAATCTAAAGTTTAAAAATTTTAAAAAAATTATTTTGGTTTATGCTTTAAATATTTTTATTTTCTTAAACTTCTACATAAAACTCAAATTTTAAGAAAAAAAACTTTAAAATACTAATTCACTCCACTCCATCTTGGTGTGACATAGCACATTCAAATACAACAGATCCTACTAGCTAATCAAACAAATCATTTATACATTGAAATGAATATCTATTCTTAACCGTTATCATATTCAACTCCCTGTAATAAATGCACATCCTAATAAAACAATCATTCTTTTTTATAAACAATAGTAAATAGCCCCAAGCTGATACACTAGGTCTAATGAAACTATTATTAACCTATTCGTGCAACTAAACCTTTAACTCTTGCAACTCCTTTGGTGCCATCCTACATGGAGTCCTCATAATATGAGAGGTACCAAGTATAATATCAATGCAAAATTTCGCTTCTATTTTAGATGGTAAGTTAACCAACTCCTTTAGAAATAAATCTATAAATTCTCTCACTATAAGAACATGTCTAACTGCTCAAAATGATCTACACCCATCTATAACCTGACCAAGGAATAGTATATTCTATTTCTTCCATAATATTTCAACTTGCATCACTGATATAAAGGAACATAACACACCCCCAATATCCTAAAAATAAATAAGCTTCTTTCCTTTTCTTAATAATAACCACTTTTGGCAACAATTTATGTGGGTTTCATACCAACTAAACCAATTCATCCCTAAAATTACATCAAACTTCTTTAAAGGAAATAGAATCTGATTTCAACTTCCTACCTAAAATTTCATTCTCACAAGAAATGAACTAAATAACAATCTCAACATCTCTAATAGGTGGTAAAACATAACTATAAAATAATAGTAAAATAGGATAAACATCAAATATATATCCATAATATGCTCAGATAAAAAGGAATAAATTTCCCCTGAGTCAAACAAAACTATACAATGTGTTGTAGAATGGAAAATTATACTGTCACCTGTTTAAGTATTTTGTTAGCCTTCTACTAAGTGAAACTATAGATCCTAGATTGACTTGGAGCAAAAATACCTACAGCACTTGACTCCCTCTAAGCTTCTCCAGCTTGTCTTCCAATAAACTTCCAACACCTCTATTAATGGATCCTTCATTCACTGCCCTGAAAGGAATTGACCTATGTGTCTAAAATCACCTCTCATAAAAGTCTCATCATAAGGACATTATGTGACTTGTGACCCTCTTTTCCACACTTAAATCATTACCTAATGAATAATAAACAACAAGCAATATCCCTTCTTCCACAAGAACTTCACACTAGAGAAATGCTTATAGATCCCACTAAGCTATAATAGGCAATATTTTTTGTTTTCTTTATCTTAAACACACTACTTGGTCCTCTAAATATGGTTTAATTGGCTAACTTGTAAATCCTATTTTATACAAGTTCATGTGTCATGTTAAGGAACAAAGTGATAAGAAGAGTATCATTCCTATGGAGAGCTTAATAATTCCTTAGATTCTCTTTAGTACTGCATGTTGAACTACTATATGTATTTTACCCATGCTTTAAAATTTGTTGTGTAAATTAAAATAAGAAGTTATAGTTATAGAAGGTAAATTCACTATTTATAAAAGTTCTAAACCTATTATATTTAAAAACATATGATTACATACGAGTAGCTTCCTACCTATTATTGCAGTGAATCAGAGCATAAGTATTCCTCATCTTTTTTTATCTCATTGGAGCATTAGCTAGGAATCCTCCTAATTACATTTCTAATATCCACTTAGGATCACATAGTCTTAACCACCATATATCTATGTAATGGAAATATTACATTTTAAAACCTTTAATTGTTCTTCCAGTTCTCTATCGATGCTCTAGATCACACCATGTTTTAATTTTATATAAGACCTATAAATAAAATATTTGAAGCTTGCAGGAATTAAAAAAAATGTGAATATATTATAAAGATCAAACCTACTCTGACATAATACATAGTTTTCAAATAATCATATATTTAGAATAAAAAATTAGCTACAAATGGAGATATGTTTACACAACACAAATTTTTTTATTTTGATCTCTAATAGGACTTTACCAGATTAGAGAGAGAAGCTAGAGAGAGAAGCTCCAGTTTTTTTAAAGTTTCTTCTTTGCGGTTTTTGTTCCTTTAATTCCATCATTTTGTTAGGCGATGGCGGCAGATGGCCGCCGGCCATCGGTGGTCTCCCCATCATCGGAAACTCTAATAGAGGGTATGGTTTCTCAGAACTATGTTGATCCATTTCATCTAGCAACTAGATCGGCTGCTCCAGTCGAGGGAATTCAAAGGAGGTCTTCATCTGGTATAGTAATTAAGGAACTTGGGGAAAAAGTGCCAAAGGAAAACTTTCATGTTGAAGGTAAAGGTAAGGGAATTGCTCTTGACTATGATTGTAAAATTCCTTGTTCAGTGAAGTTTCCTAAAAATTCTCCGTCTAAACCTAGTGGTGCTCAAGCTTCGTCCTCTGGTTTGAAAATTTTTTGTTAATAGATTTGGATATTCAAATGCAATCCCCAGCAATGGTGTGATAAATATGAATTCCCTGACTTCAGTTAACAAAAATGTTCAAATTGATGAGAAGGGTAGGGACGTTGCAAAAAAAGAATCTTTTTCAGGGAACGGTCAATCAGAGTTTGTTCTGAATGGACTTCATGTTATTGATAAAATGCCTGTTAAAGTTGTTAATGGTAGTGGTGTGGAGAATCCTTGGACTAAGAAGGATCATATCAAAATTAACTTCATTCCAAAATTAGATCTCAACATTTCCAAGGTGGGGTTGATAATTTATGATAATGATGATGGTTATCTTAAGACTCGTGTAGCAGCTAGTGTGGAGGCTATTCTTATTTTTGATCTAGTGTTGGAAGTTGTGGGTCCTCATGCAAATTCTAAACCTGGCATAGGTGAGGTTGCTATTTCTCAAGGTAGTCATGGTAAGTTTCTTATCATTGAACCAGTTAAGGATGGTCTTCACACTACTAAGAGTGGAATGGTGGGAAGGGTTGCTTGCGAACTCAAGTAACTCCTCCTGGATTACTTGCGAACTCAAGTATTCCCTATCAAAAATCTGATTTTAAGCTTCAGAAAGATCTAAGATCATTGGGAAAAGATAATATTATCAATCATGGTAGGAAAGGTGATGGGTTAGTAAGAGGTAGGAAAGGGAGCAATCCCATTTCTAATCATTAAATATCTTCCATAGCTTTTTGGAATTGTAGGGGAGCAAGGAAGAGGGAAGCTTCCCATTACCTGAAGGAGTTTGTTGAAGAGCACGATGTGTTTTTTGTTGGGCATACTGAGACTAAGATCTCTTCTTTTGATAGGATGGAATGTAACAAATTCATGGGTATCAAGTGGGATTTCTTTCTCTTTCCTGCTGAAGGTCTTTCTGGAGGTATTATGACTTGTTGGAGGAATGACTTGGCTTCTTTTAATGTCTTAGAAGCTTCATCTCAAGTTGTGGCTGGGGAATTAAGAATAGTTAATAAGGATGTGTGACTAATTGCTTCTATTTATGGAAGTAATGATTCTTATAAGAGAAGGGGCTTGTGGAGGAAACTGGAAGGCTTTTCTAATTATAAGCTCCCTTTTGTTATAGGAGGAGACTTCAATTGTATTATCTCCAAAGAAGATAAGAGAGGAGGGAAAAGAAATTTCTCTCACAGGGTACTCAAGATTTGAGAAGTTTTATGAGTAATTGTGATCTTCATGACTTAGAAGTCATAGGCCCGAAATATACATGGTGTAACAACAAGAAAGGTCGAGCTTATATCCTTGAGAGATTGGATCAGTGCATTTTGAACACTGATGCCTTGGTAGCTCTCCAAACGATGGCAGTTCGGCATCTTGCAAGAGTAGCCTCTGACCACTGTCCCATCCTTATAAAGCTGCTTCCTTCAGGCTTTCGAAAAAATAGATTTCTGAGGTATGAAGAGATCTAGTCATCATACCCTGCTTCGACAATTATTGTATCAAAATCATGGGAGAGGAAGGTGCAAGGAGATGTGGTTAGTTCTCTCAACTTGAAATTCAAGAGAACCTTGAAAGCATTATTTTATTGGAGCAAATCAAAACATCAAAATCTAAAGATCTTGAAGGAGGAATTGAAGAAGGAAATCCTTGAACTTCAAGCTGAAGAAGCTGAGTTTGGCAAGCTGTCAGAAGCGAAGCTGCTGCTGTTGAAATCCAAGGTGCATGAGCTCAATACTACCCTTAGCCGCCTTACTACGTGGTGGAGGCAAAGAGCAAAAGCAAATTGGCTAACTAATGGTGACACCAATTCTAAGTTTTTCATGTGTTGGCTTTGGGTAGATGTAATGCCAATTGGATCCATCAGATTAAAGATAGTAGAGGGAATTTGGTAGAGGGACATAATCCAATTGAAGATGTTTTTCATGAATTCTTTAAAGGCAAATGGGAGGATAGGAAATGTAAGCTGAGGAATTAGCCGTCCTCCTCTAATGTGCTGAATGTTAGTGACAAAGAAATATTGCTAGCTGAATTTTCTAGGGAAGAGCTGGAAAGAGGGATCCTTAATCTGGAAGCCAATATTTCTCCAGGTATTGATGGTGTCTCTTATTCTTTTATTAAAACTTATTAGCAAATAATTAAAGAAGATGTGTGGAAGGCTGTTTCTTCTTTTCTTGCGACTGGTTCTATGAGTCCAAGCTGGAAAGAAACTTTAGTGGTCCTAATCCCTAAAGTTAAAAATCTTGTGACCCCTTCAAGTTATAAACCTATTAGCCTCTGTTTGTCGATCTACAAGATAGTGGCTAGGTAGTTATTGAATAGAATGATTAACTTGATTCCTAAGCTTATATCTGAGGAACAGGCGGCTTTTGTAAAAGGTCATTCTATCTCGGATGATGTTTTACTTACCCAAGAAGTGTTCAACAAGTTTAGATTTTCTAAATCCAAAAAAGGGCTTATGGCAATCAAAGAAGATATGGAACAAGCTTACGATAGTTTGGGGTGGTTAACTCTTAAGCAAGTTTTGAAGAACTTGGGCTTTCCAGATAGGTTTTCGAATCTTCTGCTCCAATGTGTTATGGAACCAAAATACTCTTTATTAATTAACGGTGAAAACTCAAATTGGATTGAGGTTAGGAGCGGGTTCAGGCAAGGTTGTCCCTTGTCTCCGTGTCTTTTTATACTTTGCTCCCAATTACTATCTGATGCTTTTGCTCAGAAAGGGAAAGGTTTGGGTATTAAAGTGGCCCTGAATGCTGAGAAAATCTCTCATTTGTTATATGTTGACGATATTGTTATGTTTTTGGAGGCCAAGTATAAAAGTTTGAAGAAGGCTAGCAAGATATTAGAGGAGTTTTGTAAATGGTCAGGTCAGAAGGTGAACTTCCAAAAGTCTTCTATTCTTTTTGGCAAATCAGTTAGAAGATCTAGAAGGAGGTCACTAGCTAGAATCATGGGCTTCAAAGCAGTAGAAGAATTTGTGTATCTTGGCACCAAGACTGCTTTAAGGAGATTGATGGCTTCAGATTTTTAGAATCGTCTGGAAAAGGCTAACAGTTATTTGAATTTTTGGGGTAACCGTTTTATTTCTCTTGTAGGAAAGTTTCTCCTTGTTAAATCTGTCCTCTCTTCTCTTCCTACTTTTCTTTCTACTCATTCTTTAGTTCCTTTGGGAGTATTAAATGATTTGGATAGAATGAGTAGGGACTTCTTGTGGAACAAATAGGATGAAAGTAAGGGTCTCCATTATGTTTCTTGTGAAGTTTTATGCAAGCCTAGAAGAATGGGAGGTCATGGTGTACAATCGGTTGCTACCAGAGTAGGTCCTTTGTGGGAAAAATTTGCTTGGAATCTCATCTCAAAACCTTATTCCTTTCTTAACAAGGTGATTACTGCTAAGTATGGCAATCAGGTGTGGAACTATCAGCCAAATAAGAATAGTTCTACTGCATTGAAGATCATTTTGAGTGGATTCAATTCTCTAGTGGAAATTGTTAGGTGGAAGGTATCTTCGGGTGATTTTATTAACATCTTACAATATGTCTAGATTTATGATAAATCAATTGCTAAATGGCCAACTTTTATTGTGGAAATGGATGAGGATATGCAAAATCTGGGCAGTTTTATTACTGATGGCGTGTGGAATGAAGGCAAACTGCTATAGTATTTTGGACAGGAATTGGTGGAGGTAATAAAGAACGTTCCTATCTTTCCTGATCGATGTGATGACCAGCTGGAGCTTATTTCTAAACATTCGGGTAAGTCATTATCTACTCTTGTTTGCCAAAACTTTAATGGGAATGGAGAATAAGATATTAGTTGGCATTAGAGAATAAGAATGAAGCTTAGGCCACGGGTTGATCTATTTTGGTGGCGCCTTTCTATTAATGTTATTCCTTCAACTGAGTTCTTAATGCATAGAAGGTTGCTAGACTGTAATGAATGTCCTAGAGGATGAAAGGATGTGGAGAATTCTGATCATATTGCAGTCGGCTGTTTGAAGCTTATTCAAGTTTTTACCATTCTCATAAGTTGGGGGATCTGGATTCCAATTTTCTGCTCCATTCAAGAGTGTTTTTTGTGGCTGAAAAGCAGTGAATAATTTGCTCCTTTCATAGGAAATGTCTATTGTTCTGCAGTCGTCTTAAGTTGGAAGAGTAGGAACAAGGTAATGCACGGTGGTAATGAGGATAACTTGTCTGTCATTGCTTCGAATGTGTTAGCTTTATTATAGCATCTTTTTGCCTTAATCAAAGTTTGGACTATTGGGATTCCAACTAGCTCTTGCATCTATCTTCTTATTGGCATCCTCCTCCACCCGAATGGATTAAGTTAAACATTGATGCTTCTTTAGGAAGCAATTACATTGGTGGGATAGGAGCTATCTTCAAAGATCATAAAGGTAGATTTTTGTGTGCATTTGGTGTTAGTTTTTTGCACTAGGATTCAGCACAATTGGAGCTCTTTTCCATCATGTCGATAAGGAAGTTTGTCCAAGATTGTATGTATGAATACAAGGGGATCATTATTGAGGGTGATAATCAGAATGTCATTCATTTTGTTCATAAGGTTTTTAATAAGGAGTTACTTAGAGAGGAAGCTTCAAAGAAAGAAGATTTTTCTTTTCTCGATGGGTTTAATCAAGTTTTATTTCATACTATTAGTAGAAATTGTAATAAGTTAGCTTATTTTTGTGCTAACCTTGCTCGTAATATAGATTTCTTTTGGGATGATTTAGGTAGTAATAAGGTTCCTCCTCTTTTTATTTCTTTGCTTAAAGAGGATTGTGATTGTGGAGCATTCACTTAGTTGCTTGTATTTTACTTCTGAATAAAATTGCTTAATGCATTCCTTCAAAAAAAATATTTTTATTTCACTAAAAAAACTATACAAACTACAAAGTAAAAGATAAATTATAGAAAAAATGGTTAGAAGTGGCTCAAATCCAATATGCAAACTCCTTTGCACTTCTCCACATTGATCTACACTAATATAGGACACCAAATAAGTTTATAAGAGCCACTCCCTCTCATGAATAGTCCCTCACACTCAAACACTTTGACTCCATATTATGTTAATCCCTTTACATGAATATTAAAGCTACTATTTATATTTTAGTTGACATCTAAAAGCCCGGCCTTATATTTGGATGATTACAAACACTATTGGATGATCATTTACCTATTTTTATTTTATATATTGCATGTTTTTCTCATATGTTACTAATAATTTAAAGTACAACATACATCGAGTATAATTAAATAATCAAGACTCAAGATAGTGCAACATCAGGGTTTAAGTCAACATATATTTGACAGAGTCTGTACTTTTTATTTTGTTGAGTCATTTTTTTGTATGAGGTGAATGTTGGTTAGACAACTATGCACACACACACAAGATGGTATGAAATTTAAATATTTGAAATTTTTGTTCGTCATATTGATTAAACTAATACTATATTTGTTCAAACAGAAATTAATTCAAATATTTATTTAAATTAAACTAATTAAAATGAGCTATAACTAATCGTACAAGATGAACAACGTTTTTGACAAGCCTCATCATCGAATCTATATTGTTTATATTAGGCAAATTTGAATGTTAAAAGGTGAACTAATCATACTAAACGAACTTGTTTATATTTCACAAATATTAATTAATATTGCCCAATTTTATTCCATAGATTAAGAAAATGAATCATTATCTAATCATCATTATAATACCCATAGATCTAAATATGGAAGACTATTTTTTCTCTTAATTAGTTTGCAAGAATCACATAATAAGTATGATTTTAAATAAATCTAACGAAAGCAATTATAAATCATATAAATCAAAACATTTCTATATTATTTCCTACAAAACGTAATTTATAATAAATAAGAGATTTCAATAATGTCAATCTATCCTTTTTAAAGATTTTGATTACAAAAGAATACAGATAAACATAGAAATAAAATAAAACCTAAAAATACTGATCAATCTGACTCCAGAGGGCTCTAACCCTTCCCAGACCTTGAGATGAGCAATTTTTCCAACTAAACTTACTCGCAAAAATGGCTCTAAAACCTCCAAACCCTAGTTTCTTCCCCCTCTTTTCTCTCATTTCTTCTTATTTTTTATTTCTCATTCTTTGTTTTGGGAAAAAGTGAAATTGAAAAGCCATTGGAGAAGTTATATAGTGGATTTAGATATTTAATAATAAAAATAAGCTAAGGACATATTGATAATTATGCCAATTATTTAATTTTTAGCATAAAATTCATATCAATTCTTCTACATATTTAAAATTTGGGATCAAACAATTATGAAAAAATATTCATAAAATAACCCAGCATGTCTGGAAGGCTCTAGTGAAATCGATTTCCAAAATAAGAACCTAACAATCTTAGAAAATTAACTTGTATCAACATGTTTCAACTTCTTAAGGAATTGCAAATAAATAGGAAAATCCTTGTTTTTATATCAACGCTGCACGTAAAATTAAGAAAAAGATTTATAAAAAGAGGACAACAATATCTATTTTATGGCAAAGATAATTTATAAATCAAACATATAATGACTCCAAAAATATTATTTCACTGTTGTAGGTCAAAATATATCTTACAAAAATTTAAGGGTTCTGGCTACTACAATATCCATACCTTTGAAATAATTTCATCCATGACATTTCCACAACCATGACACAAACAAAATAAAATATAAGAATAAAATATAATAAAATTCATTTCATTAAAATCAAATCAATGATAAATCAAATAGCAAACCAATTTAGTACAATCATTAGAAAATTAAATAAAATGTTGATCATGGACTCATCAATCACATCAATCATTTCATTCAATAAATCTTAATTTTTCCAATAAACATTCCTCTAATACCAACTATAACTCCCCAAGAATTAAATTTGGATGAATTATATTTTTTTTCTCTTAGTTAATTTGCCATACCCACTAAATATATATCATTTTAAATAAATCTAGCAAAAGCAACTATAAATCATATATATCAAAATATTTATAAATAAATTCCTTTCGAATGCAATTTATATTAGTTAGGAGATTTCAACAATATCAATTTTTTCTTTGTAAACGTCCTAGCTTTAAAAGAATAGAACTAAATACATAAATAAAATAAAACCTAAAAACACTAATCAGTCTCACTCGAGAGGGTCCTAACCCCTTCATAGACCTTGACACGAGCAATTTTTCTAATTAGATAGATCAAAAAAATGGCTCTAAGATCTCCAAACCCTACTTTCTCTCTCCTACCTCTTTTTTCTTCTAATTATTTATTTCTCACTCTCAATTTTAGGAAAAACAAAAGAGAAAAGCCATTTTTTAAGTCTTAAAGTGGATTAAGATTTTTTATAGTGAAATAAGATAAGGACATATTATACTAATTATTATGTTTTTAACATAAAATCCATATAAGTTCTTTTATATCTTTAAATCTAGAGAACTAAAAATTATGAAAAAAAATATTAATAAAATTGCCCAACATGTCTAGAAGGCTCTCATGAAAATGGATTCTAAAACAGACATTTAAGGGTCTTAGAAAACTCATTTGTACCAATATGTGTCAATTTCTTTAAGAAATACTAATAAATAGGGAACTCCTTGTTTTCATATCTACATTGCCCATAAAATTAGGGAAAATTTCTTATAATTAGAGCATAATAATATCTATGTTATGGAAAAGATTATTTATAAATTGGACTTCTAATGACTCCTAAAATATTATTATAGTATTATAGGTCAAAATATGTGAATGATAATTAAGGGTTCTAGCTATTTCAATCATTAATGATCATACAGTGAGATATGTATCATACATCTCAATCTAAAAAAGGGCTCAACTGGAAGACCTTGGTTCATCCTGGATTATCTATGATTTGATATAACTAAATGTACTAGATGAATGTGTATTATATAAGACAATCAGTAATGGAATTAAACTAATCATATCATACAATCAATATATCATATTATATCGTTAGAGGCTAAATTTTTAATAGCCCACTATTTATTCTCATTTAATGATTTGAGGGACAGCGTTTTGAACAGTCAGAGACTTTTTCTTTTAGAGAGAGAGCTTTAGAGAGTGACCACTTCATAAAGGGAGAGAGGAGGTGAGATTGAGGGAGGGAGTTTTCCTTGAGGGAGTCAAGTGGTACGAGGGAATTCACATGATTTCTCCTTCTAGACTATACCTTGAGTCTTCCTGATGTATTTGATGAAACTCTTAGAGAGGAGGTATAGGAATAAAAGTCTTTGGGGTGAAAGACTTACTAGCTAAGTAGGCTAAGTATCAACAACCTTGTTAGGCCAAGAGGAAAAAGGATGGAGTGACATCTTCGCTGGAGTAAGAGCTAAAGGAGGGATGGAATCTCTGTTAGGTCTAGAGGAAAAAAGAGACATCTTCATGTCCACCAAAGTGAGGAGATAAAGGAGGGATGATGTTCTTCCAAGCCAGGAGGTGATAGGATGGAGATTCTTAGGAGTTTGTAAAGATCATTCTCCACTGGGTAAGGGAGAAAGGTTTTTCCACCTAACTGAGTGCTAAAGAAGTCTAAGTTAGTGCAATACACAAAGGTGAGGACATTTGGGAAGTGGACGTAGGTCTATTTGATTGAACCACTACAAATCTAGTTTGTGCATTCTTACTTTCTATACTTATTTTCCTTCAATTTTATTTTTGCACTCTAATTTACTTACGGTTATCTTTGAGAAAGATTTTTTGGAGATAAATCTCTTAAAAAAAGTTTTTTTTGAAATTCAAAAAGAAAAAAAAATGTTTTCTAAAAGTGTTAAAACTAAAAAAATCTTATTTGCTTTTTGCTTTTTGGTCTAAAATTTCTATTCTCTTAGACTCTTCCTTATATCTTATTTTGATTTCAAACAAAATATTTTTTAAGAGAATAACTCACCCCCAGCATTCCCCCCCCCCCCCCCTTAGTGTGACATAAGCACATTCAAGTGGTATTAGAGCTGAGTTCTTACTTTATTTGGTTAATACATCTTGAGTATATTCACATATTATGGCACGTTTCATGCATTTGCACATATAAAATCCACCATTGATCATATATGGTCTAGAGGCCCAAGACATCCTTTGCATAATATAACATACATATTGTTGATCTCATTTTTCTATGAGGTCGTCAAAACCTATCCATATTCTTCATTGTTAATCCCAAAATTGTCAATCAGCCAGCTATAAATCATCCAGCTAACCCCCAAGTTTTCAATCAATAATTACTAGCATGCAATCAAAGCTATACTCATCCATCCAATAATCTTTAAAATCTACGGTCAATAAAATAACACTGTAATTAATCAATTAATCAATAATCAATCCATCATTCAATCATCAAGTTTTAATCACCAAAATGACTACAGCCTTATACTACAGCCAGGTACCCCATTACACTGCCTTACACAGTGCACTGATCCCTTGATCTTAATCAAAATCCAAGTACCTTCACTAGGAACCTATCATGATAAATCACCCTTCATCAGAGCTCTCAATCATTAGCTCATTTCTCAGACCCAGTTGGGCTAGCTTAAGCTAGCCTAATTGATCCTACATGTCACTTCTATTTAATTAAACTCCAAATGAACCTTGATCTCTACCAAACCTCTCTAAAATCATTCCTAGTGATTTGCTCCTAATTATCACCCTAACCTAGTCAACTATTAACTTGGTCAATTGGATCTATAAATGGTCAAACCATGTCAATAGATGGGTCAATTCATAGCATGCAATCAATTAAATACATCTAAACTTCATCAAGGCTTCAATCTCATTTCAATGCATGGTATAAACATCCCTAAGCATACCATAAGTCACACCATGTGTAGCCAAAACCTATCCATGTACTTAATCTTTCCATTAAACTCTCAAAGCATGGCTTCGTACCCCCTTGCAACTCATCCATTAGCTCACTAAACCTCCTTGGATGCCACCTCAGCATCCTTGACCAAGTTCACTGGTCAAATAGTCAATAAAGTCTTTAAAAGAGCTCAAAATGGTCAAACAACTTCCAAATCTTTTTTCCCTCCAAAACAAATTTATTCCAGGAGATTAAACCTATTCTAGAACCTCCTAAACACTCCCTAAACCCTCCCTAAACCATGGATTAGCTCTAAGAAAATCAAGCCATCCCCATGTGCACAAAGAGACAAATAACACTTTCCACTTCATAATCCTTGCCTCATCCTTTACCCTGCCTTCCTAATTGCTTGAAGACACTTAGCAAGCATACTAAAATGCCTCGAAACCCATAACAGCCATCCAAACCATTTAGGGTAATAAAATTCGGCAAAAGGGACCAAATGACCCATTCTAGCAATTAACCTTTCACTCACAACCTCTAGGCCAACTCTTTTTTTTTTTTTTTGAGCTCTACACACATCCCTACACATCCTCTAAGTATTTCTCTAATGGTTGCATATTGCCAGCAGCAAGCTTTCGGCCACATCGAATCCCTACTCTGTCCAAACCTCCTACCCAATGATTCAAGCCATTCCAGCCCTTGACTCCTTCAAGAGACTTGTTCTAAATATCTCAACAAAGAAATAAAGCCTGAACGCCCACTAAGACCCATTAATATGAGGTAAATCCTAAACCCAAGTTTAGGATCCTTAGAATTAAATAACTTCATAAATACTGCATCATAAATCATAAAAATCATTCCCCACTGTTCATTAAATCTCCCTTAAGCTCTATTTAAAATTTCACTCATTTTTGCTTAGCCATTTTTCATAACATGCTATTCTTCATCTTAGGGTTTAGGATTAACATAAATACATGGTGTACAAAATCTGAGCCATGGATCTTCTAATCAATGGCCAACTTTTGGTTATTATGTGGCTTATCTAAACCACATGACGCAGCTGGTTGCTCCACTTCCCATCTGGTTAAATCATGGGTGTTGATTCAAAATAGTGGTACATAAAATGGATGCAGAATTCTGCTAACATGGTTACATGAATCATATATGCGCCGTCATCGCCATCTTGAATTTATTGCTAATGATTATTGGCAGTGCAATCATTAGTAATAAATCTGTTATCGCACAATCATTGTTGCATTTTGAATCCTACAATTTGAAGCCGATGTGTGGCTTGCCAATACCATCGTAAAGATTTTAATTAATAAATTTTAATTTTAAAATTTTAAAACCTATTAAACTTCAAAAAAACATTATAAATTCACTTCTCAATAGATTTTCATGATTTTGGTGTCTATGGATTTAAAATAAAATCTATTTTTATTTAAAATTAAATTAAAATGAAAATATTATATAAAACAAATAATTTCGCTTATTTTATTTTTAGTTTTTAATTAATAATTTGTTAAACATAAATAAGAATAATTTAAACTTTTGTGAAAATAATTTTGAGCATTTTCTTGAATTCCAATAATTTTTCTAGGTTTATCTGAGCTATACTTTAATAATAATCAAATTTACAAATCTATAGGGATAATTTAACCTTTAAATTTGAAATTTTGTTATAAATACATTTTGAGACCATTTTAAACACTCAAGCCCTCCATGGAATTATTAAACAGAGCTTTATTGATGAAAAATATAGGCATGAATCATTAATCATTTGGAGAGTATTTTCAATATTAATATTTGTTAATTTCCTTTAGTTCCCCTCTAAATATTTAATGAACTAGATTCAAGATTGACCAAGTTGGAATTTAACATATTATTATACAACAATCAAATTTACAAATCACCATGGATTGACTCATACATGGCTTTGGCACATTTGGGAGTTCAATTGGGGTGAGGTTGAATGATTGGAAGGGATGGTTTGATGCACTCATTGGTTTGGCCCAAACTAACCTAGTTTGACCAATTTGAAGTAGCATTAATGAAGTTAACATTTAATTACACCTGGTTGACAAATTAGGTTCAAGCCTTGTGGAGCTATGTTTAAAATAATTTGGTAAACTTTAAAGGAGAATTGGGGTTTATAATGAGTCAATCGAGGGGTTTTATCAATTGGGCTAGGTTGAGCTAGCTTAAAAGGGTCAAATAGGTCAAGCACTGGGTTAGGGAACCAATATTGATGGATTTGATGTATGAAGCTCCTAATGGTGCAATTTGAACAATGATTAAAGTCAAAAGTTAGTGTACTATAGGGATCAGTGCACTGGGCATATGGATTATAGTTTAGAGTTTTGATGTTTAGTTGAACTTAGATAAAAATAAGGTCAACACACCTCTCACTATATAACATACTTATTTAGTAGCACAAACCTAAAAATACCTCTTGCATCTGATGCCTAACTGATAGTGGTACAAACTAGTTTTTAAAAGTCTTAGTAAACTCTTCCCACATTATATATATATATATATATATATACTCCCTTAAAACTTCTCCTTCTACTAGCCTAGCCACCAAAGCTCAGCTTCACTATTTAATAAGAACATTAATAGGGAAACCTTATGATTATAAGGAAATTGCATACTATCAAATGAATTAGCTAGTCTAATCAACCAATTCCTTACCACCTAAGGCTTTAAAGCACCTTGAAGTCTCAAAGGTTTCAACCACAAAAATAGCCATAAATGCCAATCCACATTCTCCACTTTAGTAGTGAACATATTGCTCTTGGTATCTCCCATCAATTAAGATACAAGACTATAGAATTGTAGTTTAGAGTTTTATCCCTTATCACCAACAGTGCTCTACCTAGAAGATATATGAAGACTCTAACTATTCACTCCATTATGCTCCAAAATATCCAAAGGCACATAATACATAAAGGTTAAGTTACCGATAAGTGTAAATTACATATTATTTTATGTGTTTTTTTTAGTAAAAATGTGTTATTTTAGTTATTTTTGTGTAGGAAAAACTAAAAAATGGTAGAAAATTCTAAGAAGTCTTCTGCACTGTGACATCTAACAAAACAAAAATATCACAGTGCTACATGTAATATTGCTGAGGCACACAAATTGAACAATACGGGGTCATGCTCTCTATTTGCAAGAGTTGGGCTTGTAACACATATACTGCCACAGCATTACCAGCATTGTGGTGTCAAAAAGTTAGCTTGGCAGCATGTTTAGGGTTATTGTGGAGTAGAATTTTGAATTATAAAAATGGTTAAGGCTCTATCTCCCCTAAATAATGCTTAGGTTTTAGTTGATATAAAAATAACAAACCCCACTTAATATATGCAAGTATACTTGTTGAATATGTAATAAAGTGATAGAGTAGAGTGTTGAACCCACGAGCAAGTATCTTTTTCAGCAATCAATTACTACTGTTTACTCTAATGGCAAAATTATCCTACTGAAATGATATTTTTGGTTATGGAGATTCAAATAAAAATAGTAAAATAATGGATGCAATATTAATATAAAGTGTTTTGGACTAATGAATATAAATTGCATATCTTTCCTAATGAAATTCTTATTTTTAATGTGATTTAGAGCATATGTGTCCTTAAATCTCTATCAATCTTGTAGGGGTGAAAAGGATATCTATTAAACTCCTACAGTTATATTATCTCCTTAAGAACCTATTATATTTTACATCCTATATCTAGGTATGCAAATATATTATTTCAATATTCCTAGTTATTCTTGCATTCCTCCATCGAGGCTACACATCACACTATATTTTAACTATATATATCGCCACTATGTGTATTAAATAAAGAGCGTGATAATTTTGAAAACATCATTTAACTTTAGAGCATAAGAATTTTTATTAGTCCTTAATATGTTCTCTAAATCATCAATTCAAAACTAAAGAATTAGCTAGACATGGAAGAAAAGATAAGTAAACTCATTTTCATTGGAATTATAAAAGAATGAAAATATAAGAGAATGATATCACCAAGAATGATCAATGTGCCTCCTTTATACTCCTTCTTCCTTAATGTATGGAGTTACTTAATCAAACACTCAATAAACACTCTAATAATTGTATTTAATACTTAATCTCTCTTAGATTTGACTATAAGGGAGATCTAAAGAAGTACTCTAAAAAGTACTAAAATTAAACAAGTGACTGAACTTGCTTACAAAATTAACATAATGACTATTTATAGAAAAATACAAAGTCGGAAACTGGCACTGTAACGCTTGAAAGATTAGCAC
The DNA here is from genome assembly GCA_019925795.1 of Dendrobium chrysotoxum. Lineage (NCBI taxonomy): Eukaryota > Viridiplantae > Streptophyta > Magnoliopsida > Asparagales > Orchidaceae > Dendrobium > Dendrobium chrysotoxum. Next base: position 34,840,049 of record CM034300.1, on the reverse strand, counting down.
CACTGTGCCTAGAAAATGAACTAACACTGTTGCACTACTATTTTAGCTCCACTGCAATGCTTACTAATGTGGATTAGTTACTTAGTGAACAATCACATCATTTTACTAACAAATTATTTCCTTTGGAAGACAGAACTGTTACGTCATGGCACTAATGACTTTTGAATGCTGTAGTATTATAATGGTGATATCGATACCGAGGCATGATAGATCATAATGTTGCGATTCTTGAAGAATGTGAACATGGTGATGTAAAGCTGACCATTTTGATACTACGATGTTGTCCAAAAGAGAAGTTGGTGCCTCCATGTCAATGTTATAGCGCTCTAGTGTTGCCTTTATTGGTGCTGCAATGTTGATTTATCTGATGCTGCGATGTTAAATAAGACTTAGAATTTTGTGCCTTATTTTATATTTTTCTGCACAACACAACTTAAATAGCACATTTTCACTAAAAATATAGCACATAAAATAATACATTATTAACACTTACAAAATTCTTCCAAGCTTAAACTCTTGCTTATCCTCAAGAAAATAAAAAATATTGTAATTCTAATTAAATGGTTAACCAAAGTAAAAATTGATAATTTAGAATTACTAAAACATAGGATAGTACATCACGGTATAAAAGTAGCAAAAATGAGTATAATTCTAGTTTAGAAAAAATACTAATAATTACACTAATCAGCCATCCTTATTATTATTTAATTTGAATTTACATGTTATAGATTTATATATATATATATATTTTTTTGAATTTTAAAGTAAATAATATAGCTTAATGATTAGATATGTTAGTAGTTAAAATTAAAACTTTCATTAGTTTACCATCATTTATACTCGTTTTCTTATTTTATCCTTTATGAATTTAACTATAAGATTGTAATTACATTCTAAGCTTTTGACTGATAATAATTTTTGAATGTACTCATCTTCTTTTTTTCTTTTATTTTAGAACTATTTCCAAAGTTCTTTTTTTTTCTTTTTTTAATTTTATGGAGTACATAGTTAATGATTTTGAATATCAATTTTTTCTTCAAACCCTTTTCCAATCTTAATGAATTTAATGTAAGGATTTAATAAGATTATTAATTCTAAATTTGGGTTGCTTTTCATTTTCAATTTTAATCTACTCATATCTAATCTTTTATTCAAATTATTCATCTTCATTTAAAAAATTAATACATAAAGGTATAAGTATAATTTTAAATTAAAGCAATAACTTAAATGGTCTAAGTCATTTAATTATTAGTTTTTCCACTCTATGAAGTATAAAAAATGTTCATTTGAACTATGATTTATGGCTTTATTATTATTCTAATTTTATATAATTTTTAATTATCATTTTTACTAAGGTTAATTAAATAATTAGAATACAAAAATTATGGTAAGCATAAGAGGAATTTCAATAAAATCTAAATAAAAGAAACATAAACAACAATTAACACAGTACATGCTTTCATATAATTGATAAAAAGCACATAAAACATGTGAAACATAACATAAACATAACACAAGTTATAAGATAACTAGTGCATTAGGCACCATACATAACATATCAAGTGGGTAGCCTCTCATAAGCGCTAAGTTTTAAGTCTTCAGCTAGACTATCCATTATAACATATCAAAATAAAATAAACATATTATCCAATAAAAGCAGCCTCTCTCTCTCTCTCTCTCTCTCTTTCTCTCTCTCTCTCTCAAGTAAAAGAAAAACAACCCCAAACTCTTTGAATCATAGTTTTCCTCCTCCTTATCATCATCATCATGATGTCCTTTCTCTCCAGGCTACCACACAAATGGTCTATAGGTAGGTGCAAAAGGGAACTCAAGCCATTTAGGATGCTCCACAAAAAGGCTATTCTTAAACATACCAACAAGTGCATAATTAAAATCTGAAGTATATCTATAATATTTTTCTAGTTGGTCCATGCTAGAGCCATCCTCATTTTCATCTCAAATTGCCAATCCTTGGTTTTCTCATAAAGTGAGTCACCTCTTCCATTTTTTCCCTCAAATCAGCCACCTTCTCTCCTAATATTTTAGGAGCTCTAGTACTCCTACTACTGTTGCTACTTCCTAGTCTACCAGATAATCTACGCTCACTGAAATCACCTTCCTCCTCATCCTTTCCTGCTTGCTTAATACTTTAAATCTTTCTTTTTGTGAGAGCTTGAATAGGGAATAGCTATTCTTCATTCTATTCCCTCCTAACACCTACTGCTACACACAAAGCAAATAGAAGAGAAGAGTGCACTAACCCAACAGATGTGGTACCCCTAATGATGTACTTAAGAGATGAAAATATAAGTTTTTCAACATTAATAGTATACCCCATTTGAATTGAATAATTCAAAAGGGCACAGTCACAAGTCACTTCACTAAAATTATGACTTGGTAACAATTGGGCAGAAATAAAAAAATGCCAAGCATTAGAAGTTTGGGTCATAAAATAGGCAAGGAAATCGATAATTCTATTATCTTTCTTTTTCCAACAAGCTTCATTATTAGGTCCACACAAAACACTCAAAATGTCATCAGGTTTTATAGGTGCATTAATGAAGGCATTATACTCATCAAATTCAAAGTCTCTAAGTTTGTAAACCCTGTTAATGGCTATTGAATTAAAAGAGACCCACTTACCCCAAACATAGCATCTATTATCCACCACCTATTTTTCATTTGCAAAAAAATTCATGAACAACAATAATAATGGCAATAAAGGGTTCTTCACAGAATCTTTCCCATCCTCTACTTGTTATGATTTGCATAAAGGGTGTAGTAAGAATCTAAAAACCTTTTTTTGGAATTAGTTGTTTGTTTATAACTGAGTCAATAAATCTAGATTCAGCATCAGTAAAAATAAATCTGCTCCTATCAAAATAGGAAGTAGATCTCTTCTTTCCAAATATCTTAGGAGCCATTCTTCTAGAGAAGATTTCAAAGAAAGGGAAGAGTTTGAAGGAAATGGAAGGTGTTTAATGAAATGAAAAATAGTTCTCCTACTTATAGCATGATGAAGCATTATGGTGCTACTAGATACGACATTGCGGTGCTCAATACAAAAATAAAATGACAAAATGGTAACTCGTTAAGCACTACAACGATTCAGGCTATGTGGCACAGTGGCACCAATTCTTGCAAATTGGAGTGTTGCTTGGGGAAGGGATACCGCCATGGTGTTTAACACATGTAGATGTAGTAGCGCTTATGTCAGGGAACCATGCGACATTATAATTGAAATAATTATTATGCCTAATAATGCCATATTGCTTGATAATTATGCTGCAGTCCTCACCTAATGGTAATAATTAAAGTTCTAATCGTATAATGTACTTTTGAATTATGGCAGGGGCACACTATTCAATCACTGCAATGCTTAAATAATAAGCAAAGCGGTGTTGAATATTATATATATATAATTAAATGTACTAATATTTAGATTATTACTTTAACTATTATCATAAATAGAAAGCAAAACTATTTTAGATAGCAACTAATGCAATAATGAATATGTAATCATAAACAACACATAAAAAAAAGAAATAAGTCTAATTATGTAATTAACTCAACAATATAGTTAAATTTTATAAAAAGTAAAATACATTCCCAACAGCAGTGCCAAAAAATTGATGAGGAGTTATTGTGGAGCATAATTTTGAATTATTAAAATATATAAGTCTCTATCTCCCCTAAATAATGCTTAAGTTTTCTTTGATATAAAAATAATAAACCCCACTTAATATACACAAGTGTACGTGTCAAATCAAGTAATAAAATGATAGAGTAAAGTGTCAAACCCACGAGAAAGTATGCTTTTCAGCAATCAACTACTAATGTTTACTCTAATGGTAATATTATCCTATTTAAATAAAATTGTTGGTTGTGGAGATTCAATCACTGAATAAATGTAGTAAAATAATGGTTATAATATTTAAATAAAGTGTTTTAGACTGATAAATGTAAATTGTATGTCTTTCCAAATGAAAATCTTATTTTAATATGACTCAAATCATATGCATCCCTAGATCTTTATCAAGCTTCTAGGGTTGAAAAGGATATATGCTGACTTCCTACAATTATATCATCTCCTTAAGTGCCTAGCATATTTTATATCCTATGTCTTTATATGCAAACATATTATTTTAATATTCTTGGTTGTTCATGTATTTCTTCATTAAGGATATACATCACACTAGGTTTTAATTACCTATATGGATGCTACGTGTATTAAATAAACAACAAGATAATATTAAAAACATTATTTAACTTTAGAACACAAGGATTTTTTTTAGTATTTAATATGTTCTCAACATCATCAATCCAAAACTAAAGAATTAGCTAAACATGGAAGAAAAGATAAGCAAACTCATTTCATTGAAACCATAGAAGAATTAAAATATAAGTGGATGATATCACCAGGATGGTTCAATATATCTCCTCTACACTCATTCTTTCTTAATGTATAGAGTTTCTTAAAAAATACGGACAAAATACTCTACTGATTGTATCTAGTACTTCCCTAGTCCCTTTTAGATTCTACTCTAAGAGAGAACTAAAGAAGTACTATAAAAAGTATTAAAATTATACAAGTGGTTGAACTCCCTTACTAACATAACACAATAACTATTTATAGGAAAACACAAAGTAGGCAACAAACACTGCGGCACTTGAAAGATCAGCGTTGTTGCACCCAGAAAATGAACTAACACTGTTGTGTTACTATTTTAGCTCCCTCATAGTTCTTATTGATGTGGATTAATTACTTAGTGAAAAGTCACATCATTTTGCTGATAGATCATGTCCTTTGGAAGTTACAACTGCTACGCTATGGCGTTGATGACTTTTAAATGATGCAGCATCAGAATGACAATTTTGGTGCCCAAGCATGATAGATTATAACATTGCGGTGCCTAAAGATAGTGAACATGGTGTTGCATAGCTAACCCTTTTGATTCTTCAACGTTATCCAATAGAGAATTTGGCACCACCATGTGAATGATGTAGTGCTCCATTGATACCTTTGACGACGCTATGGCATTGATTTGTCCGACACTGTGGCGCTAAATGAGACTTAGAATTTTCCTTTTTTATATTTTTCTTGTACAACACAACTAAAATAATACATTTTTAATAAAAATATAACACCTAAAATAACTCATTATTTATAATTATCATAGTGCTAGATTCTTTATTTTAAATGTTGCAACACCATAATTTCTCATGCCTTATCATCAATTTTTTACTTGGGTGTCACAGTGCTCAAATTTCATTAACGCCATGACATTACAATTTTAACTTCCAAGGGCCATGTTCTCTCAGTGAAAAGATGTAATTGTTCACTAAATAACTGATACACATCAGCGAGCATCATGATAGTGCAAACGCTTAAGTGTTGAGGTGTTAATTCACTTCAAGGGCACCACGATGCCATTCTTTGAAGCACTACAACACCAGACGCTTTTTTATGCTATTTTATAAATAGTTTTGATGTTATGTTTTTAGGATGGTTCAATCACTTGTATAAAATTAATACTTTTTAGAGTACTTCTCCAGTTCCCTCTTAGAGTAAAATCTAACGGAGGCTAAGGAAGTACAAGATACAATTATTTGGAGTTTTAGCCTACGTCTCTAGAAGTAACATTATAAGTTAAAGGGAGAAGGAGTGTATAATAGATACTTTTTATCCTTTATGGTGATATCACTCTCATGTATTTTTATTCTTCCATGAGTTTAATGAAAATGTGTTTGCTTGTTATTCATTATATGTCAAGCTAATTCTCTTATTCTGGATTGATGATGTAAAGAACATGTTAAGTACTAATGAAGATTCTTATTCTATAACTATTAAAAGATATTTTTAATATTATCCCACTCTTTATTTAATGCATATAGTGGTATATGTATAGTTAAAATATAATGTGATGTACAGCCTCGATGGAGGAATACAAGAACAACTAGGAATTCTGAGATAGGATATTTTCTTTCCTAGACATAAGATATAAAATGTTCTAGGTTCTTAAGGAGATATTATAATTATAGGAGGTCAGCAGATATCATTTTCACCCCTATAAGCTTGATAGAGATCTGGTTGCATATGCTCTGAATCACATCCATAATTCAAAGTCTTATTAGGAAAGATATGAAATTTACATTCATCAATCAAAAATGCTTTAATTAAATATTATATCAAATATTTTTACTAATTTATTCAGTGATAGAATTCCAAAAATAATATTTTTTATTTTAGTAGGATAATTATTATAATTAGAGTAAATAGTAGTATTTTAATGCAAGCAAGCATACTTTCTTTTGGGTTCAACACTCTACTCTTTCACTTTATTACTTGATTAGACATGTATACTTGTGTATATTAAGTGGGGTTTTGTTATTTTTATATCAAAGAAAACCTAAGTATTATTTAAGGGTGATAGAGCCTTAGATTTTTCTAAAATTAAAAACTTCACTCCATAAGCCCCATCAAGTTTTTGGCATCATTGCCAAGAAAGTATTTTGCTTTTTACAATTTTAATCATATTGTTGAATTAATTACATAATCAAACCAACATATATCTTTTGTTTTATTTGTTTTATTTGTTGATTGCATATTCATGGTTATATGCTTTATAGACATAAAAAGGAACATTTATTGTTTGACTCTGAAATAGAAAGAATTCTTTCATAAATTTAAAAAATAAAAAAGATTGTGAAAATGGTTGAACATGTATTAGATCAAGATCATTATAGACCTCCTAGGGATTATGCTAACCCTTTAGTAGACGAAATTCATCAGAGCATTAATAGAACTATGCTCCAAGCTAATAATTTTGAATTAAAACCTGTCATAATTCAATTGGCTCAATATTCCCAATTTGGGAGAACTCCTATTGAAGATCCTAATTTACACTTAGCCAATTTCTTACCCATTTTTTTGTAATATTTAAATATAATTTCTAATGGTTGAATTCTTTACCCAAGGCTCTATAACCCTTTGAACTAAGTTGGCTCATAAGTTTCTTACTAAATATTTCCCACCTTCAAAGATTACCAAACTTAGAAATGATATCACTTCTTTTACTCAGATTGAAGGAGAATTAATTTATGAGAGATAGGAGATATTTAAGGAAATGCTTAGGAAATGTCCTCACTATGCTTTACCTGATTGGTTGGTTATTCAAACATTTTATAATGGATTAGTAGGATCACTTAGATTAATCATAAATGCTGCAACTGGAGGATCATTAATGTCTAAGTCATTTGAGGAAGCATATGAATGAATAGAATAAATGGCTACTAATAATTTCTAGTGGCATGCTGACAGGGTAAATCCTAAGAGAGTAGAAGGATTTATGAATTTGAGGCTTTGTCTATGTTAACTACACAAGCTGCAGTAATTTCTAAGATGTTGAGCACAATAGGAATGAACTCTAGATTAGGAGCAGAATCATTTATGCAATTGGAGGATCAAAATATAATTAAAGATAGTAATGTGCAAGGGATTGAAAATATTAATTTGATTGGAAGATAAAATAATCCCTACTCTAATAAATATAATCTAGGTTAGATGAACTATCCTAATTTTAATTAGACAAAATATGTTGTTGGTAACAATCAATGGAATTCTAGTCAAAATAATCAAAGAGCAAATTGAATAATTCTTAACAACCTACTATTAATCCTAAACTTGCATATCCTCTAAGATTTAATCAAAATAATTAGTTTGAAAGTAGAAAATCACCATTGGAAGATGCAGTGATGTAGTTAGGAACTCAATTGTAAAACAAGTTAATTCTATTAAAATTTTGAAAACAAAAATAAGTCAACTTACAATTTCAGTCAGTAGTAGACCGGTTGGATCTTTGCCAAGCAATACTGAAGTTAACCCAAACAAAAAAGAAAAAGATCCAAGTGAGAATCATTTGAAGATTGATAGAATGTACCCCAGTCAAATTGATAAATCTTGACAAGTCTACCTGAAGACTATAAACTTAGCACTGTATAGGAGGCAACCCAGATTTATGTTTAGTGTGTCATGTTATTTTTTTGAATTACATGAGTCATGTTACATATATTATTATTTTTATCATATTTTGCATTTTATTTTATTCTGATAATTAAAGTTATAATCTAAATTTAGTAAATAAGAGTGAACAAAATTTTAATCAAGCACCATAATATTGAGTGATTAAACATCACAGCGCTACTCTCCCAAGCGCCACTACTTTAAAAATAAGTGCCATAGCACTAAACCTCGAGAAATGCTCATATCAAACCATTATTTTCTTAGTTAATTATGCATCATGGTGCTGATTATTTGAGTGCCACAATACCTAGTCATTTAAGTCAAACAAAAGCTTGGCTATGTCAAGTTAAAAGAAGTTGAACAGTTATAACTTCATTAATGAAACTTTGGTAAGCACCACAATACTGATAACAGACATCACAATGCCATCACACTTTCATCATTGTTTCAATAACAGCATCGTGGCGGTTACTAACATAAGCACTACTACGCTTACATGTGTCAGTTCTGTAGTGGTAGCCAATTCCAAAGCGATGCTATGAGTTCCAAAACCTAATATCATTGTGCCATATGTCCTAAACCATTACAGTGCCTATCAGTTTGACCAGTTCATCATGTTGTTCATATATTGAGCATCATGAAGCCATTTCTAGTAGCACTGTAGTGCTCCATTGACTTATAAAATGGGGAAGGTTACATTTTTCATTTCATTCATAGCATATAAATTCCTTCAAACTCTTCTCCTTTGTAATCCTCTCAAGCTTGATGGCCCCTAAAATGTTTGGAAAGAAGAGGGTGTCATTTTCCTTTGATAAGAGCATATTCATTTCTGCTGATGCAAAATCCAGGTTTACTAATTTAGTTGTGACAAAATAACTAATTCCTCGAGAAGGGATTTTAGAATCCAAGCCACCAAATCATACAAATCATTGAGAGTAGGGGTTGGAAATTTTTTTGTGAAGAGCCTTTAGTTGTAATTATAAATATGGTTAGAGAATGTTTTGCAAATGGAAAGGAGGCAGTAGATAACAAATGCTATATTAGGGGTAAGTGGGTCCCCTTAAATTCTATGGACATTAATAAACTCTACAAACTTAGGAATTTTGACTTTAATGAATACATTACTTTTATCGGGATACCTATAGACCCTTAAGATATCCCGGATATTCTTTATTGATCCAATAGTAAAAAGAGTTGGAAAAAGAGAGAGAATAAAATTATCATTTTTTATGCCACCTACCTGACCCAAACCTCTAAAGCCTGGAACTATTTCATTTCAGCACGTTTACTGCCTCATAGGAACATTAGTGAAGTTACCCGTGACCTGCTCTATTAAACTATGCTATTCAAATGGGGTATTCCATTTATGTAAGGACCCACCTATAGACCCTTAAGAAATCCTGAATATTCTTTATTGATCCAATAGAAAAGTGAGTTGGAAAAAGAGAGAGAATAAAATTATCATTTTTCCTGCCACCTATCTTACCTAAACCTCTAAAGCCTGGAACTATTTCATTTCAGCACGTTTACTGCCTCATAGGAAAATTAGTGAAGTTACCCGTGACCTGCTCTATTAAACTACTCTATTCAAATGGGGTATTCCATTTATGTAGGGAAGCTTTTTTTCTCCTCTCTCATGTACATCATTAGGGGTACCACTTCTATTGAGTTAGGGCACCCTTCTCTAGTTTATGCTTTGTTTGTTACAGTGGGTATAAGGGGGGAACAATCATATGATCCTTTTATTTGGCAGCCTAGTGAGAAAGACCATGATGATGATGATGATGATGATGATGATAATCAGGAGGAGGAGGAGGTAGACCCAGACTCAGCTAGCTAGGACTTTTTGGCTTCAGGAGAGAGAAAGAGATTATATGCTATTTTTGTTATATAGCATATTTTTATTTTATTTCTTTTTCATTTCTTTGCATGGGGAAGGATCCCAGTGATATAATGAAGTGCTATTTTTATGTTAGCATGACTGAAGTTTTAGCTTGGAGAGCAAATGTATTATGATTGATAGAGTGGTGCTTTATGCACTAGTTATCTTGTACCTTGTGTTATAGTTTTATATATATCACATGTTTTACACTTTTAGCATGTGTTATTTACTAATGTTCATTTGTGTTGTTATTTAAATTTGATTAAATTCCCCTTATGCTTACATTTTTATATTGTCTTCCATTAGCTTTTCTGCATTCAAATTATTTAATTAACCCTAATAAAAATAATAATTAAAAATTATATAAAATTAGGTAATAAAAAAACTTTATGTTATAGCTCAAGTGAACACTGCTTTATAATTCTTAAATTAAAAAACTAATAATAATTAATTAACTTAGATCGCTTAAATTATTGTCTTAACTTGAATATATAAGTTATATATTTATACATTGACCTTTAAATTGAAGATGAATAATTATGGTCAAAAATAGATATGAGTAGATTAAAATTAAAATTTATAGTAGCCTAAATTTGGAATTAGTAATCTTATTAAATCCCTACATTAAACTCATTAAGATTGAAAGAAAATTTAAGTAAAACTTATATTTGAAATCATTAACTATGTACTCCACAAAAATAAAAAAGGAAAAGAAAAGTGAAAAGAGTTTTTTATTGTTGACCATAATTGATAGAGGATAAGATTGGATATAAATTTTAAAGCAACAAAATTATTATGTACAATCCAAAATTGATATCAGATAAAAGTGAAGAGTTTGACTACAATCTTGTACTTAAATTTATATAGGATAAGATTGGATAACTAGTACAAATGCTAGTGAACTTATGAAATTTTAATTTTAACTACAAATATATATAATCTTTAAGCTACATTATTCAATTCAGAATTCAAAAGTAAATGATTATATCCATAGCATATAAATTCAAATTAAGCAATAATAAGGATGACTAATTAGGATAATTGTTAGTATTTTTTCTAACTAAAATTATAACTTTGTTCATTTTCACTACTTTTAGACTATGATATATTATCCTATATCTACTCATTTTAATTATCAATTTTTATTTTGGATATTTGATTAATTAGAATTATAGATTTCTTTATTTTCTTCAGAATAAGCAAGAGTTTAAGCTAGGGAGAATTTGATAAGTGAAAATTACATATTATTTTATATGTTTTATTTTCAATAAAAATGTGTTATTTTAGTTATTTTTGTGAAGGAAAACTAAAAAATAGAAAATAATTCTAAGTAGTCTACAGCGCTATGGTGTCTAATGAAACAACGCTGCAATACCTCTGCAATACCATTGAGGTGCCATAAATTAAAAATTACGATGCTGAGTTCTCTGCTTGTAAGTGTTGTGGTGGTAACACATACAACGCCGCAACATTATTAGCACCACGAAGTCAAAAAGTCAGCTTGACAGTACCAGATTCTATGTTTTCAAATGTTGTAGCACCACAATTTCTCATGCCTTGGTGTCGTTTTATCTACTTGGGCTCTGCAACACTTGAATGTCATCATTTTCATAGTGTTACAGCTCTAACTTCCAAGGGCCACATTCTCTCAGAAAAAAGATGAGATTGCTCACAAAATAACTAGTGGTGCAAAAGCTTCAACATCGAGGTGCTAGTTCAATTGAAGGGCGACGTGGTGCCATTCTTTCAAGAGCCACAGCGCCAGTTGCCTTTTTTATGTTTTGCTATAAATAGTTTTGATGATATATTTATAGAAGAGTTCAGTCACTTGGATAAAATTATGTCTTTTTTAGGGTACTTCTCTAGTTCCCTCTTAGAGTAAAATCTAAGAGAGGCTAGGGAAGTAGATACAATCATTTAAAGTATTTAGTCTGTGTCTCTTGAAGTAACTCTATAAATTAAATGGAGGAGTGTAGAGGAGATATTTTGATCCTTCCTGGTGATATCACCCTCTTGTATTTTTATTCTTTCATGAGTTTAATGGAAATGAGTTTGCTTTTTATTCATTTTATGTCTAGCTAATTCTCTTATTTTGAATTGATTATGTAAAGAGCATGTTAAGTACTAATGAAGATTCTTGTTCTATAACTATTAAAAGATGCTTTCAATATTATCTCGCTCTTTATTTAATGCATATAGTGGATATATGTGTAGTTAAAATATAGTGTGAATTATAGCTTCAATGGAGGAATGTAAGAACAACTAGGAATATTGAGATAGGATGTTTATATGCCTAGACATAGGATATAAAATATTCTAGATTCTTAAGGAGATATTATAACTGTAGGAGGTCAACAGATATCCTTTCACTCTTACAGGCTCAACAGATATCTAGGGATGTATATACACTGAATCACATCCATAGTTAAGTCTCATTAGGAAAGATATGCAATTTACACTCATCAATCCAAAACATTTTAATTAAATATTATATCAAATATTTTTACTAATTTATTTAGTGATAGAATCTCCAAAAATATCATTTTAATTTTAGTAGGATAAATATTACAATTAGAGAAAATAATAGTAGTTTGTTGCAAGTAAGCATAGTTTTTCATAGGTTCAACACTCTACTCTATCACTTTATTACTTTATTTGGTATGTATACTTACATTAAGTGAGGGTTTATTAGTTTTACATCAATGTGTGATAGAGCCCTAAACTTTTATACAATTAAAAAGTTCACTCCACAGACCCCATCAGTTCCTTAAACAATACATCTAAAATACTACTATCTCTCCACTAATTATTCATATGGCTCTAAAAAATTTGTTAATTTATCCAGCCCGTTAATTTATTACCATTTATGTAATGCCCTAGAATTTAGTTAGAAGAAATGATATTCATAACCAACATTTTTTTCATAATGCATAGCCATTAAAGAATAATATGTACAGTAGCATCATATTTTATTCCATTCATAATAACTTATATTACAATCATGATGTTACAAAACTTTCCCATAGACAAACATCAAAAACATAAAATTTATTAAAGATATAACCAAAATATGAGACTTGAACTTACAGTCAGATAAGGAACTTCTAACTACTATTCTCCTTATCCTACCCAACCAATGCTTTCCCTTCTCCTAAATAATGATTCAACATCTATCATTAATAATTATATTGATAAGTACACTACTAAAAACTCACTAAAGCTTTCAATATATACCTTGATAACAATTTGAATTACAATACAACGTAGAGGGAAAAATAATGCACATACATATAAACATGAAAATCATGTAAATGTTTTTATTCATTAACACTATAATATAACTTTTAGTGAACAATATTCTTATAATTAAAGTTTTCATATCATTTTGCTATATCAATGCAGCTTTATTTACTAAACATTTCTTAGCATAACACTTATTTCATCTTAATGTAACATCTTGGATGGCATCATCATTATTTACATCACATTGAGGTTTGCATAATAATAGAGACAATTCTTGTAACATAAGTATGGAGATAATTCATGTAACATAATTTATGTTGAATTTTCTTATGCCACACTAAGAAGGGGAGGGGGGGGAGGGGGAGGGGGGGTTGCATTTTTAAAAATCTTTTACTAAAATCAAAGTATTATGCAAAAGCCAATAACATATTTCAAAACATAAACCAAAAGTAAAACAATTTTTTATTTAACTTTATAGAAATTTTTTTGTGATTGTATTTCAACAAAGATTTCAACCAATGATTTAATAACAAAAACTTTCTCAAAGATGAGCAAAGTAAACCACATTACAAGAAAGTAATGAAAAAGCAAATAGGATTTTTATAATGGTTCAACTAAAATCAAACTATGTCCACTCCCCAAAGGTCTTCCTCTTTGCGTATTGCACTATATCACGCTCCTTCAGCACTCTTCCATACTAAGAAGCTCTTATCCCTTTCAAGTTGGAGAATGACCTTTACAAACTCTTCTAGTGATGAAAAATCTTCCTCCTTTTGCCTCCTAGCCTGGAGGAGATTTTGATCTCTCCTTCTACTCCACACATGGTAGAGATTCCAAACTCTTTGTCAACTCCTCACATAGCAGAGAAGTCGCTCCCTCCTTTTGCTTCTCACATGACTGAGATGCCAACACTCCTACTCATAATGGCGGAGATGCCAATCCTACCCTCCTCGGCTAGAAAGTATTTCAAGTAAAGATTTTTCCCTAGAGTTCTAATCAAAGAGCTCAACAACCATAACACAGAAGATACCAAATGATAGGAATAATCATGTGAAACCCCTCACACCCCTTAACACCCTTAAGGAAAACTCTCCTTCAACTTCACCTCCACTTTCTCCCAAATGGTTTATACACCCTTCTACAAGCACTCCCTCTCCTTCTCTCAAACTCTCCCCCTAAAAAAATGTCTCTGCCAAACTCAACCCTTAGACCCTTAAGCCATATATTAAGTTTATAAAGTGGGCTATTTAAAAAATCCTAATTTTCAAATTTAAGATTCTGATAATATAATACAATTATAGGATTGATCTATATTGTTATATATTATGATTAGTTATATTGAATAAAGGATCATCTAGGATAAATTGATGTTTGACCCATGAGCTCTTTATCTAATTGTCCTGTGTGATATGGATCATATAGTACAATCATTAATTAAGATTTGATCGTGATTTGATTCAATAACCTATAGGAAAAATTAGACAATATTCATTTAAGGTTGTACAATATGAAAGTCTTCATACAGTAAGATCAATTCAAAATTTTAATTTTAAATTTTCCTAATTTTGGTAATGTATTTTTGATGGCAGGGTCATATAAAAATAGTTGATCATTCTATATGATTGAAGGTCATATAGTATGAATATTTATAACTTAATTTAATCAATCTAATTTATTTATATACTTCAATTAATTTTTATTTTAATAGAACATGATCATACAGTGTTATTAAAAGAAAAAATTTTAGTATTCAATTTTTATCCCCATATGAGTATGTGTATGATTCTAGCCAACATACACCTAACATATAAAATGACTCAAGAAAAAAAGAAAAGTATAGACTCTATTATAAATAAACGTAGACCTTGATGTTACACTATCTTGAGTATGATTCTTCAATCCATCTAAGTATATATTATACCTAAAATGGTTAGTGACATAAAAAATAAAATAAATAATTTATACGAAACACTAATAAGTAAATAATCACACTTATAATGCTTATAATAATCAAAACACTAGGTTAGCCTCCCAGATTCCAGCAATCTCCCCATTTTTTTATAAAAACAAATATTATTAGTTGGATTTTAAATTTGCAAGTTTTATAATCAATTTCTCACTACGTTCTCTCCCTCACAAATCACTTCCTTAAAATTAATGGAGAAAACATTTAATTTTTATTTTTTTAATTTTAAAACACATTTTTTTTAATTTTAAACAAAATACATCAATACAAATACTAAAAAGAAAATTGCTTGAATTGAAAAGTAAATAGTACAACCAACATGATTTTATAATTACCCTTTCAACATCACCAAACAGAGAGACTAGAAAGTAGAGCTACCATGCAAGAAAAAAGACTAAAAAATATAGTACAATGAAACAAACTACATCCAAAATAGGCTACTCATCAAATGGACCTTGATTAAGTGGTGGAGGTGGTGGTGGTGGTGGCTGAAGGTAGAGGTGTAGAGAAGAGAACTACTCCAAAAACCAAGCTTGATTTGTCTCATGTTGTGTTGTTGAAAGTGTTCCCGACGTGCTATGGACTCCTGAATGTGAGCATCAAGTATGATCTCTAAACAATCAAATCTTTTAATCTACGAGTTACGAGGAGGTGGTTGGAAGGTGAGGGTAGGTGTTAAAGAGGCTAGTGCAATGGGTTCTTATTCCCACTTCCTCTTTTTAATATTGCTCCTCTAGAAACTAAGATCCTCAGTATATATCGCTATATAGGAGATGGAAGGAGCTATCTGTAAAGGAATTGGGAAGTCCTAGTGTTAGGTTATGATATGTCCTAGTGCTACATTATGCTTATGGCGTGCCCTAGGTTTTCTAATAATTGTCAAGTTTTTTATATAGTGGATAATCATGCCAACCACATTAAATTAAAATCCAACCATATAAAAATATGTGATAATGGATAATAATGGGGTAATATTGATCTTGTTGCCAGCTTTATAGATAATAGAGTTCTTAAGGATGTGTTAAATAATACGAGCATTCAAGACTATGGTGCTCACTTAAGAATGGTGAAGATTCATGGTGGTATTTGAGGTTTACTTGAGTTTAGTTATAGTCACTAATGGTAGAGATATCATGGGGTTTTATGCTAGTGCTAAAAAAGTAAAGGTGTTCATGAAAATCCTAATAGGTGAGCTCTACGGGTTGCCTAAAAACAAAGGATTGGATATATCAGCATTTATTCTTAAGCTTGTAAAAAATTTAAAATAGTAACTTGTTGTTGAAAAGGAAGGAAAGTGTAAAAAGAAACTAAAATGTAGTCCTTACAAAAAGGTTAAGTACCTAATATTGAAGGTTGTCCAGATTTATTATCTAAGAAGTAGTGATCATTACGGCCCTATATTATTGGTATGCTATTGCATCCTCTTCCGATCAGAATTGATCATTTACTACGGCTTGAGAGGGGCCCCCTAAGAGATGTTAGGCTTGCTTGCTAGCCATCAAGAAGGCAAGGGATAAGTGAGTAGATGGAAGGAAAATCTGAAAGAGAACATTGTGTGCTTTAAAATGAAAATTCCCCCTACATTTATAGCCTTTGTTTGATTATATAGTACTAATTTAATCATACGGTACAATACGTATAATCCAAATTATCCCCATTCAAAATAGTATGAAGATTGATCAAACCATCTAATATGATCGAGATCATACAATATGATATTTAACTTTTTGTTCATCCTAAGGGGTCTTCTATACAATCGTTGACTAGATGGATCATCTAGTATGATAAGTGTTTGTATAGAACAAATTATAATAAAGATCTCACCATTCGAATTAGCTTTATCCCAACATTTTTAATGTCAAGTCATTCATACAGTATGGGAGGCGTTCATACAATGCCATGCATAACTATTAGTTTGATCTGAGCCATTAGTTTCAAATGAAAGGCTTGATATGTGTTGATCAACGTGTATTGTACAATATGATGGTGATTATATAGTAAGATGTGAAGAAAATTTTAAGCTTTCTTTTGATGATTATGGACAGTTTCATGAGTATAAGTGCACATAAAATCTTTGACACAAATCACACAAACAGAATAAAAATAAGGAATAAATAAAAAATGACATAATGAACAAAAATAAAATGTAAAATAAATAAACAAACCTCAAAATTTGTAAACATGCAACAAAATGACAAACACAGACATACAAACTAACATAAAGACACAACAACAGGCATGAGATGTAGTGACCCCAATTTCTTAAGCATCGATATCAATAACTCCAAATCTAGTCATAAGTGTTCTAAACCTATCATAATTTTGGGATTTGGCAAAAATATTTCCTAACTAATTTTTTGTTTCTAAATATTATATCTCTACTTCTCCCTTGGCCATGTGATCCCAAATAAAGTGATGTCTTACATCAAAGAGTTTAGTGCAACAGTGTTGAGTATAATTTTTCGTGATCTAGATTACACTCATATTATCACACATGATGGGGATGGTTTCTATGGGTAATCCAAAATTAAGAAATTATTGCTTCATCCAAAGGACTTGGGTAACACAACTTCTTGTAGTTATATATTTGGCTTATATTGTGGAAAGGACAACAAAATTCTAGTTTCCATTGGACAAGAAAATTAAAGATTATCCTATGAATTGGCAAGTTCCTAAGGTATACTTCCTATCTAACTTACATCTAGCAAAATTTGAATCTGAGTATCCAATTAAGTCAAAGGTCAAGCTATTTCTAAGATTGTAAATACCTAAGTCTAAGAGTCTATAAGATACCTTAAGATTCTTTTGAAGGTGGACACATGAGATTGCTTATGGTTAGCCTGAAATATATCACATAAACCAACACTAAATATAATATCAGGCCTACTAGTAGTCAAGTAAAGTAAGGAACTTATAATCCTTTTAAATTTCTTTTAATAAACTAATTTACCATCTTAATCCATATCTAGTTGGGTGGTCAGGCTCATCAATGTATTCATACTTTTGCAACCTTCCATATCAAATTTCTTAAAGATCACTTTGATATATTTAGTTTGACTTAAGAATATTTCATCCTCTTTGATTTATATTAAATCCAAGGAAATAGTTCAACTCACCCATCATACTCATTTCAAATTCATTATGAATAATGGAAAAAAATTCTATAAATCATTATCGGTGGATCCAAAAAGAATATTATAGACTTATACCTGAACAATGTGTATATCATCTCCATTTGTTTTAATAAATAATGGGGTATCTATGGTACCCTTAATAAAGGAGTTTTTGATAGGAAATTTCTAAGCCTATCATACCATGCCATAGGGGCTTACTCAAGCCCATATAGTGCTTACTTAAGTTTATATACATGATTATGAAAGGCTGAGTTCTCAAAATAAGGGTGATATTCTATATACACATTTTTCTTGATCACCCCATTCTGAAAAGTACTTTTTATATCCATTTGATGCAATTTAAAACCCTTAAAGTATCCAAATGCTAATAATACCCTGATGGCTTATAGTCTACCTAATGGGAAAAAGGTGTCCTCAAAATTAAACCCCTCACTTTGATTATATTCCTTTGCTACCAACTTAGCTTTATTTCTAAGTATTCATCCAGAGCCATTTAATTATTTTTGTATACCAATTTAGTTCCAATAATACTCTGATCAATGGGCCTAAACACAAATTCCCACACATCATTCCTAACAAATTAGTTTAATTCTTCTTGCATAGCTATAATTAATAACTCATCTTCTATTGTATGTTTTATGATAATAGGCTTTATCATATAGGTGAAAGTTTTGTGGCTAACTTCCTTTCAAAGACCATGCCTTGTCCTAACCCCTGTGGATGAGTCTCCTATGATGAGCTCTCTAGGGTAACAAGATGCTTATCTCCATTCACTAGGCAATAAATTATGACTTTCTTCTCTATCCTCTAATCTAATATTCTCCACTATATGGGTTATATCTTCTTCTTCATTAGTTATTCTTCTATCTTTAGAAACCCTATTAGATTTATCAAATGTTACAATGGGGGCCTTCTCAACAATTAAGATTCTTTTATTAAGTATTCTACATGTTTTTCCTATTAACTGCCTTCACTTCAAATTTCCCCAAATATGATTTTCCATTATTTAAAACAAAATATTTACACCCAAATACATGCATTTGAGAAAAATTAGGCATTCTACCCCTATGAAATTCATATTGTATATAATTCAATTTAGATCTTATGTTTACTCTATCAAGCACATAACAAGTAACATCCACTACCTCTACCCATAAATACTGGGGTAGATTATACTCACTAAGGATTGCCCTAATAGCCTCTATTGTCCTATTTTTCTTTTTGGCCATCCCATTTTGCTATGAGGTCCTAAGGGCTAAATAATTATGTTCTATCCAAGATTCTTTGCAAAATATTTAAAATTTTACATTCTTAAATTCACCTCCATAATTTTTATAGATTGTCAAAATTAAGCAACCTATTTTACATTGAATTCAAATTGAGAATGTTCTAAATTCTTCAAAATGATTCACTCTTATTCGCAAGGAATTTAATCCAAGTGTACCTAGAAAAATCATCAATAATTACAAATCCAAATGATTTCCCTACTAGACTCATTGTACTAATATGTCTATATAAATCTATGTAAAGTACATCTAAAAGTCTAGTGGTGACAACATCTTTAATGAAATGAAATGAAGACTTGGTTTGCTTCCCTAGTTGGCATGCATCACAAAAATGTTCTTTAGAAAAATCTAACTTAGGAATGCCTCTATCCAATTATAATTGAGTGATCTTCCTAAGAGTTCTAATTCTTATATGGCATAGTCTCCTACGCCATAACCATCACTAATTAATGGTGGACTTCAAAAAACAAACATCATTTAACTCAATAATGCAATTCAAATCAATCATTCATACATTATTAATTCTTAGGCCTTCTAATATATTTTTGCCATTCAACATCAATAAGCATTTTTTAGAAAAAAAAAATTATTTTAAAACCTTTGTCACATATAAGGCTAATGCTTAAAAGATTATATATTAGACCTTCTACTAGCAAAACATTTTCAATAGAAAAACTTTCAACATTACCTATTTTACCTGCACCCACTAGCTTTCAGGTATTGTTGTCTCCTCATCTAATCTTTACTCCACTCTTGGCTTCCAACATAATGAATTATTTCATATCTCTAGTCATGTATCATAAACATCTATTTCCTAGGTACCACATACTCTCATTAAACCTCTTGTGAGAGCACACCTATAAAATCAATCATGATTTTATTTTGGGAAACTAAGTGGGTTTGGATCCCACCTTATATTTCAATGAATGTATGTTATATTATGTAGATAATGTCTTGGGCCTCCAGGCCAAATGTGATCTACCATGGACTTTGTGTGTACAAATGTATGAAGTATGCCCTAATATGCCACAAGCTTAATACTTCACACCTAAAATTGGATGCACTAATCTATATGAAGAGTGATGTTTCCTTCTAAAGGATGGTGGTGCATGCTTCTTTCTAATGTGTGGCTTAATAGTGTGTATAGGCTTTGATGCATTTTTATTAAGAGTTTTGATTTTCTTTATAAGGATTTGATTAACACTTTTTATATGCTTACCTTTACTTTCAATATATGTTCATCTTCTTGCAAATAAAATGCATATCTTTCTAAGTCCTTAAATGCCTCTTATATTTCAATATGCTCTTTATTTAAAGATCATGCTTCTCTTCTAATGAAATATAATTAGTTTTTAAGTTTGTATAATTATTAATGAGATTGGAATGCTCTTCTTGTAATGTAGAAGGTTCTCTTTAAAAGCATGAATGCTTCTTTTTAATTTTCTATAATTATCATGCAATTGTTCTAAAATAAAAAGTATTTAATCAAAAGTGAGATCGTAAACCTGATCAATATCAGAGTCACCAATGCTATTTTTTGCCATAAGATAGAAGTTTGTTACCTCTTCTTCAGCTTCTATCTTCGATGAATCTGAATTTGATTTTGCCAAAAAAATATTTTTTGTTCTTTCCTTTCCCTTCTTAATGATGCTTTTCTCCTCGCCTTTTTTATTTTGCTGAGTGGTTCATTATGCTTAGGCAATCAGATCGGATATGTAAAAACTTTTTATATTCATAATAAACAAAGTCAGTAGAAAACTTAATTGACTTTATACCTTTACCATGATGTTTATCACTAAAAGGCTTCTGCTTGTATTTCAGAAATCTTTTGAATTTTTTGTTCATTAATGGTATATCCACTTTTCCATCCATATCAAAATCATTGCTTTCTATATCATCAACTTTAAGTATTATTCTCTTCTCCTTCTTTGTTTCTCCTAAATATGCATTTCTTTGATAAACTTTTTTCTCGCATGCAATAAACGAACCAAGCAAACTATCAGTAGAAAAAGAATTTAAATCCTTACACTAAGAAATTGCAGTAACCTTGGCATCACAAGATTCAAGTAAGGAACATAAAATTTTATTCACTATTTCAGCAATGGAGATGTCTCTAAATAAAGCATGCAATGATGAAAAAATTTTTGTAAACTTAATATGCATGTTAACATAGATTCTCAAGGTTGCAAGTAGAATAAGTCATTTCAAGCATAAGTAAATTCATACGAGATTATTTCACTTCACTATTTCCTTCGTAAGTTATGCTTAGCTGCACAAATCTCCTTACCACTACTAAGGATAGACACCCACATGTAATCTTCAGATTTTAAAGAATAAAAAAAAGTAGTTAAGATATTTGGCATTCAGTTGAGCAAGATCATAATCATCTATACTCCATTCAAAAAATGATATTTATATCTTAACACCATTAATAATTCTAAAAGGTAAAAAATAACAAGTTTGTATCATACACCACATACGAAAATCGATAGAATGCTAAAAGGTGGACACATAAATTTATTAGAAATCAAAAGGAATATTATCAAAAAGGGGAAATCCGGTAATAAAATACCCTTATGAGATGTTTTTATTTCCAAAGTGTGCTATGTGGATCTACTCAAGGTGTTAAAACCAATAAAAGTGAGAACTCCACTCTGATACCACTTAAGAGTGCTTGGCACACCAAGAGGGGGAGGGTGGTGAATTAGTTTTTTAAAAATCTTTTATTGAAACTACAATAATATGCATAAGACAAAAAATATTTCAAAATATAAACCAAAAGCTTTTTTTTAACTTTATAAAAATTTGTGTTCAAATTTCAAGCAATATTTCAACCAGAGATTTAATAATTATAACTTTCTCAAAGAGAAACAAAGTAAACTAGCTCACTAGAAAGCAAATGCAAGAAAGTAATGAAAATCTCATAAGTTTAAGTAGATCTATAATTGGAAAACCTAGAGAGAGAGCCCCATTTTCCTAGAGAGATAGTGTCCCAGGTTTTTCAAATTTTCATTTTCTTTGGCATGACAGTGGATGATCATCAGAGATTATTCTATCTTCTAATAGAAAATCATTGGTCAGAGCTCCATTGGTTATCAAGGATAACCCTGATATAATAATTTTTATTATTATTCAAAAGAATTGGTTAGAGATTGGTAAGGGTAAAGATGTGTTAGTTGATGATAAATTCCTTCTCTCAAAACTAAGGTTTTTGATAGCATTGTTCATCATAAAAATGATTTTGATGCTTCACATCCTCTGGTGCTAAACATAAAGTTAATAGATTTATTAAACCTGTCAAAGGTATTGTTAGTAATAATGGAGGTAATACAACTTCATATGCATAGATTGTTCAAAATTCCTTTTCAGAAGGTTGTAACTCTTATTCTGGTGTTAATGGTATCATTAATCATGGTTCTTTTCATAATGATAAAGTCCTACTATCTTTGAAGAATTTGAATTCTAGTAATGGTGGCAATATTGGCCCTAAAGTTTATAATAAAAATGCCGATAATAAGGCTTCTAAAAAATCTAATGTCTTGAAGTAACCCCTTGAATATCAAGATTCTTAATCCTAAAAATTTTTCAGATGTTTCAAATGATGGTATGTTAGTCAAATTACATCTTGAGAGTGTAAATACAAATATTTATAAACTCAAAAACTCTATTGTTATCAAGGTGTTTTGAAATATCATCCCTTTGTTAGTAATTAGCTTTGAACTGAGAAAATAATGGAGTCATTTTAGTTCTTTTCACATCACGAACTTAGGAAGGGAATGGCTGCTTTGTTCATTTTATTCGGCTGAAGTTAAAGATGATGTTCTTAGTGGAGGACCATGGTTTATAGGTGGTAATATTATTGGTATGGAAAGTCGGAGTCCTGAATTCTCACCTCTTTTTATGAAGAACTTGTTCTTGCCTGTGTGGATCCTATTGCCTCATCTCCCGCTATTTTGTTGGGATGAAACAAGTATTATGAGAATAGCTTCCGAGGTGGGAACTCCTATGTATTTTGAAGGAAACATGTGTAACTGGGGTAGAAGTGAATTCGTAAGAATTTGTGTTCACATTAATCTTGAAGATCAACTTGCACAAGGTGTTTGGGTTGAGGGATTTGCTAGAAAATTTTTCCAAAAGATTCAATATGAGAAAATCTCTTCACTGTGCTATAATTGTGGCTGGATAGGTCATAATCAACAAAATTGCAACAAAATGAAAGCTTTCAGAAGATGGATATCCTTCTCTAGAAGAAATTAGGAGAAAGCTATTGATGGCTTAAAGAGGGGCATATTGATATGGCAAAAGATGTTATAAAACTGTTCCAATTTCTGATCAGGATGCTGATAAATATGGGCCATGGATTCATGTTAATTATGAAAGGAAAAGATTTTATCCTTCCAATAGAGCTAAATTGGTAGATGGCTTTGATAAAAATGTAGTAAAGAATAACGGAAGGTTGTATAAACCTATTACTGTTAATGCAGTTTCTGTGAAGGTGTTAACATTAACAATGGCTCAGGTATACTGTCTGATGCTTCTAAAAAGGCTCCTATTTCTAATGCTGTGAAGACTTCTGCTACTATTTCAAAACAAAAATAAATAGAAGATGGTAATCTGGGTAAGGAAAATGATGAAATAGGTGATGTTACAAATGAGGTATCCTCACTGGTAAAAGCTCTAGATGGTGCTATTATTGCAGTCTATAAAGAAATGGAACATGATGTTGATGTAGAAGTTGAAACTATAAAGCTTATGAGCATGATGATGAGGTGATGGATAAAGGGAAATTAAAGGTTCCGTTAGAAGACATTGCTGAAGGTTTTCCAATTAATTTGAAGGTATCAAACTTATCTTCTAAATTCTAAAAATGGTTATTCTGTTGATGTTAATACTTCATCCAGTAAGGATAGTTCTAAAGGTAGTGAATGTTTGAATGCTGGTTTTAATAAAAGTCACTCATCTCCTAAATCTACTCAACATAAGAAAATTTTGAAAAAAGATTTGAATATGTTTGGCCCTATCAAAGATAGCCTTATAGGTAGGAGAATTAAAGTTTTTGGTGAAAGAGCTTGGGGCTTTTCCCCATTAATTTCCTAAATGTCATCTTTGTTGTTCTGGAATTGTAGGGGAGCTAAGAAAAAAGAAGCTTCCCATTATTTGAAAAGTTTGGTTGCTCATAATGGTGTTTTTTTAATTGGGCTTATAAAAACTAAATTAGAGTCCATGGATGTTAAAGAAGTTTAAAGAATTATAGGGCTGGATTGGGATTTTTTCATGTTAATGCTAAAGGAACTTCTGGTGGTATTCTTGCTTTGTGAAAAAGTAATATTTCTTCATTCACTTTTCTTAATTCTTGTAATCAATGTATCATTAGTAATTTAAAAACTCCTGATGGAATTATATGGACGGTTACCACTGTGTATGGAAATAAGGATTTGCATGAAAGAAGAAATTTGTGGAATATGATAGAATCCTATACTTATATAGATAATCCATGCATTATTGGAGGAGATTTTAATTATATTCTCTCCAAAGCTAAAAAGAAAGATGGAAAAAAGATTCATATTTTCTCAAGGTCTACAAGAGATGATGGATTTCTTATCTAGAAATGATTATCATGATATTAGTTCCATTGGGCCAAAATTTACTTGGTGTAACAATAAAGAAGGTCTTGGTCATATTTGGGAGAGATTAGAAAGGGTTTGTCTAAATTCTAAAGCTTTATATTATCATATTCCCTTTGCGGTTATCAAGCACCTGTCTAGAGTCGCTTCTGATCATTGTCCCCTTATTATTAATCTTTTAAATTTGATGAATTATAATAAAAATTTGATTAGGTTTGAGAATGTTTGGTGTTCCTATGAAGCTTTAAGAGGTGTGGTTATGAATGCATGGAGGAAAACAGATTTTGGCACTGTTGTTGATATTCTTCAAAGAAAAGTTAGTCGATCCCTTAAAAACTTTTTCTTTTGGAGCAAGCATAAATTGAGAGATCTTAATAAATTAAAGGGGGAACTTCAAATTGAGATTATTACTTTACAAGAAGAGGAAAGCTTGCATGGCTTGAACCCGGATAGGTTGCTATTATGAGGAAGAAAGTTCATGAGTTGAATACTACTCTTGCTAGATTGTCTATGTGGTGGAGACAACATTCTAAAACCCAATGGTTGGAAGAAGGAGATCAAAATTCAAGTATTTTCCATGCTTTTGCATCCGCTAGAAGGAATGGGAACATGATCAATCAAATTTCTGTTTCTAACGGTTTAATTGAGACTGATGAAGAGAAAATTCATGCTATTTTTTTAAGATTTTTTCTAAATAAATGGAAAAGAGGCATTGTTCGCTTAACAGTTGGCCTTTTTTCATGAAGATCATCAACTTAGAAATGACTTGAAGCAGATGTTAGTAGCTGATTTTTAAAAACAAGATCTTTTTACGACCGTAATGAAGATGGAAAATAATAAATCTCCTAGAAATGATGGTACTAATGCTTGTTTTTTATAATTCTTTTGGACCATTATAAATACTGAATTGTGGAATGTGTATGAGAATTTTTTTATTTCTAAAATTATGTCTGATAAATCGAAAGGAACTTCTGTTGTTTTGATACCAAAAGTTCCTAATGCTTCTTAGGTGAATAAGTTTAAACCGATAAGCATATGTCAAACTATTTATAAAATGGTAGCGAGTATGATTTTGAATAGATTGAAGGATTGTCATCCCAGGATTATCTCTAAACAATAAGGTGCTTTTGTACCTGGTAGATCTTTTTCTGAGAACTATCTGTTGGCTCAAGAGATAGTAAATAAGCTCAGATTTTCAAAAGCTCACCCGGGATATATGTTACTTGAACTGATATGAAACAAGCTTATGATAGCAAGCCATGGGATACTTTAAAATAGATTTTACTTCTTACGAGTTTTCCAGAGAAACTCAGTAACTTAGTTATTCAATGTATAAGCTATTCAAAATTTTCTATTATCATCAATGGCAGGAAGAGTAATTGGATAAATGCTAAATGCAAATTTAGACAAGGATGCCCATTATCTCCTTGTCTTTTCATTCTCTGTTCGGATCTGCTATCTAAAGTTTTGAATGACAGAGGCAGTGATCTTGGGATAAGAATTGCTCCAAATACTATAAAGGTTTCTCATATGTTATATGTGGATGATGTGTTGCTAGTTGCTGAAGCCTTATGGTATAATGCAAAGTTAATTATTAAAATTCTGAAGGAGTACTGTTCGTGGACAGGATAGAAGATTAATGCACAGAAATCTAGGGTTTTGCATGGAAGATATGTTACTAAAAGAAGGAAAAGAAAGTTAAATAAAATTTTCTTATCATCAAGTTGCTGAATTCAGTTATCTTGGTGTGAAGATAGCCCCAAGGAGACTGAAAGATTCTAGAGAGAGAATTTCTAGGATTCTAGAGAGATAAACTATGATTTTTTTTAAATTTTAAGCTTCGTGGTTTTTCTGCCGACTCTTCGGCAGAGAGTTCGGGCATGGTGGCGGGAGGCCACCGGCCATCAATGCCTTCATCGGAGATCTCTGATCTTCGGTGTCTTGGTTCTAATTTTGATCTTGAAGAGGAGAATGTCCGTCATTAGAAGGCAAGAGTAGAATTGGTTATCACAGAAAGGTCTATTGAGCATCAGAATAAGTTTGTTCTTGTTGAAGGCAAGAGGAAGAATGTTGTTTCAATTGAAAACTGTAAGTTCAATGATTTTCTAGCTTTAAATAGTTTCTCTCCTTATCCGGAGGCTTCCTCATCGGGTATGAAGATCTTTGTGAATCGTTATGGGAATTCAAATGCAATCACTGTCCCTGACAGCAAGATAAATGTTAATTCCCTTTCTTTGCTTGGCAAAGGTTTTCATATCCCAAATAAGTCGCTAGCTGATTCAGAGAGGAGCGTTCCAGTATCTATGGGAAATCAAGTGAATAACAGTTCTGATTTGGTGGAAGTGAGGAACTGTGTCTCAGCTGATTTGGGTGATTGTGTGGAGAATCATGCGAATTTTGTTAGAACAGAGGGTAGCCCTCAAAGATTTAAACCAGGCCTAGTGGATAATGAGGTAGCATGTGTGGATAAGGTAACTGATGGTTTTCCCAAGAAAAATATTTTTGAATTGAATGCTAATCCTTGGAGTACCAAGCCGTATATTAAGTTAAACTTCAATGTAGAGGATGTGGTGCTGTCCAAGGATGGTGAGGCAGTGAAATTATGTGAAGATATGGAGAATTTGAATGCTAGTAGGTTGTCTAATTTCTTAGTGTTCAAAGTTTTTGGAAAGGAAATGCCTTCACATTTGGTGGCATGGGAAGTGAGGCGGCAATGGAGCAAACTTGGTAATTTCCATTTCACTACCCTTGGGAAAGGCTAGTTTTTGTGTTCTTTCAAATCCTATGAACTAATGGAGGCAGTTCTAACTGGAGGGCCATGGTTTGTGAATGGGCACATAATCGGCATGGAAAAATGGAAGCCAAATTTTTCACCATTATCTATGAAAGGATTGACTTCTCCAATATGGATTAGGATGCCACACCTTCCTCTTCATTGTTGGGATGAAAAGAACATTGCAAGGATTGCTTCTATGATAGGTAAACCTCTCATGTTGGATGGGAATTTTTTTCAAAGGGGTAGACATGAATTTGCACGAATTTGTGTTAGGGTGAAGATTGATCAAAGACTTCCTTTAGGAGTTTGGGTGGATAGTATTTCAGGAAGATTTTTTCAAAAAGTGGAGTATGAAAAAATATCATCCTTGTGCTTCCAATGTGGATTGATAGGCCATGTTAAAGCTGAATGTAATAAAGCTTGTGATGTTCCTAAGGAAGTGGTGGGAGTTAGCAATGATGGTGGAGAGGGGGCTGTTGTGGGAAAGGAGGCGGAAAAAATGGATTCTACCTCTTATGGTCCTTGGGTTCTAGTTAACAGGAAGAAAGGTAGAAGCGTTGGCCAACATAGAGAATTTGCTAATGCTTCAAATTTAAAGTTTGAGAAGGAAAAGAATGTCCCTCATCAGGTATTGCAAATGCCTCAAAAGGCTGTTCAAGTAATTCCAGAAAAGAAGTTGGCTGTCCAAGATAAGGAAGTGTTTCATAAATCTGATGGTAGAAATGGTATGGAGATTAGTAATGGGGAGGAGGTTGTTGTGAAGATGGCTACCACTAAACCTACTATAAATGTGACTACTCTAGAAGCAAATGGAGCCACTATGGTGGCTCTTGGAGGCGGAATTGAGGAGACAGAACATGAATCTTCAGCTGTTGGTTTTTTGATTCAGCCATTGCAGATAGTGAACAAGACAAGAATGAAGATGGGAAGGGATGCTTGTGAACTCAAGTAGCTCCTAATGGATTACTTGCGAACTCAGGTATTCCCTATCTTAAAACGGATGGTAATCTTAACAGTGAACTCAATTCCTTGAGTAATGAAAATATTGAAGTATTGGGAGCTTATGAGGATGGGGGTGCTGAGGAAGGAGAAAGTTTTGGCAAAGAAATAGGTAGTATAAGAAGCTTGGTTATTCCTTGTAGTAGGGAGCCACAAATATGCCAGACAGTGGGCAAGGACCTGTCGGAACTGAAGATGGCTGTTATGGAAAGTTCTTCATCTGGTAAGAAAGTTAAGCTTTTGAAAGAGCTCAAATCTTTAGGCTCAAGTAACATAATTGCTCATAATAGAAAGATGGATGGTGGAAAAGCTAAAAGGAATGGGGGTTTTGCCCCCAATCTTAAACAATGATGTCTATTCTTTTTTAGAATTGTAGGGGAGCCAAGAAAAAAGATGCTTCCCACTATCTTAGTTGTTTAGTAGGGGACTATGGTATTTTTTTCATTGGTTTGTTGGAAACAAAGTTATGCTCGCTAGATGCTTCAGAGGTAAAGAGAATCATTGGTAGTGAATGGGATTTCTCTCATGTCAATGCTAGAGGTAAAGCTGGTGGTATTTTGGTACTTTGGAGGAATAAAATTTCTTCCTTTAAGATTTTAAAATCTTCCTCCCAATGTATTGTTGGTTGTCTTAAAAGCCCTAATGATGATTTGTGGAATGTCTCTATTGTTTATTCTAATAAGGACAAATATGAAAGGAGAAAATTGTGGGAGTTAATTGAAGGTTACACTCCTAAGGACATGCCTTGTATTTTAGGAGGTGATTTTAACTGTATACTTTCAAAAACTGATAAGATGGGAGGGAAGAGGTTTGAGTTTTCTCAAGGACCTCAAGAGATGAAGGAGTTCCTTACCAATAATAATCTTCATGATATTGGTACTGTTGGACCAAAATTTACTTGGTGCAACAATAAAGAGGGGAGTGCAAGGATATGGGAAAGATTGGATAGAATTTGTCTTAACACAAAAGCTTTAAGTCTGATTCCTTTTGCTGTAACTAAACACCTGCTGAGAGTAGCCTCCGATCATTGTCCTCTATTACTTAACCTTAATTCTACTGTGAGGAAGCAGAAATCCTTAAAATTTGAAAATGCTTGGTGTTCTTAAGAAGCTTCAAGGGGTGTGGTGACCAATGTTTGGAGGAAAAATGATTTTGGTAGTCCTTCTGACATCCTTCAAAGGAAGTTGAAAAGGTCTATAAAAAACCTGTTCTTTTGGAGTAAAAGCAAGTTTAAAGACTTAAACAAGTCCAAAGAGGAGCTGCAAAGGGATATTTTATCCTTACAAGAAGAGGAAAGCAAAAGTGGACTGGATTCAGCAAAATTACTGTTTTTGAGAAGGAAGGTGAATGATCTCAATGTGACTCTTGCTAGACTTGCTATGTGGTGGAAGCAACATTCAAAATCTCATTGGTTAGATCAGGGAGATCGCAATTCACATTTTTTTTTCATTCCTTTGCATCAGCTCGATGGAACAACAATATGATTAAGCAAATGGTAGATTCCAATGGGCAAGTAATTACAGATCTTAAGGACATTCAAGCAGTGTTTGAAGATTTCTTCGGGAAAAAATGGAGGAAAAGACAATGTTTGTTATCCAACCTACCTGGTTTTCAAGCTACAGGTTTGCTGAGTGAAGTACAGAAATCATTAATATCTACTGAAGTCACTAAACAGGAATTGCTCTTGGTGGTGATGAAAATGAATAATAACATAGCCCCTGGTAATGATGGAGTGACTCCATGTTTCTTTAAATATTTTTGGAACATAGTGAATGAAGAGGTGTGGAATGTGAAAGTACGAGATGCGCCAAGAGGGGGGGTGAATTGTTATTTTAAAAAATCAACCCTAAACAAGAGTTCTACTTTTTATAATTTTTTAAAGGATAACTTAACGAGTAAAGTGCGGAAGCAAGTAACACGTTCACAATGACAATATTGATGATACAATTGTACCTTACACAACACAGGATTTAGATATGATTTTTCACCAGGCAATTTAAAGTACTAATTAAAAGCATAAAGAATAAAGTACGATAAAATGGAAAAAGCACACCAGAGATTTTTATAGTGGTTCGGTCACTTGACCTACGTCCACTCCCCGGAGTCCTCTACTCCGGGATTTGCACTAGTAAAAGTTGACTCTCCTTTTTCTCCCACAGCAAGGCGGAGAAACCTTTACAATACTCACTTTCACCTCCCTCGGTGCGGCGGAATACCAAACGCTATGTCACCCTCCTGGTGAAGGCAGCAGACCTTCTCCTTTTTCTCCCTCCTGGAGATGGCAGAGTACCTTGGCGATGTTGATCTTGAAGTGACTCTTCCCTCGAGAACTTTCCCGAGACTCCCCAAAGCCACAAGAGGAGCAAAGCATGCAGCTAGCTTGGAGCCACCGTGTGATCCCCTCACACTACTTCTCCCTCACGCTCAAGCTCACCTTCACCTTCCTCTCGCAAGCCCTGCATCTCTCCGATGAAAAACTTCTCCTTCACGAATCTCCTTCTTCCCTCAAAGCCTCTCACAGCAAGAAGATAGATCAACAACTCTCTATAAAAAATTTTAAGTTTTTTTTATATCAGGCTTCAGAAAACCCTAAAAGTTTCAACTTTTGTGTTTCTGTTCGTACAGTACGATATATAATCGTAGAGTACGATCAGTTCAAGTACAGCTCCGTCCATTACGAGCACAGACAAACAGTTATCGAAGTTTATACATATCGTACTGTACGATATGTATATCGTACAGGACAATAATGTTGATTCCTACTGTTCGTACAGGACGATCTATGGGACGATCCCTGGGATGAAAGAATTCGTCTCTGCTAGTCATCCAGCACTCCTCTAGTCGTATAATACGATTAGTTTGTTTCAAGATATCGTCCTGTACGATACAAATATCGTCCATGATGAATAGAACAAAAAATCTTGGTTTCGTCTGGTACGATTGACGAAACGACTGAAATTGTCCTGTCAGTCGTCCAGCACTCCACTAAACGTACAGTACGATTAGTTCATTTCAGGATAACATCCTGTATGATACGAATATCGTCCAGGACGAACAGAACAAAAAACCTTAGTTTCATCTAGTACGATCAAAGGGACGATTGTAATCGTCTCTCTCTATCGTACGGTATGATATATCATCGTACAGTACGATCGACATTAAATAAGAAACCAACGTTTATTTCCTGATTACGGGAGATCATTTTGGTAAGTATTCAATTAATCGTACAGTACGATCAACATCGTACAGTACGATCAGTTCAGGAAATCAAAATTAAGAACTTACCAAACTTATTCTGGCGGCTAGGGTTTCTCAATTGTATCTTATCGTACAGTATGATAGGTATCATACAGTACGATTAGATTACAAATTTTAATCATCTGAAAAACAGTCGTTAGCTTGAATATTATTAATTAATTGTACAATACGATTTTAAATCATACATTACGATATTCTTAAAAAAAATTTTAAACATTTAAAACAAATCTCCCCCTGTGTGTGTGCATGATTGCTCCTTTCACATACATGCTTCTGTGGCAGACTCAAGAAAATAAAAATAAAGAAATAAAAATTACAGATTTTTCAACATCCTATTCTACCCGGTTTGAGTCTCTAGTAACCTTGAGCAGTGTACATCTGACCTGAAATATTAGTGCTCATATACAAGGATAAGCATTTGTAATCTAAAGGAAATCTATATGGATTCAGTAAGTATTAGTTAACACCATCAAAATTAAGTGCTCGGGATACTGGATTTCAACAATCTCCCCCTTTTTGATGGTGTCAAATAATATTTTCTGATGGCCACAGTTGTTCTGACTTCCTTAGCTCCCCCTCAGAAGAATAACTTATTAATTTTTAAATAGGAGGAGAGGAAAAAAATTTATTTTCTTTTTTATTATAACATATAGAAAAAAACATAACAAGGGAAAAACATGTAGCGAGAAAAGAAGAGTAAACATAAACAACCGATATCATTAATAGTAAGCAAAAACAGAACAACACAGAAATATCTCCCCCTTTTGACAGCACCAAAAAGGAAAGAACAAGGAAACAACTATAATGACAAGAAATAAAAGACATAAATAACTACAATAACTCAAAATTCTGGATCCTAATCCGGAGGTGGTGGTGGAGGTCGTTGAAACAGTTGGTAGTACTGATAGAGGGATGCAAACTGGTGATCGATGGAGGTGAAGCGCTCCCTAAACCATTTCATATTAGTTTCATGTTCCTGATGTTGTTGAGCAATATGGGAATCCAACCTAGTCTCCGGTCGATCAAGGCGTTGAATGATGTCGTCGTGAGGGTAGTCGGGAGGAGCAAGACCAGGTGGGTGGATTGGTGGTGGTGGAGGGGCGTCAGCAGGAGCAGCAGCCTCTTCGTCATCAAACTCTGGATCGGCGTGAGCGGCCCCCCGATGGAACAAGATACGAAAA
The DNA here is from genome assembly GCA_019925795.1 of Dendrobium chrysotoxum. Lineage (NCBI taxonomy): Eukaryota > Viridiplantae > Streptophyta > Magnoliopsida > Asparagales > Orchidaceae > Dendrobium > Dendrobium chrysotoxum. Next base: position 34,806,677 of record CM034300.1, on the reverse strand, counting down.
GAGGCATCTGAGTAGAAGATAGGAAGATGATCTGGAGGTAGCGGATAATGAAGTTGGTACTTGGCATCTAAGATGTATCCTATGACATGCCCTAAAGTAAGGTTCAGTTTGCGGCGGGCACCGGGATATCAAAAGGCAGACAGGGTATGGATATAGTCAAAAACCATTTGGGCTTCATTGAATTTTGTTCCAGACATGATTAGATATGTGACGATAGAAAGCAGTGGAGTAATATGGATGCGGTCTCCAGCTTTGGGTATGATGGACGTGTGAAGGACATGCTGGATAACGCGGGCATTCTGATTCAGGGTTTGGACAAGGGGCAGGTGATGATTGGAAGGGACACCTCTAAGGGTCATATTAACTGATGTCCAATCATAATCATGTGAGATCATAGATTGGGGACGAGGGCCGTCAGTGGACAGCCCAATGTGTGCAGCAATGTCGTTGACGGTGATAACGACATGCTGTTTGCAGACATAGGAAGTGAAAGTAGTGTTTTCTAGGTCGATTTTGACATTGGCAAGAAACTCAAAAAGAAGTTCAGAGTGGAAAGGAAAGGCAAGAGTCAAAAGGAATTGAAGGGTGGTGGATGCGAAAAGGTCATCACCTCGAAATTCAGAGCGGCTTGATTCAGCAAGCGAGATGGAGTGATTTTGGCTTCCTTGATTTTAATGTATACCTTCTCATCTGCAGCGGAGAGAAAGCGATCGTCAAAACGCTGAGAGGAGGAAGAACTCCCGACGATCATTCGGTCGCGCTTACTGGCACCAGACATGGTTGAAGAAGGGATTTGAGAAAAGGAGGAAATTTGGAGTGAGTGAGAGTGAGTGAGTGTAGTCAAAGAATCCCTCTATTTTATAGAATCTGTGAACTATCGTACAGTACGATTAAGGATCATACAGTACGATAGGCGCAATAATGTCGTCTGGACGACCGTTCAAAAAAGGGAGTCAAATCGTACAGTATGATCAGAATCGTACTATACGAATGTGAGTGTGAGGCGTTCATCCCGAGAAGTCGTCTGAACGACCTTTAACAAAAAGGTTCGTACAGTACGAACAGGTGTTCGTACAGTACGAAAGGCAATAATGTTCGTACCAACCGATTTTAAATTCGTCCTAATCCATTTGACATGTGGATCGTACCGTACGATGTGTAGTTCGTACAGTACGATGGCCAATAATGTGTATCGTATGGTACGAATGGTGAGTCATACAGTACGATAGGTATAAGACATGAAAGATCTGAACCGTGAATGGGAGTGGACGGCTAAGATTTGTGTGATTTTAGTATTATCGTACAGTACGATATTTAATCGTACAGTACGATTGTCAGAGAAATTCAGGGTTTGTGAGCAGCAAGGTAAGAGGATCAGGAAACCTTTTTTTTTTGTTTTTAAACAAACCAATCATAACAAAACACACACAAAAATTTTTTTTGTTTTTTTTTTATTATTTATTTATTTTTAGGCTTGAATGTATATGACACCTAATTTTGTTCTTAAGGTGCTAAATGTGTCATAATCTAGTGGTTTTGTGAAAATGTAATCCAATTGATCTTCAGTAGCAACGTGGTGCAGTTCAATATCTCCTTTGGCTACGTGATCTCTGATTAAATGATGTCTAATGTCTATATGTTTTATTCGTGAATATTGAATTGGATTTTTGGATATGCAAATAACACTAGTGTTGTCACACATGATTGGAATGGTTCCTACAGGTAGTCCTAAATCTAACAGTTATTGTTTTAACCACAAGACTTGTGCAACACAGCTACCTACCGCTACATATTCTGCTTCGGCTGTTGATAGGGCTACCGAATTTTGTTTTCTACTGGACCATGAAACTAATGAATGTCCAATGAATTGACAAGTACCAGAAGTGCTTTTTCTATCTACCCTACATCCTCCAAAGTCTGAATCTGAGTACCCTAAGATTTCAAAAGTAGTGCTGTGTCTAGGATACCAAATTCCTAAGTTCGGGGTGCCTAGAAGATATCTAAGAATTCTTTTGACAGCAGTAATGTGAGATTCTTTCGGGTCAGCTTGAAAGCGGGCATAGAGACACACACTAAACATTATGTCTGGTCTACTGGCAGTCAAGTAGAGAAGCGACCCAATTATTCCCCTATACCTCTTTTGATCTACATACTTCCCACTGGGATCTTTATCTAATTGAATGTTAGAGCTCATGGGTGTATACATAGCCTTAGCATTGTCCATTTTATATTTTTTCAAAATATCATTTATGTACTTAGATTGGCTAAGGAACGTTCCACCTTCCATTTGTTTTACACTAAATCGAAGGAAGTAACTAAGTTCTCTCATCATACTCATTTCAAACTCATCACTCATTATTTTTGAAAATTTATTACATAAGCTTTTCTCCGTCGATCCGAACAAGATGTCATCTACATAAATCTGAATAATGAGTACCTCAACTCCTACCTTCTTCAAGAATAAGGTGGTGTCCACACTACCCTTAACAAAGCCTCTATCTAGTAGGAACGTACTAAGTCTTTCATACCAGGCTCTAGGTGCTTGTTTTACCCCGTATAGTTCCTTTTTCAGTTTGAACACGTGGTTTGAAATTGTGAGTTTTCAAACCCCGGAGGTTGCTCCACATAAACATCTTCCTTGATTACCTCGTTCAGGAAGGCACTCTTGACATCCATTTGATACAACTTAAAATCCCTAAAACAAGCAAAGGCTAACAGTACCCTGATGGCTTCTAGTCTAGCTACCGGAGCAAAGGTTTCTTCAAAATCTATTCCTTCAATCTGGTTATACCCCTTTGCTACTAACCTAGACTTGTTTCTCACTACTACTCCAGAGTCATTCATCTGGTTTTTAAAGACCCATTTAGTTCCAACCACACTATGTTCTTTAGGTCTTTTGACTAATTCCTATACATCATTCCTAACGAATTGGTTCAACTCTTCTTGCATTGTTAGGATCCAAAATTCATCTCCTAAGGCTTGATCTATATTCGTGGGTTCAATCATAGATATGAATGCAGAATGCCTAATCTCTTTCCTAAGTTCATGCCTAGTTTTTACCCCTTCTGATGGGTCTCCTAAGATAGGTTCTCTAGGATGATTAGAGGAAAATTTCCAATCTCTAGGCAAATGTTCCTGAGGTTCCGCTCTAGTCTCTATGGTAATGGTTTCTACTCCCTGTATAACCTCAACTTCTTCTTCTTCATGATTAGATTCAGAGGTCTTATTGGATTCATCAAATACCACAAGGGTGGACTCTTCTACTACTAGGGTTCTCTTATTGATTATTCTATAGGCTTTACCTACAGATGAGTAGCCTAGGAAAACCCTTTAATCAGATTTAGGATTGAACTTTCCTAAGGGTGACTTGCCATTGATTAGGATGAAGCATTTGCAACCGAAAACGTGTAAGTGGGAAAGATTGGTTGTCATACCCTTAAGCAACTCATAGGGTGTCTAATTAAGTTTGGATCTAACATTTACCCTATTTAACACATAGCACGTGGTATTCACTGCTTCTGCCCAAAAATATCTAGGAAGAGTGTATTCAGCTAACCTAGCCCTAGCAGCTTCAACTAAAGTTCTATTCTTTCTTTCTGCTATTCCATTTTACTGAGGAGTTCTAGGAGCAGAGAAATTATGTTCTATTCCAACATCTTTACAAAATGATTCAAATTTATCATTTTCAAATTCCCCACTGTGATCACTATGAATTATTGAGATTACACATCCTAATTTTCTTTGAATCCAAGTGGAGAAAGTTCTAAACTCTTTAAATGACTCACTCTTATGAGCTAGGAATTTCACCCAAGTAAACCTAGAGTAGTCATCCACTATTACAAACCCATACAACTTCCCTCCTAGGCTGGCTGTACTAACAGGTCCGAACAGGTCCATGTGGAGAGTTTCTAGTGGCCTAGGGGTATTGATATCCTTGATTGCATGAAATGAAGATTTAACTTGTTTTCCTAATTGGCAAGCATCACAAAGATGATCCTTAGTAAAGTCTAACTTTGGTATGCCTCTAACTAAGTCCTTCTAAGTGATGTTCCTAAGTGTTTTCATACTAGCATGACATAGTCTCCTATGCCATAACCAAGAGTCATCCGCTATTATTTTCAGACACAAAGAGTTTGAGGTTTCAATGCAGTTTAAATCTAATATATAAACATTGTTTATGCGTTTTCCTTCTAACACAAGTGAATCATTTAAGCTAATCATGCATTTATTAGAAAGAAATTTTATGTCAAAGCCCTTGTCACATAGTTGACTTATACTTAAAAGATTATGCTTTAAACCATCAACTAAAAGTACATTCTCAATAATCAAATTCTTAGTGTTTCCAATGATACCTAAGCCCACCACTTTCCTGGTGGTGTTGTCTCCCAAAGTTACCTTGCCTCCTAACCTGGCCTCCAGTGTCACGAACTGCTTCATGTCTCCAGTCATGTGTCTTGAGCAGCCACTGTCCAGGTACCACATGCTCTCACTAGGTCTTTTGTGAGAGCATCCCTACAATGTCAATTATAGATTAGCTTTGGGAACCCAAGTGAGTTTGGGTTCCACCCTATGCTTATATGAATGAAATATAAGCATGTTATACTGTGATGAATACAATTTAGGTCTCCACACTAGATGTGTCCGATAGTGAATTGTGCACGTGCAGGCTATGTGACCTAGTATGCCACAAGAATAACATCTAACACCGGGAAATGGGTTCACTAATCTACGAGGGTGGTAGTGCCTATTTCTGGGTTTGGATGATGCATGCCGTGCTGGTTTTGAATGAGATGATTCACATGGTGGAGGCTGAAAAAACTTAGCAAACATGGGAGGTTTTTTATTATTTTCGAATGCATGAAGTTTTTCATTTAAAAATTTATTCTCTCGGTTAAGACTTGCATATTCAAATCTCAACGTATGCTCACTACAACTAAGTTCCCCTGCTAGTTCTTCTAGTTCCTTAAATGCATTCTCTAGTTCAACATGTGATGATTTCAAGGTATCGTGTGCAGTGGTTAACTCAATATGCTTCTTGTTTAATGCATCATATTCATCAAGCAAAGACATATGATCTTTATCCAAGTCAGAAAAATTCTTAACTACACTAGCATGCTCCTTTTGTAAAGTAGTAAACTCAGTATTAAGACTAACATGCTTTTTCTTTAACTTTCTATACGAGTCATGGATTTCTTCAGAAATAACAAGCAGTTCATCGTAAGACAGTTGACATACCTCATCTTGATCTGATTGATCAAGATTATCATTAGTAATAAGACACAGATTCGTTACCTACTTCTTCTTCCGATGATTCTGAGGCAGAGTCGGCCCAAAACGCTTTTTGTGTCTTAAATTTGCCCTTCTTGAACTTTGATCTTTCCTCACCCTTTTCCTTAGTTTGATGAGTCTTGATGTTGGGGCAATCAGCTCGGAGATGACCGGGTTTCCTGCACTCAAAGCAAATTGTGTCAGATGCAACTTTAGTATGCTTTGAGCTTTTACCTTTGTTCCAATTACTTTAATGATGGCGCTGCTTTCTTTTCAGAAAATTTTTGAACTGACGAGTCATCAAGGCGATGTCGTCATCTTCCTCCGCTGCTGAGCTGTCACTTTCAGAATTGTTTGCTTTTAAAGCCACCGTTCGCTCCTTCTTCTTTTCACCTGCATCACTTTGTCGTTGACTCACTCCTTGCTCGTAGGCAATGAGTGACCAAAAGTAAATTGTCAATAGAATAAATGTTCAGGTCTTTTGACTCAGTTATTGCAGTGATTTTAGCATCATATGAGCTAGGCAAACATCGCAGTATTTTGTTTACTTTTTCCTAGTTAGATAACTCTCTCCCTAAAGCATGCAGATATGTTACAATCTGGGTGATTCGAGTGTACATGCCAGATATAGTTTCACTAGATTTCATGCAAAATAGTTCATAATCATGTAGTAGTATGTTTAACCTAGATTGTTTGACCTCACTAGTTCCTTCGTACGTGATACACACTTTGTCCCAAATTTTCTTACCAGTAGTACAAGTTGATACTCGCATATAGTCTTCTGATTTCAATGCGCAAAAGAAATAATTTAGATATTTAGCATTTAGCTATGCAAGTTCTCTATCCTCAATGCTCCATTCATTAAATGATAGTTCAGTTTTAATTCCATTCAATATACGAAATGGTGCAGAATAACCTTCTTGGACCAACATCCACATGCGATAGTCTAGAGACTGTAAAAATGTAGACATGCGTATTTTCCAAAAATCAAACGGTATATTGTCAAATAATGGTGGACGAGTTATAGAATAACCCTCCGCAGTGTTACGATTACCAAATTGAGCCATGGATCCTACGTTTCTAGGTTTTCTAAAACACTATTTTGAAACCCCCTCTGATACCACTTGAAAGTACGAGATGCGCCAAGAGGGGGGGTGAATTGTTATTTTAAAAAATCAACCCTAAACAAGAGTTCTACTTTTTGTAATTTTTTAAAGGATAACTTAACGAGTAAAGTGTGGAAGCAAGTAACACGTTCACAATGACAATATTGATGATACAATTGTACCTTACACAACACATGATTTAGATATGATTTTTCACCAGGCAATTTAAAGTACTAATTAAAAGCATAAAGAATAAAGTACGATAAAATGGAAAAAGCACACCATAGATTTTTATAGTGGTTCGGTCACTTGACCTACGTCCACTCCCCGGAGTCCTCTACTCCGGGATTTGCACTAGTAAAAGTTGACTCTCCTTTTGCTCCCACAGCAAGGCGGAGAAGCCTTTACAATACTCACTTTCACCTCCCTCGGTGCGGCGGAATACCAAACGCTATGTCACCCTCCTGGTGAAGGCAGCGGACCTTCTCCTTTTTCTCCCTCCTGGAGATGGCAGAGTACCTTGGCGATGTTGATCTTGAAGTGACTCTTCCCTCGAGAACTTTCCCGAGACTCCCCAAAGCCACAAGAGGAGCAAAGCATGCAGCTAGCTTGGAGCCACCGTGTGATCCCCTCACACTACTTCTCCCCGACGCTCAAGCTCACCTTCACCTTCCTCTCGCAAGCCTTGGATCTCTCTGAGGAAAAACTTCTCCTTCACTAATCTCCTTCTTCCCTCAAAGCCTCTCACTATAAGAAGATAGATCAACAACTCTCTATAAAAAAATTTAAGTTGTTTTTATATCAGGCTTCAGAAAACCCTAAAAGTTTCAACTTTTGGGTTTCTGTTCGTACATTACGATATATAATCGTACAGTACGATTAGTTCAAGTATAGCTCCATCCAGTACGAGCACAGACGAACAGTTATCGAAGTTTATACATATCGTAATGTACGATATGTATATCGTACAGGACGATAATGTTGATTCCTACTGTTCATACAGGATGATCTGTGGGACGATCCTTAGGACGAAAGAATTTGTCTCTGTTAGTCGTCCAGCACTCCTCTAGTCGTACAGTACGATTAGTTTGTTTCAGGATATCATCCTGTATGATACAAATATCGTCCAGGATGAATAGAATAAAAAATCTTGGTTTCGGCTGGTACGGTCGACGGGACGACTGAAATCGTCTCTGTCAGTCGTCCAGCACTCCATTAAACGTACAGTACGATTAGTTTATTTCAGGATAACGTCCTGTACGATACGAATATCATCCAGGACGAACAGAACAAAAAACATTGGTTTCATCTAGTACGATCGAAGGGACGATTATAATCGTCTCTATCTATCGTACGGTATGATATATCATCGTACAGTACGATCGACATTAAATAAGAAACCAACGTTTATTTCCTGATTACGGGAGATAATTTTGGTAAGTATTCAATTAATCGTACAGTACGATCAACATCGTACAGTACGATCAGTTCAGGAAATCAAAATTAAGAACTTACCAAACTTATTCTAGCGGCTAGGGTTTCTCAATTGTATCTTATCGTACAGTACGATAGGTATCATACAGTACGATTAGATTACAAATTTCAATCATCTGAAAAATAGCCGTTAGCCTGAGTATTATTAATTAATCGTACAGTACGATTTTAAATCGTACAGTACGATATTCTTAAAAAAATTTTAAACATTTAAAACAAATCTCCCCCTATGTGTGTGCATGGTTGCTCCTTTCACATACATGCTTCTGTGGCAGACTCAAGAAAATAAAAATAAAGAAATAAAAATTACAGACTTTTCAACATCCTATTCTACCCGGTTTGACTCTCCAGTAACCTTGAGCAGTGTACATCTGACCTGAAACGTTAGTGCTCATATACAAGGATAAGCATTTGTAATCTAAAGGAAGTCTATATGGATTCAGTAAGTATTAGTTGTCACCATCAAAATTAAGTGCTCAGGATCCTGGATTTCAACAGAATGTTATTTTTCACTTCTTCAAGACTGGAGTCATGCTAGATTATTGGAAGGAGACATTGATAGTTCTCATTCCAAAGAGTTCTATGGCCAATAAACTAGGTATGTTCCGTCCTATAAGCTTGGGTCACTTTACAAGATGGTTGCTGGTCTGATCTTGAGTAGCTGAGATCTTGTCTTCCAATAATTATTTTGGAAAACCAAGGTGCTTTGGTTATGGGTAGACCGATTTTAGATAATTGTCTTTTGGCTCATGAATTGGTCAATAAGTGAAATTTTTCAAAATCAAAACCTGGATTTATGCTACTCAAGCTTGATATGGAATAAGCTTATGATAGCATGAGTTGGGAAACCCTCTATAGAATCATGTATGATGTTAGTTTTCCTGTTGGTTTCATTAATCTTTATAAGGAATGCATTTGCAACCCGCTATTTTCTATTATTATTAATGGGGAAAAAAGTGGATGGATTAAGGCTGAATATGGCTTCAGGCAAGGACGCCCGTTATCTCCTAGCCTGTTCTGAACTTTTTTCCAAAGCATTTGTGGAAAGAGGCAATGAATTGGGTATTAAACTTGCGCCTAATACTCCAAAAGTAACACACTTGCTTTTTGTGGATGATATTTTGATAGCAGCCAAAGCTTCTTGTAGAAATGCAAGGATTATTTCATCTATTCTAGATGATTATAGTGGCTGGACTGGGCAAACCATCAATAAAAACAAATCTATGGTCTTGTATGGTAGATCTGTTTCTCGGTTTAAAAGGAAGAAATTGAAATACATGCTTGGTTACAAAACGGTGGAGGAGTTCAAATATCTTGGGGTTAAGATGGCTATCAGAAGATTGAAGGCAAGTGACTATAGTGAAATTCTAGAGAAGGCGATGGACAACCTCAATACATGGGGATCACGCAATTTATTTATGGCTGGGAAGCTAGTGTTAATAAACTCTATCTATTCTTCGATTCCATTATTTAGCATGGCTCATTCTTTGATTCCTAAAAGCATTCTCAAAGATCTGGATAAGTATTGCAGGAATTATTTGTGGCATAAAGAGCAGCAACATAATGGTATGCATTATATCCCATGGGATAATATGTGTACTCCGGTTAATGTTGGTGGACTTGGCATTCAAGGGGCAATTGAGAGACAAGGTCCGGTTAGAGCTCGTATTGCTTGAAATTATGTTAATAGGAAGGAGGGCCCTCTTATTAAAATTCTGGCAAACAAATACGGGAAGGATATCTGTAACTGTGAAGTTAAGAGATCATCTTCTCCTGCTTGGCGAATCATCAGAGATGGAGGACAGTTCTTAAAGCCTATTACAAGGTGGAAAATCTTTAATGGTGAAAGAATTAACATTCTTAATGACAACTGGATTCTCGACAGTAATTTGAACAGATGGCTAGCAATGTGTGATTTTGCAAAGCTAGAGAATAAAGTTGTCTCTTATTTAATTAAAGATGGAAGCTGGGATGAGGAAATGCTTAACAATATGTTCTCTGAAGACTTGAGAAATATCATTGTCAGAACACCCATTAACGGAGGGGAGGAGGTAGACACCTTGGAACTAATGCATACTTATTCTGGTAAGACTATTGCTTCTTTATCTTATCATGCTGCTATTAAGCATCTTGAAATACAGAACAAAATGGGTTGGATGCGAAGACTTAAAATCCTGCCTAAAGTATTCTTCTTCTGGTGGAGACTAGTTAACCAGGCAATACCAACGAAAGCTTGGATGAACAAAAGAAATTGTGTGAATCTGATAACTGTCCGAGAGGTTATGCTGCTATGGAGGATAGTGATCACATCGTTGTCAATTGTATAAAGCTTAAAGCCATTTTTTCTTCTTTAAATAAGTGGGGTATTGTATTACCAAGCTTCATAAATTTTACAAATTGTATTAATAAGATGGAGAAGATGGCTGAATCAAATCTAGGCATTGTTAACCCGTACATATCAGCGGTATACCAAAATTGGAAGGAAAGAAATTCATTTACGCATGGGAGCAAACCAAGGAGTGAAGGTTTGGTTGCAGCTCAGATTTTGGTAGATTTTGTTCACCCGTTAACTATTCCAATTTGTATGAACTAAGAAACTAACCAGCAAATGCTATCTAAAACTTGGTTTCCTCCGCCTACAAATTGGATTAAACTCAATATTGATGCGTCCTTAAAGCAGAACTGGGAAGCAAGCATCGCTGGAATCTTAAGGGATCACAAAGGAAGATTTTTGATGGCATATGGAAGGAAGTTGGTGCATTGGGATATCTCCATGTTAGAGTTGATTTCTATTCTCAACTTCAAAGAGGTTATTAAAGATTGGATGATGGAGAAATAATGAATAGTAATTGAAGGAGACAACAAAAATGTTATCAACTTACTCGAAAAAATAATTTGCTGGAAGAATTGCAGCAAGAAGGTTCAGAAGGTGGATCTTTCCTTTCTAGATATTTTTAAAAATGTAATTTATCCATTTCATCTCTAGGGAAGGTAACTGTGCGGCGAATGCTTGTGCCCAAACTGCTCTTGTGGGTGACTTTCTATGCGAGCATTTTCTTGTTGAAGTCCTTCCATCAAGTGTTTCTGACTTGATTAGGAAGGACTGTGATAGATTAGCTATCACTTAGGATCTTGTATTTCCTTTCATTCTGTTTCAATGCTAATTGCACTCCTTCAAAAAAAAGGAGACTGAAAGATGTTGATTATCAATTTTTACTG